>OY856308.1:11415144-12830289 GCA_963693445.1 Agonopterix heracliana | reverse complement strand
AGTAAATGATTGATTAAATATTATCATTGATTGATTATTCCATTTTCTAATCTTAGTATTCTAATTGACGTCGATTCGATACAGCTAGAAAGTGAGTTACAAAGTTATTTCTTGGGAGACTAAAAGGCATATTAACTATGTACACGATTCGTAGCTATCTAGTCACAAAAACAACAACTAAACTGCTAACAGCTAATTGTATAGCACAGTCGCTACTATCTGTGAAGGCAACTACATCTAAGGTAGCCTGTGCTGTGTTCCATTCCAGTTAAGGAAAGTATTGTGACGATGCCACTTGAGACATTAGTTTGTTTTTATTCAAAGATTTCAATAGATATGTTTCTGCTGCCTGTTTAGTTAAGAATGTTAGGCAGACAATGCTTGTTAGCAGAAAAAGTTTGTAAATATTGGGACCACGCTTTTTTAGACCACCATTTGACCCCTTGCGACCATGAAGCATTTGCAGCGTGACAGTGTCACTTCATTGGGCCGTTATGCTGCATTGATTTTGAAGCCTCTTTCATGATCAGTGGGGTTTGTTCCGGGGCAGGGTTTGCGTGTATTGACCTTGTGGCGTGCTGCGGTAGGTGAGTGTGGCGCCAATGTGGTGCGGGGCGATCCACTTACGTTCCTCGAGGTCCGCGGACACCTGCGCGCGCACCGCCCTCTGGGCACTCTGCCGTGGAAACAAACAATCTGTTTAGTGAACGGCACTCATTTATACAGGGTGAAATTGAAGTCATTGGCATCCATTGGATCAGCGCACGTCTAGCGGAGAACTGTTCGAGCATTTCCCAGTGCTCAATGAAATGTCGTCCTGATCCAATTCAAATAGAGTTGTAAATAAGACTACACATCAAATTGAACAACTTTTACTATGGGACCAAAACAAAAATCGCTAAAAACCGCCATTCCATAGGTAGGTATAGCCTGACCAGAAATATAAAAAACCTGGTTTGGGGGCGCTACAATCGACTATAACCTAGAACGATTTAACCACTGGACGCGAGATCTTCTTGAAAATGTATGAAATGACACTCAACCGAAATTTGCGGGTCGAGGGGGGAAGTCATTCATAATTTTTTTACAAACTGGTCACGTGACCACGACTCTAGTGATAGACGTAGTCGATAAAACTTGTTTGTGAACGATTTTATTTATATCGATAAAAATTTTCAATCGTTAATGTTTAATATTATGCTTAGGTACTTTGGATACAAATAAAACGATTTAATCTTCATAAAAAAAAAACAGGAGGACCAGAGCATCAATTTCACTACAAGGTGTTACGGTAATCAGTTGCATTACTTTAAAGAGTGATTGTACCTACTCATAATACTGAACAACTTTTCCAAAGAAACCAATGGGAATTTCGCAAAAAAAAATCATCTTTTCATACAAACCTTCGATCAGCTAAACGCATTTAGTCTGAAAAGTCCGCATTTTTTTTTTGCGAATTTCCTATAGGTTTCTTATGGTCCGTCTACACACATGCCTTCTTGCCCGCGCAGTTATAAAACCGCACGGTTTTACTAGAAAGCAAAACTGAACACGGAGCGCCGTCCACACGGTACAAGTAAGCCATCGCGCAAGCCCGCGCAAACCTCAGTATTCTGGGCGCCACCAAATAATGTATTTCTAATTTGTGAAGATTTTTTGGCTAAAATTTATTTTGTTGCTTGCCGATTGAAAAAAAAACAGACATTTAAGAGATGCCGTTTTACCTATTTTATTCGCCAAAAACACAGTAAATTCACAATCAATATTACGCTAAACTGCAGAAAAGTTTTTTGAATCAGATTGTCGGCTTAAAATAGAAATATCATTCATTATCAGGCATTAACAAAAATTATTCTGTTAAAAAAACTTGCCGGACTAAGGCGCGGCCTGATTGTCCGTCCATACATATTATAAGTAAAACCGTGCAAACCGAAAACTACGCTGGAATTTGCTACTAGTTATCATAATACAAGTCCAAACCGTGCAAATTCCAGCGCAGTTTTCGGTTTGCACGGTTTTACTTATAATATGTATCGACGGACAATCAGGCCGCGCCTCAGTCAGTTTTTTTAATAGAATAATATTATGTCTTGGACAGTGTCACACAAATTATCTAGTCACATTTAAAGTTTCGGAA
This sequence comes from Agonopterix heracliana, assembly GCA_963693445.1. Classification (NCBI taxonomy): domain Eukaryota; kingdom Metazoa; phylum Arthropoda; class Insecta; order Lepidoptera; family Depressariidae; genus Agonopterix; species Agonopterix heracliana. The sequence goes on along the minus strand of OY856308.1, from coordinate 12,828,152 downwards.
TCTAGCCTGGACTTGCATTATGATAACTAGTCAACGATATAGAATACATATATAGATACAAACATCCATGACTCGGGTACAAATATTCATATTCATCATACAAATATTTATCCCTTACGGGATTCGAACCCGCGACCCCCGGCACAGCAGGCAGGTTCACGACAGACTGTGCTGTCGGGCCGTCAAATGATATTTTTATTTTAAGCCGACAATTAATCTCCAATCTTCAGCATGTCACCGATTGTTCGAGCCGCGTTTGTAGGACTGCTTGAGCTACGGTCTTGCCGTCCATACGCGCGCGCTTACTTGTGCAAACCAGTTTGCGCAAGTAAGCGCGCGGGCATAACGGAGCGTGTAGACGGAGCATTAGGTAGGGAAAGTTGATCAGTGTCATGGGTACAATCACCGCTTAAAGTAATACAACTATTTACCCTAACACCCTGCATACAAGTTAATGAATAAACGCAAAACTAGAATACAGTTTGTTTAGAATCGAGAGCAGAATCGAATTATCAAGGTTTCAACATAGGTTAGGTTACACTATAAAGAAAACCTACTTTCCTACTTTATCTACAACTGTATTAAATGACGACAATAATCTGGGGGTCTACTCGGACATTAGATTTTCTATCTTTCGTGAACGTTTTCGTTCAAATGCCAATTCCAATGATATTCCGACAAAAACGATCACGATAGATCGAATATAAGTCCGAGTAAAGGATCTAGAAGGAGTATCTATTTGAGCGAAGAAAATGTTATTGGATCTTTTTAGACATTTATATCGATACTTTATCGACTATGTTCATCCCATCCATAGACTTCAATGTCAAGTTTAAAAAAGAAATAACGTTATGAATGAACGATAATGCGGCCCGATTGTGTTGTCGTCTTTTTGGTTTCATTCTATGTAACAACATTACATACTCAAATTGGTTGGATTGCACTGTTTATAATTGTCAACAATAATTATTTTCGTGAAAAATAGCCACTAAATTGGTATAAAATTGTACTTATTCGTAAAAAGAAACATTTCTTGTTCGCTCACTATAGCTTTTACATCCAATACACGCTTATTTCGTCATTTTTCCTTGATGTTTTCTCATCGAGCTGGTAAGTCAAACTGATAGAGAAAAAACCCCGACCACACAAAATTATGTGGTTCGCGACAGCGGGGTGAAGGCGAGAGCGGGCAGCATTACTGGTCCAGTGGTTAAATTGTTCTAGACTATAACCTTTAATGTCAGTGTACAAAAATTAGCTCCAATGATTTTCCGCAACATCGCGAGGTTTTTTATTTTTCTGGTCGGGCTTTACCTAGATTACATTTTGAGTCGAGTGGAGTTTTTGTGAAACAGCTTTCAGGTTTGCTCCCATACCTACTAAAAGTTGTTCAGTTCGATGGGTAGAGGCCGGGGAAGTTGCTAGATTATATCAGAAATGAGAATGATACCTGATGGGGTATTTGTGGTAACTGTCGTTTCTTGGGACTGGTAGTGGGTGTGGCAGTGGCAGATCGCGACTGGAAGCGCGGCGCGTACGCGTGCGTCGGCAACCGGGACCCGTCCCCTCCTCGCTCCTCGCACACTGCAATAACATCACGGTCAACTACTGTAGCTTGAGAATAAAATAAATACTAAGTAAATAATTTAATGGGAGGATATTTATCAGATATGACTATAGTCGACTTAAATTTTCTTGAGATAAAAAAAGTACAAAGAATATACGAACGTTGCCTTTTGAAAGAAGATACGTAGATTTGAAATGGCATGCAATCTTAATGAAATGAACTAATCGTCATCTGTATTGTAGTGCGTTGCGCAAACGGTTGACGGTGCAGATATAGGAAAATGTGCAAGAATTTGAAAATAATACACGCATACGCAACGCACTTCAAACGTGAACAGCGTGCACGTATCGGGTAGAGGAGGACGAGGTCAGCGGAAGATGCGTGAAACAAAAAGTGGAACAGAGCGAGGAAGTTAAAATAGTAAGTGGCAGTAAAGTGGTGATGAGCGGACGCGGCGAGAGAACGTGCGTTTCTCGAGGGCAGTGTTCCGTGCGGGGTCGAGGCCCGCAGTCGTTTGAACGTCGAACAGACCAATCGGATCGATCGAGCGGCGATGGGATCCGATGGACCGTCGACGCGGTGCGCCGGGGGCGGGGGGGTGCTGCGCGCCGGCACCTGTGTAGCGCCACGCGGCGTCGCGCCCGCGCCCGTCCGCCGGCGGCGACAGCGAGCGCCGCGGCGACTTGCTGCGCGCGCGCTGCGGCCGCCCCCCACCCGCCGCCGCCGACTGCGACCGCCCCACGCTGTACCCACCGCTCTACAACACAACACACAAACACATTGTTTATCATCTATATCTATCTATCTATTATACAATGGAGGACAGAAAGGAGCGGAGGCGGAATATTTCTATAAAAGTTGGTAAGTGTCGCCAAAATGCAGGGACGGGGGACAAGACGGATGCGCAGGTTCCGCCCCTAAAACCCAATCCAGGAGTAGCCCACTTCATCGTTTCATATGTATTTTATTAACTAAACCCTTCAGCAAAAAGAATGACGGTCAGCTTCGAACTGAGCATCATAGGCCACGCCCACTGTGACGTCATGACCTGCCATGACCATGCTAGTTGCCATGCTAGAGACCATTGCTAATTGCCTTGTGACAACTCAGCTCTTTTTTTAGTCGTCGCGGTCGCCACTAGACTAGTCTCAAATAATATCCTCAATCCAACACTAGCACAAAGTGACGTGACTCACCCTTTCTCTCGATATACCGGCAGTGCGCACTCGCCCTGCCGGAGACATATCCCTCCTGCTATTTCGCGTGCCTTCAGTGTCCATTCGCTGTTGGAGAAAAATATAATTAGAAAATATAATCAGAAATCATTCCTAATTGCTGAGCAAAATAGTACCTACTTACGAAGGCAAAAATTTATATTTTATTTGGTATACTTATAATATTATTCCTTTAACTATTTATTTGAAAGTGCTAGATAACAAAATTATAAGTCATAATGTACACCTTGAAATAAACTCAAGTAAGCGTCTTCAATACTATGCAGGTGTTGCAGAAACAACCCATAGAGACCGAGGCCTATACCTAAAATGTATACTATCTGAAGTCTGTCACAGGATCTCCGACTCTCGTGCCACCATCAATAGAGATAATGGAAATGCTTACGTCATGTGGTGGCGGCGGGCTGGAGCTGGAGGCGAGGCTGGAGAGCGAGTGGTGGCGGCGCAGGTCGCACTCACTCGGCGTGTCGGAGTCCGACAGGCTCGAGGTGGAGGTAGACGGCGGCGACAGATATAATGAAACGCTTACGTCATGCGGTGGCGGCGGGCTGGAGCTGGAGGCGAGGCTGGAGAGCGAGTGGTGGCGGCGCAGGTCGCACTCACTCGGCGTGTCGAGTCCGACAGGCGCGAGGTGGAGGTAGACGGCGGCGACAGATATAATGAAACGCTTACGTCATGCGGTGGCGGCGGGCTGGAGCTGGAGGCGAGGCTGGAGAGCGAGTGGTGGCGGCGCAGGTCGCACTCACTCGGCGTGTCGGAGTCCGACAGGTGCGAGGTGGATGTAGACGGCGGCGACAGATATAATGAAACGCTTACGTCATGCGGTGGCGGCGGGCTGGAGCTGGAGGCGAGGCTGGAGAGCGAGTGGTGGCGGCGCAGGTCGCACTCACTCGGCGTGTCGGAGTCGGACAGGCGCGAGGTAGAAGTAGACGGCGGCGATAGATGCTCCCCGTCCGCCTCCTCCTCACGGTACCGCTACAATCGACATGTTATTAGAAAAAAGGTTTGATGGACCGAAAATATGAAGCTGGATAGGTATATGAAATAAATATCTTGGATATTGTCACACAGATTATCTAGCCCCAGACGAATTACCAGAATCTAGTCCAGACTTATACATGTACATGTGCTAGTATTTGTATGATTCATTATACAAATATTTGCCTCTTGCGGGATTCGACTGAGCTAATCGAGCCGTCAAGGTGAACATAGTTACTCGCATATTGAGGTATACCTATCCTACCATAAAGTGAAAGGGCTAGGTTATTCACGATCCAAGAGGAGCGTGTAATTTCTCTATGTTCACGATAAATTATTTAAATCAAGATTCAGAAAATCGCGTTAATCTATGAAATCTATCTAGGATCAAATTGCAACTTACGCTAAAACTAGCGATTTCTTCATGGGGCTTCAAAGTGTACCAGTTCGGTTCGTGGTTCATCATAACATTATCTAGATCCAGGAGGACTTCACCGAGGAAATCGTTTGGACCGTAACGATTAAGATCCCATACTGTGACCTGGAACAAAAGACAATCTTATCATCGAAGGCGCCACCTATAATTTCTACAAACAGATTTAGTGCGACTTTGCAAACATTGTATCAAATGAGGCACTTGATAGAAAGGACGTGATTCGGTACTCCGCTGTCAACAATAGCGTGACTCTTAATGAAAAGAAAATTACGCATCCATCGGCTCCCGCGACCTTTACATTCAGACTTAACGTCGGAGTATTTGTTCTAAATAAATTTTAAATTCGTACATTGTCCAGCACAGCTAGCATGCCACCCACGACAAAGCGTTTAAACGAGAAAAACGTCATGCGCGCTCTTTCTGGCATACGTAAAATAATAAGGATGGAGGCACATCTCGATTTTTATCGTTTTCTCGGGGGTGGCATGCGAGCCCTACAGATGAGGCTACGCGTCTCGTAGGTACTCATACGAGTTTAGGTATGCGAGGTACTAGGTGTAAATTTATAACTTGTTCGTTGCTTAGTTGTGATGGATTGATGTGGTTTTTATAGTATCTCGCAGTACGCGCGAGTCGGTTCGCGGCGAAAATCGCGTCTGAACAAAGTCTGACAGTAACTATCGTTCAACAGCAAATTGAATAATTAAGAATAGTAAATAAGTGGAAAATCTATTTTTATGGCACAAAATCAAACAATAATGGACTATAAGAGTTGAACCTCATCTGGCAAGCACCGATAGTTTCTCGCTTTAGAAAATGACGTTCCTGAGCGACAGAAAAGGATAAAGCGTAAAAATAAGCGATAATGCTGCCAGATGAGGTTCAACCCTTTCGAGACGTTACTTCTAAAGTCCTCTTCTTGATGTCAGTGATCCGTATCCCGCAGTAGACGAAGGTCTGGTTCCACCTCGGCTCGAGCGTGTTCGCTAGCGTCTTCGTGCGTCGCTTGCTCTTCTCGCTCTTGTCGGGCAGGAGGAAGATCTTCGCGTAGGGGCAGCGCGGCGAGCCGTCGGTCCGAGGGCTGAGGCCGCTCGCTGACACTACGGTGACTAGCAGCTGGAGGGCGCTGATGTCGAAGTATACTTTCAGCTGTTTGAAATAAAGGTTAGTTTTAAACAGTCGAAACTATTATAAAACTGTAACGGAAGTGTGTAACATTGAAGATGTTTACAAGAAAAAGATTACGATATGGGTTTTAAACCAAAAAAAAATTTAGAATTTTTGTCTGTCTGTTTGTTTGTTCAAACATCACGCAAAAGCTGCTGAATTGATTTTGATGAAACTTTTTTGTTTGAAAGCTTATGATTTGACTTAAAATCTGGTACATATTATTTTGTGCGGACGAAGTCGCGGGTAAAAGCTCGTATTAACTGAAGTTAGGGCCTGTCTCACCACTTTTGAATAAGTTCTAGTTAGATTATCAGTGTTACTGATTTGAGTTTTCACGTATGTCAGATTAGCTACTTTAATTATGTCAGATTACTAAATTACGTTAAGGCTTTGACTGCCAAATGACCGACAAACAATGGAAAATCTATTGTTATTGGGATCCGACGGCGTTCAACGTGTTAAAATAGTTAGTGAACCTATCACATTATAATATGTTACATCTAAACGTTTTAAAATTCAATTTTCATAGTTTTACATAATAGTGTAACGACTACGAGACGCTACAAGCCTACGGCTACAGCGTAGTAGCCTACAGTCTAATATTAAATGCTTAACTAAGTAACTAACAAGCGATTTCTATGTATACTTGTAGACGTTAATGACTGGTAATAGAGTCTACTTCATAATTGTGATCCCAGTTGGTCAAAAATAAAGTTTCCTATTCTATAATGACTGTATTTTATCCGACTAACAAAGGTGACGATGACGTCACCAGCACGCTCGGCTTCTCGCACCCTTGTATACTTGTGGACCTTAATGACTGGTGATAGAGTATACATTCATACCTGTATCCGGCCAGCGACGCCGGCGTTGAGGTGACCGTGGTGGTTGGACAGGCAGTGCGAGTGCACGTCGGGCGTTCCCGGTGATCACATCCGTGTATACTTGTGGACTTTAATAACTGGTGATAAAGTAAACATTCGTACCTGTATCCGGCCAGCGACGCCGGCGTTGAGGTGACCGTGGCGGTTGGGCCGGCGGCGCGAGTGCACGTCGGGCGAGCCCGGTGACGACACTAGCACGCTCGGCTTCTAGCACCCTTGTATACTTGTGGACCTTAATGACTGGTGATAGAGTGTACATTAGTACCTGTATCCGGCCAGCGACGCCGGCGTTGAGGTGACCGTGGCGGTTGGGCCGGCGGCGCGAGTGCACGTCGGGCGAGCCCGGTGACGTCACTAGCACGCTCCCTCGCACCCTTGTATACTTGTGGACCTTAATGACTGGTGATAGAGTATACATTAGTACCTGTATCCGGCCAGCGACGCCGGCGTTGAGGTGATCGTGGTGGTAGGGCCGGCGCGCCGGCGGCGGCGCGAGTGCACGTCGGGCGAGCCCGGTGACGTCACCAGCACGATCGGCTTCTCGCAACCTAGTATACTTGTGGACCTTAATGACTGGTGATAGAGTATACATTAGTACCTGTATCCGGCCAGCGACGCCGGCGTTGAGGTGACCGTGGCGGTTGGGCCGGCGGCGCGAGTGCACGTCGGGCGAGCCCGGTGACGTCACTAGCACGCTCCCTCGCACCCTTGTATACTTGTGGACCTTAATGACTGGTGATAGAGTATACATTCGTACCTGTATCCGGCCAGCGACGCCGGCGTTGAGGTGACCGTGGCGGTTGGGCCGGCGGCGCGAGTGCACGTCGGGCGAGCCCGGTGACGTCACTAGCACGCTCGGCTTCTAGCACCCTTGTATACTTGTGGACCTTAATGACTGGTGATAGAGTGTACAATCGTACCTGTATCCGGCCAGCGACGCCGGCGTTGAGGTGACCGTGGCGGTTGGGCCGGCGGCGCGAGTGCACGTCGGGCGAACCCGGTGACGTCACTAGCACGCTCGGCTTATCGCAACCGCCTATCGCATCCGTGTATAGTTCTGTACCAACAGAATACAATATAGATGTAGTGACAAAAATAGAGAAAGGTATCTTGAGTCGGTTTGGTTATATGGAAAGAATGGATGAGAGCAGACTGATGAGTGTAATTTGTAAGGCAAGCGTAAGTGGAAGTGTTGGAAGGGGACGGCCTAGTCGGATATGGACTAACCAAATTGGTGACGTGCTTAAAAAGGGCCAGGTCAGATGTACACGAATCCAAAGAACATGCATGAAGAGACTAAAATGAATGAATGTGGAGAAAGCGAAATAATTCTGTTAGGATCGTTGCAGGTGGCGTTCCGTTGTGCCTACCCTAATGGGTGATAGGCGTGAAAATATGTATGTATGTAAATCAAAATGGATGTAACATTGTGATACAAGTAATTCTTGTAATCGTAGACTAAGATATTTTTTTCGCTTACGTCGCTGGTAGACAGAATGTCAGTGTAACCGCATATGAGATAGCGATAGTCATGAAATCCTATTAAATTTATATGAAGTGACATTTCTTAGTGAGGTGGCCGTAGTACAAAAAAGTAGTTACGTCGATAAGGACAGCAACAAGGTATAGCTATCTCCTTTTTTATTAACTAGAGTGAATTTGCTATACTTATGCATCTCTTATTGAGTAAATACGACAAAACTCGTTCCGACCTGTTATGTATAGATAAGTATAGCATTATTAATATTTATGTAGGTAACTCGCAAATATGTTCGAGTGCACCGACATTACTCAGTTCGCTATTAAACGGTTACGTGTAACATCTGTCTTTCCTTTATAATACATACTAACTGGCGACGATCGGAAAAAGTTAAATAGGGAGTATCCAGAGACCTTCTCAACCATGTCTATCGGAAGAATTCAAGAATTCGACGTGGAGAATGGAAACTGGACACTGTATTGCGAGCGTGTCGAGTTATACTTCAAAGCGAACGGAATCAAGGACGAGTTGAGGTTATCTACGTTAATAGCACTCGCCGGGGATAGAACCTACGAGTTAATGGTTAACCTAACCAGTCCGAAGAAACCCAGCGAGTACGAATATAAGGATTTAGTGAAACTCGTATGCACACACCTACAACCGCGCCCGTCCATCATGGCCGAGCGGTTTCGTTTCAGACAAAGGAGACAGTTAAAAAGTGAAAACGTTACACAGTACATCACCGCGTTAAAACAGTTATCACGGTATTGCGAGTTCGGGGCAACGCTCAACGAAAATCTACGAGATCAGTTCGTGTGCGGTTTGAGTAGTGATCTAATTAGACAACGAATGTTCGCGGAGGATAAACTGGATTACATGAAGGCGGTGAGCTTGGCAACGGCTCTTCAAGCTGCAGAGAGGGATTCAGCGGCTGTGGAGGCCAGGGAGGAGCCAGAGAAGCGAACTCATAACCTCAACGCCATAACGGCGGGAGCCGCACGGTCGCGGAGGGGCGCGGGCAGGTACGCGGGGCGCGGGGGCAGCTACGGTGGTCAAGCTGCAGGAGCGCGCGTGCCGGTTGCGTCATGCTTATCGTGCGGAGGTCACGGTCACGATAGTGCGATGTGCCGTTATAAGAACTTTATCTGCAGTCGGTGCAGACAAAAGGGTCACTTAAGGCGAGTGTGTACCAATGAAGTGAGCGCTCACAATAATAACGGTGACGAATCGAAACGTCGTGTGCAGCAGAATGGTAGAAATGGGCGTAATTTCTACAACGAGGCTTTGTCGGAGGACGAACAGGTGACGACCGATGAGGAGGACACGGAACCAATATTCCAGATGTCTCTCAGCGAGTACAAGCCGGTGAGTGTGATCTTATCTGTCAACGGTATGGAGTTAAAGATGGAAGTAGACACAGGTACGGCCACGTCGTGTATAAGTAAAGCAACATACGACAAATGGTTCAGTGAATTGCCTTTAGAAGACTGTAACGTAATGTTTAAATTTTACGACGGCTCAAAAATTAAACCGTTAGGGTTAATCAAACCATTGGTTCGGTACCAAGACACAAATAAGTGCTTGGACTTATATGTTGTGAGTAAAGGTGTGACTACGTTAATCGGAAGGCAGTGGCTAACTGAGCTTAACTTGCGGATACCTATGTTTAAAAAGTCCGAGATAAATATAGATGAGAATATTGTATTGAATGTTTCTAGTGTCAGGATGACTAATGATTCGCTGTGTACTGTTCTCGACAGATATAAGGACGTATGGGAGGGGGGCCTCGGTCGGTACACGGGCAGCACGGCGACGCTGCGCGTGCGCCCGGGCGCCGCCCCGGTGTTCTGCCGCGCCCGGCCCCTGCCGTACGCGCTACTCGAGCGCGTTGACGCAGAGCTGGACGCCATGCTGCGCGAGGGTGTCATCGAGCCGGTGGACTGCTCCGACTGGGCCACGCCGCTAGTCCCCGTGCATAAGAAGGATGGTGGCTTAAGAGTTTGTGCTGATTTTAAGGTAACCTTAAACCCGGTTTTATTGGTCGATAGATATCCTTTGCCTAAGGTGCAGGACTTATTTGCGAATCTGGCAGGGGGAGAGAAGTACTCAAAAATTGATTTATCTCAGGCATATAATCAGATTTGCTTAAGTGAGGATTCAAAACCGTATACAGTCATAAACACGCACCGAGGTTTATTTCGGTACAATCGCCTGGTTTATGGGCTGTCATCGAGCAGTGGAATTTTTCAGAGAATTATTAGTCATCTAATAAAAGATATACCCAACACCCAGGCATTCATAGATGACATTATCATAACGGGAAAAGATAGTGAAACGCATCTGCAAACTTTAGACGCCGTATTAAGCAAATTGCAAAGTCACGGTTTGAAAATTAAGAAAAGTAAGTGCGTTTTTATGGCTAATGAGGTTAACTATCTCGGATATATAGTAGACAAACAAGGCATCCGGCCGGATCCGGAAAAGTTGAAGGCAATTAAAGATATGCCAACACCCAGCAATGTTACAGAATTGCGTTCGTTTTTAGGTATGGTGAATTTTTACGCTAAATTCGTGAGGAAGTTAAGTAGCTATTTGCACCCATTGTACGAGTTGTTAAAGAAGAAGCGACAGTGGTCTTGGAGCGGCGCATGCGCAAAAGCATTTATAGAGGTAAAAGCGTTGCTTTTAAGTAGTCAAGTGCTAGCACATTACGACCCGACTAAGGCGCTAGTATTGACATGCGATGCTAGCGCGTACGGGGTTGGCGGAGTTTTATCGCAGATAGACGAGGCCGGAGAGGAGCGCGCCACAGCCTATGTTTCACGAAAGCTAAACAATGCCGAAAAGTCATATTCTCAAATACACAAGGAAGCGTTAGCCATCATATATTGCGTCAAAAAGTTCCATCAATTCTTATACGGGCGACGTTTTACCTTAAAAACGGACCACAAGCCACTCGTGAGTATTTTTGGACCACAAAAGGGTATTCCTTGCATGGCAGCGAGTAGGATGCAAAGGTGGTCTGTTATTTTATCGGCTTATGAGTTTGACATAATCTATGTAAAGTCAGATAGCAACGGGGCGGACGCTTTGTCTAGGTTGCCGATAGATGGCGGCAGCAGTACGAATAGGGAAACGGAAGAAACTCATTTACATTTTGCGTCCAATGCTTTGTTATTAGCAGTGATCGGAATGTCGGGGCATTTTTTGAGCATACAAGTTTGGATACGCCTGAATTTCCCGGAAGTATCCGGAATTAATAAATATGGTTAAAAATTTCACGGGATTTATTGGGATTACCTATTTAGATGTCAAGAGACGTTTTTTTAAATCAAGAGTATTAGCAGCGCATACTCGAGGCCGCGACTTTGAAACACGCCGCCTGGTACTTTAGACATGTACCGCGCTTAGGTAAATATGTTGACCGTTATTAAACAATGATATTAAGTAACTAGATTAGTGGTTACCAAAGCGTTGCCACTTCGAAGATGTCTGCAGGCTTCTTTGACTCCAGTTCAGGCGTTTATCTATAGTGAGCGGACATATCCGTGACGTATAAATTAAGCTACCAAAATGGGGAAATGCGCCGTAAAAGTTTGTAAATCAAAATCGTATTTACTTGCAACACTGATGGCAAAAACAATACGTGAAAAATTTATTTAGTTTTTTAATTTTATTTTGACAAAATATAGTAAACTTACTTGTGAAAAGTAACACCACTTCCTTTATTATTCTTTTCCGACTGTGATTTACAAATTTTTACGGCGCATTTCCCCATTTTGGTAGCTTAATTTATACGTCACGGATATGTCCGCTCACTATAGATAAACGCCTGAACTGAAGTCAAAGAAGCCTGCAGACATCTTCGAAGTGGCAACGCTTTGGTGCCCTAACTTCTAATCTAGTTACTTAATATCATTGTTTAATAACGGTCAGCATATTTACCTATGCGCGGTACATGTCAAAAGTACCAGGCGGCGTGTTTCAAAGGCGCGGCCTCTAGTATGCGCTGCTAATACTCTTGATTTAATAAAAACGTCTCTTGACATCTAAATAGGTAATCCCAGTAAATCCCGTAAAATTTTATCAAAATTTATTAAATCCGGATATTTCCGGGAAATTCAGGCGTATCCATACTTGCATGCTCAAAAAATGCCCCGACATTCCGATCACTGGTTATTAGACAGCGAGGAGATAAGGAAACGTACAGGTCGGGATCCAATTCTAAGTCGAGTGTTAGGGTACATAGACAAAGGGTGGCCACAGACTATGGATATCGAAGGTTTGCGACCACTCTGGAATAGACGCGAAGAACTATATTCTGAATCTGGGTGCGTCATGTGGGGCCACAGAGTGGTTATACCTACAGCTTGTCAAGATAGCGTATTGCGGGAACTTCACGAGCCTCATATGGGCATCGTCAAGACAAAGGCAATGGCGCGGAGCTACGTTTGGTGGGCAGGTCTGGATGAGCAGCTGGAGGCGTGCTGCAAGCGGTGCGCAGTCTGCGCCGAGCATGCAGCTGCGCCCCCTGCTGCGGCGCCCTCACCCTGGCGCTGGCCAGCTCGGGCTTACGAACGGGTCCATCTCGATTTCCTCGGGCCGTGTCAGGGTAGTTCTTATTTGATTACAATAGACGCCAGGTCAAAGTGGATAGAAGTGTTTAGAATGCAGAAAACGAACGCCGAAAATACGATACAAAAGTTAAGAGAATCGTGGGCACGATGGGGTTTACCGAAGCAGGTCGTTAGCGATAATGGGCAGCCATTCTCTAGTGCAGAATTCAATGAATTTTTAAGCGGTAATGGTATCAAACATCTGTACAGTCCACCCTATCACCCGGCTTCGAACGGTGCCGCGGAGAATGCAGTTAAAATTATTAAACGAGTTATTAAGAAAGCGACGTTAAGTAACGTGAATACGGATACAGCGATTCTAAGGTACTTAATTAATTACCATAACACACCCCACTCCACCACTGGGGTGAGTCCTGCTAAATTGTTGCAGGGTAGAAACCTCAGCACAAGGTTAGACAGGTTAAGACCGGACGCGGAGGCGGTAGTAGAAGAAAAACAGCGCGAAATGATAAAAACTAATCAGTCTAGGCTTAGAGAGTTAGAGGTCGGAGAGGCCGTTTGGTATAGGAATTATAACTCTCAACGCAAGTGGTCGCATGGTCATGTTAACGCCCGTTTAGGAACGAATAATTATACGGTTAGGTCAGCAGAAGGTAGCATACAGCATAGGCACGTCGACCAATTAAAACCGAGTCTAAGGCGCTCATCATGCATTTACCCCACAACAAGCGAGGGGACTGGCGGTGTGGTAACGTCGGAGCAGGAAGGCGGCGCGGGCGGCAGCGCGGGCTCGAGTCCGGCCGGCGACACCCACGTGCAGGGTGAGGGGCCGAGCGCGCAGAGAAAGACGACGTTCCATCAGACCAACCCTCCGGACAATAGGGCTGATTCGGCACAACAAGGCTCTGAGACACCGAAAACTCTAACTCTATTTCTTCTCCCTCTACGCTTGTATTGCCTAGAGAGTTCTCGATGACTTGTGAAAAGAACATGGAGTGCGATTTTTGAAAGTCACACGTTCAAATCAGCAGTCGAAAAATTCATAATATCCATAGTCATTTTGAAATTTTCTACTGCTGCTGATCTCATCGTGTGACTTTCAAATATCTCACTACTGGCAGGCAAGTGTGCCGTTTTCCTGCTGCTTTAAAATGTTATTTTTATGGTTTTAGTGATAACTGTCACTTGCCGAACTTCCTGGACCTGGAGCTTTGAAGTTTGAACTCAGAAATCAAAGTTCGATGTCTTAGCACACTGCTGACTCTTATAGTCAGCAGCAGTCTGTTGTCGTAACAGACTTGGAAACTCTCAATGTTTGGTTCACTCAGTGGGTACACTAATATAATGTTAAAATTGTATGTTACAGCTTTAGAGACATGATCTGATCACATGAGCTATGATCCGGCATTATCACTTCGATCTTTCAAATGATGCTTAAACACGTTTTTTACACATATTTAAATTAAAACAATTAAGGAATTATCTAAGAATAATCTGCAGTTTCCAATGAAACGCTAGTGATTCCATTCTATTTGGAAATTAATACACAGCCGAAAAAACAAATGAAACTCTGAAACAAAATACGATTAAATTCCTTGTTTTATTCAAATAACATAAATTATAGGTGGCCAGTGCGTAAGGAGATCATAATACAATATGTATACCTAACTGAACTTTTCTTGCGTTCCTCTAATATCTCCAGTGTATTTTTTATTATTATTGAATGTACTTATTGAATTTGTGATTTTCAGATTCATATACTCACTCAATGGTTTATTGTGTAATATAATCATTCTAAAGAATTTTTGGGTGAAATAATTGTGCTACGCCATGACTGACTACGGCGTAGCAGTCTACGAGAGCGGGCCGTTCTACAGAAATTAATTCATGTAAGTATAGTATACATATAACAAAACTTATCTATACTTGTATGTAAAAAGGTTAGAAAAATCTTTAAATTATTTTGCGTACCATTATCTACATAGAGACAATTTTTAAAGCCTTTTACAATGGAAAAGGTGCATCTTGGTCAAGTAAATAGATTTTTTACAAAAGTCTTCTATAAAACATGTAGTTTCAACATAGCGGTAGATAATGTACAGTCGGCACAACACTTAATGTTGAATTGAAATCAGTTTACACGTCATAAAACAATAAGGTATTGTTTTCAATTTGAATCTTAACAATTAAATCCTAGCGATATTTTCATTAACTAGGAAGTTTTGCAAAAATTGTTAGACCAATTTCTTGGCTGACCGTACTGATGAGCATTGGTACATAATATCAAAGTGAATATAATAATAATAGTGAGGGCGCTCTCGGGTCGCGACAGGCCTATCGTGCGGGGGGTGCGGGTGGCGGGGGGAGCGGTCCCAGTACCCCATCACCTGCGCGCTGTACCCCAACAGCCGGTGCCTCACCCCTCCGCACACCGCGCGAGCCCCCCCGCACTCCGCCCGAGCATAGGCTCGCCGTGACCACTAAGTGCACCCAGTGACAATTTTTTGGACTTCCCATAGAAAATCGAACGGCCGATCCGCACTTTTGTATGGGAGGTCCAAAATTTTTTCTCGTTTTTCGACCCATGTTCCTTGGGGAAAGTTGTTCAGATTCACGGTCTGAATACACCCTTAAAGGTTCGTTACTAATAAAAAAATTGTGGTGTATTTACGCTATGATAACATGTCAAAGAGTTAACCTTTATGTGTCCCCCAAGGCAAGGTCGTGCCGCGGCGATGGCGTCGCTGGCGCGTTGCGAAGATGCATGGATACTCAATCATGAAGATCCGGGTTCGAATCCGCACGGCCGACATGCCATGTACCAATTAGTTTTTCTAACTCATGTGTACGTTATACCGACTGCTGTCTAACAGTCAAGGAAAACAACGCGAGGAAACCCGCATAAGCTGAAGAAGAGAATCTGATGCGTAGGAGAAGTCTATCTATCCGCATTAGGCACGCGTTGCGCACTAACGCCCATATACTCTGGGACATGTAGGCTGATAATGAATGTCAGGAAGTAAACCTTTATGAGTCCTCCAGGGCTTAAGAGTTATGTTGTGCTGTCCACCACCACGGCCGCCACGTCTTTCTTGGACGGCTGTACTAATGAGCTTTAGGTTTCTGGTGGAGAATATCAGAAACCAAACCTTTGTGAGTCCTCCAGGGCTGGGCGGGGGGTCGTGCGGCGGCGAGGGGGCGGGACACCACCAGCTCGACGTGCGAGTCGTGCTTGCTGTCCGCCACCACGGCCGCCACGTCCTCCGCGCCCCGCCCCTGAAGAGGCACTCCGTTCCACTGCAGCACCTCGTCACCTGAGGAGGAGGCCTCTGTTATCTCGGGCACGGGTAAGTTCTACAATTTTGACTTGTTTCATAGTCAACATCATCCATTTGTGTTAAGTCACAGAATTAGGAATTAGGAACAAGTATTAGGGTTGACCCTCATCTGGCAGGACGGAATTGCATTTTTTGATGCTTCATCCGTTTCTGTCGCTCAGGAACGTCATTTGCTAGAGCGAGAAAGATAGCAGGAATGCCCGAGCGATAGAAAAAGATAGAGCGTGAAAAAAATGCGATTCCGTGCGGTCAGATGAGGCCCAACCCATATTGGCGTATCTAGAATAGTTTTCCAGGAAGGGCCACTGAAAGCTATGACCGATGAATAATAATTTTCGAGATTAAAAAATGAACCTTAAGACCAAAATGAAATTTAATATTTTTCAACACGATTGCTCATAAAATATGGCTCTATACTCCAGTAAAGTTACGGGTCGCTTGTATGGCGAATGTAAATAATTTATAATAGCCGGTTTTTTTCTTTCATATTTTAGATTATAATTCTAGTTATCATTTAGATTGAAAATCCTCCTAAAATGTTTATTAAATAATTAAGCAAAGTAAAAAATATCATGTAAAATTGGAAAAAAATAGTAGGGTAAACTATACAATGATTGGCACCTTAAGGCTTAGCCAGACTTAACTTACTTATAACTAATTCAATTTTATGTTTAGACATAATTAACCAATTTCTAATTATCGATTGGGGTATAGGTTATTAAATAAAAGAGTATTCTAGTATACATTATCAGAGCTTAAATAAAAAATTTGCGAATTAAAAAATATATACCCGAATGTATAGTCATTGGCACCTTAGGTACAAACATTGGCACTATGTATCAGTCATTGGCACTAAACATAAATATCTTTTATTTTTACAATTTTGTACAAACCAATGAGTACAAACCAAAAAAATTTAAATTTAACTGAATACTACTCATGTCTCTATATAGCAGCCTTAAAATTTTAGTCGATTTCTTTAATTATCGGAGTCTTAAAATTGTATCAAATAAACATAATTGTATTGTCACCAAAATCCAAAGTGTATACAAAATTTCAGATTAATCGGTTGACAGGAAGAGGGTGAAATTTGAATTACTAAATTTGACCCAAGAATAATAAATAAAACAAACGGGGTGAGCTAAATAAAACCGTTTAAAAACCGTTTAAAAATTAGATAGTTCATCTTCATTACGGAAAGGTTTGTTCCTTTCAAATATTTTTTCATAGGTTTAGGAAGCACAAATTCTGTGGTGATTTTCCCTGTAAAGTAAGTAGTTTTGGTTTAAACATTTTTTTTTGAAAATAATGTTTTAATTTTATTCAACTACCTTTCTATCAATTTCTGCCACTGCCAATCATTATACTCAGGTACAGTGCCAATCACAGAGATCTAATTTGATCTTAATATTTGAGGTAATTTTAGCTATAAGGTTTGCAGCATCTTTAATCCCAGGAGTTCGTGTAGTCGCGCTGATATCTTTCTTATTGTCTTTTGTAAGTGGTTGATCAAAAGTAATCTTAATTTCCTCCGTGGTCTAATGGTTAAGAGCATTGGGCTCTTGACACGGAGGTCGTGGGTTCGATTCCCACGGGGGACACCTAGTGACATGTCACTTTGTGCGTTTTCCCCCAGTTGATAGGACACTGCAGGTTGAATCACTTAATTGTCTGAAAAGAAAGATGATTCCGTGCTTCGGATGGCACGTTAACCCGTTGGTCCCGGCTTCTGTCTCTGGTAGTAGTAGTCGTTGCATAAAAACCACTTCAGAGGCCGTAAAGCAGTTTGAATAAACTCTGATACCAGAGCATGCCCACACGATAAGAAGAAGATTGGAGTCACGTTGCAGGGTTTGCCCCGAACTCTTGTCGTTCGCGTGGTGTTCGCGCGGTTTGCGTTTCAGCATGTCACGAGGCTCCACAATCCTTCTCAGTTGTGTTCTTACTCAAAAACAATCCTCGAGATTGGATAGATACTCCCTCAAACCACTTGACACTGGCGGAAATGCGGTGCTCGCGCACAGGTCCATTAATTATTAAAAAAAAAAAGATTTCTTCTAGACATTTTGAAGGTGTTTTTTAATAATATTTAACGGTAAGTCATCAATCATCATCCCTTGACACCATGCCTTCAATTGCAACGATTGGCACTCAA
This sequence comes from Agonopterix heracliana, assembly GCA_963693445.1. Taxonomy (NCBI): domain Eukaryota; kingdom Metazoa; phylum Arthropoda; class Insecta; order Lepidoptera; family Depressariidae; genus Agonopterix; species Agonopterix heracliana. The sequence continues at coordinate 12,810,332 of OY856308.1, read as the reverse complement.
TATAATTACAGTGATTGGCACTGTACCTGAGTATAATGATTGGCAGTGCCAGAAATTGATAGCAAGGTAGTTAAACAAAATTCTAACATTGTTTTCTAAAAAGTGTTAAATTGCAATACGTTTCTTGGTCTAATATTGAAGGCTAAATATTAGAATTGATTTTTAGTGATTGGCATAGGTGCCAATGAATTACACTTTATTGGCACTCAATATAATTACAGTGATTGGCACTGTACCTGAGTATAATGATTGGCAGTGCCAGAAATTGATAGCAAGGTAGTTAAACAAAATTCTAACATTGTTTTCTAAAAAGTGTTAAATTGCAATACGTTTCTTGGTCTAATATTGAAGGCTAAATATTAGAATTGATTTTTAGTGATTGGCATAGGTGCCAATGAATTACACTTTAGTACAAAATTCAAACTATTGATTGGCACTCTATTAATTTAAGATTTTGTTAGAAAAATTGTCGTAAAACCCATTAAAATCTATTATTTATCGTAAAACAAAGCAAAATAACACACTTAATATCTTATGTTTATATAATTTATACGTAAATAATTGTCGTTCAAACTTACCCAAAGCTAGTTAAATTTTTTAAAAATGGCGCCATAATGGTTCTTTCTCCCGTCAAGGAATTTGTTTTTTATACAGCGTTGTCAGGTTATATGTTACAAATATTACCATTGAAATTTATGAATTTAGACATTTACAAGAACCCAAAAAAAATACCAAAATGTATTTTCTGATATAACAATTCTTAATATTTGTGTTGAAAACGCAAAGTGCCAATGACTAGTGGTGTGCCAACAATAGTATAGTTTACCCTATATGATTTTTTTTTATGCCATTTGTTAAATTTATTTGTATTCTTTTATATTACAAGTAAATCCAACGAAAAATCACCCCGGAACCTAAACATAAACATAACAACCTAAACGAACATAAACGCTGTGTGCAGTCTAATACTTTGCGTGTAAAGGTCTCCGCACATTGCCGCGATTTTATCGAGAGCGACTTCGCGACTTTGCGACACGTGTCCTTACACACTGGAGCGATTCCGCGATTCGCGTCACGCATGCGCCTACCACTGAATTCAGTCTAAAGAGATTGCGTCATGTTGCTATAATATCGCGGCAGTGTGTAGGATCCAGCGCGACCCCATACAAAATGTACTGAAAACAAATATTAAGCCTTAAAACCTACGGTTTTACTCTCTGATCAAGTAAAATGAATGGATAGGCCTTACGCGAACATTTCAAACCAGAAAAATAAGGCAAAACAAATAAATATGTATCGAGATGACAGACCAAGTGTGCCAGTTTGTATGGACCAATTGCACCAGTAGTGTGCTTCAACTTAACGCGCTTTGGGCCTATCCATTAATTTTACTTTGATCGAATGTTTTACTTACCTATCCTAAGCTGTCCTTCCAAATCAGCAATAGATCCTTTCTTGACTTTCTCCACCACCGCTCCCCTTGACCCATCAGGCAGTAGCTTGCCGCCCACCACTTTCAGGCCCAGTATAGCGGCCGAGGAGTGCGAACTTCCCTCCACGACGCTCTTGCGCAGTACCATGTGGCCCACCATGCGCGTTCCGTCCGTCGACACTTGCCAGCTTAGTGGGAACTGTCCCCACCAAAGCATCATGTTAAAATTATTATCAAACGAGAGATCAATAATAATTAGTGTACATAGATTATTCACAAGTTCGGAAAAGTGTGTGGCATAGAATACGAAGGTGCACAAATAGTATCGTTGCATGCCCGTCAATGCAATCATGCTGCAGCCAAACACAAATACACTTGACCACAACCTTGGTACATAAAGCTACGTTTGAAGTATGACTGCGGACGTGCGTTGCCTAGTCATCTTAACTATTATTGGAACTTGTAATAATTTCGAGAAACTATAGATCGTTATAATAGGGTAGACATTGCTATTGAAAGTTCATGAAATTGCAATACCAATCCTTGCTTTTGTTGGGTACTCGATCTACTCTACCAATGTGCCTAAGAAGATTATTAATGAAGATTCAATACCTAAAGGTAGGAACTAAGTTATGAGTACAGGTACAGTATAAAATGAATAGTCATAATCATAATGTACCTTAGGGCAATCGCCCCTATTCGAGTCTTCACTGGAGGTGAACGTGCTAGAGGTGTCGATGCCAGAGTCTTTGGTGGCGGAGTCCTGGCTGGTCTGGCGTTCAGACTCCCATCGCAACGAGGCCCAGTCGTGCGGCGCTCCCGACGCGTCTCGTCCGCCCCGCGGGAACGTCGCTGCGCCCTCGTGTCCGTCAAAGCGGACTGTCTTTTTTCTCCTCTCGGTAAATCGTCTGTTGTCGGAGGAGTCTTCCCACAGATAGGCACTCTTATAAACAGCTCTGTCGGAGCGTGGCCCCTCGTCCGGCACGTAGGGCCGCAGGTAGGCACCCTCGCCGTCGTCGCGCGCGCGCCAGCGGCAGTCCGTCACGGAGTCGAAGCTGCGCCCGCCAGTCGGCGGCGGCGCCGCGCGCGGCCCGTCATACGTACTGCGCGCCTCCGTCTCATACGCACTGCGCGCCTCCGTCTCATACGCGGCCGGCGAATGATTAGTCAAATTGTAATAATTGTTGGCAGCCACGCTGACACTGCGCAGGTGTGGATGCCGGATGCCTGCACACGCCTCTAGTTGTCCTAAGGATGACACCGCATAAATAGTAGCAAATGTATCCGCGCCGCTAGCTTGCGTTCCCCGACCGATGTGCGCTGCGCGCCCGTACGCGCCCGACACCTTACCCTCGTGGGATATAAACCTAACCTTTCTTACTCTAGCACCCACTGTGCAACCGTTTGTCTACTATTACCCAAAATAACGTGATACAATGCACAACTTAAACCGTACACTTTTTAGAGTTGAAAAGAAATCAAAAGCAGTGATCACGCACAAGCGGAAAAGAACGTGTGTCAGTCAACTCACCAAATTCAAACATTTAAAACAACAATTATAAAAATTAAGTATAAGTACGTCACAAACTCTATTATTATAGAAACGTTAACATGTATTGTACACTTCTTTTCGCCCAAGCATGCGACATTCTTTGCTTGAACCATAAACACTGCTTCACGCCAATAGTCTGCATTGTGTTTTTGCATACTTTTAACATAATTAACCTGTTTACTGTTTATTGAATAGCTAAATTTTTAAGCATTTTTTGAACGTTATTTCTGGTTCAAGCAATAAAAGAATCAGAAGTCAATTTTTTGTATCATTCGATATCTAATCCGTATTAAAACTTCAACTTTTTATACAAAACATACAAACGGACTTCTGATTCTCCTCGTGTACGAAAATTATAGGATTCAGATCAACAGCCATCACAGTCGGTCGACCAGAGGAAGAAGGAATTAGATTTTGCAGAAACGATAATGAACATTAATGAATATCGAGGCATCTAATTTAGCAATGTTACAACGCATACGTGTCCCGTAAAACACTCCCTCTCACCGATAAGAACTTTTTCATTTTCTCGTCTAATATGGCTTGACGCTGGCTCTTGGAGCTCTCGGAACTGCTCCTATCTCTATTACCTGCGAACATGGGATGATGGAGTGAGGGTCGGTAATGCACCATGACACTGATAGTAAAATTCTCGCGACTAGAGGCTCGGCTCTCGGGCGCGTATGTGGAGGCAGCCACATCAGCGAGGCGCACACGGCGGGACATACTTAATTTTATATTCGTTATAATTTATACAAATATTCCGAAACTAGTACAACAACATGCGAAATAACTAGTTTGGAACAATGGCCACCTTTAGCAGCTGGCACTATCTGAAAAGAAAACAGCTGAGTGCTCACTGGAACCGTAAAAATCGATACATGTAACAATGAAAGTAACTACATGAAGAGATATGATGGAAACATATGTATACAGATAAATATGTAGATAAGTTTAGGTGCTCTAGACTATCAGTTTCAGTGTAAAACATTGTAAAATGTAACTTATGGATATAATTACCTGAGGATACTACTGTTATCGGTACTTAAAGTAATGAATACCTCGCACGGAACACCTCAACTTTATCACAGCTAGATGCAACGAATGAATGAATAGACGTAAAGGAATGTTGGGTATATAAAATGTATGAGCCTGTAATGTAATGCCATTATAATGGTGTTGTGTTTTCTGTGTAGTGTAGTGTTTTGTTTTCAGGGGTGACAAAAAAAAATAGCTGGGGCGGAAAGGATTCGTGGTGAGAGGGTCAGGAGCGGGCGGCAGGGGCGGCGGGGGCGGCGGCGCATAGCGACACGTGGCTACTCACCGCGGTCTCGGTACTCGTCGTTCTCGTCGGACGCGCACTCCGGCACCTCGTCGTCCGAGGAGGAGGAGCGCGGCGGCATGGGCGGGTGCGTGGAGCCGTGCGGCATCAGCTGAGCCTGCGGCTGCAGCAGCCCACCCCCCTCCTCCACACCGTAAGCTGCCTTTTGTCTAGGATGCACCAGATGCGGGTGCGTTCTAGCCAACCCTTCCAGTTCCCCGTAACATCGAGGCTCTTGTTGACTATATTGCCGACGCAGAGCACTCCCGGACCTTTGAAGCGGATGATTCTCTTTTTCTGCTGCGCTATGTGCTCTTTCCAACTTAGGTCTTTTGTCCAGAGATGAATCCGGTTGTGGTGGCAGTGGCAGGCCGCGTAAATCTGATTCCATCCTCCACAACATAGGGTCCTGAGCGGTACTTTTATTTATCCACTGTCCGGTTTTAGATAGCAGTTCTTGTTTTTTGCGGCATAAAATGCAAACCCATATAACCTGTAAGTTATGCTTATGATTCATGAACATGTTAATGTATTGAGAAGACACAATGGATCACAGAAAAGCGTAGACCTTGTTAGAACGTAGAGTGACTTTTCCGCCACACCTGGCGCAGCACCTGACACGGCAGTAGTGGCACGAGTGGCCGACGCCGTCCGCGAACTTGGTCTTGAGGCAGATGTGGCAGGTGGCCGCCAGCTCGACGCCCGCGGCGCGTTGCATCTCGTTCCTCGTGCGGATCGTCTGCTCTAGTACAGCGACTTCGTCTTGTTTACGTCTGCCAGATATACAAAGAGCTACTTATTCATTGATTTCCCCTAAGTTTGTAGGTAGGTACTTTCCTTGCATCGTACACTGGACGTCATAGGTACGTGCGACCTATACTAACACAAAGCCCACAAGTATATCGGTCAGCTATCTTCGACATTATAGGGTGGATAAAGGTGACCTAATTTCTTTGACAGTTTTAAAATAAAATTATATCAATATCGCTTCGGTGCAACAATGCTCCATAAAAGAGTGAAAGTTATGGGAGGAACGAGTCAAATTCGATTAGTAAGGTTTTATTGGAGGTTGGAGAATAAGGTGGGAGGTTCAGCATCTAATTCCCTCCGGCGCGCCTGTGTGACCTTCTACGTGTCTTGAACTTGAATAGAAATGTACGGAATCTTACGCTCAAACGGGAACAAAATAACTTCACTGGTGGTGATATTAGATTAGGAACACGATTATAATTAAATAATTTTCGTTTTAATTCTTTAATGGTAGGTATTTCTATTTAGAATATTTCCGACTATCTTATCGGGGAATATAGTTGTATGCATATTTTTATAAGTATAATTCTTTCTGAAATGCAAGAAGTGAAAACAATTAGAAAGTAAATTAAAATTTCGATAAAATTTTATGAATGTTGCATTTTTTAAATACCGATAAATATAACCTGTGATAAATAGTTATTTCACGAAACGGACCATTGTAACAAGTAATGATTCACATAGGTAATTATTTTGAATTACATAATTTTTCTTCTCTTTCTTTGTCGCTCTTTGTCACTGTAATTTTTTTATAGGTACCTAATCAATTTCACTAACCTATATTACATGGCGTGTCACTTCTCTTTTATTTTATGGCGAGTTAATGTCACTTCTCTTATAACTTTACTAATAGGTAGGAAGTCGGCACAAAAGGTTTTCTTATGGTAATTGAATTATTGTATTATTTTTATATCGATGCAGCGATAGCGCTGCGTCATCTACTCGCGTATCTGTTACTGCGTGTCCTATGCGACGGACGGAGCCTACTTTATTATATTCACAAGCCTTTTACAATCCACATTTGAAGCTTCATTTTTACTTATTTTGTTATTAGGAACACGAACAAGACAGTTATTATCTTGAAATGCAAACTGATTGCTAATAAACCTACAGGCAATCAACATTATAGATCGCGCAGAAGGGACTGTATTTACGTCAATACCTACTTCACATTTTGTACCTATCTATACTTACATAGAGTCTTATTTCAACACAGTTTACTGCATTACAATTTACATAGAAACACGGTATTGGCGCCAAGGCATTAGTATCAGGAAGATAGATTTTTGCGTTTGGTGTAAATTTTAAGAATCGGAAAAATGCAGTCACGACACATTCACATATGGTGCATAACGTAGAGAGACAGGGCGAGACGGGTGGGAGGGCAGGCGCGGTCGGGGGGGCGCGGGCGCGGGCGCGGGCGAGGCCGGGGCCGGGGCGCACCTCATGATCTCGTGTTCGCGCTGCTCCTCCTGCCGCTGGCGCATCATGACGCCCTCGATGATGGCGCGCTCCTCGGGCGTGAGGTGCGAGAGGTCCGGCATGTCTGCCATGGCGCGCGGCCGAGGACCGTGCGCGACCCGCGAGCGGTGCGCGGGCCCGCCGCGTGCTGCGGTGCTGTGCCCGCGGCGCGACGCCAAGCGCGCCACTCCGCCCGGAGGTTTATTTAATAATGCCGGGCGGGCCAATGGCGCGCGCCCATCCTCTGACGTCAGCGCGCTTATTGATTGCTGCTCCGGCCCCGCCGCCGCCGCCCGCCCTAGCGCGCCGCCGCTGCCCGAGCCCGCCCTCTAATGCGTGCGCAAATATCATATGCAAGCCTTTGCCACTAACTATATTTTATACCATGAACAGCACGGACAAAACAATAGAAAATACAACGTTTTGGCCAGTTGATGCATAAAGACAACCCCAGGGTATTGTAGGATGAAGACGACCTAAGCGCACTGAAGTGAAAGATGATGAATGATGTATTAATTAGCATATACTCGTACCTACCTACCATTAATATTGTATGGTAACTAGTTACCATTGTCATTTTTTTCGCCTTGCGGTTCAGACATCCATATTTGCTAGAAGTGTTATAAAGTAACAGAAACATTATCATCGTAACATTTCAAGACAATTTTAGATACCTCGAATAGAAGTTCGAACAAAGAGTTGTTTGGCAAATGTTGCTAATGCCTATTAGACTAGACTTTCTAGCTATCTATTAGATAAAGATGTCTGGAAATGATAATGAGGCTTCCTGTATCTAGTTTTCTTTATCTTAAATTATGTGCATAAAATTATGTTTGTTTACTTCTACGCTAAGATTTACTAAGATGTTAGATATTAATATAAAAACGTCGAATAAATCGAAGGTGACTGTACAATCGTCTGGGTGCTTTGGCAAGATGCCGCAGACTTTAGGTACTTTTACGAGTTCTTTGCGACTAGACTTGTAGACTAGTTAGGTAGTCTGGGAAATTTCTGAATTATGGTTTCGTTTCTGCTTGGAAAATTCTTAAATGTTGAAAATACAGCTGAAAAAAATACGGAGATAATTTGGATTCCTAGGAGAAGAGAGTTTTTCTTGATCTTTTAATTTTAAAACCAGACCTACCATCGAGCAATGACTCCCATTACTTTTACCATTATGCTGTTTAGCCAGAAAAAAATTAATAAATGAAAATTTAAAAAAAATTTGCACAGCATAAGCATATAAGCATATGCTCACGACTATATTCCCCGAGGCGGCAGTCAGAGATATTTCTGAATCCTCAGAACATCCACGTTTCACCAGTAGTACCGATAAACTCTGTCAAGTGTGACGGGGGCGGGGGGTGAGTCCGTCTCCACTTATACCTAATGGACAGTGGGTACAAAAAAAAATGGGGGTAAAAATATTAGGTTTCTGTTAAAAAACATTAATAGGTATGTTTTGAATAATGTAGCCGCGTGGTTCCGACTTAGAATGAATCACCCCAATTCATCCGGTGGGTGTGTTGTACGAGGCGACTAAGGGATTAATGGTTTCTTATGCAGTATTTATTTGGACGAAAGGCTAGTCACCACTTGACACGACATTCCATCCTGAAACTTAAAATGCTCACACATTGCTACAACTCGAAGCGCTCGTTGGCGTAGTGGAGCTTCGGTATTGGAAACGATCACCGAAGTTAAGAGAATATTATTCCGAGAGCGAAAATGCGCGCTGCATACAAACGTACTATGGTGATATTTTCAATACTAACCAATTAAAGTCAATAAAATTTGCACAAACAATCTAGAAACCAAGTTCTATGCTTCTATAGAGTCAGATTTTCGTTAAAATATACAGTTTCAATGCTAGGATTAATTTTAGATTTGTATGGAAATCTTTGAGGCACTGTAACTTGAAAACTATACATTTTAACGAAAATCTGACTCCATACAAGCATAGAAACTTGTTTCTAGATTGTTTCTACAAAATTTCATTGACTTAAATTGGTTAGTATTGAAAATATCACCATAGTACGTTTGTATGGAGCGCGCTCCGAATAATATACCCTTAAGCAACGTCAGGTCCTGTCAGTCTTTGGATGGGTGACCGTTTAGTGGTATTTCATATCGAGCGTTTCCGTGCTTCGGAAGGCACGTTAAGCAGTTAGTCTGGGATAGTTCCGTCAGATGGCGTTGAAACTATTCGTTAAGCCAGGTGAAAGGCCTATTGAGGCGGCTTGACAGCAAGTTGACCACTACCTTGCCTCCACCAACATACACTGGGCCCGCGTGGTGGAGTATGGCCCACTCCCTCTCACCCCTATTCGCGAGAGGAGGCCTTTGCCCTGCAGTGGGATTCTATAGGCTATAACTTACTTTTTATTGCTACAACTAAATTACTAACAAATATACTTACTACTTAAACAGAAAATTGGTAGCAATGTTTCTGATCACCTCGAAAGGGATTATGGTCGTGAGGTTTTAAATAATGTACTTACCAATATACTTTATTTAAAAAAAATTAGGGTTAGAGATTGCATCGAAAACAATAAACAAATATTACCTAAGGAAACTTTATGAAAATGCAAAATGGTGAAAAACAGCCTTTAGGAACATTATCATATTTTTGTCAATTTACGCTAAATATACGGTACCTAAGTTAAATTTCCAAAATGTTGTATTCCCACAATGTAGATTTTTTTCATTTTGCACAACAACGTTGGCTTCTTGAAGTGTTGAATTCACAACCATTCCCAACATCAGCATAAGCATATGCTCACGACTATATTCCCCGAGGGGGTAGTCAGAGATATTCTGAAACCTCAGAACATCCACGTTTCACCAGTAGTACCGAAGTACCATTCCCAACATGTTGACAAAAATTTGAATTCTCTTAATGTTGAATTCCCAAAAAGCTTCTTCTTATCGTGTGGGCGAGTTTTTCAGAGCGCTACTACCACCAAAGATATAAGCGGCATCAACGGCTTAACGTGCCATTCGAAGTACGGAATCATCTTTTTTTTTCAGACAATCAGGTGATTCAGCCTGCAATGTCCTTCCTAGCCATCTGGTGAAAACCGCACAAAGTTATGTATCACAAGGTGACCCCCGTGGGAATCGAACCCACGACCTCTGCATCAAGAGCCCAAGTACAGAGGCAGTCCCCCCTGTCCATCCCCAAAAAGCTGAATATTCGAAATAAATAAGTTGTTATAACTTATAACATTAAGAGATTAAGAGATCAATGTTTTGCAAGTACAGGAGTGAGATTTTTTAATCTCATTCGCTGAGCTCAGCAGTTGTAAATGTCAAAATTAGTATGGAGATATGCATCTTTCTACTGCTGATCTCAAAAATCATGCTTCAGGAGTGCAATTTTCGAAAGTCTAATCAGCAGCAGAAAGATGCGTATCAACATAGTAATTTTGACATTTACAAGTGCTGAGCTCACCGAATGAGATTCAAAAATCGCACTCCAGATCACTGAACAATTAATTTTTTAGCGATATTCTGTAAGGTCAGTGTTTCTGACAGAATATTTGATAGGAACCTATAGGAACGTAGAATTTCCCGATACAACAACTTTTCATCATCGTTCCGCTACTATGTGGCGTGGCCACAGGTTCGGCCGTAGAGATATATCCTTGGTTCGGCCCACTTGGGCTGACGCTCGCGCGAGTCGCCGAGAGATTGCTTGTGGCCCATAGACTAATAGAACGTTGCATAAACTCTTGTAATAAAATCAATGCTGTAGCAAGCGCGAGCGTTAGACGCCTCTTATTTTTCCCGGTTTTAAATCTGGTTTTAGCAAGGTTTTAGAAATAATACAATAATCGATGACGATATTGAGGCTCATGTAAAAGACTCATGTAAATTCAATTATCTATGAAAATTTATAGTCTTATAGGTACAATCTACTAGCTAGCAAATTGTATGGCAGTTTGTATGGATTTGGATTGGTATTGTGTTCGATCTTTGAGAAATGGAATCGATAATATTGTTGACTGTAGGTAATTAATTGAATCAGGCGTTCCGGTCAGTTACAGGCAGGTTGTATTGCATAACGTAATACAACTTTGTCTGCTAGGTATTTAGAAGCGGAGGTCTCGACGCAATCGTGTCATCTAACTGTTATTGTTGACTGTCGTAAATATAAATGTTGTGAATATTATCTTGAATCATGTGCTGGCCTACGACGAGTAGGTAATAGTACCTACATTTCTGCAGTGGCCAGCAAAATTGACGGACTTATGTGTTAATGTGGGCCGAGGTGAAGCCGAGGCACACATACGTAAGTCCATCAATGCCTAGTTGTGGCCAAGGCTTGTATAGTGCTTTTCTCAAACAATGCGCGGAAATTAAAATCAATCAACTTTTCAAAATCAATGACGAACAACAATATTTTTCCTGCGTTAAAGCTAGTAACTTATTATTAATCTGTGGTTAAAGTGTTCATTCGTTTTTTTTTCATTATGAAGCTTTCTATTTGCAAGCCAATTCGAAATTTAAATAAAACCTTTGATAAGTTACCGCCTTGGTTGCCATGTTTCGGAGTAAAATATCGTTCCATTTTTAAATAACACTACAAACACGACAGATATGGATTTTCATACAACTTTTGCCGGCCGCTGCTCGCATGTAGGTATTTGGCAAGTGCAGCAATTTCGATTTATCTCGAAGAAGGTGGTCAAAATAATGCCCAAATTTCCAAGCATTTTTGAACAAACTCCTATTTTCATTTCGTCAGGCTTACGAAGTTACGTCTTCTTACGACCTATAAAGTATTCGTAAAATGTAGCAATGGTCGTGCGCGGGTGCCTTACCGGTTCGCTAGGCATTCATTCATGATGAATGAACGGATCTTACAGCTTTAAAGCGGCGATCTTGCTGGACGCTTAGTTGTTTAAGACACATGTTCGTGGCATTGAATTGACGTAAGCCTAGAGTTGTCGAGTTGTCTTTGGGAATCTCCACAAGGAAAATATTTATCCGAATCGTAGAAAGAGAAGGCACTAGAAGGAAGCACGTGTCTTGTCATATCACTCAGTAAGAGATGCCCATAGCAAATTCGCTCTAGTTAAAAAAGGAGACCGCTACTTATTGCTGTCCTTATCGACGTAGCCACTTTTTTGTTCTACGACGGCTGTCTGACTCCGGAGTCAGACATCTATTTTCATACAAATTGTATAGGATTTTATGACTATCGCTGTCTCATACCCGGTTACACTGATGTTCGGTCTACTAGCGTAAGCGAAACATTTTTCGTCTATGATCCGAATGTTATCCGAGTTTTGACTTCAAACATTCAACAAGAACATGTTAATATCTCATTTATACTCACAAACGTATGTACCAAGAAATATAAAATACAAAAGATGATCGATTGAATTTCTCTTCATATTTTTTTTCAGATAAGATATCAAATGTAACAGGGATTGGATGATAATAACTTATCAATTTATCATAGCAGTGAGCAAGTGTACGGCTCTAGCTGTGAAATAATTTAAGTGTAACTACCCAATATGTGACTGCGATCTTTATCGATGAGGAATCCGTACATACTTACCAGTAACTATCATTTTTAACATTCTATTACTGTTTACTGTGCATAGGTAGGTAGGTATGTGCAATCATACATCAAAATAATGTAATGGAAAAAATGCGACCTTGAGGTTATCGGTGGGCGGTTCTGTTTCTATTTTAGGCTCTAGCGTCTATTGCGATACGGGTTATAATTGTTCGATAGGCGTTTTTCCACTAATTCGTGAGTCAGGCAGGCGGCTCTCTGCCGGCGAATGATGTCATCAACACACCAGTGGCGTTGTTATGCACAAGCCGACTAGACGCTTTCCACGAATTGTTTACATTTTTTTCGTATAAATAAAATAATAGAAGCTATTTCTTTCAGTCTCACTTTTGTGTTCGTTGTTAGCGACTGCTACCACAGACATGGACGCGAAAGCTTTCTCCTCTACCATCGCCAGATTTGCTGCCAAGTTCTGTAATGTGAGTGCTTTCTATTTTTTTTTTTGAAATAATTTGTTTCTTAAGTAAATATTGACTATTTACCTACATGTTAGTATTTCTGCTGACTCAAAAACATTAAAAAAATATTTCATAAACAATTATTTACTGTGTGTCCGGTATCAACATTATATTGTTTACGTACCTACCTTATCTTACCTTACTTACCTAAATACATTTAATCAATAATAAACCGGTCAAGTCCGAGTCGGGCTACTCGCACACTGAGGGGTCCGTACAATAATAGTATATATATATTTTTTTAATGTATTTTCAATTAAATGGGTACATGTTGTCTTCAAAATTACCACGCCAAACTGCACAACAGTATAGTTAGTCAGTAGTTAGTATCGTTCGGCACGAATTTAGGGGGTGGGGGGTCTCCCAAATCCACCCCCAACCGATTTTTTACCTAGTTGTTCGTTCCAGTCTCAGAGATTGACTGGACCGATTGCAGTTTCTGTGCTTTTTTTTTGGGCAAGGGGCACGAATTACGTCAATGATCCACGAATTCCACGATGAAAACATTATTCCATAACGAGTTGAGGAAGGATACGATCTTTTGAATGCCTTTTTTAGCCATCGTACAGTCACCAACAAAAGGTTACGTAATATCTAGACGGAAAAAAATTATACATTCAGAACTATAAACTCAATTGTTCATTCTGTTCATCCAAAAGTTCCTGAACATTAATTTAACATACCTAATGTATGTACAGGATGTAACAAAACACCCTAGTAATACTTTAGGGGGTGCTTCAGACCATGAAACTGAACAACTTTCACTATGGAACCAACTTCGAAATCGCGAAAAAAAGTCGAGTGAAAGTTGTTCAGTTTCACGGTCACAGTTTAAGTATCACTAGGATGTTTTGTTACAGCCTGTATACATGATCGTCAGTTTGGATCAATGAGATGATCGGACAGAAAGTGCATACCTAGGCTGCGTTCAGAACCTTTGGGTGCGGTTGTTCTTCTCGCTCGCTCTTATGGGTAGAACGCTTTTCACCGAGCCTCGGAACGGCGTTAGTGCGAAAAGTTGCACTCGGAATGCACTCTGGGCGCACTCTGGGCGTAGGTTCTGAACGCACTCCTACGCTAAAGAAGAACGTTAGGTACATAGTACGTCTGTGCCCACAGGCCGAGTAGGGTATTAGTTAGTACCTAATACTTAGTTGTTGAGGCTAATGAAGAAAAAGAGTTCAGCTACTTTTGATAATGATTGTACATGAGCATGACAATATCATTGTCATGGTCACGGACGATCGGATTCAAAATTCACTGAAGATTAGGGTTGCCTGCCACACATTACTAAAAATATAAAGCGATGCCTACCTAAAATAACAGTTATATTATATTTGCTCAAACAAAGTTGCTGTAGCTGATTAATGATTATACTTAGAGCTTTTTTTTCTCTTTTCGTTAGTTTTTTTTCATGCAATCGGGTTTTTTAGTGTTTCTTATTGTAGAATGTGTACGTGTTTTAGATTCTTGAACCTCATTGCGTGAGAAGAGCTTGCGTCTTATTTAATTTTAAGGTCTTTCCTTAGCTCCTAACCAAGCTCGTTGGCGTAGTGGAGCTTCGGTATTGGAAATGATCACCGAAGTTAAGCAACGGCAGGTCCGGTCAGTCTTTGGATGGGTGGCCGTTTAGTGGTATTTCATCTCGAGCGTTTCCGTGCTTCGGAAGGCACGTTAAGCAGTTGGTCTCGGATAGTTCCGTCAGATGGCGTTGTAACTATTCGTTAAGCCAGGTCAGAGGCCTATTGGCGGCTTGAAAATTCTCTGACAGCAAGGTGACCACTAACTTGCCTCCACCAACACGCACTGGGCCCGCGTGGTGGAGTATGGCCCACTCCCTCTCACCCTTATTCGTGAGAGGAGGCCTTTGCCCTGCAGTGGGAATCTACAGGCTATAACTTCCTTAGCTCCTAACCAGCGTTAATGATAGAATAAGTAGCTATGTGGATATTTTTAGACAAAACTGCGTTCGATAAAGTAATGATAGCTATCTTTCCAAAGTTATTGAAGAACGCTAGGAACAACAAGTAGATACGAAGAGTGACAGCCGTGTTGAGCAATCAAACTAGTTAGGATACATTTATGCTAATAATGTTATACGCTGTTAATATTTTACTTTATTGTGCTAACCTTATTTGCAGGAACTTGAGAAAAAAAACAGTGTCGTATCGTCGCCTCTATCCGCTGAATTTGTTTTGGCGCTGTTGACTTTGGGAACCTCTGAACCTGCCCATTCGGAGTTATTGTCTGCCCTTGGAATACCAAATGACGATGTGGTATGTAGTTAGATTTTGATAAATATATATATATTTACACAGTAAAAACATTTATACATGTCTACGCATAAAGCTTATTCATGGGCTTACTAGTATTTTCTGCTCAATTTTTAAAATAGCTTATCATGCTGGCACTTAACATGGCGTATTTGGCAATATCAGACATGATGCTGGCACTTCCCACGGCGTATTTGACAAATATCACACATGATGTTGGCACATCACATGGCGTATTTGACAAATATCACTCGTGATCCTGCACTTCATATCACGTATTTTGACAAATATCGCACATGATACTGGCACTTCACATGCGTATTTGACAAATATCGCACATGATGCTGGCACTTCACATACGTATTTGATAAATATCGCACATGATGCTGGCACTTCACATGCGTATTTGACAAATATCACACATGATGCTGACTCTTCACATGGCGTATTTGGCACATATCACACATGATGCTGGCACTTCAAATGGCGTATTTGACAAATATCACGTCATATGATGCTGGCACTTCAAATGGCGTATTTGACAAATAACACACATGACAAATACGCGTTTCCCGTCGGACGTCGTGTTTCGATGCACATAAAAGGAGTGAAATAGGCAGAAATGCAACCAAAACGTCTACTGGGCCTACCTATGTTCACATAGAAACGCGTATTTGTCATGCGTGATATTTATCAAATAGGCAATGTGAAGTGCCAGCATCAGTACCTATTTGCATATGAGTGGCTCTTTTAGGTTGTCTCTCATTTTAATAGAGCACTTTCCCTGTAAACTTTCGCAGATCCGCTCCTCGTTCACTTCAGTGTCGTCGAAACTAAAGGCGATACAGGGTGTCACGCTGAATGTAGCCAACAGAGTGTACATCAAAGATGGCCCCTACGAGCTCGAGCCTCAGATGGAAGAGGACGCCGTCAAAGTGTTCGACGCAGGCATCGAGAAAGTTGACTTTGGTAAAAGCGCTGAAGCTGCCAACCTCATCAACAAATGGGTAATTATTCTAATTATGACAAACTTATATTTAGATAATTAAGGTCAAAAATTATTCTAGTTTACCTAGGTCGTTCTAAAGAACCTGTTTAGATCGACTTATAGGCATCGCCTGTGGTTGCTTCCAGGACTAACTATAGGTACTTGTTTACTTAGTCGTCATCAATAGTGTACCAGCTATTTATTTTAGAAATACCCAAATTATAGGTAGGTACCAACTAAGTAAAAAACCTGCTATTTTTTTGCTAAATGTAGATTTTATGTTTATGAAAAGTTTGTGATTCAGAGCTGTTGTTTTGTAACCTTCATATTGTATGATAACTGTACCTATTACATATTATCTATCGGAATTTAAAAGCAGTTATCGTTTTTAAATATAGGTATTTGGATGATTCATAATTAACAAGTATTTTATGTTATTTTGCAATTTAATATTTCTTAGTAATTAGGAATTGGGAACATTGTCAAAACAAGAAAATTATAATCTTCCTAGTAACATTACAATTGTCCGAATTATTATCAGTCGACTTGTTCTCACAATATTTATTCTGATTACTATCAGTAGCTCTACCTTCTTAGTATTATAAAGGCCATTGAACCTCTTTGTATGGGAGGCTGGCATAGTGATGACCATAAATTTTCAGGAATTTCAAAAACGTGGCGCACCCTGAAACCTATGTATATCGATAGAGGATCTATAGACGAACATAAAATGTCAAATAACATATAGTCCTAAAGTGCAACGTTTTCGAGATAATCCATGTTAAGGATCTTGTATAGATAAAAATCCTAACACATTTTCCTCCAATACCAATCTCCGTGGTCCAATGGTTATAAGACTTGGGATCTTGACACGGAGGTCGTAGGTTCGATTCCCATGGGGGACACCTAGTGATATGTCACTTTATGCGTTTTTCCCCAGTTGGTTAGGGTAATGCAGGCTGAATCACCTGATTGTCTGAAAAGAAAGATGATTCCGTGCTTCAGATGGCACGATAAGCCGTTGGTCCCAGTTACTATCTCTGGTGGTTATTATTACAATTATTAGTAAAATCATAATAATCTTAGTAATATTATCAATAAGCAAAGCAAATCAAAACAACAATCTTTTATAGTAACTAGATTGAACACTATGGTGCTGGTACCGACGAGAGCGACAACCCGAACACCTTGTGTGTCCCTTTCTCATATAAAGTTGTCCATTTATTCTTGACGAAATCTATAATATACTATACTCCATTCCAAAAAGCAACGTTTTAAGGATATTTTGAATTACAGAAACGGTGATTTGAAGCACTTACTCTCACTTATTCATAGAACAGCTTTAGTAACGTCAAAGATATGTAGGATAGTATATATATCTTACTTATCAGAATTATTGGTATATCCTTGTTAGTATAATTATAATATTTCTGAATAAGTCTTATATTTTTTTAAACGGAGAAAGTTTCGGTACTAATAATGGTGAAACGTGGATGTTCTGAGGTTTCAGAATATCTCTGACTACCCCTTCGGGGAATATAGTCGTGAGCATAATATGCTTATGCTATTTTTTTAAACTGAAGTCGATAAAAATACGGACAAATTATAAGTTACTGTGAAAATTATAATATTTACGGCATTGACAATATTCCGGCGACAATTATAACAGGGAAGAATTAAAATTACGTAACCTCGTTTGATTGAAAGATCTATAAAAAACTGCTCAGTATCGGTCAAGATGATAATCTATACTTAGGACCTTAGATCAAAGTTAAATTAATGGATGGAAGCGAGTTAAGTTGAAGAACACTACTAGGACACTTGGTCCATACAAACTAGCGCCATAGGGCAGTTGCATACAAATTTGAAGTATACCATTTGCCTCATTTTTCTGATTTGAAATGTTCTCGTAAGGCATAATATATATATATATATAGCATATATGCTCACGACTATATTCCCCGAGGGGGTAGTCAGAGATATTCTGAAACCTCAGAATATCCACGTTTCACCAGTAGTACCGTCCAGTGTGACGGGGGGTGAGCCCGTCGCCACTTATTTTAATGGAAAGTGGGTACAATACATGCCAAGCATGCAGGTTTCCTTACGATGTTTTCCTTCACCGAAAAGCCAGTGGTGTTACAAATCGTACATAAATTCCGAAAAAGTCATCTCGTAAGGCCTATTCATTAATTTTACTTTGATCTAAGCTTAGGACCAATTATGTCCCGGATGTGGCACGATAGGACTTGATGATGATGATGTATTGTGAAAATCTATTGCGTTAATATAAACTATTTTCGTTTTGCAGGTTGAGAGTAAAACTAACAACAAAATCAAAGAACTCCTTTCTTCAGACAGTCTAAACGATGACACTCGTCTAGTTTTAGTGAACGCTCTCTATTTCAAGGTAAGGAAACTTAAACATTAGCAGAAAATCATGTTTTTTGTTTAAATAGCATGTCATAACAGTTGGAAATAATCATCGCAGTACAATCGATCGCTCCGTGTAGGTATGGAAATAGATAATTTTAAATAGCTAGTCGCTTGGTCATGGCGCTTTATCTGATAAACTGGCATAATTGTCTGCCTAGATAGTGAGGTTAGTTCAATATTAGCCATACCAAATTTGTTTTTTATTATCTACCGTAGTAATTATTACATATTTGCTAGCTGGATATGGATCCTGGATTACAGGAGTTACAGCGGTGGGAATGTGTTACAGTGGTGGGATTTAAAAAAAGAAAAAAAAACTGGATATGGATACGCATCTTTAACAGAGCAACTGTTTATGACCATAGACTAAGATTTTTTTTCGCTTACGCTGGTAGACGGAACATCAGTGTAACCGCGTATGAGATAGCGATAGCCATAAAATCCTATACAATTTGTATGAAGCTAGGTGTCTGACTCCGGAGTCAGACAGCCGGCCGTCGTAGAACAAAAAAGTGGTTACGTCGAAAAGGATAGCAATAAGTAGCGTTCTCCTTTTTTAACTAGAGCGAATTTGCTATGTGCATCTCTTACTGAGTGAATATGACAAGACACGTGCTTCCTTCTAGTACCTTCTCTTTCTACGTTTATGACATTCTTAACACAATCTTCCATCTCCATTTTTAGGGGTTCAATTTTGAAAAGTCCTTTATAAGCAGGCGCCAAGAAGCCAAGAGAAACATTTTTAATTCTGGAGATTACGGAATGAATTAGTGAATAGAAAGATTTGACTTTTACATAGACCATTGGACTATGGACTATACAGGCAGTAACAAACACCCTAGTAATACATAAGGGGGTGCTACAGACCATTAAACTAAACCAATTTTACTATGGAGCCAACACCGAGTACATGGGCGTACCCAGCTTTTGATCTTGGGGGGGGCAAGTCTGGGCGAGCTCCAGTTTTTGACGACCTAAAATCTGGAACGAGCAAAGCAAACTCGAGAATTTACTTCACCATAAAAACATACAGGAACCAAAACCTAGAGCGAGCGACGCAAGCTCGAAATTTCACTGAATTCTGGAATGTGCGAAGCTAAGTGAGCTCGAGATTTTACTACAATGCATCTAGGTCTTTGTGGTACAATCGTAGCCAGGAGCGAGCGAAGCGAGCTCGACAATTCACCAAATTCTGTAGCGAGCAAAGTGAGCTCTAGATTTTACTGCAATGTGTCTAGCCAGAAGCGAGCTCGAGATTTTAAGGCAATATAGTGAGATCAGTGTAATAAGTTTTAAATACTGGAGCGAGCGAAGCGAGCTCGAAATTTTACTGCAATATTGAGATCATTGAAATAAGTTTTAAATCCTGGAGCGAGCGAAGCGAGCTCGAGTTTTTTACGAGCTAAAAGCTCGAAAAACCATAAAAACATATAGGATCCAAAACCTAGAGCGAGCGATGCGAGTTCGAAATTTCGCTGAATTCTAGAGCGAGCGAAGCTAAGTGAGCTCGAGATTTTACTGCAATGCATCTAGGTCTTTGTGATACAATCGTAGCCAGGAGCGAGCGAAGCGAGCTCGACTATTCAACGAATTCTGGAGTGTCTAGCCAAAAGCGAGCGAAGCGAGCTCGAGATTTTACTGCAATTGCAATATAGTGAGATCAGTATTATAAGTTTTAAATCCTGGAGCTCGAAATTTTACTGCAATATTGAGATCATTGAAATAAGTTTTAAATCCTGGAGCGAGCGAAGCGAGCTCGAGTTTTTTACGACCTAAAAGCAAGCTCAAGATTTAAATACACTATGAAAAGATATACGATCCAAAACCTAGAGCGAGCGAAGCGAGTTTTCACCCAATTCTGGAGCGAGCAAAGTGAGCGAAGAGATCTCAAAATGTCTCATCACAGACTACCATGTCTATAGCAAGCAATGCTGCTATAGTAGAATAGAAAAAAGAGCGAGCGAAATGAGTTCGAAATTTATGAATAACTAGTGTTTTCCCGCGACTTCATCCGCACAAATTATATACCAGATTGTAAGTCAGATCATAAGCTATCAAACAAAAAAAGTTTCATCAAAATCGGTTCAGTAGTTTTTGCGTGATGTGCGAACAAACAAACAAACAAACAAACAAATACACAAACAAACAGACAGACAAAATTTCTAAAAAAGATTGATTTCGAGTCAGGGATACCTAAAAACCATATCGTAATCTTTTTTTTGTAAATACCTTCAATGTACAGACACACTTCAGTTACAGTTTTATAATAGTTTAGATACAACGTAACTGGACCAGAATTTGGCCGACATAACAGTGCCATAATGAACAGAAATCAGAGCGAGCGAAGCGAGCTCGAAATTATTCAGTGACATGACGTCGCTTTGACCAGAATTCTCACGTACGGAAGGCAGGTTAGGCCGATTCCAGGGGGGGGCAGCTGCCCCCCCTTGCCCCCCCCTGGGTACGCCCATGACCGAGTACCTAAATACAGGGTGAAATTGATTTTTGACAACAGATTTTTTTGTTGCTTCGTTTGGTTTGCTCCCATATAGTAAAAGTTGTTCAGTTTGATGAAGAGTCTACCTCTTAGTTTAAAAGGATGCTAATGATATCAATTTCACCCTGTATTAAAAAAATCTGCAGATACTGCAGTTTTGTATGATTTTTATTTCGCGATTTCGATGTTGGTTCCATGATAATGTTGTTTAATTTGACGGTCTGATCATCCCCTTAAAAAAGTGTCAGCATAATAAGAAGGACCCTAAATAGCTATGGACGAGTTACGCGTTTAGTTAATTCTGTAAAATTTTCTGACACTTTGCATAAATGCACATGGTCATTTGGTACTTAGCAGAAGAGGGAAAAATGCTAAAGCAAGGCTGATCCTAGTTAAACACATTATTTTTTCAGGGTGACTGGAAGAAGCAATTCAATAAGCACAACACGATGGAGCAACCCTTCTTCGTAACCCCGGACACGACGGTGCCTGTTCCCATGATGTACATGGAATCTAACTTCCGATATGGTATAAGCGAAGCACTTCACGCTCAGGTACTTACAAAATATGTAGTGAAAATAGACATGAATATTGCTATGTTTACAGTAGATCGTGTAAACAATTAGGTGTTTAGTTGCCAAAACTTATCGACATTGAAAAATAGTTCGTTCGAAAACAATATCGATCTTTCTTGTTTTAAAATAAATTAATTCGTAATTTTATTTACATATTGAAGTGAAGACTAGCGGTCCGCCCCGGCTTCGCACGGGTAGATTAAAATATAGCTTACGGATAATGTAGCATTCTAAGACCTGTCACACACATACGGAATTCCGAAGCGGAATCGGAAAACAGGTTTTTCATATAGGTTTGAAATCCCGTTCGCAAATCTGGAGGTGGGAACCTCCATACGAAAACCTGTTTTCATTCGGAATTCCGGATCGCAATTCCGTATGTGTGTGGCAGGTCTAATGGTGAAAGAATTCGGTACGTCAAGTTTTTTTTGGAGGTCTAAATCGAAAACCATTTCGAGATAATTGTCTCAATAGTCATATTTTCTATGTCAGACATTTTAAAATGAAAGGATTACAGATATTTTTAATAAAATAACGTCGTTTTTCGGTCCACGAGTGACGTCATTCGCTGCCCCTGCAAACTCCTTGGTAAACATAAAATCAACTTAAAGTAACTTGGCCATACTTTCACAATGACAGAATTTGACATTTGATGTTGCCGTCTTTGTTTCCAAAATAGATTTAGAAAGAGGAGGCATGTTTTAATTTATAATATTGCATTAGTTTTTCTCTATGGAGTTCGAATTATTTTCATTCCACCAATTTTGCACTTGGAGATTACAGATCAAAATAATTTAAAAATTTAATTCATATTGATAAACTCGATGAATAGCAAAAAAAATGAAATAGGTGTCTTAAAATTATGTCTTCTATCCTTAAAAAATATTAAATGAAGACAAAAGAAAAACTTGACATACCGAATTATTCTGATCGGTCCAGTAGTAGACCCCGTCGGGTCGGCCAGGTTCTGGTCGGTCGGTAGTTTTGGAGCCTATTCAATACATAAACAAGAAAATCAAATCTTTCCTCTTGATAATATTATTAATGTAGATAACAGGCAGGGGTGAGGTTAAAATTGGAGGGGTGTCCGTACCGTACTGTATGTATGTAGTTCTTATAATGTGGTATAGTGGTATTAGTGGTCCATTTTGTTAGATTTAATATTGCAGTGTATTTATTACTTAAAATATGAGGTCTGCCACTTTATAAGAACGCAGGTACTATAATATTGATTATTATAGGCAATGCTTATCCATAGTAATGAATAAGTAAATAAATAGGTATAATAAAAACCTCATGAAATTAAGTCAAGATACTATATTGTAGTTGCTAGAAATGCCGTACAAAGGCGACGAAGCCAGCATGGTGGTGGTGCTTCCAATGAAAGTGGATGGTCTGAACGATGTTCTAAAGACGCTCGCGGATGGCCACGATCTTATCGAAGACTTGAGCAACATGTCGTCTGTGAAAGTGCAAGTTAGCCTTCCTAAATTCAAGATTGAGACTGAAATTGATTTGACAGATCTGTTGCCAAAGGTAAGTCTTGTTTTATTTATCTATGGTACACACGGCGACACATCAAGCTACGCAAAACCAAAATAAGCTGGCCGCGCGTAGGTAGAGTAATGTATAACGCCGCGCGGCCAGCTTGCTACAGGCACGTATCCAGGGTGGTGGTGGTGGCACGTATATAAGTGGGATTTATATTATTCTTCTCGAGCTGATCCGTGCTTCGGAATGCACATTAACCAATTGGTCCCAGATAGTTATGTCAAAAGGCCAAGTCAGAGGTCTATTAAGGCGGTTTCCAAATTCTCTGACACCTAGTTGAACACTAACATGCCTCCACAAATCCTCATTGAACCTGTCTGTGGAGAATGGCCCACTCCCTCTCACCATTATTCGTGAGAAACCGGTGCCCTGTAGTGAGGTCCTATCCTACAGGCTATAACTTAGGTAACTACTATAACGAAAATAATACCGGTCAAGTGCGAGTCGGGCTACTCGCGCACCGAGGGTTCCGTACCACACCTCCAAAGAACACAACATATTAACTTGGGAAAAAAAAACGTTTTCACCTCACAAGCTCGGAAAGATTATGTTTATCATACGAAATCTGAGTGCAAAAGTGCATTTTATCCGCTAGCGTGCAAAGAGTTTTTAAAATTCGAATCCGTTCGAGTCCAGATAAAAAGATAGTAAAACCATACGTGCGAGAAAGACAAAAAGATTATGTTGCTAACATAACGAACTATGCATATATTCGTGCATATTATTGTCTTCTCTTTTTCGCGTATAAGCTTGTCCTTCACTATAATTTATTTGAGTGTCAACAAAGAGATTATAACTAAATATAATCCCTTTGAGTAGCAATATCTCTTGTCTTCTCTTTTTCACGTATAGGTTTGTCCTTATTTGCATGTGCATAAGTATAATTATTTTTCCAGTGTGGGATGAAAACATAATTTAAAATAATACTTATTTAAAATGCATTTTAATAATTAATTCATCTTCTTTACTTATGAGAAGTTATTCCTTTACATTTCCTGAATTATTTGCGCAGTGTCTCAAAGCGATGTCAGTACACATACACACTACACACCAGGACATTTTTTATGCTGATCAATTGGTTTTCAATCAAACTGCTACACGTGACCGCAGTGAGACAGTGACTAAATGCAAGAGTAATATAGCCGCAATAGAATGGGACAACGTCATAAACTGTGCTTGCACCTAACATTTTCCTCGCTGTTGTGAGGTGAAAAATTGTGTGTTTCGCTCTGCTGCTAAATTATTCCGCGTCTCGTACCTTTGAAACCTTCGCTACGCTCCGGATTCTATATTAGAATCCTTCGCTTGCTCAGGTTTCAATATAAGTACTCGCGGCAAAAAACAACTTTGCAGCCTAGCATAACAAATAACTATTTTACTCCGGTCGTAGAAAGAGAATCAACTAGAAAAGGCATTAAAATAATAATAGTCACGAAAACGAGACAGCCTTATACGCTAATTACACAGAGTGAATGCGACAAAATCCATGTCGTTTGTCCCTTTCTGCGTATGCGATATTTTTGTTTGCCACAGTTGAAATTGCATACAAAATCTTGCAACTGTGGCAGACAAAGGCACGATTTCTCATACATTTTTGTCATATCTCTGTCCCTTTCGAGTATACGCTGTCAGGAAATCTATAGAATACTCAACCTACGACTCCGGTACATTTAGCGCGAGACCGACTCACACTTGGCCGGTTTTTATTATTTGTTTTTATACTGCAGAGTTGGCTCTACTGCAAAAGTGGTCTTTTCTGTACCTATATCGTTGTATTCCAGCTCGGAATAAAATCAATCTTCGAGAAGAGTGCATCTGGCCTGGACAAGCTGTTGAAGTCCAAAGAACCCCTATACGTCTCGAAGGCAGTACAAAAAGCATTCATTGAAGTCAATGAGGAAGGCGCAGAAGCCGCCGCTGCGACCGGTAAGTTCATTAATGCTGCATAGCTAGCATGCCGCAGTGATACAGCGCTATCACACCTTAGCTCTCTTTCTATTTGCGTTCGATCGAACGAGATAAAAGACGTGATACAGCCGTATCACGTGTAGCATACTACGAGTGCAGGACGTTATCAAATACAGTCTGTCTATAAAGACTTGGCAAAAAATGAGGGTGCGCTGTCTCCACGCAAGAACGTCAAAATCAAGAATAACCTGGCAACACCACCATACTAAAATTATAGTTCCTCGAACATTCATGCCACGACTTTATAGACAGACTATAAATGCTAAACCTGAAAACAGTAGGTACAGAATCAGTAAAAAATTTATCAATTGAAATTGTGTACATTTTTTATACTCGTTTTTCAATTTTCGCCAATCCCGACCCGGATATTTTTTGACCCTGATGGTCAAAGTTCGGAAACGGTCTTATCAGTGTACCCTTTCACGTGGCTCCGCCATCTGGAATTACCGCAAAAAGTTTTTTCTTCATAAAACATTTCTTGAGATTACGATACTACCAAACAGACATTGGCAATTCTTACACACAAACAAAAGGCCAAATAATAATTTTAGTGTCACACGTAAACGTAAACAAAAAAAATTATTCGCACATACGATTGTTCAGTTGTCATTTCTATACTAACGGTCTTCAGGTTTTGCATATAATGTGTTTATTAAGGCTCCTTACATGGTTAATCCGGCGCGGCATCAATTCAATATCAATTAGTTACCTATTAATAATTTGCATGTACCTACACATGACGACAGAATGATCTACCTACTCTACCCGCTACCCATACTAAAGTTGTACTTTATGTCCATGAACACAGAGTTCAACTATGGGTAGGTTGATCTGTCGCCGTGTGTCATATTGTATGATCGCAGTTGAATTTATGATATAATGATTATGTAATGGGCCCTCATGACTGGTGGCAGGTTTTAAAATAATTATAAAAGCATGCATGCAGCTGGGCTTGAATGTAATGAGCTTAAACTGTAAAGTATCAATCGTCAACCTGGGCAAAAAGATTCTGTCTGCAATTAAGTCATATTTTGGAGCTAAAATTGATTTTTCTGTGAACTTTTATGTTTAATTCGGGGTACAATATTGGACATAGATGTCAAAGTGTATCTAGTTTTTCGTCTTTGTTAGTTCTGCATATTGAATTTCGTTTTTGTCTAGATTTAAGATTTGAGTTTAATTTGGTCAGTACTTTTTTTACTTCGAAGCGGTTTCTTATACTTCTCATGTACCTAGTTAGTTAGATGATCATTACTGTTTGCATTGTTTATAGGACAATCTTTGCCAATTGGTATTTCCTCTAGGAATTTCAATATCTAGCTATATTGAAGTGACCAGGCAATCAGTACCTATTAATCATTTCTTGAATTGTTATATACTTCCTGGAGTGCGATTTTTGAAACTCATTCGGTGAGCTCAGCAGTTGAAAATATCAAAATTACTATGGAGATATGCATCTTTCTTCTGCTAATTTGACTTTCAAAAATCATACTTGAGGAGTGCGATTTTTAAAGTAATATCAGCAGTAGAAAGAGGCGTATCTCCATAGTAATTTAGACACTTTCAACAGCTGAGCTCACCGAATGAGATTAAAAAATCGCACTCCTGTTCCTCTTTACCTTCTTCGATTAAATTTGTTGCGGGTCCTAAAACAGATTAGAGCACAGATGACATGAAGAAGTTCTTTCCCCTAAACCTATAATAATGTTCTTTCCTGTCCTCCGTCGATTAGAGTAATAATCCCCCGGGATCGCTGGACTTCATTGTCTAATGATGTGAATGGTTTCCTCGCCGTCACTGATCATCGTTCCTGTTGGTACTCCTACCTAAAAGAAACATATTTTTTTCATAATTTGGTTTGCATTGCAGCAATGGGCTTCACGGCGTATTGCCTTCCTGACCCAGTACCGAGCTTCGTAGCAGATCGGCCCTTCCTGGCAACCATACTCGTCAAGGGCGTGCCCTTCTTCTTTGCTTCTCACCGCAGCTAATCTATAATAGTAATGGGCCCGTTACACGTCGGCCGGGCGGGGCAGGGCGGACAGTGGAAAGCTTATGCTCGCGTATCATTTGTGTCTCATTCATACCTACTCGAACTAGAGATTCATAATTCGATTATCCTTGTCCGCCACTGCCCCGATATCTTTGGATTGCGATATTCTCTGCATTTATGAATAAGTTTATGTTATATATAACCTATTGTTTTATTATGAGATTGTTTTATATTATTGGCTTAAAATTTTGTTATCGAGATTGTACAGTCAACAGCAATAAGTTATGTAGGTACATTTTTGTTCAACGTCATAGTTCTAAAGTGTATATAACTTATTGCTGCTGACTGTACCTGAAAAATCTTGGCAGCCCAAAAATATGCAAAATTACTCAGAAATGAGACGCGGATATTTTTTTTGCGTGGCGTCGCGTGGCTAGCCGGTTTGCAAACGGTCGCATCAGTGTATGCTTCCGGACTGAGCAAGTGGCTCCGTATTTTGAATTAATTCAAACGTGTTTTTGTTCATAAAACAATCCTTTAGATTACGATACTACCAAACCCCACTCAACATTGGCATAAATACGATGATATCGAGCCTCCAGTGCTGCCCTCAATCGTATTATTTTTCTTTAAAAAAAAAAAATGTCTCATTGTATTGTTTATTGGGCTTATACATCATACATAACATACTCGTACGATAAATAGTAGGTATTCTTTGCCAACGGGTATTTCCTTTACGGATTCCCGTATCTATTATATTGAAGTGATTATTGATGTGAATGTTGATTATTAATGTATCTACAAGAGTTACAGTGGCGAGAACACTGACATATTATACGAGTACTCTAGCGGGCGAGAATGAGAGGGGGGCAAAGCGTGAAAACAAATGTTTCGAGTTTATTGGATAACATACTTTATAAACGGAGGATGGTTTGCATTGCAGCAATGGGCATCATGCTGTGTTCCGCCATGATTGACCCTGACCCAGTGCAGCGCTTCGTGGCAGATCGGCCTTTCCTGGCAACCATACTCGTCAAGGGCGTGCCTTTCTTCTTTGCTTCTCACCGCGGCTAAAAACAGTAAACGGCTCGTCACATGTCGTCGGCCGGGGCGGGAACGGGCGGGGCGGACAGCGGAAACCATAAGGTTTCGTAAGGTTACGTGGCCATAAGGCCACGTATATTCATTTGGTCTCATACTTACATACCAACTGAATCGAACTACAGAAAATGCCCGTCCGCCACTGCCCCGACATCGTTGAATTGTTATACTCTCTGCATTTAATAATAAGTTTATGTAACCTTTTTTTTTATTATGGGATATATAGGCTTAAAATGTTTTTATCGAGATTGTACCTAGTTACCCGAATAATTTATGCTACCGCAAAATAAGCTTATGTAAATTATTCTGAGGAGGTTTATTTATACAGAAGTGAGTGTATGTAATACATCTGGAAAGACAAACATTTGGACATGTAAAGTCAAATAAAATTTACAATTGTTTAAAATCAACCAATGCGTTGTTTTCCTTGCCCCTTTTCTTCGTCAAACGGCTATTCATTCCTCATCATGATGCACTGAAAAGAATTATATTACTTATCTAAGTACCTTCCACATACTTTTGGACCAAAACACTTCTGTTAACCACTAGGTAATTAGAAAAATGGGTCATAATTTTATTTAAGTTACTTTAGTCCCCAAGGCAATGGAACAAACGCTGCAAATCTTTTTAGTAAGATAGGTAAATTCTAAAATATAACTGTTTTAGGTATAGCTACCGAATAAGAAACCAGTCTTAGAAAAAAGTAGGAATTAAAGTAAAATACTATACTTATTTGCAAATTACGGTAGCTCCGTTGTTTTTTTAACCAACGCAATATTATTTTGAGGGACAGTAACGCAGTGATTATTTTGTTGAATAAACATCAATCAAAGTAAGAAGTAGCAAGAAAACATAGCTGCAAATGTTTTTTTCTTCCCTCCGCACGGAAAGCGTCAATTCTCGTCCCGCTGCGCTAAACGAAATTGTCGCTTTCCACCTCCGTTGAGAAGAAAAATAGTATACTAACCTCGGACAGTAAATAAGAAAGCCTCAGATCACATGTTTGTTGACCGAGGCGAAGCCGAGGTTATTATTGATATAATAAAAAATAAAAAAAGCACAAAAAGACTAGACGCAGAAAATACAAAGTTGTCCAGTTTAAAGGTTTGCTCTTGACCTCTATCTAGCCCTCAGGACAAATATGGGGTCGAAGATGTAGCGAGCTTACCCAGAAGTGCACTGGCACTCTTGCACACTGACGGAACGCAGCAAGCTGCTTGGCACCAGACTCCGGCAGGAGGGTGGTCGCGAGCCAGGCGGCTCCTTGCGGAGCCTACCACACCGCTGTGGGGAATCGTTCAGCCGCCACCACAAACTTGGTAGCTTGTGATGCCGTTGCCCGGGGTGGACCGCTAGGAGGTAGATCCCCAATCACCCCAAAAATCTTCCTCTATGGGACCAACATCGAAATGGTGAAAAAAACGCAAAATAAAAATCTGCTGTCCCATACAAAACTGCTGTACCTGCCCGACTGAGCCTACCGCTCCATAGTGAAAGTTGTTCAGTTTGTTGGTCCGAGTTCACCGTTTCAGTATTTGCTAGGCTATACTTACACCCTGTATCTAAACCGTCAGCGCTCTCGCTTCAACCGATTTGTAATACCTAATTTAATGCTCAAAAATTTCTAGCTCGTTTCGCTCGCTCCAGGTTTCTATTTTATTTATTTATTAATTTTACTGTACAATTAAATACCAAAAGTTCCGCCCGCAGTAGATTCATTGTGCTTATACATAAATAGTTGGTAATTTCAGGCGCGCTTCGCTTATTTTTTATTAAGTCCTTATGGGGTACTTACTGTACTGATTTTATGTCCTGTGGTTTTAATTACAGCATTAACCGAGACACGTATTACGAGTTGTGAACAAAATCCAGTGAAGTGCGTCAAGGCTAATCACCCTTTCCTGTTCACTATCGTCGTCAAGGGCATACCCTTCTTCTTTGCGAGCTATCGTGGCCTACCAACTGCGTCTTTGACGATCGTACAGAGGAGTATTTATTATAGATTTCGTAAACTGTTGTCTAGTCCGTTCCAAAGAGCAACGAAATTTTAAGGCTATTTTCAATTACAGAAACAGAGATTTGAACCACTCATTAACAGCTTTAGTAACGTCCAACATATTATGTCGGATACACGGATAGTATAATCATTTAGTTCCTAAAAAAACTGGACAGATTTTTGTAGTTTTTTTTCAACAAGCGCTGAATCTATTTCGTGGGACCACTTCTGAAGTATGACCTACCAAACAAAAAAATAATCATCAAAATCAATTCTCAATTGGCGGAGTAATCGCGTAACATACATACAAAAAAAAAACATAGGTACGGGTCGAATTGAGAACCTCCCCCTTTTTTTGTTGAAATCGGTTAAAAATACCATTAAATTCGGAATTTATAAATGTGTACTTACTTGTCAAAACCTTTCAGTTATGAGGATTCAGTAATCATGCCAATGTGTAAACCAGTGTTGATTGTTAAAAAAATTAAATGGCGAAAACAATATTGGTGTACTCTTATTTTCTTCAACCTCTAGCTTTTTTACATAGTAAGTATAATTTATTTACTTACACAAATAACAACTCAAGTAA
The DNA here is from genome assembly GCA_963693445.1 of Agonopterix heracliana. NCBI lineage: Eukaryota > Metazoa > Arthropoda > Insecta > Lepidoptera > Depressariidae > Agonopterix > Agonopterix heracliana. The sequence goes on along the minus strand of OY856308.1, from coordinate 12,779,741 downwards.
CAAATTAGCAGACATAAATAAACCCACATTCCTTTTTATTGTGCCATTCCTCACGGTCCTGTGCTATTCTGATTTCAGGTCAATTTCAGAACTTTTCCCCTTAGAATGTTGTCTGATTAAAACGTATTAGTGGTTTCTCCTGACCTCCTTCCCTCCCTTGGCCACCATTCCGATACTGCCTTGGTTCACCGGCATTCGTCCCTTCTAGCCAAGGTGTCCTCGCCCATCTCAACTTCATCTTTGTGATCTAATAATAAGGATACACACACATTAAACTTAAAACTAGCTTACCTATACTAAAATATGGTGCAGTTTAGGTTAGCGCGGGAGCGTTCCCAAGACACTGGCAGCGTTTCCTCGCTGAATGGCTAGACTGATGGTTTATAAAGCGAGGAATGCGCCAGCTCTTTGATCCCTGTCGAGTCTACCAAGCGCTTTGACAGTACTTCTACTACAGCTCAGTTAACAAAGTTTTTGTTTATTAATGCATTAATTATTCTGATGTCAGAGCCAAAATATGTTCTGAATTACAGACTCGATAGCGGTCTGCTCGCATCCAATATTTAGGAGGTAGATAATTTACTGTTTCGTTTCTTTCACTGTGTTTGCCTAAGCCCACAAAATATTTATGGACTGGCGAAATATGAAATCTTCTTCGTTGTATCTGTATTTGTCGTCGTGATTTCAGTGAGAACTCGTTCCAAAAAAGTCTTGCGACAAAAAGGTTCAGACAGAATCTATCCCTTGGTTGCCTACTTGCTTTGCTTTTATGAATGTTTGGGGTTAAATTGTTGTGATATGTCCATGTGTATGTTTGACTGATGCTGGATTGTTGGCCGGCTGACCTGATACAGTGGGCTCGGTGCGCACGCGCCGCTGCCTCCCCGATGTGGAGGTGTTCAAGGCAGACCGGCCCGCGCTGTGGTGCGTGTTGGTGGAGAGGCAGGTAGCGCTGGTGGCGCGCTACCAGCCGCCGCAGCCGGCGCGCGACGAGCTATAGCGGTGTATGTGCGCACAGGCATGGTGATGATGATGCGCTGCGCCCTCCCGCCGCCTGACCGCTTCTTTGCCGACCGGCCCTTCCTGTACCTGCTCGTCGACTCTGACCGCAGCGCCCTCTTCGTTGGCGTCTACCGCGGCGACTTCTAAACAGCACGTGAATATTGAACGACTCAAGATAATATCACTAACTTATTCGCATTTATCAATATTGATACGTACCTACATTTATATTAACATGCACAAATGCACCATGTACAAAACCAAAGTATTATGATGTCTGCAAAAAGATGTTTATGTGATGTTTTAATAAAATGTTAAACAGTGTATGTGGCTTTTCTTGTTGTTCTTGTATGGAAGGAAACTTTTGTAAGGCTTAGCCATCTTTGTTTTTGTTACTATCGCAGTTTGGAAATGGTTTATAGCTACAACCGATCTTCAAATGGTTTGTATTTACAGCGATGGGCATCATGATGCTATCTGCCATGGTAGAGGTAGACCCGGTGGAGAGTTTCGTGGCGGATCACCCCTTCCTTGTCGCCATATTCGTCGACGGTGCACCCTTCTTCCTTGCGACTCATCGCGGCTCAGAAGATTAATGATAACCGAATTTTTTAAACAGTAATGTATTGTAATATTTTATTACATCCCTCAATACATCATAAATTAATCTTTTATGTAAAATTTGGTCTCTTTTTTTAGTGTTCCGTACCAAAATTGGCGAAACGGAACTCTTATAGAATCGACTCGGTGTCTGTCCGTCCGTCCGTCAGTCTGTCACAGGCATTTTTCTCAGAGACCGTAAGACATAGGAAACTGAAACTTGGCACAGATAGGTGCTAGGATACAGGATTTTAGAAAAAGTATCATTTACCTTTAACACAGAGAACCACAGACTCTACCCATCAAACTGAACAACTTTTTCTATGGGAGCAAAACAATCAGAGCAAAAAAAAACTGCTGTCCCATAGGTACGATTGCGTCGAGTAGGTAGGTATTGCAGTTTAGTATGGGACAGCCTAGAACAATTTAAATCGTTCTAGGGGACAGCGCAATACCGAATGTGTTATAAGTTGTGGTTTGCACGCGGCTTAAGCATGGTTCGTTGAGATTTATTTAGCGCGATTGCGCTCTTGAACAACTTTTACAATTGGACCAACTGCCACCGTGGTCTAATGGTTAGAGCATTGGGCTCTTGACACGGAGGTCGTGGGTTCGATTCCCACGGGGGGCACCTAGTGAAATGTCACATTGTGCGTTTTTCCCCAGTTGGTTAGGACATTGCAGGCTGAGTCACCTGATTGTCTGAAAAGAAAGATGATTCCGTGCTTCGGATGGCACGTTAAGCTGTTGGTCCCGGCTACTATCACTGGTGGTAGTAGTCGTTACATAAAAACCACGTCAGAGGCCGTAAGGCGGTTTGAATAAACTCTGACACCAGGGCTTTGCAGCCCACTCGATAAGAAGAAGAATTGGACCAACAGAGAAATGGCGAAAAAAATCAACTGTTTCATACATTCTGTTCGAGTACCTAGTTATTTACATTTTCTATGGACAGCAGATTTTTTATCGCTCTACGTAGTGAAATTTGTTCAGTTTGATCCACGGACCTGAAAGAAATACGGACCGAGTATTGCACTAAAAAGATGTGAAGCATGCAAGGTAATACAATCTCGTTTGTTCTACAAGGGACCTACACTCACACAGATGCACTAGCTCTAGGCGCTGCTCCGACAACCCGTCACCTTATGTACCGCGGACAGCACGCAAACAAAAGAAATGGGTGCTTCACTCATGATTAGATGACATTAACTTATTTATAACTTAATTAGACTACGAATAACTGTATTCGTAGAGTTTTACTACAATCCTCTACTGTGGCTTGATGGTCTGAAGCTGAAGCACCCTGTTCGATATGCAACGCATTTAATTTTAGACCCTGTATACGGGGTCTTTCTTAATATGCAGACACTTTTTTAAGGGGATGATCAGATCGTCAAACTGAACAACTCTCTATGGCACCAACATCGAAATGGCGAATAAAAATACGGTTCCATACAAAACTGCAATCCTACTCGAGCCAAATGGCTGTCCCAAGCAGATTTATTTTTCTTTAGGTATTTCGATGTTGGCCCATAGTGACAGTTGTTCAGTTTGACCGTCTGATCATCACCTTAATAAAAGTGTCAGCATCAAGGACTCTATAGAAAATAGAACCGTACAAATCAAGGTGAGTCTCTCATGCTACAGCTGCAAAACCCTATTTGCTGGGTGCCTGACTATGGCACTATAGTCTATAACTATAACTACAGTCTAGACCATCGTCATTACCCTGTCATCGACTGCTGAACATCTGCTGAGCTGCATCAGCTGCTGAGCTCCCAAGGCGCGCCTCAAAACTCTTCGTCTACCAAAAACTTCGGCCTTCCTCGTCCAGGCCCTACTCCCAGCTACTTGCCCAGTAGCGTAGCGAGAGGCGTAGGAGAAATTTGCCCACCAAATGACCCGGGCGGCACTTTAATAGGGGCGCCAAATTCGGAAAAAATATAGATTGATTGAGCTCTGTCTGTTTTAATTACAGTGCCTACACATAATCCTAAAGAGTTCTGACCACAGCTAAGACGTGATGCTAAAAATTTCGAGTGGATCCATAGCTTTTACTTAGGCTACTTTGCACATGTTTTGTACACACGGCGACACATCAAGCTACGCAAAACCAATATAAGCTTATTTTGGTTTCGTGTAGCTTGAAGTGCCGCCGTGTGTAGGTAAGAGTAAAGTCGAGCTCGCTTCGCTTGCTCTAAGTTTCTATTTATGCATGGATAAACCAAAAGATATCTGACCAAACCTGAATAGAAGTGCAAAAAAATATCTCCCTCCGATATTTTTTGTGTAGGTCTTCTCATATAGATAAGGGGGCAAAATCGGTCTATGCTCCAGGTGGCAGAAAGCCACGCTACGCCACTATACACACGGCAACAGGTCAGGTTACCCTGTTTGGACTTTGAACTATTAGAAGTTGAACGCTGCGCATCGTGCGAACGCTAACGTCTCACGGCACGCTGCGGCAATGCAGGCTCTCTACCGCACTATTTTGTGTTTTGTACGTAGTGTAGTTATGGGTAAATAGGGTGCGTAACACGATGTGTTGCCGTGTGTACATGCCTCATCATCAGGTCATCGCAGCGAACTGAGAAACGGTGTGGCTAGACTCAGCGGGACTCTATGTCTACGTACGCCCTAGAACGATGCGAGTATGTCTGGGATTTAGTTCCGAATTTGTTCTATCGAATCCAATCCATAAAGGTATTATACCTACCTTACAGGAATAGAGCAACAAACATGAGTTGTCAAATGAAACCGATTTTGGATGTTTTTTGAAAACTATTCGCAGGCAAAAATTCGAATATTGTCTATAATTCTGACTCTAACGTGAAATTGTGGATAATAATTAATGAAGTAGTGTCAGTATATTTCATAAAATTATCTACGATATCACTTTAGATTAGCAATTATTCACGGAAACCGAATTGTAAAAATTTATTAGTGACTAAAAAACGGTTCTATTGCCTCGCGTCACGTATCTCTTTCTATTATACAGTGGTGCCGCTAGGTACATTTCGCTCACTCAGCTGTATGTTCCTCTATTTCTGGTCCAATCAGAATTAAAATTTGTTCCGTTAAAATGGAAGAACGGCATTGGTTTGAAAAACCTCCAGCCAGCCAGCGGGACACTTTTTATTTATATAAGTCATAGGAACTCCAAATGGGTGTCAAGATTTAATTCTACTTTCCTTTATTGAAGTTTTAAGTGAAAACAGTGTTCTAGCGTATTTTATTTCAAAAATAACAGGGTTCGACAAAACCTCCACTCAGCGGGACACTTTTTATTTATACTTAAGTCACAGGAACTCCAAATGGGGGTCAAGATTTAGTTCTACTTTTGTTTATTACGTTTTAAGTGAAAACAGTGTTCTAGCGTACCTATATAATTTCAAAAATAACAGGGTCCGAAAAAACCTCCACTCGGCGGGACCCTTCTTTACTATGGTACTTAGCCCAGTCATTTTACGGAGTTTTGTTAGAAGGGGTGGGGAGTAATTATGAATGGTACTTTAAATCTTTAACCGGTATCATTAAGTGACAAAAAGACTAAGTATCTGAAAACTTTTTAGAACGACATTAATGCAAATTTTAAAATTTTGGGTTCTTGCTGACGCGATTTGTTTTTTAATTTTTGTACCTATATTTCTATGCTCAAACTGGCTATTAAAGCTCTTAAAGCTACTGGGAGGTACAATTTGGATTTCTATGTTGCGTAGTGAATTTTTATTAAATAAGTTCTCAGATAGTCTTTTTGTCACTAAATGATACCGGTTACAGATTAAAAGTACCATTCATAATTATTAATTACTCCCCACCCCTTCTCACAAAACTCCGTAAAATGACTGGGCTAAGTACCATAGTAAAGAAGGGTCCCGCTAAGTGGAGGTTTTTTCGGACCCTGTTATTTTTGGAAGTTTAACTTCTTTTAATCTTCTGCTCTCCTGGTACTTCCCAATGCTTTATTGCTCTTGGCCGATTTTCTTTAATAAAGAAGTTTGTATTGCTGATATATTACGACTCGAACTTGGCCGATTTTCTTTACACAGGAGGTACATTTGGAGGCACAGGAGGGACCAACAGAAATAGGTGTCCCTGGTGGACCTACTAGTAGGACAAAATAGTTGGACCACGAAAAAACGCCGGATTATGACTGAGAATACAGATTTTAAGGATGTTTCGAGGAATACCTTAAGGAAGCGAAAAATACTTCGCCTATGCCTTAAGGTGTCCTCGAGTGAGGTTGAGTCGAGGAAGAGTTCAAGGAAGCGACTGAGAATACGGGTGTAAAAGATAAAGCAAGCCGTAATCCTAATATAAGTGCACGTCATGAAATAAGCAAAAGATAAAAACTTTGCATCGTGTTCGTGACTCTATACTCTATACCTACACAAAGCAAAAAAAAAACTGGCCAAGTGCGTGTCGGGCCACGCGCAGGGTAGGGTTCCGTAGTTGCCCGTCACAATATACGAACTTAGAAGGGGGCTTTTTGTTTTATACTACGGTTTGACGGCTAATGAAGTCTAAAAAGTACTTTTTTTAAGTTGGTCGACTATTACTCGTTAACTTGTAAAGCTAACTTAGCGGTGATAGTTTTCCTTTTAATTTCATTATATACACTACTGCCATGAATTTTTTCACATATCTAGAAACAACCGTTTAGCTGGCAGAGGGGGGGGACACTCGACTCTAACAAAAATTAGCACCTTAAAGCTTAATATTTCGCTAACGGATCCCTAAATCGAAAAATGGTTTTCCCACACCCACCGTATTTTTAAAAGACCTATCCAACGATACCCCACACCATGGGATAGACGAGAAAAAAAAATTGCGTCCCCACTTCACGGGTAGGGGAGGTACCCTAAAAAAAAATATTTTTCAAAATTTTATTTTACCACTTTCTCGGCGTGATTAATATGTGTACCCATGCCAAATTACAGCTTTCTAGTACTAGGCGTCTCTGAGCTAAGCTGCGGACAGACGGACGGACGGACGGACATGGCGAAACTATAAGGGTTCCTTGTTGACTTCGGAACCCTAAAAAGAGAAAACAAGAGAATAACTTTTCCATGCATCGAACGACAAACAATTGATAAAAAAACTAACTAAATGATATCTAGTCGTTATTGGTTGTACCTACCTAATTGTAACTAGGTACTCACAGCAGAGCGGAGAGCGGCGATAACGCGTCTGGGATATAGGTAATATACCCATAAACCTTCAGTAAAAAATTATCTAACTGATGGTGAAAACCGCATTAAAATCCGTTGCGTGGGTTAGGAGTTAGCGGATATAAAGAGAGTCGCGGAAAGCGACTTTATTTGATGCTACTCGTATGTAGAGAAGAATATAAGTAGGTATGCATGTGCAATCATACACCAAACAAAATAATGGAATGCAAAAAATACGACCTTGAGGTTATCGGCGGCTGTTCTGTTTCTATTTTAGGCTCTAGTGACCATTGTGATACGGGTTATAATTTTTTCACTAACTCGAGTCAGTTCGGCGCGGCGTAACTCTTGCCGGCGAATGATGTCATCAAAACAACACACCAGTGGCGTTGTTATGCACAAGCCGACTAGACGCTTTCCAAGAATTGTTTACATTTTTTTCGTATAAATAAAAGAATACAAGCTATTTCTTTCAGTCTCACTTTTGTGTTAGTTGCAACTGCTACCACAGACATGGACGCTAAAGCTTTCTCCTCTACTATCGCCAGATTTGCTGCCAAGTTCTGCAATGTGAGTGCTTTTGTATATTTTTTGGAAATATTTTGTTTGTTATGTAAATATTGACTTAGTATTTCTATTTTACCTACATGTATTTCAAATGTTGATTCAAAAACATAAAATGGATAGTAACGTATACTTTGCTGCCGTTTTGTAGGTACCTATGCACCACTATTTTTTATTATTTACATAACTTTAAGGGTGTATTCATACCATGAATATTAAGAACTTTCCCTAGGGAACATGGGTCGAAAACCGAGATTTGTTTTGAACCTTCATTCATCATCCTCCATTGACACTTTTGAATGGATTAAAAAAGTATAGCTGTTGCGCATTTTTTAATTTTTTTAATATTTGGTTTGTGACAAAATTGACACCAGTATGTATAGGTAGTTCGTCCCAGAGGACTGGACCGATTGCAGTTTCTGTGCTTTTTTGGGGCAGGGGCCCGAATGACGTCAATGTTTCACGATAAAACAAGATGGTATAACGAGTGGAGGAAGGATAACGATCTTTCGAATGCCTTTTTTAGCCATCGTACTGTCTGCAACAAAAGTCACTGAACACTTATACTTCATTCCAAATAAGGACGACGAGATTATCCGATACTTACCTATTTAGTTTTCTGGCCAATTCTGATAAGCAAATTATAATTTCGAAATAGCACAACATGGACGTAACATCAATAATATTAAATTATAATTTATTTATCAGAAAGATTTAATATCCGACATATCTTGGACGTTACTAAAGCTGTTCTAAGGAGTGAGAGTAAGTGTTTCAAATCTCTGTTTCTGTAATTAAAAAAAAGCCTTTAATGTTCGTTGCTACTTGGAATGGAGTAAAGGTTTACATAGTATCTAGTCAGGAAAAAAATTAAGACATTCAGAACTATAGACTCAATTGTTCTTTAAATTCTGTTCATCCAAATGTTGGTTAACAATAATGTAACACATACCGAATGTATAAATGAATATAATTTTGGATCAATGTGGTGATAGGACAGAAAATACATAACTACGCTGAAAAAGAAATTTTGAGGAGTAATGTAAACTCCACTAATCCGCATTGGGCATGCGCGGTTGACTAATTAACGCACATACATACATCCTCCTTGAGGATAGGCCTATGCCCCACACAGGGGGCTGTCGGCTGTGTGGGGCACAGGCCTCATTACCTGTTTCACTATACAGGGTGTTTCATAAGTGACAATAAATTTTTAAAACTCTTAAGGATATGAGTTTAGACCTAAACTGAACAACTTTATCTATGGGACCAACATCGATATCGCGAAAAAAAAAAATCAGATCCCATACATATTTTAGCTCTAGTCGATTTGTAGAGTATAGAACATATTTTTTTTTTTTTCGCGATTTCGATATTGGTCCCTAGTGAGAGTTGTTCAGTTTGATGGTCTAAACCACCCCCTTAAAGGTTTATTTGTATTTTTGTAACACCTTGTATACTACTAATAAATAATAATACCCTACTTGGGAGTAGGGTATTATTTGTAGTAGTACTACTTACTACTTAGTAGTCGAGAAACAAACTAATGTAGAAAAACAGCTAATTGTACATGACCATGTTATGGTCCAATGAGAATCAAAAGACACTGAACACACATTTAATAACGTCTATGTCTTAGACCATGCGTATGCGCAGGTTTTCGCATACCTAGCTGCCTTCACCTTGGCCAAGGTGTCGTATAAATTGCGATGCAAATACGTCCACTTCTGGTTTTTTTGGGTTGGAACGTTGTTTGTTCCTTTTTGTAGTACCTATAGGTGTTTTAGATACTAGATCCTAACTCCGTCATGTGAATCAATTACTTAAGGCCGAGATTCAGAGACGATTTTATTAGTCTTAGCTCGAGCTAAGTAGGCGAAATGGATGGATTTTGACATACGGGAGTTTGAACTAAGACTTAAAAAATGTATCTGAATCTCAGACTTAGTCTATAATATACAGGGTGAAATAGATATCATTAGCATCCTTTTAAACTAAGCGTCTTCCCATGAAACTGAACAATTTTTACTATGGGAGCAAACAAGTCGGAGCAAAAAAAAAAATCTGCTGTCCCATACTAAACTGCACCCGCCGGCGCTGCCTACACGACTCAAATGTATGGGACAGCTGATATTTTTTTTGCTCCGATTGGTTTGCTCCCATAGTAAAAGTTGTTCAGTTTGATGGGTAGACGCTTAGTTTAAAAGGATGCTAATGATATCAATTTCACCCTGTATAGTAAGCTACCTACCCAAGCGGCAAAATCTTTCCTTAAGTCTGAATTGTAGATATCTCTCATTCAATAACCAAATTCTCGGTTATTGACTTAGGTAATACCATCCGTCCCTCAAGATATCTTGTAGATACACTAGAAGGCATTTAAGTATACTTAAATATAGTAATCTAGTTTTAAAAAGAGGTAAGTATAGGTACCTATTGCTGTAGTTCCGCTATGTTGTACCTACTTTTGTACTTTTTCAGCGCCATTAGTATCCTGAGCGAGGGAAAGATCTCGCGACTTCTTATCAATTTTAAGGTTTTTCTTAAGCTTCTAACCAGCGTTAATCATAAGTAGCCATGTGGTTATTAAGAGACAAAACTGCGGTTGAAAAAATTATAGCTAGGTATCTTTTTAAAGTTTATGAAGTACCTACCTACTCTAGGAACACTATCTATAGGTATTATACACCCTTTTGAAAGTTACAGCCGTTTAGAGCAATCAAACTATATTTAGCGCTATACTATCTACTTATGTTAATATTTTACTTTATTTGTACTAACGTTATTTGCAGGAACTTGAGAAAAAAAACAGTGTCGTATCGTCGCCTCTATCGGCTGAATTTTCATTGGCGCTGTGCACTTTGGGAGCCTCTGAACCTGCCCATTCGGAGTTGTTGTCTGCCCTTGGAATACCAAATAACGATGCTGTAAGAAGTTTAATTCATAACTCAAACTCAAAGTGTTTTATTCAAAATAACAAACATACAAAAAAAAAAACATACGGGTCGAATTGAGAACCTCCTCCTTTTGTTGAAGTCGGTTAATAATATCACATGGATAGCTTTCTGACGTAATTTTTGACTCTACCACCGCGTCGGAAGGTGTTCCGCAAAGAGAATATAATCGCTAGTGTTCCGTTGTAAAGCCTGACCAGGAATATAAAAAACCTGGATTGGGGGCGCTGCAATCGACTGTCACCTTTAATGTTAGAGTTCCAAGTACAAAAATTAGTTCCAATGATTTTCCGCAACATGGCGAGGTTTTTCATTTTCCTGGTCAGGAGAAACTCTACAACACGATCTATGACAAAAAAAATACAAAGTATACTTAAAAACCGTATAGAAAGAGAAGGAACTAGAAGAAAGCACGAATGTCTTGTCATATACACAGTAAGAGATGCACATAGCAAATTCGCTCTAGTTAAAAAAGGAGATCGCTACTTATTGCTGTCCTTATCGACGTAGCCACTTTTTTTTCTACGACGGATGTCTGACTCCGGAGTCAGACATCTATTTTCATAAAAATTGTATAGGATTTTATGACTATCGCTTTCTCATACGCGGTTACACTGATGTTACGTCTATCAGCGTAAGCGAAAAATAATTCTCCTATGTTACAAACACAATATTGAATTACATAGTGTAACATTGTCGAGACCACAGACTTCCAAGTCTGTGGTCGAGACCAGACATTTTGGTCATTCATATAATCGTCGAGTTCCCTCCGGTACAATCGGTCTACTTTCCCGAACGGTCCACTTTCACTATTCGTCTATTTTACCAAACCGTCCACTTATTTTTCCTCATCCGTCTACTTCCCGATCAGTCCACTTTCCCGAACGGTCCACTTTCACTATTCGTCTATTTTACCAAACCGTTCACTTACTTTCCCTCATCCCCTCCGGTACCATCGGTCTACTTTCCCGAACGGTCCACTTCCCCAATCGGTCCACTTTCACTATTCGTCTATTTTACCGAACCGTCCACTTATTTACACATACACATTCTCTTTTCCGTCGTGAGTAAAAAATTACAGAGGATGTCAAAAGTGACAGGAGCTGACATGTTACAGAAAATGTCAAGGTTAATGAAGGTATTTTTTGTCATCAGCTGTAACTTTTGACATCGCCTGTCACTATTGTTATCTTCTGTCATTTTTGACACAAGCTGTCATAAAATTTTTGATAGTTACGCGGTTATTAATTAAGCTAAAGTAAATCATTATAACGGGTTCTTACCGCGTTTTTATTTATTTTGGAGTTCCCGATATTATATAATATTATGTCAGGTTTTGTTTGTTTTTTTTTTGTTTTGTTATAAGTAATACGTTTTGTTTGTTTTGTATGTTATTGTTATATTATTGTATCGGGAACTCCAAAATAAATAAAAATACTTAGAAACTCTGAACATCAAAGAGAGTTTACTGTGAAGAATATCCCATTACATGAATTATTCCCCTCCGGTACCATCTAGGCATAGTAGGTACCTTAGGCGGGCTAAAAATCCAATGATATCAAGTTTTATGACACACCTACCGGAGGGGAACTCGACCCCTCCGGTACAATCGGTCTACTTTCCCGAACGATCTACTTGTCCAAACGGTCCACTTTCCCGATCGGTCTACTTGTCCAAACGGTCCACTTTCCCGATCCGTCTACTTCCGGATCAGTCTACTTGTCCAAACGGTCCACTTTCCCGATCGGTCTACTTGTCCAAACGGTCCACTTTCCGATCGGTCTACTTGTCCAAACGGTCCACTTTCCTGATCGGTCTACTAGATTAGAAAGTAAGTATAATGCGGTGCGCTCACCGCATTCAAGTGGAACATGTTGCTTCTATTAAAGGGCCTGACTATTGTAAGTCAATGTTGACGAAATTTGTTGTTTCTTATAGGTAGGTGTGTCATAAAACTTGATATCATTGGATTTTTAGCCCGCCTAAGGTACCTACTATGCCTAGATGGTACCGGAGGGGAATAATTCATGTAATGGGATATTCTTCACAGTAAACTCTCTTTGATGTTCAGAGTTTCTAAGTATTTTTATTTATTTTGGAGTTCCCGATACAATAATATAACAATAACATACAAAACAAACAAAACGTATTACTTATAACAAAACAAAAAAAACAAACAAAACCTGACATAATATTATATAATATCGGGAACTCCAAAATAAATAAAAACGCGGTAAGAACCCGTTATAATGATTTACTTTAGCTTAATTAATAACCGCGTAACTATCAAAAATTGTATGACAGCTTGTGTCAAAAATGACAGAAGATAACAATAGTGACAGGCGATGTCAAAAGTTACAGCTGATGACAAAAAATACCTTCATTAACCTTGACATTTTCTGTAACATGTCAGCTCCTGTCACTTTTGACATCCTCTGTAATTTTTTACTCACGACGGAAAAGAGAATGTGTATGTGTAAATAAGTGGACGGTTCGGTAAAATAGACGAATAGTGAAAGTGGACCGATTGGGGAAGTGGACCGTTCGGGAAAGTAGACCGATGGTACCGGAGGGGATGAGGGAAAGTAAGTGGACGGTTTGGTAAAATAGACGAATAGTGAAAGTGGACCGTTCGGGAAATTAGACCGATTGTACCGGAGGGGTCGAGTTCATAGTAGCCGTTTTTACAGGGGACTTGCTTAACATGTACTTAAACTTGTTGTCTGGCAAGTTAAGAATATCCTCTGGTCTATTTTACTTATTATAATCTCTAAGATTATAATACTATACAGTCCCCACCATGAAAGATGTGTTGACTTTACTGAGTCAAAAATGTGGGAATAGGTACCTAATAATTTATTTTTATTTCTTGTATTGAACTATGAACGTCACTGTTTTTTGCGAACGTATAAAACATAAACTCACTACACGGGCTTACTAGCACTTTCTGCTCAATTTTAAAAATAGCTTATTGAGTGGCTTTTAAGGTTATCTCTGATTTTAATAGAGCACTTTCCCTGTACCTAAACTTTCGCAGATCCGCTCCTCGTTCACTTCAGTGTCGTCGAAGCTAAAGGCGATACAGGGTGTTACGCTGAATGTGGCCAACAGGGTGTACATCAAAGATGGCCCCTACGAGCTAGAGCCTCAGATGGAAGAGGACGCCGTCAAAGTGTTCGACGCAGGCATCGAGAAAGTTGACTTTTGTAAAAGCGCTGAAGCTGCCGACCTCATCAACAAATGGGTAATTATTCTAATTATGCATCGACCTAGAACTATGGACACAGGGTCTTGTACTTACAAGATTCTCGATAAAAGTGTCCCGAACTAACCTTACAAAAATTTAGGTATGCATAGTAATTTAAACAAACTGAAAACATTGCAATTGAAATCGTATGAAGCTAGTCACAAGGGTTAATTTTGCTTGCTCCTACTTAACACCATAATATTATGCAGCTTCGACTGGAGGTGAAAATGAACATTAAACATGACAGACGTAGGTAATGGCGGACGCGATGACAGATAATCAATAAATAAAATAAAAAATTAAATATTATGTTCGTAAACTAAATGATATTTCTAAATGCTTCTAAATGTTAAAATAATAGTTTGCTTACTGAAAATAGGATACACCATCAAATTTTTTCATTTTTTTTTTGGTAGTTTTTACATGTTTTTACAACACAGTACGCCATCATGAACTCGCGCGTGCTCGGACGATCAAACAAAGACTGGCAAGAGATGTCAGTCTCTTTTGTAATTGTAAACTTCTTTTGGTTCGGACTCTTTTGAGCGTGGACCCATCTTCCATAGTGTTCTAATTCAATGTAATTATGACAAACATATATTACCCTATGTCGTTCTAGAGAACCTGTTTAGAACGATCCGCTACTTGTTTACCTTCTCGTGATTAACTATACAGGGTGTTAGGAAAAGTATCATTAACCTTTAAACCACATACTCTACCCATCAAACTAAACAACTTCTACTATGGGAGCAAACCTGTCAGAGCAAAAAAAAAAATCTGATGTCCCATACCCATCGCAAAAACATCCTTAGTTCATAATTACCATACTTGTTAATCTAGAACGATTCGTTCTAGTTGTTAATTCATCATCGTATCACCTAGCATAAGCTTAATGTAAAGTGCGCTAAAATGTTAGATAGTAGGTAAGTAAACTTAAATCTTCTGCACTATTCAGAAACAATTCCTATTAAAGTACCTACTTTTAATAGACAGCTCTTAATGTTGTTCTACTTGCTACTGATTAAGCTAAATATTATTGCATGCTGTATTTCTTTATAAGTGGTTGTGCATTTAGCTTTAACTTAAAAATTATGTAACCTACCTACCTTTGAATAATGTAACAATCGTTAAGAAATCAATAAATAAATAAAAAATAAAATAAAATACTAAACTCAAATACCTCCTCGACTCAAATCTAGAACGATTTACTCAAATGTATGAACAGCTGATTTTATTTTTGCGCCGATCCGTTTGCTCCCATAGTAATTTGTTCAGTTTGATGGGTAGAGTGTGTGGTTTAAAGGATTTTTCCTTACACCCAGTACTATACTACCTACTTAATTTAGAAACACCTAAATTATAGTATCTAGGAATAGGAACTAAGGTTGTATAGGTACATCCTATTTTGTTGTTATATATGTAACTAGATGTTATGTTTACGAAAGTTAGTGATTCAGAGCTGTTGTTTTGTAACCTTCATATTGTGTCCTATGATAACTGTGAATTATCCGTATTTAAAAGCAGTTATCGTTTAATTAAAAAGTATTTTATGTTATTTGGCACATTATTTTAATATCTCTTAGTAATTAGTAATGAAGGATTTTCAGTTAGTAGGTACCTAATTTCTCAATAGATGGCGTTGACCAGAGAGGGGTCCAATAGGTATGAGCAAATAATATTTATTATTTAATATTAACACGTTGGCTGCCCACCATACTACACCTTCAGTAATTGCTCCCATGTCCCATACAATTTTCTGATCCCACCGGTGATGCTCAAAGCATCGGTCTATTACTGAGGTGCCATGAGAATCACCGGTGACACATTAACGTAACACACTAGCTTACACTACGTCGGCTATACTCAGTTCCAAATAACATTAGACAAAACTACCCTCATTTGACACATTCACATTTTTTTATTGAATAAAATACCTGGAGTCACGTTGTTGATCTGCTATTGGGCGGTCGCGTCGCCTGTCGATCGTTGGTTGCCCCCTCCTAGGTCTACAACGGGGCTCCAGTGGTGGCTCAAGATAGTGTTCTTTTCGAAAAACAATCCTTGAAGTCACCAAATACATAAATTACCGTACAACGTCAAGCACTTTTGCTACATAAACTAGACATTGGCAAAATCATCAAATACCCAAGATGGCAGCCATTATTTTAAAAATAGAATAGAATAGAATAAAATACCTGCTATTCAGTTATAAAATTATTATATTGAAATGAAAAGTCCTTCTGCATGAGAAAATAAAAAAATACAGATTACTTCTTATGAAAAACATATTTTGATGAAGTAGATACCTAATTAAAAGTCATCATCTGAAAATGAATATTATCGCCTTGTCCTAAACCCAAACCATATTTTACTTTGACATTATGTTATACAGGTATAATTTATAGCATGACCGCATTTGATTAAACATTGCCCTGTACAGCTTCTGCAATATACATATTTTAGTTTTATTTCATAGTGTTTTCATATTTGCATCTTTTAAAACAACTTATACATTTTGCAGTCACAAATGCTGTGATGATTGTTTACCAATTTTAGTTGCTCCTAATATGTTAAGTATCAAGAAAATCGAAATAATTAAGTTTTTGTAAATAACTATGGAATATCATCTACAAAATACCATTTACAGTTTGGCTCTAGCCCCTAAAACAAGCCCCAAAACAATACCCGTAAAATCAGGCATCAGCCAACGTGTTAATATTAAAAAGTCAAAGTACAAAATATTTCTGGGTGTTATTGTCTGTCAACAACGAATCAAGTATCGAATGTGGCTGTATGGGCTTTGTAACTTCGTATCCATTTTGAATATACGAAAAATAAGGTCAATATACGAGAAACAATAACAAACTACAAAAACCTAAAAGAATCTGAGAATTTCAACAAAAGTAAACCGAAAAATTCCACAATTCTGAATTGACTTTGACCTGGCTTTAGATAATATAACGACTACTTAAATGGATTTTTGTATAGAATATAATATCAAATGACTCAGGATATCCTCCATATTGCGTAGGAATCTTATTCTTATCTTATCTTGTTGTGGGGGCTGGCAGGCCAGCAACACTTCGACCCAGTGGGATCTTTTGTGTTAGCCCCAATACTTTTTGCTTTCCTCACCCTTCAAATACATGGTCAATGAAGGAGGCAATACCATTGAGGGGAAGAAACCTAAGATCTGCCGGTTTTGGGTATCCATCTCCGAGGAGGCACATGCGTTTTGCCGCCAAGACATCACAGTCACAAAGAATATGTTCCATGGTCTCTTCATCCTCTCCGCATGCTCGGCAGCTGGGATCTAGAGTGAGTTTCATTTTGTGCATTGCGTAGGTATACAGGGTGATTGGTAATTCGACATATTCCCTGAAAGAGTTCATAGACCTCATTTGCAACAAATTAAGCACAGTTAACTGGTGGTCGAAAATGAGTGGTTACTGAGTTATGATGGTTTTAAGATTTTTCAGAAATTTTCGGACTTGCTCCCGAAAAAATATAATTTAAAAAAAAATACTATACCCTGGAAAGTTTATTGATACTTTTCTGAAAGCTGATGAGTCGGCCTGGACGGGGATCGAACCATAGAAGATGGCCATAGAAGGTAAAAAAAATTCTTTTAATCATGCCGTGTAGGGTATCAAATGAAAGAGCTTGAAAGAGAATAAACAACAATTTGTTTTTACTTTTATGGCCATCTTTATGACGTCACAGTTTCTACCCCCACAGTCCGAGCGCTTGTCATCTCATATATTTGTAATAAGGAGGTCATACTGAAACGGGATTGATACTCTAGATCAACATTCATAAGATCAACATTCTGAAACTATTGATACCAGATAACACTATAAAAGAGATGACTTGAACGGAAAGTTCCGAAACATCCTTTTGCCGATAATATGTCCCTGATGTGGCACGATAGGACGCGCCGTGATGATAATGATGGTTTGTAAAAATCTATTGCGTTAACATACTTTTTCGTTTTGCAGGTTGAGAGTAAAACTAACAACAAAATAAAAAAACTCCTTTCTTCGGACAGTCTAAACGAAAATACTGTTCTAGTTTTGGTGAACGCTCTCTATTTCAAGGTAAGGAAACGTAATCATTGCAGAAAACAATATTTTTTTAAATAACATTTGTAATATCAGTTTGAAATAATCAGCGCGGTACAATCGATGGCTACCACTGGTAGGTATGGAAAATGATAATTTTAAATACTTACTCGTAGCTTGTCGCTTGGTCATGACGCTTTATCTGATTTATTTATTTCGTATGGCTTTATTTCATCCTCTTTGAACTTCAAAAATTAAGCTACAAATTAACATCTAAATTTTGAAGCCACACCCTAGCTTCCGTTCCGTTAACCTCCAAATATCCCTTAGACCCCCCTTGAATCTTCTCTTTGGACAGCACTCCACGATGTGCCTCACGGTTTGCTCCGGCGCTAATGCGCGGAAATTAAAATCAATCAACTTTTCAAAACCAATGACGAACAACAATATTTTTTCCTGCGTTAAAGCGTAGTAACTTATTATTAATCTGTGGTTAAAGTTTTCATTTTTTTTTTAATAAACAACTTTCTATTAGCAAGCCAGTTCGACATTTAAATAAAACCTTTGATAAGTTACCTCCTTGGTTGCCATGTTTCAGAGTAAAAGATCGTTCCATTTTTAAATTACACGACAGAATAATATTTATGAGTTTACTACAGTAGAGCCGAATCCTAAAGTTACGTATGACGTCTATGTCAATTTGGCAAGTTTCTAGCATTTCAAATGATATTAATATTAGGAAATTTTATTTTTATTTTAGAGTAACATAACTCTATACATAATTGCCAAATTGACATACGTCATACGTAACTTTAGGATTCGGCTCTACTTTTCCGTATATTAAACTGTAGTCTTTGGCTCTACTGTAGTAAACTCATATCTGTCCTGTAATTTAAAAATGGAACGAGCTTTTACTCTGAAACATGGCAACCAAGGAGGTAACTTATCAAAGGTTTTATTTAAATTTCGAACTGGCTTGCTAATAGAAAGTTGTTCGCTAAGCTAAACCACGACAGATATCGATTTTAATACAACTTTTGCCGGCCGCTGCTCGCATGTATTTGGCCAGTAGGTAGAGCAATTTCGATTTATCTCGAAGAAGATTGTCATAATAATGCTCCAAGCATGTTTGAGAAATAATTTTTAATCGTTTTTAATTATGACCTCGGAGCGATTGTTTATGACATTCCTAACACAATCTTCCATCTCCATTATTAGGGGTCCAATTTTGAAAAATCCTTCACTAACAGGCGCCGAGAAGCCAAGAGAAACATAGTACCTACAGCATAGTTTTGTAGCCTTTATAATTATGGAGATTTCGGAATTCATTAATGAATGATTTTTTTTTCAGGGCGACTGGAAGAAGCAATTCAATAAGCGCCACACGATGGAGAAACCCTTCTTCGTAACCCCGGACACGACGGTGCCTGTTCCCATGATGTACATGGAATCTAACTTCCGTTATGGCGTTAGCGAAGCACTTCACGCTCAGGTTATATAACCTACTTACAAAATCTGTAGCAAAAAAAAAATAGACATGAAATTTGCTGTTTACAGTAGATAGTGTATACAATTAAGGCATAAAGTTACTATACCAGGAATAGAGAAACTGACAGCTGAGAGAGCGAGATGTAGCATACTTCTACTGCTGATTTGACTTTCAAAAATCGAACTCCTGTTGCATGATTTTTGAGAGTCAAATCAGCGTTAGCATAGAGTTCCAAGTACAAAAATTAGTTCCAATGATTTTCCGCAACATGGCGAGGTTTTTTACCCGACTGCGACAGAAGGAGGGTTATGTTTTTCGAGCGTATATATGTATGTATGTATGTATGTATGTATGTATGTATGTATGTATGTATGTTTGTATGTCTATTTCTTTGGCACGCCCTACAGCCTAAACGGCTTGATGGATTTTAACATATGAGGTGTCGTTAGATTCGTAAAAATCGTGAGAGTGACATAGGGTACATTATTTTAATATGGCGTATGCGAATTAAAAAAGAGAGGGGGGAGAATCACTTTTTTTTTTCGTAAAAAAATACAATATGGGTATCAAATGAAAGCTGGTGAAGAGCAGATTCCAATTATATATATATTATAGTATTTTTATGCAACCATTTTGACACAAGACTAAAAAGTATGAAATAAACTAAATTATTTAGAAAAACAAAAAACCCGACTGCATAAAAAACTATTAGGTAACTGAAAAGATAAAAACAAGCTCCTTAAATCAGCTATAATAACTTTGCTTGGGCAAATTAATACAATTTGAATGTTATTACTTATTAGGTAGGTATTGCAGGCGGGGACAAACCAATAACCAACAAATAGGTCATTTTTCTTTGTCCCCGTTTGCGATACCTACCTAATAAGTAATAACATTCAAATTGTATTAATTTGCCCAAGCAAAGTTATTATAGCTGATTTAAGGAGCTTGTTTTTATCTTTTCAGTTACCTAATAGTTTTTTATGCAGTCGGGTTTTTTGTTTTTCTAATTATTTTCCTGGTCAGGCTTTAATACCAAATCTGCGCCTTATGTCCCTACTATTACGCAAGCAGCGGCGCGTTGACAGTGTATTCTAAAATCGCAATTTGCGCCGCAGTTCGCCGTCCCGTGGCCGGCGGTTATACCGTGGCATACCTAGTGGTCCATTTCTATAGAATAAGTATTTATTACTATACCTACTTACTTAAAATTTGAGGTCTGCCACTTTATAAGTAGATACCTAGTTATGCAGGTATTATATATATGGTTAAATTTAATTAGTTGGCGAAACTAAAGATACGCATTTGGTATCTATTACTGAGTACTTTTGCGTGGTAATGACCTCCCGCTCGATCATATGATTTGAGGTCAATGTCCGCCCGCGTCCGCATTCTTTATCTATGCACTGCGCGTACCTTACGCACGATAATAATAATTTTGTTAATCATCAATAATAATTACAAACATTGATAATGCAATCTGTTATCATTAACAAGTGCCCTGGTTCAGTTTCGCCAACTAATTAAAAACGACCCTATAGATAGTTAATATTAAGTACCAATTCTAAGGGCCTGTTTCACCACATCTAAGTTCTTGTTAGCTTATCCGACAGATATTTTAATATAATTTCATACAAAATATATCAAACTAAGTATCTATCGGATAAGCTAACAAGAACTTACTCAGAAGTGGTGAAACAGGCCCTAAGTATTACTTATTCATTAAGTACTACATAAGTATTAGTAGGCACATATTACATTTGTCCATGAAATTTATTCAAGACATCTATTGTAGTTGCTAGAAATACCGTACAAAGGCGAGGAAGCCAGCATGGTGGTGGTGCTTCCAATGAAAGTGGATGGTCTGAACGATGTTCTGAAGAAGCTCGCGGATGGCCACGACCTTATCGGAGACCTGAGCAACATGTCGTCTGTGAAAGTGCAAGTCAGCCTTCCTAAATTCAAGATTGAGACTGAAATTAATTTGAAAGATCTGTTACCAAAAGTAAGTCTTGTTTTATTTATCCAAGGTATTTGCATTTTTAGTAACTACTGTCACTGGACGATTGATGCAGTTGTTGCGTTTATTGAAATTGTTTGTCATTCATTATCATTAGAATTTCTTGACAGATTTTTTCGCTTTTGCTTCGGAAGGTTCGCACTTTGACCAATTGATCCCAGGAGTGCGATTTTTGAATCTCATTCGGTGTGCTCAGCAGTTGAAAATGTCAAAATTACTATGGAGATACGCATCTTTTTACTGCTGATTTCACATTCAAAAATCATACTACAGGAGAGAGGTTTTTGAGAGTCAAATCAGCAGTAGAAAGATGCGTATCTCCAGAGTAATTAAGACATTTTCAACTGCTGAGCTCACCGAATGAGATTCAAAAATCGCACTCCAGATACTTCCGTCAGAAGGCGGTGTAAGTAATCTAAAATTCTAAATAACTCAAAAACTAGAATAAACTAAACTCAAAATCTAAAATTCTGAATAACTCAAAAATGGTTAACATTTGCATAAGGCAATCTAGGGCTAAATTGATATCTTACCCTGTCTACTATCAGTAACCCTGCATATTATAGTGATATTCCTCCGATTGATTAATAAATCAATAATCTAATAAGGTTCGATCCCATCTATTTTTTTTTTCAAGAAATTAAATACGAACACAGTTATGAGCAATTTTATTTAGGTAGGTACAACTTTCGGTACATATCTTTGTATTCCAGCTCGGAATCAAATCAATCTTCAATCCGGGTGCGTCAGGCCTGGACAAGATCTTGAAGCCCAGAGTGCCTCTATTCGTCTCGATGGCAGTACAAAAAGCATTCATTGAAGTCAATGAGGAAGGCGCAGAAGCCGCCGCTGCTACCGGTAAGTTCATTAATGCAGGAAATTTCAAATAAATACTAAACCTGAAAACAGTAGGAAATCAGTAACAGATTCTCAATTGAAATTGTGTAAATTTGTTTCTCATTTTTCGAAAATCAAGACGCGTTTTTTTAGGACAGTGTTCAGTTAGGACAGTAGTTCGCAAACGGTCGTATCAGTGTACGCTTTCTGGCCGTTCATGCTTCTCCGCCTCGTCATCTTGAATTAAGTACCTGTTTTGTCCAATTTTTGTCCATAAAAAAATCCTTGACATTACGATACTCCCAAACCGACATGCGTAGAAATAGTGCTTAGACATAAAAAAAGGCAATTTTCCCACCAAAAGAGCAGTGAAGCGTTATAGTAGTTTAAAGTGTTCATTAGTTTGTTTTTCATTATTTATACAGCTTTCTATTTGCAAGCCAGTTCAAAATTTAAATAAAATCTTTGATTAGTTACCTCCATGGTTGCCATGTTTCGGAGTAAAATATCGTTCCTTTTTTAAATTACACAACAGATTATGACTTTACTATGTAATTTATTTGGCCGCTAAACCACGACAGATATGGATTTTCATACTTACAACTTTTGCCGGCCGCTGCACGCAATATTAAGTACCTACTTATACATAATAAGATTGTACTGATTTTGTACTAACATTTAATTACATTCATTTAACAGGGCCTAAATTGTATCAATGAATTTAGTAGGTAGGTTGAAAATATCGAAAACGGTCACACTTAGAAACTCAGAGAGCAGCCGTAGCCGCGAGGCCCTAAGAAAAAAAAAACATAAGTAAAGCCCGACCAGAAATATAAAAAACCTCGCCATGATCTATTCTATTTTTAAAAATATGGCTGCCATCTTTGGTTAGTGATGATTTTGCCAATGTCGAGTTTTTATAGCAAAAGTGCTTGACGTTGTACGGTTAAATATTGATATTTTGGTGACTTCAAGGGTTGTTCTTATAAAAGAACAATATCCTGAGCCACCACTGGAGTTCCTCTGTAGGCCGGGGATGGGGCACCCGACGCGCACGTGACCGCCCAATAGCAGACCCACAAAGCAACTCAACCTCGCCATGTTGCGGAAAATCATTGGAACACATTTTTGTACTTGGAACGCTGACATTAAAGGTGACAATCGATTGCAGCGCCCCCAAACCAGGTTTTTTATATTAATATCTTTTTATCAAAAGTAAACAAACATTAATACGCACATGTTGTTAAGTTGTCAATTCTATACTTACGGTTTTCAGGTTTAGCATTCATTGTTAACATCATAAGTAATACTGTTTTCACCTCACAAGCTCGGAAAGATTCTGTTTATCATTCGAAATATGAGTGCAAAAGTGCATTTTATCCGCTAGCGTGGAAAGAGTTTTTGAAATTCGAATCTGTCTATTCAATATTTTTCTATACCGCCAGTCCACTGAAAATGCAATAATAACTATTTCATGTCACTGGCCAGCACAAAAAAAAACTTTTTAAAATGTTGTTCTCTTTAGCAATTCACATTTTTTCCTCGCTGTTGTGAGGTGAAAAGTTTGTTTTTCGCTCGGCTGCAAAGTTATTCTGTCTCGTACCTTTGAAACCCTCGCTATAAGCTCAGGATTCTATTATTTGAACCACTCGCTTCGCTCGTGGTTCAATCATAGGATCCTTCGCTTGCTCAGGTTTGAATACAAGTACTCGCGCCAAAAAACAACTTTGCAGCCAAGCATAACAAATAACTATTCTCAAAGCTTCTTACATGGTCAATCCGGCATCATTTCAAACTAATATCAATTATAATTTGCATGTACACTCGGCGACAGATCAACCTACTCTACCCATAGTTGTATATGGACACAGAGATCAACTATGGGTAGGTTCGATGATAGCCCATACGGAAGAGAGCTTGCGCCTCAATCATGAGGCGGCGGTTCGATTCCTGGCCTATACCACTAGGTTCTTCGGAATTTATGTACGGTTGTAGGTATTTATAATTTACTAGCTCGGCGGTAAAGGAAAACATCGTGAGGAAACCTGCATCCCCGAGAATGAAAAGAAATACCACAGGAGGTATGCGTAAAATCTGGTTGAGTCAGCTGTTAAAAATGTCAAAAATCGCACTCCAGGGATGATTACTTTTTTTACAATTATCTTTTTTCAGGAGCAAGTCCAAAAATTTCTGATAAATCTTTAAACAATCATAACTCAGTAAGCACTCATTTTCGACCATCAATTAACTGGGCTTAATTTTTTGCAAATGAGGTCCAGTATGACCTATTTCAGGGAATAGGTCGAATTACCAAGAGTAATAATCCCCCGGGATCACTATGGACTTCATTATCTAATGATGGGAATGGTTGCCTCGCCACTGTTGATTGTTGCTGTAGATACAGGAGTTATACTTACATTAGTGAGAGTGAGAGGGGGGCGAAAACCAATTTTTTCATGTTTATGGTTTGCATTGCAGCCATGTGCTTCATACTGCGTATCCCCACGATTGCCCCTGATCCAGTGCAGCGCTTTGTGGCAGATCGGCCCTTCCTGGCAACCATACTCGTTAAGGGCATGCCTTTCTTCTTTGCTTCTCACCGCGGCTAATAATAATATGTAAAAGTAAAGAGCCCGTCACGCGTCGGCCGGGGCGGACAGTGGAAAACTTATGCTCGTGTCTTCAATGCATTTATGATTATGTTTAACTTGTAACCTAGGTATTGTTTTATTATAAGATATACTTAAAATGTTGTTACAGAGATTGTACCTGAAAAATTTTGCCAACCCCAAAATATTTGTTCGGAGCACAGTACCTATATATAATGTGCTCGTATACAACATGTTAAGGGTCGGCACTACCCTAATCGGGCAAAACAGGGTTCGGCGTTCCGACTTTTGAGGATAGTAAATAGCTATATTTAGAAACAAAATTAATACCATCGCTTCTTTAAAAGATGAAGTACAAGATGAACAAAAAAAAATTCAGTAAAATTGTGTAGTTACATCAGAAAGTAATCGAGAATTTCATGAAAAACTCCAGAATAGCACTGCCGCGTTCCGAGTCCTGTGATTTAGTGAAACAAAATAAAACAACAAAATATATTTCTAATTAATGGCAAAACATCAAAGAACACTTTAAACAAATCAGTTTTTCGATACGACTTCTAGTTTTTTTGCAATTTGTTACCAAAAATCACATATTTTTTTGGACGTTTTCTTCATACAAATTACTATGGGCCGTCAATCGTTCGAAATCATTGCAAATAGACCGGTGACCGGCAACACCCAACCCTGTCTTAGAAGATTAATGAACAAATCCATTTTTAGCTAAAGTAGGCAAAGTAACTTATAAAAAACCGGGCATGTGGGTGACGGGCCACATGCAGTGTAGGGTTCCGTAGTTGCCCGTCACGTATGTGGACTTAGAAGTACATTTTATAAATTGGTCGACTATTACTCGTTATTATAACAGAATAACTGTAAGTTTATTACTATTGTTACTAGCAAACTAAGGATTGATAATCTGAAATCATCATCATCATCGTCAGATATGTTTTAAATAAGAATGGAATAAGAGTGAATTCTGTACTGCAGTAGGTAACTCAAACTTTGACTTTGTAAGTCATTTGCACGACAGAATTTTGCGCGAAAAGACATTGCGCGACACAAGACAACACAAAGGAATTTCACAAAAGTTACTTTCCGGGCACTGTTTGGTAGTTTTTGGTTATTTTGGTAATTTATGGTAGTTTTGAGTCTTTCGGTAGTTTTTGGTAAATTTTCGTACAAAAGTAACCAAAAAGTTATTTTGGTAGATTTTCGTACTTTTCGGTAGTAGTTTTTGGTTATTTTGGTAGTTTCTGTTTTTTTTGGTAGATTTTCATACTTTTTGGTAGATTATTGTTATTTTGGTAATTTTTCGTACTTTTTGGTAGTTTATGGTTAATTTGTTACTTTTGGTTCATCTCATTTCATTTTATTTATTTACCTTAAATTGTAGGTAGGTACATAAGTTACAGATGGTAAGTACAGAGTACCTATTAGTCACACTACAATATAATTTATAAACATTAAGAAAAAAACAGATTTAAACAATAGGTGCCAGACAATAACTTAACTACCACCTTTCACTTACTTTAATTAAATTAGTTAAATGTTATAAAATCAGTTAAATGTGATTAGTTAAAAATTATAATAACCTATTGAGGTACAAATAATCGGTCTGCAACATATTTTTTTCTACTCAGATTGATGCCTGTTTGTTTACTTATACTGAAGAAACTAATTAAAGTCATAGGGACACTGTTCGATTAATAATTCTTTAACCTTCTTCAGAAATTTCTTGTCGGCTTTAATGTCATCTGGTATTTTACTATACACAAGAACAGTATTCGACTTTATTTTGTAGTCCTTAGCATCGATGCTAGTCGGTAATTTGGTACCAGTAGCTCATTTTTGCGAGTTCAATTTAATCTCTTGCTACGGAATACTACGGGGTATCGTCTCACGATTTCGCACAGATCGAGGATATACGAAGCTGTCACAGTGAGTTATTTAAAGTCGGTAAACAAGGATCGGCATGACACCCTTATTGACTGAATTCCGCTTACGATTCGAATGTAGGTACCTCTTTTGCGAAACATATATTTTATTTATGTCAACAAACCCACCCCGTAGCCAAGCCTTCAAGAACTCTTTTGTTTTTATGGTAGTTTTTGGTAATTTTCATTCTTCTATCAAATATTTCCAAAAAGTATAAAAATCTACCAAAATAACCAAAAACTACGAAAATCTACCAAAATAACCAGAAACAACGAAAAACTACCAAACTAACCAAAAACTACCAAAAAACCAGAAACAACAAAAAAATAATTACTAAACTACCAAAAATTACTAAAACCTACCAAAAGAACCATAAACTACCAAAAACTACCAAAAGAACTATTGACATTATACTAATTTTTTTCTTTAAAATTACTTCTTGTTAATATTGCTGTGCCCTTTCAGGATTCATGTACCCACTTTAGCTACTAAGTAACACCTACTTATATGTTCTTGTGTCGCACAATGTCCTTCAGCGTGACGAAAATTACTGCTGAAATTTACCATAATCTACCAGCCCTGTTTCAAATTCTACTTAAATTCTACCAAATAATATTAATGTCGTTACAGATGGTTAAAATTTAATATAAAACACGTTTTTGAACAAAATATTATCAATTTTATCTAAACGCTCATCATTACACATGTTATTTTCGCATTTTTGTATAATTTTTATTGGTTTTCATCACTTTGTAACATGGATGCTTCAATTTTCAAATAAATATTAAATTTGGTCGTCCCTACGCAAGTTTAAATTTAGTACAGTTTTCTGTGTCTCATAAGCAGAGTCAGAAATTTTGGTAGCACTTTTAATTATGTCAAAGGGATTGCACGTTTATCGACTTCCGATTGTGTCCATATACGGGTAATTTTTTATCACTGCGGATAACACCAGCATGTATTCTACTCATCAAACTGAACAACTTTCACTATGGAGCCAACTACAAAAGAGCGAAAAAAAAATCAGCTGTCCTATACAAAACTGCAGTACCTACATATTCGACTCAAATGTATGACAGCTGAACAGCTGATTTATTTTCGCTATTTTGAAGTTCGATACATGCTGAAGTTATCCGCAGTGATATAAAATATACCCGTATATCGACATTATTGGAAGTCGATAAACATGTAATCTCTTTGACATATTAAAAGTGCTAGGTACCAAAATTCCAACTCTGTTTAGAAGCCCTCTTTTGTAAAAAAAAAAAACATTAGGCGATATGATTAATATTTGCTGTACTAGAAGTGAGCGGTGGCGCATTGCGGAGAGGTATGGACTCTCAGTCAAGAGGTCCGCGTTCGAATCCGCACGGACAACATGCCACGAACCAATGAGTTTTTCTAACTTATGTACGTATTACCGACTGCTCTCAAAGGGTGAACGAAAACATCGCGAGGAAACCTGCATAATGCAGACGAAGAAATTCTGATGTATATATGAAGTCTACCAATCCGCATTGGGCATGCGTGGTGGACTTACGCCCAAACACCCTCCTAGAAGGTGCCCTGTGCCCTGCAGTGGGACGTATACAGGGTGTTACAAAAGTAAGAATAAATTTTTCAAACTCTTAAGGGGGTTGTTTAGACCGTCAAACTGAACAACTTTCTCTATGGGACCAACATCGAAATCGCGAAAAAAAAATCTGATATCCCATAGATTTTTAGCTCGAGTCGATTTGTAGAGTATAGAACATAAATTATATTTTTCGCGATTTCGATATTGGTCCCATAGTGAAAGTTGTTGAGTTTGATGGTCTTAACCACCCCCTTAAATGTTTATTTGTATTTTTGTAACACCTTGTATAGGCTGATGATTATGATGATGATGTACTAGAAGTTCCGGAAAACTTGCAAACCCTGCAATCGTTTTCTCAGCCAGTTAGAGTATTGCCAGCTTAGATTTTATTAGCCTGAATCCTTGCATTTTTAAATACATTAACATTTTCGAATACCCAATTTCTACTAAAATCTACTAAAAACCCTAAATATACCAATAAAGAAGAAATCTACTAAAAGTCGTCACACTGATGATGTCCTTTTGCGCAAATGTTTTTGAAGGCAATCGTTCCAGTTACTGCAAAATTAACTTTTATTCCGTGCTTAAAATATTATATCTGACGATGATTATGATGATAAAAGATTACAAACCCTTAGTTTGCTAATACCAATAATATTAAACTTATAATAATTTCATTATTCTGTTAAAAGTTTTAATTTGTTCTGTTAAAATAATTTTAAGTTTTTTTAAGCCTTAGTAATACTGTGATCTAATTAGCTAGAACCCATCCTATCCTACCACCAGGGGTGATCTTTGATCAGTCACATTATAGGTCCATCACGGTACTGTACTGTTGCTGT
Organism: Agonopterix heracliana; assembly: GCA_963693445.1. NCBI lineage: Eukaryota > Metazoa > Arthropoda > Insecta > Lepidoptera > Depressariidae > Agonopterix > Agonopterix heracliana. The sequence continues at coordinate 12,750,834 of OY856308.1, read as the reverse complement.
AAATGTCAATTTTGACCTACGGCTCTCAAATCCAGATGCTGCAGGATGATTGCCACGCACAACCAAACATTCAACATTAATTTAATGTGGTAAAATCTGCCTTCCGAGTAGTAGGTACCCTAAATTCGGTCGGACCTACGACCCTGCCAGGATAGGGTCGGCCGACCAGACTTTTTAGTCCTTACTAATTGGACTCTAGACCAACAGACTAGTTACGTCCTTTAATTCAACGAGGTAAAATGTTGTGTCACCAGGTAGGGTTCACTTTTTCCTTCACACCAGTAAACACGCCAGCCAAGCTGCAGCCGACCAAGTTTTTTGCAAGAAAAGTATTACCAAAAGCTATCAAATTGATTTGTTCATTAATCTTATAAGATAGGGTTGAGTGTTGTCGGCCACCGGTCTTTTTCTTTTGACAGATATGTCAAACGGGCCGTAGGTAGTGCCGACCCTTAATGAATAAGCGCAAAACCTCATACACACCAACTGATTTGTAACAAAATAATTAGACTGAAAAAAAACTTCATTATTTTGATGATAGATTTAGTTAAAGTGAAAATAAAAATAAATATAGGGTCCAACTTAATATGCTGACACTTTTTTAAGGAGGTGATCAGACCATCAAACTGAACAACTTTCTCTTTGGGACAAACATCGAAATCGCGAAAAAAAATCGCCTTGTTCAGTTTGACGGTCTGATCATTCTCTTAAAAAAGTGTCAGCATATTAGGAAGGACCCTGTATATAGGGTCCAACTTAATATGATGACACTTTTTTAAGAGGATGATCAGACCATCAAACTGAACAACTTTCTCTATGGGACCAATATCGAAAGCGCGAAAAAAAAATCGGCTCTTCCATACAAAACTGCAAACCTACTCGAGCCAAATGTATGGGACAGCTGATTTTTTTTTTCGCGATTTCGATGTTGGTCCCATAGAGAAAGTTGTTCAGTTTGATGGTCTGAACATCCCCTTAAAAAAGTGTCAGCATATTAAGAAGGACCCTGTATAGGTAGGTATTGAAAAAAAATATGAAAAAATGAAAATGAAAAAGTTAATTCAAAATGAATAAAGATATTCGCATTTTAAGTTAAGATAATAGTTATTTGTTATGCTAGGCTGCAAAGTTGCTTTTTGGCGCGAGTACTTGTATTGAAAACTGAGCAAGGTAAGGATCCTAGGATTGAACCACGAGCGAAGCGAGTGGTTCAAATAAGCGAAGGTTTCAAAGGTTAGACGCAGAATAACTTTGCAGCTGAGTGAAACACACAACTTTTCACTTTACAACAGCGAGGAAAAAAAGTGAATTGCTAAATAGTACATTATGATACAAGTGACCAATGCTCACGCGTTTCATACGACGTTTTTCAACATAGGTACTTGCGAGGAAAAAGTACAAAAATTACGTAAAATACAACCATTTTAGACAAATGTTTGAGGAAAATGGCCTTAGAAAAAATTATACTTGAAAATGGAGCTAGACTATTTTTTTTTATAAAGAGCGATGACTGTAGCCGCCATTCAACCAACGACATTTTGTTGCTAACAACCTGGAGTGCGATTTTTGAATGTCATACGTCGAACTCAGCAGTAGCAACAGTGCCGGATTAACCATAGAGACAAAGTAGGCTGCAGCCTATGGGCCCACAGCTGCCAAGGGGCCCCGCGGCTCGGGAGAAAAATAAGTGAAAACTCAAAGATTTAGGCCCACCCCAGACTTAAAAAGAATTACGAAAAATAAGAGACAACTGTATTTTAGTTGACTCTTATTTTTCATAATAGCGAAGCGAGCTGGAGACACTGCAATAATTGCAGTAAAATCTCGGCTTGCTTCTCTCGTTCCAGGATTAAGATTGCATTACGCAACGACTTTCTAATATGGTATAAAACCTCGAGCTTGCTTCGCTTGCTCCAAGGTTCAGATCACATTGCGCAACGATTTTATAATCTTGCAGTTAAAAATCTTGAGCTCGCTTCGCTCGCTCTTGGTTTTAGATGGTGTTGCAATGATCTCATCAGTAGATCCCGCGGCGCGGGAGAAAAATAAGCGAAAACTCAAAGATTTAGGCCCACCCCAGACAAAGGAAATATGAAAAGTAAGAGACAACTGTATTTCAGATGATTGCAGTAAAACCTCGAGCTCGCTTTGCTCGCTCTTGGTTTGAGACGGTTGTTGCAATGATGAAAAATTCGAGATCGCTTTGCTCGGTCCAGGATTTAGATCGCATTGCGCAACGACTTTATAATATTAAAAGCTCGAGCTCACTTCAATCGCTCCACATTTTTTTATTGTGTTGTTTGGCTGGTGGTTATTTTACTGCGAAAAAAATCATTGCTTCGCTCATGGAGATAGCCTAGCATTACCTAGGGACCCCGGGCCTAGCATTGCCTAGGGGCCTCGGCATGGCTTAATCCGGCCCTGAGTAGCAAATGCCAAAATTACTATGAAGATATGCATCTTTCTTCTGCAGATTTGACTTTCAAAAATCATACTTTAGGAGTGCGATTTTTTAAAGTCAAATAAGCAGTAGAAAGATGGATGAGAACGCTTTTGTATGAGATTTAAAAACCGTTCAAACTCACCGATGACATTCAAAAATCGCACCCCAGATATGAAAAACGTTGCAAACATAATATTAATGTATTTATAAAGCAAATTAATGTTAATTTGTTCCTAAAATTATTTTTTTTGTGAAATGAAGCGTTTGTTTATCATATTTTAACTAAAACCGATTATTTAATTCAGAAAAAAATATTGTTTTTATAAAAACTCCTTTGCTGAGATTTAAAAACAAACAATAGAAAAAAAAAGTTACATTACAGCACTATCTTCTTCCGTGGGTTATGTTTTGTTGTTATGAATAATGAATATGATGTAACATGTTGCATGTAATACGTTAGCTCAGTTATAATGTAATTTAAACTAACTGAGGAAAATCTGTAATTGGCCTGTATTTGTCTTAGTTTAAGGAATAGTTATTTGTATTAGGATGTTGATTTTCCCAATAAAGATATAAATAAATAAATAAAGCACTAGTGCGGTAATATAATCATTTTCGCACACGTGTTCTATAAGCTGCATTATGTACCTAAAAGCGGTGCAATAAGAGCCACTTTACGAGCACTGTAAGAGCTTCGCCATTGTTGGTTATGGCAAAAAATATGGCCAGATAGGTTGGTTATTGGTAAAAAATGTTTGGAACTTATTGGATAACATTTGTTTTATAAATGGAGGATGGTTTGCATTGCAGCAAGGGTCCAAAGGCTGTGTTGTGAAATGATTGAGCCTGACCCAGTGTACCGCTTCGTGGCAGACCGGCCCTTCCTGGCAACCATACTCGTCCAGGGCATGCCCTTCTTCTTTGCTTCTCACCGCGGCTAATCTAGTAGGTACTTATTTGGGGAGTTTAGAGAGTATTTTAAAACTTATAAAATAATGACGATAACTGTCCAACTTCAATTTGGCGCTTGATGGTGGTATTCGTCATAGGTTAGTGGGTAATACCTAAATGTACTAACTTGCCTGTACCAGTAATAACTAGTATTTGCAAAAGAAAACTTTTTGAGTCCTAAAATGGGAAATGATGTTCTAATGCTAGTTTGTTTCATTCTTTCATTACAGCATTCATCTACCGGAAATGTCGTTCGCGTCCGATTGACCTAAATCCAGTGAAGTGCTTTAAAGCGGATCACCCCTTTCTGGTTGCAATCGTCGTCAAGGGCACACCCTTCTTCTTTGCGTGTCATCGTGGTCTACCAACTTCCCAGTCTTTGAAGACCGGACAGATTCATCTGGATCATTTTGAAGACATAAAGAAAACTAATCCCCATATGATTGTACCTACATAGGAGTCGTCCATAAGTTATAAGTATTTCTGGTCAATGACTCACTTACACTTAGTTACCTACTCACACTTGGCCGGTTTTTATTATTTGTCGTTATAATGTAGAGTTTGCTCTACAATCACACTAAGTCTGACGCTTGTAAGTAAATATTACCTACCGTTTTTTCGAAGAAACTTTGAAAAAACTAATTTCTTGTATGAAGACAAGACAAAACAAGACTATTTTAATTTTTTGTCATATTATTATTTGTGGGCAAATCCGCCATAATAACGCGCATTCTGTTAAAATTTTAACTGTCTAGCTATTATGATTCAAAAGGTACTTACAGCCCTAAATAGCGTTCAGGAGTGCGATTTTTGAATCAAATTCGCTGAGCTCAGCATATACTTATATTACTCTTTGGCTCAGCAGTTGAAAATGTCAAAACTATGGACATTGGAGATATGCATTTTTCTACTGCTGATTTCACTTTCAAAAATAAATAATTCTTAACCCTCTATTGCATACAAAGCCAAATATGGCCTCAAGATGAAATTATTTTTAAATAAGGATATATTTTGTTAGTTGTTATGTTACTTATTAATCCATATTGCCAACATTCATAGAGAACTAAACATATTTTTTTCAAAACACGATTTCTTATAATTTTTTATAGTAAACAACCATCATTTCATGACTTCGCTCTTATTAATAACCTAGTATCAATTTTCATGACACGAATCGATGCTCTGATGCATACAAAGCCGTATATGACTTCTTACATATAAAAGTTAAGTTAAGTTAAGTTATAGCCTGTAGAATCCCACTGCAGGGCAAAGGCCTCCTCTCACGAATAAGGGTGAGAGGGAGTGGGCCATACTCCACCACGCGGGCCCAGTGCGTGTTGGTGGAGGCAAGTTAGTGGTCACCTTGCTGTCAGAGAATTTTCAAGCCGCCAATGGGCCTCTGACCTGGCTTAACGAATAGTTACAACGCCATTTGACGGAACTATCCGATACCAACTGCTTAACGTGCCTTCCGAAGCACGGAAACGCTCGAGATGAAATACCACTATACGGTCACCCATCCAAAGACTGACCGGACCTGACGTTGCTTAACTTCGGTGATCGTTTCCAATACCGAAGCTCCACTACGCCAACGAGCGCTACATATAAGGTCGAAATCAGAAAAAATCGGCTTAGGTAATGCTAAGCCGATTTTTTCTGATTTCGACCTAAGTATGTAAAAAGTTAATAAAAAGCAAGTGAGTCTTATAAAAAAATATAATTTCTATTTCTATCTATTTTTAGATTATTTTATTTTTATCCGTTATTTTACCTAATTTATATGTAAGAAGTCATATACGGCTTTGTATGCATCAGAGCATCGATTCGTGTCATGAAAATTGATACTAGGTTTGCGAATATAAACGATTGTCTTTATAATCCACTCGCAGATGATGTACTTTATTGTATCTTCTGTTGTAATACTTCAACAGCCCAAAATCATCAAGTTTTACTTGTAAAAATACAGTTTGATTATACCAGGTCCTTAGAGTGAGACTAATCTGCATACCAAATTTAGTTAGGTATACTTAATATATTGACAGATGAACATTTAAATAAGATTTTAGACAATTTACAAAAACTTTCAATTTTGCATGTCCATAATCTTAAAATTATAACTAAGTCTGAACTTTCAGTACCTATAGTTACAGTAATAAGTACGTAATTATGCTTTCAGCATAGGATAATCGTTAAGTACCTACTTGGTCGATAATAGAAAACTGTTATTTCAACTAAGAGAAGCAACCAATATCTAGCCTCCTGTATAATTAAAACTTATCAATATATAATGAAAATGTTAAAAATACATGCATACGAAGCCATTTATGTCAGCAATAATTTTGGACTGAATGCATACAAAGTATATGGTTCTGAAGTTAAAGTCAGAATTTTTTTTAAAAGTATTTTATGGTTTTTGTACTTAATAATAAACAGATATTTGGTATCAAACATTTTTTTGATCGCATCCTTCATAATTCATGCAGTAGAGGGTTAACTTAAATACCTACTTACTTAGGTACTTAATAATACTATACTTACTTACTTAATAATACTTCAGGAGTGCGATTTTTGAAAGTCAAATCAGCAATAGAAAGATGCATATCTCCATAGAAATTTTGTCATTTTCAACTGATGAATTCATCGAATGAGATTCGGTGAGTTCAGGAGTGCGATTTTTGAATCTCATTCGGTGAACTCTGCTGTTGAAAATGTCAAAATTACTATGGAGATACGATTCTACGGATGATTTGACTTTCAAAAATCATACTTCTGGAGTGGGATTTTTTAAAGTCAAATCAGCAGTAAAAAGATGCGTATCTCCAGAGTAATTTTGACTTTAAAAAATCGCACTCCTGAAGTATGATTTTTTCAAGTAAAATTTGCAGTAGAAAGATGCATAATATCTTCAGAGTAATTTTGACATTTGCTACTGCTGAGTTCGACGTATGACATTCAAAAATCGCACTCCAGTTCTAAGGAGCCCGGCCATTTCTGGATTTGACCACAATAGGTAGGACAGACGGACGGACAGACAGAAAACACAAAGAGAAATAAAATTAGCTTTATCATTCATTTAAGTTTTTTAACCACGATTTAAGAAAAAGAAAACTACTTACTTAATCGTAAAAATTTAATAATTGCAAAAAAAAATTCAGTTTAGTATGGAGCATTTTTTGCTCCGATCGGTTTGCTCCCATAGTAGGTACCTAAAAGTTGTTTACTTTGATGAGTAGACTCTTCGTTTAAATGGAGGGTAATGATATTAATTTCAGCGTGTAGATAGATTCTACTTTAAGTTTTTATTTGATGGCAATATTATGTTTCAAGTTTTTTTTTATTTCTTTCTTTTTTGTCTTTGTATGTCTTATTCTTTTTTTCTTTCTCTTTATTTTTTTCAGTGGTCTGCGCGTACGAAGTCGCGGGCACAGCTAGTAAAATACTAATAATTAAGTTTATAATGTTTTTAAAATTGTTTGCAATAAATTGTCGTTGGTTGAATGTCGGCTAAGTCGTTGCATCTTCCTCACGAAAAAAAAAGAAGCCCAGTGCAATTTTCCACAAATATTTGTCTGAAATAGGTTTGTTTTACGAAATTTTATTGCTATTTCCTCGCAAGTGTATTGAAAAACGTCGCGTCGTATGAAACGCGTGAGCTTTGGTCATAATAGCCTCGGCACTCGCCTGCGGCTCGTGCTGCAGCTCGTGCTGCAATCCCGCCTCGGCGTAGTGACCAACTTCGCTCACTTGTATCATAATGTAGGTATTATAAATGGAGGATGATTTGCATTGCAGTTTTCCGAATGCAATTAAGGATGCCGGACCCAGGGCAGAGCTTCGTAGCAGACCGGCCCTTCCTGGCAACCATACTCGTCAAGGGCGTGCCCTTCTTCTTTGCATCTCACCGCGGCTGATCTATAACAAAAGGTCTCGTCACCCGTCGCCCGGCGCGGGAGCGAGTGGGAGCGGCACGGGTACGCGAGTAAGGGCGGACAGCGGAAACCATATGCCCGCGTATTCATTCGTCTCATACTTACCTACATACCAACTCAATCGAACTACAGAAAATGCTCATCCGCCACTACCCCGACATCGTTGAATTGTTTTTACTCTTTGAATTTAATAGTAAGTTTATTTGTAACCTATTGTTTTATTATGGGATTATTGGCTTAAAATGTTACTATCGAGATTGTACCTAACTGAAAAAAATTTGCTACCGCAAAATATGCTTAATTACCTACTCTGAGGAGGTTTATTTATGAAGTAGTGAGACTAGTGAGTGTATGTAAACATCTGGAAAGATAAACGTTTGGATATGACGTCAAATAAAATCTCAGCCAATACTTTGTTTTCTTTGCCCCTTTTCTTCGCTATTCCTTCCTCTACATTGTAGAGTCTACAACCAATATAATCCTCTGTGCTACAACAATACTTTTTCCTCAAACATTCACAGATACATAACTGGCTCGTTGTGGTTGAATTCTACTAGCTGAACATCGTAATAGTAGATTACACACCGAGGACAGGAAAGTAAGAAAGGTCTCAGATCTCATGTCATTGTTGACCGAGGCGAAGCCGAGCCGAAGCCTTATTTACTGTCCGAGGTTGGGAGTCATATGCAGTTTCGAAAAACGTCATAGCGAAGCACGCTATTTCGAAAAACTTTTTGACTGCCTCATACCTTCGAAAACTTGTACGTTCGAATGACGTAGTCGCGAAAGCCGTCGTAGCGAAGCACGCTGCTGCGAAAAACTATTTAATTGCCTCCTCGTACGTTCGAAAGCTTGTGAGATCGAATACTGTCGTAGCGAAGCACGCGCAAAAACTACCTGTTGCTACGTGGTACCAAAAACTGTATATAGGCTGATGACATAGACCTCTTATACAGAACACATCAATGGCTGATGATGATGAGCACAGACTTAGGTATCTTGAGAGTCATATACAGGGTGTCCCGTAAATAATGGTCCAACGTTAAGGGGAAGATAGCTACGAGACCTCGCCTACGGCTCGGGCTAGCAATAACGCCTCGGCTGTTTATCAACTCACCGAACTTCTGTCATAATGTACCTACTATTAAACACAAATCTTAAGGCTACGTCGAATGGAATCCATTCACCCAAGACCAAATCACGATATTCACGACCACACTGAAAAGAATTAAGGCTTCCGCACATTGCAGCGATATTATCGAGCGATATTATCGACAGCGATATCGCGACACCTTACACACTGCAGCGATTTCCACTGAATGTAGTAGAAAGAGATTGCGTCAGGTTGCGATAATATCGCGGCAGTGTGTGGGATCGAGCGCGTCCCCATACAAAATGTACTGAGAACAATTATCGCAAAATTGCTGCGATATTATCGCTCGATAATATCGCGGCAGTATGTAGGATCGAGCGCGTCCCCATACAAAATGTACTGAGAACAATTATCGCAAAATCGCAGCGATAATATCGCTGCAATGAGCGGAGGCCTTTACTTACTTACAATATTTAAGTACTTACCTACTTTTTGACCAAAATACTTTTTCTCAATCATGCTTGGAAATTTGAGCATATTTTGACAACCTTCTTGCACACACTGAAACTAAGTGTAACGACCGGCTGCAGATTCAGCGAGGAGGAGATGAAAACTCCTATGCACCTCCTATGTGACTGTGGCCCCCTGATGTACAAACGCAGTACTCATCTAGGTAGGCAGGTTCTGATACCGGAGGAGATACAAACTGTCCCGATCAAGAATCTACTGCGATTTCTGGCCGCAGTGGGGATTGGTAAGGAACTTTAGAAAGGGCGTTCACCAGCGGTGGTCTACGTGGCAAAGGCTCAGCGAGCCTGTCAAGGCCCAACACCTACAAATAATAAATAATACTTAATATTGGAAATGGACCCTAGGATCCAGTGAACAAAGTGACTTATTTTGCTAATTTCTTAGAAAGGTAACCTATCTTACTTTCGAAAGAACTCTAACTCAATGGAAATAAGGTTGTGTCAAGTTGGATTCGAAGGTACTAACTTATTCAAAGACAATTATATTACCACACCATTACCTATTCTGTGTCAAAGATAAAATGATCTCTATTATATCTATACCTACGATTACAGTTGTTCAGATTTGCCTTACTAAAATTGAACCTGAACAAACAGCTGATTGTTACACTAACCGCCTGGCCACGGGACAGGGCGACCGGCGGCGCGAATTGCGATTTTAGAACACACTGAGCGTTGCGTCCCTACTATTACGCAAGCACGCAGCGGCGCGTACGCAGTGTATTCTAAAATCGCAAGACGCGCCGCCGGTCGCCCTGTCCCGTGGCCAGGCGGTAAGCCCCACTTGCGCCAACCACGGGTTAGCAATTAACTCCGGATAGAATAGCTCTTTCAGTTGTTTTTGTATACAAAAAATCATGGGTTACCAACTTAACCTAGAGTTTATTGCTAACCCAGTTTGGCGCAAGTGGGGCTAAGAATAACTCAATTGTGGAGCTAATGCCGAAGTTGAATTGATTTGCATGTGAATTAAAAGCTAGAGAAATCGACAGAGCGCAGAACCAAAACACAAATACTGAGCGAGCGAAGCGAGCTCGAAAATTCCTAACATATTTTGACTCTAGTTCTGTCTTGATTATTTATGGGGATCCAACTCCAAAAAGCAGTCCCAGGACCTCCAACTCCCTCTTACTTTGACATATTTTGGATTTGAATTCTACTAATTCTAGAATTCAACAACTTCTTTACTAGAAATTTGGAGGCCCCCAGGACCCGGGGGCCATGGTGGACCGCCCCTTCCGCCCACCGCCAGTGATACTACCAGCTATTTTTAACATTATAGGTAGGTATATAATGTGCAATCATACATCAAAACAATGCAATGGAAAAAATACGACCTTGAGGTTATCGGCGGGCTCTATTTTAGGCTATAAATTTTGGATTTGAATTCTACTAATTCTAGAATTCAACAACTTCTTTACTAGAAATTTGGAGGCCCCCAGGACCCGGGGGCCCTGGTGGACCGCCCCTTCCGCCCACCGCCAGTGATACTACCAGCTATTTTTAACATTATAGGTAGGTATATAATGTGCAATCATACATCAAAACAATGTAATGGAAAAAATACGACCTTGAGGTTATCGGCGGGCTCTATTTTAGGCTATAACGACCATTGTGATACGGGTTATAATTGTTCGATATGCGTTTTTCCACTAAGTCAGGGTACGGGGCGCTGCGCGGCACTCTGCCGGCGAATGATGTCATCAAAACAACACACCAGTGGTGTTGTTATTCACAAGCCGACTAGACGCTTTCCAAGAATTGTTTACATTTTTTTCGTATAAATTAAAGAGTACAAGCTATTTCTTTCAGTATCATTGTGTTAGTTGCAAGCGACTGCTAGGTACCACAAACATGGACGCGAAAGCTTTCTCCTCTACTATCGCCAGATTTGCTGCCAAGTTCTGTAATGTGAGTGCTTTTGCATATTTTTTGGAAATGTTTTGTTTGTTATGTAAATAACTATTTACATGTATTTCTGTTGACTCAAAAACGTAAAAAAAATATTTCATAAATAATTATTTACTGTGTTTATCAACATTATAATGTACTAGTGTTTTCCCGCGACTTCGTCCGCACAAATTATATACCAGATTTTAAGTCAGATCATAAGCTATCAAACAAAAAAAGTTTCATCAAAATCGGTTCAGTAGTTTTTGCGTGATGCGCGATCAAACAAACAAACAAACAAACAAACAAACACACAAACAAACACACAAACAAACAGACAGACAAAATTTCTAAAAAAGGTTTATTTCGAGTCGGGGATATTTAAAAACCATATCTTAATCTTTTTTTTGTAAATATCTTCAATGTACAGACACAGTTCAGTTACAGTTTTATAATAGTTAAGATACGTACCGTACTTACCTACATACATTGAATTAATAATAAACCGGTCAAGTGCGAGTCGAGCTGTTCGCACACCGAGGTTTCCGTACCACACCGCACCACACAACATTTAACCTCAGAATACAGAATAAACCAGAAACCGTCAACGCGCTTGAAAGTGAGGCACTAACAACAACTCCAAATTGGAGTGGCTCGATATCTAGTCAGTCAGTCGATGGCCGACGCGCGCATCGGTAATTACTGAATAAAATCCTTGTTAAATAGATAAATTAATCCAATAAATAAATTAGGATTATTTTTTTGAGTAATTAATTAATTTGTGAAGAGCGGGCGGGGTGGTGTTGTGACATTGTTTTGGACACAGCGCGCTGCGTACAAATGTAATCGAACACTCCTTCTGGTTTATTCTGTATTCTGAGCATTTAACTTACAAAAACGTTTTATTTATTTGATATTATAGAGTTTGCTCTATAATCACACCAAGTTTCACGCTATGTATTACCGTTTTTACAATAGAGCAAAGAAGATTATTTCTTAATAAATCCGCCACAATAACGCACATTCTGTGAAAATTTCAACTGTCTAGCTAAGTCATATTATTGTGCAGCTATTGCACATTTGGGACAAAAATTACATTAGTAGGTAATTAGTAGTTCGTCCCAGTCCCAGAGGACTGGACCGATTTTAGGCAAAGGGCACGAATGACGTCAATGATTAACAACGAAAACAAACTATAACGAGTTGAGGAAGGATACGATCTTTTGAATGCCTTTTTACCCGACTGCGCGACGCAAAGGAAGGGTAATGTGTTTAACAGCCTATGTATGTAAGTTTGTACCTTTGTGGCACACTAGAGACCAAACGCGTAGGCCGATTTTTTAGCCATCGTACAGTCACCAACAAAAGTCACTGAACACTTGAAATAAAAATACACAACATTCAGAACTAGGTAGACTTCACATACCTACGCATCGGAATTTCTTCTTCAGCGTATGCAGGTTTCCTTGCGATGTTTTCCTTCACCGTTTGAGAGCAGTCGGCAGCTAGTAGTAGTAGTCGAGGCTAATGAAGAAAAAGAGTTCAGCTGGTTCAGCTACATTAGACTCTGATTGTACATGACCATGGCAATGACAAAGTCATGGTCAAGGACGACCGGAATCAAAATTCAATGAACATTAGGGTTGCCACATTTTGCTAAAAATATATATTCGGTCTATATTTATATATATATTTATAGGTCTGACAAAATTAGCTGAAACTATTTTAATGGGATGATCAGACCATCAAACTGAACAACTTTCTCTATGGGACCAATATTGATATCGCAAAAAAAAAATCTGCTGTCCCATACATTTGAGTCGAGTTATATGTTTGCAGTTTTGTAAGGGACAGCTGTTTATTTTCGAGGTTTCGATATTGGTCCCATAGAGATAGTTGTTCGTTGTTGTTATTCGTTGAAATGCTGGGAGTACCGGATTTATAACGGATTAATACCGGAAATTATAACGGATGCTGTAGGTACCCCAACCAGTTTCTGCAAAAAACCTGTAACTTTAACATATTTTCAAATACAAACTAGATTGCGTTGCAGGAAATTAGATCACCATCGTTAGGTTCCAAATTGTCTTTTAGGTACCTACGAGAATCGACATAACTACTATTTTCTTATTCTACTAATGCAATGGCTACGGAACCCTATCATGAGCGAGTTCGACACGCTCTTGGCGGTTTTATTTAAGTACCTATCTCCATTTCAAATCGGTCACTTAAAGTTATGTAGTTTAAAGAAGTAGAATTAGCTTTACGTGCGTTTAGATTTAATTAACAAAATTTTACTGTCGTTATTTTAATTAAATTAATTTGCGTGACAGTTGAATAAAATTTATATTTTTGCGTACTAAGTAGGTATATATGTTTTCTCAGTATTATATAGTACAATTGACCAAAATATAGTGCGACACTACATAATATAGTACGGGTGGCAACCCTATTGAACATACATATATGCCTGTGGGTCCGGTGAATAACGGTCTAACTCAACTTAGATCCAAAATGAGTTTTTAATGCCATAATACTAAATTTTTTTTTCTCTACAAAATGGTGTTACTGGAATATTCATACCTTTAATAATTCCAGAGATAGACTTATTACAAAACGATTTAAGTCCATTTTTTTATCGTGCACAATGGTTGAAATAGAGTTAGATCATAAAAACAATACAAAATTAGGTGAACATGGATTTATTTCGACTTAAATCCTTCGACACAATTTATTTTGTTTTGTGAAATATGATTTATCTGAGTTACACCAAATTTCAAAAACCTTAATAGTTAATACCTACATAAAAAATCAAGTGTAGCTTATGAATATGATGCGCGTTTGATAGCGGGCTAATTACGGAAACTGACATCATCTGGGACTAGAGAGAACGCTATACATCTCACCAACAATGTATGTCAAATAAGTGAGTTAAACCGTCTATCACCAAATATTTTCTTTTATGTAGTGAGAATAAGAATCACTTAGTATGAATACTATCTGGCGATTTTTTTTAAGGATGGTACTGTTAGATTGAACTAAGTGATAATGTCAGGTCTTGTTTTAGATAGGGATTGCCGAACCGCACTTCAAGCATAGGCTTGTACTGTACATAGAGTGGTAAAGAAAGAATCTGTTGTTTATTCTTTGAAATTAAACTATTTTTTACTAAAATATCTTGTATTTTGTATAATAACAACACTGCAAAGCGAACCGGATATCAAACGTATATTAAGTATGACAATACTAGACTAGACTGGTCATAAAATTTTGAGGCACAGAATCGTGAGTTCTAACTTGATAAGTTTTTAAGCATGCGTCGCTTTAGAATTTGTTTTTGTAATGTTTTTATAATGGTTTTTTGTTTAATATTTCACTTTTCAGCATTACTGATACCACGCGGCGTTACCCACGTCGCAAAATTTGCATCTAAGCTAGTGTTACCCATCAAAAAGATATAACTATACATGATTAAATTCAGGCACGTATCCAGGGGGGGTATAGGTGTGATTTATCCCCCTCCCCCGAAATCCGAAAATTTGTATGGAAAAGTGATTACAGTACTGTCTTTTTCATAGTTTTTCTATGAAGAATTTAACTCAAAAAACACTTTGTAATTTTGTGATGAGCTTGTTTTACCTAAATAAAACTACTTTTATCAATTCGTTTTGATTCAGTTAACAAAGTAAGTTTTCCGGTGGTGTGTATTTAAGAAAGGATTGGAATTAAAATGAAATTAAAAAATAACATAAAACATTTTACACCAAAGTTATTTTGAAGTGTAAAAGGCCCTAACTCAATTTAAATCATAATGTAACGTATTTTTATTAGTGTCAAAAGGTTTAATTCAACTTCTGAACGAAATATCTCAAGCACTCTAAGTATTTCATAGACTAAACCATATAATAATAAAAGACCATAAAAATATCTAGAAGACACAGTGATTTGCTTGAAAAAATATGAAACGGTATTCGAGAAAATAATTTTTTTTACCAAAAAATTATGTTTTTAGGCTCTCCTGTAAAGTTGAATTTTTTGAGTTGGACCGTTATTCACCGGACACACAGATGCGTATGCGCTAGTTTTAGCAAACTTGCCTTCACCTTGATCAAGGTTAAATGTAAATAGCAATGCAAATGTGTCTGGTTTTTTGTGTTACCTATTTTTGTTGAGTGTATGTAAGTATACGTCCATGTCCATCTCTGCAGCCTAAACGGTTTGATGGATTTTAACATTTATGAGGTGTACCTAGTGAGATTAAAAAAAATTACTTCTATTCTATTTTTATTTAATGGCGTTTCCTTGTTAGATTTCGCCAGTGTCGAGTAGTTTGAGGGAGTGTCTATCCAATCTCGAGGATTGTTTTTGAGTAAGAACAACTGAGAAGGATTTTAGAACCTCGTGGCAGGCTGAGACGCGCACTGCGCGAACACCACGCGAGAGACAAGTGTTCGAGGCAAACCCTGCAACATGACACAAAAAAAAAAATATGACTTACTTGCAATATGGATATCAAATAAAAGCTAGTGAATTGAATAGCAGATTCCAAACATATTTTTTTGACGGAGGAGGTGATATTCTATCGCTGATGCTTCCAACACCTCGATTGTCTGTTGGTAAGGGGTACATGGGGGCGGCAGCGTTGCCAACGTCCACTGTCTGGATTACCCAAAAACCTAACTGAAAATCCCCAATTTTGGGGAAAGTCAAATCGATATTCCCCACATTTTCCCCGCATGTTTTTAGCAAAGAAATAAGTACTATTCATAGAAATCTAATATATTTATTACTTAAACTTCAGTATTTAATAGTTTTAATCAACGTATTGCAGCTCTTCATTGCGCCATAGTTAACATCATTTGACGGATCCAATTTTAGGTTCCCTGCATAGGCCAAGTATTTTTCGCTTACGCTGATAGACGTAACATCAGTGTAACCGCGTATGAGACAGCGATAGTCATAAAATCCTATACAATTTGTATGAAAATAGATGTCTGACTCCGGAGTCAGACAGCCGTCGTAGAACAAAAAAGTGGCTACGTCGATAAGGACAGCAATAAGTAGCGATCTCCTTTTTTAACTAGAGCGAATTTGCTATGTGCATCTCTTACTGAGTGATATGACAAGACACGTGCTTTCTTCTAGTTCCTTCTCTTTCTACGGTTCCCTGGCTCCCATACGTACTTACCTACTGTCATTGTGCAGGCGATTACGATTCTCTGTTTTTAAATTCTTCAGAACGCTAAATTTTCTTTCGACAGATGCGTTTGAGAAAGGCAGAACGAACAATACGCTTATTGCCTAGGTATTTCAAATTTTTATTGTACTTTGATTTGATGGACATAAATGCTGCCATAAAATAAACTCTAAAACCTTCCTACAGGATAAGTTGAGTTAAATATACCATAATTTATAAATTATACTTACTTCTTATACTACTTTTATGACTTCTTAGTTCAGTTCTAGTGTAAATGTCTCAATTCCCCGCATTTTCCCCACATAAACGCTCTCCCCACAAATTACCCAATCGGACTGAAAATCCCCGCAGTTTGGGGAATTCCCCACAGATTGGCAACGCTGGGGGGCGGGTACTCGGCAACAAGATAGTCTTATTGGTAGCTACTTGTAAGGCCCATCACATACATGCGGAATTGCGATTCGGAATTCCGAATGCGAACCGGTTTTTCGTATATGTTTGAAATCCCGTTCGTAAATCTGGAGGGGGTACCTCCATACGAAAACTGGTTTGCATTCGGAATTCCGAATCGCAATTCCGCATGTATGTTATCGGCCTAAAACACGATCACACGGTTTCACTTACCCAACCGGACCTTACAAAATCTCTTCTTAACTAATATAAAACCGTAAAACCTTAGGGTCCCTAAGGTTCGCGCTATCACTTCATATAATTCCAAATGACAATCGATAGCGCGATTTAAATGACGTGCAGCGCCATCTATTGACAATATAGTGTGTTTGTTTGTTTGTTCCCGCATCACGCAAAAACTACTGAACCGATTTTGATGAAACTTTTTTTGTTTGATAGCTTATAATTTGACTTAAAATCTGGTACATAATTTGTGCGGACGAAGTCGCGGGAAAACACTAGTTAAACCATAAAGTTATTATACCTTACAGGAATAGAGTCAGTGACATGAGTTGTCAAATGAAACAGTTTTTGGATGTTTTTTGGAGACTAATCGCAGGCAAAAATTCTAATACTGTCTATAATTCTGAGTCTAACGTAAAATCGTGGATAAATTAATGAAGTAGAGTCAGTATATTTCACAAAATTATCTACGATTTCACTTTAGATTCCAAATTATTCACGAAAACCGAATTGTAAAAATTGATTAGTGACTAAAAAACGGTTCTATTGATTCGCGTCACGTATCTCTTTCTATTATACAGTGGTGCCGTTAGGTACATCTCGCTCTCTCAGCTGTATGTTCCTCTATTCCTACCTCTATCTATGATATAAACCAATGCTTAAAATCATTGTCTTGTATAAGGTGTAACTAAGGTGTTGAATGAATTAAATAATTTTTTCACCTCACAAGCTCGGAAAGTTTCTGTTTATCATTCGAAATCTGAGTGCAAAAGTGCATTTTATCCGCTAGCGTGGAAAGAGTTTTTGAAATTCGAATCTGTATATTCAATATTTTTCTATACCGCCAATCCACTGAAAATGCTTCATAACTATTCACTGTCACTGGCCAGCACGAAAATGAAAACTTTTTCAAATGTTCTTTTTAGCAATTCAATTTTTTTCCTCGCTGTTGTGAGGTGAAAAGTTGTGTATTTCGCTCGGCTGCAAAGTTATTCTGCGTTTCGTACCTTTGAAACCGTCGCTGAGCTCAGGATTCTATTATTTGAACCACTCAATCCTAGTGTAATAGCTGGCTACCTAACTTTATTAACTTATCCTTGTCACGGCATCTCAATGTAAAAGATACCCCTACTTTAGCATCCTGGTCACTACGGCACCAAAGTAAAAGATACCCCTAACTTCCTGTTCGCGGCTCCTAATGTAAAAGACCCCTACTTTACACAACTCTATACTACCTATGCTACCTATTATACCCAATTTAAAACTAAGGGCTGGGCATTCGGCTCCTACGTCCCGAAAAATGCCTATCTACCTAAACTAATTAACTAACTGGTCGCTGCGAATAGTGTATAGAAAATCCCTACCTATTAACTTAACTTAACTTAGCCTAACTTATGAACTATACCTAAACTTATTTATGATCCCATTTTTGAGCTGAAGACGTTAACTTGGCCAGTATCGATCGTCTAGTGAAATCAGGAGACTACGTTGTGAACCGCATAATAGTAACCTAGGTGCGACAGACTTGAGATTTATCTTGTATTCTAACAAACAGAGACCTAGAATTACCTAAACTTAATAATAACGTAAATCAGAAAGTAGTACCTAGCTTCCTAGCCTACAATACTATTTTTGACTATGATTATGAAGTTATTATCAGAAAATGTAGCCTACAACCCTCCGTCAGTAAGCGCTGAAGTCAATCTAATGAAATACCTCTATAGCTAAAGACCTTTTCTTATTTTTCAGTGTTAAATAGTTAACTTAGATTTCTCTACTAATTTACTTATACAGGGTGTTAGATTTCCTAACCTATTAAAATATAAATTTATTTCTATGTTTTGTTTTTTCCTTGGGAATGCAACAAAGTATAAAAGAATTATTGTTTCGTTTGGTATAGAAGAATGATTGTTTCGTTTGGTATAGAAGAGAGCCCCGCCATTCCGCTCTCAGGAGTTATTTTATTTGGTATTTCCTCCTGCTAGAATATTTCTAGCTTCAGTGAGCCTCGTCTCCAAACTGGTCAGCCCTCCTCCAAACTTTTCCCGAGATATTGTGTCTTAGTCAGGTAAGTCAAGTTTAGTAAGGGATGTTTGAGACTTGTAAATTTTAAAGTTAGTTCTTTGTCAGTGTGTCAGTAACTTGTCATACTATGGACAAGAGGTATTTTCAAATAGACTGGTTTCTATTTAATTTAGACTCTAGTTTGAGCTGAGCTATATTAGTAATTCTTAGACTTAATTTCTATATTAGTCGTGACTTTAAGGAACCCTAATTAGTGAAATTTCCCTTTTAATATCTTTTCTTTTATAAACCAGTTCAAAAGCTAAACTCTGTTAACAGTTTAATCAAAGTAAAGTTCTATTCTGAGAATCTACTTCATTATCATTTAATAGGTTAGTACGTATACTTACATAAAACTAGCATGACAATATAAGCAGAAACTTTAGCTTATAGAAACAGTATAACATTTAACTGAATGAATAGAACCTTGGTCCATTGAAAGTAAGTTCTCTCTTTCATGTGAATAGTATGATAAAACTTTTATTTATTTGACTCTGATATAAATCTGTAAAACTTATTATGTACCATAATCATTTATTTTTCTGACTAGAGGGCACTAGGCACTATATCCCAAAGTTCCACCAACTCATATCAAAGTAATAGGTATGATAAGAAACTCGAATTTCCCATTATTATAAGGAAACGATAAATTTAGATTGAACTTATTTTGTTTGGACAATATTATATTGAATTATAACTTTGATATTGTCACCTATTAACTGTTTTCTATTTATAATGTCATTTACTTTTTTAGAACCAATATTTATCATGAAATTTAATTTGCTTCGAATTCCCTGAATTTCATTCAAACATCTACTGAAAAATCATATAACTCAAGTCTATGAAATAATTAATTAAATCCTACTGAATTTACCTATTATACCAATTTGTAAACCTGAACATCTAAACCTTTCCATTCCTACTAAAATTCTAGTCAAAGTTAAATACCTACCCTATCCTATATTATTCTAACAAAACCCTAGTAAATCTAACCATTGTCTAAATATTTTCCTATTCTAAAGAAGTGCCCTAATGTTTGAAACTTCCCGGTGTAAGGAAATTCCGCAAGGCTAGAGGTAGGCCTCACATTTACATGTAATCGTGTAGGTGTGTGATGTAAAAATTTCCTCGGTGTAAAGGAAATTTTTCGAACTAAACTGGAAAGCGAAGCGAGGATGGAGCCTCTAGTGTACCTAAGTCTATTCCAGAAGTGTAATGTCCATATCAACGGCCGAAGCCATAAGTTGTGATATGAACGGGTCCCTATTGGCAAGTGTTAAATTACAGGGACTAAATTTCGCACTCCAGATGCAAAGTTCCCAGCCCCCTAAAGGACGCCATTCCACTTCTCACGGAAAGCTACCGGGAAACAATTACATCCAGATTACGAAACTTAGGAGGCTATAAACCGTTATGTTGGCAAAGAACGATTGCTGGCACGCCCCAAAACCGAGCCCGTCTCCGAAAAGACGTTGGAAGTTATCGACAGTCAGTTGTCACCGTAAGGTGACCAGTCCATAACCCACAAAACCTCGTTTGTGTACCACATGATTATTCAACTTCAACCTCACAACCGAACAATGACCCCCCATTTAAAATTAAATAGCAAAAATATGAAGTTCCCAGAATTTACCCCAAAATAAGTTAAAGAAAATGATTTTAAATTTAAATTACAATGCAAACGCTTTACTAATGACTCAAATCGAATAAACTTCCCCAAAAGAACTTTGAAATAAAAATAATATCAAGTCACAAACCGGCAGCGTGTGAGCTCAAAGAATGAATATTGATGAATGACCCCCTCCCCTCTAAGCCGAGCCTATTTATACTCGCTTCACTATGTCGATGGAGGCGACGATGGCGATGCTGACTAAGGTGACGATGGTGGCGATGGTTTTTTTGAACAATGAAAATTGATCCTTAACTTCATAATTTTAAGACTGTCTTTCAACCTACTAGTCCTCTCTCTAATTCATACAAGAAAACGTCTCCTTATATGGTAATCTTGTTTTCCTAATAACCCGTACCAATTTGAAAAGTTATTTACATTTTCCCTCATCAATCTTTATTTACTTCCAATTAAAGATGGAAATTGCATGAACTTCTATGCTTAATTTTAGCTTCTTAATTAAATAGGCAAACAGCCTGATGCGCGAACTATCTAAGGCCCAAACTTAGTGAATTAAGCTATCTTCCCCTGACATAAGATTCATTTTTGCTAGAGGAAATTCACCTCGCGCCAACTTCACATATCAACTTTTAGAACTTTTTTTGCGCAGCTTGGGTACGCTATACAAAACCCGCCGAACCAAAATAATTACCTAGTGCGCATGTGTCAAAAGTGTCAATTACTTATGGACTAATCACGCTCATAAGACTCTAATACTCTATCATAACGCCTATTTTTGCTTGATGAATTTGCTCCGCGCCTCCTAGCGAATAAATTTTTAAACTATTTTCCCCCGCACAAAGCATCACTGATGTATCAGCTGTTTTCTGCTAACTCAATTTTCCGCCATTTTTGCATTATTACAATATTTGATGAATTTTAATTTTCTAATGAAATATTCGTCAATTTCGACTGAGATATTGCTAATCTCCCTTTGTTTACATGATAATTTGAATGAACTAAATTCCCTCCCTCAAAATACTAGTTAACATAATTGTCTGTGCTTTGCAACTTCTAACTTTGAAGTTTGTAATGTTTTAACGATAGTTACTTTATAATTATGATTCCTTTTGTTTGAAGCAATATATTAAGATGTGCCTGATGGTTAGAGAGTCGTATATTACTGGTGTAGACCCGGACCAGTACATTCTTCCCCCAAAATTTACGCAGGTATGTATTTAAAATTCAAATTTCAACCGGAGTCAATTTTAACTTAATATATTAACTGTAAAATAGTTTATTAATATTCTTCCTTGAAATGTTCTCAGTGTGGTGTGTATTTAAAATACCAAGCCGAGAAACAATTCCATCAGTGAGAAAAGTTTCAAATCATAACATAACATTCAGGATCAATTAGCAGCTTTCACTAGAAAATCTGGTTCATGTGTAGAAACTAGTTTGTGAGGCTAGTCACTCAGAATGAATTGTGTACTATGTCAATCCATCAGATTCTATTTTTCAATTTAATAGAACTCCATAATACAATCTACCACCATCCAGATCATCATCGTCGTTAGACTGAAAACCATCGTTTGAATATTAAATACCCTATCTGACACTTTCCATCAACCAATGTAATCATTAATAGTTTGGAGAGTGTAGAGTGTTCTCGTATTTGCATATCCTACCAGTGGAGTAAAAGCTTCCTTGTGGACAGTATTCTCTACTGAAACCAACTACTAATCTTAATCATCGTCCCAGCCATTGAAAACAACTGTCGCGACAACTAAGACCCTCCTATTAGATCTACACAAGAAATCTTTTTGTATAGTGTAGTGTGTCTAAGTTTGAATATCAATAACCAAATTTCCATGACCTTGACTTCTGTTAATTCCAAATGGCCCTCTTTCCTCATACTTTTTTCTTTTTTTTTTATAATATAAATTATAAAATATATAATATTGTAAATAGGTTTTATAAATATGTCGCTTAAACATTCTGCTTGCCAACACACACTTTCATTTTCTTCACACACCAGTTCAAATCCAAAATAAAATCAACAGATCAATGACACGAAAAGATAAAATTATAAATTACCACAACCGCGTAAAAAAAAGTTCTAAATCAAGTTATAATAACGATTAAATACCTTTTGAAATTCGAACATTTCCTTCCCCCATTCTCGAATACTCCAAAACCGAATAACTCTTGTCACCATCACTCACATATTACTTAAATTTTATCGTTCAAAAACTCTAAATTAGCCACATTTTATTTATTATTATTTACTAATAAAATTCTTTACTTGAATCTAACCTTTTTAGTCTGACTTTGACAGATTGAACTTTAGTTTTCCTAAAAGGTAAATGAAATAAGTCTTAACAATCAAATCTTCCGTGATTTCCTGTTTCTTTGTGGTTTGTTATTTATTTTAAATTTATTTTATTTTATGTTCTAGGTTTTTATTATTATTGTTTTTATTTGAAAAGATAATGAAATCGCGACCCCTAGTATTTTTAATCTATTTTAATGCTTATTCTTAACTTAACCATCATCATCATCATCACCTCAGACGACTTACGTCCACTGCCAGACACAGGCCCCCCCCCAAAATCGCCACGACGACTGGTCCTGTCCTAACTTAACCATAGTGAAATTAAATCTATTAGTAGTGAAGTTCCCCAAAATTTCTCGCAACAACCCAATGACTCAACAAAATGACAGTTATACCTATAATGAAAGAATATCCACGATTTTAACTCAAAGCTAAATCAGAAAACAAAAGAACTTTTTTTTCAATAATTAAATTTTAAGATGAACAAAACAGGTAAGATCATCAGAGGCAAGCGCGTCACCCCTTGCATAATTGACTCACTAAGTAATGTTTTTTTCTACTAAACTATTACTGTTAAAATCTACTATTACAGGTGATAAAATTTACCGATAACCTATAAATAATTATATTAAGAATATTAGAAATACGAATTATTAAGAATACGTTCCCTTCACCAAACAACCTGGCATCTGGCCTTCATCCTGGCAGACGCACTTCCCCCCTACCCTTAATCTCTCTTTTTTTTATAAGTTAAATGTCACCTCTATGCTTTTGCATTTTATCACTCTCAGAACCGACTTTGACTCTTATTACTTATTGACAATTCTATATAACATCTCCACAATTTCCTCTGCTAGTTGTTATGACGCGCTGACAGAGAAGTCCGAAACTCGCTTCCCCCCTCTATTTTCGACTCCTTACGCATGAATGACCATCGGACATCCCTACTTAACCACTAAATCATTAACATAACTATAAAAGTTTAATTATTTTAACGAGCAAACATTAACTCAAATGTGCAAAAGTATTAGACTAATAATTTTTTGTAATAATAGTATTTATCCACCTAAATAAATCTTTATTCCAACCCATCTACTACTAGAAATGTACGTCAAACACAATAGTGTGTAAAAACCTGACTAGCATAATTAGGGATTCATGACATGAGATACATGATGCTACAGACTCCTATTGCAGTCAACAACCTCGAGTGTTAGAACACTGAACCAATACTTTAGTATTAGTGTAACGACAATCCGCTACTACTTGGACCAAGCCCTAAATTATTCAAAAGTAGTTGCCCGCTAGCAACTTGGACCATACACCAATGCATCGAAGTTTCTACCGGTCGATGCGTCCCCCTCCTCGAGCTTCGTCCCGCGGACATCAAGCCGCTCGAACGCACGGTTACTACCTGCGGACGAATTCTACCTATCTTTCGCTTGACAACTACTCGCGCTTATTTAATTAAATGTTATAGTTTTTTTAGTTTTTCTTATTGCTATATTATACAGTTATTTTTTATCTCTAAATAATATTCTTCATTTATCGTGTTGTAGATTCTATATCTATAACTCTTCCGCTTTCATACGATTGATATTCTACGCTATTCTCGGGTAGGTACCTACTACTAGCTTCGAGTTGGATAGAAAGGGACTAAGTTCCTACATCTCCTTCCTACACTAGGATTAATTTAAACTAACAATAACTAAAACACCTGTAATAGCTAGGTATCAATTAGCTACATGCTTTCCACCTTATAAAGAAATTCTAGCAAATTGAATATTTTTACACACGCACACAGACTTAATTTGTATGACGCCACAAGCACACCAACCCAAGAAAGTTGGCCCGTTTTGTCCCGTACGGTAGAAGCTTGATGTTCATTCTAGACATATACTTTTCTATGGTTTGACTGTATCTAATATACCTATATACATTGTTTGTGCCTCTCTTTTATTTATATAACCTGATCTCACTAGCATTATTATTAGTTATCTGACTAAATAAGGATTTAATTTATAACGCTCTTGTTGTTACCACTATTTAGGTACCATTTTTGTTTTAGATTGTACCTAACCATAATTTCTAAATTATTTGCTATTTACCTATTATGAAATTTCCCACTTCTCTACTGCATTTACTTTTTGAAATAAGTACTACTAAAAAAAGTTCCCAAAAACAAGAGAAGCATCAACATAATTTTAAATTAGCTTTCCTACTCTTTAATCTATCTAAACAATACTCTTTAATATTAAATCTACCCAATATATAAAATAAACATAGCAAAAACCCTTCCCCCCGAGTTTAATTCATTTGAGACTTTATCCCTTAGTCATCTTACTATTTTAAAATAATTCTTACCTATTTAATTTTTGAATAATTATGTATTCCTATGATTTGACATTACTTTGATGCTAATATTTCAACACGACTTTAAAGTGAGAACATCGAGTTCGTCTTTGTCTCGTAGGTCCACTGTACTGAACTAAAATCGCATTCATTCATCCTACAAGGTTGTCTAACTTGGTTTTATTTCACCTTAAAGTTGGTAAACCCAAATTTTGTATCCATTTTCTTTCCAATAATATGAAAACTTTAAATAGCATTCCATTTTATCGTTCTAAAATACTTTACTATAGTAAAGTTTAATTTTTTTATAATTCCACTCCGTCAAAACTAAAATTTAAATAAAATAAGTTGAAAAATCATTATCTTACTCGTTTCCCGGCAATAATTTAAATCATACCAGGTGAATGGCAAATTTTACACTATTCGAAATCTATTGCCTTTAAAAGAAAAACACTATTACTACTATTAAACCTTGTTCTAGGAAACCCAAATAGGTATTACAATCTCGATTTTACGAATCCTTTCCACACACCTAATTACTGATTGAACCTACTAACGCCACCTACCGACCTTATTTGCGAAACGATCTATAGGTAGAAACGAAAGAAATACTTAAATTTCCCCTTTTTACTCTCTATTCCCATTATAAAATAAGTGAACTACCTATTTTATCTATCTGGCATAAATATTAACTTATTTAAACAAATGAAATCTATGTAAATTTGATTTTAAAATAATCGTAAGAATTACATTTGAGACACTTAGCTCCATCTAGTTCTCTAACCTTCTAACTTCGAACCAAAATCAATTCTCTACAGTGTTACCATTTTAGTGAGGGATTTATTTGCGGCTTAGTTACCCCTTTTTTTATAAATTACGTACACTTTACCTTAAAAATAAAAATAGCTATTTCTAACGGCTTTTAAAGGACATTGTTTCTCATTAATAAATTCATATGCTATGCTTTATATTGTTCCCTTGTTATTAGTACAAATTTTACAAAATTTTACTTGTACGATATAGGTAGGTACTTCTAAATCTCGCTAGTAGGTAGGTATTGTAAAATTTTGCTTTCATGTATAGTGTATCCACTGCTGGAGCTCCTAAATAAATATAATCGAAATAGTCATAATTTAAGTCAATCCTAATCAAGAAAATCAAAATCACAATTTATTACAAAGCTAAAATTAGTCATTATTACAGATAAACTACAAAATAATTAATTCGGAACCCTAATTAGTTAATCGTTCATTTAATTCTGTAATTAAGCTAATAAACAGTTTGTTTTTTCAACTGTTTTGTTTACCTCGCACTTTCTTATAAATCTAATTCAAACGTTTGGCGACCCCTATCGGATTTTTAACGTACCCTATCCTTAAAAATCTAGCGACTTATTTTTTCAAGAAACGGCAACACTGATTTTTACTCCGGTAATCAACTTACTTTAATTAAAAATCATTCTGAGACATTTGGATGTTAGATATCTAATCCAAATAATAATTTACCTAACTAAATTCTAGTTTTAGCTTTAAAAATATGTATATTGACAAACTTCCTAATCATAGAAAAATGTCGCTAGCCTATATTAGCCAATGAACGTATATGCTTCTCTCTAACTTCTGTGCAATCAACCAATAAGATCACGGCATTTTTACCTGTCAAAATTTACCTACTACTTCCGTCTGTTATTTTTTTCTCTACACAACAGAAAAAGCTTCCAAACGCTAACGAAGAACTCATTTACATCTTTGCTACGTTATCACGAAAAAGGAAAAGAAAACATCAAGAACAAATCGAAATTGAAAAGAAGAAACATCAAACATCCTTTCAATATCTGACCTGACCTGACTTGTTATTGAAGAAAGCGTCAGAGCGGGCGTCTAAACTCAGATTTTCTAGACTTCTTTCGCTACGGTATCAAAGAACATTACAACCTAAAACTCTCGGAACGTTGTTCCTAAAATCGCTACTCGAAAGAACCTCCTAACGCATTTCAAGACACTATCTGCTGCTGAGTGCTGCTATCCTCAAGACACACCAAGGCGTCTCAAATTCCTGAACTTCATTTAAAACTACGCTATTAAAAAGAAAGAAAAGAAGATATTGACAATACTCCAAACTGTCCTCGTTCCAGCGACTATTCACTCGGAAGCAAAAATCTACAAAAGTCGCTTCATCAATTACCTACCTAGTCAAGCAACTTAGTGAACAGCAAATAACCCTGGTGTAACAAAATAACAGTGCGTAACGTAAAAACAAAGTGCTCATAAATATCTAGTGAACAGTGATAACCTTCTAAGCGAAATTCCCAATCATATGCCTTTATAACCTCATGTAAACATCTATTCTATGTGATCAAAAATAAAGCATAAATTATCCCTAACTAAATAAACTAATTATTTAACCCGCCTTTCTAACCAAACCTTTTCTAAGTCTCTTAACAGAATACCTAAATCTCAAAATCTGCTATCCTCTCTCACGGCAACAATGTAAGCCTAAAAAGGCTATTATTTTAACTCAAAATGGATCATACGTTTGTAATTCAAAACCTATCTTTTGTTTACAAAATATAAAATAAAACTTGACCTAGTCTACAAAGTCTATTATAAAATCCTGTGGACTTAGCGAATCAAAAGTAAAAATAAATCTTAAATCCTATCCTGGTCTTAACGGCACATATGTAATAGGTACCCCTAACTTTATTAACTTATCCTTGTCACGGCATCTCAATGTAAAAGATACCCCTACTTTAGCATCCTGGTCACTACGGCACCAAAGTAAAAGATACCCCTAACTTCCTGTTCGCGGCTCCTAATGTAAAAGACCCCTACTTTACACAACTCTATACTACCTATGCTACCTATTATACCCAATTTAAAACTAAGGGCTGGGCATTCGGCTCCTACGTCCCGAAAAATGCCTATCTACCTAAACTAATTAACTAACTGGTCGCTGCGAATAGTGTATAGAAAATCCCTACCTATTAACTTAACTTAACTTAGCCTAACTTATGAACTATACCTAAACTTATTTATGATCCCATTTTTGAGCTGAAGACGTTAACTTGGCCAGTATCGATCGTCTAGTGAAATCAGGAGACTACGTTGTGAACCGCATAATAGTAACCTAGGTGCGACAGACTTGAGATTTATCTTGTATTCTAACAAACAGAGACCTAGAATTACCTAAACTTAATAATAACGTAAATCAGAAAGTAGTACCTAGCTTCCTAGCCTACAATACTATTTTTGACTATGATTATGAAGTTATTATCAGAAAATGTAG
Organism: Agonopterix heracliana; assembly: GCA_963693445.1. Classification (NCBI taxonomy): domain Eukaryota; kingdom Metazoa; phylum Arthropoda; class Insecta; order Lepidoptera; family Depressariidae; genus Agonopterix; species Agonopterix heracliana. Next base: position 12,722,523 of record OY856308.1, on the reverse strand, counting down.
CCTACAACCCTCCGTCAGTAAGCGCTGAAGTCAATCTAATGAAATACCTCTATAGCTAAAGACCTTTTCTTATTTTTCAGTGTTAAATAGTTAACTTAGATTTCTCTACTAATTTACTTATACAGGGTGTTAGATTTCCTAACCTATTAAAATATAAATTTATTTCTATGTTTTGTTTTTTCCTTGGGAATGCAACAAAGTATAAAAGAATTATTGTTTCGTTTGGTATAGAAGAATGATTGTTTCGTTTGGTATAGAAGAGAGCCCCGCCATTCCGCTCTCAGGAGTTATTTTATTTGGTATTTCCTCCTGCTAGAATATTTCTAGCTTCAGTGAGCCTCGTCTCCAAACTGGTCAGCCCTCCTCCAAACTTTTCCCGAGATATTGTGTCTTAGTCAGGTAAGTCAAGTTTAGTAAGGGATGTTTGAGACTTGTAAATTTTAAAGTTAGTTCTTTGTCAGTGTGTCAGTAACTTGTCATACTATGGACAAGAGGTATTTTCAAATAGACTGGTTTCTATTTAATTTAGACTCTAGTTTGAGCTGAGCTATATTAGTAATTCTTAGACTTAATTTCTATATTAGTCGTGACTTTAAGGAACCCTAATTAGTGAAATTTCCCTTTTAATATCTTTTCTTTTATAAACCAGTTCAAAAGCTAAACTCTGTTAACAGTTTAATCAAAGTAAAGTTCTATTCTGAGAATCTACTTCATTATCATTTAATAGGTTAGTACGTATACTTACATAAAACTAGCATGACAATATAAGCAGAAACTTTAGCTTATAGAAACAGTATAACATTTAACTGAATGAATAGAACCTTGGTCCATTGAAAGTAAGTTCTCTCTTTCATGTGAATAGTATGATAAAACTTTTATTTATTTGACTCTGATATAAATCTGTAAAACTTATTATGTACCATAATCATTTATTTTTCTGACTAGAGGGCACTAGGCACTATATCCCAAAGTTCCACCAACTCATATCAAAGTAATAGGTATGATAAGAAACTCGAATTTCCCATTATTATAAGGAAACGATAAATTTAGATTGAACTTATTTTGTTTGGACAATATTATATTGAATTATAACTTTGATATTGTCACCTATTAACTGTTTTCTATTTATAATGTCATTTACTTTTTTAGAACCAATATTTATCATGAAATTTAATTTGCTTCGAATTCCCTGAATTTCATTCAAACATCTACTGAAAAATCATATAACTCAAGTCTATGAAATAATTAATTAAATCCTACTGAATTTACCTATTATACCAATTTGTAAACCTGAACATCTAAACCTTTCCATTCCTACTAAAATTCTAGTCAAAGTTAAATACCTACCCTATCCTATATTATTCTAACAAAACCCTAGTAAATCTAACCATTGTCTAAATATTTTCCTATTCTAAAGAAGTGCCCTAATGTTTGAAACTTCCCGGTGTAAGGAAATTCCGCAAGGCTAGAGGTAGGCCTCACATTTACATGTAATCGTGTAGGTGTGTGATGTAAAAATTTCCTCGGTGTAAAGGAAATTTTTCGAACTAAACTGGAAAGCGAAGCGAGGATGGAGCCTCTAGTGTACCTAAGTCTATTCCAGAAGTGTAATGTCCATATCAACGGCCGAAGCCATAAGTTGTGATATGAACGGGTCCCTATTGGCAAGTGTTAAATTACAGGGACTAAATTTCGCACTCCAGATGCAAAGTTCCCAGCCCCCTAAAGGACGCCATTCCACTTCTCACGGAAAGCTACCGGGAAACAATTACATCCAGATTACGAAACTTAGGAGGCTATAAACCGTTATGTTGGCAAAGAACGATTGCTGGCACGCCCCAAAACCGAGCCCGTCTCCGAAAAGACGTTGGAAGTTATCGACAGTCAGTTGTCACCGTAAGGTGACCAGTCCATAACCCACAAAACCTCGTTTGTGTACCACATGATTATTCAACTTCAACCTCACAACCGAACAATGACCCCCCATTTAAAATTAAATAGCAAAAATATGAAGTTCCCAGAATTTACCCCAAAATAAGTTAAAGAAAATGATTTTAAATTTAAATTACAATGCAAACGCTTTACTAATGACTCAAATCGAATAAACTTCCCCAAAAGAACTTTGAAATAAAAATAATATCAAGTCACAAACCGGCAGCGTGTGAGCTCAAAGAATGAATATTGATGAATGACCCCCTCCCCTCTAAGCCGAGCCTATTTATACTCGCTTCACTATGTCGATGGAGGCGACGATGGCGATGCTGATTAAGGTGACGATGGTGGCGATGGTTTTTTTGAACAATGAAAATTGATCCTTAACTTCATAATTTTAAGACTGTCTTTCAACCTACTAGTCCTCTCTCTAATTCATACAAGAAAACGTCTCCTTATATGGTAATCTTGTTTTCCTAATAACCCGTACCAATTTGAAAAGTTATTTACATTTTCCCTCATCAATCTTTATTTACTTCCAATTAAAGATGGAAATTGCATGAACTTCTATGCTTAATTTTAGCTTCTTAATTAAATAGGCAAACAGCCTGATGCGCGAACTATCTAAGGCCCAAACTTAGTGAATTAAGCTATCTTCCCCTGACATAAGATTCATTTTTGCTAGAGGAAATTCACCTCGCGCCAACTTCACATATCAACTTTTAGAACTTTTTTTGCGCAGCTTGGGTACGCTATACAAAACCCGCCGAACCAAAATAATTACCTAGTGCGCATGTGTCAAAAGTGTCAATTACTTATGGACTAATCACGCTCATAAGACTCTAATACTCTATCATAACGCCTATTTTTGCTTGATGAATTTGCTCCGCGCCTCCTAGCGAATAAATTTTTAAACTATTTTCCCCCGCACAAAGCATCACTGATGTATCAGCTGTTTTCTGCTAACTCAATTTTCCGCCATTTTTGCATTATTACAATATTTGATGAATTTTAATTTTCTAATGAAATATTCGTCAATTTCGACTGAGATATTGCTAATCTCCCTTTGTTTACATGATAATTTGAATGAACTAAATTCCCTCCCTCAAAATACTAGTTAACATAATTGTCTGTGCTTTGCAACTTCTAACTTTGAAGTTTGTAATGTTTTAACGATAGTTACTTTATAATTATGATTCCTTTTGTTTGAAGCAATATATTAAGATGTGCCTGATGGTTAGAGAGTCGTATATTACTGGTGTAGACCCGGACCAGTACACTAGCATTAAAACTGTATATTTTAACGAAAATCTGACTTCATACAAACATAGAGATTAGTTTCTGGATTGTTTCTGAAAAATTTCATTGACTTTGATTGATTAGTATTGAAAATATCACCAGACTACATTAATTGTAGGGAGCGCGCCAACGGTAATAAATATCCTTAATTTTAACGTCATTCCTTAGCTCGTAATCAGCGTTAATGATATATACCTAAGCAGCCATGCGGTTACTATGAGACAAAACTGCGTTTGACAGCGTGGTCATTGGTATGCTTAATTAAGGCTTAGGATAAATTCCACCTAAATAGCATAAATCTATTATAATAAGTTCCCAATTTGAATTTTCTTGTGTTCTAAGTTTTTATTATGAATAAAAGATTTATTATTTATTTATTATTATTATAAAGAAATAATAGGTATCTTTCCAAAGTTATTGGAGTAGGTATAGTTAGGTACCTACGCTACGCTAGGAACAACAAGTACCTACTTAGGTACGAAGAGTGCCGCATAGAGCAATCAAACTATACATTTATGTGCGATACCATAATAGTAGATTACACACCGAGGACAGGAAAGTAAGAAAGGCCTCAGATCTCATGTAATTGTTGACCGAGGCGAAGCCGAGGTCAACAAACATGTGATCTGAGGCTTTCTTATTTATTGTCCGAGGTTAGTATACTATTTTTCTTCTCGACGGAGGTGAAAGCGACAACTTCGTTTAGCGCAGCGGGACGATAAAAGACGCTTTACGTCTGGAGGGATGAAATAATATTTTACTTATTTTACTTTGGCGATGGTTCGATCCCCGTCCATGCCGACTCGTAACAAAGAGTTTTTCTGAATTTATGTACGATTTGTAAAACCATTGGCTTTTCGGTGAAGGAAAACATCGTGAGGAAACCTGCATGCTTCAATTTCGAGGCATGTATTGTACCCACTGTCCATTATAAGTGGCGACGGGCTCACCCCCCGTCACACTGGACAGAGTTTCGGTACTACTGGTGAAACGCGGATGTTCTGAGGTTTCAGAAGACTACTCTGACTACATCGGGGAATATAGTCGTGAGCAATTATGCTTATGCTTATGCTACTTTATTGTGCTAAACTGCTAACCTTATTTGCAGGAACTTGAGAAAAAAAACAGTGTCGTATCGTCGCCTCTATCCGCTGAATTTGTTTTGGCGCTGTTGACTTTGGGAACCTCTGAACCTGCCCATTCGGAGTTGTTGAATGCCCTTGGAATACCAAATGACGATGTGGTATGTACTTTGATTTTGATTAATAGGTACCTATATATATACAAGTGTTTCATAAGTAAAAATCAATATTTAAAACTCTTATTGTTTAGACCGTCAAACTGAACAGTATACTTTCTCTATGGGACAAACATCGAAATCGCGAAAAAAATAATCGGATATCCCATACATATTTTAGCTCTAGTCGATTTGTAGAGTATGGAACATCTTTTTTTTTTCGCGATTTCGATATTGGTCCCATAGTGAAAGTTGTTCAGTTTGATGGTCTAGACAACCCCCTTAAATGTTTATTTGTATTTTTGTAACACTTTGTATACCTATATTTACACAATAAAAAAATGTATATAGGTAGGTCTACTCAAAAAGCTGTTCATAAGCTTTATTTTAGTTACTATTGGGCTTACTAGTATTTTCTGCCCAATTTTAAAAATAACTCATCATGCTGACACTTCACATGGCGTATTTGACAATATCACACATGACAAATATACGCGTTTCCCGGCGTCCGTCGATTTTCGACGCACACAAAAGGAGTGAAACAGGCAAATGTGCAACCAAAACATCCCCTGGGATCCACGTTTTTGTAGTTTTATTGCCTATTTCCACGTAGAAACGCGTATTTGTCATGTATTTGTCAAATAGGCAATGTGAAGTGCCAGCATCAGTACCTATTTGCATATGAGAGGCTCTTTAAGGTTGTCTCTGATTTTAATACTTAGAGCACTTTCCCTTTAAACATAGGCCAAGTATTTCGCTTTCTACGCCTTTAAACTTTCGCAGATCCGCTCCTCGTTCACTTCAGTGTCGTCGAAGCTAAAGGCGATACAGGGTGTCACGCTGAATGTGGCCAACAGGGTGTACATCAAAGATGGCCCCTACGAGCTCGAGCCTCAGATGGAAGAGGACGCCGTCAAAGTGTTCGACGCAGGCATCGAGAAAGTTGACTTTGGTAAAAGCGTTGAAGCTGCCAACCTCATCAACAAATGGGTAATTAGTATAATTATAACAGCCAATATATTTAGGTAATAAAAGAAAAATAGGTCAAATTTTTTTCGACCTAACCCTATATAGGTCGTTCCAAAGAACCTATGTTTAGAACGACTTAAAGGCATCGCCTCTGATAGCTTCCAGGACTAACTATACTTGTTTACAGTCGTCATCAATTGTGTGCCTATTTATTTAGGAAATACCTAAATTACAAGTCGGGTAGGTACACAGTATAGGCCTCTACTATCTTGTTGCTAAATGTAGATTTTATGTTTATGAAAAGTAAGTGATTCAGAGCTGTTGTTTTGTAACCTTCATATTGTGTCCTATTCGTATGATAACTGAGCATTATCTGTACTTAAAAGCTATCGTTCTGTTATCGTTTATAAATATGTTTTTATGTTATTATTTTGCACATTTAATTTCTTAGTAATTGTGAATTGGGAACATTGTCAGAACAAGAAAATTATAATCTTCCTAGTTAGTTACAATACAATTATCCGAATTATTATCAATAGACTCCAGTTCTCACAATATGAATTGTTCAGAATATCAGTAGGTCCTTAATATTATCTAATTATCTAATCTAAACTATTGTAAAACTGTAACTGAAGTGTGTCTGTACATTGAAGATATTTAGAAAAAAAAGATTACGAAATGGTTTTTAGGAATCACTGAGACTCGAAATCAACCTTTTTTTAGAAATTTTGTCCGTCTGTTTGTATGTTTGTTTGTTTGTTTGTTTGTTTGTTTGTTTGTTCGCGCATCACGCAAAAACTACTAAACCGATTTTGATGAAACATTTTTTTATTTGATAGCTTATGATCTGACTTAAAATCTGGTTAAATTTGTGCGGACGAAGTCGCGGGTAAACACTAGTATTATCTATAAGTAGTAGCTTAGCGAGAGGGCGTTGAGATTGGGCGCGCTTTGGAGACAAGACATCTTTTGTAATTACCTGCTAGATTGAACACCATGGTGCTGGCAACGAGCAGAGTGAGACTCTCCAAACACTTGTGTGTCTCTTTCTAATAAGGGTGTCCATTTATTCTTAAATTTGACGAAATCTATAATTCTATAATACTAAGTACGTAGTTGTTTCACTATAAGAGTGTAAATAAGCTGTCTAAGGTACTATGCATTCTTGTGATGTGTCAGGCACTTTCAGGCCTAAAACTTTTTATGCCAAGAGCACGAGGAACTCGCGCTACGGTTAATTTTGTTATGGGAATATACAAAGTCCTTATAAAAGACAATACCTATTGTAACAGACCCATATAGCATACCATAGCATAGGTATGCTCACGACTATATTCCCCAAGGGGGTAGTCAGAGATATTCTGAAACCTCAGAACATCCACGTTTCACCAGTAGTACCGAAACTCTGTCCAGTGTGACGGGGGGTGAGCCCAGACCCATGTAATACATTAAAATAAAAAACTATTGTTAGCCAAATTCAATATAAACACTACTAGGGTTTGTTCAGTTTGATGATCTGATCATCCCCTTGAAAAAGTGTCAGCATATTTAGTTGGATCCTGCATAACGCCCTTCTTAAAAAAAAACCAGAGCCATTTTCCACAAACATTTGTCTAAAATTGTTGTGTTTTACGAATTTTTATTATTTTCCTCGCAAGTAGGTATGTTGAAAACGTCTTAAGAAACGCGTGAGCGTTGGTCATTACAGCCTCGGCTAGCATAACAGCACTCGCCTGGCGTTTCGTGCTGTTATCCCGCCTCGGCTGTAATGACCAACTTTGTACTATGGTAAGACAACAGGTAGACGGATAAACTTTCTGTCATTATATTCTTATAGGTACATTAGAATTTTTTAAGTCAAATATTGTTTAAACTATGAGCATTCTCCCTTCGGAGCGCGCTCCATACAAACTTACTATGGTGATATTTTCAATACTAACCAATTAAACTCAATGAAATTTTTCAGAATCAATCTAGAAACAAATTTCTATGCTTGTATAGAGTCCGATTTTCGTTAAAATGTATAGTTTTAAAGTTACAATGCCTCAAAGATTTCCATACAAATTTTAAATTACTCCTAGCATTGGAACTGTATATTTTAAAGAAAATCTGACTCCATACAAGCATAGAGATTTGTTTCAAGATTGTTTTTGCAAAATTTCATTGACTTTAATTGGTTAGTATTGAAAATATCACCATAGTACGTTTGTATGGAGCGCGCTCCGAATTATATCCCCTTAAGGAGATCATCTCGTACACCTTTCCCCTAACCTCGCTTGATTGAAAGGTCTAGAAAAGACTTCTCAGAATCTATCCAGATAGAAAAATCTAAGATTTAGACCTATGTCCCTGATGTCGCACGATAGGACGTGATGATAATGATGGTTTGTAAAAACGTATTGCGTTAACATACTTTTTCGTTTTTCAGGTTGAGAGTAAAACTAACAACAAAATCAAAAATATCCTTTCTTCGGACAGTCTAAACGATGACACTCGTCTAGTTTTAGTGAATGCTCTCTATTTCAAGGTAAGGAAACGTAAATATTCGCAGTTTTTTTAAACAGCTTTGTGAATACAGTTGGATATAATCATCGCAGTACAATCGATCGCTACCACTGGTAGGATTGGCAAATCATAATTTTAAATAGCTTGTCGCTTCGTCATAACGCTGTCTGCCTAGACAGTAGAGATTAGTTAATTATCAGCCACAGTTTTTTTGTTACCATACCGTAATCTAATCTAAACTATCATAAAATTGTAACTGAAGTGTGTCTGTACTTTGAAGATATTTACAAAAAAAAGATTACGATATGGTTTTTAGGTATCCCTGACTCGAATTCAACCTTTTTTAGAAATTTTGTCTGTCTGTTTGTTTGTGTGTTTGTTTGTTTGTTTGTTTGTTTGTTCGCGCATCACGCAAAAACTACTGAACCGATTTTGATGAAACTTTTTTTGTTTGATAGCTTATGATCTGACTTAAAATCTGGTATATACTTAATTTGTGCGGACGAAGTCGCGGGTAAATACTAGCAATTAATAATCGTCTTTAATTATGACCTCGGAGCAATGGTTTATGACCAACCTTCCATCTCCATTTTTAGGGGTCCAATTTTGAAAGTCCTTTATTAAAGGCGCCAAGAAGCCAAGAAAAACATAACACAACATAGTTTTGTAGCCTTTATAATTCTGGAGATTTCAGAATGAATTAATGAATGGTAAGACATTTGTAAAGTATCGTAGGTATATGTATGGTGTCATATATTTTATTTCAGGGCGACTGGAAGGATCAATTCTATAAACACGACACGATGGACAAACCCTTCTTCATAACCCCGGACACGACGGTGCCTGTTCCCATGATGTTCATGGAATCTAACTTCCGTTATGGCGTTAGCGAAGCACTTCACGCTCAGGTATTATACTTACAACTGTTGTGAATCTATACATGAAATTTGCTGTTTAAAGTAGATCGTGTAAACAATTAAGAGAATTTTATTCCGAGAGCGAAAATGCGCGCTGCATACAAACGTATATTTTCAATACTAAACAATTAATGTCAATGAAATTTTCCGCAAACAATCTAGAAACAAATCTCTATGCTCGTATGGAGTCAGATTTTCGTTAAAATATACTGTTTCAATGCTAGGATTAATTTAAGATTTGTATGGAAATCTTTGAGGCACTGTAACTTGAAAACTATACATTTAAACGAAAATCTGACTCCATACAAGCATAGAAATTTGTTTCTAGATTGCTTCTGCAAAATTTCATTGACTTGAATTGGTTAGTATTGAAAATATCACCATAGTACGTTTGTATGGACCGCGCTCCGAATAATATACCCTTAAGTAGATAGATATAGTAGATTACACACCGAGAGCAGGAAAGTAAGAAAGGTTTCAGATCTCAATATGTACCTAATCGGCTACGCCTCGGTCAACAAACATGTGATCTGAGGCTTCCTTATTTACTGCCAGAGGTTAGTATACTACTTTTCTCCTCGACGGAGGTTGTAAGCGGCAACTTCGTTAAGTGCAGCGCAGCGGGACGAAAATTGACGCTTTCCGTAAATGTCGTCATTAAAAATACCTTAGCCCAAAATATTATATTCTATTCTATTTTTATTTAATGGCGTTTCCTTGTTAGATTTCGCCAGTGTCAAGTAGTTTGAGGGAGTGTCTATCCAATCTCGAGGATTGTTTTTGAGTAAGAACTACTGAGAAGGATTTTGGAGCCTCGTGGCAGGCTGCGACGCGAACCGCGCGAACCGCGCCAACGCGACAGACAAGTTTTCGAGGCAAACCCTGCAACGTGACCCCTAACCCAAAATACCCGAAATCAAATTGTTGTTGAAATTTTTGTTTTATACTACGGTATAACGGCTAATAAAGTCTAAAAAGTACATTTTTAAAGTTGGTCGACTATGACTCGTTAAGTGGTTGCAGAGTTGTGAATTTCATACAGGATTTCATACAAAACTTTGAACACTCGTAGACGGTATTAATAAAAGTAATGTTTTATATATGGAAAAATAGCTTAGAAAATATAGATTGCGCGTCTCAAATAACATTTACAAATTATGATATAGGTAATTACGAAATTTTTGATAGAGTCAGTCTGTCCGCGGCCTAGCGTAAAGCTGTAATTTAATTGCGAAGATCAAGATTTGAAATTATTCATACAAAATTTCAAAGCCTTATATCTTCGTAATTACCTATATCATAATTTGTAAATGTTATTTGAGACGCGCAATCTATATTTTCTAAGCTATTTTTCCATATATCGTCACCTCCAAGGTAAAAAGTCTAACGCGCCATTTCACCATTTTACAGTAGAGCGGTTTAAAGTTTTTTTTTTACGAAAAAAAATCATATCTTTCTTCCTGGTAAAGACATTCTTGAATTTCTTAGACTGTATGAAAGCCAATTATGCGAGCTATGTTATGACATCTATCGATGTCAGCTAAATAAGCTGGTTTAGAAGAAAAGTGTCGCTTGAGACATTTGTCTTCGATTCGACTAGAAAATGCGGTAAGGTAAAAAGACTAACCGTTAACATTCAGTACAAAAGCAAAGTTTTCAAACGACTTATTGAGGTTTTGATGTAAACTGAACTTGTTAGCATTCTACTAAGCGCACATATTTAGTTTCTTATCAGACTGCATACAAAACTTAATAACCAAATCTTAGATGATTAAACTGTTGCAAAATACTTAAAAGGCAGCAATTAAATGTTTAGATTATGTGAAAAACACTAAGCAGACTTTTAGCTTCAGTGACAAAGACTAACTAGACGTTTTTGTGAAGTTTAATTATACTAACAGTAAATTCTCCTTCAAGAATATTATTGGTATTCTAACTAACTAGCCAGCTTATATTAAGGGAAAAACGTTGTTAGCGTTAATGTTGTCGTACAGTATAATTATGTAAGTGTTGGAAAAAAAAAATTAGTTACCGAAATATAATTAATATAATTTTAGACTTCAGTTACAAAATATAATTGTAGATTTCAATTACTAATTACGTGTAATTGTTGTAAAGTAATTCAATTAACAATTACAAATTGTATAATTGTAATGCATGTACCTATGTATTCTTTAGTCTATACCTATCCTGTTTCTGCCTATGGCGTTTATCGTATACGACCCCAGACAGCTGAAATAAGGACATAATATCTTGGCATAAACAATCTCTTTTAATAATTAATAGAGCCCTAATTTTATCTAAACATAGCCATAAATGTAAACGCCTGGATTTTTATCGTGGCCTTTACTATCTTAGCAATTTTTTATGATTTCATATCCCATTTAGTAACGATCTAAATATTATCAAAATCGTATTTGGAGGTAAAACAATCATGACATAAAATAAAATACCAAAAAAAATCCTTTATTGAATTTAACAACTTGTAAACTAACAATTGCGGCATGGAGCGGATAATCATTTTTTTACGAAATGGACATGCAACATACATACTTTACATACACTCGAAAAACATAACCCTCCTGGGGCAGTCGGGTAAACAAATCACAGCATTTTGTGACATGCTTTTATTTATGGAATAAGAAGAAACCAAATTAATACCTATCCCTATGAATTTGTTATTAGGAATTACCTTAGTTTTTAACTTACCTAATTTATTAGAAAAATATTACAAAAAAGAACAAACTAAACATAAAAATTACAAATTATAACACACACACTCCATAGCGTCGCCATAAGACACAGTTTCCAACAGGCTAGAATCCTTCTCCCTCTGGATGGTGAGGCTGATTATTGCAAGGAGCTGCCAGCTCTGCGGCCACCAGAGATCTCATTGAGATGCCCCAATAGGTCTGCAATAATCGCTTTAGCCTGTGGGCCCCAAGGACCTAGCGTCTCAAAACCCATTGGCGTGAATAATATTGTAGCTGCCGGTCAGATCGCGTTACTGCCGACACTTCAGGATTTCAGCGCCCGCAGCAGCATCAGCGCTCTCGGAAGTGGCCTAGAGGTGAGACGAGGTTAGGGAGTCCACGAAAGTGGCCTGGAGGTGAGACGAGGTTAGCGTGTCCACAAAGGTCACATCTCATACCTGGTTTCTCCCCTGTCACCAAGGATTAAGCGTTAACCCGCCGGGCCTCCTGCCATCAGTGCGGATATTTGCGTGCGTGCCATTTGGTTCAGCCTTTGCCCGAATGTTCACTGAGGCAAGAGCCCGACGAATAACGTCATTCAGAGCAGTATGGCGCGGGACGCGACCGGCACTTCTCCGGCAAGAAAGTCCTTTCTGGCCTAGCCTGTCTGCAGCGGCACCACACCTGCACTGTTCGTTTGGAGGCCCAACCGGAGACCGCTAAACACAGGATGCAGTCGTCTAGTAAGGTTAAAACTATACTTACTTACTTAAAGTTAAACTTTCTTTAACTTTAACTTTATATTAGGTAACTACAGGGTGTTAACTTAAATGCGATACATACCTACCTACTTTAAGGGTTACCTCGAACCATCAAACTGAACTACTTTTACTATGGGACCAACGTTGAAATCGCTAAAAAAACGTATCTCTTAGTCACATCATACAATAAATAAATATAAAAACCTTATCTACAGGGTGAAATCGATATCATTAGCATCCTTTTTAAACGAAGAGTATACCTATCAAACTGAACAACTTTTAAAAGCTGATTTTCTTTTGCTCCGATCGGTTTGCATATAAAAAGTTGTTCAGTTTGATGGTTAGACTCTTAGTTTAAAAGATACTAACGATATCAATTTCACCCTGTACCTATACTATAAGCAATATTTAGAAACTTGCCATACTATGCATATGGGTCATGTAGTTTGTGATATAAGTACATCGTTCTACCGACAGTAACACGAATTATCATTAAGAGATCCGAGTAGGTGTAAAATGTATAAGTCACCCACGGGAAGACATGCATGTGGTTGTGTCAACCCTAGGTATATCCTAAGCTGGAACTAAATCAGGCAGGGCTGTAGCTAGTAGTAGTAAAGGGTAGGGTATTGAAAGATTAAGGTAGGGTGGAAGGAAAAGGCTACAGTAATTGGGACATCGAATTGAAAATATTTTTTGGGACCTTCAACTGAACCATGATTGGACTGCGTGCGAACCACAACTTTTAACATATTCGGTATTGCACCATTCATTTGACAGACGTACACCTGTCCGTCTCGTGAAGCGAAGCGAGGCTGCGTAGCGGAGAAACAGAGAAATATTAACCAACAGGATTGCATAATATCTCTGCTCCTGGTTTATTGGTTAATATTTCTCCGTTTCTATGCTCCGCAGCCTCGTTCCGCTTCAGTGGACAGGCACCCTTAGAGCCGTTTGCAACAGATTGCTCAAATGTTAAAGGCTGTAAATGCAAAGTGAATAAGTGAAGGTTAGCGAGATACGGAATTAAATTGCAATGTGATTAGAACTGAAATTGGATTAGGATTGAACTTCGATGTTTTAAAGCGCAATCGCCTTCCAGATCGGGCCGTAAAAAGACAAAATGTATTTTCTGTTTTGGTGTGCAATAAAATATAATTTAATTGAAATACGCAATGAGGCCCGCATGCGTCCCGCAGGCCACAAGTTTGTCATGCCTATGATAGAGGTAATTAATAAAGCCCCATGCAGGAACCTTGGTACGTACCTACGCGTTGTGTAACTGTTAAGTCGTTTCTATTACTTAGACCTACCACATACATACATACGGAATTGCGAATCAGAATTGTGATTTTGTATAGGATTTGACACCGCCGCAATTCCGAACGGAATTATGAAGCGGGAAAATTCATGCGAATCGTAACCGTAATTCGAAATTCGGTATGTGTGTGGTGGACCATAAAATTTAATTTTAGAGAAGGTAAATCACATTTATTGGTATATCTTTATATTATACTAGAGGACCTCGGCGAACCCTTAAAATCTTCCCGACACACTTGGCCGTTTTTTATAGCCTATGTTAATCACTGATAATGTAGCATTCTAATGGTGAAAGAATTATTCAGATCGGTCCAGTAGTTTCGGAGCCTATTCATTACAAACAAACAAACAAAAAATCAAATCTTTCCTCTGTATCCTAATATTAGTATAGGATACATATATAGATACCTAATTCTAATGTCCGTGTGCATGTCACTGAACTACTCCTAAACGGGTAGACTGATTTTAATGATTTCTTTTTGTGTGTTTGAGTGGGTCTCTCTCTCGATTGTAAATTTAAAAATAAATCAGTTCTATTCTATTCTATTTAGATTGAACTCGTAGGTGACGCTGCAATCGGGCTCTATGGGGAAGCTCGTTGTATTTAGGCTAAGAATAAGAATGTATAGAAATGTAAATCAAGCTTAAAATGTGGCACCAAAAAAACTGTACCGTGTTCTAAATTTGTTCTTTAAAATCTGTACCTTGCCACCAAAACTTATGCGACATGGTCATTTATCATTAGGTGCCAAAATTATGTCGATTTTGTTTGGAGTTACTCTTCTATAGTTATTCTTATTCTTTAGTATGTAGGTACTCACGTATTTATATACTTAACCGTTACTTGTCAGTATTTCCTCCCCGGCTTTCGGAACAACAAAAAACTGCTGTTGCATACATTTGAGTCGATTTGGTATTGCAGTTGCTCTGAACGGTTTGCTCTTATAGTAAAAAATGTCAGTTTGATGGGTAGAGTACCTATGTTGTTTAATGGTTAATGATACTTTTCCTTAGATCCTGTATAATATAACCTACCTGGGTACAGAATATGTTTACTTTTGTATTTCCTGAAGAAAGTCAGAGCTATTCTAATAAAACCGACCAAGTGCGAGTCGCACTTCCTGCGCAGGTAGCCCTTTTATGCCTAAAGATTTTGTTTTTGCATTGAAGGCATTTCAAGAACTTTGCCGGCCATTATACCTAACCTTCCTACTTATAGGTTTTCATGCAACTGAACAGGCCCCCTTACCTCCCCACAGTCACTTGAGTAGATCCCTAGAGGACAAGCTCTCTAACAACGTCGAAAATGCATACTTATTCCATTGACGTACTATAGAGGAGAGACACCGAGACTGGATTTTTTATATCACGCATATAAGCTAATTGGTGCAATAACCTTACTTTACACACTGCGACACTGCTCCCAGTATGCGCCCCGCACTGCGGATTTGGTGTACAGATTTTGTTCGCCTTGTCTGCTCTATACAGGTATTATTACTTTATACCTGCCTCCGTAGTTTAATGGTTAAGAGCATTGAGCTCTTTACACGGAGGTCGTGGGTTCAATTCCCACAGGGGACACCTAGTGATAGGTCACTTTGGGCGTTTTTCCCCTGTTGGTTTGGCCATTGCAGGCTGAATCACCTGATTGTCTGAAAGGAAAGATAATTCCGTGCTTCGGATGGCACGTTAAGTCTTTGGTCCCGGCTACTATCTCTGGAGGTAGGTAGTCGTCGTTACATAAAAACCACGTCAAGGGCCATAAGGCGGTCTGAAAAAACTCTGACACCAGGGCTTGCCCACACCATAAGAAGAACACTCTATACATTCTTAATTAGTTGATAAGACTATTGAAACTTCTTAATAGTTTCTACTCTAAAGACCATTTATTGAAACGTAAATTGATAGTTATAAGTATATATATAAAATGTATATGTGGATGCTTGTAAATGGCAAATGGTTTGTTATTCTAAATACACTACATTGTAAAAGAGGCTGTTAGCATCCCGACTAATATAAAATAAATTAAAATAAAATAAATATGCTGACACTTTTGTAAGGGGATGATCAGACCATCAGACTGAACAGCTTTCTCTATGGGACCACCATCGTAATCGCTTAAAAAAAGTTTTGCCATACATTTGGCTCGAGTAGGATTGTAGTTTTGTATGGAAGAGCAAATTTTTTTTTCGTGATTTCGATGTTGGTGCTATAGAGAAAGTTGTTCAATTTGATGGTCTGATCATCCCATTAAAAAATTGTCAGCATAGGGTGAGTTCAGAACATGAAACTAAACAACTTTCCCTAAGGAACATGGGTCGAAAAACGTCCCAAACCATCAAACTGAACAACTTTCACTATGGAGCCAACTCCAGGAGGCACAATCAATTCGCCACCCGTTGTTTTGCAAATCCATTTATTTTTGCCGACAAAGTACGTAGTAAACGGATTTCAACCTTATAAGTTTACAATAAAATATAGATTACCATAACAAAAACGTGATTATTCTTAGGACATGGATTACGTGTAGAATAGTAAAAAGTAGTAGTCTAGTAAAATTTCATTTACATTTCGTACGCAAGTAGATACTAGTAGATTAACTTGCTAGACCAAGGTAATATTTTTCTTCTTATTCTTATGTCTTTTACTAACCATATTCAATCATTACTTTTTGAGTGGTTTAAAATGGATAATATGCCAGAAGAATGCTAAATGTATTGTGGACTATTCACTAAACGTATTTGAATGTATTCTTATCAGTTTAAGAATAATACTAATCGTATCTAAAAATTCAACACAGGGTGGGCACGATTTACTAAGCTACATAACACTCAAGATTATTGGTATGCACAAAGTTCTAAAGCGCCAACATCAGATAAATTTAAAAAATCGCAAATGACTAACCAACCACCAACTAAAAAATATCGATAAGGTAAACTTACTAACGTAGAAAAGGTGGAAAAAAGCGTCGGTTCAGTCATTTGTCATCCAAATTTAGGGGGTTTTCACAATTCTGAAGCGCCAAAAAAGTGCTTAGATCTCTACGAAACCTAGACAGATCGACGGAGAAAAATCAGCTGATTCCAATGATATATATAACTCAATTTGGGCCAAATGGCGCGTTAGACTTTTTACCTTGGAGGTGACGATATAAAACATTACTTTTATTAATACCGTCTACGAGTGTTCAAATTTTTGAATGAAATCTTGTATGAAATTCACAACTCTGCAACCACTTAACGAGTCATAGTCGACCAACTTTCAAAATGTTATTTTTAGACTTTATTAGCCGTTATACCGTAGTATAAAACAAAAAAAAGTCCGACACGCACTTGGCCGATTTTTTTCAACATTTGACACAATAAGCATTTTAAATTTCGGAATTTTACGGTAGGTAAGGTGAACTGGGCTAAGGTATTATGAATCTTTTGGTATTATGAAATCGGGTATTTTGGGCTAAGGCATTTAAATTTTTGGTATTCTGAGTACCCACTCAGGTATTAGGACGTAAGTTTAGATAATATTTAGTATTACTTATAGGTAATTTATGTATTACATTTGTCCATGAAATTTACTCAAGACACCTATTTGTAGTTGCTAGAAATGCCGTACAAAGGCGACGAAGCCAGCATGGTGGTGGTGCTTCCAATGAAAGTGGATGGTCTGAACGATGTTCTGAAGAAGCTCGCGGATGGCCACGACCTTATCGGAGACCTGAGCAACATGTCGTCTGTGAAAGTACAAGTCAGACTTCCTAAATTCAAGATTGAGACTGAAATTGATTTGACAGATCTGTTACCAAAGGTAAGTCTTGCTTTATTTGTACAAGGTTTTTGCATTTTTAGTACTGCCACTGTTGCAGCGATTGAAGTAGTTGTTGCGTTTATTGAAATTTTTTGTCATTCATTGGAATTCTTGACAGATTTCATTAGGTACCCTACCCTACATACCTACTTAAAAAGTGAGCTGCTCGTTGGCGTAATGGAGCTTTGGTATTGGAAAAAATCCGTAATATGTGATCACCAAAGTTAAATAAAGTTAGGGGCCAGTCTTTTGTTTGATGACCATTTAAGTGATATTTTTACCCGCGAGGGAACGGAGAACGTGTATGCGTTTAGGGTGAGAGGTTGTTTGTTTATGCAAAACCAATGTTCCCATTTATCTCCAAAACGGCTAGACCGATTTAGGTACGGTTTTAAGGGTTTGTATTTGATCAGCGATGGTTCTTAGATATGTGATACGGTGTTAAATCGCCAGGGGGCGCTGCATCAAACATTTTTCTTACGCCAAAATAAAGAAGAAATGAGCGCATTTACGCCGAAACGCCTTGGCCGATTTAGATGCGTTTTTTTTAAAGTGCTTGAGGTTTATTTGCAAAGATTTTTAGATAGGTTTGATAGTGGCAAACCAGCAGGGGGCGCTGATCCTGTTTTTTGTCAAGTGCTAGTGAGTAGACCGCGTTTGGGCTCTTTTGATAGCATTTGGTGAGTAGCTTCTGTACATGAACGTCTGAGGGACTGATGATGCAGCAGAACAACATCGTGGGGAACTCTGTGAAGGCATATAGCTAGTAGACCGTGTTTGGGCTCTTTTGATAGCAATTGGTGAGTAGCTTCTGTACATGAACGTATGAGGGACTGATGACGCAGCAAAACATTATCGTGGGGAACTCTGTGAAGTCACATAGAGAGGATACCATGTTTGGGCTCTTTTGATAGCATTTAGTAATTAGGCATGTATTGTACCCGCTGTCCATTATATGTGGCGACGGGCTCACCCCCCGTCACACTGGACAGAGTTTCGTTATGACTGGTAAATCGTGGATGTTCTGAGGTTTCAGAATATCTCTGATTACCCCCTCGGGGAATATAGTCGTGAGCATATGCAAGTAGGTATGCATGTTTAATTTTGCATCTCGAGCGACATTGCTTGGGAAGGCACTTTAACAAATTGATCCCAGATAAGATACTTATAGTAACTATTCGTAAAGCCAGGAGTCCGATTTTTGAATCTCATTCTGTGAGCTCAGCAGTTGAAAATGTCAAAATTAATATGGAGATTAATATAAGCATCTTTCTACTGCTTCTTTGACTTTCAAAAATCATACTTATTCAAGAGTGCTATTTTTGAAAATCAAATCAGCAGTAGAAAGATCTCCATAGTAATTTTGACATTTTCAACTGCTGAGCTCAGCGAATGAGATTCAAAAATCGCGCTCCTGGTCAGAGGCCGACTCACTAACTTGCCTCCACCGGTCGTGTGGGTAGTAGGTATGGAGTTCTCTCACCATTATTCGTAACATTTGCCCTGCAATGGGATCCTATTATAACTTACTATATAATACTCGAATCGGGCACGTACCTAATTGTCATAACAGCATTCAAGTTTTTGTACCTACAATTTTCTTCAAAATATAAGAACATACATGAGTTGCACGTTATTATTTTACTCGTATTATAGTGACATTCCTCCGATTAATTTATTAATGTTCGATCCAATCGTTTTTTTTTTTTTTTCATTTTTTCAAAAACAATTTTTTCACTAACTCGGTACCTAGTGAAAGAAAACATCATTAGGAAAAACTGTTTTTTTATTACTAAAAAACTGGCCAAGTGCGTGTCGGGCCACGCGCAGGGTAGGGTTCCGTAGTTGCCCGTCACAATATACGAACTTAGAAGGGGGCTTTTTGTTTTATACTACGGGTTGACGGCTAATAAAGTCTAAAAAGTAACTTTTTAAGTTGGTCGACTATTACTCGTTAACTTGTAAAGCTAACTTAGCGGTGATAGTTTTCCTTTTAATTTCATTATATACACTACTGCCATGAATTTTTTCACATATCTAGAAACAACCGTTTAGCTGGCAGAGGGGGGGGACACTCGACTCTAACAAAAATTAGCACCTTAAAGCTTAATATTTCGCTAACGGATCCCTAAATCGAAAAATGGTTTTCCCACACCCACCGTATTTTTAAAAGACCTATCCAACGATACCCCACACCATGGAATAGACGAGAAAAAAAAATTGCGTCCCCACTTCACGGGTAGGGGAGGTACCCTAAAAAAAAATATTTTTCAAAATTTTATTTTACCACTTTCTCGGCGTGATTAATATGTGTACCCATGCCAAATTACAGCTTTCTAGTACTAAGCGTCTCTGAGCTAAGCCGCGGACAGACGGACGGACGGACGGACGGACGGACATGGCGAAACTATAAGGGTTCCTTGTTGACTTCGGAACCCTAAAAAGTGGTCTTTTCTGTATCTATATCCTTGTATTCCAGCTCGGAATCAAATCAATCTTCAAGCCGGGTGCGTCAGGCCTCGACAAGATGTTGAAGCCCAAAGAGCCTCTATACGTCTCGAAGGCAATACAAAAAGCATTCATTGAAGTCAATGAGGAAGGCGCAGAAGCCGCCGCTTTTACCGGTAAGTTCATTAATGCAGGACGTTATCAAATAAATGCTAAACCTAAAAACAGTACAGAATCAGTAAGAGATTGTCAATTGAAATTTTTTAAATTTTTATACTATACTTGTTTTTTTGGCTCTCAACGCATAAGGCCCTAAAACCTAGCCTAAATGCCTAAAAACAATCGATTTTCGAAAAGTATCACGGGGATTTTTTTTGAGCCCGGTGAGTGGGTTCGCAAACGGTCGTTTTAGTGATACGCTTTCTTATTCGTTTTGTAAAATTTTTGTCCTTGACATTGGCAGAAATGCAGTGCTTAGACACAAACAAAGGCAATTTTACAGACGACTATTTTCTATGAGAAACGCGATTGCCCAGCCCTCCGAAAAGTGCGTGCGTGTGCCGTATTCGATTAAAAAGTACTAACAAAAGTACCTACATTTTTTTTTACCCGACTGCGACAGAAGGAGGGTTATGTTTTTCGAGCGTATGTATGTATGTATGTTTGTATGTCTATTTCTTTGGCACGCCCTACAGCCTAAAGGGCGTCACAGACACGCGCTATAACTAGTTAGATTCGTACAAATCGTGAGAGTGTCATAGGTATCAAATAAAAGCTGGTGAAGAGCAGATTCCAAATATATATATATTATAGTACTTTTATGTTACCATTTTGACACAAGACTAAAAAGTATGAAATAAACTAAATTATTAATAAAAACAAAAAAACGGACTGCTTCAAAATCTATTAGCTGAAAAGATAAAAACAAGCTCCTTTAATCAGCTAAAATAACTTTTCACCTCACAAGCTCGGAAATATTCTGTTTATCATTCGAAATCTCGAAATCTGAGTGCAAAAGTGCATTTTATCCGCTAGCGTGGAAAGAGTTTTCGAAATTCGAATCTGTCTATTCAATATTTTTCTATACCGCCAGTCCACTGAAAATGCATTAATAACTATTTCATGTCACTGGCCAGCACGAAAAATTTTTTTTTTTAAATGTTGTTCTCTTTAGCAATTCACTTTTTTCCTCGCTGTTGTGAGGTGAAAAATTTTGTGTTTCGCTCGGCTGATCAATCATAGAGATCGGCAATCCTAGAATCCTTCGCTTGCTAAGGTTTCAATACAAGTAGGTACTCGCGCCAAAAACAACTTTGCAGCCTAGCATAACAAATAGTTATTTGTTATGCTAGGCTGCAAAGTTGTTTTTTGGCGCGAGTACTTTTATTGAATCCTGAGCGCTCAACGAAGGTTTCAAAGGTACGAGACGCAGAATAACTTTGCAGCCGAGCGAAACACAAAATTTTTCACCTCACAACAGCGAGGAAAAAAAGTGAATTGCTAAAAAGAACATTTAAAAAAGTTTTTATTTTTGTGCTGGCCAGTGTCATGAAATAGTTACTAAGCATTTTCAGTGGATTGGCGGTACCTATATAAAAATATTGAATTGACAGATTCGAATTTCAAAAACTCTTTCCACGCTAGCGGATAAAATGCACTTTTGCACTCAGATTTCGAATGATAAACGGAACCTTTCCGAGCTTGTGAGGTGAAAATAATATTGTTTGAGCAAATTAATACAATTTTAATGATATTACTTATTATTATTAGGTAGGTATTGCACGCGGGGACAAACCAATAACCAACAAATAGGTACCTTAATTACAAAACTTACTATAGTAAGTTTTGTAATTTTTCTTTGTCCCCGTTTGCGATACCTTCCTAATAAGTAATAACATTGAAATTGTATTAATTTGCGCAAACAAAGTTAGTTTAGCTGATTAAAGGAGCTTGTTTTTATCTTTTCAGTTACTTAATAGTTTTTTAAGCAGTCGGGTTTTTTGTTCTACTTAATAATTTTTTATGATTTCACTAGATTAACTAATGGTGAATATGTGAGTATAAATTCCAAAAAACGGAAAAACTTTTAAGTTCCTCTAAAACGAGAAAAATGTTTAAAAGATACATGACCGACAATCTTTGCGACAATTTTCTATCGAGTGAAGTAATTCCTATCGTGTATTCAATTTATGATTTCACTAGATAAACTATCCAAGAATACTGAGGTATGACTTTGGTTTCGGTAAAGTGTATAAATCTAGTCGAAAAATGAAAAATAAGTCATGCCTCAAGATATTTTGTATTTTGTAAAAACATTTTTTTTTTGTATCAAAGTACTTAAACAAATATTAATTCGCACATGTTGTTAAGTTGTCAATTCTAATATACTTACGGTTTTCAGGTTTTGCATCCAATGTTAACACCTTTTATTATGTGTTTATTAAAGCCTCCCCCCTTACATGGTCAATCTGGCATCAGTTAAAACCAATATCAATTATACATACCTAATTAATTTTCATATTCACTCGGCGACAGATCAAGCTACTCTACCCACTAACCATAGTTGTATTGTCCCAGACGGACACAGAATTCAATGTTGGGTAGGTTTAGGTTGATCTTGCGCCGTGTGTTCATGTATGATCGCAGTTGAATTTATGATGTAATGCTTAGGTATGTAATGGGTCCTCATGACTGGTGGCAGGTGGTAAAATAATTGTAAAAGCATGCATGCAGCTGGGCCTGAATGTAATGAGCTTAAATTGTAAAGTATCAATCGTCATCCTGGAGAGCGATTTTAGAATCTCATTCGGTGAGCTCAGCAGTTTAAAAAGTCAAAATTACAATGAATATATGCATCTTTCTACTGCTGATTTGACTTTCAAAAATCGCACTCCTGAAGTAGGATTTTTGAGAGTCAAATCAACAGTAAAAAGATGCGTATCTCCATAGTAATTTTTACTTTATCAACTGCTGAGCTCACCGAATGAGATTCAAAAATCGCACTCCTGGGCAAAAAGATTCTGTCTACAAGAGCTAAAATTGATTTTTCTGTGAACTTTTATGTTTAATTCAGAGTACTATACCTATTGTAGGTAAGTAAGTACATAGGTGTCAAAGTATGTCTTGATTTTCCGTTGTTAGTTCTGCATAGTATTTTTCAAGATTAGAGGTCAATTTGATCATTACCTACTTTTGAAGCGGTTTCATAAAGTTCTCATGCAGTTTGTGATCATTTGAATTGTTTCTAGGACACTCTTTGTCAATTGGTATTTCCTCATATCTGCTGAAGTGACCAGGCAATCAGTATTGATTATTTGTTGAATAGTTATACATTTCTGATCCTCTATCTTCTTTGATTAAATTAGTTGCGCTTAATAATCCCCCGGGATCGCTGGCCTTCATCTCGTAATATTGTGAATGGTTGCCTCGCCGCTGTTGATTGTTGCTGTAGGTACAGGAGTTACAGTGTTGAGAGTGAGAGAGGGGCGAAAACCCTTTTTTTATGTTTATGGTTTGCATTGCAGCAATGGACTGCATGCTGTGTTGCGCTGACCCTGACCCAGTGCAGTACTTCGTGGCAGATCGGCCCTTCCTGGCAACCATACTCGTCATGGGCGTGCCCTTCTTCTTTGCTTCTCACCGCGGCTAATCTGTAATAGTAAAGAGCCCGTCACGCGTCGGCCGGGGCGGGAACGGAACGGGCGGGGCAGACAGTGGAAAGCTTATGCTCGTTTATTCAATGTGTGTAGGTATATGAACATGCCGTACTGATTCGAACAGATATAATCCTCGTCTGCCACTGCCCCGATATCGGGATTACTAATATTGCGATACTCTCGGCATTTATGAATATGTTTATGTAACCTATTGTTTATTAAAATATACAGGGTCCAACTTAATATGCTAACACTTTTTTAAGGGGATGATCAGACCATCAAACTGAACAACTTTTTCTATGGGACCAACATTGAAATCGCGAAAAAAAATCTGATGTCCCATACATTTTGCTCGAGTAGGTTGGCAGTTTTGTATGGAACAGAAGATTTTTTTTCGCGATTTCGATGTTGGTCCCATAGAGAAAGTTGTTCAGTTTACCCTTAAAAAAGTGTCAGCATATTAAGAAGGACCCTATATGTAACTATAGGTATTGGCATAAAATGTTGTTACAGAGATTGCACCTGAAAAATTTTGGCAACCCCAAAATATTTATCTTGTCTTGATTTTCCGTTGTTAGTTCTGCATAGTATTTGTCAAGATTAGATGTCAATTTGAACAGTACCTACTTTTGATGCGGTTTCATATAGTTCTCATGCAGTTTGTGATCATTTGTACCTATTGTTTCTAGGACAATCTTTGCCAATTGGTATTTCCTCATATCTGCTGAAGTGACCAGGCAATCAGTATTGATTATTTGTTGAATGGTTATACATTTCTGATCCTCTATCTTCTTTGATTAAATTAGTTGCGCTTAATAATCCCCCGGGATCGCTGGCCTTCATCTCGTTATATTGTGAATGGTTGCCTCGCCGCTTGATTGTTGCGGTAGGTACAGGAGTTACAGTGGTGAGAGTGAGAGAGGGGCGAAAACCTTTTTTTTATGTTTATGGTTTGCATTGCAGCAATCATGGAGTACATGTGTTGCGCTCGCCCTGACCCAGTGCAGTACTTCGTGGCAGATCGGCCCTTCCTGGCAACCATACTCGTCATGGGCGTGCCCTTCTTCATTGCTTCTCACCGCGGCTAATCTGTAATAAATAGTAAAGAGCCGTCAGCCGGGACGGGAACGGAACGGGCGGGGCAGACAGTGGAAAGCTTATGCTCGTTTATTCAATGTGTGTATATGAACATACCGTACTGATTCGAACAGATATAATCCTCGTCTGCCACTGCCCCGATATCGGGATTACTAATATTGCGATACTCTCGGCATTTATGAATATGTTTATGTACTTAACCTATTGTTTATTAAAATATATGTAGGTATTGGCTTAAAATGTTGTTACAGAGATTGCACCTGAAAAATTGTGGCAACCCCAAAATATTTATTCGGAGCATGGATAACAAATTATTATTTTTTTCGTTTATTCGTTCGGCATATTGCATTTCGTCTTTGTTTAAGATTAGAGTTCACTTTGGTCAGTTCTTTTGAAGCGGTTTCTTATAGTTCTCATGTAGTTTGTTAGTTGATCATTGATCATAATTACCCTTTGTATTATTTATTGAACTTATAGACATAACATTACTCGTACGATACATGGTAGGTATTCTTTGCCAACTGGTATTTCCTTTACGGATTCCCGTATCTATTATACGTACGAGTATATTGAGGTGACTAATGATGTGAATGGTCGCCTCGCCGTTGTTGATTATGGCGGTATCTACAAGAGGTAAGTACGTAGTAAGAATGAGTGGGGCCAAAACTTGAAATAATGTTTGGAGTTTATTGGACTACATATTTTATAAATAGAGGATGGTTTGCATTGCAGAAATGCTCCTCGTGTCGATTTGCGATTACGGCATTATGGACCCAGTGCAGCTCTTTGTGGCAGATCGGCCGTTCCTGGCAACCATACTCGTCAAGGGCGTGCCCTTCTTCTTTGCTTCTCACCGCGGCTAATTTATAACAGTAAAGGCCTCGTCACACGTCGGCTGGGGCGGGAATGGACGGGGCGGACAGCGGAAAATTTATGGCCGCGTATTCATTTGTGTCTCATACCAACTGAATCGAACTACAGATAATGCTCTTCCGCCATTGCCCCGACATTGTTAAATTGTTATTAAATGCAGAGAGTACATGTATTTAATAATAAGATTACGTAGTAGGTAGGTAACTATATTTTTACTGTTTAATTTTTGGGATAGATCGGCTTAAAATGTTGTTATCGAGATGTTACTCTGAGGAGGTTTATTTTATACAGTAGTAAGTGAACATGTAATAAATACATCTGAAAAGATAAATGTTTGGATATGAATAGTCAAATAAAATCATGCAATGGTTTAAAATCAACCAATTCTTTGTTTTCTTTGCCCCTTTTCTTCGCCAAACGGCTACTCCTTCCTCTACCAGGTTTTCCTCAAACATTCATAGTAACATGACTGGCTATGGTTGAAGTCAGCTAGCTGAACATTGTAAACTCGAATCCTTTAAAAAGGCTACGTTGAATTGAATCCAAAGATCAAATCATGATGACACCACAGACTTAAAAGAAGAACAGACGTAATGTCGTCTAATCATGAGTGAAGCACCCATTTCTTTTGTGTGCGTGCTGTCACGCGGTACATAAGTTGACGGGTTGTACGTTGTAGGACCTGCGCCTAGAGCTAGTGCATCTGTGTGAGTGTAGATCCCTTGTAAAACAAACGAGATTGTATTACCTTGCATGCTTCACATCTCACATCTTTTTAGTGCAATATTCGGTCCGTATTTCTTTCAAGTCCGTGGATCACACTGAAAATAATTCCATTATCTAAGGTATCGTCTTTCTGACCTAAAAACTTCTGTTGACCACTAGGTAAGTAATAGTTAAATCTCAGTTGCATGCACATCACCAGCACGAGCACATCACAAAGCAGTGGTGATCACGAGAATTTTACGTTCCTACATACCATAACTACGTCACTACTGGCGACCGTCAGGAATTTCATTCCCATTTGTCACCACTGGCAACCGGCGGAATTTGTTTCCTTTTATCGCCAGTGGTGACAAAGCCAAGAGAGACGACTGGGAATAGACCTACTCTGCCATTTTAACATTCCTCTGTCGATGATTCCTGTAGGTTTATTACATCGCTTGGGGCATCGTATTATATATCTGGCTGGAAAACACTTTACTTATTAATATGTAGGTATGTAGAAAAACGTCGTATGAAACGCGTGAGCATTGGTCATTACAGCCTCGCTAGAATGTACAACACTCGCCTGCGGCTCGTGTTGCAATCCCGCCTCGGCTGTAATGACCAACTTTGCTCACTTGTATCATAATGTACTATTATAAATGGAGGATGGTTTTATTGCAGAATCGGTTCGAAAGCAAATTTCCGCCAGGATTGACCCAGTGCCGAGCTTCGTAGCAGATCGGCCCTTCCTGGCAACCATACTCGTCATGGGCGTGCCCTTCTTCTTTGCTTCTTACCGCGGCTAATCTTCAACAAATTAGGTCTCGTCACCCGTCGCCTGGCGCGGTAGCATGGTAGCGGCACGGGTACGCGGGTGGAGCGGACAGCAGAAACCTTATGCCCGCGTATTCATTCGTCTCATACTTACATACCAATTGAATCTAACTATAGAATAAAACCAGTCTTGTGCAAGTCGGGCTACTCGCTCACTGAGGGTTCCGTACCACACCACCACACAAAATATTAACTTACAAAAAACTTTGTATTCTCCGGGACGATAGAATATGTAAGGCCGGTTTAAAACCAATTAAACCAATCCGATTAAAACAAAAATGATTATATTTTTTCGATTTAAAACGGTGTGGATAACTATGTTTTTCTTAATTATAAATACATTGTCTTGATTTACCGAGGTACGGATATGACGGATGGATTACTCGTACCTACCTATAAATTATGTAAAGATTTGTAAATGTGTGATATATATAATGATATTGATATAGGTACTTAGCGGGTTTAGTTCTAGTTGGTCCGTCCAACCAAGCGTAGGTATTACCTACCTAAGTTATAAGATTTATAAAACTGTATTTGCTAAGTTAAAAACTCTGTGGTGGTAAATACACATTTTTTTCATTGTTTTTAAAAGATATAAATAATCAATTTAATTTGATTTAAAACCAAACTCACACTCACATTTAAAACGTTTTAAATCGGTTGTTTTACATCTATATACGGGACCTTTAACGTGAGACCGACTCAAACTTGGCCGGTTTTTACTATTTGTCGTTTTACCGTAGAGTTTGCTCTATAATCACACCAAGTTTTACGCTTGTATATATCACCGTAAAATTGGAAATAACGTTACATTAATTATAATCTATCTTGCAAGATTGTAAACTGTCGAAAGATAGTGATCCGTAACATCCTGCTTACAACTTAACGCATATTTTTTCTACATTAAAATCTATCGAAGTTAGACTGTTAAATCACAATCTGTCGCGAGTTAAATTGTCAACTGTTCGAAGGCTGTCCCTGGTTGGTCAAGTCGTTCTGTGTCCACATAGTTAGGAATCAAACACAGGTCTGGTGTCAGTCAAATAAAGAGCGCAAGACCGGTCGTTATGGCGATCCTTGGGGGAGGTCTATGTCCAGTAGTGGACGTCCATCGGCTGAGATGATGAGGTAATCATGTGAAAAAATCGTTTTTAGACCCCAAATCTAACTCAGGCGGTTAGGTTAGCGAGGAGCGACAAGCCCGTAAGGTATCTTGCGACCACAGCGCATGAGCCGAGTGAGCGCAGCGAGTTTACCTAGTCCACCCGAAAAGCTTTTATTTTATTTGTCTGACACTGTGTTTGAATCCTAACTCTGTGGATACAGAACGAGCTACTGTAAGACCGACCAATCAGGGACAGCCTTCGAACAGTGATTGTGATTTAACAGTATCACTTCGATAGATTATAATCTATCGAAAAATAATGCGTTAAATTGTAAGCAGTAAGTTACGGTTCAAAATCTTTCCACAGTTTACAATCTTGCGTGCGAGATGGATTATAATAATCTAACGTTATTTACATATGTGACGTAAGTATACATACATTACCGTTTTTACGATAGAGCAAGAAAAAATAATTGAAAAGAAATAGTTTCTTGTAAAAGGTTACCTTAATTTTTATTATTTGTTAGCGAATCCGCTGTAATAATGCTAAATGTTACCGTTCAAAAGTTGCAGACCTAAATAGGTCGGACAGACGGACGGACGGACAACGTAGGCTTAGTAATAGGGTCCCGTTTTCACCCTTTGTGTTCCTTAACCCAAAATTGCTCGTCCGCCACTCCCCCACCATCGTTGAATGAATTGTTAATCTCCCTGAATTTAATAGTACTTATGTTTGTGTAGCCTATTGTTTTATTATTATTGGTTATATTGGCTTACAATGTTAATATTGATTGCACCTGAAAAATTTTGGCTATCAAAAAATTTGCTTAAAATTACTCTGAGGAGGTTTATTTATAAAGTAGGTAGTGAGAGTATGTAATACATATGGAAAGGTAAACGTTTGGATATAAAAAGTCAAATAAAATCTTGTTATTCTTTAAAAACAACCAATGCTTTGTTTTCTTTGCCCATTTTCTTCGCCATACGTCTGTTCCTTCCTCTACATTGTAGATGTGCTGGTGATGTGCATGCAACTGATATTTATTACCTTCAAATGAAATGTTTTGGTCAAAACGCAGGTACTTCAGTGATAATGATTTGATCATGGGCATAAAATGGTTCTGCGTAATAAATAGTTTTTCAGCCAGGTAAATAAAGCAACAAGACATCGAGGAATATTCGGCAGAGGAATGTTAAAATGACAGAGTAGCGACAGCGACATAGTCACCACTAAGTCCAATTTATTCACTTTTCAATGCCAATGTGAATAAAATTCTCGACAGTCGCCAGTATTGACAAATTGGAATGAAATTCCTGACGGTTGACGATCACTAGTGGTGACAAATGAGAATTAAATTCCTGACGGTCGCCAGTGGTAACATAGTTAATAGTTATGGTATGCAGGTAAGTACAAAAAATTCTGTCATCACCACTGCTTTGCGATGTGCTGGTGATGTGCATGCAACTTAAGTATATTGATTACCTAGTGGTCAACAGAAATGTTTTGTTCAAAACGTGGGAACTTAATATTGGAATTCATTTCAGTGTGATCATGATTTGATCTTGGGCGAATGGATTCAATTGAACGTGGCCATAAGATTTCTTTTTAAAGGAGCTTACAATGTTCAGCTAGTAGACTTCAACAACAGCCAGTTATGTTACTTACTGTGAATGTTTGAAGAAAACTTCTTGTTGTAGAGTAGGTAAAATGCCCTAACATTTACTACTACAACTAGGTACCTTAAGACATTTTGAGATTTCAATCGTTTATCAATTTTGCTACGTAAGGCTAGCTTTCTACATTCTTTTTTTTTTAATTGCGAAGTGGTTCACAATCTTCATAATAGCAGTCAAAAATACGCCATAAAACAGTTTATTGCTGATTTATTAAGGTTTAAATCGAAATCGAAAGACACCAATTTTCCCCAAAGTCGGCAGGTATAGCCCAAATTCCGGTAAGTATTTTTCCTAAAGCCGGCATACGTATTTCTAAAGGACTAACTACTGGTAGTCTCAAGTAAAATTGGTTAAAAAATTAAGCATTAAACGTAAACATTTAAATAATTCTTTTTTAACTAGAACTTTGGTGGATTTTGGTGGATTTTTGTCTACAGTATCCTTCTTAATAACTGAAAGAAAATACCTCGGGTCGATTTAATAATTTGATATATTTCTTCCGCAATATTCGTCTGAAAAGTCTCTGACAAAAAGGTTCCGTCAACGTCGTTCATAAATGTCAAGTCAAATTGTCGTAAGCGGCCAGTCTGTCATAGCCAGACTCTTTGGTCTGCAACAATAACAATAAGCAGCTTTTTAAGTAGTTACCATGATGTTATAAAATGTTTTCAAATGAATAATCGACAAATTCAGATATTGTTATAAGTCTGTATAATAATATTTTAATACGAGTACCTATACTAAATATACTAAAGTAATAGTCGTTCATTACTAATGCCGACCTTAGGATTTGTTAATTTAAAGCCTGACCAGGAATACAAAAAACCTGGATTGGGGGCGCTGCAATCGACTATAACCTTTAATGACAGAGTTCCAAGTACAAAAATTAGTTCCAATGATTTTCCGCAACATGGCGAGGTTTTTCATTTTCCTGGTCGGGCTTTAGGTTGATTCCCTAAAGCTGGCCACGTATGTCGACTTAAGGTTTTAATGAGAATTTTATACCCTCATTATTCCCCCCCCCCCCCCCCCCCACATTATTTCAAAAATTACTGATAGTAAGTATAAAATTAGGTCTTGATATCTTTAAATGGTTTATAATTTAACTATAAGAAATTTCAGCAGCCCACAAAAATGCTAAAATTTATAGAAATCACATTTCCCAAAAAAAGGGATCGCATAGTGATTCTACCTGAAAAAACGCGCTAATGCAGACTCTTCCACATTT
The DNA here is from genome assembly GCA_963693445.1 of Agonopterix heracliana. NCBI lineage: Eukaryota > Metazoa > Arthropoda > Insecta > Lepidoptera > Depressariidae > Agonopterix > Agonopterix heracliana. The sequence continues at coordinate 12,691,459 of OY856308.1, read as the reverse complement.
GATGCCATTCCGACCTCGATTGTATTTGTATGCTGTGACCGATCGACGTAATTTTGGTAACACGTAAAGAGAAGAAAATAAGGTATACTTTAGAGCAAAAACAATTGTTACATGTCAAATATGAAATAATTTATGGACGATAATAGTTGAGACTGCTGACTTTAGGCGGGGGCCGGGTTTAGGCGCTTTTACCTACTTTGTTGTACAGTCTAGTTATTTTTGTAGATTTTTTTCAAAAAGCGCTTAATCAATTTCGATAAAATATAGGTATATGGGACCACCTCTGACCTACCAAACAAAAAAAGAATCATCAAAATTAATTCGTAATTGGCGGCGTAATTGCGTAACAAACATACAAAAAAAAACATACTTAGGTACTGGTCGAATTGAGAACCTCCTCCTTTTTTTGTTGAAGTCGGGTAAAAACTCGAACTCGCACTACTTAACCTGGGAAAAAATCATTCAAAATCAACCTTTTTTAGCATTTTTGTCCGTCTGTTCTTCTGTTTGTTTGTATGTTGCTTTTTGGCGCGAGTACTTGTATTGAAACCTGAGCGAAGCTCGCTTCGCTCGTGGTTCAAATAATATAATCCTGAGCTTAGCGAAGGTTTCAAAGGTACGAGACGCAGAATAACTTTGCAGCCGAGCGAAACACACAACTTTTCACCTCACAACGCCGAGGAAAAAAAGTGAATTGCTAAAAAGAACATTTTAAAAAGTTTTTTTTTGTGCTGGCCAGTGACAGTGGATTGGAGGTATAGAAAAATATTGAATAGACAGATTCGAATTTCAAAAACTCTTTCCACGCTAGCGGATAAAATGCACTTTTGCACTCAGATTTCGAATGATAAACAGAATCTTTCCTAGCTTGTGAGGTGAAAAAACTTTTTTTACTTGATAGCCACGGATTTGAAAAAAAGGCGGACGTAATTTGACACTATATAGATGTGACGCATGCAAGGTCCTACATATTCGTTTGTACTACAAGGGACCTTATAGTCGTCCACGCAAAAAGGGTTCATGGTTACACTTTGTATTGATGTTTATTGGACTTACACATTTTTATATCATTGTGTTTATTGGACTCGTACTATAAATGGGAGGTATTTTTTGCCAACTGGTATTTCATTCTCATATCGATTATATTGTAGTGACTAATGACACTAATTATGTGAATGGCCGCCTCGCCACATATTAATGTAACTACGTTGCCTCGCCATGATCAACAGTGTAACCGTGTATCTACATTAATTCTATATACAGAAGTTACATTGGTGAGAGAGAATGACACCTCGCCCTCGCATGGCGAAAGCTTAAAAAAACTGTTTATTGGTTAACTTATTTTATAAATGGAGGATGGTTTGCATTGCAGTAATGGTGCCAATGCTATGTTCCGCCCGGTTTCGCCCAGTGCAGTTTGTGGCAGATCGGCCCTTCCTGGCAACCATACTCGTCATGGGCGTGCCCTTCTTCTTTGCTTCTCACCGCGGCTAATCTAGCGGCACGGGTACGCGGGTGGGGCAGACAGCGGAAACCTTATGCGTATTTTTCGTTTCATTCTTACATACGAACTGAATCGAACTACAGACAGTGTTGCCAACACTGCATTTGGAAAGGGAGCTAGTTGGTTATGAAAAAAGAGCTAAAAAAGAGCTAATTATTTTAGTTAAAAAGAGCTAAATAAAAAAAACACTTTTTTTCGTTTACTCGATGACATTTTTTGGAATATTACACTTTTCTACATGAATATGATGTAAGTCTTTCTGCAGCTACACAAAAAATCAACACATATACACGAAGAAAACAAAATTGGTTGGGGGAAATCCCGGTATCCTGCAATCCAAATCATAGGCCGAGATTCAGGCCGAGATTCAGAGACGATTTTTTTTGTCTTAGCTCGAGCTAAGTAGGGTAGGCCAAAAAAAATCGTCTCTGAATCTCGGCCATAGACGTGTTTCCGGGTTCAAAAATTCGGATACACTGTGACGTGTATCATACACATCTAAAAATTTTTAAGGAAAACAAAACAAATAATATTTTTTTAGATGTAATGGAATAGAGCTAGAATTTACAAATTTTAGAGCTAAGGAGCTAAAAATGATTTTTTGGAGCTGATTAGTTGAAAATGGAGCTAAATTTAGCTCTAAAAGAGCTAATTTGGCAACACTGACTACAGACAAAATTGCTCGTAAGCCATGCCAGTGCCCCGACATCGTTGAATTGTTATACTCTCTGAATTTAATCGTAAGTTTATTGTAACCTATTGTTTTTTATAGTGATATATTGGCTTAAAATGTTACTATAGAGATTCTACCTTAAAAATTTTAGATAACTGCAAAATATGCTTAATTACTCTTAGGAGGTTTATTTATTAAGTAGTGAGTGTATCTGTATACATCTGGAAAGAAAAGCGTTTGGATGTAAACTCAAATAAAATTTGCCATTGTTTAAAATCAACCAATGCTTTGTTTTCTTTGCCCCTTTCTTCGCTAAACGGCTGTTCCTTCCTCTACACTACAACAAGTCGTTTTCCTGAAACTTTCACAGAAACATACTGGCTGTTGTTGAAGTTTACTAGCTCAACATTGTAAGCTCCTTTAAAAACAAATCTTAAGGTTACGTTGAATTGAATCCATTCGCAATCATAATCAAATCATGATCACACTGAGAAAAGAATTCCAATATCGAAATACCTACGTTTTGACCAAAACACTTCTGTAGACCACTAGGTAATAAATATTAATTGCATGCACATCACCAGCACATGGCAAAGCAGTGGTGATGACAGATTTTTTTTGGACCTACATAACATACCTTACCACAGATTATATAATACTATACAGTACAGATGCCCAACGTCAAACAATGAAACCCGATTGCCTAACTCGGGCAGTCTTCGGGCAAAGTAAATTGCTTGATTTTCCGAGGCTCATGAGATTTTTTTGTAGTCAGATCATGTACTTTTAGTAACAATTTACACGTTTACGTAAACATTAATTACAAATCGATACCATAACGCCATATATTGCAATTTTAAACTAAAATTTCATTTGTATGGGATGGGACACCATGCCATAACTAAGATACCACTAATGGCCGTCAGAAATTTCATTCTTATTTGTCACCACTGCACTGGCGACCGTCAGGAATTTCATTCCAATTTGTTACCACTGGCGACCATCGGGAATTTTATTCCCACTACTGGTGTCGTCAAATGGTTGCTTGCATGCACGGCATCTTAACATTCCTTTTCACGCGACCCACTCGAAAATGACCAATAAAATCAGTCATGCAGTAAATCTAGCCTAAAGGAAGTCATTACAACGGTCTTGCCGGGCAATAGTATTGAAAAACGATACACATCACATCTCTCACTGATATTGAACTGAATTTCAATAATAACCCGCTGGTCAATAATGTGATTTGAATTTGGAAAAAGCAATAAACACATTACCCTTCCTTTGCGTCGCGCAGTCGAGTAAAAAGGGTCCAGCTGTTGTCGACGTTTTAGGGTCCACAGATGCGGAGCGAGCTGGCGGAGCGAGGAAGCGGAGTTTTACTAACCATTAATATTGCATAAAATCTCAGCTCAGAGATATGCAATCTGATTGTTTGATAAAATTAATGTTACTATGTTCCCTCACCATGATCAACAGCCTCGCCGCTGTTGACCATGGCTGGCGTTACATTGGTAAGAGGGAATGACCCCTCGCCCCCGCATGGCAAAGCATAAAAAAACAGTTTATTGGTTAACATATATGTTTTATAAATGGAGGATCGTTTGCATTGCAGTAATGGTCCAAATGTCAGCATGTTCTGACTGGATTCGCCCAGTGCAGTTTGAGGCAGATCGGCCCTTCCTGGCAACCATACTCGTCAAGGGCGTGCCCTTCTTCTTTGCTTCTCACCGCGGCTAATCTAGCGGCACGGGTACGCGGGTGGGCAGACAGCGGAAACCTTATCGCCTGCGTATTTTTCGTTTCATTCTTACATACGAACTGAATCGAACTACAGACAAAATTGCTCGTCCGCCAGTGCCCCGACATCGTTGAATTGTTATACTCTCTGAATGTAATCGTAAGTTTATTGTAACCTATTGTTTTATTATAGTGATATATTGGCTTAAAATGATACTATCGAGATTCTACCTTAAAAATGTTGGATAACCGCAAAATATGCTTAATTACTCTTAGGAGGTTTATTTATTAAGTAGTGAGTGTATACAATCTGAAAAGAAAAGCGTTTGGATGTAAACTCAAATAAAATTTGCTATTGTTTAAAATCAACCAATGCTTTGTTTTCTTTGCCCCTTTCTTCGCCAAACGGCTGCTCGTTCCTCTACACTACAACAAGTAGTTTTCCTCAAACTTTCACAGAAACATAACTGGCTGTGGTTGAAGTTTACTAGCTGATACAAATACAAATACAAATAAATTTATTTGCCAATAAATAGGGTACAATTTCAGATGTTATTATAATAATGAAAGAAGTTTGATCACGCCTATTTAGCCATTATGTCAATAGCATGCAAAATTGAATATTGAGATCGTCTCGGATAATTAAATTTATACATTGGACCGGCGGGTTATGATGAAATTCAGTACAACGTTTACAGTACTCTATGAGTACAACTTTATGACCCGGCACACCGTGGGGCTGTAATGACTTGCTTTAGGTTAGATATACATGCATTGACCTCTTGTATACCTTTCAGGTCCGTGTTGTATACATGACATATAATTGGCCATTTTCGAGCGGGTGGTGTGAAAATTGTCTTATTTGTGTAGCAAGTTTAAATCATTTGCAGTACCTGACATGGAAAGGCAGATAGATTCCTTATTTAGTTACCAATTTTATTTTGTCTTTTTAGCGTATTTTACAAATACGTAAGTATTTCATAATAATGACGATAACGGTCTAATTTAAATTTGCCGCTTGATTTCGTCAGTGTAGCTGTGTAGGTACCTAATAACACCTTATCCACTAACTTGCCTTTAACATAACTAAGTATTAAGTATTTGCAAAAGAAAACATGAGTCCTTAAATGGAATATGATGATAATGTTATGTTCGGTGGTTTCATTACAGGATTAGTCTACGTGGATAGTTGTGCGCCTCCGATTGACCTAAATCCAGTGAAGTGCTTCAAAGCGGATCACCCCTTTCTGGTCACTATCCTCGTCCAGGGCACACCCTTCTTCTTTGCGAGCCATCGCGGCCTGCCAACTTCCCAGTCTTTGACGACCGGACAGATTCATCTGGATCATTTTGAAGACATAACAAAAACGAGTCCCTATATGAATGTATTTAACTAAGAGGCGTCCATAAGTCACGTACCTACCCAGATGACGGGTCCATATTGGGTCGTATAAAATTCAAACACATAATTGAATGTCGCATAACTAAATTAGACATATTCATAATTTCGCATAACGTTAACTGGAACTAAATTGTTAGGCATAATTTCTGTTTTACTAATTTCTGAAGGTATAATTGTCAGTTCCCATAAGTCTTAAACGCATAAACGTTTTACGCATTATTATATTAAGGCATAACATTTGTTGACATAAACCTAAAACGTCATAAATAATTCGTACAAGTAACTGATTAAAACATACATTTACATATTTTATAGTAATGAATTTATGGATTTTTCATGATTATTATATTTTTATAATATTGGTTTAATAGTTAAACAAAATAACTGATTCTAAGCGACATTGCAACGCTCATTAATTTTGCATGATATTTTATTATATTTTATAATAATAATAATTCAAATTTATTATTTCGTACCTAGTCGTTTTATTTAATTAGTATAGTTGATACCCTGTGTGCCCTAAAAATGGAAATAAAATAAAATATTTTCGGTCGCTCCTCGATAACCTAACCTACTGAGTCGGAAGTGGTAAGCGAAGGACTAAGTAAAGGTCTCCTTGGCTTGGCGAACCAAGCAACAAGCAAACAAGCAAGCAAGCATGCAAGCAAGCAGCATGCATGGTGATGCTTCGCTCGCTTCGCTCGCTCCGCTAAGCGTATACATGTTCTAACCTAACCTAACCTACAATTTTATAAACATCAGTTTGTTTTTCTCAGGCAGGGGGCATCCGCCCCCCGCACCCCCGAGCGGGGGGCCCAGCCCCCCTGCACCCCCCAACATGCAAGCATGCAGCAAGCAAGCATTCTGCAAGCATGCAGCAAGCAAGCAAGCATGCAGCAAGCAAGCAAGCAAGCATGCAGCAAGCAAGCAAGCATGCAGCAAGCAAGCAAGCATGCAGCAAGCAAGCAAGGATGCAGCAAGCATGCAACATACAAGCAAGCATGTTGATGCTCCGCTCGTTTTGCACGCTCTGCTAAACGTAATACATGTTCTAACAATTCAATTTAATTCAATTCAAAATCATTTATTAAATATAGGAGCCTGAAGCACACTTATTAAACGTCAATTCTTTTTTAAGCTACCACCGCGTCGGAAAGCTAAGCTAACCTAACCTAACCTAACCTAAACTTAAATTAAAAAAAAAAATCGTTTTCGTTTGATTTCACTCGCTCTATAAGTGGTCACAATACGTAACCTAACCTACAGTTAAGTAGAAAGTTAATTAATTGATTTTAATAAAATTTATATCATTATATTTTTATTATTAATATTAATTTATACGTCTTATTATGCGATTAATAAATTAGATTTAATGTTAGTTATGAGTTTGAATAATATGACTTGACAATTTATGGTAACTTAAATTATTCTGGTTAACATTAGAGCAGATAACAGTTATGCCAATCAAAGCAGTATGCTCAGAAACAACTATGGGAAGATACTTTTATGCGTAAAAACTTTATGCTGAACATTTCATGACTTCCAAAATTAGGAATGAAGCCTTTATGCGACGCAGAGGGCACCCCCAGAGGACATGTTTGCTTGCTGCAAGTTTGTTTGTATTTGATATTTAACTGTTACGTCAAAGTTGTCGTGGCAAGTTTATTTGAAAGTGGCTGTAAACTTGATTCATCAAAATGGTAGTGGCAAACTTATTTCAAAGTTGCTACAAACTTATGGTAAAAATGCTGTGTTCAATGTCACTAGATGGCACTGATTCAAATTCAAAATTCATTTTGCAAAATTTATATATTAGCAGGTAGATCTGTTAACGTATAAGTGTATACTGGAGTACTCCTTCCAATTCCATACTGGAAAGGAAGTATAGTAAATACTTCGGTTTTGATTGCGGGATGCTTGCAGCAAGCTTGAAGCTTTTTGTAATGTAAGTTTTGATAATTTTTTAATGATTCAAAATTTAAAATTTGTATTTTCACACAATTATGTAAAACGAATGATATTTATCTGTGGAAACTTTTAGTTGGCAATTTTGTTTTGGTTATGTTGATACCCTATCCTGTAATTAGTCCGTAAGTTTTCCTAAAATGAATAAAATAAAATAAAATAAAAATAAAATGCTCAGTCAGGCAGGACAGAGGAGGGTGGCATAAACAAATAGAGGCCTATATACCCTGCCTTGTCAAACTTGTGGTAAGCCTTCATAATAAAGATGACGCAAGTTTGCACTGCAAACAATGCAACAACTGCAAAAACGGTGACTAGGAAGTTTGATATAAACTTGCTACAAGTTTATTTATTTGCCTTGTCAAACTTGTGACAAACTTTCTCATTTGATAATTATAACTTGCTGCAAGTGTGAAACAAGTTTAAATTGCTATCTGGGTACTTACTATAATTATAATTATTAACTTTTCACTGGCCTTAACAAAAACTCCTGCATAAAGTAAATTAAAGTTTTCATTAATTTTCGATTTTTATGAGCTTGATTCGCTCACACCGGTTCTGGTTATAATTGTATCGCAGAGACCTAGACACGTTAGATTTAGATCGTATTGGGTTTGCAATTATCCAAAAATATGTTAGTAAAATCTCGAACTCGCTCCAGTTTTCTGTTGCATTAAATCAAGTTGTTTTGACAGAAGAGTTTCGAGCTTACTTCGCTCGCTCCATACATACGTTAGATAAAATCATTGCTACGCCCATGTATTTGTCTGAATCGGGTTAGATAAGAGCATTTTTCAAGGGCGCAGTTATAGAAGCTCGCACAGGGCGCACAATAGGCTGTTTACAGCACTGCATGTCCATTAGACGTCCACATATCCATAAGGGTTGAACCTCATTTAATAGCGCGCGATAGCATGGCCGCGTGCGATCGCGTTCCGACTATCTTATATGTTCTAGCAAATGGCGCTCCTGAGTGAGTGAAAAGGATGGAGCGACGGAAAAATGCGATGCTGTGCTGTGTGATGTAGTTCAACCCTAAGACATCCACATGTCCATTATAATATGTTCATATCTCCAGTAAACACGTGTCCATTAAATGTCCACATGTCCATTAAATGTCCACATGTCCATTAAATGTACACAATATGTCCATTAGATGTCCACATGTCCGTTCGACGTCTACATGTCCATTACATGTCTACATGTCCATTAGATGTCCACATGTCCATTAGATGTCCACATGTCGATTCGACGTCCACATGTCCATTAGGTGTCCACATGCCCATTAGATGTCCAAATGTCCATTCGGCATCCACACGTTTATTAGATGCCACCAACTACTGCTCACACAGGTATATTGCCGTTGGTGCTCTTCATACAAACGTAGGCTGGTGATATTTTCAATACTCTCCAATTAAAGTCAATAAAATTTTTCTGAAATTCTAAACAAACTGCTTTGTAAAATCATGCATGTAAATGGACCAATCAAATGAAACCTCATCCTGGATGTCCTGGGCAAAACGATTCTGTCTAAGTACAAGAATTCAGTTTCATCTATTTACCTGTTTATTTTTCGCGAAATCGATGTTGGTCAAATAGAGAAAGTTGTTCAGTTTGATGGTCGATCATCCCCTTAAAAAAGTGTCAGTGTTAATCTACGAGTACATACCCCTATAGAGACGTAATATAAGGCGACCCAACTCTGTCAACTCATCATGGACTTTTCACTGAAATATTTCGCAACGCCTTTGTTTTCCGCCATTGTTTCGAATAGACTTCGTAGTACTTCGGAGCATTTCCGTCCCCCCCGCACCGCAGCTAGTTGACAGAATTGTTTTCTTTTAAATTCGCATGTATTACGTCTCTATAGGGGTATATGCTCGTAGGTGTTAATACTCTGAAACTGAAATCGAAAACCGATCGATCGATCGTCTGAAGTACACTTTAGTAGAATAAACCAATAGGTACTAATATAGGTATAATTTTTAAGTGAAGACGTAAGTCGTAGGGGGGGAGGGCCTTTAAGGCTGGTTATTTAATGTTCTGTGGTTTTCATTACAGCCGTTAACGTGCCGCTTTGCTTTCGTAAAAAAGAGCGAAATGCAGTGAAGAACTTCATGGTGGATCACCCCTTTCTGGTCACTATCCTCGTCCAGGGGACACCCTTCTTCTTTGCGAGCCATCATGGCGTACCAACTACAGATTCATCGGGATCATTCTGAAGACATAAAGAAACTGTTACGTGGGCGTCCATAAATTACTTGACACTTATTAGGGGGGATCGTCCAAACGGTGCGGTTTTCCTGCATTATCTGTGTAAGGAGAAGACACGACGTGGGACGCACCATAGTCGAGATATTTAAGATTTTTAATGCTAAATACCAGATAACCGCAGTTATTAGGTATGCAGTGACTAAACCCTAGCAGTGAGTAACGTCAATGGTTGCCGTATTTAATTGATTCTATCTCGTTATTCTTTAGCTCGTAAGAAAAAAATACTTAGGTACCGGTCAAACGAGGTGACTTTGAGACTTGGGGCGACTTTGATGATAACTCCAAATGGCAACATGATTGTAAATTTCTCTGCGAAAATAAAACGCAGCCTTGTTTTTTTGTGTTGGCATTATTAATAGTTCGTCCATTTTTAACCAAATCGTCAAGGCTGTAACATGAGACTGAGTGGTTAAGAGGATATAATTCGGAGCGCGCTCCATACAAACGTACTATGGTGATATTTTCAATACTAACCAATTAAAGTCAATGAAACGTTGCAGAAACAATCTAGAAACAAATTTCTATGCTTGTATGGAGTCAGATTTTCGTTAAAATGTATGGTTTTAAAGTTACAGTTCCTCAAAGATTTCCATACAAATCTGAAATTAATACTAGCATTAAAACTGTATAATTTAAGGAAAATCTGACTCCATGCAAGCATAGAGATTTGTTTCTAGATTGTTTCTGCAAAATTTCATTGACTTTAATTGGTTTGCATTGAAAATATTCCCATAGTACGTTTGTATGGAGCGCGCTCCGAATTATATCCTCTTAAAATAATTGGATAAAGTTTGTTGTTAGTCAATTTTAGCAGAAAAACGTTTCCTGAAAAAAAAAATGACTGGTATCAAAGTATTTTTTACATTTTACATTTTCAATGGGGCATTGTTACGCTGGATTTTCTTTTTTAATCTCTGAAATTAAACATAAGTACAATATTATTTTTATTTTTATTTTATATACAGGGTCCTTATTAATATGCTGACACTTTTTTAAGGGGATGTTCAGACCATCAAACTGAACAACTTTCTCTATGGGACCAACATCGAAATCGCGAAAAAAAAATCAGCTGTCCCATACATTTGGCTCGAGTAGGTTTGCAGTTTTGTATAGAAGAGCTGATTTTTTTTCGCGATTTCGATGTTGACCCCATAGAGAAAGTTGTTCAGTTGGATGATCTGAACATCCCCTTAAAAAAGTGTCAGCATATTAAGTTGGACCCTATATAGGGTCCTTCTTAATATGCCCCGAAGGGGTTGTCAGAGATATTCTGAAATCTCAGAACATCCACGTTTCACCAGTAGTACCGAAACTCTCTCCAGTGTGACGGGGGGTGAGCCCGTCGCCACTTGTAATGGACAGTGGGTACAATACATGCTTCGAAATTGAAGCATGCAGGTTTCCTCACGATGTTTTCCTTCACCGAAAAGCCAGTGGTGTTACAAATCGTACATAAATTCCGAAAAACTCATTGGTACGAGTCGGCTTGGACGGGGATCGAACCATCGCCTCCTGCACGACAGGCAAGGTTTACTCGCCACAGGACCACCACGGCTTTTTAGTTTAGTTAATACATCGGTAATTCTTATTTTTAAGTTCGGATTCTCAGCACCGCCGCGCCGCGCCGAAAACAGCTTCGAGCCTGCGTCGCTCGCTCCAGCTCAGTAGTTTTATTTGTGCCATTTGAAAATTAGGTAAGTACTTAATGCTAGTTTTCAAAAATGTTACTTAATAACACTTGTAAGCGAACAAGCTCACAACCCAGTCATCATGTTGTGAAATGTCGAGCTCGCTTAGATTGTTCTAACTTTCTTATGTAGTAATTGAGTTCCATTCTATAGATTGTCTTTATATTACTCAAGAGTAAAATCAAGACCCGCCCCAGCTTCGCCCGTGTGTGAGTCCTGGGATAACAACGTGTTAACGAATTAACGCAAAACTAGAAAGTAGTTTGTTTAGAATCGAGAGCAGAATCGAATTATCATGGTTTCAACATGGGTAATTTTTTTCAAAATATTAAATAAGTATACTTAAATTGTTTTTAAAATTTACTGAATTCAATCTCAAAACTCCACACTCAACCACTCACCTTACTTACTACCAAAACAAGATTCTTAAAATATATCCATGAGCACGTTAGCGCTTTCATTCATGGCTGAAATGATAACAAATCATTTTTGCCTCAAAACTTAAAATGCGAATAACTAACTATCAAAATAAAGAAATTATTGTTTCAATGTAATTATTTTGTTATAAATCAGATGGGGCGTGTATGAGGTTTTGCGCTTATTCATTAACACGTTGTACCTATACAGGGCGTCCCACGGCGATGCCACACGGAGGGAAAGTACCTTAAATATTAAAGATAGGATATTTTACTGAAAGAAGACATCGTTTTATTTTTAATAATAAGTAGAACTGCATTCACAGATTTTTTTAAAATCGCCTACCTCAACCGGTATCGAACCCGCCAAATGTTAAAGTAAAATTACATGTATTTTATAATAGCGTTTGAAAGGGCTACTCATAAGCATTATTTTTTCCTAAATAACCTAGCTTATTAAATGAAACTAAGATCATAAAATTTTACATTTTATTTAAAATTTTGTTCAGAGAAATTCGTGGAAAGAGTTTTTAAAATTCGAATCTTTCTATTCAATATTTGTCTATTCTGCCAGTCCAGATAAAAAGATAGTAAAAACCATACGTGAGAGAAAGACAAAAAGATTATGTTGCTTACAGACAAGCTTTGCATACTTATATTCGTGCATATTATTGTCTTCTCTTTTTCGCGTATAGATTTGTCCTTCACTATAATTTATTTGAGTGGAAAAAAAAGAGATTATACCTAAACATAATCTCTTTGAAAAGCAATATCTCTTGTCTTCTCTTTTTCACGTATGGGTTTGCCCTTATTTGCATTTGCATATAATTATTTTCCAAAGAGATTTAATTTAGTAATAAGTTTAAATCTCTTTGTTATTTTCCCAGTATGTGGAATAAAAATATCGTTTAAAATAATATTTAAAATGCTTTTTAATAATTAATTCATCAAGTTTACCTATTCCTTTACATTTCCTTACACTTCTTGAATTATTTGCGCAGTGTCTGTACACACCAGGACATTTTTTATGCTGATAATTTTTTTTTCAATCAAACTGCTACACGTGACCGCAGTGAGACAGTGATTAAATGCAAGAGTACTATATCGCCGCAATAGAATGGGACAACGTCATGAAGCGCGGTGTATCTGATGATGATCTAAAGTTAATGCTTGCACCTAACATTTTCCTCGCTGTTGTGAGGTGAAAAGTTGTGTGTTTCGCTCGGCTGCAAAATTATTCTGCGTCTCGTACCTTTGAAACCTTCGCTACGCTCAGGATTCTAATCCTAGAATCCTTCGCTTGCTCAGGTTTCAATACAAGTACTCGCGCCAAAAAACACTTTGCAGCCTAGCATAACAAATAACTATTGTAATAGTGTAGAGTTTCTGGCCGCATCTTCTCTACAGCGACAACAAGTTCCGACGCGGTGGTAGCTTAAAAAAGAATTGACGTTTAATAAGTGTGCTTCAGGCTCCTATATTGAATAAATGATATTGAATTGAATTGAAGAGAATAGGAATACTTAATTACCTAGTTAGGTAAATTATGTAGTGTAGGTACTTGCACTAACAACATAACTTTATATGCCACAACGATATCGCAAGCACTATCACAGTTATAAGCACGATTATACCTGGAGAAAATAATAATATGCTGTGATCCTGAAAGGACAAAAAAAAGGTTATTTTAGAAATAAACATTTAGGTACCGTTAACGTTAAGGTTTTTTGTAAACGTTTGCTCTTGGCTCTCTGCTCTCGGCTCCGAGCCGAGCTTGGCTCTATGCTCTCGGCTCCGAGCCGAGCTTGGCTATCTGCTCTCGGCTCCGAGCCGAGCTTGGCTCTCTGCTCTCGGCTCCGAGCCGAGCTTGGCTCTCTGCTCTCGGCTCCGAGCCGAGCTTGGCTCTCTGCTCTCGGCTCCGAGCCGAGCTTGGCTCTCTGCTCTCGGCTCCGAGCCGAGCTTGGCTCTATGCTCTCGGCTCCGAGCCGAGCTTGGCTCTATGCTCTCGGCTCCGAGCCGAGCTTGGCTCTATGCTCTCGGCTCCGAGCCGAGCTTGGCTCTATGCTCTCGGCTCCGAGCCGAGCTTTGCTCTATGCTCTCGGCTCCGAGCCGAGCTTTGCTCTATGCTCTCGGCTTCGAGCCGAGCTTGGCTCTCTGCTTTATTCGTAATGGCTCGATAGATGGCGTTGACGAGACAGGGGTGAACGTACTTGCAGATAGTAAAATAGTACGAATTTGTGTTTTAAGTAAGCATCAAAATATGGACATACATTTCGTCAACGGATGCTTTTTTATTTACTTTTCAGCCTACGCGTTTCGACTATTCTCTCATCCCCCCCTTTCTTGCATTGTCCCAGTAAAAAAAACACGCTGTATACCATTCGTATTTGGTAACATCTGCTTCTGCTTCTACTTGACTAACTATCTAATCTAATTGTTCCTATGCCCGTTTCCCTGTATCTCCTATGGTTTCGGATTTCATACTGTCCCAGTAAAAAAACACACTGTATACCATTCGTATTTGGTATTTTAAAAACGGGTATTTTAAGTTGTGGTATTTTAAACATTTAAATAAATAAAAGTTTATTATTTGTCTCAAAACAGCAATACACAAAATTACACAAGAAACATTAACAACACTTAACACCAACTTAACTTTTTGACATTATAAGCATTTGGTATTTTAAATTTCGGTATTTTACGGTAAGGTGAACTGGGCTAAGGTATTAATCATTTGGTACCTATTTTGATTTCGGGTATTTTGGGCTAAGGCATTTTAAATTAAGGCATTATAGTTTTTGGTATTCTGATATGTACCCGTTGTAGCCATTGTTGTAGCGATCGTGCGTCGCACGATCAGTCGACCGGTCATCATCTGTGACCAAATAATAGATTCAGCTTTACCGCCGTGTTTAAGCCTAAATTAAGACATCGTTGTGAAACTTTTAACAGAGTTCAAACACTTATTTTACTATAACTTTACCAAAAATTCAACAATTAATATTCAACGTAGTAAGTTAGGCACCCAGTATCGAAGTAGAAGTGAGTGTTGTGATAATTATTCATGCTATTTCGATCGATAATTTAGAACAAAACGAAAACATCAATTACGTAGGTAGGTACGTTTGAGCTGGAAAAGAAAAAGAAATTCTAATCCTAACATTCCAAAACTTAATTAACTACTATTGCTGCTAATTCACAGCCATAAATTTTTTTTAGATTGATTACATTAATTCAGTTTTAAGTACGTGAACGTGATTAATGTTGTGCGGAACAGGGGTAGTATTTTTGAAAGTCATACGTTGAAATCAGCAGAGAAAATGTCAAAATTACCATGGAGATGATGCATCTTTCTACTGCTGATTTGAACGTGTGACTTTCAAAAATTTCACTCCAGGAATGCGATTTTTGAATGTCATATTCATATTCATATTCATATTCATTTATTTCATAAAAATAATTTTACATGTCAAATGTTCCTATAGGTACTTATACTTAATTACATTATTTATATTAAAATCAGGTTAGATTCCAATAGCATTAGGTATTTTGTTGTTTTGTACGTTATAAAATTCATCAATGTCATAAAAAGCACAATTTATAAGCCATGTTTTTAATTTTTGTTCGAAGGTACAATTTTCTTTACACAGTTTTATATCGTTGGGGAGTTTGTTGTAGATTTTAGGCCCTATCACATATATAGATTTAGTAGATTTTTCTAATCTACAATTTGTTACAATTAAGTCAGATTTATTTCGAAGTGAATACTTGTTAAGCCCGGTTTTATCTGGGAATTTGTCTATGTTTTTTCTCACAAATTTAGAAATGTCTAGTATGTACTGAGAGGTGAGTGTTAGAATTACAAAAATTAGAAGTACAAAACATACATCGAACTCAGCAGTAGCAAATGTCAAAATTACTCTGGAGATATGCATCTTTCTACTGCTGATTTGACATTCAAAAATCGTACTAAAGGAGAGAGATTTTTGAGAGTCAAATCCGCAGAAGAAAGATGCATATCTCCATAGTAATTTTGACATTTACAACTGCTGAGCTCACCGAATGAGATTCAAAAATTTCACTCCAGAACGGATTCACAATAGCCGTGGGTGCAATTGCAATGTGCAATAATAGTGCAGTAAGATAAGAACTCTCGGGCGATACGGCAGTCACAGTGGCTGCCACGCGACTCCGCCAACAATTCCGCGATCTACTTCCACTCGTGAATACAATTTAATAGTTTACTGAACAATTTTATACTTACCCGAAACCAATGACATAAATATTAATCAATATTTTTTAAGTTCAAGCATGACTCTGAAAAGGATTTCGCTTAGTAGTGTGATTGTATTTATAGTTTTACGCGCATGCGTGAGAGCTCACAATTTTCCTCCTTTCAATTTGGATCCTTGGAAACAAATGTTTAATTCGTATTCTCCACCGATTCAAATAGAACCGTCACTGTTAGTTCGTAAACTCTGTCTTAGTTATAAATGGCCGGAGTGTTCTGATAGACAGTTAAGCGGTGTAGGACCACTTAACTATGCCTACGATAGAAATGTGCAACCACTTTATCAGTCGGGTTCTCATCTAACAAGATCAAACAGTCCACCAAATATAAAACTAAAAGAAACCCAACAGCGACGACCACTGTTTGTACATAATCTTCAACATAAACATTTTTCAATATCTCCCGACATTCTCCAGAACCGTCGTTTATTTTACAATGTTCCTATTAACGACTTTACCCAATTTACAAATCATCCAGACCAAAGAGAATGGAATCCAGACTACCAAAGCTTACAAACCTCAAAAAGAATTGAAAATTTTGAGAATGTCCTGCCAAATCAGAGTGTTATTACCATTGCAACGACTGAAGATTACAACGACGATGTTAATAAATCTTTCGCTAACGACACAGAAATACAAGGCGAATATGAACTCATAATGAAAAGTGGACACAAAATGGGTTCATTCTCTGATAAAACTGTAACTAACGAACACACAGAAACAACCGAGATATATCCGACCAAAAGGCATATGGAAGCCACGCTTTCTGAGAAATTTATGAACAAACTTGACAATTTTGAAAGAAAGTTTTACGAGGTAATTCTCAAACATATTTTAAATTTTAGCTAAATCTTGTATTTAGAAGCTACAATGGTTTATAAGATAATGTTTATTTTTAAACTTTTGACTACAACGAGGCAAGCCTGTTAACACATTCACTGCCACCGTCAACTCTAGTGGTTTCTTTATCTTTTATCGGATGCCCCCGACACATATAGTGGAACAATGGGTAACACCTATCATACTCCCAGTGCCTCTCGACCACTCTGCGTGTCCATTTTTTATTGGAAATACAAGTATATTCCTATTAGCACTTCATGGTTTGTCCCACAAAAGACACTCTAACATACTAACTCGTTGGTACTGAGTGGAATAAACCGGACAATCCTGCGTGTCGAGAGGCACCCAGCGTAAGAATTATATGGACAAGCATAAGTGTTCAAGGGCACTAAGCATTGCATTTTTTTGAACAACTATAAATGTTCGGGGCACACAGCTTTCTATGTTTTGAAGTGGCACCTGGGTTATTTAGGCTTACGGGGGAGGCAGTGAATGCGTGCGTGGTCTACGATACAATAAATAAAGTAAAATGCATTTTACAATTCAATTAAGGTGAAAAAGTGTAGGTGTGTGTGTGCGTATGTATGTATTTGCCTTAATTTTGACATTTTCTACTGCTGAGTTAAACGTATGACTTTCAAAAATCGCACTCCTGTTACGTTTTATTAATGTTGCAAAGCGAAATTTCACGCAACGTTACTAACGGTTACGTTGAAGTCTTTTGTATGAATCAAAACAGTTTTAAACAAAAGACATCAACGAGACCTATAATAATTAATTACGTAATAAGTAGATCATCACAAATATTATCTTTGCAGTTTTTGCTTCCAGCTTCGCCCGCGTGTAGAGTTATTTTTTGGTATAAAAATAATCTCATATTCGTCTCCATATTGGATGGAAAGTTCATAATGTATGTTATAGACCGTTCAAATGACTCACCTTTATATCCTGTTATTTATATTATGTATTACCTAAACTCTGTCCTTTGAAACCCTTTCAGAGTAGCACATTATTATAATTTATATAACATAAAGAATGCATTTAAACATAATATAAATCAAAACATTTGAACTACAAATCATGTAAACAATATATTATTGTTTGATATAGGTATAACTACAATTTGCGATATCTTTTCACTGTACTCTACTACTGTAGTTACGGCACAGGTCCGGCACTCTATAGAAACTTTTATTTTCGAAATGGCGTTTGCACATGCGCACTTTGTGCAAACAGTCCATGACATTATGTGTATAGGGCTGAAAGACAGCTCTTCATCCATATTTGGATACATTTATTGTTCGTTCTGTTATTTAAAATGGTAGTAAGTAAGTATTTGAGCTAGAGAATTACCGAAAATGTGAATTAAGCGTTATTTTTCAAAGTTTTTTTAGCACTGAAAAGATTTTTAGAAGTTTATGTAGTCAGCGCGCGCCTGACTGCATTCCCTTGCTCGGCTCCCCTAAAGTATCCCCAGAATGTGTGAGGTGAGGTGGGGTATCTGAATTCAGAGAGGGGCGGTGAGTGACTGTTCTGTATGTAGAACTACATACCTACTGTTACCTATTTGGTGGTTGCGGCGCCAATTTTGTATGACAGAATTAATTCCCAACATGACCACTAGAAGGCTGTACGAAATTCAATACAAAACTGTAGTAAACTAACTACAGTAAAACCACCCTATAGTATACTAAGGGCCTGTTTCACCACTTCTGGGTAAGTTCTTGTTAGCTTATCCGACAGATAGTTTGACATATTTTGTATGAAATTATGTCAAAATATCTGTGGGATAAGCTAACAAGAACTTATTCAGAAGTGGTGAAACAGGCCCTAAAACGTGTAAACTCGTTGTAGGCCTACTGATAGACGAAATCTAGCACTAGCTGCATTGGAAAATCTGTGTTAAGGGTATAATTACCGTTTTGACGCTCTCCATACAAACGTAGTCGGGGGATATTTTCAATACTATCCAATTAAAGTCAATGACGTTTTTCAGAAACTAATTTCTATGTCCGTATAACTTAACATAGAGATTAGTTTCTAGATTGCTTCTGAAAAATTTCATTGACTTTAATTAGATAGTATTGAAAATATCACCAGACTACGTTTGTATGGAGCGCGCCAACGGTAATATACCTTTAATATGACATGATTGTTTCTCAGGCGACCTTTACCAAATTGTCATCCATAAGTCCTGCAGACCGGCAGGAGAACGGGATAAGCTTCATACAGTCGGGCCTACTCATGTACCTGATGCTAACCATCTTGTCCATGGAGGCAGACCCGAAGACCAAACTGGAAATCCAAGATTACATAGGATTCAATGCTTCGGACACAGTAATTATCTGGCGCTAAGTTCGCTTTTAAATTATATTAAGTACCGACTTATTCAAATAAATTAACGACCGTATATCGGTGTACTCAACTAGTATACCACGGTCCTGAAAAAAAGGCGGACGCAATGTGACACTAAAAAGATGTGAAGCATGCAAGGTCCTACATTTTCGTTTGTTCTACAAGGGACCTTGTAACGATCACTAATCTATAGTTATTCGTTCCGGTTCACAAATATAACATCAGTTAGTTATAATCTCTAAGCACTTCATTCTAATAGTAGAAATTAACTTTAACAAACAAAATCTTTAAATAAATAAAATAAGAGGGAAAGCCGCATGGTCAAAGTTGTATGCATTCTAGTTCAAATTACTTCCAATATTTCCGATCTAGCAAGAAAAATCCGAACAACTTTAATCCTATAAACATAGAGATCATTTATCGTTGACTAAGTTTAGTACCTACGGATCTAACTTGACACAACCTTATTTCCATTTACTAAGAGTCCATTTTGAATGTCCCAAGTATTGGCGTCATTGGTGGATTATGTCAGATCGAATTTAGCACGACCTTATTTCCATTAATTAAGAGTCAATTTTGATTGTCCAAATATCGGTGTCAATGTTGTCATGTCAGATCTAATTTAGCACGACCTTATTTCCATTGATTGAGAGTCAATTTTGAATGTCCGAGTGTTGGCGTCAATGGTAGCGTTGGTATCGTTAGAATCAATGACCTTATAAGCGTCAGCGGGGAATTTGAATAAATAGGGAGGTTCGATGGCAATCGAGATCATTCAACAATATTCTTTCTTTGAGCTCACACGCTGCCGGTTTGTGATTTGATATTATTTTTATTTTAAAGTTCTTTTGGGGAGTTTATTTGATTTAGAGTCATTAGTAAAGTGTTTGCATTGGAATTTAAATTTAAAATCATTTTCTTAACTTATTTTGGGGTAAATTCTGGGAATTTAATATTTTTGCTATTTAATTTTAAATGGGGGGTCATTGTTCGGTTGTGAGGTTGAAGTTGAATAATCATGTGGTACACAAACGAGGTTTTGTGGGTTATGGACTGACTGTCGATAACTTCCAACGTCTTTTCGGAGACGGGCTCGGTTTTGGGGCGTGCCAGCAATCGTTCTTTGCCAACATAACGATTTATAGCCTCCTAAGTTTCGTAATCTGGATGTAATTGTTTTCCGGTAGCTTTCCGTGAGAAGTGGAATGGCGTCCTTTAGGGGGCTGGGAACCTTGCATCTGGAGTGCGAAATTTAGTCCCCATAAAACATGACACTTGCTGATAGGGACCGTTCATATCACAACTTATGGCTTTGCTGCCGTGATATGAACATACACATGGAATAGCTACACTTAGAGGGCTCCACCCTCGAATCTCTTAGTTCGCTTAGTTCGAAGATTTCCATTGCACCACGGAAATCTTACATAACACACCTACACGTTTAAATGTAAATGTGAGGCCTACCTCTAGTCTTGCGGAATTTCTCTTAAACCGGAGAGTTTCAAACCTTAGGGAACATCTTTAGAATAGGAATATTTTAGACATTGGTTAGATTGTAGGAATCGCGTTTTATTGTAAAAATAGAACTAGGATAGGATAGGTAACTTACTAGATTGTAAAGGGAGAATTAGTGTAGGTTTTCATAGGAAATTCATAATTTCTTATTCTTATTAAAGATAGGAAGAAAAGATTTATCTTATCTAAAGAACATCTTATCTACAGAACTAGTTTTCTAATAGAATTGTGCTTTGGTTAGATTATGTACAAAGAATTGACATCAGTCTAGGTTTCTACTGTATCACAAGTTGATAGAGAATTATAAGCATAAAGAGAGTAAATTCTAATTTGTTTGTTTTTAAATCATAATTTATTGATGTTTATCTTCTAATTTGATTTACCTTAACTGTTTAAATGACATTGACTAACTGACTAGACCAATAAGTTAAATATTGCCCTCTTACATAGTAATTAATACTTACTTATACTTACTGAATAAAGTTGATGAATAGTTGAGTATCACTGTAGAGTTTCTGGCCACATCTTCTCTGCAGATAGGTCCTTGCGAAGTGGTGGTAGAATCATTGCTTAATATAATAAAATAATAAGCCATTCCTCATCCAAAGAAAGTATTTGAGAAGGATTTTATTTACAAACTTTACATAAAATGTTCTAATCTACGAAGTATTAATACTAACATAATAATAATCCTCTTGTAAAGTTAACTCGAGGTTCTGATGATTTTAGTTGTCTTAAGGTGAGCAAGACGCAGCCTTGTAGCCAATTTCTGTACCAAAAAGGATCGGATACGCTACTCTACAAAAGATAATGCTGGAAATATCAGTAATCCTATCTTCATGTCTACTATATACCTAATAACATTCAAAACATAAGCATTTAAGTAATATTCTTCTCAGATAATTTCTGTACCCGGCTTCTGGTAGAGGTTCCCCATAAAAAACAATCACATTGTTGTCTAAAACAGTTATGCTTACTATTTTCTAACATACCTACTTAATTGATTCAGTTATATCTATATTGATAGAGTTAATCTGGTTAGGTTTATTTCTGGTTCATTGCTGATAAGGTCTAGGTTACTAAGTTCTTCTAAAAGAAACTGAGTTACTACCACATAATGTAGGGTCATAGACGATCACATAGGTATTCTGGCCAATTCTTAGTTTTAAGTATGTTCTAAGTATGTTTAGGTTTAAGAAATTTAAAGTCTGATATCTTGAAGTAGTATTTTAGTTAATAGTTTTAAATAGATTAGTATAAGTAGTTACAAGGGGGTTCTGTAAGCCCAAGATAGGTTAGTTACAATCTGGCCCTCGGGTGACCAGTATAGTATTAGTTTAAGTTAAGTTAGATAGGGATTGTTACAACCTACACTCACACGGATGTACCAACTCTAGGCGCAGGTCTTACAACTCGCCAACATTATGTACTGCGCGACAGTACGTCAGCACGCACACAAAATATAAATGGGTGCTTCACTCGTGATTAGACGAGATTCCGTCCGTCATTGTTTCAGGTCCGTGAGGTATACAAATGTACTTTTTGAAAAGTATGTTAACGGCCTCTTTTATACTATACCATAATTTAAATATGTAACAAACTTATGGTAGTAATTTATAGTCAAAGAAATTGAATGCTTTAGGTTCAATTTCTTTGATTATAGTCAATATATTTGATTATAGTACTCTGTGTAACAACAATTAACAACAACTAACAATTATTTGCCATTTAAAAGCATCCCCAAATAATTTAAGAGAAGGTAACAGGAAAGAATAATCATTTATGACAGTATGAAGTATCTAGTCGGGAGATAGGAGATAGTTAGGGAAAACTCATGATCACCGGCCGTGTATGGAGGGAAAGAGAGGTAGAGCACGCATGTCTGCGATATGGCCGAGATGCGGGAAGACATTACCGAGACAATACTACTAGACTAAGAGATTGATTGACCTGTACTTTTTGCAACCATCAGCAGCAAGGCTGATTCAGTGTTTATGTGGTGTAGAGCATCTCTGTGATGGGGATGGACCAGGTCTGCCTGCATAACTTCAGTCGGTTTAGGAGTTACAGACGTTTAAAGGTCTGGAAAAAAATTACGATCCACAGCAAGGCTGATCGTATGATATTATTGTATTATGCACTGTAGCTATACGAAAAGTACAAAAACTGACATGAACTGCCAGTCGGTTTAGGAGATACAGCCGTTCAAAGGTCAGACCTTTGAACGTCAGTAACTCCGAAACCGACTGTTTTTGTACTGTTAACATGGCTACAGTGCATACTACAATAATATCATACGATCAGCCCTGCAGCTGTTCGTAATTTTTTTCCAGACCTTTAAACGTCTGTAACTCCTAAACCGACTGAAGTTATGCAGGCAGACCTGGTCCATCCCCATCACAGAGATGCTCTACATCACATAAACACTGAATCAGCCTTGCTGCTGATGGTTGCAAAAAGTACACTTATCTCTTATAATATACAGGCCAGCACACACTGGGCCCGTGCGGCCTGGAGAGCTTTGGTGGCACAAGTGACCCACGATGGTCACCTCCCGATGGTTCAGCCACGACTAAGAAGAAGAAGTACCTACCTTTTGGTTAGCCCTTCGCCTTCGGTTGACGGTTGAATGGTTCAAAAGCCATACATATCTAGGGTAGGATAGGCTGTTAGGGTTGAGGGCATACAGGGTGTTTCATAAGTAACAATAAATATTTAAAACTCTTAAGGGGGTTGTTTAGACCGTCAAACTGAACAACTTTCTCTATGGGACCAACATCAAAATCGCAAAAAAAAAAATTTGATATCCCATACATATTTTAGCTCTAGTCGATTTGTAGGGTATGGAACATAAATTTTTTTTTTCGCGATTTCGATATTGGTCCTATAGTGAAAGTTGTTCAGTTTGATGGTCTACACCACCCCCTTAAAGGTTTATTTGTATTTTTGTAACACCTTGTATAGTTGCATTACTAGATGATTTATAGAATGCGTAATAGATGATTGTACTCATGATACTTAACAACTTTTCCAAAGGAACAAAGGGAAATTTACAACAACAAAAAATTCGACTCAAACAAACGTTTGATCCAGAGACGTTGGTTTGATCAACTGATGGCATTTAGTAAGGAAAAAAGTAAAATGTTTTTGCGTATTTCCTATAGGTTTCTTAGATAAAGTTGTTCAGTACCATTCTAAGAGTATCATGGATACTTCTTCTTGGTCGAAACCTCATGGCTGAGGTACGTGACCATCGTGGGCTGGTTGTGCCACAGCTTTCCAGGTCGCTCGATCTTGGGCCCGGTGTATGCTGGCCTATAGCGTTGTATCGGTAATTTCTTTTACTACATCGGTCCATCGCGTAGGCATGCGTCCTCTACCTCTCTTTCCATCCATACGGCCGGTGATTATGAACTTTTCCAAACTATCTGAGCTCCTGACTGTATGCCCAAAGAATTTAAGGACTCGTTGCATACAGATGATGGAGAGCCTCGTCATGATGGATACAACTCAACTATACATTCAACTCATGGATACAATCACCCCTTAAAGTAATGCAATTATTTATCCTAACACCCAGTAGAATACAAGGAGAGCGTCACCTGGTCTGTCACTAAACTCTTCAACAGACTCTTCAGCTGGTTTTTGTTTCGAACAGGAGAAGTTACAAATAATAAAGCAAGTGATGACAACGTTGCCGGAGTCGAGCGACGACTTGAGGTTCCGCCTGAAGTCCCGACTGCTGGTGGCCGCCAACTTGACCTGCGAGCTAAGAACCGAGACCGCATCGGTCGCGCAGCTTCACCTGCACCGGTTTAATGTCACGGACTCGCCCGAAGAACTCACCAGGAAACTGAATCATATGGTAATGGATTAAGATTCCTTTTATAGCGTTACCGAAAATATTTATTAGGTAATACATCTGCATGACTAGCATGGCAGCGTGATACAGCGCTATCACGCGAACGTACAAGATAGAAGGACTGATATAGCCTTATCACGCGCAGCATGCTACGGCCTCAAAGACTATACTTATTTAGGAATTTCAAACTTATATTTTGCTTAATCTTCATTTATTAATAACATACTCGTAAGATTATTTGACTGAGAGCAACATGATGATCAAACATTTGTTTTTGCTAAAATAGACCACTACACACAATAAATACACATCTGGAAACACCATGTAATTTTGTATCTAATAAGATTCAAGTTCATTCTTTATGACTAGGTGGAAGTGGATTCAGGCGGTGCAATGTACGACACGTTCGATGAAAGTGATTTGAGCGAGGGCGTGCGCGCGGTGCTGATGAGTACGGTCTACGTGCGCGCGCGCTGGCGCTCCGCCCCCACACTGCTGAATGGCTCCCACCTGTTCCACGACGCGGAGGGAGCCTCGAAGCGGTCAGTGCGCATGCTGCGCATCAACGATGTTATGCGATATGCTGATTTAAGGGAGTGCGATGCCGAGGTCAGTTACAATGCAAAATCATCAACGCCTTTTGTAAAACTTTCTTTTTTCCATCCACTGCAAGGTATAAACCCCCCCATTAAGGGTCGCTCTATCCTTTTCTGTCGCTCAGCTACGTCATTGGCTAGAGTGAAAAAGTTCGCAGCACTGTTGGTGCTGCCGCGTGCGACCGCATTCTCGCCCTAGCAAAAGACGTTCCTGAGCGACAGAAAAGTATGGAGCGACGGAAAAATGCGATGCGGTGCTGGAAGATGAGGTTCAACCCTAGTAGTACTGTAGCCACGGGACCTTTTAATTACCAAAAAGATTACCAATTGCCGTTTAGATATTATTGTAAGGTACAAAATTACTGTAAAACCTGCCTTCGATGTTACGGTTTTTTTCTATATTGTCATGTTCACCTTATATTAGTTCATACGTAATAGTAAGACTGTCTATAGTTGCCATACAAAGCTATAAGACCAAATGAAAAAGTCAACTTTGATCGGATTTTAACTTTGTATTGAACTAAGGTGGAGAACATGGTAAGTATAGAAAAAAAATGGTATAACCTCGTAATTAAACAATTTCATACAATTTTGTTAAGGCGGGTTGTGATCTGTAAGACTTAGGTTTGCATAAATTTTGTACCTTAACATAATATCTAATAATCTTTTTGGTAATTAAGATTTCCCGTGGCTACGGTACTAATAATACAATACAGCTACGTTTTATTTTAATAAATCTTTTTAAAAATTATTTAATTAATAACGCATATTTATTCGTGAATTACCTACGTAAAATTAAAAGTGAAGGTTGCTGACACACGTCTTGTTACAAATGTTACAATGTTTCATAGCAATAACAAATTTTCCATGCAATTATTGTTCCAAATTTCACACTAAGGTACCCTAAGTGTCTGATAACTGAGGTACTTTATTATCGTACGGTAAATAAATACAAATCAATACTAAATAAACTAGAAGTGACGTTATAAAGACACCACTGTTGAGTAAATTTGCAAATTGTATCCAATCAAGGTCTCGCTGGTTTCGCCCCTTGTTGTCACTACTTGTACCATCTGACTGTTCATTTAGTCGTTTCTTCTCAATTTCCTTACTCGGATCAAACTCTGTGAATACCACGTACTTGCCAGGTCCTCTTGATAGTAGTCGGGTTACTGACACGATCCAAGTGGGAGCGGGCAATGTGCGCCGTCTGAGAGACATTAGAAATAACGTCACTAAAATCGATACTAAAGTTACAATCATGGAGTCACGCAAGAACAACAGGATGACCGGTGTCTCCGAATCTGAACTATGCTTCGGTATGTTATATCCAATTTCAGTTAGAAGAGTGAAGTGTCCGAAAAGGCTAAAACATACTAGCATCAACCTCACATTATCTTTAATTTCTAGCAGTAGCGGAATTAGAGTTAATAGTGTAACCACCACAGAGGGCACAACTACAATTGCTCCAAGTCCTACTGCTTCTCGCTTGAGTACAAATGTGTATTTCAACATAGGGAATGTTTTATTAGGACAACAGTCGTATATTCCAGGTGAACGTTCATTATCTGCTTTAATTAGTTTCCAACCAGGGCCATCGTGGTAATCAGCTAAGACGAGTGGATGTAGTTTATAGAAGGTGAAGTTGACTAGTTCTCCAGCGTGCATCCAAGATCCAAAATACAACGTGCAGTTCTGTGTGTCATAAGGCCACCAACGCAGCGAGGTTTTGCATATAGCTGAATGAAAATCTTGATCTACACACGTCACCTTGCCGTCGCTGTGCACCATACAAGTCGTGTAAAATTTATACCATTGGAATGAAGTCGCATCTGCATTGAATAAAGCCATGGATGGGGTCCATATAAAATTACTTTTCATCTGTGTCTCTTTGATGCCTCCATAATCAGATGGATTCCACGCCAAAAAATCATCGTTCCAATTCAATGCTACCCAACTGTGGACCGTTAATTTTTCTTCTGACTGATCAAAACTCAAGTACTTGACTATGAATCTGATTTTCACGGTAACTGTGCTTTTGTGGTCTTTGACGGGACGGTAGAACGGATTGTAATTACAGGTTAAATCATGATGAAGCTTGGTCTCGTTTGTGTCAACTGACTTGCGACCGGCGGGGCACACGTCGTCGCCGGCACCGATGCCGACCAGCGCCAAGACTGACAGCAGCGCTGCCAGCGCAGCACACACGGACATAGTCGGGAACACTGTGCATGAAAATTGCTAGCATTACAATAATTCGTCTGGATATTTGATACGACATACAGTATCATTAAACCGCCCCCCGAGATAAATTTTAGAGTTGACCAATTCATGGCAGATAACATTATAATATTCGAAATACGATATCCTTAGGTACCGAAAATATGGTTTTGTTTATTTCCATGTAAAGTAGAAATGAAGCCAGATATGGCATTTTAAGAATCTTATGTCTTCTAGACTGAATCCGACGGTGGAGTATTCACCAATCCTGTCTCTTTTAAACTTATTCTTGATAACTGACAAATAACTTTTTTAGTCGCAATTCGCACTTTCATGAACAAAACAGCTGCTAATACTTATTGCTCTCGTTTAATACTTAGTCTCACTTGCACGACTCTTCAAGTTAGTCTGTGCTTTCAGCCCATAAAGCTGTTGTGAAATATACAATTGACGATACACTTAAACACAATGAATTTCAATAGAGGGGTAGTTCTTCGTTCCGGCATTCTCCGTGTAATTTTCGTGGCGCATTTTAGTTTAAAGATTTTTAGATAAATAAGGTCAAAATATGAAAGTAGCTGACAATACAAGTCAATTGATCTATTGCGCACTTAGATATGACTGTTACTTTCAGTAGAAATCAATTTTCAAATTTTTGGTGCCACGAAAATTACTAAGCCGTCCACGAAAATTATGCATACATTTTGCATTGTGTTTTTATGTCTTGGAGGCCTTTGCCCTGCAGTGGGATCCTACGGGCTATCACTTGCTTATTTGCTTACTTATTTTAATGTCTAAACAGCAAAATTTTGTGAATAAATTATTTAAATTACAATGGCTAAACCTGCCAAGCTAGCTTTTCCACTATTTAGTAAAGTTCCTGGATTGATTGTACAGTGTACACATAAAAAATAAAGTGTGTTAAGAGGTAATAAGTTTCACCTAAGTTGACAGATTTTTTGTGAATGTATTCGTACCTACATTTCTATAAAAATTTGCATTTGCTGAGACGAAACCTAGCGACACTGTATTAAATCCTTTCTTACTCACACATATCACCTTTCACACAAAGTTGTTACCTACGCATTCAATTTTCTATCTCTTTTGTTGGGAGGGAACTGCCAATCATGTAAGAGACTAGATGGAGAACTGGCCCTGAAGAGCTGGGATCGGCTTTGACCTGACCGACATGGGCCCTCCTAGTACTAACTAATGGGTTGCCGTAATTCTGTCTAAGTAGTTCAAGGATAGCACTTTAGAGGTAAAACGAAGTAGCAATAGACTTGTGGTTTTGAAGGTGCCTGTGAATGGAGTGAAGACCTATTTATTAAAAGGATATTCGTCATAAGATGGTTGGTGTGACAATAATTTGTCGTTAAAATGAAGGGGCGTCCCGATTTTAGTAATGATGCCCTGTAACGTTACAGTCAAAAGAAATCCCACTAAAATGAGGACTTTTTGACATCGATGACGTCTGAGAAAGTCCATAAAGCTCTTCGCTCTTCTGCGAAACTGGGATGGTCCCGAGGTGTCCATTGGAGCCTGGTATGTTAAGGAAGAGCAATTTGCTGTCTTCAAAGGCAAGGCTTTTTTGCAAACGAATCAAAATTATCATTAACAATTTCGGTAAAACCTGCGAATGTCTCGCACGTCCTAAATTTTACGAGTCGTTCTCCTGATCCAAAAAGACCTACAACATGAGGACACACTGCTTCAACTATCAGTGTCACCTGAACAAAGGCTCGTCATTACTAATATAAGGTACTTTTTTTGGGTTCTGAATCTATAATAGTAAAAAGGATAGGTACTGTATGGCGTTGTCATTTTCTACTCGAGTTTACAACATAGTGCCCGCACCGCCGTGAAGCAATGAGTTCGTTACGCACCCATCGCGAGCTCGCTACGCCGCAACGCGGTGAGTACGTTGACCGATCATCTCGTTCGCAACACGTTCGTAAATCACCAGTATGATAAATATAACCGTATAGCCAGAGTTCCTCAAAGCTCTATCTTGTTCATGAAGTTTGTTCAGAAGATTGAGTAATCCTCCGTTTTCATCAACGACATCTCGCATCCCTGGCATGTTACGATATCTGTCTTCGCAGACTCTGCGCTGCCCCTTGCTTCTCCGCTAGAACTTGTGTACCTATTCTTGTTCCCAAGCCGCCGCCAGGTTACAAAAATGGAGAGTAAAATCAGAGGAAAAAATGTAGCTGGGTTCTTTCGGAGCTGATAGGGAGGGAGGTCAGGATATTCGGTCGTATAATCCTTATAGTACCTGCCTCTAATGGTTAAGAGCATTAGGCTCTTGACACGGAGGTCGTGGGTTCGATTCCCACGGGGAACACCTATCGTTTTTCCCCAGTTAGTTAGGACATTGTAGGCTGACTCCACCTGATTGTCTGAAAAGAAAGATGATACCGTGCTTCAGATGGCACTTTAATCCATTGGTACTGGCTACTATCTCTGGTAGTAGTCGTTACATAAAAACCACTTTGAATAAACTCTGACACCAGGGCTTGCCCACACGATAAGAAGAAGAACCTTTTAGTGGTAGCCGTAATCTCTTTACCTGGATACGATCAAATACCTATGTGTAAAGTTAGATCGCGCTATGGCATACCGATCTCACATCCATCGCGTTCAAATTCACCATTCGAATTTTTCAATTTTTAATTCAACATTTTTCATCATCGCCTCAGCTGAAAGACGAGCTGGACATTAGCCTCCCCCAAAAATTGCCACAACGACCGGTCCTGCGCTGTCCTCATCCAATGGGTTTCCGCAACCTTCACCACCCGGTGACCAACGAACTCGTCACCTTATTCATGCAACGCCTTCTGGTACGCGATCAACACTCGAGAACTTTTCGTCCCCATCGGTGCTTTATTCTACGATTAAGCCCATTGAAACTTGAGTTTAGCAATTCTTCGGATTTTGTCAGCTACCTTGGTTTTTCTGCAATTCACTGACCTCTGAGTATCTCATATCGTATAGTAAGCCACCACGTCACCACGTCTCAGTTCCGTATGTCATCACTGGCAGAATACACTGATCAGTCCTCGTGAGATGCTGCATTATTTAGGATTAGAAGATAATATATGTAGCTGAATGCTGTCCAGCCGCCCAATTCGACGCTTGACCTCAGTCTCGAAATTTGACTTACCTAACTGCATAATATTGTTTACTATCTTATTTAAACTAAGGTTGTCTGGAAGAAATTGCTTATTAGTAGTCAGACCACATTATTTTGTGCCTCTTGTATTTTCTCTCCGTATTTTTTCTGCTTGTTTTTGTGTGAATAAATTATATTTTATTTGATTTGAAAGTTGGTTCTTGGTGTATTAGTTCTTAACAAACTAAAGCACAGATTTTCCGATCATAACAGGAGAGTAGGTAGAACATGGACAGGACATGATCCTCGTCTAGTCAATGTTCATTTTCAAACCATCACTCATCAAAGGCTTTCTCATAGTCCACGAATGCTGAAGCCTTTTTGGAACCCAGCTTGTTCGGGAAGCTGATTCTTATGCCATCGTTTATCATTAGCAAGCTGAAGTTGGAATGGGCTGGTTATAATTATTATCTATAATGTCAATGAACTGATGATGGGAGAATGAAAATGAATTGGAGAGTCATGATAAGAGAATGGAGACCATGCACTGGTTACCATAGTATATAGTAGGACGCCGCCCTACCGCCCACTACTTGGACTGAAGATCTGAGACAGATAGCAGGCAGAGACTGAGTGAGGATGGTCATAGATATAATTATTTTCTATCACACCGTTAGGGAACCGGCTTTGTTTTTACCCGTAAGACCACCACATATTCCACCACTGTAACTCTGTAAACCAGGATCAACAGCGGCGACCACTCATAACACTAGACACTGATGACTCTTTAGCTGGCGACCCGCAATTAATTTAGTCAGCTACAGAATTAGGAAAAATAAGTATCGGACTTCCCTGCATTACAAACAGGAAACATCAATAACAAAATCATGGCTATTATTAAGCCAGCTCCAGAGATAATTTTATGGCAGAGTTTAAAGCCCTTTCGCAATAGCACCAATGAATCACCATTATAAAACCAAAAGAAGAAAATAAACCTAATTAAATTTGAGACCTAGTTTGCTTTCAAATATATTATATAAGTATGGCAAAAACATCTGAACGCACCGAAGCCGAAGTTATCCCTAATTGCATCAAGATCCATGTATTAAGGGACACCAGAAAACAATTTTATTTAGTCAAGCATGGTCTGGCAGTCGCCGTGCCAAAGTTCACATTCCCATTGAATATGATGGGCGGTCTGTTCTAAATCGGGTTCTGGGACATGGCTGTTCACATGTCTGAACGTCCAAAGGGTTCAATTGCCTATGTGCTAAATAATAAGAAGGTCAATATGCATCGGGTCACCTTTATGTGTACCTTTACTTTAAAAATATAAGAGCTTTCCCTTAAAGCTTTGGGGGGTGGTTGGGGATCTACCTCCTAGCGGTCCACCCCGGGCAACGCCACCACAGACTACCAAGTTTGTGGTGACGGCTGAATGATCCCCCACAGCGGTGGTAGGCTCCGCAAGGAGCCGCCTGGATTGCGCCCACCCTCCTGCTGGAGTCTGACGCCAAGCAGCTTGCTGCGTTCCGTCGGTGTGTAGGTGTCATTTGCGCTGTTTGGAACCGGTCTTGGCCTCTGAGCAACACTGTACCGGGAAACTCATTCTGGAGGGTAGCGGGATCTGAAGAACGGTGACATTCGTTGGCCGACCGAAGTTAGTAGGGGGCCCAAGTAGTGCGTTAGCCACGTGTGAAAGGCTGCCCCACACAAATAGCGAAAAATCCCGCAAAGCCCCACCGTGCCGGTTGGCGACTGGAAGGGAGGGCCCGGTGGCCTTTGCGGGGGGGTTCGGGCGTCCCCGCAGGCGCCAAGTGAGTTTCCCACCAGTCAGTCGAGCCCAAGAGGTCCATCAGGGTATCTGAGGAGTGTCTTGACTTTCTTTCCACGTCTCCACCATTCACTACAAAATTATGAATCGAAAAGTGAAAAAGAAGAAAAAGGTTACACAACGGCTGCACTTCTCCCACTCAAAGTGCACCTCAGTAACATACGAGGTTTGCACTCAAATATCGATCCGGTCCACCACCACCTTGACACTGAAAGGCCACACCTATTCTTTTTAACGGAGACGCAGATAGCAACCCCGTCTGATACGGCGCACCTCAACTACCCAGGATACTCGTTGGATCATAAGTTCAAGAAGCGAAAATCCGTGTCGATCTGCTCTCCTCCTGATGACAGCCCTATGGGCACGAGGTGAGTCCGGCTATACGGATCGGCAGATAGGGATGAGATGCGAGACTTCTTTGCGTCTTATCTATGGCGGCAAGTGTGTTTTTCTTCGAGTGACCCAGCTTGTTCCGCTGATGTGGTTGCGGATGTGATTCGGCAGGGAATGGAATATTATATTCCATTCTCCGACATCGCACTCGGTCACAAAGCCCAACGATGGTACAATGCGGATTGTGCTCGCGCTAAGGCTCTAAAGGAATCCGCCTACCAAGCATGGGTCCAAGCTCGCGACCGCAAAGTTAGAGCACGAAGGGTCCGCGCGAAGAAGAGGGCCTTTAATTCTGCCGCCAAGTCCTGCAAACGTGTGATCCGGAAGGCTCGATTCGATCATGTCAGTCACATTGGAGTCAGACTGGCAATTTACCCCTCTGGTAGTAAACAGTTCTGGTCGCTTTCAAAATCGGTCTAAATCAATTTCTGCCGTCCTACTTTGCCTCCCATGCAGAAACATGATGGGTCGCTGGCTCACTCCGCAACTGAGGAAGAGAATTTATGTGCTTTTCTGTTTGCGAGCAATTCACGTCTGGAAGCTGGTGCCAAACAGCCACCAACCATCCCTCGTTGTGATTCTACGATGCCGGATCACAATACACAGGAAAGAGGTCCGCAGAGCATTGCGTAGTCTGGATGTGAATAAGGCAAGTGGTCCTGATGTCATACCTGCAAGAGTGCTGTGATATTGTGGGCGCACAATAGGCGCAAGTCAGGCGTGACTTGTCTCCTGTTTTAACACGCCTGTATTGCCTCTCTCTCACAACAAGAACGGTGCCAAAATCCTGGAAGCTTGCGAATGTGCAACCGGTTCCCAAGAAGGGCAGTCGTGCCGACCCCTGCAACTACCGACCTATAATAGCCATCACTTCCATTCTCTGTAAAGTCATGGAAAGAGTACTTAACAGTAAGTTGCTGACATACCTAGAAGATAATGATCTACTCAGTGATCGTCAATATGGCTTTTGCCGGGGGCACTCGACTGGGGATCTTCTTGTGTATGTCACGCATTGCTGGGGCGAGGCCATCGAGAAACTCGGTTTAGCACTTGCTGTGTCACTTGACATCTCGAAGGCCTTTGACAGGGTATGGCACGTAGTTTGCTGTGCAAGCTTCCTGCTTATGGCATCCCCGCTGATCTCAGCAGATTATATCTGATTTCTTGAGTGAACGGTAGATTAGAGTTGTCATTGACAGCTGCTCTTCTGACCTCATGGCAATTGATGCTGGGGTTCCTCAGGGATCTGTTCTCTCTGCGACACTTTTCCTGCTACACATCAATGACCTCCTTGTGTCAGGTATTGTTGGGCATGCAGATGACAGTACTGTCACAGAGAGATATCTATCCGGCGTTGGGGCCAGCGGGGATGAAATACGTTCGTAGAACGTGACTTAAAGTCAAACTTGACTTAAAGTCTTGTCTCGCAGTGAGGTGACAATAATCTAGTCAACTTCAATGCCACCAAAACTCAGGCTTGTCTGTTCACCGCCAAAAGGAGCGTTTCATCGGACTCCTACTTTCTGGGGTACATCTGTCTCTGTTTCCGACAGTCTTGAGCTTCTGGGCATGAGGTTGACTACGAAACTCAACTTTGGCGCTGATATCGAGTCTAAGGCTCAAACTGCAGCCAAAAAGCTGGGCATCTTAAACAAGGTGAAGCGGTACTTCACTCCTGGACAGCTCTTAATGTTGTATAAAGCTCAGGTCCGATCGTGTATGGAGGAGTATTCCTGCCACATGTGGGATGGCTCAGCTAAGAATCAATTAGACGCTCTCGACTCGGTTGAACGCAGAGCCAGGAGGCTCATTGGTGACAGTAAGCTGGTAGAAACCAAGCTTTAGCCTAGTCCACCGCCGCAGAGTAGCCTGCTTGTCGGTCTTCTACAGATTGTACATCGGCGAGTGTGCACAAGAGCTGCATGTTGAGCTCATCCAGCCGTCTCCTTTCTACTATCGGACTTCCAGATACCGCGGGATACCACCCCTTCTTGGTTTATATCCCACGTATACGCACTAAGCTAAGATTCAGCGGATCAAAATGCGTTATGATGATTACTCTTACTATTCCGTCATCAAATAAACTTTTCTTTAGTCAGTCAGTTAGTCACGGAACTCTTTTATAAGACAAGTATGATAGGTAAAATGCCATGTCAGTTTGATAATCATTATGGTACTTTGAAGAGACAGATTTCAATTTTAAACTACCATTTCGACAAATAAAGCATAATAGACATTTAAACAATCGATCAATTACCCAAATTCACAAAGAAATTCTATATTTCATGATTAAATTCACTCAAAACAGGTGGGTAATAATTTTCGTGGGATGAATAGTAAGTTTCGTGGACAGCATTCCACGAAAATTACGCCACGGAAATTACGATTTCTGACTGTTTTTACAATTTACTCCTTATTTATCATTTAATTTCAAAGAATCAATACCTTAGGAAAATCTCGTCTATATTAGCACTTCTAAAAGTTAACAATAATAAAAAACAATGCATCCTTTCTATTTAATACAGTGTCCACGAAACTTACCTAAATAGGTGAATAAAAAGTTGATTCCGGAGATAAGCTTTTATATCTTAATACACATTGTATATAGCCTCAAATTGCATTAAATATTGAATTCTGGGATATATTTCCGTGTCTGTTAAAACAATAAACTTACTAATAGGTTGTAATTTGTATACATACGAAGCGTTTAAACCTGCGCTCCCAGAAATCATGAAATCGTGTGACCAACACATATTGGCTTCTAAATCTTAAACAAACTTTTAAATCTACAAATAGAAATAAGAAATGAATAAAATAACTCTTGACAATTATTTTGATATGCAAAACTTATATGTAACACAATAAACTAAAAAGTTATATGCGATTGTTTTACGCGCTAGGAGCGTGGGACACTCGAAGAATAGCCAAATTCACCCCGTTTTCAATGTTCGGACGAAGTTTTAAGTTATTAGTTTTATTTATTTTGATGAAATAATTAGTGTTCCAGATAGATTAATAAATGATGAAACGTATAAAATTTGTTTGAATGCTGTATCTTTCATATCTTAGGATTTATAGCCGTGTGACCACCATTTTCGAGGTTTCAAATAATGACCCAGAGGGAAGTCTGATATTTCCTTTTGCTACTCCTCCTATCTTCTTACCAAGACAGATTAGAGTCATTCCCCGGGCTCGCTGGACTTCATAGTCTAGCCGTAACAGATACTGCACTCAACCCGGTTTCGCACGCATTTTCGAATTTCAAACTTTGCGCTTCAGGAACGAAAACTAAAATGCGCCTTATGTCAATGAGCGACAGCCTGCACCTTGGAAGATGAACGTGACGTCACGACTTCATCGCAGCTGTCAAACGGGAGTGACGAGGCACTGGTCTAGTGTTGTGAACGTTCACCGCTTTACGATTAGGATCCTGGTTTACAGGAGTTATATCGGTGGGAATGTGTTGTGGGCCTATACCCATTATTTTTTATACACAATCGTGAAATAATGTATTTACACTTCAGGCTATTGAGATACCCTACGGGACTCCTGACCTCAGCCTGCTGCTACTGGTGCCGCGAGGACGGTCACTGCGCAGGCTGTCTGAGCTCATCTTCAAGACCCCTATGCAAAAAATCATTAGCACGATGCATACGATGCGTGTGGCCGTCTCAATCCCTCTCTTCACTCTTCGTATGACTCTCTTGTTGCCAAATAAACTACAGTTTGTAAGTGTTCGGTATATTTTTCTATTTTGTATCTGTATTAAAGTGTTCGTCAGTCAGCATCGCGCAAAGCCGAGGTCTACTTCGGTCGAGGAAATACTTGCTCGTAAAGTGGTTCTTATTGCACCGCTTTAAGGTACATAATTCAGCTTATAGAACACGCGTGCGAAAATGTTAACATTACCGCTGTTATGTTAACTTAATCTGGAGTGCGATTTTTGAATCTCATTCGGTGAGCTCAGCAGTTGGAAAAGTCAACATTACAATGGAGATATGCATCTGTCTACTGCTGATTTGACTTTGAAAAATCACACTCCTGTAGTATGATTTTTGAAAGTCAAATCAGTAGTAGAAAGATGCATATCTCCATAGTAATTTGGACATTTTCAACTGCTGAGCTCACCGAATGAGTTTCAAAAATCGCACTCCTGTTCTGGTTTAAATATGATAAATAAACGCTTCATTTCATCAAACAATTTATTTTAGTCAACAAATAGAGAGAGGTATGGGCACTGGTTCGAATCCGCACGGACGACATGCCATGTACCTACCAATAAGTTTTTCTAATTTATATATGTAAACTGACTGCCTCTCAAACGGTGAAGGAAACCATCGTGAGGAAACCTGCATTTTGAAGAAGAAATTCTGATTCGTATGTGATGTGTGAGCAGAGAATTATGATGTGAAGTCCACCAATCCGCACTGGGCACGCGTAGGGTAGGCCTGTGGCCTGTGCCCTGCAGTGGGACGTATGTAGGCTGATGAAGAACTGCTCAATGGTCACATAGGAAATAGCAGACAAACATGTGACCTGAGGCTTTCTTATTTACTGCCCGAGGTTAGTATACTATTTTTCTCCTCGACGTAGGTGGAAAGCAGCAACTTCGTTTAGCGCAGCGGGACGAAAATTGACGCTTTCCGTCCGGAAGAGAGCAAATGGATTAAGATTCTTTTTATAGCGTTGTCGTTAAAACTACGGGTGCGGTGCGCGCGCCTGACTGCATTCCCTTGCTCGGCTCCCCTAAAATGTCCCCAGAAAACGTGTGAGGTGAGGTGGGGTATCTAAAGACAGAGAGGGGCGGGGGAGTGGCCGTTCTGTATGTATTATTACCTATTCTGTGCCTACACTACAGCTTGGTAGAGCTAACAATTTCTAGATTTTATCGTTTTTTTTTTTCAGATGGGTATATCACGTATAGTGGACACAACCGACGATGTTAACAACGGGACGCTCAGGCTATCTCATGCTATACAGAGGCTCATGTTCTGGGCGGAGGCAGGACGTAACGCTTTTAAAGACGATGGTACGTCCCAATTTTAAACCAGCAGTACGATTTTTGAAAATCATACGAGCGGTTCGGCAGTAGAAAATGTCAGAATTACTATGGAGATTATGCATCTTTCTACTGCCGAACCGCTCGTTTATTCTATTTTTGAATCTCATTCGGTGAGCTCAGCAGTTGAAAATGACTAAATTACTCTGGAGATACGCATCTTTCTAGCGCTGATTTGACTTTCAAAAACGCACTCCTTAACTATGATTTTTGAAAGTCAAATCAGTAGGAGAAAGAAGTATATCTCCATAGTAATTTTGACATCTTCAACTGCTGAGTTCACCGAATGAGATTCAAAAATCGCACTCCTGGCAAGATAGCCCAGTCATTTCACGGAGTGTTGTTAGGAGGGATGCGATGGAAAGAAAAATTTATGAATAGGACTTCGATACTGATTAAAAAAAATGTTACCTTCAGGTTATTTTGAACGAGATAGGTAAATGCTAAATTTTGAATTTCGGGCTTTTGTTGCAGAGATTTTTTTTTATTTTGGTTTCTAGTCCCAAATTGGCTCCTAAATTAAATAAGTACCGAAAAACAAATCAATTCTTAATTTAGTCCCGGGTCAAACCGTATACTGACTGATCTAAGACACGCGAACAAGACAAACCTCGTTCCCAGTTTGCCGTCTCATCATCCTGGAATCCAGACCGAATATCTACGTCCATTCCAAATAGCAGCGAAATTTTAGGGCTATTTGAAATTCAGAAACAGAGATTTGAAACACGACTCTTACTTATTCTAAGAACAGCTATTACGTCCAAGATATGTCGAAGAGTAGGTACTATATATATTTCTGCTAAATAAATAATGCGAAGAAAGCTAAATAGGAATGGGAATTTCTTATCATCCTTATATGGAATGAAGTATAGCTAGGTACTTCTCCTTTCTCAAGTAGGTGTACCTACAGGTACTTTAAATACAATATATACATTATTTCCAGGTGTCGAATGGGACGAACGCCCAGAAATGGAGTTGTTGGTGGACAGGCCGTACATGTTCTTCGTCCGCTGGAAAAATATCACTTTGATAAATGGTAACTTCGTACTTTAATTCATACATACGTTCGTTCATGCGTACTCATTCTGGATTTTCTACAAAGAGAAGCAGTCTGCAGCCTGCGCTATCTAACTACGAAAGCCTAACCGGATGGAAAATTGAAAAGTCCCGACAAAAAAGCCTGATTTCCATTGAAAAGTGGTGCAATTATTGGTTTAGTGTGAAAAATCTAAGAAGGTTTTGAATCTGTTGATTTTATAACGTTGATTTGTACTATACTATACTTACTTCTTACTTACCTACAAAGAACACTAAGTTTTTGTTTATGTTGATTGGAACTTTCTAATAAAAAAATCTGGAAAATCGATAAATCCTAAGATTTCCAAAATCTTGCCTCAATCTAAACAAGTCTAAAAATCCTGAAATCTCCTGAGGTTTCAGGAAATACAGGAATTGTCCTGACACATCCTATATTTAAAGCACCTAACCCTATATCCGCATGCCAAATATCAATTAGCTACTGATATGCCTAAAGCAAGTCATTACAGCCCTGGAGTGCGATTTTTGAATCTCATTCCGTGAGCTCAGCAGTTGAAAATGTCAAAATAACTATGGAGATATGTATCTTTCTACTGCTGAGTTGACTTTTAAAAATCATACTATAGGTGAGCGATTTTTGAAAGTCAAATCAGCAGAAGAAAGATGCGTATCTCCATAGTAATTTTGACATGTTCAACTGCTGAGCTCACCGAATGAGATTCAAAAATCGCACTCCAGGGGTGCGATTTTTGAATCTCATTCGGTGAGCTCAGCAGTTGAAAATATCAAAATAACTATGGAGATATGCATCTTTCTATTACTGATATGACTTCCAAAAATCATAATTCAGGAGAACGATTTTTTAAAGTCAAATAAGCAGTAGAAAGATGCATGAGAACGCTTTTGTATGAGATTTAATAACCGTTCAAGCTCACCGATGACATTCAAAAATCGCACTCCTGCAGTGCGATTTTTGAAAATCATACAAGTGGTTCGGCAGTAGAAAGATGCATAATCTCCATAGTAATTCTGACATTTTCTACTGCCGAACCACTCGTATGATTTTCAAAAATCGCACTGCTGGAAGGTGGCATTAGGTACATATCATGTTACCCTACCGCAGCACTGAACAATTTAATCACTACTTTTTAGACCGCAGAGCCGAGCAATAATATTGTAAGGTTTTTGGTACCTACAGGTAGGTACGTAGATTATATTAAGGCCTCGCATGCCACCTCCGAGAAAACGATAAAAATCGAGATTTTCCTTCATCCTTATTATTTTACGTAGGTATGCCAGAAAGAGCGCGCATGACGTTTTTCTCGTTTAAACGCTTTGTCTTAGGTGGCATGCTAGCCGTGCAGTAATAGGTAGGTATAGGTATATGCTGAGAGGTAAATCAAACAATGTTGTATGTAAAATTAATGCAAGAATCGAATGTATTTGGTTTATTTATAATGTTAATGATAAACTAAGCCTATGTACGTGTAGTACTAAACGTTACTTGGTTAGTAGGTGTATTTTAAGTTTTTAACGATGATCTTGAATCAAGAAATTAATCGTCGTAAGGTATATAACAAATAATTAAAATTATATATACCAGAACTGAAACAATAAAGACGCAACTGTTTAGAAGGTTTGCAAATTGTAACCAATTGGCGGCAGTGCGCTGTTCCTCCTCGTTGGTAGAGCTCGCGCCGTCTTCTGTAAGTTGCTTACTGTCTCCAGAGCTACCGGCCTCGAAGTCAGTGAAGACCACGTACTTGCCAGGTCCCCTCGATACCAGCTGGGTCACGGCCACTATCCAAGTGGGAGCGGGCACTGTTCGCTGCCTCAGTGACATCAGAAACAACGTCACCAAAATCGATGTCAATGTTATAATCATGGAGTCACGCAAGAATAACAATATGATCGGTGTACCGGTGCTGTGCTTCGGAATGTCATAGCCGATCTCAGTTAGGAATGTGAAGTGTCCAAATAAACTGAAACACGCCAGCATCAGCCTTATATTATCCTTGACGTCTAGTAGTAACGAAGTAAGAGTCAGCAGCACTACCACTACGGAGGGCACGATCACAATCGCTGCAGGTCCCGCTGCCTCTCTCTTCAGAACAAATGTGTATTTTAGAATCGGGTGTGTATCGTTAGGACTACTGCTGTATATCCCTGGTAAACGCTTGCTATCTACATGTAATAATTTCCAGCCAGGACCGTC
This sequence comes from Agonopterix heracliana, assembly GCA_963693445.1. Taxonomy (NCBI): domain Eukaryota; kingdom Metazoa; phylum Arthropoda; class Insecta; order Lepidoptera; family Depressariidae; genus Agonopterix; species Agonopterix heracliana. Next base: position 12,650,465 of record OY856308.1, on the reverse strand, counting down.
GTGATAATCATCCAGAAGGACGGGCTGAGTCGGATAAAGCGTGAAATTGACCTGTTCTCCAGAATGCATCCAAGACCCGAAGTAAAACGTACAGTTCTGTACATCGTAAGGCCACCGCTGCAACGTTGTTTGACAGATGCCAGAGTGAGCCACTTGTGGTACGCAGGTTACAGTACCTTCGTTACTCACCATACAAGTTGAGTAAAATGTGTCAGACGGGTAGGAAGAGGCATCTGCGTTAAACAAAGACATGCTAGGTGTCCATATCTCGTGGCTTTCTACTTGAGTTTCCTTGATATCTCCGTAATCCGATGGTGTCCACGTCAAGAATTCATCTTTCCAAACCATCGCCACCCAACTGTGGATTGTAAAAGTTTCTTCTAAAGTATCAAAGCTCATGTACTTGATAGACAAGCGGACTTTTACGTCAACAGTATTTTTATAGTTCTTGACTGGACGGTTTTCTGTGCTGTAGCCACAACGTAGATCGCGATGAAGCTTGGTTTCATCGTTAAGTTCTTGTTTGCGACTGGGGGGACATTCGCTATCAGCACTGACCTGGAGTAGTAAAGCCAGGTGTAAGAGCAGGGCCGTCAGCGTAGCGTACGCGGGCATGGTCGCGGACATTGTGAAAGCAGATCGCCAGCCTGGTGTTCACGATCACATGACATTTGATACTGGTGCCGCCCCCTTGTGATAAACTTTAACTAATCTGCTTTTGCAAATGGTATATAGGTAATGTTGTAATATAACACTTCCATTGTTTAATTATTGGCAGTGAAACGTGAACATAAATTTCATTTAGCAAATATCACTTTAAATTAGATAATCGCTGTCGGAGACGAAATATGCTGTTGAGGTTCCAATATAGGTGCTGTAAAAATTCCTGGCTTACAATCATAGATTAAATTCTCACACAGCTTGACTGGTTCAGAAAATGCTATGAAATTCTGATTAAATTGTTGACTTAGTACCTAGACCTTAATACAGATTAGAACCTTCTATTATTGAAATAGCCGCTAATAGGGCGTAATTTGGAAGGCACCCAGACGGAGGGATGGCAGAGTGCTCGTTGTTGGGAGAAGGTGGAGACCCCGCTGCGGTGTAGGATCGCGTACAGGTCGGTGGCCTTGGGCCAGTAGGGCGCGCGCACGAACACGGCGGTCGCCTCGCCCGAGCAGTCCCGCATCAGCAGCAACTCACTGCCTCGCCGCCCGGTCATCGTCCACTGGTCCGCCGTCTGGTTCTGCAGCTCGTACTGTCCTCCTGGACAACGACACCTCGTTACATCGTGTGATCATTGATAGGATTGTCTTCGACCAAGTAAGCATGGTCTTTACATTGAATTATAAGTAGGTAGATAGGTATTTTTGGCTTTGATATGTCAAGATAGAACCTCCCGCTTCTAACGTACTGAAACAAATGGGCCAACTTTCTTAGGTTGGTGTGCGTGCGGCGTCATACAACGTATCTCTGTGTGCGTGTATATGGATGAATAGGGTATAGGGTTGAACTGTCACTCAGGAACGTCATTTGCTAGAGCATATAAGATAGACGGAACGGAACAGCACGGAACAGCACGCCGCGTGCGATGCTGTGCTGCCTGGTGTAGTTCAACCCTTACCGGCATTACCTGCGGGGCTAGTACGCCAACCCGCGATATAGCGTGATATAGCGCTATCACGCTTTCGCTCTCTTTCTATTTGCACGAGACAGAAGACTAAATTTGACAGATGTTGGCGTAGCCCCGCTGGTTGCCATTTTTTTCGACGCGTTCTTAGCTTAGACTACTGTACCTACTTATATCTTGACATAACTTTTCAAATACTTTTCTTAGTTGTGGCAAGTTTTTGTTAGTATTATGGTCGTAAGTTTATGTAAGTATGTAGTTATGTAAAAATGATGGTTAATTAATAACGTAACATAAAGTTTTCACGCTATGATCATCATCATTTTGTCTGAATAATAAGTTGCAGATAGGTTCAAGTTATCTCATTAACCATAGAAAAATTATATGTCTAGAATGAGCCTCACACTTGTTCCGTATAAAACAAAAGGGGCTAACTTTCTTAGGTTGGTGTGCGTGAGGCGCCATACTAATTATGTATGTGTGCGTGTATATGTATAGGGTTTAGGAACCAGTACTGGTTCCAATTTTTTTCGACGCTTTCGTATCTTCGACTGTCAATCTTGACATATACTTTATCAAAGTCATTAACATTAAGTTGCAGAAACGCTCATTAAAGATAATCCTCCATTAAATCACTTGCTAGCTTTTACTACGTCATCAAGACAAAAAGTGACAGCGAGAGATTTAATGGAGGATTATCTTTAATGAGCGTTTCTGCAACTGAGTGTTAGCCCTACTATTTTAAGTTTAATTTTTTCCATGAAAAACTTTTTTCATTGTTTGACACAATTAAGGTACAGTCAGCATCAAAAGTATCTAGGCATGTTAAGTGTTCATAAATATCTGGACAACTTTACGATAGCAAACCTTATTTCAACTCACAAAGAAATCAAATTAATTTATCTGTCATGTTATTATTTGTTAAGTTGAAAACAAATGGTATCTAGTAGGAAATAGGGTTTATTTTCGTGTAATTGTTCAGATGTTTTTGAACACCGGAGATGCTTAGATACGTTTGATGCTGACTGTACTTACTAGATAAAGAAGTATACTAATGGCCTGCTTCACCACTTCTGAGTAAGTTCTTGTTAACTTATCAGACAGATATTTTGACATAATTTCATACAAAGTATGTCAAACTATCTGTCTTTACTCTGGAGTGCGATTTTTGAATCTCATTCGCTGAGCTCAGCTGTTGAAAATGTCAAAATTACTATGGAGATACGCATCTTTCTACTGCGGATTTGACTTTCAAAAATCTCACTCCTATAGTATGATTTTTGAAAGTCAAATCAGCAGTAGAAAGATCCATACCTCCATAGTAATTTTGACATTTTAAACAGCTAAGCTCACCGAATGAGATTCAAAAATCGCCCTCCAGAAGTGGTGAAACAGGCCCTTAAGCAGGTATAATATTGTATCAGAGAATCCACAACTTGAATTCACACAATTAATATTGAGTGGTTACATCTTTTTGCTAACCTATAATAGGGTCCGTGCCTATAGGTAGTACTACTGCATACTTATTTTGTGCGTATCAATATCATATCAATTGTGGCTCACCTTTTCCCTCGGTAACAATAACATTTTCTAGTAGGCCAGAGTATTCAACACCTTTATTTTGTAAATAGTGCTTGCCTACCGGGGAGAGAACTTCCAGCAAGCAGGTATTCCAATCCACACGACCGCTGAAGTTGCCGTACTTCGTTAGACACTGTTCACGTTCCTGTATTATTTACAAGGTGTTACAAAACTACAAATAAACCTTTAAGGGGGTGTTGTAGACCATCAAACTGAACAACTTTCACTATGGGACCAATATCGAAATCGCGAAAAAAAAAAAATGTTCTATACTCTACAAATCGACTAGAGCTAAAATATGTATGGGATATGAAATTATTTTTTTCGCGATTTCGATGTTGGTCCCATAGAGAAAGTTGTTCAGTTTGACGGTCTTAACAACCCCCTTAAGAGTTACAAAAATTTATTGTTACTTATGAAACACCTTGTATAAACATCGAGTGTCACAAGGATAGCAAAAATACAAAATAAACGCGCGCACCGAGGGCTCCCGTACCACGACACAACATATATTAACTTACGAGTTTTTTTTTCTTGACCTTTAGCGCGAGACCGACTCACACTTGGCCGGTTTTATTAGTCGTTGTTATACTGTAGAGTTTGCTCTATAAACACACCAAGTTTAACACATTCACTGCCACCGTCAACTCTAGTGGTTTCTTTATCTTTTATCGGATGCCCCCGACACATATCGTGGAACAATGGGTAACACCTAACATACTCCCAGTGCCTCTCGACCACTCTGCGTGTCCATTTTTTATTGGAAATACAAGTATATTCCTATTAGCACTTCATGGTTTGTCCCACAAAAGACACTCTAACATACTAACTCGTTGGTACTGAGTGGAATAAACCGGACAATCCTGCGTGTCGAGAGGCACCCAGCGTAAGAATTATATGGACAAGCATAAGTGTTCAAGGGCACAAAGCATTGCATTTTTTTGAACAACTATAAATGTTCGGGGCACACAGCTTTCTATGTTTTGAAGTGGCACCTGGGTTATTTAGGCTTACGGGGGAGGCAGTGAATACGTCGTGTTTATGTTTTACCGTTTTTACGATAGAGCGAGAAGAAAAAACGTTGTTGAAAACTAGTTTCTTGCATGACCCCCTTTTAATTTTTTATTATTTGTTAGCAAATCCACCTTAATATCGTACATTCTGTGAAAATTTCAACTGTCCAGCTATAACGGCTCAAAAGTAAGTAAGCCCTAAATAGGTAGGACGGAGGGACAACGTAGGCTATGAATAGGGTGCGTGGGGTGAGGTCATCTGAGTAAATATCCCACAGAGAGAAAGCTTCGACACAATAGCGTTAGTTGACCATCTATTATGAGAGATACCTATTGGGCGAGAGCGTCACTTGATAATTTTGTGCGGTTCTGGCCCCAAAGAGAAAGCTTTTAGGAGCAGCGCACAAAATTATCACGTGACTGGCTAGCGGTGTATCCAAGAAATTTGGAATACTCTATAGTGGAGTAAGGGACACACCTAAAATTGGAAATATCGACGACACCATTGCCAATTTTCTTGTATCAATGCTTGTAAGGAGGAGTGGTATCCTTTATGATTTAGATCCATGGGTGTATCGAATCTTTCTCTCTGTGGGGTGATTTACTCATGAGGTGAGATCATTCCTAAGCTAGGCAGTCATTTCGTCAATAATAAAAGGTGTAATTACCAAGTCCGTAGTAGCACGTATTTGAAGGGTGAAGCAGTGAACGGCTCTGGGCTGCGTGTACACAGTCATCCACTTCCCAACTAATTCCTTTTGATCTATTCTTGTACCATTTTTGTAAAACGGGCATGATAACGGAGCTGTTACATTATCATAAGCTCTCCCACAAACTGTTGCACAGAAATAGGGCAGGATGATAACGTAAAATAACGCCATAGTCTGTGTATCGATCACAAACGGAAGACTAAAACGGTTCAGCACAATTCACAAATTGTGAGAAGCGAGATTGTTAGACGATGCTGTGATGATCTTATTTCATGTTTTGAGGAAATTATTAAAACAATTTTATTAATAATGTTTCCACGTTCGGAAGAGAGTGTTTGGATACAATCATGTTATTTCAATCCATCCAACATCCATCCAACTCCATGGTAGGTAGAGACACAGTCAGTATCCGAGGTTGTCGCAGTCAGCGTATGAAGGAGCAAAGTAACTAGCTAGATCTGTAAGTTACCAAGTGTTGTAGTTATCATGTTTATCATTAGACGTATGCGTTGGTATAATGCATTGTCCCACCAATAAGGTACCTACTATTACACTGTAGGGCACATGCCTCCCACGAGTAGGTAATGGTCGACTTCATCCTGTTGCGTTTTCAAAAATAGGATTCTTACAATTTCTAAAATGTATCTTCACCCTTGACCTACATTAAAATAAACAGCAATGGGTCGGCCAAAGCAATCATTTTTCAGTAAAAGTTCATGACCGTCATCTGCGCAAGGCCTTTTGCTGAAAGATCTAGGAATATTCTTCGTAGCTTTTGCTGCAGAGAGTTACAAGCGCGGTGAAAACAATATCAGCTTGCAGCCAAGATATTATTATACAGGGTGAAATTGATATCATTAGCATCCTTTTAAACTAAGGCAGAGATTCAGAGACAATTTTTTAGTCATAGTTCGAACTCCCTGATTTTGTCAAAATTAATACATTTCGACCCTACTTAGTTACTTAGCTCGAACTAAGACTAAAAAAATCGTCTCTGAAGCTCGGCCTAACGGTCTAGCTGTTTTTTGTCTCCGATCGGTTTACCTCCCATAGTAAAAGTTGTTCAGTTTGATGGGTAGACTCTTAGTTTACAAGGATGCAACAGTTGCATTGCAACTGATGTCAATGTCACCCTGTAGGTACTCGTATCTGCAGGGAAATTTTCAAGGTGTATGGGCTCTCGGTAGAGTAGTATTCCTTGTGCATGGACGTAAGTCCACCACCACGCGAGCCGAATGTGAATTGGTAGGCTACATCCACATCAGAATTTATTCTTCAGGGCATGCAAGTTTCCTCACGATGTTTTCCTTCACCGTTTATGGGCTCGACACCAAAAGGTGTTTTATTAGAGATGGGTGTATGTATCATCAGTGTTTCTGTTTGTTAGTCTTTACAGGGTATAAAATTGAATGCGTTAGGTACTTCAGACCATCAAACTGAACTGAACAACTTTTACTATGGGACCAACATAAAAAACAGCATTCCCATAGAACATGTCAATAGATAGTACCTACCTACCTACCTACCTACTCAAGCAAAACGTATAAAAGTTTATTTCTTTTCCCGACTTCAAAGTTGATCCCATAATAAAAGTTGATCAATTCGATGGTCTAACTAAAGCATCCCCTAAGTACGTAACGCATTTAAGTTGACACCCTGTATATGAAGTATGGAATTGACTACTACTTCTAAGGACAGCAGTTTTCTTTTTCACAATTTCGTGTTTAGGTCCATAGTGAAAGTTGTTTACTTTGATGGTCGCTTCAGCGTGAAGGGTGCTTCCACAACCCTGTTAAATATGTAACGTATTTAAATATACACCCTGTATACAAGAATATGCCACTTGAATTATGCCACAATTAGAGTCGCCACATAACGGCATCGAGGTGGTCAGAAACTACAACTATAGTAGATTACACACCGAGGACAGGAAAGTAAGAAAGGTCTCAGATCTTATGTAATGATCTGAGGCTTTCTTATTTACTGTCCGAGGTTAGTATACTATTTTCGTCCTCGCCGAAGGTGGAAAGCGACAACTTCGTTTAGCGCATCGGGACGACAATTGACGCTTTCCGTCCGGAGGGGAGAAAAGTACATTTCCAAGCGTGCAGTTGCAGTAGCATCCTCTGTTACACTTGACGCCAGATGGCGCAAGTGACACTTTGGTAGGGTATATGCCAACTTCCTCTGTAGGGTCTAATTAATCACAGAGTACTGTAATGCCTAATGAAGACCATAACAAAATAAAAATTAAAATTTTACTAGCCAATGAAAATCAAATAAAATGTTTATCTGTATATTTGTTAGCGAAAAACATAAATATAACTAGGTACCGCAATAAATGTATAAAAAATAATTTAACGTGCAGAAACAATATTTAAAAAAATACTGATTTTAGGCTTACATTTTTATAACAATGTGCATGTTGGTGGCAATAGACGTCGTTCCTCATTTCTCTTACAATTATGTTAGACTAGTTGTATACACTTCATGTGTATTTTGGAATACTGCTTCCTGTAAATAAAAAAAATCTAAATTAGAGACGTTTTTGTCACTAATATTACCTACCTGCATCTAAATCCACTATAACAAAATTATTATGTACAGTATGTGACGGTACGCAATAAGAGATCGATATTTTGTTATGCAGATATTTATTCGATCGAAAGATATTAAGTGTAATTACATTTTAACATAGTTTTTACTTGACACTGTCGTTATAAATACTCGTTGACTAGTACCATAACATTTATAACACATAACACACATAACAGTTAGCCCGTCTGATCACTCCTGTTTACCTATCAAGTTATACATTTTCTGATATTAAATAATGAGCATTTGTTTCTTAAGAGGGCTCTCGGAGTCCAGTGGCGCCCTCATCACATTAAAAAAGATTTCTCAATAAAGAAAGCCTAAATTAAAAAAGTGTTCAACAAAAACGCTACAAAAGCTCAAGCTATTTTCATAGAATACTTTTATAGGTTTTTTAAAGGTCTAAGCCTTCGATCAACAATATCCAACTAGATAACGCGTCAGCGCTCAAAACATGTCCCGGCAAATAACGCCTCACTATTGGAGCGAGGTCTTATTTTGAATTAGTTGCGTTCGAACAAAGCCAACGTAAGCACGTCTCGCAATGCCGCAGTGTTCCTTTTTTAAATTACTAGGAATTATGGTTGCTTTGAGGTCGAAATTATAATGTATTCGGACTGTTTTCTCGGTTCGTTAACAAAAAATGTTGTATATTCACGAGGACAGAATTTCTCTTTGATTTTGTATGCGACCTGTTATCTAGTTGTATATTGTTGATCGAAGGTCTAAACATACAAATTTTGAAAAACGAAAAAAAGCGGCCGTTTTTTAATTTAGGCTTTCTTTATTGAGAAATCTTTTTTAATGTGATGAGGGCGCCACTGGACTCCGAGAGCCCTCTTAATCATGGGCTAAATCACCTAAACCATGTTAATAAATATCAGTAAATGTACAACATTACAATGAGTGCTAAGTTGTGAGCAGTCGAGCTAAGGATCAAGCTAGAACGCATAGCTAGCGCAAATGTAGGTGAATAATGTAAGCTGAATCAATATTCTTCAGTAAAATTTTCGCAGAGATTTTTTTTTTCCACAGAAAATTACTTTTATGGGCCCTTCTCAATATGCTGACGGTTATGTAAGGGGTTATCAGACCATCTAACTGAACAACGTTATTTATGGGACAACCAAAGGAATCGCGAAAAAAATTATTCTGTTTCATACAAAACTGCAATCCTACTCGACCCAAATGTATGGGACACCAGCCTGCGTAACATGACATAGGTGAGAGCGACACAGGTCACTTCTAAACGTCAAATTGGCGGTTATCTCCATAGTGTATCACTCAAATTTGACGTTTAGAAGGGACCTGTGTCGCTCTCACCTCTCTGTCATGTCACCCAGGCAGATAATTTTTTCGCGATTTCGAAGTTGGTCCCATTGAGAAGGTTGTTCTGCTTTATCGTCTGAACATCAACTTTAAAAAGCCATCAGCGTATTAAATTGGGCCCTGTATATCACACACATGTTTGATCAAACTATTATTTAATCCTACAAACATTAAATATTAATAAAATTCAACAGTGTATTAAGTAAGTACATTATAATATTGAAATTGTGATGCATATTCAATTTGAATGGTGTGATCAACTTGGACATCGCTAATTACTTAGTTAATACAATTTAATAACATATGAATCATAAAATTAATTAGCATACTTATCAAGCTAAAGTAATTGATCTTATATTTAAATAATGTCATCCCAAATCAAAATAAAACAGATGTCGAATCTACCTCGCTAGAACCTTTGTCAACAATTTAAAAAAACTTTTAAATCAACATCTGCAGTTAATTTCTTGCTTCAACCCTCAAACATCTTGCTGTTACCTTTTACTGATAAGAGAGAAAATTTTCTACATTAAACAAGAAAAACAAAGCTAGCATTCTATAAAACAAGTATCATACCTTTTTTACAATCTTATTTATTAGCTAGGTATCTCATAAGTTCATTTTGGTCATTAACTAGACATTTTATGCTAAAACTTTATATTCTTATGACATCGAGAACATTTTATCGATGCTTATGAGAACCAGTCCGAGTGATTCTAAGAAATATTGGACAGCAAAATTTCACTAACAAAATCTATTGTTATTATCACTAATTAGTAGTACTATTTTCCCAATATTAAAGTTACAACCACATTGTAGAAAGAACTAAAAATAACAGAGATATCTATAGCCCGACAAGTACTTATGCGTAACTTGGCGCAAAACTTCTGCACGCTTATGACCATGTAAATAACGACGAAAAGGCACGCAGGGAATACAGCGCCAAGTGACCCATTATATTTGACGGTAATGCCATTACAGAAAGACATACACGTTAAATTATTACATACCCATTTCGTATTGTACCTAAGTACATTATATATTCTATATTCTGTACATAATTTGGAGTTGGATTATTTCTAATCAATAAAACTGTCTTGCCAAAGATAAACTTGACCAAAGGTCATACTAAACTGGACAAGATTAGTGACCCGCGATTATTGTCATTGAATGAGATCACTTGACATCTACAGTGCTCTGCAGATGGGTGTTTATTACTATACTCGTACACCTTAGCCTAAAATACATTAGGTTTGGAATGTGCATGTATGTGCAAGTCACTTTTAGGGTGTAGGTGGAAATCAATTAGAATTAGCTACCTTTTATATCAAGCAAGGGCCTCAATTCAACAGTGCATTAGTAGGCATAATGTGAGTAGGTACATAACTACAGTTCAATGTAGTGAGCTAACAATGTCTTTACATTCCTCTTTTCACCTGTTAGAAAGAATTTATCAACATCTTTTTTTAACTGGGAACTTCATACAAATTAATTAGTAGAGTGTGTGGAACACACAATTGTGTTTAGACGTTTCTAAGAATTTTGCATAATTTTTTTGATGTACTGTTTACATAGGGAGATGCAAACAGAATATAGGTTTACATTGCTACATAATAAATTAACATAATTGTATTATAACTATCCATTACATTTACAAAACTAATGAAGGTGTGGAAAATGTCTAGGAATGACTAGACAGCGAATATATATACTATTATTATTATAGGTAGATATTATTATTGAATTGTTTTTCTTATAAAACATTCAGTAATCGAGTGTTTAGCTTAAAAAAAACACGACTTAAATCAACAACTCAATTTAATGATCACATGACTTAATTTAGTAATGTTTTGTTGTTGGAGGGCTTTCATGTGAACATTAACATATAAAAAGATAAATCAATCATTGAAATAAGTAAAAAAATGAGTAGTAATTAATGAATTCACATTAAACTAGTTTTACACAAGAATAATTTAGAATACTAAATTTACTCAACTATAATCCCAAAAAATAATACTTAAAAACCTTAACTCCTATGACTGAGAGCAATTAATGACACCACTTTTACCAAAATAACAAAAGGATGTTTATGTGAAGTGTGATACATGTACATGTTGTATTTGAGTTGGCACATTTGGCTCATGCTTTTCTTTAACAAATTACCTCTATGAAAAAATATACTGTAAAAAAAAGCTATGTAAATGTGCCAACTCAAATTCTCGTACAGAATGTTGAATTTGTAAAATTCATAATTATGTAACATTTTAATTGATATTAAGATTGCCACAAACTTAAATAAGACATTGTTAAGATAACAAAAAAGGCAAACAGAATTGGGCAGGGTTCGAAAGGATAATTATCAATGATAATTATCACGATAATTATCACGATAATTATCATGATAATAACAGGTTGATAATTATCAATTGATAATAACAAAAAATTGCGCCCGTGAAATAGAACTATATTCTAAGTATCCAAACGTGTATTTCCGCACTTGTTGCGTGTATCCGAACGCACGTCTAGCCGCGACACGGGAATTCCCCCAATTCACAAATGTCAGTTGGTGTTACGTAAAGCCAAGTGAACTCGAATGTTAATCTGTCAAATTTGACGAACACCGATTTCACCTTTAATTAATGACATTAATGTTAATTTGTATTGCATATAAAAAAAAATTAAACATATATTTTTTGTTTGTTTTGAGACAATAAACCTATATTATATTTCTTATGAAACAATTTAACAAATGATATTTTAATAATGGTGATAATTATCGGATAATTATCACGGCTCGTTATTATCTTGATAATTTCGAACCCTGGAATTGGGTATCTTAGTCTAATCTATCAGCAATTTGTGATATTCTTATAGTTTTTATCATTTTCAAATCAACGGATCTATCAAAACAATATTAATTGACTACAGGAATTTATAGCATTTAAAGTATACAACTGAATAGAAATGTATAATTGGAATACTTCAATTAATTTCTTTTCATTTTAACTATGGACATAAGAATGAATTTATTAATGGTAATTAGGTAGCTTTCTGCTGCACCTTTGCGTTAAACATCTTGTATTGTAACATGGTATATAGAAATACAACACTGAGCCTCCAGTGCAGCCCGCAATCAAATTTTTTAAAATTCTTAACAATTATACAACACTTCCTAAAAACAAGAATGTCACATTGTAGTCATTACTTGTTTTTAATTTATCGAAAAATTATGAGCCATTACATTCCACGTTTGTAGTTACTATTGTGCAATGGTGCACAATATACTTCAGTCATTCTGTGTGGCTTTAAATAAACGCATGTGTCATTTCATAAAGTTAATTTTTTCTCTATTACCTATCCCGATATTATCAGATATAAGTGCCTAACAAAAATCGTATCTTGAAAACTGCAGATAATGACAGATTTTGGCAGTTTTAATTATAGTACAAAAGATCAATTAAAAAAAAAAATATTCCCTCATAAATTGAAAATTAGCAAATGACTACAATGTGACATACTTACTTGTTTTTTTTTTTCTAAATGTTGTATAATTGTTAAGAAATTAAAAAATACTATTGAGGGCATCACCGATAGATCGGTACCCCTAAATTTACATACATGAAATATATGAAAGTTAAGAATGCAGTCTAATATGCAAAAGACAAAACCACATATTTTTAATGAATAATTTTGTAACAGTACTTTTTATGTTTGTAACAGGATAGATAGTGACTAAGTTTTTTTAAACATATGACCATTTCCTATCCTATCATATAGTTTAGATTAGATAATGTTGCATGAGTCAACGTGTAACAGTTAACAATAGATTTGGACTTTTTCACTACCAGCACTTTTAACACGGTCGTGGCAGTGAACGAGACACAATAGAACTTTTATCGTTATCACTGCTATGGCCGGTCACTGTCCACGAATGTCTTAACTACATACTGAAATGCACTAAAAAAGAAAGGAACACTTATGGTGATCTCTGATTTTTGTATTAACTACAACATTACACAATTAGTTTTTATTTCAATGGAAGTAGAAGATACTGCCGAGACATCTAAACATCACAGTTTCAGTGACATTTGCACTGAACTAGACCAGGCACTTAGATTACAGAAGAATTTAATAGATAGGGAGATTAATCTTAACAGTGAAGATACATCTTCATCTACATACATTAAGATGCAGATTATATAATAGAATTGACCTAATAACACCAAGAAAGAAGAATTATGCACAAAATTAACAATTCGGTATGTCAAGTTTTTTTTGGTCATCATTTTTATATTTTTTACGGATAGAAGACATAATTTTAAGACACCTATTTCATTCTTATTGCGATTCATCGAGTTTATCAATATAAATTTAATTTTTAAATTATTTTGATCTGTAATCTCCAAGTGCAAAAATGGTGGAGAGAAAATAATTCAAACTCCATGGAGAAAAACTACCTACTGCTATATTTAAAAAAATTAAAACCTGCCTCCTCTTTCTAACTCTATGCTGGAAACAGATACGGCAACATCAAGTTAATTTTATGTTTACCAAGGAGTTCACAGGTATGCCAGTGACGTCACTGGACGGACCGAAAAACGACGTTATTTTATTAAAAATATCTGTAATCCTTTCATTTTAAAATCTCTGACATAGAAAATATGATTATTGAGACAATTATCTCGAAATGGTTTTCGATTCAGCCCTCCAAAAAAAAACTTGACATACCGAATTGAATAATGAGAGAATATGTAGTTAAAAAAAAAACAGAATGCACCATAAGTGTAAGGGTATTTTTGAATAATACTTTAAAATTGCATATACAGCACCAAACCAATAATAAGTAGTTTTAATTAAGCCCGCCGATCCCTTTAAAAGGACAAAATTTTCATAGTCATAAAGGCAGAGACATTTAGACAAGTAAGTTTAAATTAACGCCAAAGTTTCCTTCAAAAATAAAAGATCCTTGAAGTGCTCTGACTTTATGCCTAAAACAATTCGTTCTTTTCAGAGTACCTTCAGTCTCAATTCCAATTCCTTTCTAATTATGGCTCGGTCTTACGAGGTTCCGATAAGTGATGTTACAGCAATGAAGTCAATAAATGTATCTCTTCGAATCATAAAAAAAAATTGATTATAACCAAAGACCAGGTTGGTACCTTATTAATTAATAAATTGTGATGATACGAACTAAGGTAGTTTTAGAATACAGTAATACCTACTAATGTGAAATTCCATAATTGACCCCACCTGTGTTGAGGCCGGTATTCTCCGAGGCGCCAGGGCCGGAGGCGGGCGCGGGGGGCGCCGGCATCGCGATCGGGGGCATCTGCTCGCCGGCGGGGCGCCCCTCGCTGCCCGGCTGCACGGTCACCGCCACGCCGTCCGAGTCGTCGCGCTCCAGCGTGTGGTAGTCCCCGGATTCCTCCGGCGGGCGCGGCTTGCACTTCCCGCAGCAACAGTTACAGCAGCAGCACAGGCAGCAGCAGAAGTAGCACCCCGTCAGGATACCGCACACGATGAACAACGCCTTACACCAAGTACTCGTAACTACGAAATAGGCGTTGACGTTTTCTTCGCCAAATTGTTCGGCTATGTAAAGCCCCAGGGAGCCGTAATTATCGTAAATGTTTCTCTTTGTAGCATCGCTGAGTATAGTGTGAGCTCGGTTCACCTCTTTAAACTTGTCCGAGGCCTCTGGATTATTCGGATTTTTATCGGGATGATACTTTAACGCCAATTTACGATAGCTTTTCTTGACATCATCTGCGGTTGCGGTTTTGGGGACTTGTAGTATTAGATAGAGGCTATCGCCCGCTGTTGATAGTTTTCTTTTATCCATCGTTTCTGTTTTATTTCTTATACACTTAAAATCACCCGCAACGAAAATAAATTCCTATAAAACTACGACAATCGAATTTCTGTAGAAAGACAAGCAAGAGCAAGCAAGCAAGACATTCATGACAGATAAAAATAAATGTTGCCATTGCCATGCCATGATATTGGACTAGTGTTGCCTAACATTCTAACAATTGTTAAACTATCGATACTTTCGTGACCTCGACTCATCCTCGACTCGAAATAGTGACTAGTTACAGAAGTACAAAAGTACTCTTTGCTGCGTATCGGGCGCTCGCCGGGCGCGCGCACAGCGCCCATCGCATCGGGCGCTGGTCATGGTCATGCTATGATATCTTAGTGCAAACGAAGTGGAACGCTGAAAGACAGCTTCCGCCATCTCTTGGTGACATTGTGAAGCACTATGAGCGACAGCGCGCTACACCTCACCGCTGCGCTGTACTAGTGAGAGATTTCGCCCATATCAAACACTGTCTTGTTGGTCTAGTGGTCTAGACAACCGGCTCACGATTCGGGTGCTTATGGTTCGAGCCTCGTGTCGGCCGGCCGTCTTTTTCTATTTATTTATCAATGTGGCTCCCCCATCCGCTAATAAGGGGCAACGACAATAATTAAGCCGTTCTAAAATCTCAGGCGACTTACCTATCTATACCCAATATACATATTAATCTATGGTCATGGTCATAGTTAATAGCCAAGAATATTAAATTTTTGTTAATAGCACATATCAAGTCTGTGGTTAATAGTAAAGGTTAAGTCGCCGCTTTACTATATACAACCGCTGGCCTGCCCCGTCAACTACCACTTTACATGGACAAAAAATCACAAAATCTACGGCCTACGGCTGCAACCCTGTGGCCGTAGCAGATTCTACGGCTTTTCGCAAATTCTACGGTAATTAATTAATTTATTTATAACAAATTCATTTTAAGAGTATTTGACTGGTGTTAAAGTTGTCTATGGTATGTTGGCTGGGCCGGCTGGGAAGACGAGTTTATAGAAAACATTCGAGACTTGTACCGGGAATAGCAATTTAAATCAAATTTAATACTATTAAAAATTGTTAGATTTTTTTTCCAAAAAAATTGCGAACGTTTAATTTATGTTCAAATCTTAAAACAGCGCCATTTGGCTAATGCTGAAAAGTGTTTCCTTTTTTAAGCAGTTATCTGAGAGTGACACGGTCCAACTTTGGTCTTTCTCCATAATATACATAGGCGAAGTATTTTTCGCTTACGCTGATAGACGAAACATCAGTGTAACCGCGTATGAGACAGCGATAGTCATAAAATCCTATACAATTTGTATGAAAATAGCTGTCTGACTCCGGAGTCAGACAGCCGTTGTAGAACAAAAAAGTGGCTACGTCGATAAGGACAGCAATAAGTAGCGATCTCCTTTTTTAACTAGAGCGAAATTGCTATGTGCATCTCTTACTGAGTGATATGACAAGAAACGTGCTTCATTCTAGTTCCTTCTCTTTCTACGATAATATATAAACACGTTTTTTTTTTTACCGAATGTATGTACACGGCCGCCTAAGAATTTGCAATGCATTGGCAACACTGACTTGACATTGACATAAAGGAGTTTTTTGCGGGCTTTGGTAACTGACGTTTGGAGTCCTCATATTTCATCGAATTTTTATTGTTTATAGTGAGTTTTGGTTCGTAAAATTGGTGTTGTTTTGCGTAACAAAGTGTCGTGCAAGTGAACAATATATAGTTCAGTGAAATATCATGGTGCATGGGTCGTAAACAGGAAAAGTGTTCCGTGATTTTTTCTCCAAAAACTCCAAAGAACCATCAAAACGTCGAATACCAACGTTTTAATGTGAAAACAGAAGAAATATACAAATAAAATAAGATTTAGCCAAAAGGTCTAGTAACCAGGCTAGTAAATAAATTGAAAAAAAAAAAAAAAATTGACATAAAGCCGTAGTAAAACTCTTTCACGAAAAAAAAAAAAATTGACAATTTGACATAAAGCGGCAATCGGCATCGGCACAGCGCATGTTTGTTTGTTTGTAATAAATTTTATCCATAACTCTGCGCTGGAATAGAATTACTCGATTGTTTCAAATCAGATTATTCGAACGGACCATGAATGGTATTAAAGATTTCTAAAAACAGGTTATTAATAACCTAAAAATGCAAGCAATGGTGAAGACTCGAGAATTATTCAAATGGTACCAGCGAGCCCTCGTCCGTCGGCCGTATCTGATACAGGCTATACAGACGGGGACCCTGATGGCTGCCGGTGACGTCATCTCTCAGACCCTCATTGAGAAGAAAACATTGAAACATGTCGATATAAAAAGGGCGTTAATGTTTTCTTCAATTGGATTCTTTGTTGGAGTACGTTTTTGTTATGTCTATTCTAAAACGAATCATGAAAGTATTGCTCCAATTTAGTGTTGATGATTTTGCCAATCTCCAGTACTTTAGCCACCGTCGAGTTCAGGGTTCATATTTTAAAAAAGGCTATGCCGGCAAGCGTAGCGATGCCCCCGTCAATTACGTCATAGCCTTAACCTATTAGAGTTTACCCGTAACTTTGTCCGCACAAATTACCAGATTTTAAATCAAATCATAAGCTACCAAACAAAAAAAGTTTTATTAAAATCACGGTGTTTGTGTGATAAAAACAAAGATTTACAGTTTTATAATAGCTTAGATATTGTGGGCTCTGCCTTGATTGGCCGCCTGCGCAGGTAGCATGCAACATGTGATACGGCTGTATCACGTCTTTTATCTCGTTCGTGCGCACGCAAATAGAAAGAGAGCGAAGGTGTGATAGCGCTGTATCACTGCGGCATGCTAGCTATGCTGGACATCGAGAATAACCCATTTTCCTTGACCGCCGAGCTAGTGATAATTTAAACTATTGTAAAATATTTACAAAAAAAAGATTATGATATGGTTTTTAGGTATCCCTGACTTGAAATCAACCTTTTTTAGAAATTCTGTCTGTTTGTCTGTATGTTTGTGTGTACATCTGTTGACAGTGACATGTCATGTAACATTCTATACATGATTTTTTCAGGGTCCTGCCTTGCGAGTTTGGTACGGGGCACTAAACCAGCATCTGGGTTCAACGGGTAAATCTGTGGCTGTGAAGAAAGTCTTTGTTGATCAAGTTATATTCGCTCCAGCTTTTCTATTTCTTATCCTCACTGCTGTAGGCACCATGCAAGGAAAATCCCGGGAAAAAGTACAGTCTGAATTGAAACAGAATTATTTTGATGTTTTAAAAACTAATTATTTCATTTGGCCGTGGGTGCAACTTGTAAACTTTTATTTTGTTCCTCTTCAATATCAAGTGTTACTAGTGCAGACGGTGGCTTTGTTTTGGAACACGTATCTGTCATGGAAAATAAACTGTAATAAATTAGTAGAATAAGTTAGAGCTAGTTCTGAGTATTAATGTTATGTATTTGTTGAGCAGCCATTTTATTTTTTTGTATTTTAATAGATGTTTATAAGTTTATTGTATTTTATTCTTTACTAGAGGGTGCTAGAGGCGACGGGCTCACCCTCCGTCACACTGTACAGAGTTTCGGTACTACTGGTGAAACGTGGGTGTTCTGAGGTTTCGGAATATCTCTGACTACCCCCACGGGGAATATAGTCGTGAGCATATGCTATGATATGCTATATTTCTTAACAAGAGTTAACCCACGGCTTCGCCCGAACAAATTATATACGAGATTTTGTGTGAGTGAACTCGGCTGCAAAGTTATTCTGCGTCTCGTACCTTTGAAACCTTCGCTGAGCTCAGCTTTCAATACAAGTACTCGCGCCAAAAAGCAACTTTGCAGCCTAGCATAACAAATAACTATTTCTTTTCTGAAAATCCCTCATTACGGCATCCTCTCGCGTCAACGCCATCTATCGCGGTTTGTTGGAAATACGTTTTACTAGCTGTCAGAAAACAATTTTTTTTTTAGTTCGTGACAAAGAGAATGGAATCACTACGTTTTTGAGTGATCGTGAATCACAAACTTTATAGAGATGCCCCCTACTAAAACTAAGTTGGCAACACTGAAGACAAGTTCGCGAACCTACGTTCGCGAACGATTCGAACCGAACGAGAGTTTTTGGCGGGATTTGGTAGCTGACGTTTGGAGTCCTCATATTTCATCGAATTTTTATTGTTTATAGTGAGTTTTGGTTCGTAAAATTGGTGTTGTTTTGCGTAACAAAGTGTCGTGCAAGTGAACAATATATAGTTCAGTGAAATATGATTGTGCATGGGTCGTAAATAGGAAAAGCGTTCCGTAATTTTAGCGCGGCAAAGCGGTCGGTTCACCTCTTTCCTGTGGACTTCTCTGCTTTTCCTGCATCTTTCTATTGTCTCCAAAAACTCCAGAGAACCATCAAAACGTCGAAAACCAACGTTTTAATGAAAGAAGAAGAAAATTAAAAATAAAATATGATTTAGCCAAAAGGTCTAGTTACCAGGCTAGTAAATAAATAAATTAAAAAAAAAAAAGTTCGCTAACTAACGAACGGCGGTAGTACGTAGTACTACTAGTACTCTCTATTAAGTCGGAGTTTTTGGCGGGCTTTGGTAACTGACGTTTGGAGTCCTTATATTTCATCGAATTTTTATTGTTTATAGTGAGTTTTGGTTCGTAAAATTGGTGTTGTTTTGCGTAACAAAGTGTCGTGCAAGTGAACAATATATAGTTCAGTGAAATATGATGGTGCGTGGGTCGTAAACAGGAAAAGTGTTCCGTGATTTTAGCGCGGTAAAGCGGTCGGTTCACCTCTTTCCTGTGGACTTCTCTGCTTTTCCTGCGTCTTTCGATTGCCTCCAAAAACTCCAAAGAACCATCAAAACGTCGAATACCAACGTTTTAATGTGAAAACAGAAGAAAATTAAAAATAAATTAAGATTTAGCCAAAAGGTCTAGTAACCAGGCTAGTAAATATATTTAAAAAAAAAAAAAAAATCTCTATTAAGTCGGAGTTTTTGGCGGGCTTTGGTAACTGACGTTTGGAGTCCTTATATTTCATCGAATTTTTATTGTTTATAGTGAGTTTTGGTTCGTAAAATTGGTGTTGTTTTGCGTAACAAAGTGTCGTGCAAGTGAACAATATATAGTTCAGTGAAATATGATGGTGCATGGGTCGTAAACAGGAAAAGTGTTCCGTGATTTTAGCGCGGCAAAGCGGTCGGTTCACCTCTTTCCTGTGGACTTCTCTGCTTTTCCTGCGTCATTCGATTGCCTCCAAAAACTCCAAAGAACCATCAAAACGTCGAATACCAACGTTTTAATGTGAAAACAGAAGTAGATTAAAAATAAAATAAGATTTAGCCAAAAGGTCTAGTAACCAGGCTAGTAAATATATTAAAAAAAAAAAAAATCTCTATTAAGTCTGTGACGGCGGGCGGCGGCGCGGCGGTTTGTTTTCTGTGCCTTGTCTTCACTTCACGTAAGTAAAAAATAGGTATTTCTTTAGATTTAAATGCTATTATCGACATTTCCTTCGACTAAGTCCTATACAAGTCTCATAACATTAACATAAACTTTCTGAATACTTAAATTCCTATTAGCCACAAAAAATAACCTTTGCGTTTAATTTGCAATTCCAATAGGCTCACATTATGCATGTTCTGCTGTAACTGTTCAAAAAATATTAGTTCGAATCGCGTGTTCTATCTAAATCCAGTCGTTCCTACGCGATTCAGTTACTAAAGGCGGTTGGGTACCTACCTATATTACAGTAGGTACCTATCTAGCGGCTTACAACGGCCGGCCGACCAGCGGAGTATCGCTACTGTCAGATAATACAATTCTGTTGATAAAAAATTTATAAGTAGGTACCTATCTTAGTTACCTTCACTCGTCCAAGATAATATAAAACCACATAATCGTATATTAACTAAGACTTTCAAATATTATAGTCCAACATAATATCATCATAATCAGCCTATATATACGTCCCACTGCAGGGCACAGGCCTACCCTCTAGGAGGGTGTATGGGCGTTAGTCCACCACGCATGCCCAATGCGGATTGGTAGACTTCACATATGCATCAGAATTTCTTCTTCTGCATATGCAGGTTTCCTCATGATGTTTTCCTTCACCGTTTGAGCAGTCGGTAATACGTACATAAGTTAGAAAAACTCATTGGTACGTGGCATATTGTCCGTGCGGATTCGAACCCGGACCTCTTGATTGAGAGTCCATAACTCTCCGCAACGCACCACCGAGCTCTTAACCCATTCGTAGCCACAATAGAAACAATAAAAAAATGTCACAGAAGCCACCGTGATTTATTGGAAACATGTATTTTTTATAGAGTTGGTGTCGGCTATAGCCGTCAATGGCTCTTAAATACCAAATAATATGTATCGGCTAGTGCCGTTAGTGGCTGCGAATGGGTTAATCTAAATATGCTGACGCTTTAAGTGTCTCTAACCAAATTCGTAGAGCAGAGAAAAGTTGAACTCACTTCGCTTGCTCTAAGTTTCTGTTTTAATTACCTACCTACTGTGCCTACAATAATCCTAGAGTTCTGACCACAGCTAAGACGTGGTGCTATCAACTTCGAGCTCGCTCGATCCAAAGCTTTTACTACTTTGTACATGTTTTGTACATAAAAAGCTTGGCTCTAACCAATTCGTATTGAGGTGAAAAGTCGAGTTTGTTCTAATCTACTCTATTTTTTTTTTTATAATGGCTGCCATCTTAGGTATGTGATGATTTTGCCAATGTCTAGTTTTAGCAAGAGTGCTTGATGTTGTATGGTAGTTTATGTATTTTGGTGACGTCAAGGATTGTTTTTCGAAAAGAACACTATCTTGAGCACCACTGGAGCTTCATTGTAGGCCCAGGAAGGGCAACCAACGAGCGACGCGACTACCCAATAGCAGACCTACAACGCGACTCCGTCGAGTTTGTTTCGCTCGCTGATGTTTCTATTTTTGCATGGATGAACCAAAAGATGTCTGACCACAACTCGAATCGATGAGCAAAAAAGTTGGATTGCAGTTTTGTTTGGACCACTTGTTTTTTTTTCGCGATTTCGATATTGGTCCCATTGAGAAAGTTATTAAGTTTAATGGTCTGATCATCTCCTTAAAAAGCCATCAGCATATTAGAAGGACCTTATGCTATAATACAGGGGTGGCCAAACTTCATACATTGTGTGGTCTACATCAACCGCAAAAGGTTTAGCAATGAATGTATATGAATAGCCTGATTTTGATAGACATACTGTAATTTTTTTACGTTTTAATTTAGTTATTAATCTCTTTGTGAGACTAACACAAAAGTCGACCTCAGGCGACCGGGTAGACCGCGGGTCGCCCGCGGTTGACGTCTTGGCCACCACTGCTATAGTAAGTAGAACCTACCTGCCTAATTTGTATGTTTTCTTTATAGAATCTCAAAATGAACAACCTAGAGCTGGTATCGTCTAACAAGATTTTCGGGGGGTTACAAAAAGTGTACTCCCATGAATCGTCAGAACTGACATGCAAGATGAACTTCTCCATTTACTTGCCGCCTCAAGCCGAAGGTGGCGACGTCAAGCTGCCAGTGGTCTTCTATCTCTCTGGACTAACATGCAGTGAACAAAATTTCATATCCAAATCTGGTTTTCAGAGGTAAATAATTTAGTAGTTCTCTTCTTTACATATTGGGGTAGTCAGAAACATTGCTGCAACTACAAACTTTCTGTTCAAGAATTTAGTTGTAGCGATGCTCACATTTAGCATGATGGAATAAAGTATCAAGTGGCGAGAGTTGGCTAGCCTTTCGCCCACATGCATAAGAAAACCTTGAATCCTTTAGTCGCCTCAATACGACACCCATGGGAAGAATTGGGGTGGTCCATTCTAAGCTAACTACACGACTTTTTTGAATTAGGTACTGTTATTTCCCTACCTCCTACTAGCTCCCGACACTTCATCTGCATGGAATTTTTATGCCTGTGGTTCAAGCTATCTCTACACCAAATATAAAAGACGGAGACACTCACATTTGTTATTGTATTGGAAACTTGCTAATGATGTAGTTATAAAACTGTAAAATAAGTTTGTCTATATGTTATAGTCCGTTTTCTATTGGGATCCGTTGTATGGAGAGGTTTACAATTTTGAGTAGAGCAATGCCACTTGGTACAGGTGTAATACAAGTCAAACTAAGCCCAAAGAGCCTGGTAGGCAGATATAACTCCGTGTCTGGTCCGGGGGGGTTAAAGTACCGGACTGCCAGTACTCAGAACAAAAATTCTAGCGGATGTATTTGAACTCTTGGGTCAAGTTTGGTATCGTTTTCAGGTAAATCGTTGATGGCCAGTTCATTCCTCATACCAGTTTTTTAGGTTCCCGTAGCAAAAAATTTTGTATTCCCTAAAATAATAAATTTTCAGTACTAAAATTTTGCACATAAACCCTGATATTTTCAGATTTTTGTATGAAACTTAACATTAAAAAAAATATTTTCTGAAAGCCCATTTAATGTAGATTATAACAGTTCAACATAAACAAATAATATCCGATTTTCAATTTTCAATTTAAAAAAAATTATTGAAAGTACTGCGGCGTTTGGCAGCGGTTTGAAAAAAGACCTGAAAAACGCAATGTAACCAGTGGTGCGATTAAGATTAACAAAAAATAACGTACTTGTAGCCTTTACAGCTATAAATTTTAATGCCTACCTGCCTAAATAAGTTGCGGGTAAACTCAATGTGAAACATCAATTATCATAAAATAAATAGCCATGTGAAGTTCGTTGCTGAACTCCAGCCTCCCTGATATAGAGGTGTGCTACTTAAACTAGTGCTGCTTGTCAAAATCATTTCATTACTATCACACAGATTACATTGTCCTGGGTAGGTTTGGTAGCTCTTTGAAATTGACCTTTAGTTTGGAGTACCAATTAGCATTCTATTGTGTGGATGTTAATTGGATTTTATTTTCATGGATCCATGCTAAAAGCATAGATGTTTAAAAAATATTCATTCTAATTCTTTTAAAACTTGTTTTAGTCTTGATTAATACAAAATTGTTATAGTAGCAAATAAGTATAGTAGTTACAAATATTTTTAAATGTACTAAATTACGGTTATTTAATCAATTTGCTGCCCTACTCAAAATATGAAAATTTTATGGTGTTCTAAGTCTAATACTGCTGCGATGATTTATAAAATTGTCCTGCAAGACCCGGCGGCATGCCAGGCCCATGATATTGCAGACCTGAGGTAGATCATCGGCATCAAATGTGTTAAGAAAACATGTTTAATCAATGTTACATAATGATAACCCAAAGGAAGTATCTTGAAATATATCCAATTAATTGCAATTCACAATTTTTTGCTGATTGGTTATCTTCATTATTATTCATATGTATTCCAATTTGAATGTACCTACTCATAATATTAACTATCTTTGTTATGCTTGTAGTGATGTAGGAAACATGTTTTTATATTTTAAATAGCAGATGATTATTTTCTCTTATCAAACTCAAACTCAAAATTTGTTATTCAAAATAATATCACATAGATAAATTTCTGACGTCATTTTTGATTCTACCACCGCTTCGGAAGGTGTTCCATTGTAGAGAAGATGCGGCCAGAAAGTCTACAACACACTTCTTTTAAACAAAACAAAATATACCAAGTACAAATATTGAATTACATAGTGTAACATTGTCAAGACCAGACATTTTATCCTTTCTCTGCTGCTTTGCTGGCTTGGCAATCTTTTCTTAGACAACAAAATGTCCCATATGACCACAAGCTACAGGCTAACTTTAAGTCGGCTACCTTCCTGTTACCATTCAGTATCATCATATGAAATAAAAATACTTCGCTAAGTAAGAGATATTTGTTTATTCAACTCACATACCTAATACCTACATACATGACGCCTTTTTCCCAGAGTGAGAGGCAGAGACTATGGATCTGCATTTTGGGCGGTTCTGACACAACTCTCTTGCTTCCTCTAGGTCCATACATCTTGTCATACATTCCCGTCGATTTTGGCTACTTTTATTACCAGACTCCGAACGCTCCTTGCGTTACGTTTTTAATCTGGCATTTTTTCATGACCTTGATCTGGTCTAGGTACGCCCATCCATAGATTAGTATGTATATTGGGTATAGATAGGTAAGTCGCCTGGGATTTTAGAACGGCTAAATTATAGTCGTTGCCCCTTATTAGCGCTAGGGGGAGCCACATTGATAAATAAATAGAAAAAGACGGCCGGCCGACACGAGGCTCGAACCATAAGCACCCGAATCGTGAGCCGGTTGTCTAGACCACTAGACCAACAAGACAGTGGTTGTTCGGGCGAAATCTCTCACTACTACAGCGCAGCGGTGAGGTGTAGCGCGCTGTCGCTCATAGTGCTTCGCAATGTCACCGAGAGATGGCGGAAGCTGTCTTTCAGCGTTCCACTTCGTTTGCACTAAGATATCATAGCATGCGCCCATCCTAGGTCTGCCTCAACCAATATTTCCCACACTCCTTATATATCTGTTTCGTAAGTCCCTTTTCACACGATCCGGTTGCCGGATAGCCGGCGACGGGTACCCGGCGGTGAAGTTTATGGCCATGTATGTTAGCTTTAACACGGAACCGGTAGGCCCATACATAGGAAGCCGGTTGCCCGGCGCCGGCTATTCGGCTACCGGAACGCGTGAAAAGGGACTAAGTCAACTTTAATTCATCCTTTCGATATGTCCAAACAATCGAAGCAGTTGTGCATTCCCTTCTCTGCTTTAACCACTAACATCGTCATTCACAGATACGCTGCAGAACATGGAATCATTGTTATTGGACCTGACACGTCTCCTAGAGGAGTAAAACTGCCCGGTGATGATGACTCGTGGGACTTCGGAGTAGGTGCTGGCTTCTATGTGGATGCTGTTAAAGAGCCATGGTCCAAACACTACAGGATGGCCAGTTACGTCAACAAGGAATTGTATGAATTAGTTCTACAGGCATTCAGTAATGTCGTGGATGCCGACAGAGTTGGGATTATGGGACACAGGTAAGAAATGAAAATTAAATCTTTTTTTTCTTTAGGACATTACCTACAGGTCTTTCTTAATACGCTTTATGGGGATGATCAGCGATAATACCATCAAAAATTGAGCAATTTTCTTTATTGGACTTATATCGAAATTGCGAGAAAATAAATGTGATGTTCCATACAAAACAAGTACAAAACTGCAAATACTTGACT
The DNA here is from genome assembly GCA_963693445.1 of Agonopterix heracliana. NCBI lineage: Eukaryota > Metazoa > Arthropoda > Insecta > Lepidoptera > Depressariidae > Agonopterix > Agonopterix heracliana. The sequence continues at coordinate 12,624,541 of OY856308.1, read as the reverse complement.
CAACAATCAACATGTATGGGTCAAGAGATTTTTTTTTATGACCCATCGTCAAGGATTTTTGTTTGCTTTTTTGTTGTTAGTCCCATAGACAAAGTTGTTCAGCTTGACGGTCTGATTGTCCCTTTAAAAACGCGACAACATAAATAAAAAAAATACCCTGTGTAGGAAAATTATCATTAACCTTTAAACCACATAATCTACCCAAACCTGAGCAAACCGATCGGTTAAAAGTTGTTCAGTTTCATGGGTAGAGTATATTATGGTTTCATCATCACCAGCCTATCATCGTCCACATGCACGTGAACCTGGCACCGCCCACTAATAATATGAACACCTGGACTATATAGAACGTTTGTTTATCGTTTGTTTACGATTGTTTAGTCAAAATCATCGTTTGTTTAACAGCCGAAGAGCGATTTTTTTTTATTGTTTTGGGTGCGGCTAGTTTCTTCACAGCCCGACCCAAAATGCGATAACGTTTGTTTAACGATTGATTCACGTTCTATACCGTTTGTTTACGTTTGTTTAGATAAAAGATTCGTTTGTTTAACAGCGGCTGAGTGAAAACGATGATGTTGAAAACTGGTGGAGCCAACTTCACACAGCCCGACCCAAATACAAAAACGTTTGTTTCACTAATGAAAATGGTGTATTTATGTTTGTTTACGTTTGTTTAGTATAAATTACCGTTTGTTTACCCTCCTATGTCTCTATAATAATTTTTTTAAATATGCGTTTCGCGTAGGTTTCAAATTTCGCGGGTCTTCAAACCTTCCAGTTCAAAGAGGCTCAGTGTTGCCATTTTCAAATACAGTAAAACTACTAAATAAGCATGCATGTGAACCTGGACCCGCCGACAAAAAATATGAACACCTGGACAATACGAAACGTTAGTTTATCATTTGTTTACGACTGTTTAATCAAAATCATCGTTTGTTTAACAACCGAAAAGTGTTTTTTATTTTTTTATTGTTTTGGGTGCGGATAGTTTCTTCACAGCCCGACCCAAAGTGCGATAATGTTTGTTTAACGTTTGATTCATGTTCTATACCGTTTGTTTACGTTTGTTTAGATATAAGATTCGTTTGTTTAACTGCGGCTGAGTGAAAACGATGATGTTGAAAACTGGTGGAGCCAACTTCACACAGCCCGACCCAAATACAAAAACGTTTGTTTCGCTTATGAAAATGGTGTGTTTATGTTTGTTTACGTTTGTTTAGTATACATGACCGTTTGTTTACCCTCCTATGTCTCTACATTAACTCATAAAGTTATGCGTTTCGCGTAGGTTTCAAATTTCGCGGGTCTGCAAACCTTCCAGTTCAAAGAGGCTCAGTGTTGCCATTTTCAAATACAGTGAAACTACTAAATAAGCATGCATGTGAACCTTAACCCGCCGACAAAAATTATGAACACCTGGACAATATGAAACGTTCGTTTATCATTTGTTTACGACTGTTTAATCAAAATCATCATTTGTTTAACAACCGAAGAGTGTTTTTTATTTTTTTATTGTTTTGGGTGCGGCTTGTTTCTTCACAGCCCGACCCACAGTGCGATAATGTTTGTTTAACGTTTGATTCACGTTCTATACCGTTTGTTTACGTTTGTTTACACAAAAGATTCGTTTGTTTAACAGCGGCTGAGTGAAAACGATGATGTTGAAAACTGGTGGAGCCAACTTCACACAGCCCGACCCAAATACAAAAACGTTTGTTTCACTAATGAAAATGGTGTGTTTATGTTTGTTTACGTTTGTTTAGTATAAATTACCGTTTGTTTACCCTCCTATGTCTCTTCATTAATTCATAAAGTTATGCGTTTCGCGTAGGTTTCAAATTTCGCGGGTCTGCAAACCTTCCAGTGCAAAGAGGCTCAGTGTTGCCATTTTCAAATACAGTGAAACTACTAAATAAGCATGCATGTGAACCTGGACCCGCCGACAAAAATTTTGAACACCTGGACAATATGAAACGTTCGTTTATCATTGGTTTACGACTTTTTTATCAAAATCATCGTTTGTTTAACAACCGAAGAGTGTTTTTTTATTTTTTTATTGTTTTGGGTGCGGCTAGTTTCTTCACAGCCCGACCCAAATACAAAAACGTTTGTTTATCTAATGAAAATGGTGTGTTTATGTTTGTTTACGTTTGTTTAGTATTAATTACAGTTTGTTTACCCTCCTATGTCTCTACATTTATTTTTAAAGTTATGCGTTTCGCGTAGTTTTCAAATTTCGCGGGTCTGCATAACCTTCCAGTTCACAGAGGCTCAGTGTTGCCAATTTCAAACACAGTGAAATTACTAAATGCGTAACGTTTGTTTGACTTGTGAAAATTGTGTGCTTATGTTTATTTGTCTTTGTTCTGAGGTTTCAGAATATCTCTTACTTTACTACCCCCTCGGAGAATATAGTCTTAAGCATGAATGCTGCTGCTGCTACTTAGTATTCATTACTGTTTGTTTACCCTCCTATGTCTCTACATTTATTTTCAAAGAAATGCGTTTCGCGAAATTTTTGAATTTCGCGGGTCTGCATAATCTTCCAGTTGACAGAGGCTCAATGTTGCCATTTTCAAATACAGTGAAACTACTAAATAAGGTAAGGTAAGATATCTTCAAAGACATGCATATACAACGTGTTTATGAATAAACGCAAAACTAGAAAACTGTTTGTTTAGAATCGAGAGCAGAATCGAATTTTCAAGGTTTCAACATAGGTTATTCAGGATTCCGGATGCAATCCACACACATACGTTTTTTTTTTCATCCGGAATCGCAAGGCTCAGAAGACAGATGCCAGTGGTTGAGAGCAGCATGGGTAGCATGGCACCGTGATATAGCGCTATCTTTAACAAACGGTATAGAACATGAATCAAACGTTAAACAAACATTATCGCACTTTGGGTCGGGCTGTGAAGAAACTATCCGCACCCAAAACAATAAAAAAATAAAAAACACTTTTCGGTTCTTAAACAAACGATGATTTTGATTAAACAGTCGTAAACAAATGATAAACTAACGTTTCGTATTGTCCAGGTGTTCATATTTTTTGTCGGCGGGTCCAGGTTCACATGCATGCTTATTTAGTAGTTTTACTGTATTTGAAAATGGCAACACTGAGCCTCTTTGAACTGGAAGGTTTGAAGACCCGCGAAATTTGAAACCTACGCGAAACGCATATTTAAAAAAATTATTATAGAGACATAGGAGGGTAAACAAACGGTAATTTATACTAAACAAACGTAAACAAACATAAATACACCATTTTCATTAGTGAAACAAACGTTTTTGTATTTGGGTCGGGCTGTGTGAAGTTGGCTCCACCAGTTTTCAACATCATCGTTTTCACTCAGCCGCTGTTAAACAAACGAATCTTTTATCTAAACAAACGTAAACAAACGGTATAGAACGTGAATCAATCGTTAAACAAACGTTATCGCATTTTGGGTCGGGCTGTGAAGAAACTAGCCGCACCCAAAACAATAAAAAAAAAATCGCTCTTCGGCTGTTAAACAAACGATGATTTTGACTAAACAATCGTAAACAAACGATAAACAAACGTTTTAAATAGTCCAGGTGTTCATATTATTAGTGGGCGGTGCCAGGTTCACGTGCATGTCGTCCACTGCTGAACATAGGCCTCTCCCAAGGCGCGCCACAAAACTCTGTCCTCGGCCTTCCTAATCCAGTCGCTCCCCGCTACTTTTTTTAGGTCGTCTGTCCAGCGGGCAGCAGGGCGTCCCACACTACGCCTACCAGTTCGCAGTCTCCACTCTAGAACTCTGACACCCCATCGGTCGTCAGTTCTATTATGTTATATTATGGTTTAAAGGTTAATGATTATACTTTTCCTTACACCCTGTATAATTTAAAATGGTTTAGTTACTGGAGTGAGATTTTTGAACGATCAACTTGGCGCAGTAGAAAATGACAAAATTACTATGGAGATTATGCATCTTTCTACTGCAGAGTGGATCGTATGATGTTCAAAAATCGCACTCCTGTACCTATGTTGAATTGAATTTGAATGAATATATCTAGAATCAAAAATTGTTTTGTTTTGATTTCAGTATGGGAGGCCACGGAGCATTGGTTAGCACCCTTAGAAACCCTGGTCAATACAAATCAGTCAGTGCTTTTGCACCCATTTGCAACCCAAGTGCTTGCCCCTGGGGCGACAAGGCTTTCACTGGATATCTGGGAGAGGATAAAACTAAGTGGGCGGAATGGGACGCGACAGAGCTTGTGAAAAAATATGATGGCCCCCCACTTACCCTACTCATCGATCAGGTATGTAAATTTATTATTGGGCAGAATTTGAACAAAAACTAATAATAATAAATAATTTGAATCTTGGGTTGCCATTAAAGGTTGAACCTCATAGCACCGCATCGCATTTTGCCGTCGCTCCATCCTTTTCTTTATTTGCTCTAGCAAATAACGTTCCTGGGTGACAGAAAAGGACGGACTGTGCTGTTAGACGAGGTTCAACCCTAACCATCCTTCCGAGGCTTCTAAACAAAAATGTAATCAGGGTTCAAAGTTATCCAGATAATTATGAATAATTAATCAAAGCAGATTCTTAGTTTTGAGTATAATATAAGGTCTAACAAAATAAGCTGAAACAATTTTTAGGGGATGAGATTAGACCATCAAACTGAACAACTTTCGCTATGGGACCAATATCGAAATCGAAAAAAAATTCAGCTGTTCCATACAAACGCACTCAACCTAAATGTATGAGACCGCAGTTTTTTTTTCGCGATTTCGATATTGGTCCCATAGAGAAAGTTGTTCAGTTTGATGGTATGATCATCCCCTTAAAATAATTTCAGCTGATTTTGTTAGACCTTATAATTATACTCAAAACTAAGAATCTGCTTTGATAACTACGATAATTATCTTGATAACTTTGAACCCTGATTAAAGTTTTCTATCTGTATTATCCTTTTGAACGCTAATTTTGATCAAAATGTGTCCTACGCAGGGTTCTGCTGACAAATTCTACATAGAAAAGCAGTTGCTACCGGAGAACCTTGTTGAAGCCTGCCGGTCAGTCGGCGTGCCGGTCATACTGAACCTGCGCGAGGGCTACGACCACTCATACTACTACATCTCCACTTACATCGGTGAACACTTCGATTTCCATGCGAAGATATTGAAAGCTTAAGTTATGTTAGTTTGAATCACATTCGAAGATAAAACAATGCATTTGAAATGTATATAGTATATATTTTTTTGTAAATAAATGTTGGTATTTTACAGTTGAAAATTTATTTTGTTTCAAAAAACAATTTTATAAACTGATTTTTTAACTAGCAAGAATGCTTGCGTGATTTTTTGGGTATAGTTCATTTCAACAGAAATAACTTAAAATTTTCCTTTAATAAATAATCTACAAAATCAGCATGACACTATTCTTTACACCATTCTTAACCACATAGTACATTATGTAACAAGAATTTCTAAATGTTCAGATTGCTATCTGCCCGAGTCGTTCTTGCGCAAGTTGTCGTAGTACTGAAGGAACTTGTCTCTGTTGCCCCACAAGTGTGTACCGCCCCAGTGGCACCACACTCTGAGAAAAAAGTACATAACAATTTAATACATTTTCATCAGCATTTAACAATACAGGGTTAAATATCCCTACAGATTGGAAGCTTCATACAAACGGGACGCCGCGCCGGAGACCGCCGCTAGACTCGTAAATACGCCATTTTGATCCATAAAGCAAAGGATTACACCTTATTTCGCGAGTCTAGCGTCGTTGCTTTAAGAAGCTTCACTTCTACTCGTATATTTATTCATATGGATGGAACAGTCAAGAGCACATCAACCTTGACAATCGAAGTGCGATATTGTTTCTTAATACTAACGCCATAAGAACAGTACGAAGTCCAAGGTGTCTAGCTTGACGTGCTCTTGACTGTACAGCTTAATATTCTAACGGTTTTGGGGATGATCGAGAGAGAGAAATGACATGCTCCCCTAAGTAGATGACCAGACCATCAAACTGAACAAGTTTCTCTATGAGACCAAAACCACAGACTTGAAAGAAGAACCAGACGTAATCTCGTCTAATCATGAGTAAAGCACCCATTTCTTTTGTGTGCGTGCTGTCACGCGGTACATAAGGTGACGGGTTGTAGGACCTGCGCCTAGACCTAGTGCATCTGTGTAAGTGTAGGTCCCTTGTAGAACAAACGAGATTCTATTAACTTGCATGCTTCACATCTTTTTAGTGTAATATTCGGTCCGTTGCCTCACGACGGGAGTCGAGGTCGAGGGAGACCCCGAAAAAGGTGGCGAGACGAGCTAGATGCCTACTGCAATGAGTGGCGGGATGTAGCACCAAATAGAAAGACGTGGAAGAGTTTAGGGGAGACCTTTGCCCAGCAGTGGGACAAATCAGGTTAAAAAAAATATATATATTCGGCCCGTATTTATTTCAAGTCCGTGACCAACACATAGAAATCGCGAAAAAACAAACAGCTGTTCAATACAAAACTGCCACTGCCTTCTCGACCAAAGCACAGTATAAGAAAGAGTATATAGTTCAATTTGATTTGGAAAGGTTGTTCAGTTTGGTGGTCTGATCATCCCCAAAAAACTGTCGGCATATTAAGAATGACCGTGTATAACAAGCCATTTAATAAATTAAAGAATAGGTATATTCTTGTTTTTCCAAAGTTCAAATGGTTTTAAATTACTTACATTCCAAATAAAGCACCTCCAAGGTGAGCTGCATGGTCAAAGAATTTCCATCCGAAAACAACTCCAGCCAGGTCAACGCTCATTATAACTTTTATTGCCTAAAAAGAGAAAAAACTATTTATTTATTCACTACACAAACAAATATGCTACAAGATGCGGCACAGCAGGGTTCCCGAAGTCGCCGAGCGTATGTGCCTGTCTACAGTGGACAGGCACCCTAATGGGCAGTACTATCGCGCGCTGAACGATACGTATCCTCTTAATTTGGGGGCTCCCTGAGGAGCCTGAGCCCTGCAGTGGGACGTATATAGGGTCCTTCATAAGATGCTGACACTTTTTTAAGGGGATGATCAGACCATCATACTGAACAACTTTCGCTATGGCATCAACATCGAATACGCTAAAAAAATATCAGCTGTCCCATACAAAACTTCAGACCGAATGTATGGGACAGCTGTTTTTTTTCGCGATTTCGTTGCTGGTGCCATAGAGAAAGTTGTTCAGTTTGAGGTTCTGAACAACCCCTTATAAAAGTGTCAGCATATTTAGAAGGATCCTGTATAGGCTATGATGATGAGTATGATGACATTAAAAAAAAAAACGCTCATTAGTAGAATATTAAATGGGTTCTCTTTAAAACTTACAGTTCCAGCAGCAAATGTGTACATAGGCAAGAAGATGATGCTTAGCTTGGTGTCAGGATATTGCATGCATACATATGACAACACTGCCATAATTGCTCCCGACTGAAAAGAAAAAAAGTTGTTAATATTCCTCCTGCTCTAATGCTTTGTTTTCACTGTACATTGACGCTTCTATAAAGTGATTGATAATACTTAACTTGTCAATGTACACACGGCGACACATCAGGTTACGCACCCGATATACCCATAAGTACACTACGTACAAAACACAAAATAGTGCGGTAGAGAGCCTGCATAGACGCAACTGCCGGCGCGGGCGCAGCGTGCCGTGAGACGAAACAACAACAACATACCGCACCCTCTCGCACGATTCGCAGCGTTCAACTTCTAATAGTTCAAAGTCCAATCAGGGTAATCTGACGTGTCGCCGTGTGTACAGCAAACTTTCAGGCAAGTTTGCGCAAGCGGTAAACCAAGCATAAGGTCTAGATTCAGAGACGTCTTTTAAACTTGAGTTGATTCTAAAGAGGGTCAAAAATTTATGGACTTTGACATAAGCTCAAACCCAAAAACCTTAAAAACTATAATATTATATATATAATAACTCAATATAGGAACTTTAAACTCATTTATTAAAATTAAGACTAAAGTCTGTATATTAAATGGCAAATGGTGCATAATAAGGCGAGGTTAATACCTCATAATCATAACCGTAATTCCTTTTACCTGTCAGTGGTAAAAATACCATCTAGTTTACATCTTTAAATAAAGTTGAGTAATTTCGTTTTTTTTTTTTTTTTGGAATCGTGAGACTAGAGGATTGAGGGGCGGACGTTTTTCGTGAGCGCGCGAGTTAGGTCGCCACGTGGCTCCGTCATTTTTGTTCCGGCTTAGAATGGACCACTACAATTCTTCCCGTGGGTACGAGGCGACTAAGGGATTAAAGGTTTCTTATGCAGTGTAAATGTGGAAGAAAGGCTGGCCATCTCTTATCACTAGCCACGTCATTCCATCCTGAAACTTAAATTGCTAAATGTGAGCATTGCTACAACTACATTCTTACACCGTTGTAGCAATGTTTCTGACCACCTGATTGCGGTGTCGTCGATATCACGAAAAAAAATCTGCTGTTCCATAAAGGAGATCATCCAGGCTCGATACATTTTTGGGCCTTTTTTGAAAGTGCGCCGGCCAACCGCTAAAAATGGTATATATTGTTAGAAATTTTAAAAATGGTATATATTGTTAGAAATATGTATTTGGAGCAATAGTTAATATGGTACGAAAGTTGTAGGGTTATTCAGAACAAAGTTATACAGGTTCGAAGAATCGTCATTTGTCGACGTCAGGGTCGAATAAATGTATGAAATAAGAATATTTCTTAGAATACTTTATCGAGAATTAGTCTTCAGCTTTCGCGCCACAATAATTTTTTTCCCAGTATAATCGGAATGTATGAAAATGACGATTCTTCGAACCAGTATAAAGTTGACGGCCCAACAGCACAGTCTGTAGTGAACCTGCCTGCTGTGCCGAGGGTCGCGGGTTCGAATCCCGTAAGGGACAAATATTTGTATGATGAATATGAATATTTGTACCCGAGTCATGGATGTTTGTATCTATATATGTATTCTATATCTTTGTCTAGTTATCATAATACAAGTCCAGGCTAATAGATTCTGGAACTTTAAATGTGACTAGATAATTTGTGTAACAATGACCAAGATATTTATTTATTTATATTTATATTTGTACAGAATAATCCTACAGCTTTCATGCCATATTAAGTAACTCCAAATACATAGTTCTAACAATACGTACCATTTTTAGTTTTTGGCCGGCATTTTCAGAAAAGGCTCAAAATGAATGTTCTTCTTTGAGTAGGTTTGCAGGTTTGTATGGAACAGCTGATTTCTGTTTTGCGATTTCGATGTTGGTGCCATAGAGAAAGTTGTTCAGTGACAGTCTGAATATCCCCTTAAAAAAGTGTCAGCTTAAAAAGGACCCTATGCTTATGTATGTATAGAATAAGGTTTTACTTACAGCTCCGAGACTAAGGCCAGGCTGATTGAGCATCACTTTGTACATAATGCTGGAAAAGCTGCTTATTACTCCAGCGCTCATGTACATGGCAACGAACTGCTCCTTACCTAACGCTGCTATTGCGGCTGGGGATAAAGAAGTTATTTGGTTTAGTATCCATTATCATAATCCTCAGGCATCCCCACTACCAGGGAACAGTCATATCCCCATCGCGACGGTTGGCGTTTAGTACACCACGATCCAGTGCGAAATGTATGATTAGACCTTCAATTCGGTATGTCAAGTTTTTTTTGGTCGTCATTTTTATATTTTTTACGGGAATTTTTTAGAAGACATAATTTTAAGACACCAATTTCATTTTTATTGCGATTCATCGAGTTTATCTATATAAATTTAATTTTTAAATTATTTTGATCTCTGTAATCTCTAAGTGCAAAAATGGAGAAGAAAAAATAATTCGAACTCCATGGAGAAACACTACCTACTGCTATATTTAAAAAAAGTAAAACGTGCCTCCTCTTTCTAACTCTATGCTGAAAACAGATACGGCAACATCAAATGTCAAAATCTGACATTGTGAATGTTTTGTTTTTTCTTAATGGCCGGTTATTTTAAGTTGATTTTATGTTTAACAAGGAGTTCACAGGTATGCCAGTGACGTCACTGGACGTACCGAAAAACGACGTTATTTTATTTAAAATATCCGTAATCCTTTCGTTTTAAAATCTCTGACATAGAAAATATGATTATTGAGACAATTATCTCGAAATGGTTTTCGATTCAGCCCTCCAAAAAAAAACTTGACATACCGAATTCAGATGAAGTTTCATTTGGTTTAATGGTGTTACTCACCTCGATAATTTTTAGGAACTTATACACCACTAGTTTTTAATTAGTAAAGAAACTTTAAGGATGTATTCAGATCGTTAATCTGAACAACTGGAACATTGGTCGAAAAACGATAAATTTTGACCTCCCATACAAAAGTGCGGATCGGTCGATCGATTTTCTATGGGAGGTCCAAAAACTTTTCTCGATTTTCGTCCCAAGTTCCTTAGGGAAAGTTATTCAGGTCTGATACACCTTTAAAGAGTTTAAAGTTTCGTTACTAATTTTAAAAAAAAGTGGTGTATATCATTTGTGACAAGGCCTCTGATGCAGGCAGGGATCAAACCGCCACCATTTGCTTAAGGTTACTTAGATCATCATCAGCCTATACATACAGGTTCCTTCTTAATATGCTGACACTTTTTTAAGGGAATGATCAGACCATCAACCTGAACAGCTTTCTCTATGGGACCAACATTGAAATCGCGAAAAAAAGTCAGCTGTCCCATACATTTGGCTGGAGCATGTTTGCAGTTTTGTATGGAAGAGCTGATTTTTTTTCGCGATTTCGATGTTGGTGCCATAGAGAAAGTTGTTCAGTTTGATGGTCTGATCATCCCCTTAAAAAAGTGTCAGCATATTAAGTTAGGGTCCAACTATATATGTATACAACCCACTTAAAAAAGGACTCCCTTTGGAAGGGTGTATGGGTGTTAGTCCACCACGCGTGCCCAATGCGGATTGGTAGACTTCACATACGCATCGGAATTTCTTCTTCAGCATATGCAGGTTTCCTCACGATGTTTTCCTTCACCGTTTGATAGCAGTCGTTATTACATAAGTTAGAAAAACTCATTGGTACATGGCATGTCATCCGTGCGGATTCGACCCCGGTCCTCAAGATTGAGATTCCATACCGTTCCGCAACGCGCCACCAACACAAGGAGTGTTGTACTTAGATAAAAAAGTTAAAATGTTCTTACCTGGCATAAAGCTGTAGAGGACGTACATATTTGCAGCCAAATGCAGCAATGAATAATGACTAAATGTAGATAATACCATAGGCAGACATACTGCACCTGAAAAAATAAGGGTGTCATCTATAAAAGGTTTATGGTTTGAAGCAGTGAGAAAAGCAATAACGATTTTGTACGTTTATCATATTAGGGTTGAACTACACATGGCCGCACGCGATCGCCCTTTTCCGTCGCTCCATCCTTTTCTGTCACTCAGGAACGTCATTTGCTAGAGCATATAAGATAGACGGAACGCGATCCGCCGCAGGTGATAGGACAGACACATCAGAGGCCGTAAGGCGGTTTGAATAAACTATGACACTTGGGCTTGCCCACACAATAAGAAGAATAGGGGAGTAACGTTGCAGGAATTGACCCGAGCACACGTCTCGCGTGGTTTTCGCGCGTCGCGTTTTTGCCTGCCACGAGGCTCCGCAATCCTCAATCTCTTCTTGTTCTTGAACAAAAACAATCCCTGAGATTGGCATAGATACTCCCATAAAATACACTTGACACTGGCGGAAATGCGGTGCTACGCACAAGCAAAAAGCCATTAATTATAAAAAAAAAAAAAAAGAAGAATAGGAAAGACAACTTAGACTAAATAAAATTACAAAACAAAACATGAAATATTTTTCCTACCACATTCAATAATTTGGCAAAATTATTAATATATTCAGACATAGTGTTTGCATTATGATTTAAACATTACAGGATTGACACACATTTATCTTATCTTGTTGTGGGGGCTGGCAAGCCAGCAACACTTCGACCCAGTGGGATCTTTTGTGTTAGCCCCAATATTCTTTGCTTTCTTCACCCTTCAAATACATGGTCAATGAAGGAGGCGATACCATTGAGGGGAAGAGACATGAGATCACCCGGTTTTGGGTATCCATCTCCGAGGAGGTTCATACGTTTCGCCCCCAAAACATCACTATATGTTCCATGGTCTCCTCATCTTCTCCACACGCTCGGCAGCTGGGATCAAGGGTGAGTTTCATCTTGTGCATCATCGTGCCTGTGGCGCAGTGCCCGGTGAGCGCTCCTACGATGGCACGAGCCTTGCTCCTGCTATTGTTCAATATGAACCTTTAAACTTGAGTTGTCATATTGCTGATGAACTTTTTAGAGTGTTGTAGACCTGCAAGGCCAGTCCACTCTATCCTGTGTGTGTTATTGGCCCATTCCCTAATGGCCATCCTTATATTGCATGCCGGAATTCCCACACTTGGTTCCGGTCCAATCATTTTTCGTTCTGATCCAGCCCTCGCCAGCTCATCAGCGTTCTCATTACCCTGGACACCGGTATGCCCCGGGACCCAAACCAATCTTACACTGTTGTGAAGACCAAGCTTGTTTAGGGTCTTCACTCCGTTTAGAATAAGTTTGGAGCTTACATAGTAGGAGTTCAAGGCTTTGAGAGCTGCTTGGCTGTCACTGAGAATATATATAGTCTTGTTTGTTACCTTTCTATATATATTCTCCTGCGCACAAGCTATGATTGCATATGTCTCTGTTTGAAAGACAGTTGCAAACTCTCCTAGACTGATACTTTCGTTGCAGTCTTTGGAGTGTATGCCTGCGCCTGTACCTGCTTCGGTTTTGGAACCATCAGTGTACCACACAAGAGTTTTCGCGTCCGGGGCACGCAGTCCACGTTTCCATTCATCCCTTGATGGGACATGAATTTTGTAATTTCTCTTAAAGACTCGTACGCTCGGCATTGTGTCACCGATCATACTGAACCTCCTTTCGAGCTCACTGTCTAGTCTTAGTGCAGTGTGCCTCATCTTAGGCATATCGCTATGCCAGATTTGGGTCACCTTCATCCTGTAAAGAGCCTTCGCCGCTTCGGCCTGTATGAAAATATGAAGCGGTTTAAGGTCCAGTATAAAATTTAGTGCCGCGGTGGGTGTTGACCTGAAGGCACCAGTCATAGCCATGCAGGCCATGCGTTGTAGTGTCCCAAGTTCTTTCTCACATGTTTGCACTTTGGTTCTCGTCCACCAAACTATGCTACCGTAAGAAAGTATTGGCCTTACCATAGTTGTACCTTATCCAGTATATGACCTTGGGTTTTAGGCCCCAGGTCTTACCGTAGGCTGATCTACACATATTGAAAGCCATTGCGGCTTTCCTCGTAACCATTTCGGCATGTGATTTCCACGTCAGTTCTTTATCTAGGATCATCCCCAGATATTTAACCTCTGTGGACCAGGTTAACTCCTAATCATAGAAGAATGGATTCCTGAGTTTCGTCAGGTTTTTCATCCTCGTGAACGGGACAATTGTTGTTTTTGCTGGATTAATGGACAAATGATGTTCATTGCACCATTCCTCCACATCATCCAAAGCATGCTGCAGAAATCCAGACACTGTGTCTGGAAATTTGCCATTGATTAAAATGACAATGTCATCTGCATAACCTACTGTATATAGTAACCTTTTGTTTAACTTTTCCAGGAGCGAATCCACCACCAGACACCAAAGTGTTGGTGATAGCACCCCTCCCTGTGGACAGCCCTTCCTTGTTGTGGCTTGCACCTCGTCTCCTAGGAGAGTGGACGCAATTTTCCTACCCTTCAGCATGCGGTCGATCCACCTGCATAGAGACACATTTACCGATGGCGACTGACGGCCGGCCCATACAAAAATGTCATTTAGACGGCATACCATACTAAATGACATTTTTGTATCGGCCGGCCGTCAGTCGCCATCGGTAAATGTGTGTCAACTCTTAGTCTACTTTGGGGTACATAGTCCTGAGAATGGCTTAAACTAAAGTGGCAATAGGCGGGGCACTTTGCTCGAAGAACAGAATTTGGACCGCATTTAGCACTTAGGCCGACGAGTACTTGAGTGGCGACCGCATACCGAACGGTACAGTACGGATAGGACCATTTTGGATAACGGCAGGGCATGACCAGTTGTGGCGATCCTTGGGGGAGGCCTATGCCCAGCAGTGGACATCTCTCGGCTGAGATGATTCTATTCTATTCTATTCTATATTTAAAAAAAATGGCTGCCATCTTGGGTATGTGATGATTTTGCCAATGTCTAGTTTTTGTAGAGTGCTTGACGTTGTACGGTAACTTATGTATTTTGGTGACTTCAAGGATTGTTTTTCGAAAAGAACACTATCTTGAGCCACCAATGTTGTAGGCCGGGGAGGGGGCAACCAACAATCGACTCGCGATGCGACTACCCTATAGCAGACCCACAACGCGACTCCGAGATGATAATTCTATTCTATTCTATTCTATATTTTAAAAAATGGCTGCCATCTTGGGTATGTGATGATTTTGCCAATGTCGAGTTTTTATAGCAAAAGTGCTTGACGTTGTACCTACGGTTATATTGATATTTTGGTGACTTCAAGGGTTGTTCTTATAAAAGAACAATATCCTGAGCCACCACTGGAGTTCCACTGTGGACCGGGGATGGGGCAACCGACACGACCACCCAATAGCAGAGCCACAGAGCAACTCCGAGATGATAATGAATCCTATTCCTAGTCTAAATAATAACAGTGTACCTCCCCTATTTATTTATTTTCAAACAAATTACTAAATAACTTCCTTCATTGCAGAATTTATTATTTCTTAAGAGAATAAGTATGAATACATACTGCTGGAAGGGTTGGAGCAGAAGTACTTGACCATGAAGGGCTGCAGTTTCCTCACTCGCCATGCTCCGAACACAAGCACATTCGCCGCTAAGATTGGGTAGAACACTTTCTCGCTTTCTCTCAGCGAATTCCACCATTTTGATAATGGACCTGGCTCGGATCTATGAGATTTCTGAAATATATAAGTAGTATGATAATATTGACAACATTTATTTTTTGTACATTTTGTCTTAACACTTCCGCTGCTGACGGCCTACGGCGTAGGTCGGCGACAAATGGGCCGCAGTGATAAAGCACCTACGTACCGAGTCAATTATATTGCATTTCGGCTGTGCTAATGACTTACCGCGCGAGTCACCGGCAACCTTACGCCTGCGCGGGTGACCCACGAGACGAGCCAGTTTATCGTTTCACGGTTACGACTGCGCACGACCTACGAGGGGGGTCAAGTTTCGCCTGTACTCATGACGTACAGCGTGAGTCACCCAACCCTTACGCCTGTGGAGGCCGACCCACGAGGTGAGCCGCTTTGGTCGTTTTACACGACGCACAACCTACAAGGATCATGATTTTGAGCTTAGCAGCAAAAGTGTTAATCTCTACCAATCAACACTCGGGCCACATGGTGGAGTATTACCCAATTTCTCACACCTGTTTTCATAAGAATAGATTTCCCTTCTTCCCACAGCACAGGCCTCTATTGATCTATAGTGTAACTAGTCCGACCACATCGAAAGCAAATACACTTCGGAGTTTATTGTTGTGTTTATTATTGAGAGAAAAGCTACGAATAAGAGAATAAATATGGAAGAATAACTCCAAACAAAATCGAAATCATTTTTGGCACCCCATGAAAAAAGACATTTTGTATGAGTTTTGGCGGCGAGTTACAATTTTTAAAGAACAAATTTAGAACGCGTTACAATTTCAAAGTTACAGTTACAAAGAGAGATCACACATTTTAGGCTGTAACTTTTAATTCTATCTTTACGAATTGCAGGATGCAGTTCTAAAATTATTTTACAATGACTACTAAAAGTATGAGTTTGTGAAGTGATCTCTCAGTGCACAAACACATTCTATTAATAAATTATATAATATTACTGGTGGTATTATGTAACAGATATTATACAGACTATCCATATGTTAATACAATAAACATTTTCCTTACATATTGATTCATAAGTTTCTTCTGCTGCGCACTCAGCCAGGTGCTGGGCCGCCTGAGCAGATTGCTCGCATGCGTGCGAAGATTCTCATATTCCCAGATAACACAGCCAGCGAGACTTACTGTTGAAACCTGTAAATTGCATCATCTTATTATTACTATTTCTACCACACAAACACACTTCTACTTCTTTTAACTACATGATATGTTTTCACAATTTTTATTTCTTTATTTATTATCAACAAAACAGATAACTTTATATATAATCTAGGTATAGATAGATGGCAAACAAAAACTGCAAATGATTTATCGGCCACCGCTTATTCTCAATAATATAATATTAGGTAACAAAATAATGAATAGGTCTATAGTAGGTATTGTAACTTACAATGAACCACTCACCATCTTGGTAGGTGATTCGCACAAGCCACACATTTATAAATTTCAGGTAGTAGGCAAATAGGTACCAATGATTCGAGTATTTTTTTTTATTTTCAAGATGCTTGCGCAAGCCTACTGTACATATCTATACATCGTCGCTTTTATAAATCACTTTACAAACGAGACAATGTACAGCACGCTTGTCTAAATTCGCGCAAGCATGTGGAGGTAGCATGTTTAGAATGCTTGAATTGGAGTGCTTGAATGTCTAATTGGATTACCTAAGCTGCAACATGTACCTATTATTCTTAGGGTTAATATTTCAATATTTATTTAGATCCGAAGCTGTTATTTCCAGGAAACCAGTGTTTTTGTAATGTTTTGAATATTTCTGGGACCCCAATTTCCAGGCTTGCCTTGTGACCATTGTGGGGACCATTGTTAACCTAGCGAAGCCTGTAAATATGTCATGCCAACGTACATAGTTGAAACCATAGAGAAATTACACGCTCCCCTTGGTAGAGATGGTGTAACAAAGTTGCACTGTAGCCACCAATTGTGAAATGACACGCTCCCCTAAGCTTTTTGTCTCCCCTCGCCCGTCCCTCACCCCCTTTGTCGGCGACATAATTTTCTATAGAAACAAGCCGATATGCCATCTCCTCTTACTCCATGGTTGAAACCTTGCCACATTATCAATTCTAATTGTATTGTTCTATGTTATGCATGTTGAAATAAAAATATTTTTCTTTTTCATTTTCATTATATCCTACAAGAATGATAAAATTATGTAAATGCTTACCCCTATTGTGAAGAGGAATGGTTTCACCAAACCCCTGGCGTGTAACGGACCCGCGTCAAGGGGCAGATGCTGCAGCGGGTCGGGGTCGGGCCCGGGGCGCCGCGCGCTCCGCCGCGAGTTGTGGAACGACTTGCGGAACAGCTGCCGTCCATACCCGTTCACTTCCGATTTATGTTGGAGCACTGACTTGCTAAAAAACGAAGTTATATTCAATAATTTAGTCACAATAGGAACTTTTCGGAGGTTAGAGAATCTCACCAATTAATCGTTAGCTCAGTAGCGGACCAAACATTTCTGCAGAACATGTTAATTTGATTATAATTATTCCGTTTTATTTTGAGATATTTCTAGGTTACATTATTTGTTGTGGTCAGATATTGCAATTTTCATTCATGGATGTTCTACAAAAATTATATGAATTTTCATCTGTATGTTGACTTCTTGTCCAGTGTTGCCAACACTGCATTTGGAAAGGGAGCTAGTTGGTTATGAAAAAAGAGCTAAAAAAGAGCTAATTATTTTAGTTAAAAAGAGCTAAATAAAAAAAACACTTTTTTTCGTTTACTCGATGACATTTTTTGGAATATTACACTTTTCTACATGAATATGATGTAAGTCTTTCTGCAGCTACACAAAAAATCAACACATATACACGAAGAAAACAAAATTGGTTGGGGGAAATCCCGGTATCCTGCAATCCAAATCATAGGCCGAGATTCAGGCCGAGATTCAGAGACGATTTTTTTTGTCTTAGCTCGAGCTAAGTAGGGTAGGCCAAAAAAAATCGTCTCTGAATCTCGGCCATAGACGTGTTTCCGGGTTCAAAAATTCGGATACACTGTGACGTGTATCATACACATCTAAAAATTTTTAAGGAAAACAAAACAAATAATATTTTTTTAGATGTAATGGAATAGAGCTAGAATTTACAAATTTTAGAGCTAAGGAGCTAAAAATGATTTTTTGGAGCTGATTAGTTGAAAATGGAGCTAAATTTAGCTCTAAAAGAGCTAATTTGGCAACACTGTTCTTGTCAGCAGTGACAGTCAGATGACAGATGTTTTGACATTGACATTGACATCTGCGGGGCTAGTACGCCAACCCGCGATAGCGTGATATAGCGCTATCACGCTTCCGCTCTCTTTCTATTTGCACGCGACAGAACACTAAATTTAACAGATGGATGTGTTAAATGTGGTTGGCGTACTAGCCTCGCTGGTACAGCTTGGCAAAAAAGTCCTGATAAAACAACGAGGACGCAAGAACGTCAAAATCACGCATAAACTGGCAACACCACCATACTAAAATTTTAGTTCCAAGAGTTTTTGGCGGGATTTGGTAGCTGACGATTGGAGTCCTCATATATCATCGAATTTTTATTGTTTATAGTGAGTTTTGGTTCGTAAAATTGGTGTTGTTTTGCGTAGCAAAGTGTCGTGCAAGTGAACAATATATATAGTTCAGTGAAATATGATGGTGCATGGGTCGTAAACAGGAAAAGCGTTCCGTGATTTTAGCGCGGCAAAGCGGTCGGTTCACCTCTTTCCTGTGGACTTCTCTGCTTTTCCTGCGTCTTTCGATTGTCTCCAAAAACTCCAAAGAACCATCAAAACGTCGAATACCAATGTTTTAATGTGAAAGCAGCTCGGCAAGCAATCACTGCGGCATGCTAGCTATGCATGACTTTTTTACCAAGCTATAATTTTTTTGGGGGATTTTGTGGTTGAAATAGGGTTTTAACTTTTTAAAATAGGTAACTGTCAGAAAATCGCCCATTCATCCATGCAGAAAGTCAAAGGGATATAGCCCCCATACAGCCGCCGTCTTCAGTTATTATTTTCTGCTCTGTCTTTTGATCGTCATAATCACTCAATAGTAAAATTTCATCTAAATCCCTATGTCCAGTGGCTGAAGTATATCACGCTGCCATACTATCACGCCTTCGCTCTCTGTCTATTTGCGCAGAAACACACGAGATAAAAGGCGTGATATAGCCTTATCCCGCGCATCACGCTACTGCCTCAGCATAGCTTGCATGGCAGCGTGTTATAGCACTATCACGCCTTCGCTCTTTGTCTATTTGCGCGCAAACAAACGAGATAAAAGGCGTGACATAGCCTTATCACGCGCATCACGCTACTGCCTCAGCATAGCTAGCATAGCAACGTGTTATTATAAGTAGCGCTATCACGCCTTTGCTCTCTGTCTATTTGCGCGCGAACAAACTAGATAAAAGGCGTGATATAGCCTTATCACGCGCATCACGCTACTGCCTCAGCATAGCTAGCATAGCAACGTGTTATTATAAGTAGCGCTATCACGCCTTTGCTCTCTGTCTATTTGCGCGCGAACAAACTAGATAAAAGGCGTGATATAGCCTTATCACGCGCATCACGCTACTGCCTCAGCATAGCTAGCATGGCATTGGCGGCGTGTTATAAGTAGCACTATCACGCCTTCGCTCTCTGTCTATTTGCGCGCGAACAAACGAGATAACAGGCGTGATATAGCCTTATTATCTCGCGCATCACGCTACTGCCTCAGCATAGCTAGCATGGCAGCGTGTTATAAGTAGCACTATCACGCCTTCGCTCTCTGTCTATTTGCGCGCGAACAAACGAGATAAAAGGCGTGATATAGCCTTATTATCTCGCGCATCACGCTACTGCCTCAGCATAGCTAGCATGGCAGCGTGTTATAAGTAGCGCTATTATATTATAAGAGATAAGTGTACTTTTTGCAACCATCAGCAGCAAGGCTGATTCAGTGTTTATGTGGTGTAGAGCATCTCTGTGATGGGGATGGACCAGGTCTGCCTGCATAACTTCAGTCGGTTAAGGAGTTACAGACGTTTAAAGGTCTGGAAAAAAATTACGAACAGCTGCAGGGCTGATCGTATGATATTATTGTAGTATGCACTGTAGCCATGTGAACACTACAAAAACTGACATGGTTCATAAGTCGGTTTCGGAGTTACTGACGTTCAAAGGTCTGACCTTTGAACGGCTGTATCTCCTAAACCGACTTATGAACCATGTCAGTTTTTGTAGTGTTCACATGGCTACAGTGCATACTACAATAATATCATACGATCAGCCCTGCAGCTGTTCGTAATTTTTTTCCAGACCTTTAAACGTCTGTAACTCCTTAACCGACTGAAGTTATGCAGGCAGACCTGGTCCATCCCCATCACAGAGATGCTTTAAACCACATAAACACTGAATCAGCCTTGCTGCTGATGGTTGCAAAAAGTACACTTATCTCTTAGTCTATTACGCCTTCGCTCTCTGTCTATTTGCGCGCAAACAAACGAGATAAAAGGCGTGATACAGCCGTATCACGTGCAACATTCTACACCTACTGAAGTTCCTTTTTTGAATCGTGAGGTTCGAAATCATGACCGATCTACGAATAACATAAATACATACATAGCTCACGCCATTGTCCCATGGGGGTAGGCAGAGACCACGGACCTCCACACGCTACGACTCTGACACACCTCTTTAGCCTCATTCACTTTCATACATCTCTTCATGCACTTCCGTCGATTGAGGGTGCTACGCGCTTGTCCTTTTCGGAAAAGATCATTGATTTGATCATGGTATGTTTTCCTCGGACGGCTCTCCCAACACTTCCGCTCACGTTTGCTTGATAAATTTCATTTGTTAGTCTTCTTTCTTTCATTCTCTCTACGTGACTGAACCATCTAAGCATACCCCTTTCAATCCTTGTTAGGTACTATAATTATCAATCATCCTTCAACTTAACTTACACGGCTTACAGCAATCCCTTATCACACAGTTCTTGATTCGATCAACACAAGTAATACCACACATACTTCGTAAGGAGCGCATTTCAACTGCATTCGCTCGACTTTCATTCCTTTTATTCCATACCCAACATTCGCTCCCATACACACGAATAAAGAAAGAAATAACTAAGTACTTACCTACCTATTATTCGTTTTGACCGATATCATATCACAAAGCAGAAAACAAAATATCTACACAATTTTCCGGATTTTCTTTCAAACATTACAAAACCAACATTTTCCAACGCATTCCCACCATTTAGTATCGAAAGTCAAACAATTTTTTTTGCTAATTTCCTATAGGGTGATTGCATAATGGTTGCAATCACCCCTTTTCCCTTAAATTAGATAATGCAACCGTTTACAGTAGTAGGTAACTACCAGATTTATAAGTTCCCCCGATGTACCTGCGCGTTGACATTGTACAGGCTGTAGGGTAGGCACCCTAGTAATACTTAAAGGGGTGCTTCAGACCATGAAACTGAACAACTTTCACTATGGAGCCAACTTCGAAAAAAAAATCTGCTGTCCCATACAAAACTGTAGTAGGCACCGTAGGTACCTAATAGTAGGTACCTAGGTATTGGGACAGCAGATTTTTTTTTTCGCGATTTTGTAGTTGGCTCCATAGTGAAAGTTGTTCAGTCTCATGGTCTGAAGCACCCCCTGAGTATTACTAGGATCTTTTGTTACACCCTGGATTGACCAACAATTTAGTATTACGTAATACGTATGGAAGCTTCCGTCCCTCTTCTTCCGGAAGGAAGGGAGAGGGACTTGTATACTATCGGATCAGACAATCGGGTTGAAAATTTGATGTGTAATGCCAGGCTAAGTGTGCGAGGTGTCTTAGAATTTCATACAAAGAATTCTAAAATTCGATTCTTTCGCCTCCTTCGGCTTGTTCGTATCGGATAAATATGCGTCCACCGTAATAATGTGTTTTGGCAGCATAACGTCGACGATATTTAATTTAATTAGCATAGCATATGCTCACGACTATATTTCCCGAGGGGGCCGTCAGAGATATTCTGAAACCTCAGAACATCCACGTTTCACCAGTAGTACCGAAACTCTATCCAGTGTGACAGGGGTGAGCCCGAATTTAATTAAGTACCTATAACACTCAGTTGCTTCTGCACGTTCATTAATCCTCTATTAAATTTCTTGCTGTCACTTTTTGTTTTGTTGACGTAGTACCTAAAAGCAAGCAAGAGATTTAATTGAGGATTAACTCTAATGAGCGTTTCTTCAACTGACTGAGTGTCAGTAGGTACATCAACGAAATAGAACCTAAGATTACATACATAAGTACATAATTAATTAGGTACCTACCTACCAAGATACGGTCAGCCTCAAAAAGATGAAGTACGGAACTAAACTTTACATATTCAAGTGTATTCTACATCTTTTTGAGGCTGACTGTTTATTGGCGTTTCTTATAAGTACCTAAGGGTTTTCAGGTTGTATACGGTAGATCCCAATTGTCCAGTTACTCAGCTTATGAGTTTAATGATTTTGCTATCATGGGTTTTTCAAATACGCAACGCACTGCTCAATCTAATAGGTAGTTACCCTGCCTATACCCTTCGATCAAGCCTATACCTACCTAGACATAATAATTATCTATACCTACTTACAACGCAATCAGGTTACCGTGTATACTACGGGTTCTTTTGCTAACGAACAAACAATTTGATTGTGCTCCACGACATAAAAGAGGGAGCACCAGGAGTGGGGTGGCCGCCGCCATGCCCTTGACAACTGCGCATGCTCTATTCAGCCGGCGACTCTTTGTAAGGTCCTTGTCAACTTCAGTCCACAGCTGAGAGCCTCAAGAGATCTCGCGTTTAGGGACACCGTGTATAACGCTTAGGACTATAAAATCCTACGCATTACGAAAGTAAGTAAAACGTTAATTATACTTACTAGATAGCGTACCTACATCAAATAGGGAAGTTGTAGTGACATCATCATGTTTAGTGTCCTAAATAGATTCTCCCTGATATAAAAATATACGGTGATGCTGATGATACTAAAATGGAAAAATAGTGACGCAAGTTTCATGCAATTAGAGCGTGTGATATATTTTGCTGAAATCTGACTTTTATGTACAAATACGTGTCTTTTTTTCGCATAGTGGTATAAAATATTCATTTTAGCGCGACTTTTCTAATGGCGTCGGCAAGCAAATCGATATTTCTGTAACCATGTGGTTTCGTAGAAAGGATCACGTGAAAAGTGATAGCAATGTGAGAGACACTTAAGTTTGTCAAAGTATAACGGATTCTAATTCGAATTAGCGTAAAGGTAATTGTTAACATCGTGTTAGAGAAAGTGTTAAATTATTGTTAATTTCTTTTCCAGAAATGATGAAACCGAAGCTAAAAACACTTTTATTTGAAAGACAATTTAAGCACCAAACGTTGTGACGTACAACAATTACCTAAATCCCGGAATACATTATTTCTGATATTTTAACGTTTCTGATATTTTATGCGTATTTTAGACATGCAATTATTATTGATACACTTAATCACACCAATTTGATACGAATATAATATTACTTAGTATAATTATATTATTTTTTTACGGAGCGATGACGATAACTGTTTGATTATTGGGTAAAGGATTGTTAAAAGCAAGAAGTGCTAAATTAAGGATCTCAAATTTTATAATAAGCAAAGCTTGTTGTCCTAAATTAAGAAATAGCATAATTAATTTGGTCTAGGTGCTTAGCAATTTTGTTAAAACACAATGAGTGTCCACGTTAAGTTATAATTAGGGGGATAAAAGAACGGGTAATGGAGCCATACGACGAGGATTTGTTGTGGCTGGTGGTGTGCGGGTTCATAGTGGCCTTCGTGCTGGCGTTCGGCATCGGAGCCAATGACGTCGCCAACTCGTTCGGCACCAGCGTCGGCTCCAAAGTCCTCACGTTGACGCAAGCCTGCATACTTGCCACTATCTTCGAGATCGCTGGCGCTGTTCTTATTGGTGAGTTAGATAAAATGTTTTCTCAAACATGCTTGAAAATTTGAGCATTATTTTGACAACCTTCTTCGAGATAAATCGAAATTGCTGTACTATGCGAGCAGCGGCCGGCAAAAGTTGTATGAAAATCCATACCTATCCTGTCGTGGTTAAATAAATTACATAGTAAACTCATATTATATCTGTCGTGTAATTTAAAAATGGAACGATCTTTTACTCCGAAACATAGCAACCAAGGAGGTAACTTATCAAAGGTTTTATTTTAATTTCGAAGAGGCTTGCAAATAGAAAGCTGTAGTTACCTATAATCAAAAGAAAACGAATGAACACTTTAGGGTTGAACTACACATGGCCGCACGCGATCGCATTTTTCCGTCGCTCCATCCTTTTCTGTCACTCAGGAACGTCATTTGCTAGAGCATATAAGATAGACGGAACGGAACAGCACGCCGCGTGCGATCGCGTTCCGTCGCATGGAGCGACGGAAAAATGCGATCGCGTGCGGCCATGTGTAGTTCAACCCTTAACCACAGATTAATAATAAGTTACTAAAATTATTGTTGTTCGTCATAGATTTTGAAAAGATGCCGCTGCAGTAATGTACTACCTATAGTTAAAATGTTTTATGAAAATAAATAAAGTTACTTACCTACTTTTTTCCTTTATGAAAAAATCTAAGGTACTTAACTACCTAGGTAATTTAGGTTCCAATTTAGGTATACCTAGATACTTACTTCTACGCAGAAATTTTTGCTACCTTTTTTTTTTCTTAAAAAATTAATGTGCCACAAACTTAGTTGCATTGTTTGACTTATCTGAGAAAGCTATACCTTAGGGGTAGGTACTTCAGACCATCAAACCGAACAACTTTTACTATAGAAACAACTTTGAGATCGCGAAAAAAAATCAGCTCTTTTAATACATTTTGGTAGAGTAGGCAGTTTTCTATGGAATACTTCTTACCTGATTTTTTTCCGCGATTTCAAAGTTGGTTCATTAGTGAAAGTTGTATGGGACAGCAGATTTTTTTCGCAATTTCGACATCGGCCTCTTCGAGAAAGTTGTTCAGTTTCATGGTATGATTATCCTCTTAAAAAACCATGAGCATGTTACGAGTCTGCAATTTATAAAATACTGTTTTATCTAATCAGATCTCTAACTATTAATATTGTCTTCTCCAATCAGGATACAAAGTATCGGACACAATGCGCAAAGGCATCCTCGACGTGTCCCTTTACGCGGACGGAGGGGAGCGACTCCTCGCGGCTGGATGCTTGTCAGCGCTGCTCGCGGGCGCTGTGTGGTTGATCGTGGCTACAGCGCTGAGGCTGCCGGTGTCCGGGACTCACTCCGTAGTCGGCGCCACTGTTGGGTTCACGCTCACTGCCAAAGGACCTGTTGGAGTGAGGTGGTCGACTCTTGGCGCAATAGGTTGGTATTTTGCAAGGGTATGCTCGACGTTTCTCTTTACGCGGACGAAGGGGAGTGACTCCTCGCGGCTGGATGCTTGTCAGCGCTGCTCGCGGGCGCTGTGTGGTTGATCGTGGCTACAGCGCTGAGGCTGCCGGTGTCCGGGACTCACTCCGTAGTCGGCGCCACTGTTGGGTTCACGCTCACTGCCAAAGGACCTGTTGGAGTGAGGTGGTCGACTCTTGGCGCAATAGGTTGGTATTTTGCAAGGGTATGCTCGACGTTTCTCTTTACGCGGACGAAGGGGAGTGACTCCTCGCGGCTGGATGCTTGTCAGCGCTGCTCGCGGGCGCTGTGTGGTTGATCGTGGCGACAGCGCTGAGGCTGCCGGTGTCCGGGACTCACTCCGTAGTCGGCGCCACTGTTGGGTTCACGCTCACTGCCAAAGGACCTGTTGGAGTGAGGTGGTCGACTCTTGGCGCAATAGGTTGGTATTTTGCAAGGGTATGCTCGACGTTTCTCTTTACGCGGACGAAGGGGAGTGACTCCTCGCGGCTGGATGCTTGTCAGCGCTGCTCGCGGGCGCTGTGTGGTTGATCGTGGCCTCAGCGCTGAGGCTGCCGGTGTCCGGGACTCACTCCGTGGTCGGCGCCACTATCGGGTTCTCGCTCACTGCCTAAGGACCTGTTGGAGTGAGGTGGTCGACTCTTGGCGCAATAGGTTGGTATTTTGCAAGGGTATGCTCGACGTTTCTCTTTACGCGGACGAAGGGGAGTGACTCCTCGCGGCTGGATGCTTGTCAGCGCTGCTCGCGGGCGCTGTGTGGTTGATCGTGGCCACAGCGCTGAGGCTGAAGGTGTCCGGGACTAACTCCGTGGTCGGCGCCACTGTCGACTCTTGGCGCAATATGTTGGTATTATAGTTTTGTACTTACTTGTACAATACAAGTCATAGAGTAAGATCATCAGCAGATTATGTACGTTCAATACAGAGCACAGGCCCACCATCAGGGAGGGTGTATGAGCGTCAGTTCACCACGCGTGTTCAATGCGGATTGGTAGATTTCACATCCGCATCAGAATTTCTTCAGCGCATGCAGATTTCCTCACGATCCTTTAGCGTTCATGGAGTTAGATAGCTTCTTATAAATCGGAATGAACCTCCTTCCGCCTGGTTCCATCTCCGCACGCCGGGTGGTAAACTTGGGCATGAAATCTAAAATCGCTGGAAACTTATTTACAAAAAAGCTTTAAAAAACCAGCTCTGTTTTTTAAAGCTTTTTTGTAAATAATGTTTCCAGCGATTTTAGATTTCATGCCCAAGTTTACCAACATTTTTATTAACCTACATCGAGGATTCTCTTTGAAAACGGAAATAGTCGTGATTTTTTTTAAATTATACTTTGATCACATGTCAACCACTCACTGTGTCCTATGCTCACCTAGAGAGTTAATCGACCAGGTGATCAAAGTCTACTCGACTTCCAAACTGTTTTTGATAGGTATCGAACAATCTCTTGGAAATTCCATGTGATTGCGTGTTCCAGGCGACTTGAAACCATTGACCTAGGTACTAACTAAACATCCTATTTTTGAAAAGTGCTATGCGCTATATACTTAAATCCTTTTATTATTATCTTAACTTTTACGTTACAGTGGCATCTTGGTTCATATCACCGGCATTGAGCGGCGCAGTGTCAGCTGTTCTGTTCTGGGTAGTGAGGCGGTTCATACTGCGTGCACCACAACCGTTGAAGACGGGACTGCGCGCGCTACCATTCTTCTACGGAGCCACGGTCGCCGTTAATGTGGTCAGCGTCGTGCATGATGGGCCTAAACGTTAGATTTTTCAATTACTCAAACAACTTTGCTCTTAGACTCAAATTTTACAAAAATCACAAGCTGGCAGCTGCTGATGCAGTTTTACCTTATACCTACCTACTTCATAGATTATATCCATTGACCTCTTATACAGAAAGACATCAATATTGACTCCGGTCACAGAAAAAGCAACCTATTACAACTTTACAACCTACGAATAAAGAATTTACAACATTATAAAACAACAGATGCCAATCATGGGTCATCTAGGGACACGAACATTTATGAAGATAAATCGATTTCGCATTTGATTAGGGGATAGGTAAGTACCCAAATTTATCATATGGGTGGTCAACGTTTCAGGTGACCATAGGGACACAAATGGCCCGCCTATAATGCACCCAGATGATTTAAGTGGAATAAACCTTTCCCGCCCGATCATTTAGTTAGACAGTGGACTTACATGGTAAGTACTCCAATCTGCAACTCGTAGAGATCAAGGAGAAGTTGACAACTGAAACAAAACTCATTACTATCATGGTAATAAGTAATAGATTCACGTAAATATTTTCATCATCATCATCTCAGCCGACGGACGTCCACTGCTGGACATAGGCCTACCCAAGGATCGCCACAACGACCGGTCCTGCGCTGCCCTCATCGAACGGATTCCCGCCGCCTTCACCAGGCAATATTTTCATTACTTAGGTACCTATTATTAACACGCTTTTTTTGTCCAGTGTTGGCGATGGACAAGATCCCATTATGGATAGCACTGGCCGGCTCAATAGCGCTGGGGGCGGTGGTTGCAGGCTGCGTGCGACTGTTCCTCGTGCCCTATTACAAGCGTCAGCTGGTCCCTGCGCCTGTCAACTTTACACTGGGACTGTCTAACGGTAAGCTAATGCTTCTCCTGTCAACCTCTACACTGAAGGTGGACCTTTGATGGCTATGCTATTAGTATTGTGCCGTGTGATGTGCTTCGAATGGCACCAAAGCCTCGGATGTCGTATGGCATCATTCACATCTTTGACGCCCTTACTGTGAGACTGCCGGATCGTATAGGTCTCCCGTTCCATCAAACATAGTAGTCCAAAATCCAACCGTAAATTTATGCACCTATTTGTTTGGTGAACGAAATGTGATTTAAGTGAAAGTTTATAAAGGGGTTCATACAATACAACGCCGCCGGGTTAGCTAGCAAAATCTTGCCGCAAGTACCTTTACCATGATGATTTATGGTACAATTTTTTCCACCGATCTGTTTGGGAAGTAAATGAGATGCCATCTGAAGGAGACCAATCTAAAGAACTGAAAAAAACTAGGGTTGGCACTTCTCAGTCTGCAACAACTACGCAGCTCTAGGGTTAAAAATTACTTCTTTGAACCTGGCAAACCGAGAGTTGCGGCAGACTGAGAGGTGGTAACCCTAGTTTTTCCAGTTAATTTGATTGGTTGTTAGGTTTGATTGTTAGAAACCCGGCGGCGTTGTATAAACCCCTGTACAAACTTTCACATAAATCACATTTCGTTTACCAAACAAATAGGTGCATAATTTTGCGGTCGGATCTTGGTATATAGGAGGGTAAGGACGAGAGAGTACAACTGTGTTTAGCGCGTACACTTATGCACTTCAAAATATCCTGCGTACCTGACTGATATTCTATAAAGATTAGCAGTCACCGTACCTAGTCGAAGTCGACTAGGAATCCATCATCATTATCATCATCAGTATCGGTACATGAACAGCAGCCTCAAACCATAATGTGGTACCTACATTTATTGCAGAAACAACACCAGTCAACACACCAACCCACAGCAACAAAGGTGTAACACAACGGCCAACCTCTCTCCTCTCAGAGGACGGAAAGGTCCTCGAGGTGATCGCGGAGAGCGCCGAGATGGTAACCCTGAGCGATGCCGACAGAGTCTCCGTCGGAGTCCGGGAGATGAACGCCAAAAATCGAGTCTTGCTAGCTACCATGGACGACTGCAGCATACTTTCCCGAAGCCTCAGTCCACCAAACAAGTCACGGCTACAGCTGATAGATGCCGATCCTCAAATTAATACTCTCAAATATATTGACGAGACGTTAAGCTGCTGCAAGAGCATGGATTCCACTCAGCTCGTCGGAATGGGAGATAGTTATGATTCCAAGAACGGATTCCTCGGAGACTCTTGCGATACTATTGCTCGTGGTGACTTTGATAAATTGGCTGCAACGAGAGCAATATCGAATACAGTAGGATTCGACACACCGCCTCCTCGGTTCGACGAAAAGGTAGTTGTGAGTAGTTTTAGTATTCCGTACTCAAACGGGTGCCAACGGCATCTTATTAATAAGCTTTCGCTGTTTGGGTGTGTCGGGCTTGCACAGAGCTTTATTTTTTTTCTTGCATGCGGAATCTTCGGTGCGCGAGTCCAACTCACACTTGGCCGGTTTTTTTAGATTGTACTGACCTTGCACATGTTTGTTTTGTCCGATGTTACCTAGGATGTAACTGAATTTTCGTTGTACTGGAAAGAGAAAAAGAAAACGGAAGAAATGGCTTCGGCCTTAATTTAGGTACTTGGAAATAAGAAAACTAAAGTGCCGAAATCAATTTAATTTGAAATAAGAGGTTTTGCCTTTCCCAATAGATAGGAAGAAGATTATTAATAATTTAGAGCTTAGAAGCGAGATACGTCATGATAAGTAACTATATAAAATTTTTAGTCTAATCATAAGCTTTCAAACAAAAAAGTTTCATCGAAATTGGTAGTGATGCGCGAAAAAACTAACCGACAGACAAAAAATCCAAGTGATTTGGGAACTGGGACACCTAAAAATCATGTCGTAACCACGGACCTGAAAAAAAGACGGACGTAATCTCGGCTAATCACGAGTGAAGCACCCATTTCTTTTGTGTGCGTGCTGTCACGCGGTACATAATTGTGACGGGTGTCGGACCTGCGCCTAGAGCTAGTGCAATATGTGTGTGAGTGTTGATCCCTTGTAGAACAAACGAAAATGTAGGACCTTGCATGCTTCACATCTTTTTAGTGTCACATTACGTCCGTCTTTTTTTCAGGTCCGTGGTCGTAACATTTGTTTTTTATAACAGTAGAGACAAAATCTCGTTGTCAGGGTCCCGGGGGCGGCAGTGCCTGGAGCATAGAGTACGACGGCGGGGTGACTCGCCTGCCAGCCATCACCCCCAACTCGAGCGCCGCACCCCTGCTGCGAGGCGCCGGCACCCCCCCGCCCGCGGTACCCGCGCCCCCGCCCCAAGACGCCATCAGACTGTTCTCATTCCTGCAAGTCCTGACTGCTACATTTGGAGCCTTCGCACATGGAGGCAACGACGTAAGGTAAATTATAACGGTTTTTGGGTTCCGTAACCAAGAGTGGGACCATGCCTATATGCTGTCCGTTTGTCCGTCGTCGGTTCATCCTACCTTTAAATGGCTGTCTTAATTTGAACCATAACAGGTAGCGAGTTGAAATTTTCCTTAACAAATCATCATCAAGAAACGTGTTTTTATAACATGTTTTGTTTTTGTTCTATCGTGAAAACGGCAATACGATACAAGTATCAAACTGGTGGTTTGATTATAGAGCATACTGTAAATTCAAACAACACAATAATAATAAAAACCGACCATGTGTGTCGAGAGATCCCAGATAATTTATTTTTCACCTCACAAGCTCGGAAAGATTCTGTTTATCATTCGAAATCTGAGTGCAAAAGTGCATTTTATCCGCTAGCGTGCAAAGAGTTTTTAAAATTCGAATCCATTCGAGTCCAGATAAAAAGATAGTAAAACCATACGTGCGAGAAAGACAAAAAGATTATGTTGCTGACATAACGAACTATGCATATATTCGTGCATATTATTGTCTTCTCTTTTTCGCGTATAAGTTTGTCCTTCACTATAATTTATTTGAGTGTCAACAAAGAGATTATAACTAAATATAATCCCTTTGAGTAGCAATATCTCTTGTCTTCTCTTTTTCACGTATAGATTTGTCCTTATTTGCATTTGCATATAATTATTTTTCCAGTGTGGGATAAAAACATCATTTAAAATAATACTTATTTAAAATGCATTTTAATAATTAATAAATCTTGTTTACCTATGAGAAGTTATTCCTTTACATTTCCTGAATTATTTGCGCAGTGTACACACTACACACCAGGACATTTTTTATGCTGATCAAACAAACAATTTCAATCAAACTGCTACACGTGACCGCAGTGAGACAGTGACTAAATGCAAGAGTAATATAGCCGCTATAGAATGGGACAACGTCATAAAGCGCGATGTTCGCTCTATACATCTAAACTCAGTGCTTGCACCTAACATTTTCCTCGCTGTTGTGAGGTGAAAAGTTGTGTGTTTCGCTCGGCTGCAAAATTATTCTGCGTCTCGTACCTTTGAAACCTTCGCTACGCTCCGGATTCTATATTTGAACCACTCGCTTCGCTCGTGGTTCAATCCTAGCATCCTTCGCTTGCTCAGGTTTCAATATAAGTACTCGCGGCAAAAAACAACTTTGCAGCCTAGCATAACAAATAACTATTGTGCAAAATATGGTGGTACGGAAGGAACGCTTTGACCGCGAATTCAACTCATACTTGACCGATTTTTTTATGTTTTGATTTAAAAGGGATTATTCTCATCAATCATCTTATTTAAGAGCTACACTCTTGGCAGTGGAGTATTTGCCTTCTGTCTCTTTACCGCTAGTGCCTTTAAGTTCTTGACACGCCACGACAACAACCTTACCGTCACTTGGGCTAGAACTATGTCTATGTCTTCCCTGCCTCTCTATCTTCCCTACCAGTATGGTTTCTTAGAAATTTAATATTCAAGATCTCTGTAAATGTTACCTTTCAGCAATGCTATAGGACCCCTCGTGGCCCTCTGGCTGCTGTACTCGGAAGGGAGTGCGCACGCGCGCGCTGAGACTCCACTGGCCATACTAGTGTTCGGAGGAGTGGGTATCGCTCTGGGACTGTGGCTGTGGGGACGCCGCGTCATTCGCACCGTGGGCGAGGACCTCACTAACATCACACCGGACACGTAAGTTTAACAAGGCATCGCTCTAGGACTGTGACTGTGGGGACGCCGCGTCATACGCACCGTCGGCGAGGATCACTAACATATTATCACACCAGACACGTAAGTTTACCAGGCATCGCTCTAGGACTGTGACTGTGGGGACGCCGCGTCATACGCACCGTGGGCGAGGATCTCACTAAAATCACACCGGACACGTAAGTTTAACAGGCATCGCTCTAGGACTGTTGCTGTGGGGACGCCGCGTCATTCGCACCGTGGGCGAGGACCTCACTAACATCACACCGGACACGTAAGTTTAACAGGCATCGCTCTGGGACTGTGGCTGTGGGGTCGCCGTGTCATACGCACAGTGGGCGAGGAGTTCACTAACATCACACCGGACACGTAAGTTTAACAGGCATCGCTCTAGGACTGTTGCTGTGGGGACGCCGCGTCATTCGCACCGTGGGCGAGGACCTCACTAACATCACACCGGACACGTAAGTTTAACAGGCATCGCTCTGGGACTGTGGCTGTGGGGTCGCCGTGTCATACACACAGTGGGCGAGGAGTTCACTAACATCACACCGGACACGTAAGTTTAACAGGCATCGCTCTAGGACTGTGGCTGTGGGGTCGCCGTGTCATACACACAGTGGGCGAGGAGTTCACTAACATCACACCGGACACGTAAGTTTAACAGGCATCGCTCTAGGACTGTGGCTGTGGGGACGCCACACGCCTAACTAGGCGGTGAGCGATGAAATAATCCGCCAACAGCGCGTTCGCTCAATCACGTCATTGGGAAATTGAAGCACACTCATTGGCCGATTTTTTCCTCGCTCACCGCCTCGCTACCTCGCACATCTCTGGTGAAAAAGCAGCCTTAAAAGTTTATAAATGCGTGTTAGAACGGCCGGCCATTAGGTACATCACAATAGCAATGTCAGTG
This sequence comes from Agonopterix heracliana, assembly GCA_963693445.1. Classification (NCBI taxonomy): domain Eukaryota; kingdom Metazoa; phylum Arthropoda; class Insecta; order Lepidoptera; family Depressariidae; genus Agonopterix; species Agonopterix heracliana. Next base: position 12,591,277 of record OY856308.1, on the reverse strand, counting down.
CCAGTCACATTCAAGGCTTTGTCTTGCTCTTGACGCCTGAGCATTATTAATTATAACCTATCCTTGTTTAATTTTGCAGAGGGTTCACGATCGAGCTGGGCGCGGCGCTGACGGTGCTGGTGGCAAGCAAGGCGGGCCTGCCGGTCTCTACCACGCATTGCAAGGTGGGCTCCGTGGTGTGCGTCGGCTACTGTTCTGAAAAGGCAGTCGACTGGAGTCTTTTCAGGTACCTAAGTAACTTCTCGACACATTCCAAGCACGTATCCAGACTTTTGTTTCGGGGGGATATTCATAGTAAAACAATGAAAAAGTTAGTGCTGTAATCACGATTCCATACAATATTCGGATTTCGGGGAACATCAGATTTTTTTTTGCTCTGATCGGTTTGCTCCCATAGTAAAAGTTGTTCAGTTTGGTTAGACTCTTTGTTTAAAAGGATGCGTCTAGAATGATGAGTCTTATTACCCATCAAACTGAACAACTTTTAATTTGGTAGCAAACCGATCGCGATCGTAGCAAAAAGAATCGTTCCATACTAAACTGCAATGCCTACTCGACTCAGCTGTATGAAACAGCAGATTTTTTGCTACGGTCGGTTTGCTCCAATAGTAAAAGTTGTTCAGTTTGATGGGTAGACTCTTAGATGATAATGATATCAATTTCACCCTATTATAACGTTGTGGTATTTCTTCCAGGAACATAATATTTGCGTGGGTGGTGACAGTTCCGGCGGTGGCAGGAATGGCGTCGTTATCTATGTTGGCTCTCGAGGCTTTTGTCGTTTAAATGAAATTAGACAGATGACGCATGAGTTAATTGTTATGTATCAGGATTTTAGGTGCCTACTTACTTTTGCCGATACATACTTTAGAATGTTGTTTTGTTTTGAAAGAAGTATTTTGAGTTACTTTTATTAACATACAAAAGTACAGATAAGAGTAGGTAGTAGCGTAGAGTCAATATCTCTCTCTGTAAAGCTGGGTCACTAACATACTGGGGTTATGAAACTATGAGGTAATTGCAAATACTCGTATGGGGTAATTGCGACTATGGAGAATTTGCACTTAAAAATCACAAATCATATTATCAAGTTTTCGAAGTATTCAAGATTCGAAAACCATTTCTTTTCGAAAAACACTTACTATATTTAATACTTATAAATACTTACAGTACGCGAGTAATATACAAGTCTATGACTTACAGGAAAAGAAACTTGACATACCTAGGTATACCGAATTACCCCATATACAGGGTGTTTCATAAGTAACAATAAATTTTTAAAACTCATAAGGGGGTTGTTTAGACCGTCAAACTGAACAACTTTCTCTATGGGACCAACATCGAAATCGCGAAAAAAATAATTTTATATCACATACATATTTTAGCTCTAGTAGATTTGTAGAGTATAGAACATAATTTTTTTTTTTCGCGATTTCGATATTGGTCCCATAGTGAAAGTTGTTCAGTTTGATGGTCTACACCACCCCCTTAAATGTTTATTTGTAGTTTTGTAACACCTTGTATAGTACCTAGTTGCAATTTCCGTGGGAGACCATTATGGTGATGTAGAAGTAATTGTTGAAACTTCACTCTGTCGCTCTATCTGTGTTGAATGCTTCATGTAATCATGTATTTGACCATGTATGTGACCAGTCTTAGATATAAAATAGCAACTCAAAACCCATCTCAATTTGGTACCTACCTACTTAAACTTATTAACACATTGTGAGCCTTCAGCATTCTATTAAAGTTTATAGAAGCCATGTTGCATCCTTAATTTAATGAGAGCAGACCGAAGGAGCAGACCAATTTTAATATTTCGACATCCAAGATAGTCGAAATAGTCAATAAATAATAAGTTTATTTTATATTTGTATACGTCAATTATCGCGCCAATACAGTAAAGTTCTTATTTGATATTTATTCTGATAACTACCTATGTGATCCATAAAGGTTATCTAGTACAAAATAAAATCATTTTTTAATAGTTACCTATACTTAATTAAGTAACTTATTGTTTTCAGTGACTGTAAAATGTTGATTACCTACTGAATGTAATTGTAAGCTGTCTATCGTGACATGATTGTTGAATAAACCTAGTTTAAATACAACATTTTGTTTTTTATTCATCGGTACCTTATTCATAGGTAGGTAATAGGTGTTAGAGTAAAATAGTTGCATCACTTTAAGGGGTGATTGTACCCATGATTCTGAACAACTTTCGCAAAGAAACATATCGTCGCCTTAGAGTGAAGACCTCGGGAATGAAATCTTGGTATTTTTTTATTATTACTACGTTTCTGGAAAGAAAATTTCAAAAAGCATGTCCTGATTTCACTCAAAAAATAATCTGATACTCGCAATGCCATCTATAGCGTGCCGTGTAAGAAAGTTGTTCAGTATCATGGGTAAAGTGGTATCATCACCCCCTGTTACCCTAATACCCTGCATACTTTCCAGGAAAATGGTTACTTACCCAATTTTCCTGGAAAGTGCACCGAGTGTAGGTAACTATAGGTACCCTATGTTTCGTATACAATTGCGTCCCCCCTTGCATCTAAAACGCGACCCCCAGGTTATGATGGCTATTGTATTGTAAGCAAGGTAAGTAGGTAATATAGTTCTACAATAGTTATATGTAACACTGCAACCATCCCTTGTCTATTGTGTTCGCCCCAAACTCACCCATATTTACGCATAGGTACCTCCGAACTCACTCGAGCGAGCTCGAAGCGCTCGTTGGCGTAGTGGAGCTTTGGTATTGGAAACGATCACCGAAGTTAAGCAACGTCAGGTCCGGTCAGTCTTTGGATGGGTGACCGTTTAGTGGTATTTCATCTCGAGCGTTTCCGTACTTCAGAAGGCACGTTAAGCAGTTGGTCTCGGATAGTTCCGTCAGATGGCGTTGTAACTATTCGTTAAGCCAGGTCAGAGGCCTATTGAGGCGACTTGCAAATTCTGACAGCAAGTTGACCACTACCTTGCCTCCAGCAACACGCACTGGGCCCGCGAGGTGGAGTATGGCCCACTCCCTCTCACCCTTATTCGTGAGAGGAGGCCTTTCCCCTGCAGTGGGATTCTATAGGCTGTTACTTACTTACTTTACCTCCGAACTTTATGGTACCTATTTTCTTTTCATTCTCGGTAGTGATAAAACGATTATCACTTAGTGATTACGAATACAATTTCGATTGATTTCTCAAATAATCGTCGATTACGATTACGATTTAGATTATTTCAAAACCATACTCAATAAACCAGTTTTTTTTTAAATAAAGCATAGTTTTAAAATTAGGATATAACTCGCACCCTCCTCGCTAGACCCGTAGGTATACTATACAACGTAACGTGATAGTGAATAAGCGCAAAACCTCATACCTACACCCACCTACACCCCAACAGGAGTGCGATTTCTGAAACTCTTTCGCTGAGCTCAGCATTTGAAAATGTCAAAATTAACTAAGTACTACCTATAGACATCTTTCTGCTGCTGATTTGACTTTCAAAAATCGCACTCCTGATTTATAACAAAATTATTAATTAGATTGAAACAATAATTTCATTATTTTGATAGTTAACATTTATAGTTAGGTATTCGCATTTTAAGTTTTGTTTTGAGGCAAAAATGATTTGTTATTATTTCAGCAGTTCAGAACTGATTGAAAGCGCTAACGTGCTCATGGATAAATTTTAAGAACCGTGTTTTGGTAGTAAGACAGGGGTCCTGCCCTTGTGTTGGGTTGAGATTGAGATCAGTAAATTTTAAAACAAACTACCTAGCTAGTTAATAGTTAGTAATTATGCTAATAGTTAGTATTTTATAATATATTAAATAATAGATAATATATTAATTACATAAATGGAATTAAATTGAAAAAAAAAATATTTTCTATAAGTAGACAAATATCTAATAAATACGTCTGTGGTGGTTTCAGAGGTAGATCGGCTATAGTTTAGCAGCAAAGAGCTATGTTAAGTCTCGTCAAAAACCTAGTCAAAAACACACAAACAATTTTTGCGCCTAAACTAGGTATTTGATTTACGAAAAAATGCTATAGGACAATATGTCTCTCATGAGTCATAAGATCTATCCATTGACATGGTTAAAATAGACGTGCGATGAAAAAAAATCCTAAGTCCCTCCTATTGCAGTTTCGATCCACTGTGTTCCAGCTGCCTGACGCAACAGACTAAAACTGGAGGAAGGGAACGTTCAACTTTTTATTTACTTACTTATACTTTGAAATATTTAGGTAGGATGCTGTTGTTTTAATCAGCCTCTCGCAGCCGAGCTATGCCGTTACAGTACCAACACACACCCCAAAATAACTTTGATAGTACTATCATAGATAAGTACTAGTATTTTTTCCAGGAACTTATAGATTATTTGCGTGGGTGGTGATTGGTTCCGGCGATAGTGGCAGCAATGGCAGCGGCGGTATCTATGCTGGCACTCGAGCCCTGCGGGCAGTTCCGCAGGGCTCGGTAGACTTCACATAGGTAGGTACTCATCACTCATCAGATCAGAATAACTTCTAAAAAAAAAAAATTTCAGCGTATGCTTTATTCGCGAACTTTTCCGTCAGCGTTTGAGAGCAGTCAGTACATGGTATGGTAGTTTGTGCGGATTCGAACCTGGGGACCGTCATGCATGATTGGGATAAAATTGAGAAAGTCGTTGGGGTATATAAAATATTACACGTTATTTTTCACCTCAATAATTTTGTGATCTCATAAATAACACATTTTTGTTTTTGTTTCTAATTATTCTAAGGAATTAATGTGTGTTTTATTATGTTTTTGTTTAAATTTTTTTGCCAATTTTTGTTTAAACCTTAATAAAGAATTTTTTGTACTTAATAACTCTCGGATTTTTTATCCAACTTTTTTTTTTTAATCCGACATGTATTGGCTTCCTCCGGATTTTACCTATCACATTCTTATAATGATACATTTAACTATCGAAATAAGTAATAAGTAACCAGTTTTGTGTAGCCAAGCCAGTAGTTTTTTTTAGGAAAACGTGACAAAGTCCAAACTCCATGATTTTGGACCATATAATTACCAGATTTAACGGAAATTTTGTGTCTGTTTGTTGGTTTGTTCGCGCATCACGCAAAAACTACTGAACCGATTTTGGTGAAACTTTTTTTTTGATAGCTTATGATCTGACTTAAAATCTGCTACTTATATAATTTGTGCGGACGAAGTCGCGGGTAAACTAAACACTAGTCTAAACTATTATAAAACTGTAACTGAAGTGTGTCTGTACATTGAAGATATTTACAAAAAAAAGATTACGATAGGTATGGTTTTTAGGTATCCCTGACTCGAAATCAATCTTTTTTAGAAATTTTGTCTGTCTGTTTGTTTGTTCGCACATCACGCAAAAACTACTGAACCGATTTAGATGAAACTTTTTTTGTTTGATAGCTTATGATCTGACTTAAAATCTGTTATATAATTTGTGCGGACGAAGTCGCGGGAAAACACTAGTTATTAATATAATTGAAGTAAGTACTACGGTACTACGTACCCAGAAGCCTAGATAAAGTATATGTCTAGCTAGATAGAGCCTCACGCTTCTACCGTACAAAAAAAAAGTGACCAACTTTCTAAGGTTGTGCGTGAGGAGTCATACAAATTATCTCTGTGTGCGTTTATCACCCAACAGTTTGGTGATACCTATTTTTTTCGACGCATTCGTAGCTTCGACTGCCTATCTTGCTCGACATAATTATAACTTAACAAAGCCTTACACCGGCTACACATCAAGCTACGCAAAACCAAAATAAGCTGGACGTTATACCTATATACGTTATTCACTTACTACGCGCGGCAAGCTTATATTGGTGGTTTTGCGTAGCTTGATGTGTCGCCGTACAAAATTATTTAACCCAACAAGTATAGGGTAAGATACGAAATTGTTTAACACAGAACAGTAAGATTTCTTACCTATTGGTCTGTTTTATGTTTGTTTTAAAAAGGGCGTCTTAACCCGAGATTCTATTTATAGACACGCACGTCCTATAAAACATACTAACCTAAGTTAAAACGAAATAAAGCTGTTCGTGCTACAAGCTTAGGCTACAAGATATAGAGTTCATTTCAGATTGTATCAGGTTTTTGAGTGGCATAAATATTGTAACGGTTATTCGGGTTATTCCCCGTTCAAAGCTTTCATTGTTTAGTTTTCACGAGGGTTGCCAGATAAATACTTATCATTTCTGGGGTTACGGTGTTGGAGTCCAAGCTCTAACTCAAACTGTTGGACAGAAGATACCCAGGTAGAAAAATACCGAAATTAAATTAAAATAACTAGAGAGGCAGGGTATTTTAGTGGTATTCGCTTTACATGGTAACACCATACTTAGTAGTACTACGACCTAACTATTTCAACTTTTAATAGGTAGGTACTGTATTTTCTCCAAAATTTCTGTAAAAATTTTTAATATTACTAATTTGTCTCCCCTCCGGACGGAAAGCGTCAATTTTCGTCCCGCTACGTTCTGCGCTAAACGAAGTTGCCGCTTTCCACCTCCGTCGAGGAGAAAAATAGTATGGTACAAACCTAGGGCAATAAAAAAAAACACTTTTATTTCAGGTAAACGCCCATATGTCTAGCTAGCCTCAAGAAAAAGCCTCAGATAACATGTTTTTTGACCTCGGCATGAATGCCTTCTGGGACACAACTTTGATTTCTATGTTGCGTAGCGATATTTTTTAACTATGTTTTCAGCTATCTGAAACAAAAAGACTATTCTTTTTGTGACTAAATGGTGCCGGATAAAATTAATCCATCAATTAATTACTCACCCCTCCTAGCAAAACTCAGTAAAATGACTGGGCTATTTATCACAACTCTGCTACTAAGCATTAGCTGTGGTATTAGTAAGAATAAACTATAACTAATCTAACTATAATACTAATCTATGTATAACGGACTGTGTCACAACTTAAAATACATAACAAGGCCGAGACCTTCACCTCTGAATATTTAAGACCTTTTAAAAAGAAATACGGTTCGGTAGATCTGCAGATGTCTACCATCTGCGTGCGCGCACTATATCAATAGAGATTTAAAACATGAGCTTAAAGCAGGGAGCGTTCATACATAAGACACGTAAATATTTAATCGGCGGCTAAACTTATAAATGCACCTTTCGTTACATAGTTTATAGAAGATCCCATAATAATGTTATGGTAAATGCTGGCTGACCTCCTAAAAAACCAAACCAGTCCTCCCAGTGTTGCCAGATTAGGCAACTTATCGATATATTAGTGATTTAAGCCGTATCAATTCGCGACTAACTAAAGTTAAGTGTTGGTAGGTACTTAAGGTACTTTATAGCAAAACGTGTGTGATGAGCATAGCAAGCATAGCATATGCGTCACGACTATATTCCCTGAGGGGGTAGTCAGAGATATTCTGAAACCTCAGAACATCCACGTTTCACCAATAGTACCGAGACTCTGTCCAGTGTGACGGGGGGTGAGCCACTTATAATGGACAGTGGTACAATACATGCCTCGAAATTTAAGCATGCAGGTTTCCTCACGATGTTTTCCTTGTTTGTGTGTATGCAAGTGGGATTAAACGAGATTAAAGAAACTGAAAAAAAACAACCGCGCCTATTTAATTAGGTAAGTACCTACTTTAGCAAATTCTTTGACAGTATATTAGTGTGATTTTAGCCTCCTTTGGCACAGAGAATCATATACAGTGCCTTTAGAAAGTAATTCTGAATTAAAAAAAAGAGTAGCTCAGATCTTTAGGCTACTATTAGTACCTACCTTGTAATTGTAACTTATAATTAATCTGTACTTGGCCCGAGTTTTCAGGAGATTTAGAATGGTTGGGGCCTGGCAACACTGCGCCACTCTTGTTTTGTTTGATATCGGTTGGACGCGTGTGTTATGTTTCGATCAGATTCAAGCACAAGTCAACAAACTTTTAAGTATCTAAACGTGAAAATGTAAGTATCTAACTATTTAGTATTTGTTTTGTACACGCTATAACTATGTTTTGCATAAATAATTGTTAAAATCTCGGTAACCTTTAATATAATACCGGATATCTACCTATAAGAACATCATTGAATATCTATCATTCTTCTACGAATTACCTAACTAATTGATTGACCACGCATTTTTGAGCAGTAGGTATAACACCTATACAAAATTAATGTGTGCATTTTTTCTTTTAACTTTGTAATTAATTTCTTTTGGCTCTGGACAGTTAATTTGAGGATAACATACCTTTATAAATAAAATATGTATACTTAAGTACTCACCTATTTGTTTTTGCTAAAATAATTTTAATATTGTTTAAGGTGGTTTCAGTCCATACAAAACTTTGTCGTAGAACACACGTAGACGGTATTAATAAAAGTAATGTTTTATAAGTATATTAGAAAATCTAGATTGCGCGTATCAAATAATATTTACAATTTATAATATATTTACGAAGGTATAAGGCTTTGAAATTACAAATAAAGCACAGTTGATTACATTACCCTTATCATGCAGGGCCCGATTCGGCATACATTGCTTGCTTTGATCGCCATACTGTAAAATAGAGAGAACAAACCCGGCAATGTATGCCGAAGTCGACACTGCTTGTAGGGTAATGTAATCGCTGGTTTTGTTCTTTCTTCCGATTTCTCGCACATGGGTGTACTTACTGTAGTAGATACACTTATTTACCTATCGTTCATTATACATACCTATCGCAGGCCTACAGGCCTACACACAAAAACGTTAAAGTTTTTATCTTGATTACAGCTTGAACATGAACAGTGACAATCAGCCTTTGTATCCCAACTCGGGAGTGGTAAGTTATTTATTATTTATGATGTAAATAATTACATATAGGTACTGCATTCCAAATAAGGACGATGAGATTATCCGATTCCTATTTTAGCTTTCTGGCCAACTCTGATAAGCAAATATAATTTATTTATCAGAAAGATGTAGGTAAGTACCTACTATCCGACATATCTTGGACGTTACTAAAGCTGTTCTAAGAACACGTGAGAGAAAGTGTTTCAAATCCCTGTTTCTGTAATTAAAAATGGCCTTAAATTTTTGTTGCTATTTGGAATGGAGTATAGGCACTTACTTACTAGTATAGCTACGACCGTATCCAAATCGAAGTAAACAAAAAGTGTCGAGGACTGGAGTGCGATTTTTGAATGTCATTCGGTGAGCTCAGCAGTTGAAAATGTCAAAATTACTATGGACCTACGCATCTTTCTACTGCGGATTTGTCTTTCAAAAATCGCACTCCTGAAGTTTGATTTTTGAGAGTCAAATCAGCACTAAAAAGATGCGTATCTCCATAGTATTTTTGATATTTTCAATGGCTGAGCTCACCGAATGAGATTCAAAAATCGCACTCCAGATACGAGATAAGAGACCAAAAAAAGTTTCAGGAAATTTCAATCTCCTAGTTACCTACTTGTTCTAACTAATAACAATGGGTCATTCATTATCTACTATTGTTTTAGGAGAGTTTGACGCTAACACCAACGATGCCAGCGCAGTCGTCTAGTTCAACACAATCAACACCAGTGGTAAGTGCATTATAGAATTCAACTTCAAACTAAGAGAATTTTATTCCGAGAGCGAAAATGCGCGCTGCATACAAACGTACTATGGTGATATTTTCAATACTAACTAACCAATTAAAGTCAATGAAACTTTGCAGAAACAATCTAGAAACAAATTTCTATGCTTGTATGGAGTCAGATTTTCGTTAAAATACACAGTTTCAATGCTAGGATTAATTTAAGATTTGTATGGAAATCTATGAGGCACGGTAACTTTAAAACTATACATTTTAACGAAAATCTGACTCCATACAAGCATACAAATTTGTTTTTAGATTGTTTCTGCAAAATTTCATTGACTTTAATTGGTTAGTATTGAAAATATCATCATAGTACGTTTGTATGGAGCACGCTCCGAATTATATCCTCTTAACGAAATAACTTTTGCTTTGAGTGGGTTTTTAATGACCTCCGTGGCGAAGCGTTGGTCATTGGTGCCATGTGCGGATCTCAACCGCTCCCCGTTTTTTTACTCATATTCGTGGGACAAGCTGCATCTGTTAGTATTTTTGTTGATAAACATTTTTTAAGGTTTGTACTGGTCCAGGTCTACACCAGTAATAAACTACTCTCTAACCATCAGACACATTTTAATATTATTGCTTCAAACAAAAGGAATCATAATTATAAAGTAACTATCGTCAAAACATAGCAAACTTCAAAGTTAGAAGTTGCAAAGCTCAGACAATTATGTTAACTAGTATTTTGAGGGAGGGAATTTAGTTCATTCAAATTATCATGTAAATAAAGGGAGATTAGCAATATCTCAGTCGAAATTGACGAATATTTCATTAGAAAATTAAAATTCATTATGAAAAATGATAATAGTAATCAAACATAGTAAAATGACAAAAATGGCGGAAAATTGAGTTAGCAGAAAACAGCTGATACATCTGTGATGCTTTGTGCGGGGAAAATAGTTTAAAATTTATTCGCTAGGAGGCGCGGAGCAAATTCATCAAGCAAAAATAGGCGTTATGATAGAGTATTAGAGTCTTATGAGCGTGATTAGTCCATAAGTAATTGACACTTTTGACACATGCGCTGTAGGTGATTATTTTGGTTAGGCGGGTTTTCAATAGCGTACCCAAGCTGCGCATAAAAGTTCTAAAAGTTGATATGTGAAGTTGGCGCGAGGTGAATTTCCTCTAGCAAAAATGAACCTTATGTCAGGGGAAGATAGCCTAATTCTCTAAGTTTGGGCCTTAGATAGTTCGCGCATAAGGCTGTTTGCCTATTTAATTAAGAAGCTAAAATTAAGCACAGAAGTTCATGCAATTACCATCTTTAATTGGAAGTAAATAAAGATTGATGAGGGAAAATGTAAATAGTTTTTCAAATTGGTACGGGTTATTGGGAAGACAAGATTACCATATAAGGAGACGTTTTCTTGTATGAATTAGAGGGAGGATTAGAAGGGTGAAAGAAAGCCTTATAATTATAAAGTTAAGGATCAATTTTGATTGTTCACAAACTGACGACACGAACGACAGGAAAGACTAGAACGACCGCGAAGACAGGAACGACCGCGAAGACAAGAACGACCGCTACGACATAGTGAAGCTTACATAAATAGGCTCGGCTTAGAGGGAGGGGGTTCATTCATCAATATTCATTCTTTGAGCTCACACGCTGCCGGTTTGTGACTTGATATTATTTTTATTTCAAAGTTCTTTTGGGGAAGTTTATTCGATTTGAGTCATTAGTAAAGCGTTTGCATTGTAATTTAAATTTAAAATCATTTTCTTTAACTTATTTTGGGGTAAATGCTGAGATTTTCTTATTTTTGTAAATTTAATTTAATTGGGGGGTCATTGTTCGGTTGTGAGGTTGAAGATGAATAATCATGTGGTACACAAACGAGGTTTTGTGGGTTATGGACTGGTCACCTTACGGTGACAACTGACTGTCGATAACTTCCAACGTCTTTTCGGAGACGGGCTCGGTTTCGGGGCGCGCCAGCAATCGTTCTTTACCAACATAACGATTTTTAGCCTCCTAAGTTTCGTAATCTGGATGTAATTGTTTCCCGGTAGCTTTCCGTGAGAAGTGGAATGGCGTCCTTTAGGGGGCTGGGAACTTTGCATCTGGAGTGCGAAATTTAGTCCCTGTAATTTAACACTTGCCAATAGGGACCCGTTCATATCACAACTTATGGCTTCGGCCGTTGATATGGACATTACACTTCTGGAATAGACTTAGGTACACTAGAGGCTCCATCCTCGCTTCGCTTTCCAGTTTAGTTCGAAAAATTTCCTTTACACCGAGGAAATTTTTACATCACACACCTACACGATTACATGTAAATGTGAGGCCTACCTCTAGTCTTGCGGAATTTCCTTACACCGGGAAGTTTCAAACATTAGGGCACTTCTTTAGAATAGGAAAATATTTAGACAATGGTTAGATTTACTAGGGTTTTGTTAGAATAATATAGGATAGGGTAGGTATTTAACTTTGACTAGAATTTTAGTAGGAATGGAAAGGTTTAGATGTTCAGGTTTACAAATTGGTATAATAGGTAAATTCAGTAGGATTTAATTAATTATTTCATAGACTTGAGTTATATGATTTTTCAGTAGATGTTTGAATGAAATTCAGGGAATTCGAAGCAAATTAAATTTCATGATAAATCTTGGTTCTAAAAAGGTAAATGACATTATAAATAGAAAACAGTGAATAGGTGACAATATCAAAGTTATAATTCAATATAATACTGTCCAAACAAAATAAGTTCAATCTAAATTTATCGTTTCCTTATAATAATGGGAAATTAGAGTTTCTTATCATACCTATTACTTTGTTATGAGTTGGTGGAACTTTGGGATATAGTGCCTAGTGCCCTCTAGTCAGAAAAATAAATGATTATGGTACATAATAAGTTTTACAGATTTATATCAGAGTCAAATAAATAAAAGTTTATCCTACTAAATATTCACATGAAAGAGAGAACTTACTTTCAATGGACCAAGGTTCTATTCATTCAGTTAAATGTCATACTGTTTCTATAAGCTAAAGTTTCTGCTTATATTGTCATGTTAGTTTTATGTATACGTACTTACCTACTAAATGATAATGATGTAGATTCTCAGAATAGGAATTTTACTTTGATTAAATTGTAAACAGGATTGAGCTTTTGAACTGGTTTATAAAAGAAAAGATATTAAAAGGGAAATTTTACTAATTGGGATTCCTTAAAGTCACAACTAATATAGAAATTAAGTCTAAGAATTACTAATAATAGCTCAACTCGAACTAGAGTCTAAATTAAATAGAAACCAGTCTATTTGAAAAATACCTCTTGTCCATTGTATGACAAGTTACTGACACACTGACAAAGAAATGACTTTAAAATTTACAAGTCTCAAACATCCCTTACTAAACTTGACTTACCTGACTAAGACACAATATCTCGGGAAAAGTTTGGAGGAGGGCTGACCAGTTTGGAGACGAGGCCCACTGAAGCTAGAAATATTCTAGCAGGAGGAAATACCAAATAAAATAACTCCTGAGAGCGGAATGGCGGGGCTCTCTTCTATACCAAACGAAACAATCATTCTTTTTTACTTTATTGCATTCCAAAGGAAAAAACCAAACATAGAAATAAAATATATATTTTAATAGGTTAGGAAATCTAACACCCTGTATAAGTAAATTGGTAGAGAAATCTAAGTTAACTATTTAACACACTGTAGGATAAGAAAAGGTCTATAGCTATAGAGGTATTTCATTAGATTGACTTCAGCGCTTACTGACGGAGGGTTGTAGGCTACATTTTCTGATAATAACTTCATAATCATAGTCAAAAATAGTATTGCAGGCTAGGAAGTTAGGTATTACCTTCTGATTTATGTTAATATTAAGTTTAGATAATTCTAGGTCTCTGTTTGTTAGAATACTAGATAAATCTCAAGTCTGTCGCACCTAGGTTACTATTATACGGTTCACAACGTAGTCTCCTGTTTTACTAGACGATCAATACTGGCCAAGTTAACGTCTTCAGCTCAAAAATGGGATCATAAATAAGTTTAGGTATAGTTCATAAGTTAGGCTAAGTTAAGTTAAGTTAATAGGTAGGGATTTTCTATACACTATTCGCAGCGACCAGTTAGTTAATTAGTTTAGGTAAATAGGCATTTTCGGTACGTAGGTGCCGAATGCCCAGGATTATAAAATTAGGTTTAAATTAGTTTCTTAGTTTCACATAGGTAGCATAGGATTTTTAAAGAAGGGGTAACTATTACATTGGTTGGCCGCAACCAGGATAATTTAAGTTAAGTAGGGGTATCTATTACATATGTGCCGTTAAGACCAGGATAGGATTTAAGATTTATTTTTACTTTTGATTCGCTAAGTCCACAGGATTTTATAATAGACTTTGTAGACTAGGTCAAGTTTTATTTTATATTTTATAAACAAAAGATAGGTTTTGAATTACAAACGTTATGATCCATTTTGAGTTTGAAATCAAAGCCTTCTTAGGCTTACATTGTTGCCGTGAGAGAGGATAGCAGATTTCGAGATTTAGGTATTCGGAGAGATTTAGAAAAGGTTTGGTTAGAAATGCAGGTTAAATAATTAGTTTATTTAGTTAGGGATAATTTATGCTTTAATTTTGATCACATAGAATAGATGTTTACATGAGGTTATAATAGGCATACGATTGAGAATTTCACTTCGAAGGTTATAGCTAGCACTGTTCACTAGATATTTATGAGCACTTTGTTTTTACGTTACGCACTGTTATTTTGTTACACCAGGGTTATTTGCTGTTCACTAAGTTGCTTGACTAGGTACGTAATTGATGAAGCGACTTTCCGAGTGGATAGTTGCTGGAACGAGGACAGTTTGGAGTATTGTCAATATCTTCTTTTCTTCCTTTTAGTAGCGTAGTTTGAAATGAAGTTCAGGAGTTTGAGACGCCTTGAGGAAAGCAGCACTCAGCAGCAGATAGTGTGTTGAAATGCGTTAGGAGGTTCTTTCGAGTAGCGATTACAGGAACGTTGGTTCGAGAGTTTTAGGTTGTAATGTTCTTAATGTCTTGTTTACTCCTTCTTTGATACCGTAGCGAAGGAAGTATAGAAAATCTGAGTTTAGACGCCCGCTCTGACGCTTTCTTCAAGTCAGGTCAGGTATTGAAACCGTGGTATTTCGAGTTTCTTCTTTTCAATTTCGATTTGTTCTTGATGTTTTCTTTTCCTTTTTCGTGATAACGTAGCAAAGATGTAAATGAGTTCTTCGTTAGCGTTAGGAAGCTTTTTCTGCAAATCGGCCATGTTGTGTAGAGAAAAAATAACAGACGGAAGTAGGTAGTAGGTAAATTTTGACAGGTAAAAATGCCGTGATGTTATTGGTTGATCGCATAGAAGTTAGAGAGAAGCATATACGTTCATTGGCTAATATAGGCTAGCGACATTTTTCTATGATTAGGAAGTTTGTCAATATACATATTTTTAAAGCTAAAACTAGAATTTAGGTAATTTAATTATTAATTGGATTATGCCTAAATTAAAATTAAATACAATCGTTATTTGTGATTATAAATCTAACATCCAAATGTCTCAGAATGATTTTTAATTAAAGTAAGTTGATCACCGGAGTAAAAATCAGTGTTGCCGTTTCTTGAAAAATAAGTCGCTAGATTTTAAGGATATGGTACGTTAAGAATCCAATAGGGGTCGCCAAAAGTTTGAATTAGATTTATAAGAAAGTGCAAGGTAAACAAAACAGTTGATAAAACAAACTGTTTATTAGCTTTATTACAGAATTAAATGAACGATTAACTAATTAGGGTTCCGAATTAATTATTTTGTAGTTTATCTGTAATAGTTACTAATTTTAGCTTTGTAGTAAATTGTGATTTTGATTTTCTTGATTAGGATTGACTTATATTAATACTATTTCGATTATATTTATTTAGGAGCTCCAGCAGTGGATAAACTATAGATGAAAGCAAAATTTTGCAATACCTACCTACCTACTAGCGAGATTTAGAAGTACCTACCTATATCGTACAAGTAAAATTTTGTAAAATTAGTACTAATAACAAGGGAACAATATAAAGCATAACAATGAATTTATTAATGAGAAACAATGTCGTTAAAAGCGTTAGAGATAGCTTATTTTATTTTTAAGGTAAAGTGTACGTAATTTATAAAAAAGGGGTAACTAAGCCGCAAATAAATCCCTCACTAAAATGGTAACACTGTAGAGAATTGATTTTGGTTCGAAGTTAGAAGGTTAGAGAACTAGATGGAGCTAAGTGTCTCAAATCTAATTCTTACGATTATTTTAAAATCAAATTTACATAGATTGCATTTGTTTGAATAAGTTAATATTTATGCTAGATATATAAAATAGGTAGTTCACTTATTTTATAATGGGTATAGAGAGTAAAAAGCGGAAATTTAAGTATTTCTTTCGTTTCTACCTATAGATCGTTTCGCAAATAAGGTCGGTAGGTGGCGTTAGTAGGTTTAATCGGAAATTAGGTATGTGTGTAAAGGGTTGGTAAAATCGAGTTTGTACCTACTTATTTGGGTTTCCTAGAACACGTCTATATTTTGCTAGTTTAGAAGTACCTAATAGTGTTTTTCTTATTAAGGCAATAGATTTCTAATAGTGTAAAATTTGCCATTCACCTAGTATGATTTAAATTATTGCCGGGAAACGAATAGGAAAATGATTTTTGATCTTATTTTAAATAAATTATAGTTTGACGGAGTAGAATTGTACAAAATTAAACTTTATTATAGTAAAGTATTTTAGAACGATAAAATGGAATGCGATTTAAGTTTTCATATTATTGGAAAGAAAATGGACAGAAAATTTGTATTTATCAACTTTAAGGTGAAATAAAGCCAAGTTAGACAACCTTGTAGGATGAATGCGATTTTAGTTCAGTACAGTGGACCTGGACCTACGAGACAAAGTGGAACTCGATGTTCTCACTTAAAAAGTCGTGTTAAAATATTAGCATCAAGTAATGTCAAATCATAGGAATACATAATTATTGAAAGTTTAATTAAGAGATAATTATTTTAAAATAGTAAGATGACTAAGGGATAAAGTCTCAAATGAATTAAACTCGGGGGGAAGGGTGTTTGCTATGTTTTATTTTATAACATATTAGGTAGATTTAATAAATAGCATATATAATAGTGGGAAAGAGATTTTGCAGAACATTTAATTATAAATAGGTACCTACTTTAGTTGTAACATTTTAGTTAGTTTAAGAAATGAGCTAAATTAAAATTATGTTGATGCTTCTCTTGGTTTTGGAAACTTGTTTTAGTAGTACCTATTTCAAAAAGTAAATGCCGTAGAGAAATGGGAAATTTAGTAATAGGTATGTAAATAGCAAATAATTTAGAAATTATGGTTAGGTACAATCTGAAACAAAAATGGTACCTAAATAGTGGTAACAACAAGAGCGTTATAAATTAAATCTTTATTTAGTCAGATAACTAATAATAATGCTAGTGAGATCAGGTTATAGAAATAAAAGAGAGGCACAAACAATGTAAGTAGGTATATATAGGTATATTAGATATATTCAAACCATAGAAAAGTATATGTCTAGAATGAACATCATGCTTCTACAGTACGGGACAAAACGGGCCAACTTTCTTGGGTTGGTGTGCTTGAGGCGTCATACAGATTATGTCTGTGTGCGTGTGTAAAAATATTCACTTTGCTAAAATTTCTTTATAAGGTGGAAAACATGTAGCTAATTGATAGTTATTACAGGTTTTAGTTATTGTTAGTTTAAATTGATCCTATTTAAGAAGGAGATGTAGGAACTTAGCCCTTTCTATCCAACTCGAAGCTAGTAGTAGGTACCTACCCGAGAATAGCGCAGAATATCAATCGTATGAAAGCGGAAGAGTGATAGATATAGAATCTACAACAAGATAAATGAACAATATTATTTAGAGATAGAAAATAACTGTATAATATACCTAGCAATAAGAAAAACTAAAAAACTATAACATTTAATTAAATAAGCGCGAGTAGTTGTCAAGCGAAAGATAGGTATGCGTCCGCAGGTAGTAACCGTGCGTTCGAGCGGCTGGATGTCCGCGGGATGAAGCTCGAGGAGGGGGACGCCTCGACCGGTAGAAACTTCGATGCAATGGTGTATGGTCCAAGTTGCTAGCGTGCGACTACTTTTGAATAAGTTAGGGCTTGGTCCAAGTAGTAGCGGAATGTCGTTACTCTAGTATAGGGTTCTCTAGACTAAAGTAATGGTTTAGTGTTCAAACACTCTAGGTTGTTGACTGCAATGGGAGTCTGTAGCATCATGTATCTCATGTCATGAATCCCTAATAATACTAGTCAGGTTTTTACACACTATTGTGTTTGTACATTTCCAGTAGTTGGTTGGAATACAAATTTATTAGGTGGATAAATATTATTATTAAAAAAAATATATATTATTAGTCTAGTACTTTCACACATTTGAGGTAATGTTATACTTTATAATAATTATACTTTAATATGTTAATGGTTCAGTGGTTAAGTAGGGATGTCCAATGGTCAATCATGCGTAAGGAGTCGAAAATAGAGGGGGAAGCGAGTTTCGGACTTCTCTGTCTGCACTTCATAACATCTAGGCAGAGGAAATTGTGGAGATGTTTTATAGGGTTGTCACTAAGTAATGAGAGTCAAAGTTAATTCTAAGAGTGGTAAAATGCAGGAGGATTGAGGTGACATTTAAATTTAAAAAAAATAAGAGAGATTAAGGGTAGGGGGGAAGTGCGTCTGCCAGGATGTAGGTTGTTTGGTGAAGGGAACGTATTCAGTGAGAGTTGCCTAATATTCTTAATATAATTATTTATAGGTTATCGGTAAATTTTATCACCTGTAATAGTAGATTTTAACTGTAATAGTTTAGTAGAAAAAAATAATTACTTAGTGAGTCAATTATGCAAGGGGTGACGCGCTTGCCTCTGATGATCTTACCTGTTTTGATCATCTTAAAATTTAATTATTGGAAAAAAAAGAACTTCTGTTTTCTGATTTAGGTAGCTTTGAGTTAAAAGCGTGAATATTCTTTCATTATGCAACTGTCATTTTGTTGAGTCATTGGGTTGTTGCGAGAAATTTTGGGAACTTCACTACTAATACATTTAATTTCATTATGGTTAAGTTAGGACAGTACCAGTCGTCGTTGCGATTCTTGGGGGGCCTGTGTCTGGCAGTGGGCGTCCATCGGCTGAGAATAAGCATTAAAATAGATTAAAAATACTAGGGGTCGCGATTTCATTATCTTTTCAAATAAAAACAGTAATAATAAAAACCTAGAACTTAGAACTAAATAAATTGAAAATAAATATCAAACCACAAAGAAACAGGAAATCACGGAAGATTTGACTGTTTAGGCTTATTTCATTTACCTTTTAGGAAAACTAAAGTTGAATCTGTCAAAGTCACTAAAAAGGTTAGTCAAGCAAAAATTTTTATTAGTAAATAATAATAAATAAAATGTGGCTTAATTTAGAGTTTTTGAACGATAAAATTTAAGTAACATGTGAGTGATGGTGACAAGAGTTATTCGGTTTTGGAATATTCGAGAATGGGGGAAGGAAATGTTCGAATTTCAAAAGGTATTTAATCGTTATTATAACTTGATTTAGAACTTCTTTTACGCGGTTGTGGTAATTTATAATTTTATCTTTTCGTGTCATTGATCTGTTGATTTTATTTTGGATTTGAATTGGTGTGTGAATAAAATGAAAGTGTGTGTTGGCAAGCAGAATGTTTAAGCGACATATTTATAAAACCTTTCTACAATATTATATATTTTATAATTTATAAAAAAAAAAACTTTGGTATGAGGAAAGAGGGCCATTTGGAATTAACAGAAGTCAAGGTCATGGAAATTAGGTTATTGATATTCAAACTTGGACACACTACACTATACAAAAAGATTTCTTGTGTAGATCTAATAGGAGGGTCTTAGTTGTCGCGACAGTTGTTTTCAATGGCTGGGACGATGATTAAGATTAGTAGTTGGTTTCAGTAGAGAATACTGTCCACAAGGAAGCTTTTACTCCACTGGTAGGATATGCAAATACGAGAACACTCTACACTCTCCAAACTATTAATGATTACAGTGGTTGATGGAAAGTGTCAGATAGGGTATTTAATATTCAAACGATGGTTTTCAGTCTAACGACGATGATGATCTGGATGGTGGTAGATTGTATTATGGAGTTCTATTAAATTGAAAAATAGAATCTGATGGATTGACATAGTACACAATTCATTCTGAGTGACTAGCCTCACAAACTAGTTTCTACACATGAACCAGATTTTCTAGTGAAAGCTGCTAATTGATCCTGAATGTTATGTTATGATTTGAAACTTTTCTCACTGATGGAATTGTTTCTAGGCTTGGTATTTTAAATACACACCACACTGAGAACATTTCAAGGAAGAATATTAATAAACTATTTTACAGTTAATATATTAAGTTAAAATTGACTCCGGTTGAAATTTGAATTTTAAATACATACCTGCGTAAATTTTGGGGGAAGAATGTACTGGTCCAGGTCTACACCAGTAATAAACTACTCTCTAACCATCAGACACATTTTAATATTATTGCTTCAAACAAAAGGAATCATAATTATAAAGTAACTATCGTCAAAACATAGCAAACTTCAAAGTTAGAAGTTGCAAAGCTCAGACAATTATGTTAACTAGTATTTTGAGGGAGGGAATTTAGTTCATTCAAATTATCATGTAAATAAAGGGAGATTAGCAATATCTCAGTCGAAATTGACGAATATTTCATTAGAAAATTAAAATTCATTATGAAAAATGATAATAGTAATCAAACATAGTAAAATGACAAAAATGGCGGAAAATTGAGTTAGCAGAAAACAGCTGATACATCTGTGATGCTTTGTGCGGGGAAAATAGTTTAAAATTTATTCGCTAGGAGGCGCGGAGCAAATTCATCAAGCAAAAATAGGCGTTATGATAGAGTATTAGAGTCTTATGAGCGTGATTAGTCCATAAGTAATTGACACTTTTGACACATGCGCTGTAGGTGATTATTTTGGTTAGGCGGGTTTTCAATAGCGTACCCAAGCTGCGCATAAAAGTTCTAAAAGTTGATATGTGAAGTTGGCGCGAGGTGAATTTCCTCTAGCAAAAATGAACCTTATGTCAGGGGAAGATAGCCTAATTCTCTAAGTTTGGGCCTTAGATAGTTCGCGCATAAGGCTGTTTGCCTATTTAATTAAGAAGCTAAAATTAAGCACAGAAGTTCATGCAATTACCATCTTTAATTGGAAGTAAATAAAGATTGATGAGGGAAAATGTAAATAGTTTTTCAAATTGGTACGGGTTATTGGGAAGACAAGATTACCATATAAGGAGACGTTTTCTTGTATGAATTAGAGGGAGGATTAGAAGGGTGAAAGAAAGCCTTATAATTATAAAGTTAAGGATCAATTTTGATTGTTCACAAACTGACGACACGAACGACAGGAAAGACTAGAACGACCGCGAAGACAGGAACGACCGCGAAGACAAGAACGACCGCTACGACATAGTGAAGCTTACATAAATAGGCTCGGCTTAGAGGGAGGGGGTTCATTCATCAATATTCATTCTTTGAGCTCACACGCTGCCGGTTTGTGACTTGATATTATTTTTATTTCAAAGTTCTTTTGGGGAAGTTTATTCGATTTGAGTCATTAGTAAAGCGTTTGCATTGTAATTTAAATTTAAAATCATTTTCTTTAACTTATTTTGGGGTAAATGCTGAGATTTTCTTATTTTTGTAAATTTAATTTAATTGGGGGGGTCATTGTTCGGTTGTGAGGTTGAAGATGAATAATCATGTGGTACACAAACGAGGTTTTGTGGGTTATGGACTGGTCACCTTACGGTGACAACTGACTGTCGATAACTTCCAACGTCTTTTCGGAGACGGGCTCGGTTTCGGGGCGCGCCAGCAATCGTTCTTTACCAACATAACGATTTTTAGCCTCCTAAGTTTCGTAATCTGGATGTAATTGTTTCCCGGTAGCTTTCCGTGAGAAGTGGAATGGCGTCCTTTAGGGGGCTGGGAACTTTGCATCTGGAGTGCGAAATTTAGTCCCTGTAATTTAACACTTGCCAATAGGGACCCGTTCATATCACAACTTATGGCTTCGGCCGTTGATATGGACATTACACTTCTGGAATAGACTTAGGTACACTAGAGGCTCCATCCTCGCTTCGCTTTCCAGTTTAGTTCGAAAAATTTCCTTTACACCGAGGAAATTTTTACATCACACACCTACACGATTACATGTAAATGTGAGGCCTACCTCTAGTCTTGCGGAATTTCCTTACACCGGGAAGTTTCAAACATTAGGGCACTTCTTTAGAATAGGAAAATATTTAGACAATGGTTAGATTTACTAGGGTTTTGTTAGAATAATATAGGATAGGGTAGGTATTTAACTTTGACTAGAATTTTAGTAGGAATGGAAAGGTTTAGATGTTCAGGTTTACAAATTGGTATAATAGGTAAATTCAGTAGGATTTAATTAATTATTTCATAGACTTGAGTTATATGATTTTTCAGTAGATGTTTGAATGAAATTCAGGGAATTCGAAGCAAATTAAATTTCATGATAAATCTTGGTTCTAAAAAGGTAAATGACATTATAAATAGAAAACAGTGAATAGGTGACAATATCAAAGTTATAATTCAATATAATACTGTCCAAACAAAATAAGTTCAATCTAAATTTATCGTTTCCTTATAATAATGGGAAATTAGAGTTTCTTATCATACCTATTACTTTGTTATGAGTTGGTGGAACTTTGGGATATAGTGCCTAGTGCCCTCTAGTCAGAAAAATAAATGATTATGGTACATAATAAGTTTTACAGATTTATATCAGAGTCAAATAAATAAAAGTTTATCCTACTAAATATTCACATGAAAGAGAGAACTTACTTTCAATGGACCAAGGTTCTATTCATTCAGTTAAATGTCATACTGTTTCTATAAGCTAAAGTTTCTGCTTATATTGTCATGTTAGTTTTATGTATACGTACTTACCTACTAAATGATAATGATGTAGATTCTCAGAATAGGAATTTTACTTTGATTAAATTGTAAACAGGATTGAGCTTTTGAACTGGTTTATAAAAGAAAAGATATTAAAAGGGAAATTTTACTAATTGGGATTCCTTAAAGTCACAACTAATATAGAAATTAAGTCTAAGAATTACTAATAATAGCTCAACTCGAACTAGAGTCTAAATTAAATAGAAACCAGTCTATTTGAAAAATACCTCTTGTCCATTGTATGACAAGTTACTGACACACTGACAAAGAAATGACTTTAAAATTTACAAGTCTCAAACATCCCTTACTAAACTTGACTTACCTGACTAAGACACAATATCTCGGGAAAAGTTTGGAGGAGGGCTGACCAGTTTGGAGACGAGGCCCACTGAAGCTAGAAATATTCTAGCAGGAGGAAATACCAAATAAAATAACTCCTGAGAGCGGAATGGCGGGGCTCTCTTCTATACCAAACGAAACAATCATTCTTTTTTACTTTATTGCATTCCAAAGGAAAAAACCAAACATAGAAATAAAATATATATTTTAATAGGTTAGGAAATCTAACACCCTGTATAAGTAAATTGGTAGAGAAATCTAAGTTAACTATTTAACACACTGTAGGATAAGAAAAGGTCTATAGCTATAGAGGTATTTCATTAGATTGACTTCAGCGCTTACTGACGGAGGGTTGTAGGCTACATTTTCTGATAATAACTTCATAATCATAGTCAAAAATAGTATTGCAGGCTAGGAAGTTAGGTATTACCTTCTGATTTATGTTAATATTAAGTTTAGATAATTCTAGGTCTCTGTTTGTTAGAATACTAGATAAATCTCAAGTCTGTCGCACCTAGGTTACTATTATACGGTTCACAACGTAGTCTCCTGTTTTACTAGACGATCAATACTGGCCAAGTTAACGTCTTCAGCTCAAAAATGGGATCATAAATAAGTTTAGGTATAGTTCATAAGTTAGGCTAAGTTAAGTTAAGTTAATAGGTAGGGATTTTCTATACACTATTCGCAGCGACCAGTTAGTTAATTAGTTTAGGTAAATAGGCATTTTCGGTACGTAGGTGCCGAATGCCCAGGATTATAAAATTAGGTTTAAATTAGTTTCTTAGTTTCACATAGGTAGCATAGGATTTTTAAAGAAGGGGTAACTATTACATTGGTTGGCCGCAACCAGGATAATTTAAGTTAAGTAGGGGTATCTATTACATATGTGCCGTTAAGACCAGGATAGGATTTAAGATTTATTTTTACTTTTGATTCGCTAAGTCCACAGGATTTTATAATAGACTTTGTAGACTAGGTCAAGTTTTATTTTATATTTTATAAACAAAAGATAGGTTTTGAATTACAAACGTTATGATCCATTTTGAGTTTGAAATCAAAGCCTTCTTAGGCTTACATTGTTGCCGTGAGAGAGGATAGCAGATTTCGAGATTTAGGTATTCGGAGAGATTTAGAAAAGGTTTGGTTAGAAATGCAGGTTAAATAATTAGTTTATTTAGTTAGGGATAATTTATGCTTTAATTTTGATCACATAGAATAGATGTTTACATGAGGTTATAATAGGCATACGATTGAGAATTTCACTTCGAAGGTTATAGCTAGCACTGTTCACTAGATATTTATGAGCACTTTGTTTTTACGTTACGCACTGTTATTTTGTTACACCAGGGTTATTTGCTGTTCACTAAGTTGCTTGACTAGGTACGTAATTGATGAAGCGACTTTCCGAGTGGATAGTTGCTGGAACGAGGACAGTTTGGAGTATTGTCAATATCTTCTTTTCTTCCTTTTAGTAGCGTAGTTTGAAATGAAGTTCAGGAGTTTGAGACGCCTTGAGGAAAGCAGCACTCAGCAGCAGATAGTGTGTTGAAATGCGTTAGGAGGTTCTTTCGAGTAGCGATTACAGGAACGTTGGTTCGAGAGTTTTAGGTTGTAATGTTCTTAATGTCTTGTTTACTCCTTCTTTGATACCGTAGCGAAGGAAGTATAGAAAATCTGAGTTTAGACGCCCGCTCTGACGCTTTCTTCAAGTCAGGTCAGGTATTGAAACCGTGGTATTTCGAGTTTCTTCTTTTCAATTTCGATTTGTTCTTGATGTTTTCTTTTCCTTTTTCGTGATAACGTAGCAAAGATGTAAATGAGTTCTTCGTTAGCGTTAGGAAGCTTTTTCTGCAAATCGGCCATGTTGTGTAGAGAAAAAATAACAGACGGAAGTAGGTAGTAGGTAAATTTTGACAGGTAAAAATGCCGTGATGTTATTGGTTGATCGCATAGAAGTTAGAGAGAAGCATATACGTTCATTGGCTAATATAGGCTAGCGACATTTTTCTATGATTAGGAAGTTTGTCAATATACATATTTTTAAAGCTAAAACTAGAATTTAGGTAATTTAATTATTAATTGGATTATGCCTAAATTAAAATTAAATACAATCGTTATTTGTGATTATAAATCTAACATCCAAATGTCTCAGAATGATTTTTAATTAAAGTAAGTTGATCACCGGAGTAAAAATCAGTGTTGCCGTTTCTTGAAAAATAAGTCGCTAGATTTTAAGGATATGGTACGTTAAGAATCCAATAGGGGTCGCCAAAAGTTTGAATTAGATTTATAAGAAAGTGCAAGGTAAACAAAACAGTTGATAAAACAAACTGTTTATTAGCTTTATTACAGAATTAAATGAACGATTAACTAATTAGGGTTCCGAATTAATTATTTTGTAGTTTATCTGTAATAGTTACTAATTTTAGCTTTGTAGTAAATTGTGATTTTGATTTTCTTGATTAGGATTGACTTATATTAATACTATTTCGATTATATTTATTTAGGAGCTCCAGCAGTGGATAAACTATAGATGAAAGCAAAATTTTGCAATACCTACCTACCTACTAGCGAGATTTAGAAGTACCTACCTATATCGTACAAGTAAAATTTTGTAAAATTAGTACTAATAACAAGGGAACAATATAAAGCATAACAATGAATTTATTAATGAGAAACAATGTCGTTAAAAGCGTTAGAGATAGCTTATTTTATTTTTAAGGTAAAGTGTACGTAATTTATAAAAAAGGGGTAACTAAGCCGCAAATAAATCCCTCACTAAAATGGTAACACTGTAGAGAATTGATTTTGGTTCGAAGTTAGAAGGTTAGAGAACTAGATGGAGCTAAGTGTCTCAAATCTAATTCTTACGATTATTTTAAAATCAAATTTACATAGATTGCATTTGTTTGAATAAGTTAATATTTATGCTAGATATATAAAATAGGTAGTTCACTTATTTTATAATGGGTATAGAGAGTAAAAAGCGGAAATTTAAGTATTTCTTTCGTTTCTACCTATAGATCGTTTCGCAAATAAGGTCGGTAGGTGGCGTTAGTAGGTTTAATCGGAAATTAGGTATGTGTGTAAAGGGTTGGTAAAATCGAGTTTGTACCTACTTATTTGGGTTTCCTAGAACACGTCTATATTTTGCTAGTTTAGAAGTACCTAATAGTGTTTTTCTTATTAAGGCAATAGATTTCTAATAGTGTAAAATTTGCCATTCACCTAGTATGATTTAAATTATTGCCGGGAAACGAATAGGAAAATGATTTTTGATCTTATTTTAAATAAATTATAGTTTGACGGAGTAGAATTGTACAAAATTAAACTTTATTATAGTAAAGTATTTTAGAACGATAAAATGGAATGCGATTTAAGTTTTCATATTATTGGAAAGAAAATGGACAGAAAATTTGTATTTATCAACTTTAAGGTGAAATAAAGCCAAGTTAGACAACCTTGTAGGATGAATGCGATTTTAGTTCAGTACAGTGGACCTGGACCTACGAGACAAAGTGGAACTCGATGTTCTCACTTAAAAAGTCGTGTTAAAATATTAGCATCAAGTAATGTCAAATCATAGGAATACATAATTATTGAAAGTTTAATTAAGAGATAATTATTTTAAAATAGTAAGATGACTAAGGGATAAAGTCTCAAATGAATTAAACTCGGGGGGAAGGGTGTTTGCTATGTTTTATTTTATAACATATTAGGTAGATTTAATAAATAGCATATATAATAGTGGGAAAGAGATTTTGCAGAACATTTAATTATAAATAGGTACCTACTTTAGTTGTAACATTTTAGTTAGTTTAAGAAATGAGCTAAATTAAAATTATGTTGATGCTTCTCTTGGTTTTGGAAACTTGTTTTAGTAGTACCTATTTCAAAAAGTAAATGCCGTAGAGAAATGGGAAATTTAGTAATAGGTATGTAAATAGCAAATAATTTAGAAATTATGGTTAGGTACAATCTGAAACAAAAATGGTACCTAAATAGTGGTAACAACAAGAGCGTTATAAATTAAATCTTTATTTAGTCAGATAACTAATAATAATGCTAGTGAGATCAGGTTATAGAAATAAAAGAGAGGCACAAACAATGTAAGTAGGTATATATAGGTATATTAGATATATTCAAACCATAGAAAAGTATATGTCTAGAATGAACATCATGCTTCTACAGTACGGGACAAAACGGGCCAACTTTCTTGGGTTGGTGTGCTTGAGGCGTCATACAGATTATGTCTGTGTGCGTGTGTAAAAATATTCACTTTGCTAAAATTTCTTTATAAGGTGGAAAACATGTAGCTAATTGATAGTTATTACAGGTTTTAGTTATTGTTAGTTTAAATTGATCCTATTTAAGAAGGAGATGTAGGAACTTAGCCCTTTCTATCCAACTCGAAGCTAGTAGTAGGTACCTACCCGAGAATAGCGCAGAATATCAATCGTATGAAAGCGGAAGAGTGATAGATATAGAATCTACAACAAGATAAATGAACAATATTATTTAGAGATAGAAAATAACTGTATAATATACCTAGCAATAAGAAAAACTAAAAAACTATAACATTTAATTAAATAAGCGCGAGTAGTTGTCAAGCGAAAGATAGGTATGCGTCCGCAGGTAGTAACCGTGCGTTCGAGCGGCTGGATGTCCGCGGGATGAAGCTCGAGGAGGGGGACGCCTCGACCGGTAGAAACTTCGATGCAATGGTGTATGGTCCAAGTTGCTAGCGTGCGACTACTTTTGAATAAGTTAGGGCTTGGTCCAAGTAGTAGCGGAATGTCGTTACTCTAGTATAGGGTTCTCTAGACTAAAGTAATGGTTTAGTGTTCAAACACTCTAGGTTGTTGACTGCAATGGGAGTCTGTAGCATCATGTATCTCATGTCATGAATCCCTAATAATACTAGTCAGGTTTTTACACACTATTGTGTTTGTACATTTCCAGTAGTTGGTTGGAATACAAATTTATTAGGTGGATAAATATTATTATTAAAAAAAATATATATTATTAGTCTAGTACTTTCACACATTTGAGGTAATGTTATACTTTATAATAATTATACTTTAATATGTTAATGGTTCAGTGGTTAAGTAGGGATGTCCAATGGTCAATCATGCGTAAGGAGTCGAAAATAGAGGGGGAAGCGAGTTTCGGACTTCTCTGTCTGCACTTCATAACATCTAGGCAGAGGAAATTGTGGAGATGTTTTATAGGGTTGTCACTAAGTAATGAGAGTCAAAGTTAATTCTAAGAGTGGTAAAATGCAGGAGGATTGAGGTGACATTTAAATTTAAAAAAAATAAGAGAGATTAAGGGTAGGGGGGAAGTGCGTCTGCCAGGATGTAGGTTGTTTGGTGAAGGGAACGTATTCAGTGAGAGTTGCCTAATATTCTTAATATAATTATTTATAGGTTATCGGTAAATTTTATCACCTGTAATAGTAGATTTTAACTGTAATAGTTTAGTAGAAAAAAATAATTACTTAGTGAGTCAATTATGCAAGGGGTGACGCGCTTGCCTCTGATGATCTTACCTGTTTTGATCATCTTAAAATTTAATTATTGGAAAAAAAAGAACTTCTGTTTTCTGATTTAGGTAGCTTTGAGTTAAAAGCGTGAATATTCTTTCATTATGCAACTGTCATTTTGTTGAGTCATTGGGTTGTTGCGAGAAATTTTGGGAACTTCACTACTAATACATTTAATTTCATTATGGTTAAGTTAGGACAGTACCAGTCGTCGTTGCGATTCTTGGGGGGCCTGTGTCTGGCAGTGGGCGTCCATCGGCTGAGAATAAGCATTAAAATAGATTAAAAATACTAGGGGTCGCGATTTCATTATCTTTTCAAATAAAAACAGTAATAATAAAAACCTAGAACTTAGAACTAAATAAATTGAAAATAAATATCAAACCACAAAGAAACAGGAAATCACGGAAGATTTGACTGTTTAGGCTTATTTCATTTACCTTTTAGGAAAACTAAAGTTGAATCTGTCAAAGTCACTAAAAAGGTTAGTCAAGCAAAAATTTTTATTAGTAAATAATAATAAATAAAATGTGGCTTAATTTAGAGTTTTTGAACGATAAAATTTAAGTAACATGTGAGTGATGGTGACAAGAGTTATTCGGTTTTGGAATATTCGAGAATGGGGGAAGGAAATGTTCGAATTTCAAAAGGTATTTAATCGTTATTATAACTTGATTTAGAACTTCTTTTACGCGGTTGTGGTAATTTATAATTTTATCTTTTCGTGTCATTGATCTGTTGATTTTATTTTGGATTTGAATTGGTGTGTGAATAAAATGAAAGTGTGTGTTGGCAAGCAGAATGTTTAAGCGACATATTTATAAAACCTTTCTACAATATTATATATTTTATAATTTATAAAAAAAAAAAAACTTTGGTATGAGGAAAGAGGGCCATTTGGAATTAACAGAAGTCAAGGTCATGGAAATTAGGTTATTGATATTCAAACTTGGACACACTACACTATACAAAAAGATTTCTTGTGTAGATCTAATAGGAGGGTCTTAGTTGTCGCGACAGTTGTTTTCAATGGCTGGGACGATGATTAAGATTAGTAGTTGGTTTCAGTAGAGAATACTGTCCACAAGGAAGCTTTTACTCCACTGGTAGGATATGCAAATACGAGAACACTCTACACTCTCCAAACTATTAATGATTACAGTGGTTGATGGAAAGTGTCAGATAGGGTATTTAATATTCAAACGATGGTTTTCAGTCTAACGACGATGATGATCTGGATGGTGGTAGATTGTATTATGGAGTTCTATTAAATTGAAAAATAGAATCTGATGGATTGACATAGTACACAATTCATTCTGAGTGACTAGCCTCACAAACTAGTTTCTACACATGAACCAGATTTTCTAGTGAAAGCTGCTAATTGATCCTGAATGTTATGTTATGATTTGAAACTTTTCTCACTGATGGAATTGTTTCTAGGCTTGGTATTTTAAATACACACCACACTGAGAACATTTCAAGGAAGAATATTAATAAACTATTTTACAGTTAATATATTAAGTTAAAATTGACTCCGGTTGAAATTTGAATTTTAAATACATACCTGCGTAAATTTTGGGGGAAGAATGTACTGGTCCAGGTCTACACCAGTAATAAACTACTCTCTAACCATCAGACACATTTTAATATTATTGCTTCAAACAAAAGGAATCATAATTATAAAGTAACTATCGTCAAAACATAGCAAACTTCAAAGTTAGAAGTTGCAAAGCTCAGACAATTATGTTAACTAGTATTTTGAGGGAGGGAATTTAGTTCATTCAAATTATCATGTAAATAAAGGGAGATTAGCAATATCTCAGTCGAAATTGACGAATATTTCATTAGAAAATTAAAATTCATTATGAAAAATGATAATAGTAATCAAACATAGTAAAATGACAAAAATGGCGGAAAATTGAGTTAGCAGAAAACAGCTGATACATCTGTGATGCTTTGTGCGGGGAAAATAGTTTAAAATTTATTCGCTAGGAGGCGCGGAGCAAATTCATCAAGCAAAAATAGGCGTTATGATAGAGTATTAGAGTCTTATGAGCGTGATTAGTCCATAAGTAATTGACACTTTTGACACATGCGCTGTAGGTGATTATTTTGGTTAGGCGGGTTTTCAATAGCGTACCCAAGCTGCGCATAAAAGTTCTAAAAGTTGATATGTGAAGTTGGCGCGAGGTGAATTTCCTCTAGCAAAAATGAACCTTATGTCAGGGGAAGATAGCCTAATTCTCTAAGTTTGGGCCTTAGATAGTTCGCGCATAAGGCTGTTTGCCTATTTAATTAAGAAGCTAAAATTAAGCACAGAAGTTCATGCAATTTCCATCTTTAATTGGAAGTAAATAAAGATTGATGAGGGAAAATGTAAATAGTTTTTCAAATTGGTACGGGTTATTGGGAAGACAAGATTACCATATAAGGAGACGTTTTCTTGTATGAATTAGAGGGAGGATTAGAAGGGTGAAAGAAAGCCTTATAATTATAAAGTTAAGGATCAATTTTGATTGTTCACAAACTGACGACACGAACGACAGGAAAGACTAGAACGACCGCGAAGACAGGAACGACCGCGAAGACAAGAACGACCGCTACGACATAGTGAAGCTTACATAAATAGGCTCGGCTTAGAGGGAGGGGGTTCATTCATCAATATTCATTCTTTGAGCTCACACGCTGCCGGTTTGTGACTTGATATTATTTTTATTTCAAAGTTCTTTTGGGGAAGTTTATTCGATTTGAGTCATTAGTAAAGCGTTTGCATTGTAATTTAAATTTAAAATCATTTTCTTTAACTTATTTTGGGGTAAATGCTGAGATTTTCTTATTTTTGTAAATTTAATTTAATTGGGGGGGTCATTGTTCGGTTGTGAGGTTGAAGATGAATAATCATGTGGTACACAAACGAGGTTTTGTGGGTTATGGACTGGTCACCTTACGGTGACAACTGACTGTCGATAACTTCCAACGTCTTTTCGGAGACGGGCTCGGTTTCGGGGCGCGCCAGCAATCGTTCTTTACCAACATAACGATTTTTAGCCTCCTAAGTTTCGTAATCTGGATGTAATTGTTTCCCGGTAGCTTTCCGTGAGAAGTGGAATGGCGTCCTTTAGGGGGCTGGGAACTTTGCATCTGGAGTGCGAAATTTAGTCCCTGTAATTTAACACTTGCCAATAGGGACCCGTTCATATCACAACTTATGGCTTCGGCCGTTGATATGGACATTACACTTCTGGAATAGACTTAGGTACACTAGAGGCTCCATCCTCGCTTCGCTTTCCAGTTTAGTTCGAAAAATTTCCTTTACACCGAGGAAATTTTTACATCACACACCTACACGATTACATGTAAATGTCGCACGCCCGAACGAATAAAGGTGTAAAATGCCATAACACCCTTTTTGCTTTTATGCCATTTTTGGAATCTACGGCCTTCAATACATGTCCTGAATTTTTTCAGCGTAGCTATATTGCATATTCGTGAAATTATATGGTAGGACATCTTTATTCTACCTAATTACTACTTACATTTCATAGACGAATATGGACACAATATAGTGTTACTAAAACACTTTTCATTAAAAATAGTTGAACAACTGTATAATACAATATTGCATCTTTGTTATCTCTATAAAAACTAAAAGGGGTCAGTTCTAATTCCAGTTTACATCTTTATTCGTCTACAAGTCTCTGATTGAAAAAATGTAAGACCCGATTACACCTTTATTCAACCGAAAATTAAATTATATTGGCATTTCTCGGAAGGTATAATACCAGACTTCATCTATATTCGTCTGAAACTATCCAAATTTATAAAACGTTGTCCTTGGTTATCTAAAACTACTAAGTAGAATTATTTAAATATTTTCCGCGTTAGACATAACCGTCATACGAGACGAGCTTCAGTGCACGCGGTAAGAATGATTAACTAAATTTTACATTCTGACAACGTTGCATTATCAAAGAAAGCTCGCGGGAGCGGACTATTGCAGTTGCGTGCATGTTTGTTTACTTACAACACGAGTAATACGATTGTAAATTAATCACTGTTTACCTAAGTGTCTGTAATTAAGTGATTAAGGGCCTGTTTCACCACTTACGAGTAAGTTCTTGTTAGCTTATCCGACAGATATTTTGACATATTTTCATACAAAATACGTCAAACTATCTGTCGGATAAGCTAGCAAGAACTTACTCAGAAGTGGTGAAACAGGCTCTAAGTAAGCTAAAACTAAACGAAAAGTGAAATAAGTCGATGCGAATAGGAATCATCTACAGAGAATAAGAAAAATTTTACCTACGTTTTTCTTCTCTACACTAATACAAAACTGTAAAATTCCGACCGATTTCGGTGAAACTTTTTGGGTTTAAAAGCTTATGACAAAAATCTGGTAAATATAATATTTTATCTAGGTACAATTATAGGAGCCGGCGTGGACGAAGGTGCGGGCAAAATCTAGTGATTTAATAAATCTTTCTAACACATAAACAATCATTTTACTATGTTGGCAGTAAAAATTAAATTAACTTATCATCAAATACTTTATTCACCTATAACATAAACATTATTCCCATTATTTATTATTATATTTGTAATCCCAAAATATGATTTTTGTAAAGTGTATTTTGATTTTATGATAGGAAACACTAAACAGGTAGTTCAGTTCACATCAGGTAAATACGATTTATTAGTGATTTACACAGGGTGTTACGAATATTATCATTAACCTTTAAACCAAAGACTCTACCCATCAAACTGAACAACTTTTACTATGGGAGCAAAACGATCAGAGAAAAACAAAGTCAGCTGTCCAATACTAAACTGCAATACCAACTCGACACAATCGTACGGGATAGCTGATTTTTTTGTTACTCTGATCGCTTTGCTCCCATAGTTAAAGTGGTTCAGTTTGATGGGTAGAGTCTGTGGTTTAAAGTTTAATGTTACTTTTCCTTACACCCTGCCCTGTATAATTAAAATACTTACGAAAGGCAATTATTGTCATGTGATAAAAACTGTTAATGAAACATTTCTAAAAAAATATTGAAGTCAAAAATATTGCTGCATTTTTTAATTCGTCATGTATCTTTGACCCTTATGTTTCTCTAGTACATTTATTATTTTACGTTTTCCTTTTTTTTAAAACATAGAGAATCCTATACAAAACACATTTAAATAAATAATTTTACATCTAATTTTTAAGTATTTGCTAATTACATAATGATCAATTCAGAGCCAACTCACAAATTTTGAGCGAACATAGTACTAACGGGATAATACTTACAAATGCAGAGTTAAAAAATGGAAGAATAAAGGTGTAACCTACTATTACACCGACGCCAAGAACGAAAAATTTGACCGTAAACCTCAAGTATCCTGATGTTACCCACCAAGACTATAAAATTTTTCGAACGAATAAAGGTGCATCTTTTATTACACAAAAAAAATCTACAAATGTTCCTCAGAACAAAAGTGTTACATGCATTTCTCGATTTTATCAAATACTCGCTCGTTATACCTCTATGACAGTCGTATCATAAAGAAAGTAATTTTTTTCTCTTTCTAACGATACAAAAAGTATTAAAATGTCTACAGTAGTTTTAACGCTACGCCGATTATTCGGTTTTTTTGCTCTCCTGTAAAGTTGACTTTTCAAAGTTACACCTTTATTCGTTCGGGCATGCGATGTGAGGCCTACCTCTAGTCTTGCGGAATTTCCTTACACCGGGAAGTTTCAAACATTAGGGCACTTCTTTAGAATAGGAAAATATTTAGACAATGGTTAGATTTACTAGGGTTTTGTTAGAATAATATAGGATAGGGTAGGTATTTAACTTTGACTAGAATTTTAGTAGGAATGGAAAGGTTTAGATGTTCAGGTTTACAAATTGGTATAATAGGTAAATTCAGTAGGATTTAATTAATTATTTCATAGACTTGAGTTATATGATTTTTCAGTAGATGTTTGAATGAAATTCAGGGAATTCGAAGCAAATTAAATTTCATGATAAATCTTGGTTCTAAAAAGGTAAATGACATTATAAATAGAAAACAGTGAATAGGTGACAATATCAAAGTTATAATTCAATATAATACTGTCCAAACAAAATAAGTTCAATCTAAATTTTATCGTTTCCTTATAATAATGGGAAATTAGAGTTTCTTATCATACCTATTACTTTGTTATGAGTTGGTGGAACTTTGGGATATAGTGCCTAGTGCCCTCTAGTCAGAAAAATAAATGATTATGGTACATAATAAGTTTTACAGATGTATATCAGAGTCAAATAAATAAAAGTTTATCCTACTAAATATTCACATGAAAGAGAGAACTTACTTTCAATGGACCAAGGTTCTATTCATTCAGTTAAATGTCATACTGTTTCTATAAGCTAAAGTTTCTGCTTATATTGTCATGTTAGTTTTATGTATACGTACTTACCTACTAAATGATAATGATGTAGATTCTCAGAATAGGAATTTTACTTTGATTAAATTGTAAACAGGATTGAGCTTTTGAACTGGTTTATAAAAGAAAAGATATTAAAAGGGAAATTTTACTAATTGGGATTCCTTAAAGTCACAACTAATATAGAAATTAAGTCTAAGAATTACTAATAATAGCTCAACTCGAACTAGAGTCTAAATTAAATAGAAACCAGTCTATTTGAAAAATACCTCTTGTCCATTGTATGACAAGTTACTGACACACTGACAAAGAAATGACTTTAAAATTTACAAGTCTCAAACATCCCTTACTAAACTTGACTTACCTGACTAAGACACAATATCTCGGGAAAAGTTTGGAGGAGGGCTGACCAGTTTGGAGACGAGGCCCACTGAAGCTAGAAATATTCTAGCAGGAGGAAATACCAAATAAAATAACTCCTGAGAGCGGAATGGCGGGGCTCTCTTCTATACCAAACGAAACAATCATTCTTTTTTACTTTATTGCATTCCAAAGGAAAAAACCAAACATAGAAATAAAATATATATTTTAATAGGTTAGGAAATCTAACACCCTGTATAAGTAAATTGGTAGAGAAATCTAAGTTAACTATTTAACACACTGTAGGATAAGAAAAGGTCTATAGCTATAGAGGTATTTCATTAGATTGACTTCAGCGCTTACTGACGGAGGGTTGTAGGCTACATTTTCTGATAATAACTTCATAATCATAGTCAAAAATAGTATTGCAGGCTAGGAAGTTAGGTATTACCTTCTGATTTATGTTAATATTAAGTTTAGATAATTCTAGGTCTCTGTTTGTTAGAATACTAGATAAATCTCAAGTCTGTCGCACCTAGGTTACTATTATACGGTTCACAACGTAGTCTCCTGTTTTACTAGACGATCAATACTGGCCAAGTTAACGTCTTCAGCTCAAAAATGGGATCATAAATAAGTTTAGGTATAGTTCATAAGTTAGGCTAAGTTAAGTTAAGTTAATAGGTAGGGATTTTCTATACACTATTCGCAGCGACCAGTTAGTTAATTAGTTTAGGTAAATAGGCATTTTCGGTACGTAGGTGCCGAATGCCCAGGATTATAAAATTAGGTTTAAATTAGTTTCTTAGTTTCACATAGGTAGCATAGGATTTTTAAAGAAGGGGTAACTATTACATTGGTTGGCCGCAACCAGGATAATTTAAGTTAAGTAGGGGTATCTATTACATATGTGCCGTTAAGACCAGGATAGGATTTAAGATTTATTTTTACTTTTGATTCGCTAAGTCCACAGGATTTTATAATAGACTTTGTAGACTAGGTCAAGTTTTATTTTATATTTTATAAACAAAAGATAGGTTTTGAATTACAAACGTTATGATCCATTTTGAGTTTGAAATCAAAGCCTTCTTAGGCTTACATTGTTGCCGTGAGAGAGGATAGCAGATTTCGAGATTTAGGTATTCGGAGAGATTTAGAAAAGGTTTGGTTAGAAATGCAGGTTAAATAATTAGTTTATTTAGTTAGGGATAATTTATGCTTTAATTTTGATCACATAGAATAGATGTTTACATGAGGTTATAATAGGCATACGATTGAGAATTTCACTTCGAAGGTTATAGCTAGCACTGTTCACTAGATATTTATGAGCACTTTGTTTTTACGTTACGCACTGTTATTTTGTTACACCAGGGTTATTTGCTGTTCACTAAGTTGCTTGACTAGGTACGTAATTGATGAAGCGACTTTCCGAGTGGATAGTTGCTGGAACGAGGACAGTTTGGAGTATTGTCAATATCTTCTTTTCTTCCTTTTAGTAGCGTAGTTTGAAATGAAGTTCAGGAGTTTGAGACGCCTTGAGGAAAGCAGCACTCAGCAGCAGATAGTGTGTTGAAATGCGTTAGGAGGTTCTTTCGAGTAGCGATTACAGGAACGTTGGTTCGAGAGTTTTAGGTTGTAATGTTCTTAATGTCTTGTTTACTCCTTCTTTGATACCGTAGCGAAGGAAGTATAGAAAATCTGAGTTTAGACGCCCGCTCTGACGCTTTCTTCAAGTCAGGTCAGGTATTGAAACCGTGGTATTTCGAGTTTCTTCTTTTCAATTTCGATTTGTTCTTGATGTTTTCTTTTCCTTTTTCGTGATAACGTAGCAAAGATGTAAATGAGTTCTTCGTTAGCGTTAGGAAGCTTTTTCTGCAAATCGGCCATGTTGTGTAGAGAAAAAATAACAGACGGAAGTAGGTAGTAGGTAAATTTTGACAGGTAAAAATGCCGTGATGTTATTGGTTGATCGCATAGAAGTTAGAGAGAAGCATATACGTTCATTGGCTAATATAGGCTAGCGACATTTTTCTATGATTAGGAAGTTTGTCAATATACATATTTTTAAAGCTAAAACTAGAATTTAGGTAATTTAATTATTAATTGGATTATGCCTAAATTAAAATTAAATACAATCGTTATTTGTGATTATAAATCTAACATCCAAATGTCTCAGAATGATTTTTAATTAAAGTAAGTTGATCACCGGAGTAAAAATCAGTGTTGCCGTTTCTTGAAAAATAAGTCGCTAGATTTTAAGGATATGGTACGTTAAGAATCCAATAGGGGTCGCCAAAAGTTTGAATTAGATTTATAAGAAAGTGCAAGGTAAACAAAACAGTTGATAAAACAAACTGTTTATTAGCTTTATTACAGAATTAAATGAACGATTAACTAATTAGGGTTCCGAATTAATTATTTTGTAGTTTATCTGTAATAGTTACTAATTTTAGCTTTGTAGTAAATTGTGATTTTGATTTTCTTGATTAGGATTGACTTATATTAATACTATTTCGATTATATTTATTTAGGAGCTCCAGCAGTGGATAAACTATAGATGAAAGCAAAATTTTGCAATACCTACCTACCTACTAGCGAGATTTAGAAGTACCTACCTATATCGTACAAGTAAAATTTTGTAAAATTAGTACTAATAACAAGGGAACAATATAAAGCATAACAATGAATTTATTAATGAGAAACAATGTCGTTAAAAGCGTTAGAGATAGCTTATTTTATTTTTAAGGTAAAGTGTACGTAATTTATAAAAAAGGGGTAACTAAGCCGCAAATAAATCCCTCACTAAAATGGTAACACTGTAGAGAATTGATTTTGGTTCGAAGTTAGAAGGTTAGAGAACTAGATGGAGCTAAGTGTCTCAAATCTAATTCTTACGATTATTTTAAAATCAAATTTACATAGATTGCATTTGTTTGAATAAGTTAATATTTATGCTAGATATATAAAATAGGTAGTTCACTTATTTTATAATGGGTATAGAGAGTAAAAAGCGGAAATTTAAGTATTTCTTTCGTTTCTACCTATAGATCGTTTCGCAAATAAGGTCGGTAGGTGGCGTTAGTAGGTTTAATCGGAAATTAGGTATGTGTGTAAAGGGTTGGTAAAATCGAGTTTGTACCTACTTATTTGGGTTTCCTAGAACACGTCTATATTTTGCTAGTTTAGAAGTACCTAATAGTGTTTTTCTTATTAAGGCAATAGATTTCTAATAGTGTAAAATTTGCCATTCACCTAGTATGATTTAAATTATTGCCGGGAAACGAATAGGAAAATGATTTTTGATCTTATTTTAAATAAATTATAGTTTGACGGAGTAGAATTGTACAAAATTAAACTTTATTATAGTAAAGTATTTTAGAACGATAAAATGGAATGCGATTTAAGTTTTCATATTATTGGAAAGAAAATGGACAGAAAATTTGTATTTATCAACTTTAAGGTGAAATAAAGCCAAGTTAGACAACCTTGTAGGATGAATGCGATTTTAGTTCAGTACAGTGGACCTGGACCTACGAGACAAAGTGGAACTCGATGTTCTCACTTAAAAAGTCGTGTTAAAATATTAGCATCAAGTAATGTCAAATCATAGGAATACATAATTATTGAAAGTTTAATTAAGAGATAATTATTTTAAAATAGTAAGATGACTAAGGGATAAAGTCTCAAATGAATTAAACTCGGGGGGAAGGGTGTTTGCTATGTTTTATTTTATAACATATTAGGTAGATTTAATAAATAGCATATATAATAGTGGGAAAGAGATTTTGCAGAACATTTAATTATAAATAGGTACCTACTTTAGTTGTAACATTTTAGTTAGTTTAAGAAATGAGCTAAATTAAAATTATGTTGATGCTTCTCTTGGTTTTGGAAACTTGTTTTAGTAGTACCTATTTCAAAAAGTAAATGCCGTAGAGAAATGGGAAATTTAGTAATAGGTATGTAAATAGCAAATAATTTAGAAATTATGGTTAGGTACAATCTGAAACAAAAATGGTACCTAAATAGTGGTAACAACAAGAGCGTTATAAATTAAATCTTTATTTAGTCAGATAACTAATAATAATGCTAGTGAGATCAGGTTATAGAAATAAAAGAGAGGCACAAACAATGTAAGTAGGTATATATAGGTATATTAGATATATTCAAACCATAGAAAAGTATATGTCTAGAATGAACATCATGCTTCTACAGTACGGGACAAAACGGGCCAACTTTCTTGGGTTGGTGTGCTTGAGGCGTCATACAGATTATGTCTGTGTGCGTGTGTAAAAATATTCACTTTGCTAAAATTTCTTTATAAGGTGGAAAACATGTAGCTAATTGATAGTTATTACAGGTTTTAGTTATTGTTAGTTTAAATTGATCCTATTTAAGAAGGAGATGTAGGAACTTAGCCCTTTCTATCCAACTCGAAGCTAGTAGTAGGTACCTACCCGAGAATAGCGCAGAATATCAATCGTATGAAAGCGGAAGAGTGATAGATATAGAATCTACAACAAGATAAATGAACAATATTATTTAGAGATAGAAAATAACTGTATAATATACCTAGCAATAAGAAAAACTAAAAAACTATAACATTTAATTAAATAAGCGCGAGTAGTTGTCAAGCGAAAGATAGGTATGCGTCCGCAGGTAGTAACCGTGCGTTCGAGCGGCTGGATGTCCGCGGGATGAAGCTCGAGGAGGGGGACGCCTCGACCGGTAGAAACTTCGATGCAATGGTGTATGGTCCAAGTTGCTAGCGTGCGACTACTTTTGAATAAGTTAGGGCTTGGTCCAAGTAGTAGCGGAATGTCGTTACTCTAGTATAGGGTTCTCTAGACTAAAGTAATGGTTTAGTGTTCAAACACTCTAGGTTGTTGACTGCAATGGGAGTCTGTAGCATCATGTATCTCATGTCATGAATCCCTAATAATACTAGTCAGGTTTTTACACACTATTGTGTTTGTACATTTCCAGTAGTTGGTTGGAATACAAATTTATTAGGTGGATAAATATTATTATTAAAAAAAATATATATTATTAGTCTAGTACTTTCACACATTTGAGGTAATGTTATACTTTATAATAATTATACTTTAATATGTTAATGGTTCAGTGGTTAAGTAGGGATGTCCAATGGTCAATCATGCGTAAGGAGTCGAAAATAGAGGGGGAAGCGAGTTTCGGACTTCTCTGTCTGCACTTCATAACATCTAGGCAGAGGAAATTGTGGAGATGTTTTATAGGGTTGTCACTAAGTAATGAGAGTCAAAGTTAATTCTAAGAGTGGTAAAATGCAGGAGGATTGAGGTGACATTTAAATTTAAAAAAAATAAGAGAGATTAAGGGTAGGGGGGAAGTGCGTCTGCCAGGATGTAGGTTGTTTGGTGAAGGGAACGTATTCAGTGAGAGTTGCCTAATATTCTTAATATAATTATTTATAGGTTATCGGTAAATTTTATCACCTGTAATAGTAGATTTTAACTGTAATAGTTTAGTAGAAAAAAATAATTACTTAGTGAGTCAATTATGCAAGGGGTGACGCGCTTGCCTCTGATGATCTTACCTGTTTTGATCATCTTAAAATTTAATTATTGGAAAAAAAAGAACTTCTGTTTTCTGATTTAGGTAGCTTTGAGTTAAAAGCGTGAATATTCTTTCATTATGCAACTGTCATTTTGTTGAGTCATTGGGTTGTTGCGAGAAATTTTGGGAACTTCACTACTAATACATTTAATTTCATTATGGTTAAGTTAGGACAGTACCAGTCGTCGTTGCGATTCTTGGGGGGCCTGTGTCTGGCAGTGGGCGTCCATCGGCTGAGAATAAGCATTAAAATAGATTAAAAATACTAGGGGTCGCGATTTCATTATCTTTTCAAATAAAAACAGTAATAATAAAAACCTAGAACTTAGAACTAAATAAATTGAAAATAAATATCAAACCACAAAGAAACAGGAAATCACGGAAGATTTGACTGTTTAGGCTTATTTCATTTACCTTTTAGGAAAACTAAAGTTGAATCTGTCAAAGTCACTAAAAAGGTTAGTCAAGCAAAAATTTTTATTAGTAAATAATAATAAATAAAATGTGGCTTAATTTAGAGTTTTTGAACGATAAAATTTAAGTAACATGTGAGTGATGGTGACAAGAGTTATTCGG
This sequence comes from Agonopterix heracliana, assembly GCA_963693445.1. NCBI lineage: Eukaryota > Metazoa > Arthropoda > Insecta > Lepidoptera > Depressariidae > Agonopterix > Agonopterix heracliana. Next base: position 12,549,749 of record OY856308.1, on the reverse strand, counting down.
TTTTGGAATATTCGAGAATGGGGGAAGGAAATGTTCGAATTTCAAAAGGTATTTAATCGTTATTATAACTTGATTTAGAACTTCTTTTACGCGGTTGTGGTAATTTATAATTTTATCTTTTCGTGTCATTGATCTGTTGATTTTATTTTGGATTTGAATTGGTGTGTGAATAAAATGAAAGTGTGTGTTGGCAAGCAGAATGTTTAAGCGACATATTTATAAAACCTTTCTACAATATTATATATTTTATAATTTATAAAAAAAAAAAAACTTTGGTATGAGGAAAGAGGGCCATTTGGAATTAACAGAAGTCAAGGTCATGGAAATTAGGTTATTGATATTCAAACTTGGACACACTACACTATACAAAAAGATTTCTTGTGTAGATCTAATAGGAGGGTCTTAGTTGTCGCGACAGTTGTTTTCAATGGCTGGGACGATGATTAAGATTAGTAGTTGGTTTCAGTAGAGAATACTGTCCACAAGGAAGCTTTTACTCCACTGGTAGGATATGCAAATACGAGAACACTCTACACTCTCCAAACTATTAATGATTACAGTGGTTGATGGAAAGTGTCAGATAGGGTATTTAATATTCAAACGATGGTTTTCAGTCTAACGACGATGATGATCTGGATGGTGGTAGATTGTATTATGGAGTTCTATTAAATTGAAAAATAGAATCTGATGGATTGACATAGTACACAATTCATTCTGAGTGACTAGCCTCACAAACTAGTTTCTACACATGAACCAGATTTTCTAGTGAAAGCTGCTAATTGATCCTGAATGTTATGTTATGATTTGAAACTTTTCTCACTGATGGAATTGTTTCTAGGCTTGGTATTTTAAATACACACCACACTGAGAACATTTCAAGGAAGAATATTAATAAACTATTTTACAGTTAATATATTAAGTTAAAATTGACTCCGGTTGAAATTTGAATTTTAAATACATACCTGCGTAAATTTTGGGGGAAGAATGTACTGGTCCAGGTCTACACCAGTAATAAACTACTCTCTAACCATCAGACACATTTTAATATTATTGCTTCAAACAAAAGGAATCATAATTATAAAGTAACTATCGTCAAAACATAGCAAACTTCAAAGTTAGAAGTTGCAAAGCTCAGACAATTATGTTAACTAGTATTTTGAGGGAGGGAATTTAGTTCATTCAAATTATCATGTAAATAAAGGGAGATTAGCAATATCTCAGTCGAAATTGACGAATATTTCATTAGAAAATTAAAATTCATTATGAAAAATGATAATAGTAATCAAACATAGTAAAATGACAAAAATGGCGGAAAATTGAGTTAGCAGAAAACAGCTGATACATCTGTGATGCTTTGTGCGGGGAAAATAGTTTAAAATTTATTCGCTAGGAGGCGCGGAGCAAATTCATCAAGCAAAAATAGGCGTTATGATAGAGTATTAGAGTCTTATGAGCGTGATTAGTCCATAAGTAATTGACACTTTTGACACATGCGCTGTAGGTGATTATTTTGGTTAGGCGGGTTTTCAATAGCGTACCCAAGCTGCGCATAAAAGTTCTAAAAGTTGATATGTGAAGTTGGCGCGAGGTGAATTTCCTCTAGCAAAAATGAACCTTATGTCAGGGGAAGATAGCCTAATTCTCTAAGTTTGGGCCTTAGATAGTTCGCGCATAAGGCTGTTTGCCTATTTAATTAAGAAGCTAAAATTAAGCACAGAAGTTCATGCAATTTCCATCTTTAATTGGAAGTAAATAAAGATTGATGAGGGAAAATGTAAATAGTTTTTCAAATTGGTACGGGTTATTGGGAAGACAAGATTACCATATAAGGAGACGTTTTCTTGTATGAATTAGAGGGAGGATTAGAAGGGTGAAAGAAAGCCTTATAATTATAAAGTTAAGGATCAATTTTGATTGTTCACAAACTGACGACACGAACGACAGGAAAGACTAGAACGACCGCGAAGACAGGAACGACCGCGAAGACAAGAACGACCGCTACGACATAGTGAAGCTTACATAAATAGGCTCGGCTTAGAGGGAGGGGGTTCATTCATCAATATTCATTCTTTGAGCTCACACGCTGCCGGTTTGTGACTTGATATTATTTTTATTTCAAAGTTCTTTTGGGGAAGTTTATTCGATTTGAGTCATTAGTAAAGCGTTTGCATTGTAATTTAAATTTAAAATCATTTTCTTTAACTTATTTTGGGGTAAATGCTGAGATTTTCTTATTTTTGTAAATTTAATTTAATTGGGGGGGTCATTGTTCGGTTGTGAGGTTGAAGATGAATAATCATGTGGTACACAAACGAGGTTTTGTGGGTTATGGACTGGTCACCTTACGGTGACAACTGACTGTCGATAACTTCCAACGTCTTTTCGGAGACGGGCTCGGTTTCGGGGCGCGCCAGCAATCGTTCTTTACCAACATAACGATTTTTAGCCTCCTAAGTTTCGTAATCTGGATGTAATTGTTTCCCGGTAGCTTTCCGTGAGAAGTGGAATGGCGTCCTTTAGGGGGCTGGGAACTTTGCATCTGGAGTGCGAAATTTAGTCCCTGTAATTTAACACTTGCCAATAGGGACCCGTTCATATCACAACTTATGGCTTCGGCCGTTGATATGGACATTACACTTCTGGAATAGACTTAGGTACACTAGAGGCTCCATCCTCGCTTCGCTTTCCAGTTTAGTTCGAAAAATTTCCTTTACACCGAGGAAATTTTTACATCACACACCTACACGATTACATGTAAATGTCGCACGCCCGAACGAATAAAGGTGTAAAATGCCATAACACCCTTTTTGCTTTTATGCCATTTTTGGAATCTACGGCCTTCAATACATGTCCTGAATTTTTTCAGCGTAGCTATATTGCATATTCGTGAAATTATATGGTAGGACATCTTTATTCTACCTAATTACTACTTACATTTCATAGACGAATATGGACACAATATAGTGTTACTAAAACACTTTTCATTAAAAATAGTTGAACAACTGTATAATACAATATTGCATCTTTGTTATCTCTATAAAAACTAAAAGGGGTCAGTTCTAATTCCAGTTTACATCTTTATTCGTCTACAAGTCTCTGATTGAAAAAATGTAAGACCCGATTACACCTTTATTCAACCGAAAATTAAATTATATTGGCATTTCTCGGAAGGTATAATACCAGACTTCATCTATATTCGTCTGAAACTATCCAAATTTATAAAACGTTGTCCTTGGTTATCTAAAACTACTAAGTAGAATTATTTAAATATTTTCCGCGTTAGACATAACCGTCATACGAGACGAGCTTCAGTGCACGCGGTAAGAATGATTAACTAAATTTTACATTCTGACAACGTTGCATTATCAAAGAAAGCTCGCGGGAGCGGACTATTGCAGTTGCGTGCATGTTTGTTTACTTACAACACGAGTAATACGATTGTAAATTAATCACTGTTTACCTAAGTGTCTGTAATTAAGTGATTAAGGGCCTGTTTCACCACTTACGAGTAAGTTCTTGTTAGCTTATCCGACAGATATTTTGACATATTTTCATACAAAATACGTCAAACTATCTGTCGGATAAGCTAGCAAGAACTTACTCAGAAGTGGTGAAACAGGCTCTAAGTAAGCTAAAACTAAACGAAAAGTGAAATAAGTCGATGCGAATAGGAATCATCTACAGAGAATAAGAAAAATTTTACCTACGTTTTTCTTCTCTACACTAATACAAAACTGTAAAATTCCGACCGATTTCGGTGAAACTTTTTGGGTTTAAAAGCTTATGACAAAAATCTGGTAAATATAATATTTTATCTAGGTACAATTATAGGAGCCGGCGTGGACGAAGGTGCGGGCAAAATCTAGTGATTTAATAAATCTTTCTAACACATAAACAATCATTTTACTATGTTGGCAGTAAAAATTAAATTAACTTATCATCAAATACTTTATTCACCTATAACATAAACATTATTCCCATTATTTATTATTATATTTGTAATCCCAAAATATGATTTTTGTAAAGTGTATTTTGATTTTATGATAGGAAACACTAAACAGGTAGTTCAGTTCACATCAGGTAAATACGATTTATTAGTGATTTACACAGGGTGTTACGAATATTATCATTAACCTTTAAACCAAAGACTCTACCCATCAAACTGAACAACTTTTACTATGGGAGCAAAACGATCAGAGAAAAACAAAGTCAGCTGTCCAATACTAAACTGCAATACCAACTCGACACAATCGTACGGGATAGCTGATTTTTTTGTTACTCTGATCGCTTTGCTCCCATAGTTAAAGTGGTTCAGTTTGATGGGTAGAGTCTGTGGTTTAAAGTTTAATGTTACTTTTCCTTACACCCTGCCCTGTATAATTAAAATACTTACGAAAGGCAATTATTGTCATGTGATAAAAACTGTTAATGAAACATTTCTAAAAAAATATTGAAGTCAAAAATATTGCTGCATTTTTTAATTCGTCATGTATCTTTGACCCTTATGTTTCTCTAGTACATTTATTATTTTACGTTTTCCTTTTTTTTAAAACATAGAGAATCCTATACAAAACACATTTAAATAAATAATTTTACATCTAATTTTTAAGTATTTGCTAATTACATAATGATCAATTCAGAGCCAACTCACAAATTTTGAGCGAACATAGTACTAACGGGATAATACTTACAAATGCAGAGTTAAAAAATGGAAGAATAAAGGTGTAACCTACTATTACACCGACGCCAAGAACGAAAAATTTGACCGTAAACCTCAAGTATCCTGATGTTACCCACCAAGACTATAAAATTTTTCGAACGAATAAAGGTGCATCTTTTATTACACAAAAAAAATCTACAAATGTTCCTCAGAACAAAAGTGTTACATGCATTTCTCGATTTTATCAAATACTCGCTCGTTATACCTCTATGACAGTCGTATCATAAAGAAAGTAATTTTTTTCTCTTTCTAACGATACAAAAAGTATTAAAATGTCTACAGTAGTTTTAACGCTACGCCGATTATTCGGTTTTTTTGCTCTCCTGTAAAGTTGACTTTTCAAAGTTACACCTTTATTCGTTCGGGCATGCGATGTGAGGCCTACCTCTAGTCTTGCGGAATTTCCTTACACCGGGAAGTTTCAAACATTAGGGCACTTCTTTAGAATAGGAAAATATTTAGACAATGGTTAGATTTACTAGGGTTTTGTTAGAATAATATAGGATAGGGTAGGTATTTAACTTTGACTAGAATTTTAGTAGGAATGGAAAGGTTTAGATGTTCAGGTTTACAAATTGGTATAATAGGTAAATTCAGTAGGATTTAATTAATTATTTCATAGACTTGAGTTATATGATTTTTCAGTAGATGTTTGAATGAAATTCAGGGAATTCGAAGCAAATTAAATTTCATGATAAATCTTGGTTCTAAAAAGGTAAATGACATTATAAATAGAAAACAGTGAATAGGTGACAATATCAAAGTTATAATTCAATATAATACTGTCCAAACAAAATAAGTTCAATCTAAATTTTATCGTTTCCTTATAATAATGGGAAATTAGAGTTTCTTATCATACCTATTACTTTGTTATGAGTTGGTGGAACTTTGGGATATAGTGCCTAGTGCCCTCTAGTCAGAAAAATAAATGATTATGGTACATAATAAGTTTTACAGATGTATATCAGAGTCAAATAAATAAAAGTTTATCCTACTAAATATTCACATGAAAGAGAGAACTTACTTTCAATGGACCAAGGTTCTATTCATTCAGTTAAATGTCATACTGTTTCTATAAGCTAAAGTTTCTGCTTATATTGTCATGTTAGTTTTATGTATACGTACTTACCTACTAAATGATAATGATGTAGATTCTCAGAATAGGAATTTTACTTTGATTAAATTGTAAACAGGATTGAGCTTTTGAACTGGTTTATAAAAGAAAAGATATTAAAAGGGAAATTTTACTAATTGGGATTCCTTAAAGTCACAACTAATATAGAAATTAAGTCTAAGAATTACTAATAATAGCTCAACTCGAACTAGAGTCTAAATTAAATAGAAACCAGTCTATTTGAAAAATACCTCTTGTCCATTGTATGACAAGTTACTGACACACTGACAAAGAAATGACTTTAAAATTTACAAGTCTCAAACATCCCTTACTAAACTTGACTTACCTGACTAAGACACAATATCTCGGGAAAAGTTTGGAGGAGGGCTGACCAGTTTGGAGACGAGGCCCACTGAAGCTAGAAATATTCTAGCAGGAGGAAATACCAAATAAAATAACTCCTGAGAGCGGAATGGCGGGGCTCTCTTCTATACCAAACGAAACAATCATTCTTTTTTACTTTATTGCATTCCAAAGGAAAAAACCAAACATAGAAATAAAATATATATTTTAATAGGTTAGGAAATCTAACACCCTGTATAAGTAAATTGGTAGAGAAATCTAAGTTAACTATTTAACACACTGTAGGATAAGAAAAGGTCTATAGCTATAGAGGTATTTCATTAGATTGACTTCAGCGCTTACTGACGGAGGGTTGTAGGCTACATTTTCTGATAATAACTTCATAATCATAGTCAAAAATAGTATTGCAGGCTAGGAAGTTAGGTATTACCTTCTGATTTATGTTAATATTAAGTTTAGATAATTCTAGGTCTCTGTTTGTTAGAATACTAGATAAATCTCAAGTCTGTCGCACCTAGGTTACTATTATACGGTTCACAACGTAGTCTCCTGTTTTACTAGACGATCAATACTGGCCAAGTTAACGTCTTCAGCTCAAAAATGGGATCATAAATAAGTTTAGGTATAGTTCATAAGTTAGGCTAAGTTAAGTTAAGTTAATAGGTAGGGATTTTCTATACACTATTCGCAGCGACCAGTTAGTTAATTAGTTTAGGTAAATAGGCATTTTCGGTACGTAGGTGCCGAATGCCCAGGATTATAAAATTAGGTTTAAATTAGTTTCTTAGTTTCACATAGGTAGCATAGGATTTTTAAAGAAGGGGTAACTATTACATTGGTTGGCCGCAACCAGGATAATTTAAGTTAAGTAGGGGTATCTATTACAGGTTCCGATATCCCAAGGGTCCTGACCAAGACCTTGAATTTATTACCAAGCCTCTGTCGCCACCGTCGGCCCGACAGTACCCGTATAATAGGGCTGCCATAAATGTGAGAAAGTCGACCGGGACTAGAAATAGGATAAGAAGCTAACCTATACCAGAGGCGTAGCGCGGGTTTCTGTCGCCTGGGGCACAGACCTATTTTGCCGCCGTGTTTTGTCTACATACAGAATTGTAGGAATTATATTTCATGAGAAAACTAAATGGCCATTTTTCGAGTAGGGCAAAAGTGGCAAAATTGGTGACTTGTACTGTTGTGTGATATAGTAGTTCAACTCTAAAATAAAACGAAAAAAAAGTGAGTCAGGTTCGCGCCGGCTCTCGATCCGGAACGGTACGGAACCCTCGGTGAACAAGCCAGACACGCTCATGGCCAGTTTTTTATTATTCGTAGGAAGAGGTTCCAAAGTAGGTACAAACGAATGCCATAACATTGTAGCGCAGGATTTAAAAGTGTATACGCATATAACTCATTTCTGGGATTGAAGGGGTTGACACATATTTTTGTTATTCACTTTACACATTATCGAGCGCATTGTTTGAAACATGACGTCAGTATTAACAAAAAAACCGTCTGTACCTATCGATGTGGGACTCGATCGAGTGTTTCAACAGTATATCATTGTTGCGAGCAACTTATAATTTGTTATCAAAACGTGTACATGTTGGTATAATATACCTATAAGCATAGTATATACCTACCAAGGAAGGAAGGAAGGAAACAGAAGGATTTCCTTCTATATTTCCTTCCTTGCTTAATTCCCACCCACCTATACACCTCCCTGGATACGTGCTTGACATGGGGACAACTTGAAGAACTAACATTCAGTTTAATTTCATCGCAATCGGCTCACTCAATTTGAATGTATATGAGACTAAAAGTATACAGGGTCCAACATATTATGCCGACCGTTTTTTAAGAGAATGACTATCAAACTGAACCACTTTCTCTTTCTATGTAATCGACATCGAAATCACGAAAAAAATCAGCTGTCCCATACCATACCGTTTCCTCAAGATGTTTTCCTTCACCGTTTGAGAGCAGTCGGTATTACGAACATAAAAGTTAAAAAAGCTCATTGTTACATGGCATGTCGTCCGTGCGGAGTCGAACCTGAGCCCTCATGGTCAAGTAGGTATTCATAATCCTTCACAACAGGCCACAGACGCCCATTAGACAATATTATAATAACAATAAACGGTAATACAAACAACGGTACGCGGTTTCGGTACTACTGGTGAAACGTGGATGTTCTGAGGTTTCAGAATATCTCAGACTACTCTCTACTATCTCAGTCGTGGGCATATGCTAATGATAAGCATTAAGGGTATATTTTCGTTTGTGACGTCATCACTTGCTGTCAATTTTCAATAAAAAATTTTGATAATGTTTTGTAAGTTTTCCGTGACCTTTTGTTTGAGCTCCCACCATCGATAAGAAAAGTGTTAAGTATTTTTTGTGAAGAATACCTAGTTAGTAGGTAGGTTTTTTTTCACACAATAAGAAATTCATTACTTAACTAAAACATTTTAAATTAACCAAAGTGGGATGTTTCGGTTAATTTAAAGTGTAACATACATACATACCACTTTTTTCAAACTAAATACGATCATCACTGTGGGCAAAAAAATTGTGTATAGAGATACAAAAATTATGATTTCACAATATGTAGAGTAACGGAATATGCCTACATAACTAATAAAATTTATTAAACACTTATTTTTTTAAATATTTTTATAGTTTCAAAATTACACATGTGATATTTTTTACTAACCGACAAGGAGGAGATTCTATGATATATATACCGCCGGTATTCAAATTTTGAACATACTGAAAAAAAAAATCACCGACATTTTCGTCAAATCGGTATGTCAAGTTTTTTTTTGGGAGGACAAAATGGAAAACCATTTCGAGATAATTGTCTCAATAACAATATTTTATATGTCAGAATATTTAAAATGAAAGGATTAAACTAAATATCAACTTAAAATAACTGGTCATTCAGAAAAAATATGTTCAATGTGTCAGAATTTGACATTTCATGTTGCCGTTTCTGTTTCCAACATGGAGTAAGAAAGAGAAGGCAGGTAATTTTTATTTTTTAAATTAAATTTTTAAACAACAAAATTAACAACGTGGAGTTCGAATGATTTTCTTGTGACCACTTTTGCATTTAGAGATTACCGTTCAAATTCATTTAAAAATGTATTTGTATTGATAAACTAGCTAGCTTTTACGGTTCGCTTTCATTGCAACAAACTATCTTTCATAAAAAATACTTATTTTATAACTATCTCCCATAATCTGTATATACTTCTGTCTAGCCCCACACCAAGAAATGGTGGTTGGGCAAAAAATCTCGAGAGAAATATATCTCAAGACAATAATTATATTACTACTATTGTATTGTATGGTATAGTCAAAGTGAATTTACGCTATGGTATGGTGCTAAGGGACCCTCCGTACGTGAGTCCGACTCACATTTGGCCGGTTTTCTTTAAATATAGTAGTTTACTTAACAAAATTTTAAAAATATTGCTTTTATGACTAGTGGAGAAAAATTAGCCGTGGAATTTAAATATTCCCATTGTTTTGGCAGACGTGCCTAAACCACTGAACCGATTTTGATGGTTGAGATGTCATTCGACTGCAATTTAAGTCTGTGATTGAGTCATAATTGCAAACATGACGTGGATGTACATTGAAGATATTTATAAAAATGTTAATTGGCGGTGTTTGGAATAGGTACCTACGTAATGGAATACATTGAGATCATTTTTAGAATTTTTGTCTGTTTGTTTGTGCACGGGCGGTTTTTTTTAAAGTTGTCGGTGACGTAATAGGAATTCCACATATATGAATATTTTCATTTAGCTTCAAAATGCAATTATTTGATAAAACATGGAACAACCTTTATGAAAATAGTAAATTTTATGAAATATAATGATGAATTTCAGAAATATTTACATTTCATTTTGTTATTGTTCGTAGGATGTTCCATTACGTCACTAATTTTTAAAAGAGTTTTAGAGAAAACTAGAGGAATTCCGAATTTATTTATTTTATTAATTAAATGTAAAACAAAAACAGTCTTCTAAAAAATATGAATTATTCAGCTCATCAATGCAAAACAATAAAGTTTTTGACAATAATATTCCCAAACGCTACTTTTGGATACTTTGCAATACATATTATTCTTCATAAATCAACAAATGCGTAAAATTATTTATAAAAAAAAATGCAGTAGAAAAGAACTAATCTAATAAACCATATTAAACAAAAATCAATACAAATATCTTTGAGATCTGATAATTAATCTTAGAAATTATACCACAGCGATAATAGGACAGTGACGTATAGTAGAACACGAAATGACGTTTAGGAACTATAAGGCAACGTTTAATATGGCACAAAATTCTATTAATACTATTAGGAACTTAGGGTCACTATTTATTTAGGTACCTATATAATAAACTTAGGTCAGTCATTAATACTTTAAAAAAACTATATTGCTTGGCTAAGTAAACCTATTTAAAATAAATAAAAATTTAGGTGATCCGGCGGTCAAAAATTCTTAAAATAATATTTTAAAAGTCATAACTAGTCAAGTATAAAAAATGGGTATAATTTGAATACCACCTGATATGAGAAAGCTCATAAAAGATAACGATAAGTCTTTCTGTATGAATTGTATTGACATTCGGTTTTTTGGCATTTTGCTCCTTGTGAAATCATCTTTAGGATTCCATTACGTCACTTTTTAGTTCCATTCATGTGACCGCAGCGTAATGGAAGTTATGGAAGTGACGTATCCATGCCAGTTAAACTTTCAGACGAAATTACCAATAAACTATTCATATTTAGGTCAATTTAACTTCAGATTCCAAATAAACATAAATTAACAAGTTTAACATACTAAAAAATATAATAATTAGCTAAACATTACGTGGAGAAAAGTAGTCTCGTATGTGGAACAATTTTTTGAACACCGACAAGGCAACCATTTATTTTCGTTTTTCTGACGAACTGCGCTGTCAAATTTACAAAATGGCGACTACCATAGACTAATAATGTTGCTATCTTTTGGAATCTTTGCCGTAATTGATAGTATTTTTGTCGGAAGACATCAAAAATGCGGTAGCGTAGGTGGAAATATCACCATCCGCTATTTTGCAGGACAACATAAAAACGGGTGTTTTTAAATAAATTTCCACTGTAAGTAGTATGTTTTAAGGTTTAAAATTGAAGTTCGGAGCATAATTGACCAGTGCGATATACAAAATACGTTGAACAAATTTTAATAGACCATTATATTCGACTCCGATTTTGACATGGTCGGTGTGGGACATGCCAAAAACGTCGCCCCCGTTTTACTTATTTTGGCATTATTTTATATTTAAGACAGATTCACGCATTATTTAATGAAAAAGATGAGTTTAAAAGTTATTTATTAATATAATATACATAATATGATAGAAATCTTAATAAATTTCGAATAATAGACTATGAAAGTGACCGGACACTCACTTTTCTCAAGGGACACTTTTAAAAAAAAACGCCCGCACACGTTATTTTAAAACTACTGAACAGATTTGGATTTCACGAAAGCTTAGTTTGGATTGGCATCAAACTAGTACCTACCTAAGTAATAAAATCTTTTCTTTTCAATTATTCATTGAAATTGGTAGGAAGCAAGTTTTTAGTTGTTTTGATATTATTTGCAGTGATTTAATTTCAGAAGTAAATAAAAATTGCATTATTTTCTTATCAAGAATTTTATACTACGTAGGTAATTTAATCTTCTTGCTTAGAATTTATTTGAAACTGTGCGCGACTGTATTGGTAATTGTATATTGAAAAGCCGACCAAAGAGAATGGTCATAGATTTGGTATACGCTACTTAGACGACACTGACATAATTGAAGTCATTTCAATTTGATTGAACAATATGACAAAAATTATCCTAGAATTCGTAATTTTTTTTTGGAATACAACATAATTTTAGCTTTAGAAAAATACAAATAATGAATTATTCCATTCAATTACCTTTGTGTTTCAGTCATCCACAGACGGATCGAGAAAAAAATTGTCGCAAATTATTTTTAAAACATTTGACGCGGACGTGCTCCAGTAACGGCATTTCGCCGTACCAAGGAATATAATTACCGCCGTACAATGAAAAAAATCAGAAACAAGGATAATTTTGCAGTTGTCACAGGATGTCAAAAGCTTGAATTTGTTCGCCATTTTGTATGGTAATCACAATATTTGATTTTAAAATAATATGTTTTCAAAAATATTAGTGTTTCAGACTGGTATTTCAAAAAATCGATTCATTATGTTTTTTAAATTTATATAAACTTTCTTTTTACGTAAACTGTAAATTCAACCGTGTAACGTAACCCTTCTAAAAATGTTCCTAAAGTAACCCCATTTTTAGCAATATTTCGACGAACAGTGTCCGGATTTTATGCGATTACTAAAATAAATTATATGAAACATACAAAAAAACGATTCATTACATTTTTAAGTAAAGGCAGTTCTTTCATAATAAATATAAAACACTGGATATGCAATAGCATATCACTGAAAACAATGTTCCTAAAAGTAGGGGTTTTAGAAAATATACCCTTAAGATAAAAAGATAGTTTTTTTTTTTTTTTTTTTTTTTTATAGATTTTGATTATTATATAAAATAATAAGAATATCAATCAATCAATCAAATCAGCCCACAACTACCTACTGCTGGGCATAGGCTTCCTTTTTATTGTGCCACTCCTCACGGTCCTGTGCCAATCTAATCCATGTTTGACTTAGCCTGGCAATACACATCCGATTTTCCGTCTGATTATAGTATACAAGGTGTTACAAAAATACAAATAAACATTTAAGGGGGTGGTTTAGACCCTCAAACTGAACAACTTTCACTATGGGACCAATATCGAAATCGCGAAAAAAAAATTGATGTTCCATATTCTACAAATCAACTATACTCCATTCCAAATAGCAACGAAAATTTAAGGTCATTTTAAATTTCAGAAACAGAGATTTGAAACACTTCCTCTCACTTATTCTTCGAACAGCTTTAGTAACGTCCAAGATATTGTCGGATAGTACCTACATCTTTCTGGTAAATAAATTATATTTGCTTATCAGAATTGACCAGAAAGCTACATAAGAATCTGAATATCTCGTCGTCCTTATTTGGAATGCAGTATAGAGCTAAATATGTATGGGATATCCGATTTTTTTTTTCGCGATTTCAATTTTGGTCCCATAGAGAAAGTTGTTCAGTTTGACGGTCTAAACAACCCCCTTAAGAGTTTTAAAATTTTATTTTTACTTATGAAACACCCTGTATAAGTCCCTCTCTCTTCCTTCAGGAAGGACGGAAGCTTCAAACATTATACTATTGTCTGAAGCTTGCTTCCATCCCTCTCCTTCGTGATGGGAGGGAGAGGGACTTAATATACTATTGGATCCGACAATCGGATGCAATGTCTGACGTCTATTGCCATTACAGTGTTGTTTGACCAACGGAGCTGTGGTCTACCCCCGGACCACCTTCCTTCTCTTGGCCACCATTCCCGATATTGCTTGAAATTACAAGCAATCCCTTGTTTCACAGCCGTTGCTCCTGGGGCCAGACAACTGTGTGACTGTGTGCCCGTTCTGCCACGCATGCGTCAAGACCGCTGTCCGCTATACCTCGACTACACGCACTCATCACATCGCTGTTCTCTGCTGCTTGATATGGTAAGCTCAGTTCTGTTAATTGATCGTAATCAGCTCGTATCCTAACTATTAAGGGAACATATTATTTGAATATTTTCTATGAGAACGCGATTGCCCAGCCCTCCGAAAAATTCGTGCGTATGCGTATTTTCGATTCAAAGTAATTAATACTTAAATGTACTTTTTACGATTTCACTAGATAAACTAATGATGAATATGTGAGTAAAATTACAGTAAGTAATTATAAACAGTTGCAAGTTATTCTAGTTTTAGAAAATAATGCTAAATATGCGTTAGATTCTTAACTTTTCAAAAAGAAATTCTGTCTTGTGAAGTAATTTCAATCGTGTATTCAATTTATGATTTCACTAGATAAACTATCTAAGAACACTGTATTTTTTTCGTTTCGGTAATTTGTATAACTCTTGTAGAAAAACGAGAAAATAAGAGACCCCTTCCCAGGTAATTCCGGGACTTATGACCCCTTAAGCCAAAGTTGCTGGTCATTTGACATTTGATAAAATACTAAGAATTTGTGTTTTTAAGTAAGCAGCTAAATATGAGCATTTATTTATAGACCACGCGTATCAGGCTTGCCTCGTTTTTGGTCTACCGTTTAAATGAAATAGTTGTATTGTAATCAAAAGTTTAAAAATAAACATTAAGTATCTTATCTTATATTATTTCATAAACGGATGCATCTAACTCAGTGACATGCATTTTTGGTAACATTTTTTTAGCCGAAATTTTTCGTCTTCGGACCCCTCTCTGGGCAACGCCATCTATCGCCGGTACGATGAACTACGTTAGAGTAGCTGTCAGAAAACTCCCAATTGAAATGTTTTGTTTTATTTTAAGCTTATGCTGTTGCCTCCCGTACTGCATGGAATCGGCGAAGAACTCTGACCATTACTGCCCGAACTGCCAAAAATATCTGGGGACATACAAGAAGTAAACCTCGTGGACTGAAGAATAACTCTTTGAAGTAGTTTTAATTTCTTATTAAGTTTAAGTTTCAAGTCAGAAATGGCCTATTTTATACGATTCCAAGTGTACGTGTAACTAAAAGTGAACTAATTGTAATTAAAGTAAAAAGTTGTATGTTGATTATCGAACTGGAGTGCGATTTTTGAATCTGATTCGGTGAGCTCACCTGTTGAAAGTGTCAAAATTATTATGGAGATACGCATCTTTCTACTGCTGATTTGACTCTCAAAAATCGCACTCCTGGAGTATGATTTTTGAGAGTCATATCAGCAGTAGAAAGACGCATATCTCCATGGTAATTTTGACATTTTCAACTGCTGAGCTCACCGAATGAGATTCAAAAATCGCACTCCTGTACCTTAGTACACATCCATTCCATAATTTTAACGAAAAAATAGTACCAACGCCGACGACTTCCCTCGTCAACGTGGGCTGAAATATATATTATCAGGATTTAGATTTGAGTTTACCTAGTTAGAAATACTTATATTAAGATTTTTATTACGTTAGTAGGTACGATAAAACATAAAATTGTGCCATTTTGTAATCTTTTATAGACTTTATTTTGTTTTGCTGACTTTTGTGTTTGATAGTTATTAATACTTTTGACATGTTTTCATAAATTATAAGTACTTTACTATGATTTTATTAACAGAAGCGATTTTCAAGAAACAATTTTTATTATCAATAGCATTATAATTTGAGTTGAATTTGATACACCAGTTAATTATGTCATGACGTTTTATTTCAGATACGAAATAAAAAATTCTTATAGAAACTAGATGTCAATCCGAATTATTTTATTTTGGAATGTTTAACAGTACGCAATGTTAGTAATTTACAAAGCGATTAAAAATAAAAACAAACGATGATTTCGAGACTGTGTTTATTTTATGAAATTTGATACTCGCATTTATTTTATTACTATCTTATTGATACATCAACCTCTTTCTATAAATGTTTAGATCTATTCATGATCCGTTACATAAAAATACGATTCCTCACACTTAAGGCTCAGTTTACCGTTCAGTGGCGCCTTCATTACAATATCAAAGATTTCTCAATAAAGAAAGCCTAAATTAAAATAGTGCTACTCCAATAAATACAAAAGCCCTATTCTATTCTATTCTTATTTAATGGCGTTTCGTTGTTAGATTTCGCCAGTGTCAAGTTATTTGAGGGAGTGTCTATCCAATCTCGAGGATTGTTTTTGAGTAAGAACAACTGAGAAGGATTTTGGAGCCTCGTGGCAGGCTGAGACGCGAACCGCGCGAACACCACGCGAGAGACAAGTGTTCGAGGCAAACCCTGCAACGTGACTCCCACAAAAGCCTTACTTTAAATCAATTTCTTATATAATACTTTTATAGGTTCTAAATATACCACGTAAAAGTGGTAGTCTTTTTCTTTTTTCTGTGTGTAAAAAACCTATAAAAGTTTTGTATAAAAACTTTAAGGACGCGTATGCAGAATTCATAAAAATTGCCTGTTTTCCGGTACATTTTCACAAGAAACTGCATCGTTTTAGGAATAGTTATGGATACCTACAGATACATGAAACCTTTATCTATAAATGGTCGGAAAAATAATTTATAAAATAGTAATTTTTAATACTAAAATATCAAATTTCCGTACCCTCCTCTCTTGAAATCGACGAAAAGGATGTGTCTTTCGGTACATTTATCTCCAAAACTGAATGATTTTTATGCTTAAAAAAATTACTGTGATATAATAGACATAGTCAGCTTTAAATGGTCGGGAACAAAAATATGAAATAATTCTAAAAACACTCAGAAAAAGAGTAAATACTTTTTAAAGAAACATGCACACATTTTGTAAATTTTGCCAATCACCGTAAACTTTGTTGTACTGCAATAAGGATTAGTTTACTTTGGCAAGTTCACCGGAATTCTGTTTATAATTACATGCATTTCAATAAAGGAATCAGTTGGCGTTCATGCGCCCTTGTGGGAAGACCTCCATGTCGCTCTTCAGCAGCTCCTTGCAGTGAAATACATCGCTGTACGGACACACAATCATATTTGACCAAGTCTCTTGATACTTGTTTTTACTTTATGAAATATGAGAATGCCACCGATGCACGACGGTAAAATAATGCAAAATCTTTCGAGTTTAGTTCGTTAAATTTATTTCGATAAGTAGGTAGGTACTCTGTTTCTATTTGATACAGTAACTCGATAACTTGAATTTGGATTTATCCCAATGAGTACACTGATTCTTGATGTTGCCCAGGGATATGGAGCTGGAATGTGGTCAATCAATTTAATTTGGAATAATTATGTAGGCATAGCAGTTTTTTTTTGTTGAAGACATAATAACTAAATACAGCAGGTACCTCAGATCTGAGGTATATAGGTTATATATAGGGCCGGCCTTTTGTTTAATTTTCTGTTATTGAAGTGTCATAAAAACTCAACATTTATCTCGTTGCCTTTTTAAAAATGCACAAATTATGATAAAGGGCACTGATAAAGTGATAAAGGCATTCAAATTAGATCGCCGTGCGCCGATGCAGGTGTTTTGCAGGTGGTATCGGTAGTATAGGCATTTTGTCAATAAATTCAAAGCAAACAATACATTTGTTGGGATTATTATATAATTTGAGTCACAATGTACTTTATGATATGCAAGTGTCGCGGGCCACCAAGCTGGCAACTTATTGTAGGTAGTGAGTTTACTACTCATGATTCGTGGCTAGCTGGCTCATTCATTCGTCGATTCGCTGTAATGTCGTAATACGTTTTGAGTGTTCTTTCGTGTGTGTTTGTGATCCCTAACAACTTGGCTTCTGTTTTACGGTATTCTGATTTCTATGTGATTTGGCCGGTGTTTTCCTTTGGACTGACTATTTACTGCTACGACTCAAGGGCATTGCTGCTTACGATTGGATTGCTGTTGGGATTGTTTATATGTAAAAAAAAGGTAAGATATTTTTTTCTTTTGAGTTTTCGGACGAGACTATAGTTTATTTTTTCTCGACCTATTTTTTGAGTGTCGGATATTGTCCACGTTATGTTGTAATTAATTTGACAAGATTTTTTTTAAATATGTCCAAATTAGATTATGTTGTGGTATAAATTTTTATTTCACTTGTCCATAACCGATTAGTGCTATAAAACGGAAGCCGCCATATAACTTCACGCGTGACGTCATAAATGTAGTAAACAATATATAAACTTTTGTCATTTAGACAAAGGCCGTTTTAAAATGTTTATTCCTATACTGATGACGTCACATTGGCATCACAATGGTGGCTTCCGTTTTGCACGCTTGTACAACAGATTAAAAAAGTAGATTTTTCAAAATGAATTATAAATTTCATCTTGTGTTTTCGTAACCAGAGACCAAAATTATTCGACTACCCTTTGCAAAAACTACCATAATTATATAACTACTTAGTTTATATCAATCAAAAATGTCACGTTCAATATCATTTTAGATGCCACGGGTCAAGGCGTCAGGAAAGTTATCCCGCAAGAAGCTGCGCGTAAACAGAGAGAATTTTGCCAGAAAAAGGACGATCAATTCTGGAAGGAGAATATGGAAACTAATTTAATTCGATTTTACAATACTTGCCTACTTCCAGAGTTAGTCGATCCAAGATTGAAAAGAAATATGCAATTGAGGACACATTGTAATGTAAATATTTTGAAAACAAACAATTAAATTATGAATTATTATTTCTTTGTTTCTCATTATTAACCTTTTTTATCCCTAGAACACGTTAACATCCTTAAATCAGTGATAGACTATTTATTCTCTATATTATAGACATCTAAATAATCGAATACATGATAAATCTATTTCTGTCATACCTAATGTTATTACCCCTTCAAAATATTATTTTATTTCATAATCCAAAAATTTACTACACCTAAACACTATAAAACTATAAAACCACCATAACACCAAATTCATGTTTTTATTATATAAAATGATAAATAAATTACTTGGACTTTTGAAATACGACAAAAAACGACAAAAAATATTACAAGTATCAAGTGGCCTCAATTTACTCATACTTTTGCCTCTCAGCAGTTGTCTTTGTGTGCGTGAGACTTGTGCGAGTAGTAGTACAGCCAGATGTCGGCAAAACGGCGAAATTGAGGTGCGGGATTTTGTAAGCTCGTCCTTAAGGCTTTTGTCTGCCACAGATTGATAATAAGTTACTACTTTACGTAGCTAAGCTTACGTAGTTTATTGGAGTAGCACTTTTTTACCCGACTGCGCCAGAAGGAGGGTTATGTTTAATTTAGGCTTTCTTTATTGAAAAATCGTATACTGTGTTGAGGGCATCACTGAACTGTAAAATGGACTTAAAGTACGCGCATCATTATAATTATCCTAGTAATTTACAACACATTTACATAATAAAAATGTGACCGTCTGAAACAGCCATACTCAAAGTGTGCTCCATGGAGCCCTGCCTGGGGCTGTACACGGCCCCTGTGAAGGCTCAGCCGAAATAATATATTTATGAATAAAGGTTTTCTTTGATAAATTGCCACGCCGCGCTTCTACCATGCTTCAGTGCTTTAATTCGTTTCATTCATTACGTGGCAGCAACAATGGCCAGCCGCGTTTTTCATTTCGTACCTTTATAAGATAACGGTACGGTACCTTTATAGCCGGTAGCCTTTATTTACCGGTACGGTCATAATGTAAGATAACAGTACCGTTATGCCTAACCTTTATAGCATTACGGTACCGTTAGATTTTAACGGTACTGGTACCGTGTACCGTAACCGCTTTCAGTCCCTGCCAAAAACTACTAAATGATTATGTGACATACTGATTAGTGAGAGCCCTTAGAAGCCTTGCCCGCCTGGTAGCGGCGGCTTCCTTCTGTATATCCTCGCTGTTGTTGGCGTTGAGTTCAAGCGCCCCGGCCGCCTTCACAGCGCGCGACCGCCGCCCCCCCTCGCCGCGCCGCGCGTGCAGCGCCACCGACACCTCCAGCAGAGTGCCGTCCCAGAGGCAGCCGTAGTAAGCGTCCATTGAGTCCGCCGCGTTACCGGCCTGCAACGAAAGAAAGGAATACTAGATTATACATCGAGGGCAGGAAAGAAGCCGAGGTCAACAAACATTAGATCTGAGGCTTTCTTATTTACTGCCCGAGGTTAGTATCCTATTTTTCTCCTCGACGGACGCGGAAAGCGGCAACTTCGTGTAGCGCAGCGTGACGAAAATTGACGCTTTCCCTCCGGAGGTGAGAAATAGTAGATTACACACCGAGGGCAGGAAAGGTCTCAGATCTCGCCGAGGTCAACAAACATTAGATCTGAGGCTTTCTTATTTACTGCCCGAGGTTAGTATCCTATTTTTCTCCTCGACGGAGGCTGAAAGCGGCAACTTTGTTTAGCGCAGCGGGACGAAAATTGACGCTTCCGCCCGGAGGGGAGAAACATAATTTTTCGTTTTCCGAGTTTTCTAATAGGTAGGTACCTTGACCTCGGTTGATCCCATAAAGACTAATGTTCAGTATCAGTAAGAGGATTCTAGGGTTGAAAAAAGATTTGAGATATTTTCTGTATTTTTATTGCTATACTTATGTATTTTTTTTTCAAAATCGGTGAATTCATAAGTAAAATAGTCCAAAAGTTTGGGTGAGTCTCTTAAGTGCGTTTTCTTGTAGCTATAATGCTTCTGGTAGATGCCCTTCTGCCATATCTCAACTTTCCACAATTTATATAAATTCTAGGTAACTAAACTGATCTGTTAAAAATCTCCAAGTACTACCAGCACGTTGGGCTGATGATATTATGATGCTAGCGGGTATGCATTGGATCAGATTAGTACAGGACCACCGCCCAGTAGGTTGACGTGAGCTGATTAGACCATTGAGGTACCTACTAGAGGCGAAAATTTTTTGTAGCACTCGTTTAGGCCAATTGGTTCAAACTTATTTAGCATGTGCAAGCCGCTCGCCGCACTAGGGGGTGCGATGCGCGCCCGCACTGCTGATCGTGGACAGATGTTTTTCGCATTGTCTGTTCTATTCATTATTATTTAATGGGGCATATTACATTATCAGTATTATCATGATCCTGTGATAATACTGATGGTGTAATATGCCGTATCGCAGGATCGTGATAATATCACAGAATGTTCAGAAATCCTGTGATCCGCGCGATCCCATCAATAATATTGAAGTGTAAGCGCTTCGTGATACGATCCATCAGTATACGGCTGTATCAAACCTTCGCTCTCTTTCTATTTGCACGCGAGCGAACGAGACAAAAGACGTGCATGCTACGAGTGTGGATCATGATAATATTGATACGTGTAATAGGCTTATCAATACTTGTGATACGCGCGATCCTTGGATCACGATAATATTGATGTGTGTAATATGCCCCATTGGATACATATTTACCTTCTCAGCGAGGCACTTGAAGGCGGTAGTGTAGTCGGGCTCGTCGGGCAGCTGGCAGAGGGCCGCGGCCTGTGTGGGCGCGCCGAGGGCCTGGCAGCAGCGCGCGGCGCGGCGCGCGATCGAGCCCTCGTCGGGCGCGCGCTTCGCGAAGTGCCACGAGCCGGCCGCGAGCGCGCACAGGTACCTGCGCAGCGCCGCGCCCCACCGCGTCCCAGCCATCTCCACGTCACCGTACAGACGGAGCCTGACATACAATTAAAATAGTAGAGTTTACCAGCAACTTCGTCAGCACAAATTATAAACCACTAGTGTTTAATTAGTAACGAAACTTTAAGGGTGTATTTAGACCGTGAATACGAAACGTGGGTCTAAAAATGAGAAAAATTTTGGACCTCCCATAGAAAATCGATCGGCCGATCCGGACTTTTGTATCGATCCGGACTTTTGTATCGGAGGTCCAAAAATTTTTCTTATTTTTCGATCCACGTTCCTTAGGGAAAATTGTTCATATTCAAAGTCTGAATACACCCTTAAAATTTTGTTACTAATTAAAAACTAGTGGTGTATACCAGATTTTAAGTCAGATCATAAGCTATCAAACAAAAAAGTTTCATCATAATTGGTTCAGTAGTTTTTGCGTGATGCTCGAACAAACAGACAGACAAAAATTAAAAAAAGGTAGATTTTGAGACAGGGACACCTAAAAACCATATCGTACGTAATATACACTATTTTTTACGTGATGCGTGCACAAACCAACAGAAATAAAACATTTCTAAAATTATCTTAGTTCAAATTAATCTTTTTCAAAAACTTTCAATTTATAGGCACGCAAAATTTACATATAGACTTATGCTGTCTGTGTCGGTTTTATGGAAATTTAGAAAGATTTTCAGAGTCATCGTATGATATTTTCTAAACTTTTGCATTTATAACAAAAATGAAAGTAAAATAAAACTCACCACGACGTGTTGTAAGGATACAACTTAAGATTCCTCTCCAGTAACTCCGTGAGAGCTTCGAGCACGTATTTCACGTTGTACGTATTCACGTTAGATATGCACGACGGCCAGAGGCTAGTGTACTCTACGACGAGATCTAAGGAGCTGTCGTCGACGAGTAGGTTGTGTATTTTGGCTAGCAGTGACAGCATGACACTGACAGCGAGGGGTTCTCGAAGCGAGGCGAGGAAAGTGTTGAAGTTCTTGCGAGCTTCTGCGGCAGGGTTCGGTGCGTCGTGCCGGGACGGCATCCCGCTCGCGTTGCGTTTCACTGGCGCGCCCGATCCGTTGCTACACATTGATAGCACTGTAAGTTGATAAGAAATATGTTCTAGTTCTATTCGTTTCTCATAGATATAGCTAACAATTAATGTAGCGGTATGTAGTAATAGACTTCGGTCAAAGTAAAATTTATGGATTTACACTTAGATCAAAATAAAATTAATGGATAGGCCTAAAGCGCGGTAAATTGAAGCAAACTACTGGTGCACTTGGGCCATACAAACTAGCGCCATTATATATCAAATCTAGGGCACTTGCATACAAATTGGAAGTAAACCTTTCATTTGTTTTGCCTCATTTTTCTGGTTTGAAATTTTCGCGTAAGGCCTATCCATTCATTTTATTTTGATCTAAGGATTTACACAAACCAGAAAAATAAGGCAAAACAAATGACAGGTATACTTCAAATATGCACCGAAATGACAAACAAGTGCGCCAGTTTGTATGGACCAAGTGCACCAGTAGTGTGCTTCAACTTAACGCGCTTTGGGCCTATCCATAAATTATTCTACTTTGATCGAAGGTAAAGCCCGACCAGAAATATAAAAAACCTCGCCATGTTGCGGAAAATATTGGAACTAACATTTGAACTTGGAGCGTAGAAAGAGAAGGAACTAGAAGAAAGCACGTGTCTTGTCATATCACTCAGTAAGAGATGCACATAGCAAATTCGCT
The DNA here is from genome assembly GCA_963693445.1 of Agonopterix heracliana. Classification (NCBI taxonomy): domain Eukaryota; kingdom Metazoa; phylum Arthropoda; class Insecta; order Lepidoptera; family Depressariidae; genus Agonopterix; species Agonopterix heracliana. The sequence continues at coordinate 12,526,533 of OY856308.1, read as the reverse complement.
CTAGTTAAAAAAAGGAGATCGCTACTTATTGCTGTCTGCTGCTGTATAGTGAGGATATTTATTTACCATAATCCCATAGAGGTCTCGGAAATTTCCTAGTAGCTTTTCCCCTCTGTAGCTCAAAGCAGGCGGCGCAGAGGGCACAAGCAGCTTCTCCGGGTCCAACCGCTGTCACCGCAGTCTCCCATTCACAAGCATTCACCAGACATATCCAACATGCTTCTATAACCTGCCAAAATATGATAAAAATAAGTTATTTGGTTCTAGTCTTATACATTTTACGGACAATTGTGATATAACAGTACCTGAGGTCGAGGAATAATGCTTTCACCAGAGTTAGCAGCAACGATGCAAGCTTTGCATTTGTTCGCTAGAGCACTCAAGTTGAGTCTGTGATGCGGCCATTCACTGAGCACAACGTTGACTTGCAACAGCAGAACCTCCCAGGATAACAGCCGGCAAAGTCGGAATAGAGTAGGTTCGTTGCCGCCGCCCAGTTGGCTGCGAGCTTCGCCTTCAAGTACTGATAATAGCGATAAAGCAGTTCGAGAGCACCCGGCTTCTGCACGAGCTCTAGCGGCACCTGATACGACATATCCAAAATCTTGCAGGAATCCTCTAGGTAAAGACACTAAGGCATTCCCTAAACCTCCTGCTGGCTTCCAAGACGGACTCAATTTCCATAGAGGTGAGGACGGTGACATCATCGCAAGCTTGACCAAACACATTCGAACGTCGTCGGCGGTCGAAGCTTCAATGAGACGCTTTTTCAATCTCCCCATTTCCAGTTCAGGTACAGTCTTGAACTCGAAGTCGGGAGTTTCCCAGTCGTCAGTCAGTAGTTCACGCGGGATGTCCATATGTTCATCATCACTGTTTATGGGATCGTTTATGATCTTTTTTAACTCATCGTCAGAAATCATCTTCTTTCTTATACTCCCTGCAGAATCACCGACATACTTCTTTAGGTATTCATCAATTCTTTCGATTGGAAGCCTGCACTGAGAAGTAGCTAAATGGAGGAAGAACATTTTCAGATTGCTCCAATCATCCTCAGACAAGTCTGATAATAAAACTGGTGCTAGTGCCCAGAAGAGTAGGTCAAAAAATTTAATGCCGACTGTCTTGAATTTGTTGAGAAAATCTGGATGTGTTGATGGGAGGCCGCCTTCCAGGGCATATCTTACAGCATTCAGTGCCGATACTTTATTGAGGAGGTCCCTAGCTACAGTAAAGGCGCCGCTCGAGGCAGAACCCTGGATGTCCAACTCCACCACCTGCCTATGAACCATTGGAATCTCTCTCGCCAGATTATCTGCTTGAAGAACTGCTATAATTCCAGTGTAGTGATTCGCTATTGATTCTTGTAATTTTTGTAAGAGAGATGGTTCTTCATTTAATACTTCGTACCCTAAATTCAGAGCTCTAATATAGCCTAATATTTCGTCTTTCTCCATACTGGCATAGTACAGATTTCCCCATGGTATTTCTTTATGTGAGCCATAGCCATACTTTGCCACTTCACTCTCAAGCAGATTGGAATTTTCTCTACAACCTAGAATGTGTTTCTTCGCCATGTCATGTTGTCCATAGAAGAAATAATTGTAGCAGAGATCGAAATGGATTTGCATCGCGAATTCATATTGGCTGATAACGATATCGCCGGCGTCCCAATTATGATCCATGTCACTTGAGTCTTCGGTGAGATGAACGAAGGACTCCATGACAGGAACTTTAAACTTTCTGGATTCCCTGCGGCCAGCACTTGAAGTTGGTTCATAGAAGCTTAGAATTTCTTCTAAGACCCTGATGCTTTGCATACGAGATACTTCAGACATTCTCAATATTTTCTCAAAGCTTTGATTTATGGGAATTGGGTACATTATTCCATCTGTCGGCAAACCTGGGCTGCAAACATAAAACATATTTTATGCTATTCTCAAATAAATAAATATCTGGTACATAAAACACAATATTAATAGTAGGCATGAATTAATACTTACATATGAATGAAAGGAATTTTGGAAGATTTGGCATACAATGCAGCCTTCACAGGAAACCTAAGAATCCACCTATGATATAGCACCAAGGCAAACTGCACTTGCGTCTTCTCCAAAAGATCAGGTGGTATTTCCTGAAACTGTGAAAATAAAGTAGTTATAAAAACATTGAAAAACATATTTCATTTCGGTAATATAATGACCTCAGGTAAATACAAAACATCATTTATTTGTGGGAGACAGTAAAATATAGGGTCCTTCATAATATGCTGACACTTTTTAAGGGGATGATCAGACCGTCAAACTGAACACTTTCTCTATGGGACTAACATCGAAATCACGAAAAAAAAATCTGTTGTCCCATATAAACTACTCGAGCCGATGAGCGTTTTTCTTTTTGTTTCCTATGGGATCGATAGATAGCGCTACGGTCTGTGCGAAGAAACGTCAACATTTCAAAAAGTGTTTCTTTAAAATAGTAAAGAGTGAAAAGATGATCAAGAAGATGCCAACACATCTTTTAATTACATATTTCATTATTTACTAATCATTTTAATCGAAAATTCTAAACTTTTACGCCTGACATGGCTGTATGGGCTCGATCCCTTGGCATTAAAAAAAAGGCAGGCACAGACTTGACCAGATTTTGACAGGATCTCGCTTACGGCTCTATGGGGCGATAAACATGTCATCTGTCGAGTTTTTTTATAAACTAAATTTAAAAAAGAAAAGATAAACGCTCATTGTATGGGACAGCTGTTTTTTTCGCGATTTCGATGATGGTGCCATAGAGAAAGTTGTTCAGTTTGATGGTCTGATCATTCCCTGAAAAAAGTGTCAGCGTATTAAGTTGGACCCTGTATAATATACTTTCTAAGTGCAACATATGCGATTGACATTCAGAGACGAAACCTTAAAAGTAGGTATGGAAAAGAATTACCTGTGGAGGCACAGAAAATACAGTATCGGTTGCCATGTAGACCAGGTCCTGCATCAACTGCTGCTGGATTTGTGGAGGCAGGTTTGTTTCAAAGGCATCTGAACAGAAATACAGAGAATTGTCAAATAATCAACTAGCATACTGTTGCAGCTGCAGGCTGTTGCAAATATCAAAAAAGTATATTCAAAACAATGCATTATTTATAATTGTTTTAACCCTAAAGGAACTCACAAAATTGTCATTAGGGGGCATCCCCATTTGTGGTCATCCAAGCCATTTGGGGTCCATTAGGGCAGTACTGAGTTAAGAATGGATTCGAAAACTAGAATAGTTGCTTAAAAAAATCAATAAAATAAAGTTACCTACTATTGTTTAAAAAAAAAAAAAAAAGTTTGCAATTCCATACCAACCAATTCTGTCTTCACAGAAATATAAGTATCTCGAGAACTAGAATCGGCCCACTAGACCCTTTTTGTTTGGACGCTCAAAAACAAGATAAAGCACCCTAAAGGATCCCTTTGTCTCTAATAACATTTATATTGTTTGTTCAGTAATCTTCAACTCTGCCAATCTCTGGAGTTAGCTTAATAATAGCCATGCTTCTCCTATTGCTGTCGCCCGTTTGTAAAATAGGGAAGTCAGATATTAATTTTTTCTCCTCCTCATAATCTTTGATTAAATTAATTGCGGGTTCCAAGACAGATTATTGATCCTGGTTTACAGGAAATACAGTGGGTGGTGGACCAATACTGATAAAAAAAAACCAGCATCCTAGTGGTATCATATTTTTGCCTGCAATAGTATCATGAAGTTAAAAAAGGAATACAGAGGTAATACTCTCATAATGTTCAAAAGAAAAATAAACCACGTATCTCATGATAAAACCTATACTTCCACATCAGAAAATACTAGAGAACTGATGAACTTACCTTGTATCTCCTTCACACAGTATACTAGCACCTTAGAAAGAGATAAAATTATCATGTTGGCTTTCCCTCATTATGGAAGCATTTCAAAAGAGTTTGAAACACAAGTGAGTATTCCATCATTGTACTAACAATAATGTTGTTAGATTTATTCTCCAGATCTATGATGGGTCTATTGAGAATTTTTATCTCACTCATTAGATTTATATCCATGAACTTAGTACAATAATGGGTCTATTATGAATTTTAAGCGCTCTTACAGACCAGCGACACTTTGCGGTCGCAGAGGGTTGCGCGACAGTTGCATTCATAGACTTGACAGTCGCGCGACCCTCTGCGACCGCAAAGTGTCGCTGGTCTGTAAGAGCCCTAAGAAATATTTTGAATAATTGGACTTACTCAAGTTCCAACGAAGTGTAGAAGCAACCTTGAGTGCCAGGATCTTGAGTGCAAGTTGTTTGCGTGTGAGCCGCACTGGGGATGGCGTCGTGACTGAGGGCGGGCTCGGTGGAGCGTCAATGTCCACCACCCGCTCACTAGCCGGCTTCGAGTTGGCATTCTTCGTGTCCACGGAGAGGAACTCCTCTATTAATTCATATGCTGTTGGCTCTGTGGAAATAAGTCGTTTTGAAAGGTATTGATAGTGAATAATAATCATAAGCATCATTTTAAACTAAGAGTCTACCCATCAAACTGAACAACTTTTACTATGGGAGCAAAATAATTGTACCAAAAAAAATCTGCTGTTCCATCATACTAAACTACAGTGCCTACTCGACTCAAATGTATATTTTCTTCTCGTCTCTCCATAGTGTAGCAGATACATTAATGACTTAAAGCAATAAAATAGAAGTGCAAAAAAATGTCAAGCCAGTTCGCTTCGCTTTTTTGTGTAGGTCTTCTTATACAGAAGGACGCATCTTGCCGCCAAGATGGGTCCGTGCCCCGGGCAGCAGAAACCAACGCTACGTTACTGACTCCAAGATCAAGGACCTCTTTATTCTAAAGCATAGATTCCGCATCAATTTACTTGTGTACTTCATCTCTTGTCTTTTGACATACTTTTATTAGTAAAAGGAGAGACTACAGATATTTGACGACACAGTTGGTGTAATGGTAATGGTTACCACGCCGGACTGCAAATAAACATTTAAGGGGGTGGTTGAGACCATCAAACTGAACAACTTTCACTATGGGACCAATAACGAAACCGCTAAAAAAAAAATTGATGTTCTATATTCTACAAATCGACTAGAGCTAAAATATGTATGGGATATCAGATTTTTTTTTTGTGATTTCGATACTGGTCCCATAGAGAAAGTTGTTCAGTTTGACGGTCTAAACAAACCCCTTAAGAGTTTTAAATATTTATTTTTACTATTATTAATGAAACACCTTGTATAGCGTTATATTATTTGTTTATGTGCCTGTCCACTATTTTTGAATATACATTATTTATGAAACACCTTGTATAGCGTTATATTATTTGTTTATGTGCCTGTCCACTATTTTTGAATATATATTATTTATGAAACACCTTGTATAGCGTTATTAGGGATTGCAATTGCTGGATCCAGCATCCAGCAATCCAGCTGGATCCAGCTCTTTTTTCGGCCTGCTGGATCCAGCAGTTTGCGCTGGATCCAGCGCTGCGGATCCGTAATTAATTAACTTTAGAAATAATGGTGCAATACCGTTTGTTTCTTTAGATCCAACTTCCAGAAAAGTAAAAAAAATTAACGCCGTATCATTGAATCCTTTAAGTCAAGAAAATATGTATATTTTATTATAACTTTACTCTACTTCCAATAAATACGAGTTTATAACTATAATTTTATAAGTGGTTAGTGCCCTAGGCTAGCAACGGGTTCACGCCCTGCCTTTACCAAGTCTTGTGTTCCGTGTGATCGGTACACCTTGTGGGGTCAACTAGGTCTTCCAGGACGCGGTCGCTACTCGAGAACTTTTCGGCCTCATCGCAAATGCAATGTGCTCCGCACATCGCCGCTTTAGAATAGCTATTATTTGAACTATGTCCGTCGACTACTCTGGTTCTTTTGCATATCTCTTCATTTCTGAATTGGATCTCCTTGCAAAGCAAACTCGGACGATAGCCCTCTCCATTGCCATTTGGGTGACTTTCCGCATTTTTATGAGACCATGAGTGAGTGACCATGTATCAGTTCTGTAGGTTATGACTTATCAAAGACTTTCGTCTTAAGACAATGGATTTGGGATGAGAAGATACTACACAGCTTCCCGAACGCTGTCCAGCAGTTGGATTCGACAGTTGACTTCTTTCTCGAAGTTGGTCTTACCTAATTGGACAGTTTTTCAAAAAAAATAAAACGTTTTCGTCTTGTTCGTGTTTATTTTTAAAGGAATTCTTTCAAAGGTTCTGCTAAGGTCATCGAGCATTCTACTAAGGTCCTTCATGGTCTCCGCCATGATGACTATATCATCGGCAAACCGAAGGTGACGGAGTACATCCGTCACTTTCTGTTTGCCGATGATATAGTCATCATGGCGGAGACCAATTTCGAGAAAGAAGTCAACCGTCGAATCCAACTCGGCCGGGCAGCGTTCGGGAAGCTGTGTAGTGTAGTATCTTCTCATCCCAAATCCAGTGTCTCAAGACGAAAGTCTTTGACAAATGATGACCTACAGAACTGAGACATGGTCGCTCACTCAAGGCCTCATAAAAAAACTGAAAGTCACCCAAATGACAATGGAGTGGGCTATCGTCCGAGTTTCGCTTGCGAGGAGACCCAATTCAGAAATGAATTACTTCATTCGATATTATAAATATTTTATAGATTACAATGATGTTCTTCTTCTTTCTCGTGATAAGGTGATCACACTTTGTCTTTCCAATACTTGACCATCTCTATTCCTCAAGGGGAAGCCTCTAGCCTATTAGGTCTTGGACACAGACACGGCACATTCTACATTGCGATAGAAGATGTCGAATGGTTTGCCCATGACCACGCCCACACTCCACAGAAGCATCAGCCGGCAATTATGTCCTATCTTCGCAGATTATCCTTGGATCGTCATTATCTCGAGTGTTAAACCGAACCAAAGTTACATTTACTTCCTAAATGTGTAAGAAATTTTACCAATTTGAAGTAACTAGTAGAAATAATAAAAGATTGTTAAGTATTTAAAAGAAAATAGATTCATTTCTTAAAAAATCTATGAATTGCTGGATCCGCGCTGGATCCAGCTGGATTTATGTCGATCCAGCAAAAATCCAGCTGGATTGAAAATGCTGCTGGATTGCAATCCCTAAGCGTTATATTATTTGTTTATGTGCCTGTCCAATATTTTTGAATATATATTATTTATGAAACACCTTGTATAGCGTTATATTATTTGTTTATGTGCCTGTCCACTATTTTTGACATGCTAGTGTGTGTTTTTTCCAAGCTAGACCAACTATGACCACTTTATACAGCTTTACACACACTTAGCGTGTCAAAATATGTTTAAAAAAGTAGACATCTTTGCAATAGGTGGGTTATGCCTTCAGGTATAATCTCTTTGCTCTGACTATAAAAGCCATTCTAACTCTCAGTTGCAGAAACGTTCATCAGAGTTAATCCTCCATTAAATCTCGTGTCTTGTTGACGTGACGTAGTAACAGATAGCAAGAGATTTAATGAAGGATTAACTCTGATGAACGTTTCTGCAACTGAGTGAGTGTGAGAATGGCTATTATAGTCAGAGCAAAAAGATTATACCTGAAGGCATAACCCACCTATTGCACCTATCGCTAAGTGTGTGTAAAGCTGTATAAAGTGGTCATAGTTGGTCTAGCTTGTTGTTGGTCACACACACTATGACAAAAATAGTGGACAGGCACATAAACAAATAATATAACGCTCATGTGAACATAATATCTCACACACAGACCTTTGTTCTGTAGGACCTTTTGTTCCCAAGTTGTGTATCTACACTAATAAAGAGGAAAGATTTGATTTTTTGTTTGTTTGTATTGAATAGGCTCTGAAACTACTGGACCGATCTGAATAATTCTTTCACCATTAGAATGCTACATTATCTGTGATTAACATAGGCTAAAAAAACGGCCAAGTGTGTCGGGAAGGTTCTAAGGCCGTACGAAGTTCGCCGCAGTCGTTCGTTAGTCGTAGTTCGTTAGTCTCACATATTTTTGTTTACGTTTAGAGTAGACAAACATAACCTCACAAGACTGTATAAAACAAAATATTGTCAAACCTGGATTGTATTTGCCGAGATGTCTCTTCAGAAGATTAGGATCCAGAAGGAACTCGAACCATAGTATTGTGTCCGGAGATATGGGGACAGTCCCTGGGCGCAGTAAGTCCACGTCCATGGTGTCAGCAGGTAGATTTCAGCTAGGTTCGCTGGCACATTTTTGGTAAAGAGTTGTGTTAGATTTTAAAACAGAGATAACACTTTTTCAATTATTATTATCTATCTCCTTATTCAATAACACTTCAATAATGGCTTATACTTTCATAAGGTAAATAGATTATTTATTGCCGGGACCACTAAAAACAGTGGTGGGACAGTGGCCTTATCTGTCAAATTTACGTAGAAAACGACGCCATCTTTTACATTTTCCGGACATAAAACTGACAACCAGGTTCTTCTTCAACACAGTAGATGTCGTTAAAGTGCAAGTATGGGTATTCTACTTTTTTGGGGTAAATTTCCTCTAGTAGGGGGGTACTTTAATATGTTGTTATTTATTGTATATTTGTCAGTTGTTATAGTAATAAACATGAGTAGAGAGATTAATATTAAAATAAACAAAAACACCAATTATTTGAAATTAAAAAGGACCGTCCCTTAAATGCTATGACAGTATATTTATGAAATTACACAATAATATATTCAGCGCAACTGTTGTTATTGAAATAAAAGTATTTGCACACTTTCAAATATTTTTATAAAGCATCTAAGGGTAATTTATACAACAGCATAGTAAATTTGGTCCTAGCTACTGGCAACTCTCATTGTATCAAGATGGCGGAGCTGCGTGTTGCGTGTGGAATGATTGTGTTTTGTTATTTGTGACTCTTCAAAGAATGAGTTCTGTGTCTGCTTCTCGTTTCGAAATGTGACTTTAAAGGATACCTGTTGTACTTTAAAGAGACATTTCAAAACCGAGGCAGTACCTATATCCATTGAAATAAAGTAATATTAGGCATATATACCTACCTATACCTACGTATATGTATAGTAAACAGTGGACCGTCCATTGGTTATCTACCAACCAATCAACTGAAGGGGTAATTTGTGATAAGGATAGATGATTTCAATTTGGGTCACCAGAAACCGCGCGAGTAGGTTCTCTTTTCCTTTTGGTATAATTACTATACTCTTTGACTAAAAACAAGACTACACTGACTACACTACACACTACACAGTGTTGCCAACTGGTATGCAGTGTTGCCAACTGGTATGTTAGGGCTGTAGCTAGGTAGTTCCCGAAAAGTTGCTAGATTGCCCAATTTTCTTTCTTATAAAAGTTGCTAGAAGTAGCTAAACCTCAAAATCGATTAAAACAACGCAAAACATTGAAATTTCTTGTAATTTCTCAAAATAATATGGTTTACTATCATTTTATAACCATGTTTGTGCTCATTCTATTCAATTAAAGATTGAAAAATGTATGTATAGGACGTAAAAAAACGGTTGTAAAGACAAAATTGCAGTATTTCCAACTTCTTCCAGAACAAAAAAATAAGTAAGAACAAGAGTGAAATAGAGTAAAAAGGAAAAGAAAATCAAATATTTTGCTATTTTCATGGTTTGCCCTTTTTTATCGCTCCATTTTCGTTCATTTTTATGGCTCTGGCTTCGAAAAACTCTCAATCCCAATAGTTGCTAGAAAAAGTAGCTAAAAAGTTTAGCTACAAGTTTTACAAATTTGTAGCTGCCAGACATCGAAAAATTGCTAGATCTAGCTATAAAGTTGCTAAGTTGGCATCACTGCTGGTATGTTAGGGCTGTAGCTAGGTAGTTCACGAAAAGATGCTAGATTGCCCAATTTTCTTTCCTATAAAAGTTGCTAGAAGTAGCTAAACATCAAAATCGATTAAAACAACGCCAAACTTTGAAATTTATTTTAATTTCTCAAAATATTATGGGTTATTATCATGTTATAGCCATGTTTTTGCTCATTCTATACAGTTAAGATTGAAAAATGTATGTATCGGACGTAAAAACAGATGTAAAGACAAAACCGACAGTGTTTCCGACTGCTTCCAGAACAAAAAAACAAGTAAGAACGAGAGTGAAATATAGTACAAAGGAAAGGAAAATCAAATATTTAGCTATTTTCATGGTTTGCCCTTATTTCTCGCTCCATTTTCGTTCATTTTATGGCTCTGGCTTTGAAAAACTCTCAATCCCAATAGTTGCTAGAAAAAGTAGCTAAAAAGTTTAGCTACAAGATTTACAAATTTGTAGCTGCCAGACCTCCGAAAATTGCTAGATCTAGCTATAAAGTTGCTAAGTTGGCATCACTGACACTACAATGAGGCTGAGATTCAGAGACGATTTGTAAGTCATAGTTCGAACTCCCGTATGTCAAAATCCATACATTTCTACCCTACTTAGCTCGAACTAAGCCAAAAAAAATCGTCTCTGAATCTCGGCCTAAGGCCGAGATTCAGAGACGATTTGTAAGTCATAGTTCGAACTCCCGTATGTCAAAATCCATACATTTCGACCCTACTTAGCTCGAACTAAGACCAAAAAAATCGTCTCTGAATCTCGGCCTAAGAATAGAATCAATTTTTTTTTTTTTTTTTTAATATATTTACTAGCCTGGTTACTAGACCTTTTGGCTATATCTTATTTTATTTTTAATTTTCTTCTGTTTTCACATTAAAACGTTGGTATTCGACGTTTTGATGGTTCTTTGGAGTTTTTGGAGGCAATCGAAAGACGCAGGAAAAGCAGAGAAGTCCACAGGAAAGAGGTGAATCGACCGCTTTGCCGCGCTAAAATCACGGAACACTTTTCCTGTTTACGACCCATGCACCATCATATTTCACTGAACTATATATTGTTCACTTGCACGACACTTTGTTACGCAAAACAACACAAATTTTACGAACCAAAACTCACTATAAACAATAAAAATTCGATGAAATATGAGGACTCCAAACGTCAGCTACCAAAGCCCGCCAAAAACTCCCACTGACAGCCTTTTTTTTTTTTTTTTTTAATATATTTACTAGCCTGGTTACTAGACCTTTTGGCTAAATCTTAATTTATTTTTAATTTTCTTCTGTTTTCACATTAAAACGTTGGTATTCGACGTTTTGATGGTTCTTTGGAGTTTTTGGAGGCAATCGAAAGACGCAGGAAAAGCAGAGAAGTCCACAGGAAAGAGGTGAACCGACCGCTTTGCTGCGCTAAAATCACGGAACACTTTTCCTGTTTACGACCCATGCACCATCATATTTCACTGAACTATATATTGTTCACTTGCACGACACTTTGTTACGCAAAACAACACCAATTTTACGAACCAAAACTCACTATAAACAATAAAAATTCGATGAAATATAAGGACTCCAAACGTCAGCTACCAAAGCCCGCCAAAAACTCCACTGACAGTCTGACAGACAGTGAGTGTTGTCAAGACCCAGCCAGTCTGAATCGCCAATAATCTCGGGCCAAGTAGCCTAATGCTATAGTAATTATGAAAAAAAAGCTGCACTTTGTGATGGAAGCAAGCCGCTTTGCATAGTGATAGAAGGGATCAAAATAAGCGATTTGACCCGCAGCAGCGCAACTTTCATCCCTTAGGAACACAGATGGCGCCACTTCTTTACATGAAACTTCAAAAAATTCTACAAGCGACGGCTTCACCGATTTCATTTATTAAGGTGTCTATCAAAAGAACATTTATTAATAAATGATAAAAAAAAATTTAAAGTAAAAAATCCATAATGGCTGTAAAAAGCCATGCATTTTTGTAAATTTTTCAAAGTTATTTTTCAGTTTTTTCTTAATAATATTTAAAAAATGTATGAATTAGGTATATTTGTACAATTATTCATACAAAATTTCAAACCCTTATATCTTCGTAATTATATTATAAATTGTAAATATTATTTGATATGCGCAAACTAGATTTTCTAAGCTATTTTTCCATGTATAAAACATTACTTTTATTAACACCGTCTACGAGTGTTATACGACAACGTTTTGTATGAAATTGACAGCTCTCCAACCACCTTAAGTACTTAAATATTTAGAATAACATTACTTTTATTTAACATTTATATTTCTCCCATACTTTCGATCTGAGGATAATCTGATTAGGTTCGAATTTTAACAATTCCTCTTCTTTAGACATCTTTCATTCAATATTTATTATAAATAGTCGATTCCCCGAAATTCCCCGATTTTAATCATATTCCCCGCACGCACCCCGCAATCCCCGAAAATCGAGGAAATTCCCCGTAATCGGCAGCACTGAGTGGCATTCACTTTTTTTTATTTTTTTTTATTTAACAAAAAAAAAAAAACACTTTTTTTTTTCTTCTGACAGTGACATGACTTATGCTGGGTTTACATGCACGCCGTGCAGCCCGGCAAGCTTTGGCAATTCGCTGTACATCGAATCGTCTGTAAAGTGATTGTTACTATTTAACTTTATAGAAGCCTCAATGTACAGCGAATTGCCTAAGCTTGCCGGGCTGCACGGCACGCGTATGAACGCACCTTTACATTTTTGGAAGGCAATAGGATTTAGTCCTTACAGCCGATGTTTCCATCTGTTTCAGGCAAGTCTAGAGCTTGAACATTTCTTTTTTTTTGTAACAAATTTTTATTGAATAAATTAAATAATATTCAAGAATAAGAGATACTTAGTTACGTATATTTTTATTTTAGTTTTTGTTCATTAAAACCTGACCGGCAAACTTCTTAGTTAAAGCCTGACCAGAAATATAAAAAACCTCGCCATGTTGCGGAAAATCATTGGAACTAATTTTTGTACTTGGAACACTGACATTAAAGGTGACAGTCGATTGCAGCGCCCCCAATCCAGGTTTTTTATTTTCCTGGTCAGGCTTTACCACCTTATGGGTGCCACCAAAGAATAATATAAGTAGGTATATTAGAGGTGCCGTGCCCCATAAATAAAAATAAAAATGTCGACGACTAGTCTAGTCATTTTAGAGTTTCCTTGTATGGACACCCTAACAATAATTCGTCTATCGCTAAAACTTTGCAGTGTGATAAAGTAATTTAAGTAAAGCCTGACTGGAATAAAAAAACCTGGTTTGGGGTCGCTGCAATCGACTATAACCTTTAATGACAGAGTTCCAAGTACAAAAATTAGTTTCAATGATTTTCCGCAACATGGCGAGGTTTTTTATATTTCTGGTCGGGCTTTATACAGATTACGGTTGACAAATAATCTAGGACCGGAAAAAATTAAACCTAGATTAGGTATTTGTCAACCGTAATCTGTATACTTTATCACACTGCAAAGTTTCAGCGATAGATGAATTATTGTTAGGGGTCAAACCCTAAAATGATTGGACTAGACGGAGACTTAAGTTGAATATAACCGACCGCCAGCCATGACCAATTTTCTTGTTTTAGCTATAGTAATTATGAAAAAAAAGCTGCACTTTGTGATGGAAGCAAGCCGCTTTGCATAGTGATAGAAGGGATCAAAATAAGCGATTTGACCCGCAGCAGCGCAACTTTCATCCCTTAGGAACACAGATGGCGCCACTTCTTTACATGAAACTTCAAAAAATTCTACAAGCCTGACGGCTTCTTCGATTTCATTTATTAAGGTGTCTATCGACAGAACATTTATTAATAAATGATAAAAAAAATTAAAAAGTAAAAAATCCATAATGGCTGTAAAAAGCCATGCATTTTTGTAAATTTTTCAAAGTTATTTTTCAGTTTTTTCTTAATAATATTTAAAAAATGTATGAATTGGGTATATTTTTAATTATTCACATTGTTAATAAATCAATAACACGTTTAATGAAAAAAACTGCATGTCAATATCTTTAATAATTAGGAAAATATTTAAGATTTCATAAGCAGGCACGGTGCACCCCAGTCATAGTAATTATGAAAAAAATACAGAATTTTGTGATGGAAGCAAACCGTTTTGCACAGTGATAGAACGGACCAAAATAAGCAATTTTACCCGTGGCAGTGAAACATTCATTCTTTAGGATCACAGATGGCGCCACATATTTTAACAATCTTCTAAAAGTTACAGGAACTAAACGGCTACGCCGATTTTAATTATTTAAGTGTCAAACGGTTCGTGTTATTAAGTTGCAACGTAGAAAGAGAATCAACTAGAAAAGGCATTAAAATAATAATAGTCACGAAAACGAGACAGCCTTATACGCTAATTACACAGAGTGAATGCGACAAAATCCATGTCGTTTGTCCCTTTCTGCGTATGCGATATTTTTGTTTGCCACAGTTGAAATTGCATACAAAATCTTGCAACTATGGCAAACAAAGGCACGATTTCTCATACATTTTTGTCATATCTCTGTCCCTTTCGAGTATACGCTGTCAGGAAATCTATAGAATACTCAACCTACGAGTTGCAACTTAAAAAAATAATAAGTCAAATATTTTTAAAAATAAAGTGAAAAAAAAAATTTGTTCGAAAAATTAAAAATTACTTACAAGTTTTCAATAAACTACGTTGAATAATGTATGAAGTTTGTATTTTTTAGACATCTATTTCGAATCTAAAAATGAAAACTGCATCGAAATCGGTTTAGTAGTTTTGTAGATATTAGCTTAGATGAAATAAAGTTAATGGATAGGCCTTACGCGAACATTTCAAACCAGAAAAATGAGGCAAAACAAATGAAATGTATACTTCAAATTTGTATGCAAGTGCCCTAGATTTGACAGATAATGGCGCTAGTTTGTATGGACCAAGTGCACCAGTAGTTTGCTTCAACTTACCACGCTTTAGGCCTATCCATTAATTTTATTGTGATCTAAGGATATTAGGTATTTCTGTCGATAAACGTCCGCTGCTAGACATAGGCCTCCTGCAAAGATCGCCACAATAGAGCCGGTTCTGCTCTACCTTCCAACAATCCAACGAGTGTCCACTACCTTCACCGGATCGTCGGTCCACCTTGTGGAGGCCGCACGATACACTTTCCGGTACGCGGCTGCGCGGTTGCCACTCAAGAATTCTTCGGTCCCATCTGCCAGCCAGCCGTTCTGCAAGCAATATGTCCAGCCCATAGCCACTCTAGTTAGCAATTCTTGATTGTGTCGACTTAATTTCTGATTCGATTTCGGAGGTTTGCCCTTTGGTTGACTTTCAGCCTTTAAACTATGCCTTCATTTAGTGATAGACCACGTAACAGCATAATTTATTATAATACATTAGTATAGCATTTCAAAATATATCTAGGTACTTACGTTTGATTCCCACAGCCGCTTTTACAGAATATTTTGAACTGCAGGGTGCAAGGCAGGTCGACGTTTCGGCAACTACAGCACATTGTGTCCGCCGCAGCCTGATTTACGAGCGCATCGGTCGAAGAATTTTTGCAATATAATAGTTCCCATCCCATGTCTATCTTTTTACGATGTTGTAACAAGACCTCCTAAGGTTGATGGACTCCACAATGGCCAAAAGTTACTGCCATTTGGTCAGAATTATCCCTCTTCGACTAATACACTTGTAGGTAAATCAGGCTGCGACGACCATTGTATATTTTGACTATTGTGGAGTCCATACATCTTAGGAGGTCTTGTTACATCCCTAAAATAAAAAGATAGACATATTATGGGAACTATTAAATAGAAAACATTCTTCAACCAATGCTCTTATACATCAAGCTGTGACGGACACAATGCGCTGTGGTTGCCGACGCGTCGACATAGCTTCCGCCCCCTAGTGTAAAAAAATCCTGGAAAGGTGGCTGTGGAAATTATACGTAAGTAAAAAGATATGTTTTGAAATGCTATACTAATATATTTAATACAATAAATTATGCTGTTACGTCGTCGCTAACAAAATTAAGGCCAAGTAAAAATGCTGTAAGTCACTCGGAGGGCAATGCACAGAGCTAGATTGTCCCTGCGTGATCGAATAAGAAATAAAGAGATCCGCAAGGTAACCCGGGTAGCCGACAGCCCAACACAACCCGGAGAATTGCTAATTAAAGTAGCAATGGGCTGGGCCACATTACTCGCAGTACGGATGGGCGATGGGGCTGAAAAGTTCACGAGTGGCGACCGCGCAGCCGCGTACCGGAAAGCGTATCGTGGGTAGGCCTCAAAAAGCTAGACAGACGATCCGGTGAAGGTAGAGGACACTCGTTGGATGAGGGTAGTGCAGAACCAGCCCTGTTGTGGCGATCCTTTGTACTGGTCCGGGTCTACACCAGTAATATACGACTCTCTAACCATCAGGCACATCTTAATATATTGCTTCAAACAAAAGGAATCATAATTATAAAGTAACTATCGTTAAAACATTACAAACTTCAAAGTTAGAAGTTGCAAAGCACAGACAATTATGTTAACTAGTATTTTGAGGGAGGGAAATTAGTTCATTCAAATTATCATGTAAACAAAGGGAGATTAGCAATATCTCAGTCGAAATTGACTAATATTTCATTAGAAAATTAAAATTCATCAAATATTGTAATAATGCAAAAAATGGCGGAAAATTGAGTTAGCAGAAAACAGCTGATACATCAGTGATGCTTTGTGCGGGGAAAATAGTTTAAAATTTATTCGCTAGGAGGCGCGGAGCAAACTCATCAAGCAAAAATAGGTGTTATGATAGAGTATTAGAGTCTTATGAGCGTGATTAGTCCATAAGTAGTTGACACTTTTGACACATGCGCTGTAGGTAATTATTTTGGTTAGGCGGGTTTTGAATAGCGTACCCAAGCTGCGCAAAAAAGTTCTAAAAGTTGATATGTGAAGTTGGCGCGAGGTGAATTTCCTCTAGCAAAAATGAATCTTATGTCAGGGGAAGATAGCTTAATTCACTAAGTTTGGGTCTTAGATAGTTCGCGCATCAGGCTGTTTGCCTAATTAATTAAGAAGCTAAAATTAAGCATAGAAGTTCATGCAATTTCCATCTTTAATTGGAAGTAAATAAAGATTGATGACGGAAAATGTAAATAACTTTTCAAATTGGTACGGGTTATTAGGAAAACAAGATTACCATATAAGGAGACGTTTTCTTGTATGAATTAGAGGGAGAATTAGTAGGTTGAAAGAGAGTCTTATAATTATGAAGTTAAGGATCAATGTTGATTATTTGCAAATTGACGCAATCAACGCAATTGAGGCATTTGAAGCAATCGACGTAATTAAAGGAGTTGCGGCCAGGTGAAGCTTGCATAAATAGACTTGGATTAGAGGGGAGGGGGCATTCAGCATTATTATTTCTTTGAGCTCACATGCTGCCGGTTTGTGATTTGATATTGTTTTATTTTAAAGTTTTTTTTGGGGAGTTTATTTGATTTAGAGTCATTAGTAATGCGTTTGCATTGGAATTTAAATTTAATATCATTTCCTTTAACTTATTAAGGGGTAAATTTTGGGATTTTCATATTTTTGCTATTTAAATTCAATTGGGGGGTTTTATTTGGTCGTGAGCTTAAGGAATTAATTGGTACACAAGGATGTCTTGTGGACTAGGGGTGATAAAGTTCGCGGTGTTATTCTGAATTGCCCTTAGTTTCCAGCTGTGAGTTTGACATTGTGGCGGGTCAGCAATCGTTCTTTATCAACATACGATAATAGCCACCTAAGTTTCGTAACCTGGATGTACTTGTTTTCCGGTAGCTTTCTGGCGAAGTGGAATGGCGTCCTTTAGGGGGCCGGGAACCTTGCATCCGGAGTTCGAAATTTAGTCCCATAAAATATGACACTTGCTGATAGGGACCGTTCATATTACAACTTATGGCTTTGCTGCCGTAATATGAACATCACACATGGAATAGGGCAGGCACACTTAGAGGGCTCCACCCTCGAATCTCTTAGTTCGCTTAGTTCGAAGATTTCCATTGCACCTCGGAAATCTACACAACACACCTACACGTTTAAATGTAAATGAGAGACCTTTCTCTAGTTTTGCGGAATTTCCTTACACCGGGAAGTTTCAAACATTAGGGCACTTCTTTAGAATAGGAAAATATTTAGACAATGGTTAGATTTACTAGGGTTTTGTTAGAATAATATAGGTTAGGGTAGGTATTTAACTTTGACTAGAATTTTAGTAGGAATGGAAAGGTTTAGATGTTCAGGTTTACAAATTGGTATAATAGGTAAATTCAGTGGGATTTAATTAATTATTCCATAGACTTGAGTTATATGATTTTTCAGTAGATGTTTGAATGAAATTCAGGGAATTCGAAGCAAATTAAATTTCATGATAAATCTTGGTTACAAAGTAGAAAATGACATTATAAATAGAAAACAGTGAATAGGAGACAAAATCAAAGTTATAATTTAATATAATATTGTCCAAACAAAATAAGTTCAATCTAAATTTATTGTTCCTTATAATAATGGGAATTTGAGTTTCTTATCATATTACTTTGGTATGAGTTGGTGGAACTTTAGGATATAGCGCCTAGTGCCCTCTAGTCAGAAAAATAAATGATTATGGTACATAATAAGTTTTGCAGATTTATATCAGAGTCAAATAAATAAAAGTCTTATCATACTATTCACATGAAAGAGAGAACTTCCTTTCAATGGACCAAGGTTCTATTCATTCAGTTAAATGTCATACTGTTTCCCAAAACTAAAGATTTCTGTTTATATTGTCATGCTAGTTTTATGTATACTAAATGATAATGATGTAGATTCTCAGGGTAGGAACTTTTACTTTGATTTACTTATTTGTAAACAAAGTTGAACTTTTGAACTGGTTTATAAAAGAAAAGGTTTTAAAAGGGAAATTTCATTTATAGGGAATATTCTGTAAAGTCTGACTAATATAAAAACTTAATAGAAACCAGTCTATTTGAAAATCCCTCTTGTCCATTGTTTGACAAGCTACTGACACACTGACTAAGAAATGACTTTAAAATTTACAAGTCTCAAACATCCATTACTAAAACTTGACTTACCTGACTATGACACAATATCTCGGGCAAAAGTTTGGAGGGGAGCTGACCAGTATGGAGACGAGGCTCACTGAAGCTAGAAAGATTCTAGCAGGAGGAAATACCAAATAAAATAACTCCTGAGAGCGGAATGGCGGGGCTCTCTTCTATACCAAACGAAACAATTATTCTTCTATACCAAACGAAACAATTATTCTTCTTTACCAAACGAAACAATCATTCTTTTATACTTTGTTGCATTCCCAAGTAAAAAACAAAACATAGAAATAAATTTATATTTTAATAGGTTAAGAAATCTAACACCCTGTATAAGTAAATTGGTAGAGAAATCTAAGTTAACTATTTAACACACTGAAAAATAAGAAAAGGTCTATAGCTATAGAGGTATTTCATTAGATTGACTTCAGCACTTACTGACGGAGGGTTGTAGGCTACATTTTCTGATAATAACTTCATAATCATAGTCAAAGATAGTATAGCGGGCTAGGAAGTTAGGTATTACTTTCTGATTTATGTTAATATTAAGTTTAGGTAATTCTAGGTCTCTGTTTGTTAGAATACTAGTTAAATCTCAAGTCTGTCGCACATAGGTTACTATTATACGGTTCACAACGTAGTCTCCTGTTTCACTAGACGATCAATACTGGCCAAGTTAACGTCTTCAGCTCAAAAATGGGATCATAAATAAGTTTAGGTATAGTTCATAAGTTAGGCTAAGTTAAGTTAAGTTAATAGGTAGGGATTTTCTATACACTGTTGGCAGCGACCAGTTAGTTAATTAGTTTAGGTAGATAGGCATTTTCGGTACGCAGGTGCCGGATTGTTAAGCAGGGTAGGTATTCGGTACGTAGGGCCGAAAGACCAGGATTTTTAAATTAGTTGCAGTTCGGTTCATAGTTAGCATAGGTAGCATAGCAATAGGAGTCTTATAGGAGTTTAAAGTAGGGGCTTCTTTTACATAGGAGCCGCGAATAGGATAGGTAGGTATCTGTTACATTGAGATGCCGTGACAAGGATAGGTTTTTTAAAGTTAGGTAGCCATCTATTACATATGTGCCGTTAAGACCAGGATAGGATTTAAGATTTATTTTTACTTTTGATTCGCTAAGTCCACAGGATTTTATAATAGACTTTGTAGACTAGGTCAAGTTTTATTTTATATTTTGTAAACAAAAGATAGGTTTTGAATTACAAACGTATGATCCATTTTGAGTTAAAATAATAGCCTTTTTAGGCTTACATTGTTGCCGTGAGAGAGGATAGCAGATTTTGAGATTTAGGTATTCAGAGAGATTTAGAAAAAGGTTTGGTTAGAAATGCAGGTTAAATAATTAGTTTATTTAGTTAGGGATAATTTATGCTTTAATTTTTAATCACATAGAATAGATGTTTACATGAGGTTATATAGGCATATGATTGGGAATTTCACTTAGAAGGTTATCACTGTTCACTAGATATTTATGAGCACTTTGTTTTTATGTTACGCACTGTTATTTTGTTACACCAGGGTTATTTGCTGTTCACTAAGTTGCTTGACTAGGTAGGTAATTGATGAAGCGACGTTTTGTAGAGATTTTTGCTTCCAAGTGGATAGTTGCTGGAACGAGGACAGTTTGGAGTATTGTCAATATCTTCTTTTCTTCCTTTTAGTGGCGTAGTTTGAAATGAAGTTCAGGAGTTGAGACGCCTTGGTGTGTCTTGAGGAAAGCAGCACTCAGCAGCAGATAGTGTGTTGAAATGCGTTAGGAGGTTCTTTCGAGTAGCGATTACAGCAACGTTCGAGAGTTTTTAGGTTGTAATGTTCTTTAAATGTCTTGTTTACTTCTTCTTTGATACCGTAGCGAAGGAAGTATAGAAAATCTGAGTTTAGACGCCCACTCTGACGCTTTCTTCAATAATAAGTCAGGTCAGATATTGAAAGGATGTTTGATGTTTTTTCTTTTCAATTTCGATTTGTTCTTGACGTTTTCTTTTCCTTTTTCGTGATAACGCAGCAAAGATGTAATTGAGTTCTTCGTTAGAGTTTGGAAGCTTTTTCTGCAAATCAGCCATGTTGTGTAGTGTGTAGAAAAAAAAATAACTGACGGAAGTAGTAGGTAAATTTTGACAGGTAAAAATGCCGTGATCTTATTGGATGATTGCACAGAAGTTAGAAAGAAGCAAATAAGTTCATTGGCTAGCGACATTTTCTATGATTAGGAAGTTTGTCAATATACATATTTTTAAAGCTAAAACTAGAATTTAGGTAATTAAATTATTATTTGGATTATGCCTAAATTTAAATTAAAACAAATCATTATTTGTAATTAGAAATCTAACATCCAAATGTCTCAGAATGATTTTTAATTGAAGTAAGTTGATCACCGGAGTAAAAATCAGTGTTGCCGTTTCTTGAAAAATAAGTCGCTAGATTTTAAGGATATGGTACGACAAGAATCCGATAGGGGTCGCCAAAAGTTTGAATTAGATTTATAAGAAAGTGCGAGGTAAACAAAACAGTTGATAAAACAAACTGTTTATTAGCTTTATTACAGAATTAAATGAACGATTAACTTATTAGGGTTTCGCATTAATTATTTTGTTGTTTATCTGTACTTAATAGTGACTAATTTTAGCTTTGTACCTAGTAAATTGTGATTTTGATTTTCTTGACTAGGATTGACTTACATGACTATTTCAATTATATATTTATTTAGGAGCTCCAGCAGTGGATACATTATACATAAAAGCAAAATTTTACAATACCTACCTACTAGCGAGATTTAGAAGTACCTATTATCATACAAGTAAAATTTTGTAAAATTAGTACTAATAACTAGGGAACAATATATAGCATAACATAATTAATTTATTAATGAGAAACAATGTCGTTAAAAGCCGTTAGATATAGCTAATTTTATTTTTAAGGTAAAGTGTACGTAATTTATAAAAAAGGGGTAACTAAGCCGCAAATAAATCCCTCACTAAAGTGGTAACACTGTGGAGAATTGATTTTGGTTGGAAGTTAGAAGGTTAGAGGACTAGATGGAGCTAAGTGTCTCAAATCTAATTTTTACGATTATTTTAAAATCAAATTTACATAGATTTCGTTTGTTTGAATAAGTTTATATTTATGCTAGATAAATAAAATAGGTAGTTCACTTATTTTATAATGGGAATAGAGAGTAAAAAGGGTAAATTTAAGTATTTCTTTCGCTAATACCTATAGATCGTTTCGCAAATAAGGTCGGTAGATGGCGTTAGTAGGTTCAATCAGTAATTAGGTGTGTGTAAAGGATTCGTAAAATCGAGTTTGTACCTACTTATTTGGGTTTCCTAGAACAAGTCTATATCTTGCTGGTTAATAGTAGTAATAGTGTTTTTCTTATTAAGGCAATAGATTTCGAATAGTGTAAAATTTAAGTAGGTATGATTTAAATTATTGCCGGGAAACGAGTAGGAAAATTATTTTTCAACTTATTTCATTTAAATTTTAGTTTTGACGGAGTGGAATTATACAAAATTAAACTTTATTATAGTAAAGTATTTTAGAACGATAAAATGGAATGCTATTTTAAGTTTTCATATTATTGGAAAGAAAATGGATACAAAATTTGGGTTTACCAACTTTTCCGGTGAAATAAAACCAAGTTAGACAACCTTGAAGGATGAATGCGATTTTAGTTCAGTACAGTGGACCTACGAGACAAAGTGGAACTTGATGTTCTCACTTAAAAGTCGTGTTAAAATATTAGCATCAAGGTAATGTCAAATCATAGGAATACATTATTGATAGTATAATAAGAGAATTATTTTAAAATAGTAAGATGACTAAGGGATAAAGTCTCAAATGAATTAAACTCGGGGGGAAGGGTTTTTGCTATGTTTTATTTTATAATATATTAGGTAGATTTAATAAATAGCATTGTTTAGATAAATTAAAGAGTGGGAAAGAGATTTTGCGGAACATTTAATTATAAATACCTACTTTAGTTATAACATTTTAGTTTAAGAAATGAGCTAAATTAAAATTATGTTGATGCTTCTCTAGTTTTTGTAACTTGTTTTAGTACCTATTTCAAAAAGTAAATGCAGTAGAGAAGTGGGAAATTTCTTATTAGGTAAATAGCAAATAATTTAGAAATTATGGTTAGGTACAATCTAAAACAAAAATGGTACCTAAATAGTGGTAACAATTAAATCTTTATTTAGTCATATACCAACTAATAATAATGCTAGTGAGATTAGGTTATAAATAAGAGAGGCACAAACAATGTAAGTAGGTATATTAGAATTATTAGATATAGTCAAATCATAGAAAAGTATATGTCTAGAAAGAACATCACGCTTCTACCGTGTAGGACGGAACGGGGCAACTTTCTTAGATTGGTGTGCTTGAGGCGTCATGCAAATTATGTCTGTGTGCGTGTGTAAAAATATTCAATTTGCTAGAATTTCTTTATAAGGTGGAAAGCATGTAGCTAATTGATACCTAGCTATTACAGGTGTTTCAGTTATTGTTAGTTTAAATTAATCCTAGTTAAGAAGGAGATGTAGGAACTTAGTCTCTTTCTATCCAACTCGAAGCTACTAGTAGGTACCTACCCGAGAATAGCGTAGAATATCAATCGTATGTCAGTGATAGATATAGAATCTACAACACGATAAATGAAGAATATTATTTAGAGATAGAAAATAACTGTATAATAATATAGCAATAAGTAGAACTAAAAACTATAACATTTAATTAAATAAGCGCGAGTATTTGTCAAGCGAAAGATAGGTAGACAATGCGTCCGCAGGTAGTAACCGTGCGTTCGAGCGGCTGGATGTACGCGGGACGAAGCTCGAGGAGGGGGACGCTTCGACCGGTAGAAACTTCGATGCAATGGTGTATGGTCCAAGTTGCTAGCGTGCGACTACTTTTGAATAAGTTAGGGCTTGGTCCAAGTAGTAGCGGGTTGTCGATACACTAGTGTAGGGTTCTCTAGACTAAAGTATTGGTTTAGTGTCCTAACACTTGCATAGCATCATGCATCTCATGTCATGAATCCCTAATAATACTAGTCAGGTTTTTAACACTATTGTGTTTGACGTACATTTCTAGCAGTAGATGGTTGGAATAAAAATTAATTTAGGTGGATAAATACTATTATTACAAAAAATAATCAGTCTAATACTTTTGCACATTTGAGTTAATGTTTGCTTTTTAAAATAATTATACTTTTATATTATGATATTAATTTAGTTGCTAAGTAGGGATGTCCAATGGTCAATCATGCGTAAGGAGCCGAAAATAGAGGGGGAAGCGAGTTTCGGACTTCTCTGTCAGCACGTCATAACATCTAGGCAGAGGAAATTGTGGAGATGTTGTTTTATAGGGTTGTCAATAAGTAATAAGAGTCAAAGTCAGTTCTGAGAGTGGTAAAATGCAGGAGGATTGAGGTGACATTTAACTTATAAAAATAAGAGAGATTAAGGGTAGGGGGGAAGTGCGTCTGCCAGGATGTACGTTGTTTGGTGAAGGGTACGCATTCAGTGAGAGTTGCCTAATATTCTAAATATAATGATTTATAGGTTATCGGTTAATTTTATCATCTGTAATATTAGATTTTAACTGTAATAGTTGATAGAAGAAGAAAACAAAAATGACTAAGTGGGTCTATTATGCAAGGGGTGACGCGCTTGCCTCTGATGTCCTTACCTGTTTTGGTCATCTTAAAATATTATTATTGAAAAAAAAATAAACTGTTTTCTGATTTAGCTTTGAGTTAAAAGCGTAGATATACTTTCATTATATAACTGTCATTTAGTTGAGTCATTGGGTTGTTGCGAGAAATTTTTGGAACTTCACTACTAATAGATTTATTTTCACTATGGTTAAGTTAGGACAGGACCAGTTGTCGTGGCGATTCTTGGGGAGGCCTGTGTCTGGCAGTGGACGTAAGTCGTCTGAGGTAATGATGATGATGATGGTTTGGTTAAGAATAAGCATTAAAATAGATTAAACAATACTAGGGGGTCGCGATTTCATTATATTTCCAAATAAAAATAGTAAAAAAAAAAAAAAAAAAAAAAACTTGAATTTAGAATTAAATAAATTTAAAATAAATATCAAACCACAAGTAAACAGGAAATCACGGAAGATTAGATTGTTTAGGCTTATTTCATTTACCTTTTAGGATAATTAAAGTTCAATCTGTCAAAGTCTGACTAAAAAGATTAGATACAAGTAAAGAATTTTATTAGTAAATAATAATAAATAAAATGTGGCTTAATTTAGAGTTTTTGAACGATAAAATTTAAGTAACATGTGAGTGATGGTGACAAGAGTTATTTAGTTTTGGAATATTCGAGAATGGGGGAAGGAAATGTTCGAATTTCAAAAGGTATTTAATCGTTATTATAACTTGATTTAGAACTTCTTTTACGCGGTTGTGGTAATTTATAATTTTATCTTTTCGTGTCATTGATCTGTTGATTTTATTTTGGATTTGAATTGGTGTGTGAACAAAATGAAAGTATGTGTTGGCAAGCAGAATGTTTAAGCGACATATTTATAAAACCTTATTACAATATTATATATTTTATAATTTATATTATGAAAAAAAAAAGTATGAGGAAAGAGGGCCATTTGGAATTAACAGAAGTCAAGGTCATGGAAATTAGGTTATTGATATTCAAACTTGGACACACTACACTATACAAAAAGATTTCTTGTGTAGATCTAATAGGAGGGTCTTAGTTGTCGCGACAGTTGTTTTCAATGGCTGGGACGATGATTAAGATTAGTAGTTGGTTTCAGTAGAGAATACTGTCCACAAGGAAGCTTTTACTCCACTGGTAGGATATGCAAATACGAGAACACTCTACACTCTCCAAACTATTAATGATTACATTGGTTGATGGAAAGTGTCAGATAGGGTATTTAATATTCAAACGATGGTTTTCAGTCTAACGACGATGATGATCTGGATGGTGGTAGATTGTATTATGGAGTTCTATTAAATTGAAAAATAGAATCTGATGGATTGACATAGTACACAATTCATTCTGAGTGACTAGCCTCACAAACTAGTTTCTACACATGATCCAGATTTTCTAGTGAAAGCTGCTAATTGATTCTGAATGTTATGTTATGATTTGAAACTTTTCTCACTGATGGAATTGTTTCTCGGCTTGGTATTTTAAATACACACCACACTGAGAACATTTCAAGGAAGAATATTAATAAACTATTTTACAGTTAATATATTAAGTTAAAATTGACTCCGGTTGAAAT
Organism: Agonopterix heracliana; assembly: GCA_963693445.1. Lineage (NCBI taxonomy): Eukaryota > Metazoa > Arthropoda > Insecta > Lepidoptera > Depressariidae > Agonopterix > Agonopterix heracliana. Next base: position 12,500,278 of record OY856308.1, on the reverse strand, counting down.
TTGAATTTTAAATACATACCTGCGTAAATTTTGGGGGAAGAATGTACTGGTCCGGGTCTACACCAGTAATATACGACTCTCTAACCATCAGGCACATCTTAATATATTGCTTCAAACAAAAGGAATCATAATTATAAAGTAACTATCGTTAAAACATTACAAACTTCAAAGTTAGAAGTTGCAAAGCACAGACAATTATGTTAACTAGTATTTTGAGGGAGGGAAATTAGTTCATTCAAATTATCATGTAAACAAAGGGAGATTAGCAATATCTCAGTCGAAATTGACTAATATTTCATTAGAAAATTAAAATTCATCAAATATTGTAATAATGCAAAAAATGGCGGAAAATTGAGTTAGCAGAAAACAGCTGATACATCAGTGATGCTTTGTGCGGGGAAAATAGTTTAAAATTTATTCGCTAGGAGGCGCGGAGCAAACTCATCAAGCAAAAATAGGTGTTATGATAGAGTATTAGAGTCTTATGAGCGTGATTAGTCCATAAGTAGTTGACACTTTTGACACATGCGCTGTAGGTAATTATTTTGGTTAGGCGGGTTTTGAATAGCGTACCCAAGCTGCGCAAAAAAGTTCTAAAAGTTGATATGTGAAGTTGGCGCGAGGTGAATTTCCTCTAGCAAAAATGAATCTTATGTCAGGGGAAGATAGCTTAATTCACTAAGTTTGGGTCTTAGATAGTTCGCGCATCAGGCTGTTTGCCTAATTAATTAAGAAGCTAAAATTAAGCATAGAAGTTCATGCAATTTCCATCTTTAATTGGAAGTAAATAAAGATTGATGACGGAAAATGTAAATAACTTTTCAAATTGGTACGGGTTATTAGGAAAACAAGATTACCATATAAGGAGACGTTTTCTTGTATGAATTAGAGGGAGAATTAGTAGGTTGAAAGAGAGTCTTATAATTATGAAGTTAAGGATCAATGTTGATTATTTGCAAATTGACGCAATCAACGCAATTGAGGCATTTGAAGCAATCGACGTAATTAAAGGAGTTGCGGCCAGGTGAAGCTTGCATAAATAGACTTGGATTAGAGGGGAGGGGGCATTCAGCATTATTATTTCTTTGAGCTCACATGCTGCCGGTTTGTGATTTGATATTGTTTTATTTTAAAGTTTTTTTTGGGGAGTTTATTTGATTTAGAGTCATTAGTAATGCGTTTGCATTGGAATTTAAATTTAATATCATTTCCTTTAACTTATTAAGGGGTAAATTTTGGGATTTTCATATTTTTGCTATTTAAATTCAATTGGGGGGTTTTATTTGGTCGTGAGCTTAAGGAATTAATTGGTACACAAGGATGTCTTGTGGACTAGGGGTGATAAAGTTCGCGGTGTTATTCTGAATTGCCCTTAGTTTCCAGCTGTGAGTTTGACATTGTGGCGGGTCAGCAATCGTTCTTTATCAACATACGATAATAGCCACCTAAGTTTCGTAACCTGGATGTACTTGTTTTCCGGTAGCTTTCTGGCGAAGTGGAATGGCGTCCTTTAGGGGGCCGGGAACCTTGCATCCGGAGTTCGAAATTTAGTCCCATAAAATATGACACTTGCTGATAGGGACCGTTCATATTACAACTTATGGCTTTGCTGCCGTAATATGAACATCACACATGGAATAGGGCAGGCACACTTAGAGGGCTCCACCCTCGAATCTCTTAGTTCGCTTAGTTCGAAGATTTCCATTGCACCTCGGAAATCTACACAACACACGTACACGTTTAAATGTAAATGAGAGACCTTTCTCTAGTTTTGCGGAATTTCCTTACACCGGGAAGTTTCAAACATTAGGGCACTTCTTTAGAATAGGAAAATATTTAGACAATGGTTAGATTTACTAGGGTTTTGTTAGAATAATATAGGTTAGGGTAGGTATTTAACTTTGACTAGAATTTTAGTAGGAATGGAAAGGTTTAGATGTTCAGGTTTACAAATTGGTATAATAGGTAAATTCAGTGGGATTTAATTAATTATTCCATAGACTTGAGTTATATGATTTTTCAGTAGATGTTTGAATGAAATTCAGGGAATTCGAAGCAAATTAAATTTCATGATAAATCTTGGTTACAAAGTAGAAAATGACATTATAAATAGAAAACAGTGAATAGGAGACAAAATCAAAGTTATAATTTAATATAATATTGTCCAAACAAAATAAGTTCAATCTAAATTTATTGTTCCTTATAATAATGGGAATTTGAGTTTCTTATCATATTACTTTGGTATGAGTTGGTGGAACTTTAGGATATAGCGCCTAGTGCCCTCTAGTCAGAAAAATAAATGATTATGGTACATAATAAGTTTTGCAGATTTATATCAGAGTCAAATAAATAAAAGTCTTATCATACTATTCACATGAAAGAGAGAACTTCCTTTCAATGGACCAAGGTTCTATTCATTCAGTTAAATGTCATACTGTTTCCCAAAACTAAAGATTTCTGTTTATATTGTCATGCTAGTTTTATGTATACTAAATGATAATGATGTAGATTCTCAGGGTAGGAACTTTTACTTTGATTTACTTATTTGTAAACAAAGTTGAACTTTTGAACTGGTTTATAAAAGAAAAGGTTTTAAAAGGGAAATTTCATTTATAGGGAATATTCTGTAAAGTCTGACTAATATAAAAACTTAATAGAAACCAGTCTATTTGAAAATCCCTCTTGTCCATTGTTTGACAAGCTACTGACACACTGACTAAGAAATGACTTTAAAATTTACAAGTCTCAAACATCCATTACTAAAACTTGACTTACCTGACTATGACACAATATCTCGGGCAAAAGTTTGGAGGGGAGCTGACCAGTATGGAGACGAGGCTCACTGAAGCTAGAAAGATTCTAGCAGGAGGAAATACCAAATAAAATAACTCCTGAGAGCGGAATGGCGGGGCTCTCTTCTATACCAAACGAAACAATTATTCTTCTATACCAAACGAAACAATTATTCTTCTTTACCAAACGAAACAATCATTCTTTTATACTTTGTTGCATTCCCAAGTAAAAAACAAAACATAGAAATAAATTTATATTTTAATAGGTTAAGAAATCTAACACCCTGTATAAGTAAATTGGTAGAGAAATCTAAGTTAACTATTTAACACACTGAAAAATAAGAAAAGGTCTATAGCTATAGAGGTATTTCATTAGATTGACTTCAGCACTTACTGACGGAGGGTTGTAGGCTACATTTTCTGATAATAACTTCATAATCATAGTCAAAGATAGTATAGCGGGCTAGGAAGTTAGGTATTACTTTCTGATTTATGTTAATATTAAGTTTAGGTAATTCTAGGTCTCTGTTTGTTAGAATACTAGTTAAATCTCAAGTCTGTCGCACATAGGTTACTATTATACGGTTCACAACGTAGTCTCCTGTTTCACTAGACGATCAATACTGGCCAAGTTAACGTCTTCAGCTCAAAAATGGGATCATAAATAAGTTTAGGTATAGTTCATAAGTTAGGCTAAGTTAAGTTAAGTTAATAGGTAGGGATTTTCTATACACTGTTGGCAGCGACCAGTTAGTTAATTAGTTTAGGTAGATAGGCATTTTCGGTACGTAGGTGCCGATTAAATTAGTTTTTCATAGGATGGTAAAGGATAGGTAGGTATCTATTACACCTTGCAGGAGGCCTATGTCTAGCAGCGGACGTTTATCGGCAGACATTACAAATATCTACAAAGCTACTAAACCGATTTCGATGCAGTTTTCATTTTTAGATTCGAAATAGATGTCTAAAAAATACAAACTTCATACATTATTCAACGTAGTTTATTGAAAACTTGTAAGTAATTTTTAATTTTTCGTACAAATTATTTTTTTTGCACTTTATTTTTAAAAATATTTGACTTATTATTTTTTTAAGTTGCAACTTAAGAACACGAACCGTTTGACACTTAAATAATTAAAATCGGCGTAGCCGTTTAGTTTCTGTAACTTTTAGAAGATTGTTAAAATATGTGGCGCCATCTGTGATCCTAAAGAATGAATGTTTCACTGCCACGGGTAAAATTGCTTATTTTGGTCCGTTCTATCACTGTGCAAAACGGCTTGCTTCCATCACAAAATTCTGTATTTTTTTCATAATTACTATGACTGGGGTGCACCGTGCCTGCTTATGAAATCTTAAATATTTTCCTAACTATTAAAGATATTGACATGCAGTTTTTTTCATTAAACGTGTTATTGATTTATTAACAATGTGAATAATTAAAAATATACCCAATTCATACATTTTTTAAATATTATTAAGAAAAAACTGAAAAATAACTTTGAAAAATTTACAAAAATGCATGGCTTTTTACAGCCATTATGGATTTTTTACTTTTTAATTTTTTTTATCATTTATTAATAAATGTTCTTTCGATAGACACCTTAATGAATGAAATCGGTGGAGCCGTCAGGCTTGTAGAATTTTTTGAAGTTTCATGCAAAGAAGTGGCGCCATCTGTGTTCCTAAGGGATGAAAGTTGCGCTGCTGCGGGTCAAATCGCTTATTTTGATCCCTTCTATCACTATGCAAAGCGGCTTGCTTCCATCACAAAGTGCAGCTTTTCCTTAAAATATCTCCATAATAACTAGGACTATTTCCATGCTTGTAAGGAAGAATCCTTTATGATTCTAAGATCCTTGGTAACTATCAATAAAAGTTGTATTAACTTGTAAGCATAGCATAGCATAGCATATGCTCACGACTATATTCCCCGAGGGGAAGTGATGTGTATTTGAGGGTATAATCTTACTCAGTCAATAAACGCCTTGTCAACGGATCACACGTGTTTCATTGATCGCATACATATCATTGGCAAACGAGGATAATGGCTAATAATTCGGGTTATCTCGGTAGTGTACAGTGTTTCGACTATAAAATCAATAAGTGGAACATCTTTAAAAATAAACTAGAAGCTTTCTTTACGGTGAATAGTATCACCGAGAATAAAAATTGTGTTTTGTTGTCCTACCTCTCGGAGGAAACATACGAATTAGTACGTAACTTGATTCATCCGAAAGTGTTGGAAAAGGAAACGTATGAAGTGATAGTGAAAGCGCTAGACGCCCATTTTGAGGTTAAAAAGTGTACATTTGTCGAGTTAGATAAATTCTACAGTGCTACGAAATCTGTTGACGAGGGACAGGAGGAGTGGCTCGCGCGGCTGCGCGGGCTTGCAGCGCACTGCGCGCTGGGCACCGCGTTTGATAGGGTCCTAAGGGACCGCTTCATCTTGGGGCAGCCGGACGGTCCGGCTAAGAACAGGTTGTTCGAACAAGACGAGACGAAACTAACGGTGGCGGGAGCTCTTCAGATAGCCAAACAATCTGAATGTGTATCGAAGATGAAGTCCACCACCGTCGGGGCTGCTGGCCTAAAGGTGAAGGAGGAACCGTTATTCCGTGTGAGTAGCGGCCCACGCGGCGGTGGCGCGGCGGCGGGACAAGCCCGGCGCGCGCGCCGCGACGCCGATAGTGCGCAGAGTTGCGAGGTATGCGGCATGAAAAACCATGTAAAAAGGGTTTGTCGTTATAAGAACTACACCTGTCAACGTTGTGGCCAGAAGGGTCACCTAAAGAAAGTGTGTACGGAGAATAAAAAGTACCACCGCGTACACAACATAAAGGAGGAGTCTGAAAGCGATTCTAACAGTGAGTGCGAGGAGTGTAAAATATTTCACATGAGGTATGTTAATACTGATCCTTTTATTGTGTCGGTTGTGGTAAATCAGTGTAACTTGCAAATGGAATTAGATTCAGGGTCAAAAAGGTCGGTGATATCCGAACAGTTATGGACTGAGAACTTTAAAAAATATAAATTACAGAAAAGTGACCTGAAATTTTGTTTCTATGATGGTCATAAAGTCGAACCCCTAGGATACCTAAATGCTAAAATTAAATATAATAATAAAATCCACAAAGTTAAATTGTTTGTGGTACGAAACGGAGGGCCACCGTTGTTGGGACGCGATTTTATGGCCAGCTTTGGAATTACATTTGCATGTCTTAATCATATGGATGTAAATAGCAGTAGTGATGTAAACAAACTGTTACAACGTTACGCCGATCTTTGGAAGGATGAATTGGGTCGTTTTAAAAAACTGAATGTCAGTTTGCGTCTTAAGTCGGACGCAAAACCAAGATTTTTTAAACCGAGACCGGTGCCCTTTGCCCTTAAAGACAAAGTAGAATCGGAATTAACGCGGTTAGTAGACTTAGGAGTTTTAATACCAGTCTCGTACTCAAGGTATGGCACACCTATCGTCCCGGTGCTAAAGGCAAATGGCGACATACGTATATGCGGTGATTATATGCACTTACCATAAATAGGGACTTAGAAGTTGATAGGTACCCTCTACCCCGTATAGAAGAAGTCTTTGCTAAACTAAGAGGTGGGGAACAGTATACGAAAATAGATTTAAAAATGGCTTACAATCAGTTAGAACTGAACCCAAGCGATCACTCGCAAGAGGTCACCACCATCAGTACTAGCAAGGGTTTGTTCAAGTATACCAGGCTTGTTTTCGGGTTGGCCAACGCGCCGGCCATATTTCAACGGGCGATGGAGACCCTACTCCTGGGTTTAGATGGCGTAGTCTGTTTCCTAGATGACATCTGCGTGACGGGGCCAACAAGGGAGACTCACTTAGAGCGTCTGGATGAGGTCCTAAGACGTCTGCAGGACGCCGGCCTAAGGTTGCAAAAAGATAAGTGCGAATTTTTTTGTGACAGCGTAACCTATCTCGGTTACGTAATAGATAAGAACGGGTTAAAATCTTGCCCTAAAAAAGTGGAAGCAATAAATAAGTTACCGCTGCCCACAAACGTAAAAGATGTAAAGCGCGTCTTAGGAATGGTAAATTATTACCGGAAGTTCATTCCTAATGCGTCGGCTATATTGCACCCCATGCACACACTCCTACGTGATGACTCACCGTGGCAGTGGGGCGCCGCGCAGCAGAATGCCTACGACGCGATCAAGCGCGAGCTGGCTAGCGGGCGCGTGCTCGCGCACTTCGACCCGGCGGCGCGGCTCGTGCTGAGCGTGGACGCGGGGCCCGCCGGCCTCGGAGCCGTTCTAGCCCAGGGGCCCGACGGACAAGAGCGCCCGCTCGCGTTCGCTTCCAGGTCGCTCGCGGCGAGCGAACGGAACTATAGTCAAGTGCAAAAGGAGGCTACGGCGTTAGTCTATGGGGTGAAATATTTTCACCAGTACCTGTACGGGAGAGCGGAACCCTTCGTTCTTAAAACAGATCATAAACCTTTACTTGCAATATTCGGTAAAAAGAATGGCATATCTGTGATGGCTGCGTCGCGGTTACAACGTTACGCGATTTATTTATCCGCGTATAACTATATAATTCAGTATACGCCGAGCGAAAAGAACTTAGTCGCGGATTTCTTTTCTCGTGCTCCAACGCCGCTCTCAGTTAGCGACCGTGACGTAACGCGCGAAGCGACCGACGATGACGTATCGATGATGCATTTCGTAGGTGACGGGACATTACCGGTTTCGCTAGATAACATTAAAACGGCAACGGCGAAGGATCGTATCCTACAAACCGTTATGAAATATATGACGCACGGCTGGCCGCGTAGAATCACCTGCACCTCTGTACAACCGTTCCTCCGTTGTAAGACAGAGTTAGAGGCCGGTGACGGTTACCTACTTCGCGGTCACCGAGTGGTAATACCGAGTGCCCTGAGAGATAAAATGCTTTACGAACTGCATAGGGGACACTTAGGTATAGTGAAAACTAAAAGTAAGGCACGCGGGCGTATGTGGTGGCCTTCTATTGATTCTGACATCGCAAGAACGGTGGGCGCGTGCAGCGAGTGCAGCGCGCAACGCGCTGCTCCACCCCGCGCGCCCCCGGCCGCCTGGCCGCTCGCGAGCTCGCCGTGGCAGCGCGCCCACATCGATTATTTGTCTGTGGGGCAAATGGTGTATTTGGTTGTAATAGACGCATACACAAAGTGGCTAGAGTGTCTTCCAATGACCGGCGGAACGTCTACCCGATCGCTGATATCAAAATTAAAAAACCTGTTCTCGAGGTTAGGTATTCCTAATACTATCGTGTCAGACAACGATGTAAAGATTAAAACGGCAGAATTCGATCAGTTCTGTGTTGCGAACGGCATCGAACATGTGACCTCGCCCATATATCACCCAGCCAGTAACGGTCAGGCTGAAAATTCAGTTCGAACTTGCAAAAAAATGATAAAAGGAATTCTGAGTCGATGCGGTGCTAGCAATCTAAACGACGAATTACTGGAATACCTATTCCAATACAGAAACACAACACATTGTTCGACAGGCTCGTCACCGGCAAAACTGATGTATGGACGGGAGATGCGTTGTCGATTAGATTTAATAAAGCCGACCAAACCGGTTGATCGCCATGCGTTCAAAAATGCAGATAAAAGCGACAATCCAAAATGTAGATCATTCAATGTGGACGATAATGTTTGGCTTAAACATTTTGTAGGCAGGAAACCGGTATGGACGTCTGGAATTGTAAGGAAGAAACTAGGGCGACGTATGTATTCAGTGATGATGTATACAAACTCAGAGTGTGTTAAAAGGCACATCGATCAGTTGGTAAAATTTACTGGCGATACAGAAAACAGCGCTAGAGGGTCGCGCGCTCGCGCTTTGTCACCTCCCGCCTTCCGCGCGGCTGCGACCGCTCCAGAGCCGACACCGGCCACGCAAGCGCCGCCTGTAGAGGGCTCGCCTGTCAACTCACCTACATTGTCGCCACCGAGATCGCCCACTGTTCCGTTGGATTCGGCAGAGTCGCCCTTAGGAGACAATAGTGTACACATAAGCGATAAAGATAATCCCGTAACAGACGATGAAGATGAGTTCTCAGACGCTATAAGTAGGGAGGAGGAAGGTGCACAGATGGGAAGCGAGTCTGTGCGACCGACGGAGCGGACCGCGCCGCGAAGCCCGGCGCCACCGCCGGCGCCGGGCGACGCTCAGCTCGCGCCGAGCGAGCCCGAGCCGTCGCACAACCTCCTTGCTAAAACACGTAGTTTAAGGCCTAGAAAGGATGTTAATTATAAATGTTAATTGAAATATTATTGTTACCAGGTTCCCAAATTAAGGTGGAAGGAGTGATGTGTATTTGAGGGTATAATCTTACTCAGTCAATAAACGCCTTGTCAACGGATCACACGTGTTTCATTGATCGCATACATATCAGGAAGTCAGAGATATTCTGAAACCTCAGAACTTCCACGTTTCACCAGTAGAACCTACCGAAACTCTGACCAGTGTGACGGGGGGTGAGCCCGTCGCCACTTATAATGGACAGTGGGTACAATACATGCCTCGAAATTGAAGCATGCAGTTTTCCTCACTAATAAATACCGACAAAGTATTAGTTCTGTAATCAAGCTAATAATTAACAATATCAGTATCAAAATCATCAAGCATGGAGATGGCTGAAGAAGTTTCCTATACACCACAATTCTCCCATTCTCAGCTCCTAGCTGCTGCGGATCAAGGTTGCAGCTGTCTGCGCCAGACATCGCCGCTATCGGTGCGGAGCTCGTAGTGCAGTCTGCCCAATCGTTTCGTGATAGTACCAAATTGCCAGCGCTGGCTGTGCGGTATTGCGGTAGTGAACCTGATATGAAAAACGTTACAAACTTAATATTAATGTAAGTATTTATAACAGAAATTAATGTTAATTTGTATCTAAAGTTAATTGTTTGATGAAATGAAGCGTTTATTTATCATAGTTTAACTAAAACCGATTAATTAATTAAATTAAAAAAAAAATATTTTTCATAAAAACTCTGCTGTGATTTAAAAACAAACAATAGAAAAAAAGTAACATTACCGCACTAGTGCGGTAATAGTAGATTACACACCGAGGACAGGAAAGTAAGAAAGGTCTGATCTGAGGCTTTCTTATTTAACTGTCCGAGGTTAGTATACTATTTTTCTTCTCGACGGAGGTGAAAGCGACAACTTCGTTTAACGCAGCGGGACGATAATTGACGCTTTACGTCCGGAGGGATGAAATAGTACATTATGATACAAGTTCGGTGAGTTCGCACGTGTGTCATACGACGTTTTATAACATATTTGCGAGGAAACAAGGAAATAAATAAAACTCGGACATTCATAAACTAATAAATCTTAAAAAAAATAGCGATAAACAAGCGCGCGGATTAATATTTTCACCTCACAAGCTCGGAAAGATTATTTTTATCGTTCGAAATCTGAGTGCAAAGGTGCATTTTATCCGCTAGCGTGGAAAGAGTTTTTAAAATTCGAATCCTTCTATTCAATATTTGTCTATACTGCCTGTCCAGATAAAAAGATAGTAAAAACCATAAGTGCGAGAAAGACAAAGATTATGTTGCTTACTTGTCGACCTTTGCATACTTATATTCGTGCATATTATTGTCTTCTCTTTTTCGCGTATAGGTTTGTCCTTCACTATAATTTATATTTGAGTGGAAAAAAAGAGATTATACCTAAATAAATAATCTCTTTGAAAAGCAATATCTCTGGTCTTCTCTTTTTCACGTATGGGTTTGTCCTTATTTGCATATGCATATAATTATTTTCCTAGTGTGGGATAAAAATATCGTTTAAAATAATATTTAAAATGCTTTTTAATAATTAATTCATCTTGTTTACCTATATGAGAAGTTATTCCTTTACATTTCCTTACATTTCTTGAATTATTTGCGCAGTGTCTCAGTACACACCAGGACATTTTTTATGCAGATATTTTTTTTTTTCAATCCAACTGTTTAAATGCAAGAGTAGTATATCGCCGCAATAGAATGGGGCAACGTCATGAAGCGCGATGTATCTGATGATGATCTAAAGTTAATGCTTGCACCTAACATTTTCCTCGCTGTTGTGAGGTGAAAAGTTGTGTGTTTCGCTAGGCTGCAAAATTATTCTGCGTCTCGTACCTTTGAAACCTTCGCTACTATTATATGTGCCACCATTGATATCTTTTTGAGAGAAAAAAAGATACAGGCTGTTTTGTTTAGCAGATTTCGCTACGCTCAGAATTCTATATTTGAACCACTCGCTCTGCTCGTGGTTCAATCTAAATGTAATGATTATATTCTCTTTGAAATTAATAATAAATAAGTGCCTATTATGTAGTACACATACTTACTTACTTATTTTTGAGTGTTTTATTTAGCTGTTTAAGAGGTCAATGGTTTTTAGTGTGCAAATAATTTTATTATTTATTTGACAAACCAATGTTTAAGTATCCGTCATTTAAATAGTTACAAAAATAAAAGTAGGTAACGTTGCAAATCGTCCATTGGAATCAAAGCGCCTATTCAATCTATTTACCTATCAATAATGTGTTTTGTATAGGTACTACTTACCTAACAAATAGATAAATGTGACCTACTTTATCTATAGATTCTAGAGTATATCCGATGTTATCTGCTCGATAACCAATGGATATCAGAACGATTCATTCGTTTGTTATCCAAGTTAAGCTGCTCACATGTCACTTGTGTCCATTGATGTTAATGTACTGTAAAAAAATACACAAATATCAGGATAAATTGCTGTACTTTTTTCAAGATAATTGACTTTGAGCACTAATGATCAGTGAACCAGTGATTATGTTGTGAAATATGTGAGAAATGAAACAAATATAATATCTATAAAGTAAAACTTATTATACTTACTACTTACTTACGTGCAGTCACGACGCATAGGTACCTCCTTGGGCATTAATTAGCAATAACTAATTAACAAGTAAGTGAGTATACATACAAATATTTGTATAATATTATATAGTTAGGTACCGAATCATTGCTGAAGGTAAAGTTAACTTATTTCCATACAATAGGTACAATAGGTACATGAATAGGTACTTTTTACTATTTATTTCTTTATTCGTAGGTTTTTACATACATACTACGAATTTTTATACTTATGGTTACCTCGACTTTGTATTTTTTTGTAAAATACGGCTCTCCTTCATTTGATAAGTAGGTGAGTAGTTATACCCAATAGGTATTAATTGATAAACTACGTAGTTAAGTAACTACTCGGGTAACCATTAAATTAGGCGCGGTTCAATAATATGAAATAGGTATTGATGTGCAATCGAAAAATTCTTGGTCAATGTGTGCACTGTGCAATACAATATTGCGCTAGCTGTACCTAATAGATAAACTTTGATTGTCAGATTCATTAGGTAACATTTTTGGGTACCTACCTTCTGTTATATAAGAGGTCAATGGTACCTACTAAGATTTTTTTACCGTTAGCGCGCTCCATACAAACGTACTGTGGTGATATTTTCAATACTAACCAATTAAAGTCAATGAAATTTTGCAGAAACAATCTAAAAACAAATAATCTATGCTTGTATGGAGTCAGATTTTCGTTAAAATGTATAGTTTTAAAGTTACAGTGCCTCAAAGATTTCCATACAAATCTTAAATTAATCATAGAATTAAAACTGTATATTTTAACGAAAATCTGACTTCATACAAGCATAGAGATTCGTTTCTAGATTGTTTTTGAAAAATTTAATTGACTTTAATTGGTCAATATTGAAAATAGGTAGTACGTTTGTATGTAGCGCGCATTTGCGCTCTCGGAATAATCTTCTCTAAAATGGAAGAATTAAAACACTTCTCCTTAGATTATCAAGATAGACAGTCAAAGCTACGAAAGCGTCGAAAAAAATAGGAACCAGTACTGGTTCCAAAACCCTATACATATACACGCACACATACATAATTAGTATGGCGCCTCACGCACACCAACCTAAGAAAGTTAGCCCCTTTTGTTTTATACGGAACAAGTGTGAGGCTCATTCTAGACATATACTTTTTCTAAGCACTTCTCATCATAAAAATAATTTTGTTGATCACTTATTCCAGTGGATTCAAACGTATACCAGCAGATCGGACAGAGTTCGAATGCTGTTTCGATTGAGATGGACTTGCTCCAAGTCGGGTCAGAGCCGGTGGGTATGAAATGCCCTCATTGTCAAGAGGATATCATGACAAAAGCCACGTATAGAAACACTTCAGTGACACACATAATTGCCATCGTTCTGGGTATACTTTTCTGGTAAGTTACCTCATTCGCTTGATTGCTTTTCCTTTTGCTGTCTCCCGTTTGAAACGGTGGGAATTTGGGGAGTTGGATTGGGGGATAAAATAATAATAACAATAATAAGCCCGCAGGGCAGCTTGTGGCGAGCTGTTGGTGATTGGCGACACCACGGACCCGATTCTCCAGAGGGCCCGGATTGATTTGGCCCTCACCTCCTGTCTTGCCTTAATCGGCCGGCCAGGAGTGGAGTCGCACGAGCGGAACCTATGCTCCAGGTTGGAAGTGTAAAATGTCATAACGCCGGGACCTGCTGACTGGTGCGCTTAGCACCGGGAACCGGCGCCCGCAGACTCACCTCTCTACAACCTTAGCCGCTCACTAGATGTTGCTGCCTTGTCGCTCCTTGCGAGCGGTCGTTTTGGGGGGCCCATCAAATGAGTTGGCAAGTCACCGTCTGCCATTTTTGACAAACTTAGAGACATTTGTTACGGCAGGCGTCCCGAGTCTCTCCGCAATAACCCAGATTTCCCAGTCCACCCAGTTCACCCCCATAACCCGAGTAGTTTTTGTCCTTTCTAAAATAGTCTCTGCACCGAACGTGGTATGTCTTCTGGTGCATTTGCATAATGCATTCAGAGATAGACCACGGTTGGTGCATCCCATTGCATTTAGATAAAAGTGTCTCAAAGGGGCCTCTACGTGTTGGACCTGTGTCCCCATGCAAGCCTTCCAAAGGTCCGGGCTACGGCCCGTGAAATACCGTAAGAGATACAATAATAATAACGCTCACAGGCACAATACATTGTAATGATCCCAAGTAAGCACTATTGGCTTTTTAATGTGGAAACCATACAACAACGGCACAACCATCGTTGTTAATCTTAGAGCATATAACAATTTTTAATAGACCAATCATTATGAGATTTAGCACAACGAGAGCACTACTATAGAACTATTTTTGTAGGTACGTAAAATCATTGCTGTAACAATAAGCCTCGATTTTCGAGATTGACCATTAGGTATGCACGCTAGGGTGACATTAAACTAATGGCACATTTTTTTTTATTTGATCACGTAGCTAATAATTTGAAACTTGATGTTAAGTACCTAATCCTGATTCCCGCTATGTGATGATCCATTCCAGTACCTGTCTTGTCTTGTCTGTTAATGAATATGACAGAAAGTTGGAATAGGTACCTATTGTGAATATTATATGAGTTCCAAGTTTTCATTACATCGACATCGATTGTATTGAATAATTTATAATATAGTTGCTATACATTGTATATATTTACATGATAATCATTGAAATAATTAAATAAACAACCGTATGGTATTTAACTAGTATAAGTAAGTAAGTAAGTTATAGCCTGTAGTGAGTTCTCCTAATCAGGAATGACTAACTAGCTTGGTTAATTCATAAATAAAAATAAATATCAGTCCATTAAACAACCACAATATTAATTTGTACTACTTAAGAAGAGTGACATCTTTGATACCTATCGTAACTTTAGGTTGCTGCACCAAATTGATAGAATGATACCTGCCTATTAGATAGCATCTAATCTAAATTCTATAGTCTGCTAAACCGATACAATATATATATATATATATAGGTTTTTCTATAGGTAGAATGATTTTACAATACGATAGAATACCTGGAATTGAGAATCAAATTAACGAAGGCTTGATATCTGATGCCAATTGAAAGAAGAGACCTAACTTACCAAAAAATCTAGAAAAAACAGATTTTGGTTAAAAAGAAAATAGTTAAGTACCTACATTTAGATTAATTTTGTCTTAGTTAAATGAACTAGGTAGTACCTACTTATGTAATCTTCCGCCTATGAAAAGTTTGAATATACCTAGTCAAAAGTGATAGTGAGTGAAACCCAGGACGCTGCGCTGGAAAGGTATTGTCTATACCTTCAAATCAATGCTGTATGGAACGATAAACAGCATTGATGGTGAAAGATTTCGATCCGGAGTGCGATTTTTGAATCTCATTCGTTGAGCTCAGCAGTTGAAAATGTCAAAATTACTATGGAGATACGCATCTCTCTACTGCTGATTTGACTTTCAAAAATCGGTCTCCTGTAGTTAGTATGATTTTTGAAAGTCAAATCAGCGGTAGAAAGATGCATATCTCCATTGTAATATTGACATTATCAACTGTTGAATTCAGCGAATGAGATTCAAAAATCGCACTCCTGATCTCATAATTCTAGTTTTAGAGTGAATTTTGACAAACGAGCCCCAAACAGAAGAGAAGTAGAATTTAATTAAGAGAACCTCATTAAATTCGAAGTACTTAGGTACAAACACCGTCAGCGCGCTCGCTCCATATATACAAACGAAGTTTAATTAGGTATATTTTGGATATTTAACTAATTAATTTCAAAGAAATTTTGAAAAACGATATGGAATATTTCTGTGGCTGTTGTTTGTCATATTTTCGTTCAAAGATAGTTTATGTGCCTTATACAAATTTTAAATCAATCCCACCATTGAAACTATAAATGTATTTTAACGCAAATCTGGCAAAGAGACAGTCGTGATTAAAACATGTCTTTGACTTTATTTGGTTAGTATTGAAAAGTTATCTAGCTTCGTCGGTATGCAGCGTGCGCTCGGGTGCTCTGCATGGACTAGAAAAAATGCGCTCTCGTATGGTAAATAATCTCTAAGCCTTTTATAGAAATGATTAATCAACGTTAAAGTATTGTTTAATTTATTGCAGGTGGTTGTGTTGCTGCATTATACCTTATGTGACTAAAAGGTGGAAAAACGTGGAGCATTATTGTCCAAACTGTCGCGGTTTCCTGGGAGTATATTCTAGGACGAAGATTATTTAGACATTAATGGTACCTAGTTACTAGTAAGTACTTTTAAGACTTTAAATACGTGTTGTGTACTAATTTTTTTACCGTTCCGAAACTTTCAGGGGTGGTTCTGACGACCATCAAACTGAACAACTTTTATTATGGGACCAAACTATATGAGGACTCGTACTGTGAACTCAAACAAATGTATGAGACAGCCGATTTTTTTTACGAATTCAGGTATGTTTCCCTGGTAAAAGTTGTTCAGTTTTATGGTCTGAACCACCCCTGAAAGTTCCGGAACGGTAAAAAAATCAACCAGTATATTATTATGTATTGTATACTATCTAGGTACGTCGTTTGAGTATATTCTGAATGTTATATTGAGATTATCTCTGGAAACCCCTCAGGAAATATAGTAGTGAGCATATATGCGTATACCGAATACCCATATCGCCGTTATTGATGTCTCAATGTTTATTCTTATCAACACAATTACGGAACATTTTATCAAAATAGATAAATAAAAAAAATCCATGATATAAATAGTAAAATTTATTTAAAAAATATAAGTAATTGAAAATGTGAAAAATGCTTTACGTTCTAGGCACTTCTGAATTATCATAAATCATAGTTAGATAGGTATACGTATAAAACTAAAAAGACATATTTATTTACAGCATTTACAAAATAGGTACTAGGAATAATAAACATATCACAGAAGTGTTGTTTTAAGTAGATAAAAACTCCTCTTATCTAAATTGTTTACATTTATGACGCTATCCAGCATCAATGAAATCCTTACCTACTATACGAAATATTTATGATAAAAATTATACAAGTAAGCTTGTCTATTAGTTTCGTTGTTTTTCAGCAATCAGCAGTACGTAGCTGCCCTTTGCCCCCCTTGGCACGACTACGCCCTTTGCTTCTACCATTTTTGGAACGTTTGTGGATATCGAAGAATCAAATCCAAAAAATGTAGTAATTTCGTTCTTACAACTTTTTCTCCCCGCTGCGCTAAACGAAGTTGTCGCTTTCCACCTCCGTCGAGTAGACAAATTTTATACTAACCTCGGACAGTAAATAAGAAAGCCTCAGTCAGATCACATGTTTGTTGACCTCGGCTTCGCGTCGTTCAACAATTACATGAGATCTGAGACCTTTCTTACTTTCCTGTCCTCGGTGTGTAATCTACTATAGTTCTTTAAATCTTAATAATAACCGCTCGATATACCCACCCTAACTAAATACTTATCCTTAAAATTCCTAACAGGAAAATTTTATGAACTGTTTAAATGTTCAGTATAAAATTGGCTCGTCAATAAAATCGCATCTTATGTGAGCATGTTCGTTAAAAATTCGGTCGTAATTTAATCAGGAAGGTTGATGAGTGCCAACAAATGCCTTACACGAGGGACAGTAATGATTAGCAGTCTTACACGACCTCATGCAATAGGGTACGACGCAACCGCAGCAGCATCTGAAATAAATAAATGAACATTATCACAATAACCTTCTCTGGATTCATATCTCTTATAGTATAAGAGATAAGCCTACTTTTGGTAACCATCAGCTGCAAGGCTGATTCAGTATTCATAGGGCGTAGAGCATCTCTGTGATGGGGATGGTCCAGGTCTGCCTGCATAACTCCAGTCGGTTTAGGAGTTACAGCCGTTCAAAAGTCAGGAGTGCGATTTTTGAATGTTATCGGTAGTGTCCGACCGAAACTAGTTTTTACAACCGAAAACGAAACCGAAACCGAATTTCGGCTTCGGTTCTAGTTTCGGCCGAATCCGAAACCGAAACCGAAACTTCCTTATAACATAATTCTGAATGGTTTTTTTCGATGTAGCTAGTTGCCAATTTGTGTTTTATATGTTTACAGAAGCGGTTAATTTGATAAATTACCTACTTTAGTTTTGTTGTTTTGAAATCAATTATTTCTACTATACATGTAGGTATGTTTTGACTCAGAAAAATAATCAGTGAAATCAGTTTAGAAACATCAAATCACGTAGGTAATAAAATTATGTTTGACCTGTCTTTTTCATATATAAAATTATTTATAGCAAGAATATAGTAATAGTACCTAGGTAGTAATAGTAGAAGTAGTAGTGTAGTTTATTTATTGTAAACTGCCATTAATTTCTGCATATTTATGGTCTGAAGACACTAAAAATTATGCAACGCATTAAAGTTTACACCCTGTAAACTTCACTTGAATAATAATATAATGTTTACCTTAAAGTAACTGATTGCAATTTTGTTTATGTGTAGGTACGTAACTCATAATTTTTACACCAGTCTCCCTTTGGGGAAGGCAGAGACAATAGAACAGCCAGACAAATATCAGTTTCTAAATACGTTAGGTATTTTATTCGAAAACAAGGTCAAACAAAGTTTAATAGATAGACCAATAGGTACCAAAACTTTGCAAAAACATCAAACACGTTGCATAAAATACAATAATAGAAAAGAAATTGATTATTTATTAAAAAGGAACCTTAATAAATATTACCTGATTGGAAATAATATAACAAAATTGAACATAACCTCTAAATTCACAGTAATTCACACCAAAAAAAAAACAGCTCAAGACATAAACAGGGGCTCATGAAGTGAATTCAACGCTCCCCACTACACCGAAGACCGGGCGATAACTCACGAACGTAGTTTCGGTTTCGGTCGTAGTTTCGGCCCTTTTTCTGCCGAAACCGAAACCAAACCGAAACTACAAATTTGGGCCGAAACTGGCCGAATCCGAAACCGAAAACGAAACTTCGGTCGGACACTAGTTATCGGTGAGTTTGATTGAACGGTTTTTAAATATCTTACAAAAGCGTTCTTATGTTTCTTTCTACTGCTTTTTTTACTTTAAAAAATCGCACTCCTGAATTATGATTTTCGGAAGTCAAATCAGCAGTAGAAAGATGCATATTTCCATAGAAATTTTGACATTTTAAACTGCTGAGCTCACCGAATGAGATTCAAAAATCGCACTCCTGGTATGGTTGTTAAAAATGAATATGCATGAATATGCAGGTATCTGTAGCTATGCGAACAGTATTCAAAAACAGGCATGGTCTATCAGTCGGTTTAGGTTTAGGAGATACACATTCAGTTGCAAAAAAGCTAATTAAAATTAATACTCAATTAAATCTCTTGCTGTCACTTTTTGTCTTGTTGACGTAGTAAAAGCAAGAGATTTAATGGAGGATTAACTTTAATGAGCGTTTCTGCAACTGAGTGACAGCCGTTCAAAGGCCGGACCTTTGACTATAATACCTGCATAGGTATTCATGCATATTCATTTAAAGCAACCATACCAGACCTTTGAATGGCTAAAACTCCTTAACCGACTGGAGTTATGCAGGCAGACCTGGACCATCCCAATCACAGAGATGTTCTACATCCTATGAATACTGAATCAGCCTTGCAGCTGATGGTTACCAAAAGTAAGCTTATCTCTTTTACTAAAACGCTATCGTAATGAGTCAATAATATTATTCAATGGGACAATGAACAAAGGGTTTGATACTCACCCAGCGAGAACGCAGAGGGCCGCTGATATGATGTGCGTACGATTAGTTGGTACGTAGTCGACCCTGGTTATTATAGACTTGTTGCAAGTTGGGCACGTGGTACCGGTGGGCCCAGGGCCTAGCTTCGCTGCGGGGTTGTGGTTGGGGGGCGACGTGATGACAGCGGTGCGTGGAGGCGCGACGGGGGCGATGAAGCCAGCTGGCGGTGGTGGGTTGTTGCCGAAGTACGACGGCGGGGGCGCTGGGTTCGGAGCCGTAGACTCGTACGGTGGCGGCAGACCCATTTTATTTTCCACTGGAATTTGGAAATAGCGTGTCTTTGATAGAATGTGTGTTACTGAGGTCAATTTGGGTGTTTTTCGATTGCAAACTGCATGGTTTATTCTGGGACAATTGATTCTCATACCTACGTACTTTATGATGACGGTTGTTTTGTCTCGTCTTAAGATTAGGGGCAAATAAATTCGACCCAAAACCACATAATAGATCTAGTCGTGTGGTTAGTGTACCTAGTACACGGCGCCGGCGACAGATCAAGCTAAACCCATAGTGGAATGCTATGTCCTGATAATAGAGTTCAACTACTTATTGGGTAAGTTGCTCTTTCGCCGTTTACCTACGCATGCACCTAGGTAAGAAGCGACTTTACGGACGTTGAAAATGTAAGAGATTTAGGCAGGATCAGTGGCGATCAGTTCTCTGTTCCTATAGGTCCTCTAATGGGGGAAATCCGTATGTATTTCAAGTTTGTACCTACTTTGGAGACAAAATTTCAAATAAGTAGGTAACCATTGTATTTTAATCTAAATCTAATCAGTAACTCTTCCGTGCAGGGGGCGGGCGATTCGATCCCAGCCTGGATTAGGTACCTATATAATACCTAAGTATTACGTTTTTAGAAACTCATTCACAATTTGTAATAACCGAAACAGACGAATAACATAGTGAGGAAACCTTCTAAGGCGACGTTATGTCCACTGATCATTAAAAGTGATGACGGGCTCACTGAACAATGAAGTTTATGCATTGCTAGTGAAATATAAATATTTTAAACATGCTATATTTAAAACATCTTGGACCTTTCTTCTATTCTACACCCTTGGGAAATACAGTAGTGAGCGTAAGGTAGAGGTATGCTACGCTATGTTAGTTACCATAGACATGTACAAAATAAGTATATATACCTATATACCCACTAAATAGGTACCTATATATTTTTATAATTAATGGACTTCTTGCTTGTGCGTTAGCACCGCATTTCCGCCAGTGTCAAGTGATTTAAGGGAGTGTCAATCCAATCTCGAGGATTGTTTTTGAGTAAGGCCCATCACATAATACATGCGGAATTGCAATTCGGAATTCCGAATGCAAACCGGTTTTCGTATAGGTTTGAAATCCCGTTCGCAAATGTGGAGGGGGAACCTCCATACGAAAAACCGGTTTGCATTCGGAATTCCGAATTGCAATTCCGTATGTATGTGATGGGCCTAAGAACAACTGAGAAGGATTTTGGAGCCTCGTGGCAGGCTAAAACTAGAACCGCGCGAAAACCACGCGAGAGACAAGTGTTCGGGGCAAACCCTGCAACGTGGTGTGTTTTGAGTACCAGTTAGTTAGGTAGGAATCTGACCTTTTGGCAGATTCAACGATGATTCATCGCTTGAAGGCAATTTAAGAATCAAGAGTGATGTCGAAATTAAAACTTAGTGCTGATAATCAGTGCGTGACTCTTACAAGGTTTTACGTAGAAAGTCATAACTTCTGTTATCTACAAGACTGTTCAACTTTAATTAGGGCAATATTTTATTGGTCCCGGCCTCTTATTAGT
This sequence comes from Agonopterix heracliana, assembly GCA_963693445.1. Lineage (NCBI taxonomy): Eukaryota > Metazoa > Arthropoda > Insecta > Lepidoptera > Depressariidae > Agonopterix > Agonopterix heracliana. The sequence continues at coordinate 12,478,995 of OY856308.1, read as the reverse complement.
TATTTGTTGACTCTGATGAAAATTATACCTAACTACGTTAAACATGATCTGGTCATAAGTAAATAGGTCTTACCTACTATAATAGAAAGATACTTATCTACGATTATTTAATAATGTTCGTTTTCCATCTCATTATTTATTAAACCTACCTAACTAAATACCTACCTAGTTACCTAGTTATTTCCATGTCTTCGAAGTTTTAAAACATAGGTAAGTTAAGTACTAATAAGACTTGAAAGTTGAAAATCGAATTTCCGTGTCGAAGTCATCTAAAAGTAGCTGCTTACCTAAATGGTAAGAATTAAAAGAAAAAAATAATGAACAAAAACTGGTATACTCACTTGTTGCGTCCATTGTGACGAAATTCAACCTTCGCACTCGTTTCTTAATCCCTCTAATAAATATCTAAATCCACATATCATCACTAAGATTTTACACAAAATAAAAATTGTGTGAGTGTTATTCGATTTTAAAACTAAGCACTTCCTAGTAAGACACTTGTAGAATACTTGAAGAAGTTACGGAAGAGAACAAAATTGATGGTTAACGTAGTATTCTTGCGCTGTTTACGTTGCGAGTGAATGCACTCCGCGCGGCGAGCGGCGCTTACATCACGCGCGAGCGAACGAGATGGCGCCACGCGCTCTCCGTGCCGAAGACAGAGATGCCGCACCTGGCTCATAACCGGTATGTTTAGTGCTAGCAGTTAGCTAGCACTGCCGCGTCATGCAACCTATGCAGGCACGCAGGCAATTCGTATCTACATAACACTAGATTACCAATTAACCATTTGCAATTAATACGTGACTAAAGCCGCAAGTTATTCGCCAATACACAAGTTGTGCACAATTTGGCGATATAACTGCAACATGCAAATGTGCGCAATTGTGAACGCTCAATGGGTTTTATTCAAAGAGCATTGTGTGGTCGTTACTTTTATGGGACATGTAGGTACCTACAATACTTAATAATGACGTCTGATATAGTTTAGACCACACATGAAGAATTACCGGAAGTCAACACCGCCTAAAACAGATCAAGAAACCATCCTCCATTGTATGATCTACGATTGGTGGGGTTTCTAGAAACAAGTGTAGTAGAGGAACAACTCTTGAAGGTGGTATCTAAGACGCCTCAAAGCGCCATCTGTACTAACGTTAAGTAATCTGGAAATAAAGCATTGTGCAGCAAGGTAGCTCTTGGGCGGGCGGCTTGGTGTGTATGGTCGAGAGAGGGCGGGCGGCGCGCTGGGCGGGGCACAGGGGTGCGCGCGCACCGTTACATAACGAAGACGGAGGATGTTGAAGACGCGCGCAGCGGCAGGTGCGGGGCGCGGGGCGATCGATGTGCGCCCGGGGGGAGTCAGTCGAGCGGCGAGCGAGCGACATGGCGGCGCGCCCACCCCGCGCGGCGGCCCCGCGGCCCGGGCCGCGCGAGTAGGTCGCCATGCGCGATGCGGTATGAGGCAGCGCCGCGCCCGGCGGGCCGGCCCCCGCTAGCGGCGCCGCCCCCGCCATGCGAGCGCCGCCGCTGCTGCTGCTGCTGCTGATGGCGGCCGCGGGCCTGGCCGTGAGTCCGCTCGCGCGCCTCAACCCCTGGCTGAGCGCGTGCGACCTGGAGGAGGAGGGCGCGGGCGACGTGCTCGAGTGCGGGGGCACGGCGTGCAGCGGCGGCGGCGGCGGCGCGGGCGAGGCGCTGGCGGGGCGCGACGTGCCGCAGCTGTGCGCGCTGACGGCCGGAGCCCGCGCGCGCCGCCTGGCTGAGCTGCGGCTGCGCGCCTGCTGCGAGCGCTCGCCCGCCTCCGCGCTGGACCGCGGCGCGCGCGCCGACGTGCTCGCCGGCGGGGAGCGCTGCGAGCGCACGCTGCACGACCTCCTCGGCCTCGATGAGATGGTCGCGCGCGTGCACTGCGACTTCGTCACCATCCTCGATCGCTACGACTGCGACCAGTCCTACTCTGTACACACGTGTTACGAGTGCCAGGTGAGTGACAACATCCTCCCGGCACGTCTCTTCTCACGTGTAGAACCATATCAGTAGCTACCATTTAGAATCATCATTTGAGTATAATCATCGTTAAGTTAAATCTAGATCAGAAAAGTTGTAAGGGTTACAACCTTTATACTGCCTTTTAGTCAGTCATATCATAATGCCATAGAGCCTTTCTCACATCCTATAAATTTACGGATCTGTAGTCGTCATAAGAATGATTAACCATGGATGTGATCAACCATATCATCAAATAGCACTCCTGACCTTAGCACATTACAATACCGGCGAAAAAAAATCGTGAAAGATTTAGGGCGGTAGGGTCGTCTGCGAGCACACCGCGTGACCCGCTTCACTGGTTAGGCGATTATATACGTGTATCGATCCACTTGGGCCAGTCGCGTTTCTTAGCAGATGTATTAAGTCTTCGTAATGTAGAGGAGACGAGTAGAGTAAGCTTGTCGCTTTGCCTGTCGACGACAGAAACTTGTCAGTGTTGAGTGCGGATGTCGGCAGGCTGCGGTGGAACGAGTGTCAGTCGTGTTTATAGTCGAGTAGGTACTGTCGCGCCGTGCATCAGTTTGTCAACTACAGACAATGGATCTAACCACGATTGAAGTTCTGAAGTTGGTCATGTTAGTACGGAGCTTCTAATGATACACTTGACACGGACGCACTGACATTCCAAATAGGTTTACAACAACGCTGGAAAACCTGTTAGTTAGTGAGGTTCATGATAGTAGCTTGTTCACTAATCTGGCTACAATACAGTAGGCTACAACACTAAAAGAATCAGACTAGGTATTATACTTATACAAGATCTACGACTGACCAGAGCAGGTACATATTCCTGATTGATAGTCCAAAGTAAATAAATAAAATAAAATAAACTGTATACTATGTATACTTGTTATTTATGTTCCATATTCCATGGTTTCTACATTTCAAATAATATTAGTAGGGGAAGATTGGCACCATTCGTACAAGGGGCACATTCGTACGCCATAAATGGTTGCTGATTCCTAAAAAAATATTTTTTTTACTGAAACAGTGTGTGACATTATAAAATTGAGGACGAAGAGCAAGGATGTAGAGTAGACAAAGATTTGATACTATATCGGCTGTAGATGATTGTGATGGAGCAGGGGATTCCAAACGTTTCTTTATCACACCTCCTTCGGGCAAACAAAAAATTACTAACCCCCCACGTCACATTAGGGTACCTAGGTATCACAATAAAAACGAAATGTTATTTTCATCCTTTATGAAAAGGGCGGGTTCGTACTATTTCCGGCCTGCAGAAAAATTACATTTATGAAATAACCCTCAGTAATAATCAAATGTAACTTTTTTTCCTAAAACCTGAATATGTGTGCTATTGCAAGATAGTTTCCTAGCAGCTATTAATCAATTGCATAAAAAGATAAAAAATAAAATGTAAAAACTGTACGAAGGGTCCCAATCTTCCCCTACAGTCCAACGTAGAATAATGACTATTCATTATCCTATGAATAGGAAATAAAATACTATTTTGGTGCCGATTATTTGTTTTTATATTGGAAAGATCCGTGATCCACATTCTGTATCATTTCTACCATTAATACCATTATTTGCCATTCAGGTAGCCTAAGTTGGTATTAAGAGCTAACTCTTATTGAGGGGCCTTTGCCCTGCATTGGGAGCATGGCCCATACGTTACCACGCTAGCTCAATGCGGATAGGCAGTGGTCAAGTTGGTGTTGGTGACTTGACAATATCAAGTCATCTTAATTGGTTTCATACATAGCATAATGAACCGACAATTAGGATTTGACCGCCTTCCAAAACACGGAGGTGCTCGATATGAAAAAGTCGTTGCTTAAGTTCAGTATATAGAGTTATAAATTGAAATATAAACCGAGTGTGCTTTAGACCACACGACTGAAGTAAAACTTCCATTCGCCTCGCCCGCCCGATCACACTATTCGTAACGCTCTCATCACGCATTCACCAGCTTACTCCCCAAGTCAAGCGTGCGTAAAGAAGTTTCACTTCAATAAACCGTGTGGTTCCGGCTTTAAAATGGACCTCTATCCAATACTTCCCGTTGGTGTCGGAATTGACATCTCGTTGTGTCCACTGTCCATTAAAAGTTGCGACAGGTTCACTATTGAATTATTGTCAAACTGGACGGAGTTTGAGCGCTATGCTAGTGAAATGTGGACATTCTATGGTATCTTTGTGTCATTATTGAGAATACCCTTGATTACCCCAATGAAACCTATACCAACCTATAGCTTTACATTTTTCCCATATGGTATGATATAACCACCACTGTGTTTCCTGTTGTTGATAAACATATAATACAATATAATCTCACGATTGTAATCCTTTTCGGAATGGTCCTTAACTAGTACTTACTCGTATTTATTACGTGCTATGGGACATTCACGACAACTTGCAAGCGGCTGGCAAAAGTGGCTTCGGTGTGGGGTTTCGTGTAAACTCGGGCCCCGATCATGTTAATTGTGGGGTTTCGTGTAAACCTGGGCCCCGATCATGTTAATTGTGGGGTTTCGTGTAAACCTGGGCCCCGATCATGTTAATTGTGGGGTATCGTGTAAACCTGGGCCCCGATCATGTTAATTGTGGGGTTTCGTGTAAACCTGGGCCCCGATCATGTTAATTGTGGGGTTTCGTGTAAACCTGGGCCCCGATCATGTTAATTGTGGGGTATCGTGTAAACCTGGGCCCCGATCATGTTAATTTAAAATATCGAATCCTCAATCATCAATCGAATCATCAATCCTTATTCATTTTCTGTTCTAATCACATTGCATTCCAGTCACTATTCAACTGTGCTGAATTCCGTATAGCGTTAAACTTGACTTATTTACTATGTGATTGATAGCCTGAAAGTCCTGAAACTTCTATAAGCCATCTGTCAAAACTATAAATAAATATTGTCATTGTCAATTTGTCACACAAATTATCTAGACACATTTCAAGTACCTACCAGAAACTTAGCCTGGACTTGTATTATGTTGACTAGACAACGATATAGAATACCTACATATATAGATACAAACATCCATGACTCTGGTACAAATATTCATATTCAATATTCATCATACAAATACTTGTCCCTTACGGGATTCGAACCCGCGATCCTCGGCACAGCAGGTTTAATACAGACTGTGCTATCGGGCCGTCAAACTGCGCTAACGGCTGTCAAATGATTATCGCGATGCCGAATGATTGTGTAAAAACTAAATTATTAAGTGATCGTTTCCGATACCGAAGCTCCACTACGCCAACGACCGCTTTAGTATGGAACATCAATTATTTTTTTCGCGATTTGATATTGGTCCCATATAGTGAACGTTGTTCAGTTTGATGGTCCAAACGAATAATGTTTATTTGTAGTTTTGTAATACCTTTCATATAGGAGACGTTAAAAATACTTGTTATTATGTCTGTTATTCAAATAGTTCATTTGTGTAACACACGCCGAACAACATAATCACAGTAAAGAGTAGGTATATAGTACTACATGTACATAAATCCCACCTATCCTGTGGAGAACAACCATCACAGCCTTTATGGGTGTATTCAGACCGTGAATATGAGCAACTTTCCCTAAAGAACATGGGTCGAAAATTTTGGACCTCCCATACAAAAGTGTGTGTGTGGAAAGTTGCTCATATTCACGTTCCGAATACATCCTTAAAGTTTCGTAATTAAACACATTAAACACAAACAAATTATACACTATTAGTTTTTAATTACGAAACTTTAAGGGTGTATTCGGACCGTGAATATGAGCAACTTTCCCTAAGGAACATAGGTCGAAAATCGATACAATTTTTTGGACCTCCCATAGAAAATCGATCGGCCGATCCACACTTTTGTATGGGAGGTCCAAAATTTTTTATCCACGTTCTTTAGGGAAAGTTGCTCATATTCACGGTCTGAAATTCTGAATACACCCTTAAAGGTTCGTTACTACAAACTAGTGGTGTATACGTAACACTGAAGGCCGGGTGTATGGGCGTTAGTCCACCACGCGTACCCAATGCGGATTGGTAGAATATACGCATCGGAATTTCTTCTTCAGCGTATGCAGGTTTATTCACGATGTTTTCCTTCTATATAGGCGCTTGCTGCGAGATAAATTCGGACTCAAACTTGTTTATTTTTTTTCTTCATAGCACGGCAATTACACCGCACAGCTGATTGATAGGTACACACCTTAGATGAAAATAAAATGAATGGATAGGCTTAAAGCGCGGTAAGTTGAAGCAAACTACTGGTGCACTTGGTCCATACAAACTAGCGCCATTATCTGTCAAATCTAGGGCACTTGCATACAAATTTGAAGTAAACAGTTCATTTGTTTTGCCTCATTTTTCTGGTTTGAAATGTTCGCGTAAGGCCTATCCATTCATTTTATTTTGATCTAAGGTACACACGGCAACAGAGCAACCTAATACGCATAGTTGACCTCTATGTTCATGGACATAGAGTTCAACTATGCGTAGGTTGCTCTGTTGCCGTGTTTACATAAATATAAAATACTTGTTCCTAAAATAGTGATTTTTATTCAGTTTGATGATTAAACCATACCTGGAGTGCGATTTTTGAAAGTCACAATTTCAAATCAGCAGTGGAAAATGTCAAAATGACTATTGAGATTTTCCATCATTGGATCGTGATTTTAAATCTCACGATGCAAAAATTGCACTTCTGGAGGGCTATCGCGCTAATTTAAAACATCCAAGTTTAATCCAAATCCAATTGGTATCCAATCACTATTCAACTGTGATGAACTTCGCATCGCGCTCTATCCTCTATGTGACTGACAGCCTTTAACGTCTGAGCGATCTGTCAAAACGGCTCTAACGGCTGTCCCTAGTGTATCTGTATATGTATACTCTAAGCGGCTGTCAAATGAATAGCGCAATACCGAATATGTTAAAAGTTGTGGTTCGCACGCGGAACCATGCTCATTTATTGTGATTTATTTAGCACGATTGCTCTCCCCCCTGGAGACAGTGACAAAGTGACATTCTATTGGCGTTGACGCTAGTAGAAAATGACAGAATGTATGGATTTGACTTTGGTGATCGAAAAATTTTGACGTTTGCTTTCACAGACGTCAAATCCATACAATTTTATGTTTTTTTCTATCGTTAACGCTAATCGAAAGATACTTTGTCTATGGGCTCAGGGGCCCTAGACAAAGTGACATTCTATTGGCGCTGACGCAAGTAGAAAATGACAGAATGTATGAACTTGACATTGGCGATCGAAACATTTTGACGTTTGCTTTCGTCACCATACGTCAAGTGCCTACCTACATACAATCAAACATACAATTTAATGTTTTCTACTGTCGTTAAGGGGGTTGCAGAGGGCAAGACACTTAACTAGACGGCGCTCGGGAGCATTATTCATGATTTTATCACATTTTATTTTATATCTCGTAATTGTGATGATTTCAATCAAAATTTTCAATTAAGCGCGCACTTGTGTTTATGTTTTACTGATCTATCTACAAGTTAAAGTAATTTTATTGTTCATACGAATTTGATATACATTTTAATTTTTATCAATTTCATACAAAACTTTGACGTTGAACATTCGTAGACGGTATTAACAAAAGTAATATTTTATATAGGTATGGAAAAATAGTTTAGAAAATCTAGATTGCGCTTCTCAAATAACATTTGCAATTTATAACATAATTACGAAGATATAAAATAAAATGTGACAAAATCAGGAATAATGCTCCCGAGCGCCATCTAGTTTAGTGTCTTGCCCTCTGCAACCCCCTTAACGCTATTCGAAAGATACTTTGTCTAGGGGCCCTGGTCTTTTTTTAGATCGGTAGCCCCATATAACGTTACACCCTGTAAAATTACGAAGAAAACGTAACGTCACTGCATCCGGACAGTCAAGTGGTACTGAAAAGAATGATGTGAATAAGATATTTTATTACACTTTTACAGCTTAGTACAGTCAGCATCAAAAGTAGCTGAACAAAAACGAAGATCCAAAAGTATTCTTCTTTTTCTTTCGTGGCATATGGTGAGATATATCGCATGACAATCACTCATGCTGCAGTAGAAACATTAGCCAGGTCATAAATTTGCTTTGAGATTTGATTGTTCAGTGTGTGCCAGATGAACTATAGGTATCTGTTCATCACACAGGAGGACTATTTCCTTGCACCCTTGCACTGTATTCACTATAGGTACTACCCTATTTTACAATAAGCAAATTCTTTAATACATAATTATTACTTATATGCTCACGTATAGGTTTGAAAATTAACAAAGTTTCCAGAATAATCAAACGAAAGCTTTTGTCAAAATAGTGTGACGAAAAGAAAGCATTTACAATATTTTAAAACATACGACTAATACCTACTGTACTTATCCCAGACAGTAAAGTAGTAGGTACCAAGGAGTTTTTTGTTTGTGAAGTTACCTACGCGATATGATTTTGTTTTTTTATTTAGGTAGGTACACATAAAGTATCTGGTTATTCTGAGTCTTTCTTGCAGTATAAAGCCGTTAAACTTATCGTCGCAAACAAAAAAAACTGTTTTTTTTTTAAATACGTGTTATATAATTCGCTTCACCTACTTAATATAACTAAGTAGGTATATATAGAACATAAATTTTTTTTTCGCGTCTTCGATATTGGTCCCATAGTTAAAGTTGTTCAGTTTGATGGTCTAAACCACCACCTTAAATGTTTATTTGTATTTTTGTAACACCTTGTATAAAAAAACTCATCCAAACAAAGCAAATGAGCCTAAACTCGAGAGGTTTCCTAGTAGTCATAGAAGAGTTCCATTATTGGCTCCATCTTCAAATCAGCTGGATGGTATCAAATTATCGTATTGTCATCCGATTGGCTTACGCTTGCAAAGTTTCAAATCGTTACGACATATAAAGTGAGTTAAAATCGGCATCCTGTATTTTCTTAAGTAAGTACCTATAGTAAATAGTAATCAAGTAAATAGTAAAAAAGTAATCAAGTAAAGCACTCAATCAATCAATCAGTAACTCTAATCAAGCAACGAAATATGGCTATTTTAAATTACAAAACAGAGATTGGAAACACTTAGGGACTGTTACACCACTTCCGAATAAGTTCTTGTTAGCTTATCCGATTGCTCATTTGACATATTCTCCATACAAAATATTTCAATCAATCAATTATTCTTAAATACTTCATTTTACAAAAAATAACATAATATACAGAGAGTGAACAAACAGGAAATACAGAAGGTATATTATGTTTTTTTGGTGTAAAATAAAGTATAATTGATTGATTGATTGAAGGCACAAAAATAGGCGGTCTTATCGCTAAAAAGCGATTTCATCCAGACAACAATATTTCAAATGAGCTGTCAGATAAGCTTACAAGAACTTGTCCAAAACCGGTAAAACAGGCCCATACTCTCTCTTGTTTTATCACAGTTTCAGTAACATCCAAGATATGTCAGATGTCTTTCTGATAAATAAATTAGACTTGATAATCAGAATTGGCCAGAAAGCTAAATATCAATCGGAATATCTTATCATCTTTAAATAGAATGAAGTATAAATACAGGCTGTTACATAAGTAAGAATACATTTTTTAAACTCTTAAGGGGGTTGTTAAGACCATCAAACTGAACAACTTTCTCTATGGGACCTACATTGATATCGCGAAAAAAAAAATCTGATATCCCATACATATTTTAGCTCGAGTCGATTTGTAGAGTAGGTACTTGATTATTATGTATTACTACTTGATTTAGATATATTACTTGATTATTATACTATTTACTATTTACTTGATTAGAGTGCGTTACTGACAAAAGCATGTTTTTTAGTTTTTTGAAACTATCTTTTAGCTTCACACCTCTCCAGTTTACTTGTTCAGGACATAATCAGCGCAGTTTTACGTAACACAAAGTGGCCGTAAGCAGACCGTTCGTACGTAGCAACTAGCGTTTCGTGTCCGTAACCGTTTCCTTTTCTAAGATGTCACCTGCAGCTGAAACTGAAAGCTTTCAACCGTTTGCTACTCCGTTAACTTCATAGCTTTATTCATTTATTTATTTTATAGTTGTAGATCACATTACGATAATCTTAAGAGGATAGACGGTCTGAAATGCTAATTTGGAGAATAGGTCACTTTTCAGACTATTTACATATTTGTCCGATCCGCCCCACCAATACACCCCACCGACTAGAGTGCAAAAGAGACAGCTGCAGCTCGAACCGATTTTATCTACATACCTAAAATCGACGAAAACAGCATTTCGTATTCCCCTGTTTTCTCCTCCAAAACTAAACCGATTTTAATAATTCTTTCAAGAATAATATGATAAAGACGGGAGTTGCTCTGTGGGTCTGCTATTGGGTGGTCACGTGCGCGTCGGTTGCCCCATCCCCGGTCCACAGTGGAACTCCAGTGGTGGCTCAGGATATTGTTCTTTTATAAGAACAACCCTTGAAGTCACCAAAATATCAATATAACCGTACAACGTCAAGCACTTTTGCTATAAAAACTCGACATTGGCAAAATCATCACATACCCAAGATGGCAGCCATTTTTTAAAATATAGAATAGAATGAGAAAGACTTTGGCCATGTTTGTACGTTTTGCTTTTTTTGTTTATATTCCTCAAATTTGTTTGCTGGATGTCTGAAAACGGGTGGTAAAATTGGTCATTTTCGAAGATCCCTAGTTCATACAGTAATTAATAGATGCAAAAAAGAAAAACATAGGGACATAGCAGAGGCAACATAGATTGTATGACAAATTTTTTTTGGTCTAGTGTCATTATCCAGGGAGAAAACAGGGGAATACGTTTGTATGGAAAAAACCGTACTCGCCTATCCTCTTAAGAGAATATTATTCCGAGAGCGAAAATGCGCGCTGAATACAAACGTACTATGGTGATATTTTCAATACTAACCAATTAAAGTCAATGAAATTTTGCAGAAACAATCTAGAAACAAATTTCTATGCTTCTATAGAGTCAGATTTTCGTTAAAATATACAGTTTCAATGCTAGGATTAATTTAAGATTTGTATGGAAATCTTTGAGGCACTGTAACTTGAAAACTATACATTTTAACGAAAATCTGACTCCATACAAGCATAAAAATTTGTTTCTAGATTGTGTCTGCAAAATTTCATTAACTTTAATTGTTTAGTATTGAAAATATCACCATAGTACGTTTGTATGGAGCGCGCTCCGAATAATATACCCTTAAGAGGGTACCGAGCCCGTTGTGCTGCCCCAATCGTATTTTTTTATTTCTTAACAATTAAACAACATACATATGCTCACGCCTATGTCCCACTACTGGGGTAAGCAGAGACATCGCCACATGCTACGATTCGGACACACCTAGGCTTTCTCGCCTTCTCAACATCCATAGTAGGACTCTTCATACAATCTCGTCGGTTCCGGGTTCATTTTATTTGGCCCTTCTTCAGTACGTATCCGATTTGATCAGCGAACGTGCGCCTAGGTCGACCCCTTTCCATTCCATTCGCACTTGCCTTGAATAGAACTTATTCGATAATCGAACTGGCCACGACTAGTAAAACACAAAACAAGAAAAAAAAATACGCGAATGCGTTTCATTTTATTTTCTCGTTGGTATGAAAAGTAGAGTATGCTCCTCGCTAGCTAGCTAGCTTGCACCCCTCGCTTCACTCGGGATTCTAGTCTAGCTCTAGGCTTCCTAGCTCCGCTCGAGAATTACCGCCTAAAATCCTTCGTTACGTTCGGAATTCAATACGACGAAAGACTGCTTTATCCCCTTGGTGCATAATCTACTACTTTTACATTTTTAGTGCATTTGCCGGTTACATATCAAAAAGTCTAAAGTTCATTGATCAAATTTTAAAAGAACTACGGACGAAATACCTAATTTTAAAAGACCAAATGGTTATTTGATCAAAAGTACGAAAGGCCTAAAGTTGAAACATCAAAATTTAAAAGGTCAAAAAGACGATTGGCCGAATCGTTCAAAGGCCAAATGGACGAAAGATCAAAAGGTTGAAATATCATGTTTTATTTCATCAAAAATGTATGAAAAGGCAGATTTTTCAAACAAATTCGAAGAAAATGGCCCTACAGTAGTTTTAGACTCAGTCGGTTAGGTTAGCGAGGAGCGAAGCCACGAGCTTGTTAGGTTTCTTGCGACCACAGCGCACGAGCCGAGCGAGCGTAGCGAGCGTGCCGCGGCAGCGGCCGGCGAGTGCCAGAAACGAATTGCTACTGTTTACCTTGTCCACCCAAAAGTATAAGTTTTCTCACCCCCTTCATTTGTATGTTTATTAATTTTAAGGTTTTTTTAACGCTATGCATATTTATGCTATTCAACTAACTTATAAGTAAAAATAGTAATTCATGTTTACCCTCATTCAAACGGGGTGAGAAAACTTATACTTTTGGGTGGACAAGGTAAACAGTAGCAATTCGTTTCTGGCACTCGCCGGCCGCTGCCGCGGCACGCTCGCTACGCTCGCTCGGCTCGTGCGCTGGGGTCGCAAGAAACCTAACAAGCTCGTCGCTTCGCTCCTCGCTAACCTAACCGACTGAGTCTAAAACTACTGTAGGGCCATTTTCTTTGAATTTGTTTGAAAAATCTGCCTTTTCGTAAATTTTTGATGAAATAAAACTTTTGATATTTCAACCTTTTGATCTTTCGTCCATTTGGCCTTTGAACGATTCGGCCAATCGTCTTTTTGACCTTTTAAATTTTGATGTTTCAACTTTAGGCCTTTCGTACTTTTGGTATTTCGTCCGTAGTTCTTTTAAAATTTGATCAATGAACTTTAGACTTTTTGATATGTAACCCATTTGCCACGTAAAGTAGCGCTTTCTACTAAACTTCTTGGTGGTTTAGTTTTATAACTATTCTATAACTACTGGCACCAACACTCATATACGTTACGCCGCGGAACGCTCCGCGAGTGTGCCGTAGCGCTAAAATGTCAATGTGTTATAATAGTTGTATGAATTAATAATGGGTACAATACGAATCATAATTATGTTACAGTATGAATTATTTTTAATCCAAGCTTTTTTAGCATACCTACAGTAGGTATTGTATAAGTAACTTATACAATTAAGAAAAAATATAGTATCTAAACATATACGATTAAGAAACCCATTACAAAAGAAAATAAGTCTCTTTCCTAAAAAATAAGTAGGTACATATAGGTACCTACCTATATTAAAATTCTAGATGGCCACGTAAGGGTACTAAGCAGGGGAGGTATTCAAGAGTCGATAAAGTCTTTCGAGTATCGAAATCGTCTGAAAGCAAAGTGCGGTCGTGGGCCGGCTTGCGAATGAAGTTTCATTCAAAAACACGCCTCGGATTGAGGTTAAGTGGCGATGCGCAGGCGTGCGGTCTGCGCATGCGTGCTACGAGCCTGTCTCTCGCAATGATTTCACCTACCTTTCCTAGCAGTTTGAATCTTTCACATGTTTACCGTTGTCACTCCCTCCGAGCTGCCTTTACTCATGCTCGTAATTCGTTTTTTTAAGATGAATGCTTATTTTGCGTGAATTAATTATGCTTAATTCATAATTTGTTGGCAGACTGAAATACCGGCTTCATTGATTTTAACACACAAAAGAAAATAGATAAAAAAATCTTAGTGTTAAATGTTTATTTAAAAACAACGACGTTATCAATACACTTTTTAGTTACTTAAACATACTTAATTAATAAAAAAAAAATTGTTTCCTATTGATGAGACGAAATTAAAAATCGATGTCTACAAGAACGTAACATTAAGATTGCCGCTAAAAAGATTCCTAATATTACCTAACCAGAGATCTGAGTGGTACCGTCAGTCGAGACAAAGGGAACAAAAGGCAGTGGAATTACGGTTTCAAGCCTTTCAGGCGCGGAGTTCTCGTGAAACCTTTATTAAAATCTGCGCTTATGTAATTAGGTACATCTTGCACAGTTTCCACGCTCGGCCGAACTGAGCCGTTTAATCCGTTTACCGCTAGACGAATAATAAAGGTCTACATAAACACGAGTCAACAACGCCGGCGATCGAAACCGCACCGGTTTTATTTGTCGAGAGGTTATTCAGACTGGCAAATTGCTCATGGCGTATTGGCATCCCCTTAGTGGAAAGGACGATAGGAAGTGAAATTTTCCTGTTGGAAAAACGAGCGTGCCGGTGTGGCGCGGCCCGCGGCCCGCGGCCCGTAGGTAGGTACCCCTGCCGCGCCATTCGGCGACGGGCTCTGACCTACTTGCATCTATCTACGACCCACATTTACACTACACATTCGGGAATTTTAATATGACTTGTCACCATTGAATGTGCCGAATGACATTGAAGTTGTTTTTATGATGCGGAACAGCGGAACTAAAATTTAAAGATGCGTTTCATAGTTTGAAGAACTGTTAATGTTTAATGGTATCCTACAGCCAAGTACTGTTGATCACAATTCTAAAAGGCTTATTACTCCTTTCTAAATTCAGATTCTAATAAGAGGGACAGAGCTATAGGTTAAAAAAGGAGGTACTTACAACGTCCCGTTCTAACCTATAGCACTGTCCCTCTTATTAGAATCAAAATTTAGCCAAGTGTAATAAGCCTTTAAAGTGTAAACCAGGCATGTCAAACTCAAAGTCATTGGTGGGCCACATGCACATGCATAATGATAGTGGGCCGCAAAAAACATAAAGAAATAAAACTCATTGCATCGATCATAGAACATGACTGTAATCGTTTATTTTAATAGTAAAATCAAACAAAAAAACATGGCAAGGCATTTTTCACACCATGACTTAAAACTTTCACCACCATTTTGCACCGTACATAATGTATATGCCTACTTCTAAAAATCTGCATCATGCTCGCGGGCCGCGACAGGAAGCTATTCTTAAAATTGGATCGGGCCGCAAGAAAATGCCATGCGGGCCGCTTTTTTGGCATGCCTGATCTAAACGAACTTTAATTTGTTAATGTAGAATTCGTTTTGAATTGAATAATACTTAGTCGTTATAATGCGGAATGTCATATCGTTCAATAAACATAATATGCGGGCAATATGGAGTCGTTTAAAGTACGTAAATTACTTTTAGTGCTGGAGAGCAAGTTTGGTGCCAAGTGCCAAAATAACTGGCAGCGCAGCGGGGGGCTGTATCACTAACGTTTCTGAAATCTGTTTATTCTAATCGTTACCTCTAAAACATTTGTTGGTCATGGACATCTATACCAAAGACGATTTTTTTTTCGCTTACGCTTATACAGGGTCCAACTTAATATGCTGACACTTTTTTAAGAGAATGATCAGACCGTCAAACTGAACAACTTTCTCTATGGGACAAAAGTCGAAATCGCAAAAAAAAATCTGCTCTTCCATATAAAACTGCAAACCTACTTGAGCCAAATGTAAGGGGACAGCAAATTTTTTTTTGCGATTTTGATGTTGGTCCCTTAGAGAAAGTTGTTCATTTTTATGGTCTGAACATCCCCTTAAAAAAGTGTCAGCATATTAAGAAGGACCCTGTATAGACTGGACACTGCTTACAAAAAACTGATTTTGACAAGATGACGTCATGACTTCAGTAGGTACATGCGAGGTATCCAGAGGGCAATAGAGGGGTGAGGTAAAAAGATGGTGGGAGGTAGGGAGTGTCCATACTGTATGTAGTAATAGATACTCTTTCTTAGGCTGTGTCTATACTTATAAAACAGTTCCGTGAATGTCTGACTGACAACGAACAGCCTAAAACTAATGCACATAGAAGAGTGAAATTTAGAATACACGTTCTATACAAAGAATGTAGTGTACTTATGCATTAAGCAAGGATTATTTGATATTCAACCCTTAAAGGCGAGGCGTGTCATAAGGCGTTGAAGTTTTACGAAATTTACGCCAACGAGATCGCGAGCAAAAGTTAATTACTTTAAGGGATGATTGCACCCATTATAATAAACAACTTTCCCTAAGAAACCTATAGGAAATTCGCAAAAAGAAAAATGATGAATTTTCATACAAATTAATCAGCTGATTGCATTTAGTAAGGAAAGCCTAATTTTTTTTTGCGAATTTCCTACAGGTTTCTAAGGGAAAGTTGTTCAGTATAATGGGCACAATCACCATCACCCCTTCAAGTTTCAACTGTTTACCCTAACACCCTGCATAGCACAGGGTGTAGCAACGTAATTTGACGTTAAAATCACTGAGGGTAAGAGAGACACTTGGGTCTTGTTTGCATACGCGAGCGTATGGCTCTTGGCAAGTACATAATAGTTGCAGCTAAAATATTAACACCTCTGCTGAGGCGTTTAAGAGCGATACATTGACTGCCATTGTTGACAGCTTAATAAACTTGTTTAAGTTAAGATTGGTACAGAACTAAATAGGTAATCTATGTTTTGGGTACGCATGTCGTCTTAATATATTACTAGAAGTCGATACAAGAAGTGCCAATCAAACATAGTAATTCCATTATCTTTGTATACCTAAATCTAATCTAACTGTTATTTAGCCGTAAGTTCTCCAAAAAGGAAATAAATAACTTAATAAAATAATCCCATATCGGGGTGTTCAGAAACATTACAAATACCTTAGACTCTAAGGTAAGTCCTCTAAGGCTTAGAGGATTCAGACGCAAAAAGTTTTTACTACACGCAGATAGTTTCAACGTATTCAACGCTGGCGACTTTTACAGTAAAAAAAATGTACATTGCCGCCATTTGCCTAAATTAAAAGATAACAAGTTTTCTTCTTTCAAATTTTGTGGCAATTGTAAAATTTCAAGTAAAATTTATTCCACGCCACACTGCCTGTGCCAAAGTTGTATATTATATGAAAAACTGGCCAAGTGCGTGTCGGGCCACGCGCAGGGTAGGGTTCCGTAGTTGCCCGTCACAATATACGAACTTAGAAGGGGGCTTTTTGTTTTATACTACGGTTTGACGGCTAATAAAGTCTAAAAAGTACTTTTTTTAAGTTGGTCGACTATTACTCGTTAACTTGTAAAGCTAACTTAGCGGTGATAGTTTTCCTTTTAATTTCATTATATACACTACTGCCATGATTTTTTTCACATATCTAGAAACAACCGTTTAGCTGGCAGAGGGGGGGGACACTCGACTCTAACAAAAATTAGCACCTTAAAGCTTAATATTTCGCTAACGGATCCCTAAATCGAAAAATGGTTTTCCCACACCCACCGTATTTTTAAAAGACCTATCCAACGATACCCCACACCATGGGATAGACGAGAAAAAAAAATTGCGTCCCCACTTCACGGGTAGGGGAGGTACCCTAAAAAAAAATATTTTTCAAAATATTATTTTACCACTTTCTCGGCGTGATGAATATGTGTACCCATGCCAAATTACAGCTTTCTAGTACTAAGCGTCTCTGAGCTAAGCCGCGGACAGACGAACGGACGGACGGACGGACGGACGGACATGGCGAAACTATAAGGGTTCCTTGTTGACTTCGGAACCCTAAAAAAGTAGAGACCAAAGAGTTTCTAATGAAAAGAGAATGATTGCAGCAAAAATCTGAGCAGCAAAAGGACAGATTTAGTAAAATTAAAATCTGATTGAAGGTTGATAGCTAGGTATTCTTTTTTCAGATTTCTTGCTAATTCAAATCGTAACTGTAAAATGTATCTCTACTGTTTTAGAATTATAAGTAAATCGCGACCGCCCCCCAGCATCGCCCGGGTGGGATCTATAATATAAGTAAATACAGGTTGTAAGGGACAGCCCTCCGCATACTACATATAACAACTTTTACAATGGAGCCTACCTCACGAAACGCGAAAAACAATTTGCTGTTCCACATAAAACAGTTCAACTCAAATGTATGAAACAGCTAATTTATTTTTCATCTTTTCTCAGTGTGATGGTCTGAATTCACAGTTTAAGTATTTTCCGGGCGTTTTTTGTAAATGCCAGTGAAAAAGAGAAACAGAAATGATGAGGAAATAAAATCGGTCAAGTGCGAGTAGGGCTATACTCGCGCATCGAGGGTTCCGTAACACACTACCACAGAACACAACATATTGACTTGAAAAAAAAAATATTTTTTTCTCTGGGACCTTAAGCGTGAGACCGACTCACACTTGGCCAGTTTTTATTATTTGTTACCCAGCAAACATTTATGGTTGAAATTACGTGTTTTTACACCTATTTAAAGTTGAAATTTTAATGCGACCAATTAAAGTTCGACCAAATAAAGTTAAATTTAGTTCCGAATCCACGTCGAATCCACCTAAGTGGGGAAAATTTCGACGTGCGGGCTACCTCGAGACGACGTCGCGATAGTAAATTTGACATCAAAGTCGCAAGGCAGGTCGCCGGTGCGACGTCGAATTGACGTAGTCCCGACATGTCATAAGGTTGTAATTACTTGTTTAGTCATCACGACCACGAAATGAAGTTGATTGTACGTAAATATGACTTAAATGTGACTTAATAAGGTTCAATTAACCTATGACATTAGTGGGTATTCCATAATACATAAATTTTATTATGATCGCCATAAAGTCTATTTTTATTTAACATTATGTAAACAGGAATATGAATTTAATAATGGCTACTGCATTTCACTAACTAAATATTCATGATTAATATTATTGATTACAAGCGAACGAATGGCTAAAATCGTTGCGATGAAAATTTTACTGTGTATTATGATAATGGTTATTCGAAAAATAACAATGGGCCTTCAAAATATTGTATTATTAACGAAATTGATGTTTTATTACATTAATTAAAATTTGCCATATTTGGTAAATATTGTATTTTTTGGCAAATTATTAAACATAATAGGTATATTATTTATCAATGTGTCTTAATTTTAATCATTTAACATTGGTAAACACGAGAAATTAACTAAAAGTTAATTTGGTTAATTCGAATTATTTTTAATATGAACAAAAAATGGCGATATCAAATTGTCTCCACTAACAAGTTGAAATAACATAGGCATTCGACCTGTAAGTATTTGGTGACAAAGTTAGGTCTCATTAACTTCGATTACAGTCAGTCTGACCTATCAAAGTTACAAATACCTCCAAGTCGGCAACTTACAAGAAACTTTGGTGACCTATTGGTCAAAATAACCAAAATAAGTCACCCACTACGTAATTAATTAATGTGTCTATTTCTAATAATTTCAACGGCAAATGAACATATTTTCAAATAATTTATAATTCTTCTCCCTGAAATGAACCTAAATGTAAAAAATTAAAAAACCGGCCAAGGGCGTGTCGGACTCGCCCATGATAGGGTTCCGTAGCCATTGCATAAGTAGAATAAGAAAACACTAGTAATTATTTTGATTCTCTTACTTATAAGAAGAACAATGGGCAGACTGGTCCCAGCACTGTAGCACTTTCTTACCTACTTTAAATTAAAGACCTGAATAATGCCAACATTTTATTAAAAGGCAGCATAACTGTGACGCTTTAAATAAAAAAGTTACATCCATTTTAAAATTCAATTAATTACTTTATTAATGATTATATTTTTGACCTAATAATGCTCATAAAGTAGAAGAAAGAGTATGGTGGGTCTTGGGTGGTGGGTTTTGGGCGGTGGGTGTTGGGCGGTGGGTGGTGGGTGTGGGGTGGTGGGTGTTGGGTGCTACAGTGCTGGGCCCAGGGTCCATACAAAATTGCCCATTGTTGTTTGCAAGCTAACGATAGCGCGATTTAATTTCCTGCAACGCCATCTAGTTTTTCAATAGAAAATCGAAACTGGTACAGCATCTGAACCATTTCAGATTTTTCACTCCAGTATTTTAGAAGTTAGATGGTGTCTATGAGCGCAACTAAAGCCTGACCAGAAATATAAAAAACCTGGTTAGGGGGCACTGCGATCGACTATAACCTTAATATCAGTGATCCACGTACAAAAAATTGTTCCAATGATTTTCCGCAACATGGCGAGGTTTTTTATTTTTCTGGTTGGGCTTTAATTAACTAAGGGTGGGTTACAAAAATGTAAAAAAGCTTTTTTTACCGATGATTACAGCTACAATTTTTCATCATTTTTCTATGAGTATCCCTCCCCTGTAGTGTGTGCATAGCCCCCCACACACACATAGTCTTAAGGTAGATATAAGCCATTGTCTTTATACCATTTACATTCATTATACATCTGAACTCCGAACTAATCGTTTGATTTACGCCCAACACCGCATGGCGACCCTGCCAGGGCTGCCTTTGGGCAGTGCTGGTAAGATGGAACAAGGTAAACATACAAATGAAGAATATTTTGAAGAAGAATTTGAAAAAAAAAACTGAAATTTATAGAGGAAGAATGAAATTGGAAAATTTTAATTGAAGTTTTGGAAGAAAGAAGGTTTTCATTATTTTGGAAAGAATAAAACATTATGAAGATTTTTTTTAAGAAGGGTGAAATTTAAGATGGAAGAAATGAATTGTTGAATGAATTGTTGAAGAAAGAAGAGTAATGAAAAAAAAATGTATTAGAAGAAAACGACTTTTATCAAAGAAAGACAAGGAAGAAAGAAAAACACATTTTGAAAAATAAAGAAATATTATAGAAGTCTGGAAGATAAGGAGCGAAGAATATCCAGGCTGCCGGGAGATTTTGGTGTCGGAGGAGGATGGAGCTGGGTGATGTTCGTGTCCTTGGGTGCAGTTTCATTTGAAAAAATTTGGCAATCACAGGTTTTAAATTTTATAACTTAATAACTTAATTTTATAGCGTAATAGAATTTTAAGTATAAATCATTGTATAATTTTTTTTTTTTTTTTTTAAATCACGTTCTTCTTTCGTTCTTCAAACGATCTAAATATACTATAAGAACAATTTTGTCAAAATAATAGTAAGTACTTAAAGATTACGTAAAATTTTTTATTTGTGGAGAAATCATGTTTTGGTAACGAAAATGTACAAAAACATATGTAATATATTTAAACACTACTTATCAAATTAAAATCAGAAAATAATTGTTTTGGAATTTTAAAAAAAACTGTTTTTTGTTTAACATTTTTTTTTCTAAATTAACGGGGGAGGTGTAGTGTGTGCATAGCCCCCCACACACACATAGTCTTAAGGTAGATATAAGCCATTGTCTTTATACCATTTACATCATTATACATCTGAACTCCGAACTAATCGTTTGATTTACGCCCAACACCGCACCCCAATCAAAGTCTGGATACGTGCTTAGCTTACGCCTCATCTAAGCAAAGATAAACAGCCTGGTACCACAAAAGATAATTTACGGAATTTTCAGCGTTGAAATATAGGATTTTCATAGAAATACTGATTTGGCAACACTATGGCGCCTGCGTACTTCAAGGGTATTTCGTGACTACCGTTTGACGTGCTTATACGTCAACGTCATTGGATACCGTATATTTACATTTTATTTCAATGCTCGCGAGAGCTTTCGCGTGCCAAAATATATTATAAACAGAACTAGTAACTTAAAATAGTAATAGTTTAATAGACGATTCTAATTAATTAATGTGTCAATTAATTTGTCTATTTCTATGGGTGAGTCATCCTGAATTGATGAAGTTGATGGTGAATTATCTTGCAAAGGCGGGAATGGTTGGTTTTGCGTTAAATTATTTCTATTGTCATTTCCATTATCAAGCTTGTATTTGTTACATTTTCTGTAGAATGTGGTCGAATATCTGAACGGTTTTTTATCTTTGCCCATGGCAGTTTGACAATGTACTTTCTTTTTTTAAGACTATTTTCAAATGAAAGTGAACGTATGGTTCAACCGTCCTCAACTACCAAAGTATTACTATTAAGTGACAATATCGAAAGCGGTTTAAAGTATCTACGACTTATTGGTTTTATTTCGAAGTAAATTTCACGATAAAGTCGAATACTTATTGGAACCTTGGTGCTGACATAGGTGTTAAAGTTAATTTGACTGAACTGTCGAAATTTAGAAAAGAAAGAAGTGCAAATTACTTCGTTTAAGTTACAAACGTGACGATTAAGTCGGCGACCAATAAGTCAAAAATTTGGGTAGTAATTACCTAAAGCTAAAGTTAATTTAACTGATTTGTCGAAATTTGGTAAACAAATGGAGTGCCAATTACTTCGTTTAAGTCACAAATGTGACTATTAAGTCGGCGAACAATAAGTAAAAAATTTGAGTAATAATTACCTAAAGTGGCTCATGATTTCAACCAACTAGTAAAAATAACTCGACGGTGATTATAATAGGTCTTCCTGACCTAATTTGATAACCAAAATACGACTATACGGTTGCACAACCTATAAGTTGTTTTAATTGGTGAGAATTACTAAATTCTTTCTTAGGTATTGTCGTTATAGTGGTAACTTCTATAAAGTTGAAAACATAGGTGATTAACACGTTATTTCGACGATAATAAGTTATTATGTCGGGAGCTTAGAAAATATGACTAGAAATGTTTGCTGATTATACTGTAGAATTTGCTCTATAATCACACCAAGTATGACGCTTGTGTGAATTATCGTTTTTACATTAGAACGAGGAGAAAAAACGTCGATAAAAACTAGTTTCTTGTTGAGAACCACCCTTAATTTTTAACTTTTTGAAATTTTTTTTATTTGTTAACAAATCCGCCGTAATAACGCATACTCTGTGAAAATTTCAACTATCTAGCTATTACGGTTCAAAAGTTACAGCCCTAAATATGTAGGACGGACGGACGGACGGACGGACAACGTGGGGGTTATTAATAGGGTACCGTTTTCACCCTTTGGGGACGGAACCCTAAAAAGCAGATAGCGACTTTGTTTTATATTATTTAGAGACGCTCAGAAAGGAAGAGCCTTTTCATTATGCTGGCGACGTTTTCACAAGGGGATGATCAGATCATAAAGTTGAGTATGTTTGCAGTTTTGTATGGAACAACAGATTTACGCGATTTCGAATGAATGAATGAATGAAATATACTTTATTTACACCAAAAACACAGATAAGTACAGCATTGAAAAAGAAACAAACAAACAAAAAATTGTAATGGTACAAATAAGGCGGTCTTATCGCTACAAAGCGATTTCTTCCAGACAACCTTAGGGTAGAGGAAATTTAAACAGAGAAAAACGGGTCGGTGCTATAAAAATAAATAGTAAATATCCGAAAAAGAAGAAACCGAATAACACATACATTTCATAATAATAAACATTGAACAAATACATATACAAATATATATAATTTATATTATAAATATATATACGCATAAATAAAATACCCTTATACATGCTAATAATATTACAATTTAAAAAAGAAGAAATAAAAAAAGACTATTACACCAACACACATACAAACACCACGACTGACTCAGAAGGAAACCAGAATGAGAGGAAAGGAAACATAAACAAGCTTTTAAATCACAGTTCCAAGTAAAAGGCTTTTACTTTTGACTTAAAAACATCCAAAGAAGGAGCACGTCTGATGATTTCGACCTTAGTCCCAAAGAGAAAGTTGTGTAGTTTTTGAGTTTGTGAAGTCGAGTCGTTAATCACCTGAAATCGACAGGTGATTCGGGGATACCAAAACAAAATAAGAATCATCAAAATAAATTCACAATTCGGTATGTCAAGTTTTTTTTTGGTCGTCATTTTTATATTTTTTACGGATAGAAGACATAATTTTAAGACACCTATTTCATTCTTATTGCGATTCATTGCGTTTATCAATATCAATTTAATTTTTAAATTATTTTGATCTGTAATCTCAAAGTGCAAAAATGGTGGAGAGAAAATAATTCGATCTCCATGGAGAAAAACTACCTACTGCTATATTTAAAAAAATTAAAACCTTCCTCCTCTTTCTAACTCTATGCTGGAAACAGATACGGCAACATCAAATGTCAAATTCTGACATTGTGAATGTATTTTTTTTTCTTAATGGTCAGTTATTTTAAGTTAATTTTATGTTTACCAAGGAGTTCACAGGTATGCCAGTTACGTCACTGGACGGACCGAAAAACGACGTGATTTTATTAAAAATATCTGTAATCCTTTCATTTTAAAATCTATGACATAGAAAATATTATTATTGAGACAATTATCTCGAAATGGTTTTCGATACAGCCCTCCAAAAAAAAAACTTGACATACCGAATTAAAGGAGTAATCGCGTAACAAACGTAAAAAAAAAAACATACGGGTCGAAAATTAAACAACTACCTTACCAGTTTACTATGGAACCAACTTTGAAATAGCGGGAAAAAAATCTGCACTTTCACACATTTTTGTCGACAACGTATTGACATTTTCTACGGAAAAGCTTTTTTTTTCGTGATTTCGATATTGGCTCTATAGTATTAGTTGTTCAGATTGATGGTTTGAAGCAAATGTCCTCAAAATGACCCCGATTCCACGGTGTATTGCAGTTTTCTCAACTCTGTACCTCATTACAGTTTAAAAGATACAATACCTTTAGACATACAACGTAGGCTTACAGTAGGTATTAGGGTCCCGTTGGCATGCTTCGGGTACGGAACTCTAAAAATGACTGATTCTGTGCTGTTTCCTGTTAGTGGACGCAACCCTAGAAGAATCGAAGCCGCGGGCCCCAATTCCCGCGGCCAAAACTGCGTCGAAACATTTACATAGTCATGTTTTATTAATGCGACGCATAAATTACTTTGTGCATCGCTCTTTCACCGAAGGAAATTAACCTATCGGGTCTTATTGTAATGCTTTGGATCGGTTCCATTATACGTTACTAAACCGTTACAGTTAGATTTATTAGTAATGATAACAGTTAGACAGAAATTAGGACATTTTTTTTTCTATGCACGTCATTTTAGAATGTTGTCTTTTCTCACATGCTGAAAACACTCTGGAGTGCGATTTTTGAATCTCATTCGGTGAGCTCAGCAGTTGAAAATGTCAAAATTACTCTGGAGATACGCATCTTTCTACTGCTGATTTGACTTTCAAAAATAGCACTCCAGAAGTATTATTTTATCTCCATAGTAATTTAGACATTTTCAACTGCCGTAGTCACCGAATGAGATTCAAAAATCGCACTCCAGGAGTGCGATTTTTGAAAGACCCAAAGATCAAGAGTTTCAAAGATCAAAATCATGATCAAATGACGCATAACAAATTTGATATTTTCTACTGCTGCTTTGAACGTGTGACTTTCAATAAACGCACTCCTGTAGGCGTCGCATGCCACCCCCGAGAAAACGATTGAAATCGAGATATGCCTCCGTCCCTATTATTTAACGTACCTATTATGCCATAAATTTATTGCCAACCCAACACGCCCCGCGTGTCGCTCCGCATGACGCCCCGCGTCTCCCTGAACGAGGCCTTACGGTTCAAAAGTTACAGCCCTAAAAAGGTAGGATAGACGGACGGACGGACAAACAACGTAGGCTTATGAATAGGTTCCCGTTTACCCTTTGGGTACGGAACCCTAAAAATGAGCTAACTTTCTCGCATAATACTTAAACCTCCGACATGAATGTTCAAAGCAAAGTAAGTCCTAACCATGGGTGACCACTCCACTTTGTAACTGCAAAATCACTTAAAACAAGTTTACTGAGAAAATAAAGACTAACGGCATGTAACGTGAGCTGGCGGACTGAAAGTTGTTCGTTATAATTAGAGGGCGGCAGCTCGCGAAAATTAATACTCTCTTTTTGTGGTGGCCCCGAGTTGCGGGTGCGGGGCCAACGGGTGCGGGGCCAACTCGCGCGGGCTTGCCTGGCAATCTTTTACAAAATTATCTTTTTATTATTTACACGGATGTGGAACATTTTATGTGATGGTTGTAGTAGATTTAATACGAGGAATTTGTTTACTGAAACATTTTCATCTAGTTTATACCGTATAAAACAAAAGGGGCCAACTTTCATAGGTTGGTGTGCGTGAGGCGCCATACATATTATGTATGTGTGCGTGTATATGGATAGGTTTTAGAGGCCAGTGCAGGTACCAATTTTTTTCGACGCTTTCGTATCTTCGACTTAAAATTTTGACATATAACTTTATCAAAGATTTTCATATTGCCTGATAGCTCAGTCTGTAGTGGACCTGCCTGCTGTCCTATACAGGGTGTAAACAAACACGAGTATTCCCTTGCAACAAAACAATGCTAGTAATATTTAAACGGATGGTTTTGTTTAGACCACTAAACTTATTAAGTTTTAATATGGAGCCAAATCGATAAAAAAAATCTGGTGTCATTCGAGTCTCAGTTTTGTATGAAACAGGTTTTTTAATGATTTTAGCTCCATAGCACAAACTGTTTGATATTCAAATCTAAACCACCTAAAATAAGTCCTCGTGATTGTTCTCATTTTATTTTATAAAACTACGATGCTACATTTTCGTAGCCGTAGCGTTTCTCGTAGCACTCTCGTAGCGCGTTTATGAAATGGCTGAGGAGTTGCTATGTGGGCCTGCTATTGGGCGGTCACGTGCGCGTCGGTTGCCCCATTCCCGGCCTACAGTGGAACTCCAGTGGTGGCTCAGGATATTGTTCTTTTATAAGAACAACCCTTGAAGTCACCAAAATATCAATATAACCGTACAACGTCAAGCACTTTTGCTATAAAAACTCGACATTGGCAAAATCATCAAATACCCAAGATGGCAGCCATATTTTTAAAAATAGAATAGAATAGAAATAGCTGAGTGATTGTTTTTGAGCCCCAATCTAAACTATTACAAAACTGTAACTGGAGTACAGTGTCTGTACATTGAAAAGATATTTACAAAAAAAAGATTACGATATGGACTCGAAATAAACCTTTTTTTAGAAATTTTGTCCGTGTGTCTGTTTGTTTGTTTGTTTGTTTGCGCATCTCGTAAAAACTACTAAAGCGATTTTGATGAAACTTTTTTGTTGGATAGCTTATGATCAGACTTAAAATCTGTTTTATAATTTATGTATAGTATTTTATATTGTTACAGCACAGAGGTTACAGTAATTATTATTTTCATCCCTACGGGCTTTCGTCCCGCTGCGCTAAACGAAGTTGCCGCTTTTCGCCTCCGTCGAGGAGAAACATAGTATACTAACCTCGGGCAGGAAATAAGAAAGCCTCAGGTCACATGTTTGTTGACCTCGGCTGAGATCTGACACCTTTCTTACTTTCCTGCCCTCGGTGTGTAATCTACTATATTTTTATAACCGACATGTAACAAAAGACATGTAACAAAATGCTTTATAAAAAAAAAAGGAAGCATAAGCATTATGCTCACGAATATATTCTCCGAGGGTAGTCAGAGATATTCTGAAACCTCAGAACATCCACGTCTTACAAGCTTACCAGTAGTACCGAAACTCCGTCCAGTCAGTATGACGGGGGGTGAGACCGTCGCTACTTATAATGGACAGTGGGTACAATACATGCCTTGAAATTGAAGCAGGTTTCCTCACGATGTTTTCCTTCACCGAAAAGCCAGTGGTGTTAAAAAAATAAGTAAACATTATCTAAAACAGACTAACCACATCACAATGTAAACAATGTATTCCACATCAATTTACCCTTAGCTTAAATAACCACCACACCAAATCAATAGTTATAACTTTATAAAGCTGTAGGTGAAAGTGCATAAAGCCACTGCTGTTTAGTGCAAAAACGAAGCAATTATGTAACAGCGTCAACGAATTAGTGTTTGTGCTGGCAGGAAGCCAAGTGCACGCGGGTGCAGGGCGACGCCGGGGGAGGGGTGTGGGGTAGGCCAGGGGGGAGGAGGAGGCGGCTAAATAAAGAGCCAGGTCATTAACTGTATCAATTATATTATCAACTTCCAATCATGTGGACAGTACCTAGATGTTAAAGGCATCAGCTGATGTACCGTTTTAAAGTTGTAAGATGTTTATAGTAGATTCTGTATAAAGGGTCCTTCTTAATATGCTGACACTTTTTTAAGGGGATGATCAGACCATCAAACTGAACAACTTTCTCTATGGCAGCGGTTCCCGAATTCTTTTGGCTACGGAACCCTTCTTGGTTCACCATTTTTGGGCGGAACCCTAGCTCAAGTAAGAAGTAAACTAACTGTAACATAGTTTTTTTTTACGTGAAATCACACCATACTGAGGCTTTCTGGCTTGGTGTTCGTGTTTTATATAAGTATAGTTTGACTGTAAAAGGACTTTTTAAGATAAAATATTTATTCAGTTAGAATAGAACAAAAAGCTTTTTACTTAATCATAGTTTTCCTTGAAATAACGCTGAAGTCAGGTTTTATGTCAGACAATTGGATGCGGAGGTCTTGTGCAGCATTCAGCCTACTCCTAAACTTATATTACGTGTAAAAAAACATCGAAATCTAAAATTTTCGCGGAACCCCTGAAAGCCTCTTACGGAACCCCAAGGTTCCGCGGAACACCATTCGGGAACCGCTGCTCTATGGCACCAACATCGAAATCGCGGAAAAAAAATCTGTCGCTCCATACAAAACTGCAAACCTACTCGAGCCAAATGTACGGGACAGCTAATTTTTTTTTTTCGCTATTTCGGTTTTCGTCACATAGAGAAAGTTGTTCAGTTTGATGGTCTGATCATCCACTTAAAAAAGTGTCAGTATATTAAGTTGAACCTTTTTCAGTGTATTAGGAAAAGTATCATTAAACTTTAAACCAAACACTCTACCCATCAAATTGAACAACTTTTAATGGGAGTAAACATGTCAGGACAAAAAAAAAGTCTCATACATTTCAGTCGAGTAGGCACTCCAGTTTATGGAACAGCAGATTTGTTTGCTTTGACAGGTTTGCTCCCAAAGTGAAAGTTGTTCGGTTTGATGGGTAGAATATGCGGTTTAAAGGTTAGACACTTTTCCTTACACCCTGTACAGTAACGATAAAACTTTTGAAGAGGCATGTGGCTGGCAAAAGGATGTGATTATAGAGACTGTAATCCTATACCTACAGGAGTGCGATTTTTGAATCTCATTCGGTGAGCTCGGCAGTTGAAAATCTCAAAATAACTATGGAGATATGCATCTTTCTACTGCTGAGTTGACTTTCAAAAATCATACTACAGGAGAGCGATTTTTGAGAGTCAAATCAGCAGAAGAAAGATGCGTAGGTCCATAGTAATTTTGACATTTTCAATTGCTGAGCTCACCGAATGAAATTCAAAAATCGCACTCCAGGGTACATTTTATATCACTATCAGATTAGCATGCTTTATTTATCATCAAACTGAACAACTTTTACTGCCAACATCGAAATCGTAATAAAAAATAGTTGTCCCATACATGCAGTTTTGTATGGGACAGCTGTTTTTTTTTAATCGTGATTTCGAATTTGACTCTGTAGTGAAAGTTGTTCAGTTTGATGAGTAGAATACATGCTGAAGTTATCCGCAGTGATATAAAATTTACCCTGTATGCATAATACAGGGTGAAATCGATATCATTAGCATCCTTTTAAACTAAGAGTCTACCCATCAAACTGAAAAACTTTTACTATGGGAGCAAACCAATCGGAGCAAAAAACAAATCTGCTGTCCCATACATTTGAGTCGTCTAGGCAGCGGCGGCGGGTGCAGTTTAGTATGGGACAGATGATTTTTTTTTGCTCCGATTGTTTTGCTCCGAGAGTAAAAGTTGTTCAGTTTGATGGGTAGACTCGTAGTTTAAAAGGATGCTAATGATATCAATTTCACCCTGTATAATACCTAAGCATGATTTGAAGCTGTTCTTTCATTTTCTATTTTAATAAAATTCACTCTATTATTTTAAAGAAAAACTAAGTACTTATAAAAAAACATGAACAGTTCAGTCAATCCGCGTGAAAACAGAATAAGCGCCGAGCAAATCCCTGCGGTATCACATTTCACATTGTATTTACATTTCTGCCACACATTGTAATGTTTTATTTTCTCGCTGCTGTATTGTTTGTAATTACAAACTGAATTCGTAAATGTAGATAACATATTATTGTTAATAACAGTTTACAACTTGTCATTTGGATATACTTTTTTACATCTATTGTGATCCAAGCTTAGATAGTATTTTGTGTAAGGAATCCCCACGTTTCCAACTAGTCAAATTAACAACTCTTTATCAAATCTTATCGTATTAAATCTTGTACTAAAAATTTAATGACGTCATTGTTTTTCGTCGTCGTTTTGATACTTTTTATAGTTTATCCAGTTATTATAAATAGTACATATTCAAGCAACAGAATTACTGAAAATGTGAGTTTAGCTTTAGTTTCGAACTGCTTATTTACTAAGCAGTTAAAATTAAAATATATTTTATGTAGTCAACTCCCGGTTTCGAGCTTTTGTGAAATTAATAAAGATTATAACTTTAAACTTTTTATTAAGGGAGCAAAACAGAAATATATAAAAAATCTAGTTTCTCAATCAAACTGCAATGACTTCTACCGAATTTTAACCTATAGAAAAATAGTTTTTTTTTAATTTCAGTTTTTTTCCTGTGTTAAAAGTTGTAGTTTTAGTTTAATTGGATGCCAGCGACTTGGATTTCACCCTGTATTTAAAATGCAACAGTATACCTAGTATACCTAGTGACTGCGAAACGAATTTATACTATAGCCGAAGCCGTAGAGTATCCATTATTTTCATTACATTTAAACCGTGCAAATAGTGAATTTTATACCCTAGTAAAACAAAATTGTATTTCAATAGTATCGGAAAAATATAGAAAATTTTTATATGTTCGTTAACTTCGGCGACGAAGAGGCGCTGTTTTATTCGTAGAAAATACTAAAACATGCATTTTCAAAGTGTAAAATAAAGTTTTGTTAAATTTTAAGTATAGTTATACTTATAAAAATCAGTTTGACAAACAACGCAAAGCTTAATAAACCACTGTTTTAAGTTTCTACAGGAAAATTATCATTAACCCTTAAACCACATACTCTACCCATCAAACTTAACTTTTAGTATGGGAGCAAACCTTTCAGAACAAAAAACAATCTGCTGTCTCATACATTTGAGTCGTGTAGGTAGGTATTGCAGTGCAGTATGGAACACCGGCCTTTTTTTGCTCTAGCAGGTTTGCTGCCATAGTAAAAGTTGTTCAGTTTGATGGGTAGAGTGTGTGGTTTAAAGGTTAATGGTACATTTCCTGTATATCTTTACATTTTATCTCGCTAGCGTGACGAGAAACGGTGTGGTTGAAGTCACAGGAAAAATAAAATATTTGATACTTAATTCATGATTTTGTAAACTAACATGTTTGCCGAACGAATGTTACGTGAGAAATACAAAACTTAATTAAAATATTTCAAACGTTAGCTCTCGGCACATTTGTTCAATACAGTTCCCTTCGTGTGCTAATTACACGAATATGGGTCATGTTGCTAGTTATTACCTACGGATACGATTCTGATAATTAATAACAACTTCAATTAATGCCTACCACCTACCGGCGATCGAGGTTCGTAGTTAGCCTCAACTTTATGGCGCAAAAAATAAAATTTGCATCCGTACGTGCGGCATACGTAAATGTATGGGTACATAGATATTTATAGCTTAGATAGCAGTTGCTCTGTGGCCAAAAGCGGCGGGGAAACATAGGTCAGATTATAGTGTTACATACATACATATTCTGACGTCATTATAGACCGTCAGTACGCTGCGGAGGGCTATGGAAATTCAATCTTGAGGTCCGGGTTCGAATCCACACGGACGACATTCCATGTAGAGTCAGCATCAGAGAAACCATCTCAACATACCTTTCTCTATCTTGTAGCATCCTCTTTCAGACCACAAAGTTATCTGAAAATCGATTTTTCAATTTGTCTATCACACAGTTACAACACAAATATTCAGAATGAAGGAATTTTCACGGCGTTAATCCTACTTTCGTGCTTCTTCTACCTTAATATCCAAGATTCACTGTTCCAGACAATAGAGTCAAGCGCAGTGCCACGTGCTATCTTATGGCTTATTCAAATAGCCCTTTGTGTAGTTTTGTATTTATGAAGTTACGAGTATAACATGATACCTATAAGCAGCATAAGCATATGCTCACAACTATATTCCCCGAGGGGGTAGTCAGAGATATTCTGAAACCTCAGACAATCCACGTTTCACCAGAAGTACCGAAACACTGTCCAGTGTGATGGGGGGTGAGCCCGTCGCCACTTATAATGGACAGTGGGTACAATACACGCCTCGAAATTGAAGCTTGCAGGTTTCCTCACGATGTTTCCTTCACCGAAAAGCCAGTGGTGTAACAAATCGTACATAAATTCTGAAAAACTCATTGGCACGAGTCGGCTTGGACGGGGATCGAAACATCGCCTCCTGCACGGCAGGCAAGGTTACTCGCCACTGGACCACCACAGCTCCCTATGATACCTATAAATATATGAATATTCTTTATTTGCACACCAAAATACACAAAAACAGTAATTTATAATTTACATACGTTTATATGGATAATCGAAGTTCTTGACAAACGCTTTTCCTCCCATTCGAGATTCTACGGATTCAATATGGATTCCGCACAACTGCCATTGAACATATTCTCTATTAGTCTTCAATTTTACACAAACGCGTTCTTCCTACTCGCAATTCTACTAAGTATTTGATTTTTTTTTCGCTAGTTACATTGTAATCGCTTTTCAGCGTTACTTTAGATTAGTTCACAGATATATCATCTTGTGACTTTAAAACCTCATCTCAATGCATCAAAAATGCAAACAAATAGTGCAAAAAAATTCAAATAATAAGTATTAAGGTAGGTTATGTTATTTATCTAACCTAACCTAACAAAAACAAACAATGTTGAAAACAGCAATAGCCATTACTGAGACACCCTTAACTTTATACAGGAAGTGTAAAATTTAGTTTTCATTTTCACCTTGTTGTCTAATATTTGAGACATCTACTGATTAATGTGATCCATGTGATTTTAAAGTACGCAAAATGACAAATGTTCGCATAATGACACACACGAATAATGTTTATGTCGTTTTACTATACGCAATTGTCGAGGCAATCACGCACATAAGAATCAAAGTCCGACATTTGTATTTCGATAAACTATCTTCCTGCGAGTGGATTATGTTTTAGCTGATATCAAAACGCCATATCCATAAAATATCGTATCTGTTTGTCTTGAATGTTTTTGGCTATAACCCCAGTCGACTCAGACTGTGTAATGTAATGAATGACTGATCGCAATCGTCTGTATTGTCGTCATAATAAGGGTTTGTGATTTGTATTTTTTTTACTTATGCCAATAAAATTAATAATAGGTATCAGATTGCTAATAACCCCGACTAAGTTTTTAACACCTACGAGACTTGTAACACATAAATAATAATATTGTGGACAATTTGTTGTTTTTAAATAATTTTATTAATGGAGAGGGATTTTATCAAGCTGAGGATTATACTGCGACCAGTACTGGACTATTTTGTTCGCCCCATGCCCCATATTTTTACACATGCGTCCGAACTTATGGTATTTTCTTTTCGTTTTCTGGTATGTAATTTTCCTTACGATGTTTTTCATTCACCGCCTAGCTAGTGATAGTGGCAAACATAACCGTACCTACATAAATTCCGTAAAACTTAGTGACACAGGCCAGGAATCGAACCGCCGCCTCGTGATTGTATCACCGCTCTTCTTCTTCTTGTGGTTCTATCTCCTATCGGAGGTTGGCTATCATTAGGGGTAATCGTGCCCTGGAGACTGCAGCACCGAACACTGTGGTTCTTCGCTCTTCGTATTCAGAAAATAGTGTGTTGCATAGATTTGAATTGAAACGATATATAGAAATCACGGACCTGAAAAAAAGACGGACGTAATCTCGTCTAATCACGAGTGAAGCACCCCTTTATTTTTGTGTGCGTGCTGACGCACTGTCACGCGGTACAAAATGGTGATGGGTTGTAGAACCTACGCCTAGAACTGGTGCATCTGAGTGAGTGCGTAGGTCCCTTGTAGAACAAATGAATATGTAGGACCTTGCATGCCTCACATCTTTTTAGTGTCATATTACGTCCGTCTTTTTTTCAAGTCCGTGATTGAAATCAAATTAATTGTAGTTTCAATTTCTAAATTGTCTGATTCATTTCTTGTCTCCCGCTTCGCCCGTCAGTTCCCGCTACTCGTGCACGCGCGCCATCTTCACCGTAAAAGAAACTCTTGAAATTCGTCTACGCCGCTCTCTACTTTACTTAGGCCTCGTTCAATTTAGAGGCGAGCCGAGTTAGCTAGTCACGTCTTCGACAATCTTTACTTGTATTCTACTGTACCCATGCTTTACCGTTGGCTTAGCTATAGGAATATTTAATCATGTGGCTATAGCTTAGCATTGGCTAGAACTCGACGAATGTTTGAATACCAAAAGGATTTGAAAATCCTACTGGACCCATATTATAGGGGAACTAAGCGGTAGGATCAACAGTCCGTAAGGAAGTATTTATGGTATGACTCTCTTTCTTTTATTTGCGATGTTCTCGGGGCAAAGGGACCTTGTTGTCAGTATGGAACTATTAATGGATCCAAAATATGTCATTTTAATAATTTCATAAACTTATGAATATCTTGGTGAACTATTAAATCAACCACAACAACCCTTTTCCCAGATAACGTCTCACAATTTTGATTTAAAAAAAAACTACGCCTAGTGAACGCAATTATTTGCGTTCAATGCCTAAGCCTTATTGTATGTGTCATAAAGACTAAAAATACCTAGCTATATATTGTTTTGATAGTCTTAAAGAATGAACTCGATTGCCATAAATCCCACTGAGCAATCTGCGATATCATGAACTGAGCGTGGCTTCAGATCGTCGTTTTATGTGTATCGCCTATAGACTGTATCCTCTCTCAATGATCAAAACGGCAGTAAACACATCAGAGTTCCTAGTCGAAGCGCGGATACAGATAGAGGAAGGTTATATCATCGCGCCCCGCGCAGTTGGCTCTAACTGTAAGCTATCTAAGCTCGGAACAGGGCATAACAAAGCGCCGTCGCGTTTTCAATTCCCTGAATTTTACATAGAAATATGCTTACGTTAACTCACCACCGTATTTTCACTTTCATTATCCCTTTGATGTTCAATTAAGTAGATATTTGTTCCACGCGTATCCGAGGAAAATTCAAGGTTACGGTCTGGAAATATAACTCAAATATTCTAACTTAACGTAAACCATGAAATCTCAAGTAAGCTAAATAGCTTAGTGCTTAGTTCTCATTACTTTGTCAGGTAACCATAGGTACATTTGGCTATCGTTCTATTTGAGCTGAAATCATAAAAGTTGTTCTTGTCTATTAATCCATGAGAGGAGAGTAGGGGCGCGGGCGCGAGCGCGGGGCGCGGGGGGACGCGGCGCCGATCAAACAGGCCGGGGAATCAATATGGCCGCCGCCCAGCTGATCCGTGACCTCCGCGCCCCCGCCCCGCCGCCTCCTCCTCGCTCGCCCTGCCGCTTCTATGCCGCCCGCCCGTCCGCAAACTTGACGATTTTCCTTACTAACTTTTCTTACGACGATCTTGAATGTTTCTCTACTACTATGATTACCCGCCAAGTAATATTCTGTTTTTGATGAACGTAAATATCGATTCTGTTTGGCTATAGATTGAAGAAATACTCCGGGAAGCATTTTTATAAACGAAAAGAGAACATGCTTTTGTTTTCTATCGAACCGTCTTAAAAATGGAAGAGAATTTTTATGAATTCACAAAATAAATAGTCTCACAAATCTTGCTAGATGTTCTTATTAAAGCTGAGCACGCCTGCTAACTGAAGCATTCAGGATTCGAGTCGTTCGGCTGTGTTTTATTTCCTGTCGCGTTAGAAACTGTCGAGATGTCAAATTCTCATTATTTCTGGTTTCTGGGAACCTAACGTGAGATGAGTTCATAGCAGCGCTTTGTATGTTATTGTGTGAGTGTTGTGAATGAACGTCGGAACGTAAGACGATTAACATCGTTAGTTTGTAAAAGTGCGGTTAATTAAAAGTTATGACCCAAAAAGGGCAAAGGACGCGTGCGCCAATAAAAGTCGTGGTCGTTATGGGGGTTAAGCCTCCGTGATAAAATGAGGCCTATTCTTGCCCAAAATACCTACTCCTACCTACTGTTCAGTGACCGTCATGCGTTATGGTAAAGAACTTAAATCATTTTATAGTCCACACTTAATGGACCATTTTTTCTAATAGGTAGAACAAATTTGGAGACACGTTGATGTCTTTTATATAGGTTTAATACATAAAGTTATTATACCTTACAGGAATAGAGGCAGTGACATGAGTTGTCAAATGAAACAGTTTTTGGATGTTTTTTGGAGACTATTCGCAGGCAAAAATTCTAATACTGTCTATAATTCTGAGTCTAACGTAAAATCGTGGATAAATTAATGAAGTAGTGTCAGTATATTTCACAAAATTATCTACGATTTCACTTTAGATTCCCAATTATTCACGAAAACCGAATTGTAAAAATTTATTAGTGACTAAAAAACGGTCCTATTGCTTCGCGTCACGTATCTCTTTCTATTATACAGTGGTGCCGCTAGGTACGTCTCGCTCTCTCAGCTGTATGTTCCTCTATTCCTACCTCTATGGTTTAATACCTCTTCTTCAAAAATTATCAATTATCTTATCTTATTTGATATGATCTATCATAGACAAAAAAAAACTGCAATTATTCCGACTTGTGAAGCGTCAAAGAAAAGATAACTTTTAACAAATCTGGGGTGCATGTCGTCAAGAAGTTCGCATGTTAGATTATATTGTTATGTTTGTTGACATGCAATTTAACGATCTATCATTCAATTTCCTGTCTCTGAGCTTTTCTAGGTACGGTCGGCAATGAGAGTTGATTAACACATCAGGAGTGCGATTTTTGAATCTGATTCGATGAATTCAGCAGTTGAAAATTTTAAAATTTCTATGGAGAGGCATCTTTCTACTGCTGATTTGACTTCCAAAAATCATAATTCAGGAGTGCGATTTTTTAAAGTCAAATAAGCAGTAGAAAGATGCATGAGAACGCTTTTGTATGAGATTTAAAAACCGTTCAAACTCACCGATGACATTCAAAAATCGCACCCCTGATCCGTATTGTCATAGATCATAGATAAATGAAGGTGAAAAATTATAGCTTTCGCTGCCGACACTACTACTAGAAGTTGGCTTAGTTTATCCATTTTAGTATAATGTGTCCAGTTATTGGGGAGTGGCTAGTTATTGATGATTTACACACTACGTAATTAGGACAGAAAATGTTTTGGCTTCCAGTAGTGCGTAACAGTGCAAATTACACAAATTGGTAGGTATTGAACCTTTTTACTTGCAGTGGCCACTCCAGCATTTTTCTTATTCATTCATTTTAAACCGACTTCAAAAAAAAGGAGGAGGTTTTCAAATCGACCCGTATGTTTTTTTTTTCATAGTTCAAATGCTTCAGGTCTCCTCTCTAGCA
Organism: Agonopterix heracliana; assembly: GCA_963693445.1. NCBI lineage: Eukaryota > Metazoa > Arthropoda > Insecta > Lepidoptera > Depressariidae > Agonopterix > Agonopterix heracliana. The sequence goes on along the minus strand of OY856308.1, from coordinate 12,441,612 downwards.
CATTAAATACCACCCATAATTTTTTATTAATTTCTATCAAAATTCGTACCCGTACGCGTAGGATTGACGTGTAAGAATGACGTGGTTGCCAGGTAGTTTTTTATTTGACAGTCATCCTACGTTTAGGGGGTAGCCACGACATTCGTCAAATTCTTGTTTCGTCAAATTCTTATTTCGTCAAATACTACATTCGTCAGTCCTTGTTTCGTCAAATTCGCTTTTCGTCAAATCTAAGTACAGTTATGTTTGTAAAGCCTGACCAGAAATATAAAAAACCTCGCCATGTTGCGGAAAATTATTGGAACAAATTTTTGTACTTGGAACACTGTCATTAAAGGTTAATGTCGATTGCAGCGCCCCCAAACCAGGTTTTTTATATTTCTGGTCAGGTTTTAATACCTATTCCAAGACATAAGACTTTGCTATGTTATATACAGGGTTACTTCGACGACAGTGCGCAAATTTTACGTATATGAAGTTCATTGAAAATAAAAAGACCCGAATTTCTTTATTTTATCATGTTGTTACACAAAAATATTAAAATAGTAGTGACAAAAGAGTTCCAAAGATAACAGACAAAATTCCTGAACACGGATTAGGGTCTTACTACAGTTATGAGGGTTGGGGTTGACATCCATGGCGCTTTGGACCGTCTGATTATAAAGAAATAAATCCGATTGTTAAATCCCGGCCGAGATTCATAGGAATCCGAAGACGAAAACATAAAAAAAACAAACAACAAAAAATTTAATTTTTTTCCTGGAATGTGTTCTTTTAACGATACTGATTGCATGGAAGAAAAATGCGCACTGTCTTCGAAGTAGTATATCAAAATTACGTTTAAGACGCTGTTATACCGTCGAGGCCGTTTTTTGGACAGGAACGAAAGTGTTTTAAACTGTGTTTTAAAGTCTGAAATTAAATTATGTCTTATTTAAGGATCGGGCGGATGGGCGACTGTTCTCAATTACACGATTAGATTAAGTTTACTAGATAGAAAAAAATCCCAAAGTTACCCCTTTTCGTTATGTTTTTTCAATACTATGATTAAACTGCTGATATTTAACTTTTTATTCTTGTACTTAACTAAATACATTAAATATTTCTAGTGAACTCAGAAGAATTTTTAGCTTAGAAACTCCCATGAGCAAAGATATTGACGAAAAACACGTTTTTTTGCGATCCTGCTTTCAATTGGAGCGCGATGGCTAATTGTAAACTTATGCTTGCAAGAAAGAGACGCTTGCAGTGGGATAACCTAGCCTTAATCCTTTCGTGTAACAAGATGGGTAAATTCTATGGTAAATTAGGGAGCTATTATAATACTTTAGATTAGATTAACTAGCAGTGATCGTGCTAAATAACCGTTACTAATATTTAGAACACTAATATGGAACAAGCAAGCTTGAGCGTCCCTCGGGGCAAGGCCTGCTTGGATACACGTGTCGGACCTCCTATCCAATGGTCTTGTTATTAAATCAGAGGTAAAAGCTTCGTTTAATAATAATGCTCACAGACAGGTACACACGGCGTCACATCAAGCTTTACAAAACCAATATAAGCTGGCCCCGCGTAGGGTTATAGCGTCGCGCGGCCAGATTATTTTCGTTTTGTAAAGCTTGATTGTGTCTATAGGCTTTTTACTATGGAAACCTACAACAAAGGCACAAACATTCATGACCGGACCGGAATTCGAACCCAGGGCCCTGGTTTGGCAGCCCGGCGTGGTAACCATTACACCAACTGGGTCGTTAATGTTCACTCCAAGTTTAAAATAAAGCTAAATAATATTTTAGCAGTCGATTTAGATTTTTGTTTTAGGCTCGGTGCAAACGAGCCACCCAGCCAGGGATAAATAATTCACACGCTTTTTCAATCATTTTGTAAGGACTAGCCGCACATGTGTGGCCGGCAGGGCCGTAGCTAGGGCCCCCCCTAGCATCTAGCATCGTGGGGCAATGCCCTACCTTAAAATACCAATGCCCTACCTTAAAAATCACCCAACCATTACTTCTTTCCTATATGGGCAACGTCTTTACTATATGGGCAAGTAGGGCATTTGCTCCCTTACAAAACTGACAGAATTCTGGTCACAACAAAGTTCCAGTGCTGTGAAATTTCGGGCTCGCTTCGCTCGCTCCAGCCTTTAAATTGTTTTTTTAAGTGAACTCGGACTGACACTGTTTTTAGACTTGGTGTGTGAAATTTCGAGCTCGCTTCGCTCGCTCCAGCCTATGGTATTGTGCCGTATGAGTTACCAACACCGTTTTAAGTCCTGGAGTGTGAAATTTTAAGCTCGCTTCGCTCGCTCCAGCCTATGATTATTATGAGCGTAGGTAGGCTAATGGAACACAAATGCCAACACCGTTTTGAGTCTTGGACCGTGAAATTTCGAGCTCTCTTCGCTCGCTCCAGCCTATGATATTATGAGCGTAGTTAGGCTAATGGAACTCATACCAACACCGTTTTGAGTTTTGGAGTGTGAAATTTCGAGCTCGCTTCGCTAGCTCCAGCCTATGATATTATGAGCGTAGTTAGGCTAATGGAACTCATACCAACACAGTTTTGAGTTTTGGAGTGTGAAATTTCGAGCTCGCTGCGCTCGCTCCAGCCTATAATATTACGAGCGTAGGTAGACTAATGGAACGCATACCAGCACCGTATGTGTTTTTGAGTGTGAAATTTCGAGCTCGCTTCGCTCGCTCCAGCCCATGATATTACGAGCGTAGGTAGACTAATGGAACGCATGCCAACACCGTTTTGAGTGTGAAATTTCGAGCTCGCTTCGCTCGCTCCAGCCTTTGAGTGGTGTCGAAGGGGAGGATAGGTAGGCTAATGTCTCAGTATCACCATCGTTTTGAGACTTGGTAGTTATGTTCTTTTCTCATCTCATCCAAAAAAACTGCTCTTTGCTTCCGCCCTACCTTCAACCTCCTATGCCCTACCTTCAATCCAGTCCTAGCTACGGCCCTGGTGGCCGGTGGCCTCCAACTCACTACTGCAGCTGTGTCCACCACCGGTCGGTGGCAGTGGCCGGTGGCTCGTTTGCGAGCCCTAATGTTTAATTTGTCAAAATGATATTATGAAGCATACCTGAGGAGACGATATTTTTCTTTTCTTGACAAATAATTTCATTCGAGTCAATGGCATCGATAGAAGATTTACTAAAATAAAACTCTAGGCTGAAATTCTACTTCATCATTATTTTAGTACCTACTTAAACTACGTACTATTCTGTCATGAAATAGCCACTTTTCTATCTTTTATGCAAGTAGAAATAAATAACGCTCACAAGCACAAACATTATAATGAACCATAACGTAAGCAACTAAGGAATTCTATGATGGAAACCACACCACGGCGACACACATATAACATCAATTATCGAACCGGGATTCGAACCCTTATATCTGGTTTGACAGTCCAGTCCGGTAACCATTACACCAACCGAGTTGTCCTTAGTACCAAGTCTCTTAATAAAACAAAGTTGTAATAGTTATTTGTTATGCTAGGCTGCAAAGTTGCTTTTTGGCGCGAGTACTTGTATTGAAACCTGAGCAAGCGAAGGATTCTAGGATTTCGAATGATAAACAGAATCTTTCCGAGCTTGTGAGGTGAAAAAGTATTTTCCTTATTTTCAAACTCATATTCCTAAAAACAATCTTCTTGTCTTATTCACAGCTCCCACTGGGGTTCCCTTACTTTTGCGTTAGCTTCATCGTTAATCCAATCATATCACTCAAATCATATTACCTAATATCCCTTTTTCCTCCTTGTGACTCATAGCCCACTAGAGTATTACAAACATTAATACACGAGCTTGTGCCCGCGACTTCGTCCGTAACGAGTTTTTAAGTAAAATTATAAGCTTTCAAACACAAAAAGTTTCATCAAAATCGGTCCAGTAGTTTTGGATTGATGCTCGAACAAACAAACAGACAGACCAACTTCAAAATTCAAAAGTCTGTGATTTGGTGTATGGATACCTAAACACCATGTTATGACTTTTTTAAGTATAGTTTTGTAATAGTTGTAATAATTGTAATACTTAATCGTAGTTTTTAATAATTGTAATAGTTTTGCCCCCGATTATGTACGCCTAGCCTTTGTAAAGTATCTTCTTGTGTTTCACAGTCTGTAAGAATAAAAGAAACCCTAACTGTACAAACAAGTTGAATTTTTGATTATAATTGATCGATTCAAAGAAATGAAGAATAATCCAATGCGAAAAACCCCCAGTATAGCTGGGGAGGGGAGGAGCTAAGAGGGGAGGCGAGACATCCCATCACAAAGGGCAAAGGCCCATCAATGGGACGATACAGATTTAAAATAGGAATGTAAAGCCCGACCAGAAATATAAAAAACCTCGCCATTGCGGAAAATCATTGGAACTAATTTTTGTACTCGGAACACTGACATTAGGTTATTATTGATTGCAGCGCCCCCAATCCAGGTTTTTTATATTTTTCTGGTCAGGCTTATAAGTGTTTTTCCGACGTACCTAGAAAACTTTCTCAAACCAAGAAGACAAAACTTTCACGTAAGTAAACAAAGTAAACAAAATTAAAAAAAAAAATTAAGAAAACATTTAAAAAAATTGTGTAACTGGATTATAAGCATAAGCATATCACGACTATATTCCGCGAGGAAGTCAGATATATTCTGAGAACTCGGAATATCCACGTTTACCCGGATTATAAGAAGGGTACTTCTTTATTATTATAGCACCTGTGAATCCTTCAGATGCTCCATTTAATTATTTACCTAATTCACAATTTGGTTCAACCTATAAAGTAACTTTTGTATACCTTTCAGGCACCATCGGCTTTCACCTTTTCTATTGGAAAGCAGTGATGATTAAATCGTCCTAGCCCAGTTAAATACACTCGACGACAAAAATAACGGCTCACCAACATACCTGAATATCTCGGAAAGTAAGAATGATAGCTTATTCACTTAAAAAGTATTTCATTAGACAATTTAATACTTCTTAAATTAATTCATAACATTTTTAGTTTTCATTTGTTTGACTTAATTAATAGTAGATTACACACCGAGGACAGGAAAGTAGTAGTCCGAGGTTAGTATACTATTTTTCTCCTCAACGGAGATGGAAAGCGAAAACTTCGTTTAGCGCAGCGGGACGACAATTGACGCTTTCCGTCCGGAGGGGAGAAAAATATATAAATACACATGCGTCAATTCTATGGCAGACCAAAAATTTAATTAAAATTACCATTTTTTGTCGTTTCCCCATATTTTACTGTATGTGAGTGATAAAATTACCGCATTAATAATAAATGTTGAATAATAAAAATTTCATTTTCAAAAAATCTTTTAGGTACTTAGGTTTTAGCCTTTTTTATTGGCATTATTTTATAACAACCAGAAATTGTATTAATTTAAGAAGTAGTCAAAATTAAAGTTGTAGTTTTATTATTAGTGTTAAATTCTCTATATAATGCTTTTTATTTAAATAAAGCTACCATTCTAAGTTTCCGAGATATTAAGGTTTATGTTGTTGGTGACCCGTTTTTATTGTTGTCGAGTGTATATCGTAACAAAATACGTCCAACAGTTCTCAAGTTATAAGAGAACATATACTATGTTCTATTCTATACTATAGAGTCTATAGTATAGACGAGCGACGGCGATATTACCGTGATTAGCACCACGGCACCGCCTCGGCGAGACACCGGCAAGTTAACTCGGTATTCTCCTACAACGAGCGAACTGTTTAAATGCAAATAAGATTACAATTAGATGTTTAGAACGAGACCCTCACAACTCGCTTATTTTAGAACAAGGCTTTTAATACCGACCTCGGTTAATTAAGTAGTTAATAGACGATACACAAAGACTGTTGGCTAGATTTTATTTGCTGAGTTTTCAGTACGTGATACGTGCTTACACGTCGTAATAGGTACGTTGCACGTTGGTAGGTGTAGGTATTTGCACAAATTGCAAATTGCACGAATCGCAAATTGTACGAACAGTGAAAGTGAACGAATTGAGAACTGTACAAACTGAGAAATTGTACCAACTGCTCGTAATTCGTTTATAAGGGGTTCTATAAAATAGTACCACATTTTATAAAGCTCGTTCCTTATGATTTGAGTTCGTGTCACAATCTAAAGATTTGTACAATGAATTCACTGTTGAGAATACAATTTAATCTCGATTCACGATATAGGAATAAGTTTCAACAATGTTATATTGTAAAATGTAAAAGCTCTTCAGTTACGTAATAACAGAGGAGCTCTCTCGAAATGCCGTCACAATGCGGCGCGGATGGTCGGATTATTTGTCAAAAATCTTGAAAAGTACAAATCCATGGAATTCGTCGAGTCCCTCGTGAGGTGGGTGATGGGTGGGGTAGTTATAATGGTCTTTCTATTCACAACACGTCGCGCAAATTGTTTGTCATTATGTTTTAAACATTTTTTGGTTTAAAGCTATGTATTTAGTTCAATTTATGTACTTATGTTAGTGTGATGTTTAGACCTACCTTAATTTTAAACTACCCGTAACTCATCGCTAAAAACTACCTACTCTTTAAAGAAAAAAAAAACGATTCCGATCGGTTTTCTGAGAGAGAAAAATTGTAGATTACACACCGAGGAAAGGAAAGTAAAGGTCTTAGATCTCATGTAATTTTTGACCAAGGCGATGCTGAGGTCAACAAACATGTGATCTGAGGCTTTCTTATTTACTGTCCGAGGTTAGTATACTATTTTTATCCTCGACAGAGGTGGAAAGCGGCAACTTCGTTTAGCGCAGCGGGACGAAAATTGACGCTTTCCGGCCGGAGGGGAGAAAAAGTATTTTCCTGTAAAAACAAGAGACACAAAAAGATTTTCAAGGCACAATTGCATTGAGAAAAAAATTAGATGAAATTGTCGGAAATGAGGCAGACATTCGTGGAAGCTGCAACGGCGAACACCGGTCAGAGTCCGCTTGACCCAAAAACCCCGCAGAGTGGCGTGGGAGAACGATCGCACCGATAGTGTGCGACTCCGGTGCGCTCCACTTCATAATAATTATTGTACACGCTGTAACAGTCACTCGCATTTATAGTAGATTACACACCGAGGACAGAAAAGTAAGAAAGGTCTCAGATCTAATGTTATCCTCGGCTTGGCCTCTGTCAACAAACATGTGAACTGAGGCTTTCTTATTTACTGTCCGAAGTTAGTATACTATTTTTCTCATCGACGGAGGTGGAAAGCGACAACTTCGTTTAGCGCAGCGGGACGACAATTGACGCTTTCCGTCCGGAGGGGAGAAAAAATTATTATTGTTACGTTTGATCGAACCATAATAGTATATTACTGCAGCGGCCAGCAAAAGATGCATTAATGGACGAACGTGTTAATGTGGGCCGAGGCGAAGCCGAGCCGAAGTCCATCCTTGTCGATCCCACATCCGTAGACCCAACTTAGTATCACCCATCTCACTCCACCGACTTCTACTCCTACTCCTTCACCATACATGCTGCTCGGCTTTGGAACTCACTCCCCGCCGACATTCGCGACTCAAAATCGATTGCTATATTTAAAAAAAAATAAAATTAAAAATTTTGCAAAAATCCGCGACGGATGTAGCGTTGTACTTAATTGAAATTTTTGCAAATCCCTCGACTAAAAGAAATAGGCACCTAAGTTACGAAAGATAATAAACCAAACCCTAGAATATCCGTCGGGGCTGCGAGTAAAAGATCGTTCCATTTTTAAATTACACGACAGATATGATTTTATTATATAATTTATTTGGCCGCAAAACCACGAATTTCGCGTTTCCTGAGGTAGGCTCCATAGAGAAAGTTGTTCAGTTTGATGGTCTGAGTTCACCGTTTCAGTATTTGCTAGGCTGTCACTTACACCCTGTATTAAGCCATAGAATGCCACAAGCGAATCCCTCATACGTAAACACAGATAACACTCGTGAATGAAAGGGGTTGAGAAGTATAATACTCCACCATTATAAATTTAATGAGAATGAAAACGAAACGGTCAAGTAGCGGGCTGAAAATAATGATATGAAAAACCGACCCGGGTGGTGTGAAGGTTCCTATCCCCGATTGCCAGACCCGATATCTTGGGTACGGACAAAGAATAGATATGCAAACAGAAAAACTGGTTCAAGTTCGTGGCGGCCGTTAAACCCATAAAGGTATTATACCTTACAGGAATAGAGCAACTGACATGAGTTTTCAAATGAAACCGTTTTTTGGATGTTTTCAGGAGACTATTCGCAGCAAAGAGATTTAATTATTACTACTTATAGAGAGGACATTGGACAGGTTTTCATACAAAAATATTCATCCCGTTGTTTTGCAATATTGAATGCATCATGTCAGTGGGACGTGTCAAACTAGAACGACTTGTTACCTCGAGGTAACAAGTCATGGATTACGATTTGGTTCGCGATGTCCTCTCTATAGTAATAAGTTTAAACCTCCTTGATTCGCAGGCAAAAATTCTAATACTGTCTATAACTCTCAGTCTAACGTGAAATCGTGGATAAATTAATGAAGTAGTGTCAGTATAATTCACAAAATTATCTACGATTTCACTTTAGATTCGCAGTTATTCACGGAAACCGAATTGTAAAAATTGGTAAGAGATTAGAAAACGGTTCTATTGCCTCGCGTCACGTATCTCTTTCTATTATACAGTGGTACCGCTAGGTACATCTCGCTCTCTCAGCTGTCAGTTCCTCTATTCCTGGTATAATACCTTTATGGTTAAACCCCTACATGCGTAATGTGCGGCAATGTGAATGTTCACATACGAGAATGAGCGGCAGTTTGGTAGAAACATCGCTGCGTATGTAGGGTGTACTAGCCACCGCGAGCTTGTATGAAGCTGTTTTTCTGGTAGAATATCTATGCGGTATTACGAATCCCGATTTCAGCATGGATAATGTGCTGTGCCATTGTTGAACTGACAGAATAAAAGAATAAGATAAAAATTTCGCTTTAAAGCTTAATATTTCGCTAACGGATCCCTGAATCGAGATATGGTTTTTCTACACCCACAATATTTTTGAACGACCTATCCAACGACACACTCCACGGTAAAGACGGAAAAAAAATGTATCTCTAGTTTACGTGTAGAGGAAGTAAAAAATTTGCGTCATCTAACGCCTGTTCGGTAATTAATAAAATTGTTTCTGAAAGTATTCCGGTGTTATCTTTTAGTTGATTATGATTTAAAAAAAAAAAAACGGTCAAGTGCGAGTCGGGCTACTCGCGAACCAAGGGTTCCGTACCACACCACCACACAACACAACATTTTAACTTACAAAAAATAGTTATTTGTTATGCTAGGCTGCAAAGTTGTTTTTTGGCGCGAGTATTTGTATTGAATCCTGAGCGTAGCGAAGGTTTCAAAGGTACGAGACGCAGAATAATTTTGCAGCCGAGCGAAACACACAACTTTTCACCTCACAACAGCGAGGAAAATGTTAGGTGCAAGCATTAACTTTAGATCATCATCAGATACATCGCGCTTCATGACGTTGTCCCATTCTATTGCGGCGATATAGTACTCTTGCATTTAATCACTGTCTCACTGCGGTCACGTGTAGCAGTTTGATTGAAAAAAAAATTACCAGCATAAAAAATGTCCTGGTGTGTACTGAGACACTGCGCAAATAATTCAAGAAATGTAAGGAAATGTAAAGGAATAACTTCTCATAGGTAAACTTGATGAATTAATTATTAAAAAGCATTTTAAATATTATTTTAAACGATATTTTTATCCCAGATACTGGGAAAATAACAAAGAGATTTAATCTTATTACTAAATTAATTAATGCAAATAAGGACAAACCCATACGTGAAAAAGAGAAGACAAGAGATATTGCTTTTCAAAGAGATTATGTTCAGGTATAATCTCTTTTTTTTCCACTCAAATAAATTATAGTGAAGGACAAATCTATACGCGAAAAAGAGAAGACAATAATATGCACGAATACTTATGTATGCAAAGCTTGTCTGTAACCAACATAATCTTTTTGTCTTTCTCGCACGTATGGTTTTTACTATCTTTTTATCTGGACTGGCAGAATAGACAAATATTGAATAGAGAGATTCGAATTTTAAAAACTCTTTCCACGCTAGCGGATAAAATGCACTTTTGCACTCAGATTTCGAACGATAAAAATAATCTTTCCGAGCTTGTGAGGTGAAAACTGTTTTTCTCCGGGAAATCTTGGCTGGTTTTTATTATTTTTTGTTATAATGTAGAGTTTTCTCTATAATCACACCAAGTTTGACGCTTGTATGTATTACCGTTTTTACAATAGAGCGAGAAGAAAAAACATCGATAAAAACTAGTTTCTTGTTGAGAACCCCCCTTAATTTTCTACGTTTTGTCATTTTTTTTATTATTTGTTAACAAATCCGCCGTAATAACGCATACTCTGTGAAAATTTCATCTATCTATTACTGTTCAAAAGTTACAGCCTTAAGACGTATCAGCCGTGGCTCCTCTCACTCACACTCCATACTAATCGATGAGAAAGAGCGCGTGGCTCCGGTCAGAATTTTGTTGTTTTCTTTGAAAAATTCGATGATTTTTTATAAATTTCGAAAAAGTAAAAAAACCACATCATTCTAAATTGTATTGTGAACAATATAGTAAATTTTCATTTTGTTCCGATTAAAAATGTAAGAGTAAAATGGTTACAACTGGAAAAAAAGGGGTGACTTTAGAGTCCCTTTTCTTCGGTTTTATTCATTAAAATCGATTTCTAGAAAAACCACATTCTCATATCCTGTAGATGGTTCAGTTTAAATTTCAGCTCAAAAAGTGCCATAGTTAATGAATAAAATGGTTACAAAATTACCCAAAACCGGCAGGTAGCCCCTTAATTAGGTAGGACGGACGGAAAGAGTAGGCTTAGTAATAGGGTCCAGTTTTTTTAGTTACGGAACCCTAAAAAGGTCTTTTAGCCGTAGATTTCAGAATAATGTAAACTACGTGAGGTTCCGAAAATAATCTACAAACTTTTCTCCATCATTATGTAGAACTATATGCTATTATCTATTATGTGCCATAAGTATGTATCTAGTATGTATACACACACCCGGCGACACATCAAGCTATACAAAACCAACATAACCTGGCCGCGCGACGTTATACGTTATTCAACCTATACGTGCCCAGGTTATTTTGGTTTTGTATAAGTAGCTTTATGAGTCACCGTGTTCGTAAATAACATTGTTTTTTTTAATCAAATCCATAACATACGTTGTCCTTAAGGGTATATTATTCGGAGCGCGCTCCATACAAACGTACTATGGTGATATTTTCAATATTAACCAATTAAAGTCAATGAAATTTTGCAGAAACAATCTACAAACAAATTTCTATGCTTGTATGGAGTCAGATTTTCGTTAAAAGGTATAGTTTTCAAGTTACAGTGCCTCAAAGATTTCCATACAAATCTTAAATTAATCCTAGCATTGAAACTGTATATTTTAACGAAAATCTGACTCTATAGAAGCATAGAGATTTGTTTCTAGATTGTTTCTGCAAAATTTGATTGACTTTAATTGGTTAGTATTGAAAATATCACCATAGTAAGTTTGTATGCAGCGCGCATTTTCGCTCTTAGAATCTTAGATCAAAATAAAATTAATGGATAGGCCTAAAGCGCGGTAAGTTGAAGCAAACTACTGGTGCACTTGGTACATACAAACTAGCGCCATTATCTGTCAAATCTAGGGCACTTGCATACAAATTTGAAGTAAACTTTTCATTTGTTTTGCCTCATTTTTCTGGTTTGAAATGTTCGCGTAAGGGCCTATCCATTAATTTTATTTTGATCGAAGCTTAGAATAATATTCTCTTAATTTTTAAATATTGTTGATTACTGTAGCACTAATAATTTCGGTTAAGTATCACTTTATTCGTACCTATTCTTATTTTGTTACTTCTTGGTCTAAATAAATTATGCATGAACTTATATACCGTAGCACCGAATATAGAGTAATGGCTGGAAAAATAATTGGTGACCATTAGTCACAGGCCTCCGATATCTCTGATCCGATCTCAGTTTCGAGTTGTAGATAACACTTGACGTTTTATTTATAGCTGGATTTTAGACACGCTTTTACTGTAATAAAAAGGGACCATTGGAAAATATAGGGGCACTTAGATACATTATTAAGACCAATCAAAGTTGACTTTTTCATCTGGTCTTATAGCTTTGTATGGCAACTTTAGACAGTCTATTACGTATGGGTATTGAACTAAGGTGAAGAACATGACAGTATAGAAAAAAAACGGCAACCTCGAAATTTGAAAATTACAGACAATTCTTTTTAATTATTCTTTTCTACGGCAGGTTGTGATCTGTAAGACTTAGGTTTTTATATCAGTCATTTAGTACCTTACAACAATTTCTAAACGGCAATCGGTAATCTGTTTGGTAATTAAAAAGTTCCCCGGCTACAGTATTAGTATTACTAAGGTTGTATTCAGTTAATGAAAGTAAACAACTATCCCTAAACATGGGTTGAAAAACGAGATTTGTTAGACCTTACAAAAGTGCGGATCCCCTGATCGATTTTCTATGTGAGCTCCAAAAAACTTTGTCGTTTTTCGACCCATGCTCCACAGAAAAAAATGTTATAGTTTCATTGCTCTTAAAAATGTTCTAGTCATTAAAAAATTGGGACGTATATGAAGGCGAGAGTGTGATTGACAAAAAGTCAACATGATTTCTAGTGGTGCCATTCATTCGCTTCCCATAGTCGTCCGCCGTCGCGTAGGAAGCACCGACGCTAGCCTCCCCCCGCGCCGGCAGACGCGCGGTGAGGGGGCGTTGACCTGCCCTTCATCCCTTACCCCCCACTACCCTCCCCCGCCCACATCATAGCCCTTGCAATCAATGTCAACCTTAACTGTGAGTCCTCAAAGGTAATTTTCTCTATCGTATCCCTCTACCCGAGTCAAGCTTGTCGAAAAAAATTATGTGTCGTGAACGAATCGTTTGTGGACTATGCGTGAATCGTTTTATTTGGGTAAACTATTTTTTTGAGATAGGGTTAATGTGAGAAAGGTAAGAACAGATTCAATACAAGGTGTTACAAAAATAGAAATAAACATTTAAGGGGGTGGTTTAGTTAGACCATCAAACTGAGCAACTTTCAGTATAGGACCAATACCGAAATCGCGAAAAAAAAATCTGATGTGCCATACTAAACTACAAATCTACTCGAGCTAAACGTATGGGATAGCAGATTTTTTTTTCGTGATTTCGATGTTGGTCCCATAGTGAAAGTTGTTACGTTTGATGGTCTAAACAACACCCCTTAAAAGAAAAATGAGAAGATTTTTTATTAATTTCGAAAAAGTAAGAAAACCACATCATTCTAAATTGTTTGTAAACAATATTGTAAATTTTCATTTTCTTCCGATTTAAAATGTAAAAGTAAAATGGTTACAACTGGAAAAAAAGGGTGACTTTAGATTCCCTTTTCTTCAATTATATTAATTAAAAACGGATTTCTAGAAAAACCACATCACTTTTCATATAGTGTAGATGGTTCAGTTTATTTTTCAGCTCAAAAAGTGCCATAGTTAATGAATAAAATGGTACAAAGTTACCCAATTTCATTGTAAAACCAGGAGGTAGCCCCTTAACATAAAGGCTTTATTTCATTGCAATCGGTTTATTCAATCAAAAGTTATGAGTACCTAATTAAAGTCAGTGGTCCGCGCGTTCGAAGCCGCGGACGCTGCTAGTAAACAATAAAAATCGGTCAAGTGCAAGTCGGGCTGCTCACGCATCGAGGGTTCCGTACCACACCACAACACAACACAACATATTACCTAACAAAAAAACTTTTTTCTCCGGGACCATTAGCGCAAAACCGACTAACACTTGGCCAGTTTTTATTATTTTTTGATATACTGTAGAGTTTGCTCTATAATCACACCAAGTTTGGCGCTTGTATGTATTACCGTTTTTACCAGATAAACGTCGATAAAAACTTGTTGAGAACCCCCCTTAATTTTAAACTTTTTGTCATTTTTATTATTTGTTAACAAATCCGCCGTAATAAAGCATATTCTCTGAAAATTTCAACTATCTAGCTATTATGGTTCAAAAGTTACAGCCCTAAATTGGTAGGACGGACAACGTAGGCTTAGTAGTAAGGTCCCGTTTTCACCCTTTGGGTACGGAACCCTAAAAACAATTAAAATTCAAACTACACCTTGATCTGTGGTTATGTGAAAAAAATAGGATTTTTCAAAGCATCAGATATCATGAAGTACTTACAGTAGGAATATGATTTGTGAATAATTGTAAATTGAACATATTATTTAAGTTTTGATTAGAGCCAAAACACGATTTTCTCGATAGAAAAACAAGCCATAGTAGCCTCCGTTTTTATCGATAAACGCTTGAAACTGCTGTAAATAATGGCAATACGAGACATGATTTAAAAAAAAGAATTTGATATTTTATAAATTTTGATTAGAGCAGAATTGAACTTATTTAATTAGTACAATCACATAAAGTTTATTTATGAAATAATAACTTATTATTTTATACTACTCTGTGTTATTACTTAGGTAGGTACCTATTCGTCGATTTCGTATGAATTATCTTAAACTCATTAAAATTATAATGATGGGCATACACAAACACATACAATCGTAGAATTATACATTAGTCGCTTCAAAATCGAACTCATCATAATTGACCCGATTACAATTATTAGAGATGGGCCGAACATGCGTTTCACCGATTACAAACATTCGGCCGAATGTTCGGTATTTTTGTTAACGAAACCGAACTTCGGCCGAAAATTTGGCTAAATCTTTCCCCATATATCGGACAGTAAATGTATGGGACAGCAGCTTTTTTTTTCGTGATTTTGATGTTGGTACCATAGAGAAAGTTGTTCAGTTTGATGGTATAAACATCCCTTTAAAAAACCATCAGCATTTATTAAGAAAGGCTCTGTGTACAAAAATGTGTTGATGATACAAACAAAACAACAACAACAAATATAACAATAACCCACAACAAATAAGTATAAGATATATTATTGCATTAGTCATTCAACCTAAGTAAGAATATATTTATTGGGTACAGATAAATTATGTTATGCCTAAATTAAGTTAATTATTTAAACTATTGACTAAACCTTAACTAAATCTACCTTAATTAGTTTGTAATGTAAAAAGTACCTATATACAGGATCCATTCAACCTCAATACAGTCATAACTTTAGTATGAATGTGCCGAACATTTAGGCTTTTAGGCGAACTTTGGCTGAATACGAATATTTACGAATTAAGTAAATATGCCGAATATGCCGAATACCGAATTTAAAACGAACGTTCAGCCCATCCCTAATAATAATGCGCCCAATCGTCACTAGATTTTAACATGGTTGTATTTCAACTCTACCTATAGTTAACCAAAAATCGATAAAAAATATTAAAATATAAAGGCACTCACGAATGCGTCCATCGCCAATTGATGCACCATTTGGAACCTTGCCAGTTCTTATTGAGGGATTTTAAGACATTAGAGAGCTGACGGTTCAATTTTGATTGCAAAATGATATAAAATATTCCGAATAAGATTTCCCAAATGCAATGTGGTTGAAATATCACGACTAATTAGTTTCTTTCCTGATAATAATAGCTTTTACAGTGCGTATCAAGCCTGTACTTCTCATTAAGAGGATACAAACGTATTTATATATCGTATTTTAATAAAGACATAATTTAATTAAATTGGTTCAAATTAAGAAAATAATTAAAAATCGTTTGTATGGTGAAAGCTAACTGGAATAAGTTCTTTTCAACACCTGCTCACCCAGTAATGATCCAATAGATTAGTTTTTTAGGGTTCCGTACCCAAAGGGTAAAAACGGACCCTATTCCGCCTTATTACTTATGACAGATTTGCTAACAAACAATAAAAATAGCAACAAGTAAAAAATTAAGGGGGTTCCTCATACAAGAAACTAGTTTTTTTAAATAGGTTTTTTCTTCTCTCTCTATCGTAAAAACCGACAATTTATTTATTTATTTATATGCATTTTATTGGAAAACGTGCGCTAAAGGCCCCGGAGAAAAACATTTTTTTTAAAGGTAATAATTTGATGTGGTGATCGGAACCGTCCGTGGGCATGTAACCTCGCACTTGACCGGTATTAATTAAAAACTAATTAGGTCGACGAATTGCAAACCTCTATGGTGGCCCTTATTCGACGAACACAAGGAAGTGGTGGCGAATGTCAATCGATCGCCGCCACGTGCACTTGCTCCGCTCCGGCCCGGTCCGGCCCGCTCGCCCGCCGCACAACGTGACCCGCGCCCCGCGCCACGTGAACAACGTCCATGACCATTGTTGTACGCTTTACCCTACTCCTCATATTAGGCTTCTTTACTTCCATTCTTGTCACTCTAAACAGTAGAAACTGTTTGCTGAATAGTAGTTATGCTTTGAGATGAATTAAAGAGACCAGGTATATGCATAGATGAGGTCAGATGTAGGTACGTCAATCAATCACCCACCAGCCTCACCCACCACCCTCACCCACCACTCACTTATTCCTATGGTTTTAAAAGGGAAATATTCATTTGATAAATAGCTTTTGAATTTAATTATCAAGTTGTTTAGTTGAACACACCTTGTTGATAAAAGAGGACAATAATATTTTCGAGACAGGGCATTGGCAAGGATTTCGTTATGCAAAACTACGTTTATAAATGAAAAAAATACGTGTGATTAAAATTTTATCACACGGACCCAGAAAATAGATAGAACCATTAAGGGGATGCCTCCTGGTTTTTGGGTAACTTTGTAACCATTTTAATCATTACCTATGACACTTCGATACTCTGTACGATCGTCTGTAATTTGGGAAAATATGTGAAAATTGACAGTTCTCTTCATTCTAAAGTAGCCAGCCCAAATTCCGCGCCTCGAATCGCTATCACTATGACGAGCTTTAAAGTTAGCGTGCTAAGTGTTTAACGTACCTATCAGCAGCTATAAGTTGGTACCGACTTTAAATAACTTATCGTAAAATCTCTTTATTGAAACTTTAAAACACCTGCACCAGTTCTGTGAATATCAAAGTCACTCTAATCTCTTTGAAGAATCAAAAATAGCGGCATCGGAAGTGTTGCTGTCATGTAGAGTTTGCTCGGCTGTCGAGCCAGCATTGAGATTTCCATTTAGGTTGTTGTATCAGAAGGCGGCCGTTCGAGGCGAGGTGGGAACCGCTGCATATTTGATGCCCGCCGGGTGCCGGCGCCGGCGTGCGCATCAACAATTCACATTGTCACTTACCTAACCGAGCCCGGGGCGATCCTTAAGTAGAGGCCGCGCACTACAACTTTGCTACTATCAATAAATCCAGTCTTAATCATTTTCTCAAACGGCTATGTGCTTTTTCCTCATAATAAATCTTTGAAGCTAACATTGACGGCCCGATAGCTAAGTTGGTAATGAACCTGTCTGCTGATCTGAGGGTCGCGGGTTCCAATACAGCAAGGGGTATAAGCTAGAACGAATTGTAGTCATCATAATAAAAGTTCGGGCTAGAATGTGCTTTCAATAGCACATCGAGGGATTTTCTGGTTATTTGTGTGCTATTTTTATTTAACTATTTTCAATTAAAAACAATAACTATTCGGAACAACTGCGTCTTAACTTGCAAATTTATCGTGCACTGTCTTTATGTTTTAGACCACGTGTACCCTACGAATAAAGAATTCGTAGCGTGTACCATATTATTTTGGCACTCTTTCTATCAAAATTACCTACTTTGTGACATATTTTAACGATGGTTAAATCGCATGTTTTGACTAGTAAGCCTTTAAACCTAATTAGACGTTTACTGTGTACCACAAAGTCTCAAAAGGTACTTATAACGACTGAAAAGCTGGCATTCGATATCATCGTAAATAATGAAATGCAACTAAAACCCAAGCACGTATCAAGACTTTTCTTTCGGGGGGAGGGGATTTAATTTTCGCGGGGGGGGGGGGGGGGGATATTCATAGAAAAACAATGAAAAAATAAGTGCTGTAATAACTTCTCCATACAAATATTCGGATTTCGGGGGGGGGGGGGGGGGATAAATCCCACCTACCCCTGGATACGTGCCTTCTGAAACCTGAGAGTGGTGGCCGAGATTAGGCAAAAGAGAAGTGGGTCATCCGGCAGCGAGGTGGGTTGACGACATCTGGAAAAGTATAGGCAAGACCTGGATGCGACTGGCACAGGACCGAGAAGAATGGCAAAATATGGAGGAGGCTTATGCCCTGCAGAGGGTAGATACAGGTTGAAAATGAATGATGATGATGAACTGAAACCTAAACTAAACCTGTTGTTTTCACCTAAATAAGTATTTCTTTTCTAATCGTTGATTACAGCGTTCCCAATAGCAATGATATCGTGGACAAACCGCAGTCGCCTATAGAGCTGTCGATCGATGTGGCCGTTTATACTGAAATTAAGCTGAAGTACTCTGTATTGTTTGACGACAGCTGCTCCACGGGGACTGCAATATCTAAGGAGTGAGAATCGGAGAGATTAATCCCGTCGCTCGACGACGAACACGTTCCGCGTTTTAGTTGTCAGCGCTTAGCGTTAATCTTTTGTTTGCCAATCAGATTCTGTTTGTTTGTCAATCAGATTCCGATAAAAAATAACACTTTGGTACTGATATGTTTAACGAGATTTAACAACTGTTGTTATGAGATTATAGTACCTACTACAATATGACCTTCGTACTGCTTTAGAATCTTCCCGACACACATTTGGCCGTTTTTTTAGTCTATGTTCATCAAGGAAAATGTTGCATTCTGAAAAGAATTATTCAATTTGTGAAAGAATTATTCAGATCGGCCTAGTAGTTTCGAAGCCTATTCAATACAAACAAACAAACAGAAAACCAAATCTTATATTCGTATTAGACAGATTAAAATATCATACAATTGGTATATTATGCAAAATTAACATAAAAACGTTGTTGTTCGATTACATAATTAAGTACAAATAGTACAATGTATCTTATGATTATGAATAAGTAAAAATGTGTCAAAGACTGACATGCGCCATATGAGAAGAGATAAGTTTGTGTTGTAATGAAACGCCGCAGCCGCTGGCGGGCACGCGGGTCGCATCACAATCACTTTGTATGATGTATCGCTGATAGATTTGTTACTGATACTGATATACTATATTCTTCGTCGTTTGAGTTAAAAAAAGATAGCTTTTTTCAAATTCTTCACTCGGCAACCGATTGCATTTTCACGCTCTATGTGAATGTTTTTTCAAATGTGTTATAAAATATTTGTCAATTTAATAATAATCAATTCTACTAAATAGGGCCCTTCTTAATATGCTGACACTTTTTTAAGGGGATGATCAGACCATCAAACTGAACAACTTTCTCTATGGCACCAACATCGAAATCACAAAAATAAATCGAGTCAAATGTATGGGACATTCATAAAATTAAATAATAGACAGACATTTTGGATAAATAAAAATTGGATTGGATTGTCCTGCTGCGCTAAACGAAGTTGCCGCTTTCCACCTCGGTCGAGGAGAAAAATAGTATCCTCACCTCGTGCAGTAAATTCTGCTAAAAGCTTGTTGATTACATGAGATCTGAGACCTTTCTTACTTTCCTACCTTTCGGTGTGTAATCTACTATAAAAATGTATAAACATAAATTCAGGAAACACATGAATGTAGGTACACAACAAAATAAAATATTAATATTTTTGAGTGCCTACAGAAGGTATAATATATAATAGTATCCCAAACAACTAAACAGACTGTTCTTCAGAAGTTCGTACCTCATGTAGAATTGCTCTCGAGAAACGATTTTATGTCATGCATTATTAAATTGCGTCGCCTGAAGTTGAGCATCGAAGGGAAATTTTAATAAAGCTTTGCCTTCTGAGAGCATCCTATGAGTGCGATAATACAGGATGTTGAAGGTAAGCATATATTAGAGCGAGCCGCATCGGAACGGAACGGGTCGCGTTGCAGCGGAAAATGCGTACTTTACATACTAGAGCGGGCCGGGTTGCAACGCGTTGACGGATTTTGGATCGAACACTGGCTGACGTTTTAAAAAGTTCCGCTAGGAATGGCAAACTACGATGTGCCGTATCGCACGGACGGAAATGCGCCGTGCAAAACTACTTTATAGTCTGTAGCACCCCCACTCCAGAATATCAAACTGAACAACTTTCACTATGGAGCCAACAGAAATCGCGAAAAAAACAGGTGTCCCATATATTTGAGTCGAGTCGGTACCCACTTATATGAAACAGCAGATTTTTTAATTTTTTTTCGATGTTGGCTCGATAGTGAAATTTGTTCAGTTTGATGGTCTGAACCACCCTCTTAAGCATAACTAGGGTGTTTTGTTATACCCTGGACGGGTGTAAAGGACAACCCTCTGCAAATTAAAAAGGTGAACTCAGAAATTTACAGGGTGTAACAAAACTGGGGGTTTTGTTGTTGTTGTAACAAAACTGTAAATGTCAAAGTTTGGATGTTCACATGTTTGTCACTCAATCACGCATAAACATGAACACTGAACGGATTTGGATGAAGTTTGGCGCACAGATAAGCAATGTGGGTGGATTTTTGCACTGCGGCCCGTTCCGATGCGGCCTGTCGTAATATATGCTATTATATTAAATGTAAGCTTATTTAAAATGTCGAAATAAAATTCCGTCAATGTGTTGCAACCTGGCCCGCTCTAGTATGTGTAGTTCGCATTTTCCGCTGCGTTGCGGCCCGCTCCGCCCCAATGCGACGCGCCTTAATATGCTCATACCTTTAAACCGCCCGTATGTATCTTCCAACAAGTGTTAATTTATTAATCAAAACATTTCGAATTTTATGAAATAAAAAAACATCTTTCATCGATGTGGACCCTCTTTGTTTTGCCAGTGTAAACAAAACAACGTCCTGTATACAGGGGAGTCAGGATTTTGCAAATGATACTTTACATTTACAATCTGCTTATAATTAATTCAGGGACCTTCAACTTGTGGACTCGCCGGATGGAGGCGGGCTTCGTGTTACATTATTAATTATGTAACATTTCGCATGGATACAATTTTTTTTGTTAAATATATTATGTCGTTCTTAATACGGTTTTGTAAGGAGATGATCAGACCATCAAACTGAACAACTTTCTCTATTGGAGCAACGACTCAATCGCAAAAAAACAGCTAAGTGTTCCATACAAAACTACAATCCCATTCGACCCAAAGATTCTGCCAGCTGTATTTTTCGTGATTTCGACTTTGATCCCGTCCCATAGAGAAAGTTATGTGGTCTGTTCTCTTAAAAAACTGTCAGTATATAAAGCATATACTTATATGCTTTATATACTGACAGTTTTTAACTGCGACGTTTCTGGCGTGGTCAAAGATGTGCACCACGTGCTGATGGAATGTGCTCGGAACGATACTCTTAGAAGACGGATCCTTAGAAATTTAAGTCAAATAGGTATATGTAGCAGTGTTCTGGCTGCGCCCGCTTCGGATACAGCCAGAGCACTATACAAAATGTATCAGAGTATTGTGTCACAGCGTGTGGTTTAAGGGTGTAAAGAATTGTAGACGTATGGAGCGGCATCTTCTGCAAAGAAAAAGCTCCTTAAATAAAAAAAAATAAAAAAAACATATAAGTTGGAACTATACAGAATGTAACAAAACACCATAGGTATAGTTATATTTAAATGGGCGGTTTCGGTGATTTTAACCATCAAACTGGAGTGCGATAGTTGAAACTCATTCGATGAGCTCAGCAGTTGAAATTGCCAAAATAACTATGGAGATATGCATCTTTCTACTGCTGATTTGACTTTCAAAAATCATAATTCAGGAGTGCGATTTTTGAAAGTAAAATCAGCAGCAGAAAGATGCATATATCTCCTGACATTTTCAACTGCTGAGTTCAACGTATGACATTCAAATATCGCACTCCTGAACAACTTTGACTACGGAGGCAACATAGAATAAAATAAAACTAACGTTCCCCCCCCCCCCCCCCCCCCCCTGTCACACTGGACAGTTTCGGTACTACTGGTGAAACGTGGATGTTCTGAGGTTTCAGAATATCTCTGACTACCTCCTCGGGGAATATAGTCGTGAGCATATGCTATGCTATGCTTCACACAAAACTGCAGTTGATATAATGACGTGAATCCCTTTATAAAATAAACTGTACGTGAACACTCATAAATGATGAATAGCACCACTATAACTATTAACTGAGAGGTGTTAAACACCCTGTAAATAAATTACAGTTGCTACGACCATGCTACGGCGCTACGATGCGCTACGACGGCGTAGTCATTGTGTAGCCGGGTGAATCGACGGGAGCGGTCCCGCCCGCATCAGACATTGTGGCAACTTCCTTTTCTCGACAGATTGAAATGAACGAGCCCCGGCCTCGATGTTATTTCTAATAATTTGTGTAATTTCCTTATAATGAATTTTTTTTTTTTTTTTTTACTTTTGTTTATTTAAAACAAAAACAATGTTGGTCCAGTGGCGAGTAACCTTGCCTGCCGTGCAGGAGGTGATGGTTCGATCCCCATCCATGTCGACTCGTATCAATGAGTTTTTCGGAATTTATGTACGATTTGTAACACCACTGGCTTTTCGGTGAAGGAAAACATCGTGAGGAAACCTTAATGCTTCAATTTCGAGGCATGTATTGTACCCACTGTCCATTATGAGTGGCGACGGGCTCACCCCCCGTCACACTAGACAGAGTTTCGGTACTACTGGTGAAACGGGGATGTTCTGAGGTTTCAGAATATCTCTGACTACCCCCGCGGGGAATTTAGTCGTGAGCATAATGTTATGCTATAAATAACTTGACATATAAATTGAGTATAAATAACTCAATTTAAAATTTCTGTTAATTATTTATCTATTTAATTTAACTCATTTTAAATTGAACATAAATAATACAAATTAATAACTTTTTTAGGGTTCCGTAACCCAAGGGTGAAAACGGTCCGTATCCGTCCGTCCGTCCGTCCTACCTATTCAGGGCTGTATCTTTTGAACCGTAAGATAGTAGCCGTAAGGTAGTTTCACAGAATATGCGTCATTACGGCGGATTTGTTGACAAATAATAAAATTGACAAAAAGTTAAAAGTTAAGGGGGGTTCTCAACAAGAAACTAGTTTTTATCAACGTTTTTCTTCTCGCTCTATCGTAAAAACGGTAATAGATATACAAGTGTCAAATTTGGAGTGATTATAGAGCAAACTCTAGAACAAATAATAAAAACCGGCCAAGAGCGAGTCGGTCTCACGCTTAAGCTCCCGAAGAAAAAAAGTTTTTTTCCAAGTTAATATGTTGTGTTCTGTGGTGGTGTGGTACGGAACCCTCGATGCGCGAGTAGCCCGACTAGCACTTCACCGATTTTATTCTTATAATGTGACAATGTCTAAGATATTTTAGTTAGTTATTGATTACATTCTTCAACTTCAACGTTTTAAATTAATGAGATGAAAGACCTGTTAAGTAAAATTAAGTAATTAAGTGCGTTACGTCAAATACACGGTCGTGATCATTAATTTATTGGAAGAGAAAAAGTTATGCCCATTATTCACGAAATTAGGTTAAACGAAGTTTCTTTCGTTCGAAAACAATTGGGTGTTTATAATCTACTGAATGTTTTTGACGGAATTTCTAAGAATTTATTTAAGAGGGTACCGAGACTCCAGTGCCCTCAATAGTATTTTTCAAATTTCTCAAATTCTCAATACACACATGTACGTTCATGTTTTTTTATTTCTATTTTTTTTTTTTTTTTTTTATCAATTTTTTTGGTGTTTTATAATTATGAAACATTTCCAGAAAACTATTAATTCACATGATAGTTACTGCTGATTTTCAATTTATCGGAGCATCATCATCTCAGCCGATGGACGTCCACTGCTAGACATTCCTTTACTGCGTGTGTTTATCTGCGTATATATTTTTTATCAACCATACTTTTTGTGAATTTTGCCATGCCAATATTTCCTGTATCCTGCAATGAAACGAGAAAGTAACATAGAAAGTTGCAACATTTTTTTTTAACGTGATTATTAGGCTCTTAAAATAGAAACACTATGTAGAGGGTGTTAGGGTAGAAGTTGCATTACTTTAATGTGTGATTGTATTCATAATACATGAACAATAGTTATTTGTTATACTAGGCTGCAAAGTTGCTTTTTGGCGCGAGTACTTGTATTGAAACCTGAGCAAGCAAGGGTATGAGACGCAAAATAACTTTGCAACCGAGCGAAACACACAACTTTTCACCTCACAACAGCGAGGAAAAAAAGTGAATTGCTAAAAAGAACATTGTTTTTTTTTCGTGCTGGCCAGTGACATGTTAATAAGCATTTTCTGAATTGGCGGTATATAAAAATATTGAATAGACTGATTAGAATTTCAAAAACTCTTTCCATGCTAGCGGATAAAGTGCACTTTTGCACTATGATTTCGAATGATAAACAGAATCTTTCCGAGCTTGTGAGGTGAAAAGAAACAAATTGGAAATTCGCAAAAAGAATTGTATCTAATCCTAATCTAATCATACAATCGTTCGATCAGCTGACTACATTTAGTCTTTGATCAAAGTAAAGTTAATGGATATTTACGCGAACATTTCAAACCAGAAAAATGAGGCAAAACAAATGAATGGTAAACTTCAAATTTGTATGCAATTGCCCTAGTTCTGACAGACAATTGTGCTAGTTTGTATGGACCAATTGCCCTAGTACTGTTCTTCAACTTAACGCGCTTTAGGCCTTTCCATAAATTTTACTTTGATCTAAAAGCATTTATTAAAGCATGAAAAGTTCAAAATTGTTTTTATTAATTCTCTATAGGTTTCTTGGGGAAAGTTGTTCTGTATCATGGGTACAATAACCCCTTTAAGTAATGCAACTGTTTACCCTAACACCGTGTACTATGCGGATACCCCTTTCGAAAACGACGAACGTTCACAAAAGATTTCCTCAAACATCAAACGGCAGTGATGGGTCTACTAACTCATATTATCAGTGAGTAGGTAATACATTAGAGGGGCCTATGATTTGATCAGGGTGACTAGCCACTTGTCCGGCCGGCGGTCATCCATCAATGGACGTACAACGTTGTTTAATAGATACTGTTTAGTATCTATCAGTCCGTGTTTGTTCATTCCACATTAATTTACATGGATTTAATAAAAACTTAGTTTTTAGGGTTCCGTACCCAAAGGGTGAAAGCGGGACCCTATTACTAAGCCTACGTTGTCCGTCCGTCCATCCGTCCGTCCGTCCGTCCGTCCGTCCGTCCGTCCTACCTATTTAGGGCTGTAACTTTTGAACCGTAATAGCTAGATAGTTGAAACTTTCACAAAATATACGTTATTACCGCGGATTTGTTGACAAATAAAAAACAAAACAAAAATAAAAAAATAAAGGGGGTTCTCAACAAGAAACTAGTTTTTATCGACATTTTTCTTCTCGCTCTCTAGTAAAAACGGTAATACATACAAGCGTCAAACTTGGTATGATTATAGAGCAAACTTTACAATATAACGACAAAAAATAAAAACCGGCCAAGTGTGAGTCGGTCTCACGCTTAAGGTCCCGAAGAAAACAGTTTTTTTCCATGTTATAATATGTTGTGTTTTGTGGAGGTGTGGTACGGAACCCTCGATGCGCGAGTAGCCCGACTCGCACTTGACCTATTTTATTTTATAATCTTCGGCATGGAATAAAAATTATTATATAGTCACATTTAAAGTACCAGAATTTAGCCTGGATTTGTATTATGATGGCTAAGTCAACGATATACAATACATAAATTATAGATCTACATCTAAGACTCCAGTACAAATATTCATATTCATCGTACAAATATTTGCTCCTTACGGGATTCCAAACCACTAAACCCGGCACAGCAGGCAGGTTCACTACCTACTGAGCTATCGGGCCGCTTTTTTTACATTGTATGAGAATTACTTTTATGCTTCGAATTGCTTCGATTGGTCGTTACCTACGCTCGGCCTGCGGCTCACTTGGTTCCACCAGGTTCCAGGGGGGCCGCATCGGAGCTTCGCTCTTACGCGTAGCTAGCCTTCGGCCTCACGTTCGGTGTCACTTTTACCCATGACCTAGAACTATGGGCACAGGGTCTGGTACAAAATTCTCGATAAAAGTGTCCCGAACAATTCAATGCTTTTACCCAGGGACCGAAACCGGTATCGATAATACCGGTATTTTTTGGGTACAACCAAAATTTTTTTTACAGGTATTTTTAAAGGTAACCTTAATATCATTCTACTAATGGTCCGCGTACACAGATATTTGTTTAAATTAAAAATTGAATCTTCCTAAATATAATAATTATTCAGTTTTTTGAGTAAGTACCTCGTTACTAAATACAAATTAAATTAATTATAATAACAAACTTAAACTCAAACTCAAACGTTAAATTTTAGGTTCAATAAAATGTAAATAACCATCTGCTTTATTATCTCAACCTGTTCAATGCTGTAGCAACATCAAAAATAGTACGCGCGTCGCTCGTCGGATGCTCCAACATATTTGCGTCACCCGCTACACCAACGACGTTGTTGAATCAATTTCGTACTTTTGATTAGCAGAAATTAAAGTTCATTTTTCGGTGTTATTAAAAACACGCGGTTCCGTCTGCGCCGACCCTTACCCGCACTCACTCTCTTTCTATTGAAGGTCATATTTAGGTTACCGGTATTAAAATCGGTTGTTACCTCGATAAAGGTAACATTTAAATAAAGGTTACCGAAAATTTTCGGTCCCTGCTTTTACCTAATAAAACTGGTCAAGTGCTAGTCGGCCTACGCGCGCACTGAGGGTTCCGTACCACACCACCACACAACACATTAACATACAATGTTTTGTTTTCTCCGGGACCTTTAGCGCGAGACCGACTCACACTTGGCCGGTTTTTATATTTTTTTGTTATACTCTAGGTAGAGTGCTCTATAATCACACCAAGTTTATTAGCAAATCCACTATAATAACGCACGTTCTGTGAAAATTTCAACTGTCTATCTATTACTGTTCAAAAGTTATAGCAATAAATAGGTAGGACAGACGAACGGACGGACGAAAGGACAACGTAGGCTTATAAATAGGGGTCCGGTTTTCCGCTTTGGGTACGGAACCCTATATAATAAGTGTCTTAGTAAATGTTAGTCGCTACGGTACATCAATGGTATTTCTCACGAACAGATGAAAAACTCAAAGAAATACTTTGAAACTCAAACAAAAACACTGAAAGTTACTTCGTCCGCATTGTAACGAGAAAAAATATAATATATCAAGCTAAAGTTAATCATTATAACCGGTTCTTACCGCGTTTTTATTTATTTTGGAGTTCCCGATATTTCCCGCGGTAAGAACCCGTTATAATGATTAACTTTAGCTTAATTAATAACCGCGTAACTCTCAAAAATTATAATATATCAGTTTTTAAATGAAATCATATCAAGTTTTTAAACACAAAAAGTTTAATCAAAATCGGTCCTGTATAGTTTTTGCATGATGCTCAAACAAACAGATTAGAAATGTGTGATTTTAAAATAGTTATGCAGGGTTAAATTGATATCATTAGCATCCTTTTAAACTAAGAGTCTACCCATCAAACTGAACAACTTTTACTATGGGAGCAAACCAATCGGAGCAAAAAAAAAAATCTGCTGTCCCATACTAAAATGCACCCGCCGCCGCTGCCTACACGACTCAAATGTATGGGACAGCAGATTTGTTTTTGCTCCGATTGGTTTGCTCCCGTAGTAAAAGTTGTTCAGTTTGATGGGTAGACTCTTAGTTTATAGGATGCTAATGATATCAATTTCACCCTGTATAACTGTAAACCAATGAGCCCACCAGTCAGCAGGTCTAGACCCGAATTTAGGACCTGCTGCCTGTTGGGCTCATTAATTTACAGTATAGTATAGAACGAGTATGATGATGAAATGTGTCTAGTTTTCGTTCTGGAGCGGCATCGCATCGCCCTATATCTCTTTATTACCCAACTTCGGCTATTAGAAGAGCATTAGTGCTTCCTTCCAAGTGGATCCACTAAATGCGCGAGGTCGCCCGTTTTAAGTACCTTACTGAATAATCGAAGAGATATTTTGCTAAAAAGCCGTGATGGTCCAGTGGAGAGTAACCTTGCCTGCTGGGCGATGGTTCGATCCCCGTCAAGGCCGAATCGTACCAATGAGTTTATCGGAATTTATTTACGATTTGTAACAAAACTGGCTTTTCGGTGAAGGAAAACATCGTGCGGAAAAGCAAGTTTCAATTTCGAGGCATGTATTGTACCTACCCACTGTCCATTATAAGTGGCGACGGGCTCAACCCCGTCACACTGGACAGAGTTTCGGTACTACTGGTGAAACGTGGATGTTCTGAGGTTTCAGAATATCTCTGACTACCCCCTCGGTGAATGTAGTCGGGAGCATATGCTTATGCTTATATTTTGCTACATGATGGATACGATCGGTGTAGCAAAACATTCTAGTAATATTTAAATGGGTTCTTCAGACGATCAAACTGAACAACTTTCACTATCGAGCCAATACGAAATCGCGAAAAAAATATCCGCTCTTTCATACAGAACTTTCATAAAAAATTTATAATATAATTACGAAGATATCAAGCTTTGAAATTATTCATACAAAATTTATAAGCTTCGTAATTGTAAATATTATTTGATACATGCAATCTAGATTTTCTAAGATATTTTTCCATATATAAAACATTACTTTTATTAATACCGTCTACGAGTGTTCTACCACAAAGTTTTGTATGAAATTGACAACTCTGCAAGCACAGGCATATCCTCAAGCAGGGTGTATGGGCGTTAGTCACCACGTCTACCCAATGCGGATTAGTAGACTTCACATACGCATCAGAATGACTTCTCGAGCTTATGCAGGTTTCCTCACGATGTTTTCCTTCACCGTTAAAGGAATCCGGTATAAAATGAATTAAACCTTTGACATGACCAACTACAGCAAACAGCAGACAATAGCCAACAAGAGTTATAATTGTAAACAGAAACCTCACATGGATGCGGTTATCGAGCGACACATCGCGCCCACTGTATGATTGATTGAGTATAGGGTTAACCCCCAACTCCGTGGTCCCCCCTCTAGCTAGCTCTCCCCCCTCGCCCTTCCTTAACCCCGCACCGCGTTTGAAGACGCCCGCTGAGACGACGTTGTTCGACACGATGTTCATTTGTTCTGATTTGTTAGATACGAGGGCGCAAAACGATATGGAATGAGATCATTAGAAAATGGTCCTGAGGTTTCGTTTCTACATACACTTGAAATTATATCTGTACTTTGCGAAAAAACTGTTATTTGATCAAAAACATTGCAATTCGGTATGTTTTTTTTTTGAGGGCTGAATCAAAATACATTTACAATTTACATTTACATACGTCTCAATAATAATATTTTCTATGTTAGAGATTTTTAAATGAAAGCAATACAGGTATTTTAAATAAAATAACGTAGTTTTTCGGTCTGTAAACTCCTTGGTAAATTTAATTTAACTTAAAATAACTGGCAATTACGAAAAAAAATACATCCACAAAGGTCAGCCGTTTCCTTGCCGTCTCCAGCATAGAGTTAGAAAAAGGAGGTAGGTCTTTTTTTTTTAAGTAAAGCAGTAAGTTTTTCCCAATAGAGTTAGTATTATTTTCTCTCCGCCATTTTTGAATTTAGAGATTACACCTTTTCATACACTCAGTTGCAGAAACGCTCATTAGAGTTAATCCTCCATTAAATCTCTTGCTGTCACTTTCTGCCTTGTTGACGTAGTAAATGCTAGTAAGGAGTCACGTTGCGGGGTTTGCCTCGAACACTTGTCTCTCGCGTGGTGTTCGCGCGGTTCGCGTCTCAGCCTGCCACGAGGCTCCAAAATCCTTCTCAGTTGTTCTTACTCAAAAACAATCCTCGAGATTGGATAGACACTCCCTCAAATAACTTGACACTGGCGAAATCTAACAAGGAAACGCCATTAAATAAAAATAAAAATAAAAATGCTAGTAAGAGATATAATGGAGGATTAACTTTAAAGTTAACTTTAAACTGAAATTTCTGCACCTGACTGTTACCCTGTTAGCTGCTGTTAGCACACCGACGCGGCAAACCGCGGTAGCGAAACTCCGGTAAAATCATACACTATGAATTTATATTGCGTATGCTGCGTATCTCGCTCTATCTGTCTGTGATTTCCTATAGTCGCATCTCTGTCTGTATAGTATCGCTGTTATTCGCGATCGTCGTTTTCACACAAACGCCGCGGTACCGCCTTTCAGTTTCCTTAAAATTTCGCTTTTTCGTGCGGAACGCGTTTCGCTAGCGCGGTTCGCCGCGCCGGTGTGCTAAAGGCGTTAAAATTATGTCTTCTATCCGTAAAAAATATAAAATGAATACCAAAAAAAAAAAAACTTGACATACCGAATTGTTGCTATTTTGGCATACTAACCAAACATTTGAAATGACTCAATGTCCTAATTAAACTATAAACAAAACAATCACGTTTTGCTATGCGAGTTCCAGATCACAAGTGTACACAGCTTGTTGTGCCAAACCAAGCTATTTAGTATTGGAATCCACATCTAAT
Organism: Agonopterix heracliana; assembly: GCA_963693445.1. Classification (NCBI taxonomy): domain Eukaryota; kingdom Metazoa; phylum Arthropoda; class Insecta; order Lepidoptera; family Depressariidae; genus Agonopterix; species Agonopterix heracliana. Next base: position 12,410,894 of record OY856308.1, on the reverse strand, counting down.
ATCGTAATAACGTCCGGCCAACGAGCCTGCATAGAGAGCACGTAAATGAGCGGTCAGATGAACGAATGGTCGTAAAAGGGCATTGTATTAGCTATTACCCGTTCAGAAGGGTGTTAATTGAGACATCTCCATTAACCTGCAGCGATGTTAGGTCCGCCAGAGTGTGGTAACGGCGTTATAATAGACAATCATGTTCGTAATAAGCTGCTGTAAGTGGAAGCGAACTGCTTAATTTTGCTGGTTAATAAAATAGATTATTATTGTTTGGTTCGCATCGTTATATGAATACACAAAATTGAATGTAGGTACCTATGTTATTTTTAAATCTACTAGCGATCGTATTCTCTTTGAAGATAGTCTAGAATAGTGCAAAAAGAAGATACGAACTGTCTGTTTAAAGCATTTTCAGTTTTGGAATATTTAGGGCCTGTTTCACCACTTCCTAGTAAGCTCTTGTTAGCTTATCCGACAGATATTTTGACATATCTTTCATACAAAATATGTCAAATTATGTGTCGGATAAGCTAACAAGAACTTACTCACACGTGGTGAAACAGGCCCTTAGGGTTTCAGCATTGACTTCTTTTTAATACAGGGTGCAAAACACCCTAGTAATACTTGAGGGGGTGCTTCAGACCATCAAACTGAACAACTTTCACAATGGAGTCAACTTCAAAATCGCGAAAATAAAATCAGCTGTCCCATACATTCGAGTCGAGTCGGTACTGAAGTTTTGTATGAAACAGCTGATTTTTTTTCGCGATGTCGACGTGCTTCATAGTGAATGATGTTCAGTTTGATGGTCTGAAGCAACTCCTTAAGTATTACTAGGGAGTCACGTTGCAGGAATTGACCCGAGCACACGTCTCGCGTGGTTTTCGCGCGTCGCGTTTTTGCCTGCCACGAGGCTCCGCAATCTTCAATCTCTTCTTGTTCTTGAACAAAAACAATCCCTGAGATTGGGATAGATACTCCCATAAATTACACTTGACACTGGCGGAAATGCGGTGCTACGCACAAGCAAAAAGCCATTAATTATAAATTAAAAAAAAATGTAGGTATATTACTAGGGTCTTTTGTTACACCCTGTATAAGATATCAATGGGTTTCAGGGTGGGAACTGCCTCCGTGGTCTAATGGTTAGAGCATTGGGCTCTTGACACGGAGGTCGTGGGTTCGATTCCCACGGGGGGCACCTAGTGAAATGTCACTTTGTGCGTTTTTCCCCAGTTGGTTAGGACATTGCAGGCTGAGTCACCTGATTGTCTGAAAAGAAAGATGATTCCGTGCTTCGGATGGCACGTTAAGCTGTTGGCCCCGGCTACTATCACTGGTGGTAGTAGTCGTTACATAAAAACCACGTCAGAGGCCGTAAGGCGGTTTGAATAAACTCTGACACCAGGGCTTTGCAGCCCACTCGATAAGAAGAAGAAGGGTGGGATGACATCAAGTGGTGACAGGTGGCTAGCCTTTCGCCCAGAAAACACTGCAAAGAAATTCCTCGTTCTGTTTCCTGGGAGGGGTTGATTTTCAAAAAATATCCTAATCCTCTAGTGCCAAATTTTATCCAAATCTATCTAGCGAAACATAGTCCATTCGTTACATTTTAAATTCCTGTTTTTTCCTTTTGACAACTATCAAACACGTTGGGATATTTCAACTAACACTACAGGACATTATTGTGTTTAAGGTACACAGTTATATTACCGTTATGAAGAAATAAAAATGTTGTTCACATTTTGTCCAACTGAAATATAATCATACAGAAGTATGATTTTGAAGCTTTTGCCCTAGATCTCGACGGATCCTGTCCACATTTTAATTAGGTACTTCCCTCTGGGAATATAATTAAGCTTAGTTATAGCCTGTATGATCTCAGAGTAGGGCAAAGGCTTTCACTCACAAATAAGGGTGAGGTAAGAGAGGAAGTGGGCCTACACCGCCACGCGGCGGGCTCGTGTCCAGTGACTCGGGGAATATAGTCAGCATAAAAATAAATATTCTTATGCCATGCATGTAAAAATCTCGCAGTTTTTGAGCTGCACCATACATAGCTAGGTCTCCAAATAGTAAAAACCAAAATCCTGATTCACATTAGTAGTTTTCGCGTGATTCACGAAAGTCTATTCGAACTTGTGTTAATTCGAAAAAAAAAATCGTTCTGTTACCTACAATGTCTTTCAGAAATAATAGGCATACAATGAAAAAAAAGATAGTTTCCTTTGACTGTTTGACGGAAAATCAAAATGGAGAAACACAAATTGTTGGAGCGCTTTTTGATCAGTGATATTCTTTTTAAAACAGTCGAAGCTTAATATTAACAAATATAGTGCTCGGCGCAATGCGGGCCGCATTAATTACAGAAAGTCGGCGGGGCGATATTCGTCGCCCCTGCCTCAGCGGCGGCGGCAGGCCGGGATCACGGCCTGTCCTCCCTTCCGGAATGTCTCGACCCGTGTCGCTATTCACATTTTATCTTATATTCGAGTGCACAAACAAATTTCTTCGTACAATTTGTCTACCTTACATAGTTGAGGATACCCCGTCTTATTGTTTAGTTCTATAAGGAAAAGCTATAGGAGACGTTTTGAAAGGAAGAAAAAAAAATTACTTGTTTTTAAGGGACTTCATTGTTTTTAAGGGACACAGGCTTCAGTTTTTAGAATGCTGCACTCGAATGTCATCTTCTTAGACTACTGGAATGCGATTTTTGAATCTCATTCGGTGAGCTCAGCAGTTGAAAATGTCATAATTACTATGGAGATATGCATGTTTCTACTGCTGATTAGACTTTCAAAAATCGTACTTCAGGAGTGCGATTTTTGAAAGTCTAATCAGCAGTAGAAAGATGCATGAGAAGGCTTTTGTATGAGATTTAAAAACCGTTCAAACTCACGGATGACATTCAAAAATCTTTTCATCTCTCATACTCTGAAAGTAGGTCATTGTTTGTCTATGAAGCGGGTTGAAAGTGAAACATTTCATCCCTAGGGATGAAAAGTAATTTAAAAAAAAAACTACGTTTAATACTGGGCAAAGGCAGAAAATTATACAGCCACACTTCGATAAAATTATATGAATTCTTATTTCTTTATAATGATAAAGATCAATAAATTTGAATTTTAATAGATGTTAATTTAAATAACATTATTTTTTGTTATTTTGAGACTTTTGTAAAAATTATAAACAGACAGAAAAAAGTAATGACGATTAAAACCTTAAAACCGAGTCAAAAAAAAATGGTCGGCAGGCTTAAAAAAAATGAGAGCCAGATGCGCGAAAAAGAAAAAAAGGGAGGGAAAGGGAAATGTTGCTAATTTTTCGGATCCGTTTCAAAACGTGTAAAAATCACCCGGAAAGTCTATCTGTCGCACTCTAGCATACACAATCTTCGTATATTCTTTCTCCTTCGTGTTGGCAACCAGAGTGATTGCCAAACGTTTTGAAACGTAGCTTAGAATGAATTCATCGAGCGATTCAGAAATTGATTTTGCATTATCTAATTTTTGTTTACTTTCCTCGTATTCGAAATGAAAAGCAGAGTGTTTAACTCGGGTGAAAGTCACCCATTTCACACTCGAATTATGGCATGTGAAATCTCGTGTGAAATGGGTGACTTTCAACCCTTAGACTATATAGACAGAGCAACCAGCGGGCGAAATGGTCCCAAAAAAAGTAGGTAAAAACCGTACTCCTTTCAAAAACCTTCCAATAGTCTCAATCATGACGCGAAACGGTACAGACCTCCTGAATCCAAGATAAAAAATTCAGAAAAAATGACTTACATGATCAAATTGTAACAAATTCACAAAAATATGCACAATAAAAAAAAGATTAACATGTTTCACACTTATAAATTAATTTTTCACCATGATTTGAGATACAATAAGCTGATTGAAAATTTGAAAAACTTTTCTTTGTTTACATAGGCCATTTTTAAAGTGTGGTCAGATTTTTCTTTCTAAATTTCCCGCCATTATGCCACGATCAATAGTCGTTTCGTTTTTTTTTCATTACTATTTTTATCAACTAATAGACAACGGTTTTTCGTTCATACAACCTAAAAGCAAAAAAAAATTATTTCACTTTATTAAGTCTTTATTTCTTCTGAACTTTATTTCTACTAACTATGGTGGTGAAAAGGAACATAATTATTAGAGATCGGATGAATATATTTACCTAAACAAAATTTTATACGGAAAACGGAAAGGAATCACGGAAACTGAATATAGATATGCATTTCTGAATAAAGTTAATTAAAAAAATCGTGCCACACGCACTGTTTTGTCACACTTAAGTACCTATCCTCACCACTATGATATTCCGACAACATGAACAACTCGTACAACATGAACAACTCGTACAACATGAACTACTCTGACAACATGAACAACTCGGACAACTTTGTCAACCTGACCAACTGAATTGATTGATAAGGTTGTCCAATTTGTCCATGTTGTCCAATTAAGTACTTTCGACAACAAAACAATTCTGACAACATGAACAACTTGGTCAACTCGGACAACTCTGTCAACTCATACAATATTGTATAAGTTGACCAAATTTATAGTTGTTGATGTTGTCCGAGTTGTTCGTGTTGTCCGAGTTGTTCAAATGTCCTAGTTCTATGATATTTTTTATATAGATAAATCTTTTAGCAATCTCGGGACTTCGGAATGATACTGGGATTGCGTCATAAAATAAAAAGACGCGTCCATTTATTATTCTTGTGAAAAATGAAGTTAGGTAAATTATGCATCTGAATATCCGATCTCTTATAACCACTGTTGAGATAATAATTCGCGTGCATGATAGTCTTTAAACAACTTTCTCTATGGGTCCAAGGTCAAAATAGCGAAAAAATCAGCTATTTCATACATTTTGGTCAATTAACTATTTTTTATTAGCCCCTTTCATCCCATTGCTGAGCAAAGGCCTCCCCTTTCAAGTAACTATGGAACAACAAATTTATTTCGTGCTTTCGATGTTGGCTCCATAGTGAAAGTTGTTCAGTTTGATGGTATGGAGCATTCCGTTCGATATGCAACGCATTTAATTTTACACCCTGTATAGTATAGTTGACTCCCAAAGATGACTAAATTTTCCCAGATTCTAAGGGAGATGGAATTCTGCTGGTAACCCAAACCACTCACACACTGAAAGGTTTAAACATGCGTAGAACGCACCTGTCACGCACACATCTGTCAAAAAATGGAACCTTTTTTGTTTTCCATTTGTGAGGCGACGTTCCATCTAGATAATCTAAGTTTCAACCCTTGGTTAACAATCTTTGAATCTCATTCGGTGAGCTCAGCTGTTGAAAATGTCAATATTACTACGGAGATACGTATCTTTTTACTGCTGACTTGACTTTCAAAAATCATACTCAAGGAGAGCGATTTTTGAAAGTCAAAACAGCAGCAGAAAGATGCGTATCTCCATAGTAATTTTGACATTTTCAACTGCTAAATTCACCGAATGAGATTCAAAAATCGCACTCCTGGTCTCTTGATGCATACCTAATATTTCCTAAAAACTTTAAAACCGGCCCAGTGCAAATTGGACAAGCAATTATTGAGTTAATAAAAGATTAAAAAAAAACAAGATTCATTTTTGAACTCTCATTTTGAAAGCTTTTATTTGATTCCAAACACAATAACGAAAAATTGTTATAACGTGTTCAACATAACAACTTTCAAATAAGCTAAATTCAGACGTAAATTTTTCAATGACGTATAACTCGTATTTCACGAGCCTATCTAAACTATTATAAAACTGATGAAGTGTGTCTGTACATTGAAGATATTTACAAAAAAAAGATTACGATATGGTTTTTAGGTATCCTTGACTCGAAATAAACCTTTTTTAGAAATTTTGTCTGTCTGTTTGTCTGTTTGTTTGTGTGTTTGTTTGTTTGTTTATTTGTTTGTTTGTTTGTTTGTTTGTTCGCGCATCACGCAAAAACTACTGAACCGATTTTGATGAAACTTTTTTTGTTTGATAGCTTATGATCTGACTTAAAATCTGGTATATAATTTGTGCGGACGAAGTCGCGGGAAAACACTAGTAATTTATATTTTCCATGATACAAGTAAGGCTAGGTTCACATGCATGAGGCTCACCGCTGTAAGCTTGATAACTAATTAATCACTGCCTCAGTAAACGGCGTGATTTCCGCAGGGAGTGAAAAATGCTGAGCAACGATAAAAGTGAGAAGGGTCGCGCGACGCCATCTGACGCAATTGTAAGGTGCTTCTGAGCTCTCAGCGATATTTCTCCACGTCTCGACGACATCTCACAAATTACTAATATCTCCACGACCTACTTACGAAATTTAATTCAATTCAGTATGTGTTAATCTCTTAACAAATTAATCATACTTAAATTCTGATAGACTGCAGTAACAAAATTGTTGAGAGTTGCGTTGTGGGTCTGGTATTGGGCGGTCGCTTGTCGGTTGTCCCATCCCCGGCCTACAGCGGAATTCCAGTGGTGGCTCAGGATATTGTTCTTTTATAAGAACAACCCTTGAAGTCACCAAAATATCAATATAACCGTACAACGTCAAGCACTTTTGCTACAAAAACTCGACATTGGCAAAATCATCTACACCAAGATTGATGCCATAACCTTAAAAATAGAATAGAACAAAATTGTTAAGCTACTTATGTAATAGAACCGGTAACCGTAACCGGTAACCGGTAACCGTAACCGGTAACCGGTAACCTTTCATAACGTGTGGAAATCAATCTGGATAGTCTATCTATCTCACTCTAGCATACATATCTTCGTATGCTTTTTTTTCTTCCGCATGAGCACCCCGTGTGTTTTCCACGTTAAGCGGGCACTACACTCTCGCGAAAACTTCTCGACGAGAATTTTCGGCAAAAAATTCCAAAGGAAACTTAGTCATCCACACTCTCGTTCTCGGCCTTTCCTTTCTGTACTCGGCGAGAATGTAGTGCCTGCTTAACGAAACGTAGCCTCAGTAAAAGAAATCATCATCTGACAGGTGTACCTGTGTGTTAATTCGACATTAACTTTTTTCATTTGTTTTATTACAGGAGACGTATAGACGGTGGGCGTGCAGCACGATGGTGCCACTGTGGGTGGAGGAGGGGTCAGACGAGGGCGAGGAGGGGGGCAGGGCACGGCGGGAGCCGGCGGAGCACGCTGCGCGCTGGCACGCGCGGCACCTGGAGCGCGTGGGTCACCTAGACCGGCGGCGCGGCGGCGGCGTGGTGGGACGCTGGGTGCGCGCCGCCGCCGCAGGCCCCGGCCGGCCGCTGGCGCGCCTCAAGCCCTGCCTCTCCGTCTGCCAGCTCGTCGAGCAACACTGCCCATACTTCCTGCCGGCGGACCGCGCTCCTGCCTATCCCACACAGTACGCTGGGGAGCCCACATTCCTATGCCTTGGTGAGCAACTCATCTTCTCAACCTTTTTAGTGTCGTGACCCTATAAGACAGCCATACAATTATGTACCTTCGAGCCCCTCACTTAATTAAAAATGTTGTAACAATTGATTATTATTAAAAATGAAGGCCCTGGGAAGACTTTAATTCCGTCATTCACAATGGCATAACACCGGAAGCGTGGAGGGAAGTGTTGTCGTTTTGTTCTTCAAGAAAGGAGATATAAAACCCTCCTCAAAAACTACAGATCGATCTCACTTCCGAGTCACTTCACGTCTATAAGTTGTTCTCGAGGGTTATTAGTTATTACGAACCGTCTCGCTCGAAAATTCGACGAGTTTCTGCCCCCACAGCAGGCCGGGTTTCGAAAAGGCTACAGTCCCATAGATCACATCCACACAGTAAGGCAGATTATACAGAAAACTGAGGAGTATAATCAACCTCTGTGTCTAGCCTTTGTGGACTATGAGAAAGCCTACGACCCGATCAAGACTTGGGCTGTTTTGCAATTCTTGCAGCGATGTCAGATCGACTGGCGATACATTGGGGTGCTCAGATGTCTGCGTATAACGCCGCCACTATGTCCGTTCAAGTACACGATCAGCAGGCGAAGCCGATCCAACTGCTAAGAGGCTCTCCTCTAAGCCGACATAGGGGAATGTTATTTCCCCGAAACTGTTCACCAATGCGCTAGAAGACGTCTTCAAGATGCTCAATTGGAAAGGACGAGGCGTATGTGTAAAAGGCGAGTACATTGCCGTCATGACGGAATCGCTACAGAACCTCAGTGGGATGCTTAGCTTAAGGTCGCTACGGTTCAGTCTCGGCATGAACAAAGTCAATAGACATGACGAAAGTCATGCTTGATTCTCATGTCGAGCCAGAGGCGATATACGTTGGTGAGGTGGCGGTAGAAGTTGTGCAAGAATATGTCTACCTTGGACAGGATTACATTATACGACTAGGTAGAAACAACTTCGACAAGGAGGCTGCTAGGCGTATTCAACTTGGATGGGCTGCTTTCGGGAAACTCTGTCAAATATTCTCCTCGGACCTACCACAATGCCTCAAAACGAAAGTGTTCAATCAGTGCGTCCTGCCAGTGATGACCTATGTTGCGAAAACGTGAACCCTGACGATACGACTAGGTAGTTCATCAATTCAAGGTCGCTCAGCGAGCTATGGAGAGAGCTATGCTCTGTGTTTCTCTAAGAATAGATCACATCAGAAATGAAGTGATACGTCAGAGAACCTAAAGTGGTTGACATAGCTCAGAAAATTAGAAAGCCGGAATGGACTGGTCATATCTTCCGAAGAACTGACAACCGATGGGGTGTCAGAGTCTAGAGTGGAGACCACAAACTGGTACGCGTAGTGTGGGACGCCCTGCTTCCTGCTGGACAGACAACTTAAAAAAAGTAGCGGGGAGCGACTGGATGAGAAAAGTCGAAGAAAGTTTTGTGGCGCGCCTTGAGAGAGGCCTTTGTTCAGCAGTGGACTATGATAGGCTGATGATGATACCTACTTTACTCGATAAAACTATGTTTCGTATCCAATTCTTATTTTTTGTTCAGTTTTTTGGTCTAGACTAGACTAGTATCGTAGTCTCGTAGACGATTTTTTTTTTTGGCTTACGCTAAACTCCTTCTTATGCTGTGCCAGTATGGTCCTTTAAACTGTTTACGTACGACTAGGGTAAACTATACAATGATTGGCACCTTAAGGCTTAGCCAGACTTAACTTACTTATAACTAATTCAATTTTATGTTTAGACATAATTAACCAATTTCTAATTATAGATTGGGGTATAGGTTATTAAATAAAGGAGTATTCTAGTATACATTATCAGAGCTTTAATAAAAAATTTGCGAATTAAAAAATATATACCCGAATGTATAGTTATTGGCACCTTAGGTACAAACATTGGCACTATGTATCAGTCATTGGCACTAAACATTAATATCTTTTATTTTTACAATTTTGTACAAATCAATGAGTACAAACCAAAAAAATGTTAATTTAACTGAATACTACTCATGTCTCTATATAGCAGCCTTAAAATTTTAGTAGATTTCTTTAATTATCGGAGTCTTAAAGTTGTATTAAAAAATTAGATAGTTCATCTTCATTACGGAAAGGTTTGTTACTTTCAAATATTTTTTTCATAGGTTTAGGAAGCACACAATTCTGTGGTGATTTTCCCAGTAATGTAAGTAGTTTTGGTTTAAACATTTTTTTTGAAAATAATTTGTTAATTTTATTCATCTACCTTGCTATCAATTTCTGCCACTGCCAATCATTATACTCAGGTACAGTGCCAATCACTGTAATTCGTGATGTAATCAGAGAAAGGTATAGGAATATCTAAGTTTAGATATTCCTGTACCTTTATCTATAAGGTTTGCATAATCTTTAATCCCAGGAGTTTGTGTAGTCGCGCTGATATCTTACTTATTGTCTTTTGTAAGTGGTTGATCAAAAGTAATCTTAATTTCCTCCGTGGTCTAATGGTTAAGAGCATTGGGCTCTTGACACGGAGGTCGTGGGTTAGATTCCCACGGGGGACACCTAGTGACATGTCACTTTGTGCGTTTTTCCCAGTTGATAGGACACTGCAGGTCACTTAATTGTCTGAAAAGAAAGATGATTCCGTGCTTCGGATGGCACGGTAACCCGTTGGTCCCAGCTTCTGTCTCTGGTAGTAGTAGTCGTAGCATAAAAACCACTTCAGAGGCCGTAAGGCAGTTTGAATAAAATCTGATACCAGGGCATGCCCACACGATAAGAAAAAGATTGGAGTCACGTTGCAGGGTTTGCCCCGAACTCTTGTCGTTCGCGTGGTGTTCGCGCGGTTTGCGTTTCAGCCTGTCACGAGGCTCCACAATCCTTCTCAGTTGTGTTCTTACTCAAAAACAATCCTCGAGATTGGATAGATACTCCCTCAAACCACTTGACACTGGCGGAAATGCGGTTCTAGCGCACAGGTACATTAATTATTAAAAAAAAAGGTATCTTCTAGACATTTTGAAGGTGTTTTTTAAAATATTTAACGGTAAGTCATCATCCCTTGACACCATGCCTTCGATTGCAACGATTGGCACTCAATAGAATAACAGTGATTGGCACTGTACCTGAGTATAATGATTGGCAGTGCCAGAAATTGATAGCAAGGTAGTTAAACCAAATTCTAACATTGTTTTCTAAAAAGTGTTAAATTGCAATACGTTTCTTGGTCTAATATTGAAGGCTAAATATTATAATTGATTTTTAGTGATTGGCATAGGTGCCAATGAATTACACTTTAGTACAAAATTAAAACTATTGATTGGCACTCTATTAATTTAAGATTTTGTTAGACAAATTGTCGTAAACCCATTAAAATCTATTATTTATCATAAAACAAAACAAAATAACACACTTAATATCTTATGTTTATATAATTTATATGTAAATAATTGTCGTTCAAACTTACTCAAAGCTAGTTAAATTTTTAAAAAATGGCGCCATACTGGTTCTTTCTCCCGTCAAGAAATTTGTTTTTTATACAGCGTTGTCAGGTTATATGTTACAAATATTACCATTGAAATTTATGAATTTAGACATTTACAAGAACCCAAAAAAAATACCAAAATGTATTTTCTGATATAACAATTCTTAATATTTGTGTTGAAAACGCAAAGTGCCAATGACTAGTGGTGTGCCAACAATAGTATAGTTTACCCTATTTAAATACCATAAAACACCCACAGTTAATCAGCAGCAAAAGTGAGTTTCTTTGTTCCAATTTTACCTCCATCCATAGACGTAGACTCTAGCGATAGACTTGCTCGTTCATACAAACAACATGTTCAAAAACTCTTCGGGAACATTAGTGCCATCTAGTTTATATAAACAGAAACTACTATAATTTGGTCAAAGAGCATCACTGACCAAGACAGATGCGACAGTTCATATGTATGTTAGGTATTATACCTACTATCTGTGAAACAATAATGTGTGTATGAATTTGTACAAAGTTGTTTAAATACTAGTGGTGCCCTCGACTACCTACGCGCAGACTACTGAAATACGTACACACGGCGACACATCAAGCTACGCAAAACCAATATTAAGCTGGCCGCGCGACGTTATACATTACTCTACCTACGCGCGGCCAGCTTATTTTGGTTTTGCGTAACTTGATGTGTCGCCGTGTGTACCTGAAACTTTAGAATTAAATACTTACTCATAACTTTTGATTGTGTGAACTGAACAGATTGCTATGAAACAAACATAAAAATGTTTCCCAAGCAAAGCCTTATACAGGGTGTTTCATAAGTAACAATAAATTTTTGAAACTCATAAGGGGGTTGTTTAGACCGTCAAACTGAACAAATTTCTCTATGGGACCAACATCGAAATCGCGAAAAAAAAATTTTTAAATCCCATACATATTTTAGCTCTTGTCGATTTGTAGAGTATAGAACCTAATTTTTTTTTTCGTGATTTCGATATTGGTCCCATAGTGAAAGTTGTTCAGTTTGATGGTCTACACCACCCCCTTAAAGGTTTATTTGTATTTTTGTAACACCTTGTATAGGGTGTAAAATTAAATGCGACACATACGTAGTAGAGTAGTAGAGTAGTAGAGTAGAGTAGTAGTAGTAGTTGTTCAGTTTGATGGTCTGACTGAAGCACCCCTTTAACTAAGTGTCGCATTTAATTTTACACCCTGTATACCTTCTTAATATGCTGACACTTTTTTAAGCGGATGATCAGACCGTCAAACTGAACTACTTTCTCTATGGCAACAACATCGAAATCGCGAAAAAAAAATCGGCTGTCCCATACATTTGGCTCGAGTAGGCTTGCTTGTATGGAACAGCTGATTTCTTCATCTTGTTCATCTCAAGGTAAAAAATATATGTTTTCTCATAATTCGGTATGTCAAGTTTTTTTTAGTCATCATTTTTATATTTTTTACGGATAGAAGACATAATTTTAAGACACCTATTTTATTCTTATTGCGATTCATCGAGTTTATCAATATAAATTTAATTTTTAAATTATTTTGATCTGTAATCTCCAAGTGCAAAAATGGTGGAGAGAAAATAATTCGAACTCCATGGAGAAAAACTACCTACTGCTATATTTAAAAAAATTAAAACCTGCCTCCTCTTTTTAACTCTATGCTGGAAACAGATACGGCAACATCAAATGTCAAATTCTGACATTACGAATGTATTTTTTTTTCTTAATGGTCAGTTATTATAAGTTAATTTTATGTTTACCAAGGAGTTCACAGGTATGCCAGTGACGTCACTGGACGGACCGAAAAACGACGTTATTTTATTAAAAATATCTGTAATCCTTTCATTTCAAAATCTCTGACATAGAAAATATGATTATTGAGACAATTATCTCGAAATGGTTTTCGATTCAGCCCTCCAAAAAAAAACTTGACATACCGAATTTCTATCCCGCAAACAAGTGGTAAGTACATAAAAATATAATCTCAAGTATCAACTATCTTAGCGTGATTTTCAATGTTCGTCCGGCAACCGCGATAAGTTCAATAAATTGTGCCTATTTTGTGCCCTCTGATTTAAGTCTCTTGATTCATCTATGATCATTATACCTTGTCTCTTTTTCTTATATATCACTTTTTGGGTGCCGAAATGAGACAAAATGTAATGGACTTACCCAATCTTAAGGAAATTAATAGACTTTCCTATTTTCGCAAATTTAAATTAATAATTACATTTCCTTATAATTTTACATACTGACCTTATATTAGAATAGTATTTTACCTTACAAAAGATTACAGGTGGTTTTTATTTATTAAAAATATTTAAATAAATTGTTATAAATTATTGTAAAAAATGACAGATTGTCAAACAGATGGTCTGCCATTCTCATTAGTGCAAAGGAGACTAACATCAATCAAGTAACATGCAGTTCCTACTGATCACCGTATCTAGTACTTTAGTACATTGATATCGTTGCCTCCATCAGTTGAATCAATAGCCATGAATAGCATACCCTCTGGCGATGGCGTAGAAACGGACATACGAGTAGGATACATTTTATCCTTAAATTGAAAAGGATCATCTAGGGTTTCAAGAGTTTTCTCGAGTTGTCGAGATTTTTTTTTATTTTACAAAACATGTTGTCTTTTCTTATTTTAGCGGGACGAAAGCTGACGCTTTCCGACCGGAGGGGAGAAAATATTTGTTTCAACCAGGAATTCTCTGAAAATTGAAAAATCGGCCCTAAATTAAACAATAAATAAACTTGACATGCACGTTTTTTATACATAATATATCGTTCTTTGAATTGATTACTCGAGTTCTCGAGTTGTTGAGATTTTTTTTCTCGTCACGACTTATGAGAAATCTCAACCAAAAACACACGCATAGCCACGGTCTAAAGCTAATCTAATATAAACTATTATCAAACTGTAAAAGAAGTGTCCTCTTACAGTTTTTAGTTTAGTTTAGATTTAGATTCCCAAATTGAAACGGCAATATACCACGGATAAGGAGATACTATTATAATAATTACCAAAGTATGAATAGTTTTGATTTGTTGCGGTCACTGACATATACTCTAGCGATAGACAAGCTCGTTCAAACAAACAACATGCCACGCAAAAAAACACAATTAATGACACATTGCGGTCTGTCATTGTCATAGTGACGAAGTGAACTCGGGAACATCAACGCGGTTCAAGTGGAACATGTTGTTTCTATGAAAAGGCCTGTCTATCGCTAGAGTGTAAGTCAATGGTTGCGGTATCGTTAGGTATTTGTAGGTAGATAAGCCTGCTCCAGGAGCCTGCATAGGTCAAAGAAGTTGTGTTTTTTACGGGCAACGAATAAATGATAGTCGAATTAGCTTTGATTAGTCCTTATCGTCTCTTGGCTGCGATTCAAAACCGGCAACACAAAAAAGCGCCATACTGCGAGAGATGCAAGAGACGTTTCTCTTTTTATATTCCTACTTATTCTACTTTGACCAATTGTTGCTCATGCCTTTTTGATTTAACTGGTCTTAGCTAGCCGTTTGTCTCGCCAAGGCGTGATGCTGGCACAAGTTCAAACCATTATTCTATGACAATTTTCGGACCGAAGCATCTTACAATGTTTCCTAATGCATTATTATCTAGATGTTATGCTCTCTACATTATCTTACACAGACCGTCAAATGGTCGTAAAAGAGGCGTGCAATGATTTAGTTAATGTATCTTGTGTATTTCAGATGCCCGTATACCAGAGACGGGGGCGCAGTCGAATAAGTCCAACTACGGGTCAGACGAGTGCTGCTACTGGTACTGCGAGGGGCGGCTGTGCTACCGGTGCGAGGCGCGGCTGAGCGAGTCGGTGCGGCCGGAGAACGAGCGGTGTGCGGCGGTGGAAGAGCGCGTGCCGTCGTGCTCCGTGCCCTACCAGGCGCCGGCAGCCGCGCCCGCAGCGCCCCGGCCGCCCCTCGCGCTGCTCGCTGCTGCGCTCCTGCTAGCACTCGCCGTTCACGTGCGGACTCACTGGACAGTGCCCACGTCTCTAGTGAATGTGCGTGACTCGAGGTTATAGTTTTACGTTAACGTGCGTCGCACTCCCACGTCTTGCGATCGGCCAGACTACGATCGGAACTGCATTAGTACATTATTTATGATAATAAATTACGCGCGGTTACGAGTTCGATGATCGTCGCGACTCGCGGCGCGGCGAGCTTGAGCCGCCTCGCCGCGAGCGCGCCGGTGATGTAGACTGTAAGTTATTCATTATTTGTGTCCGATTGTTCCCACGGTTCAAAAAACACCAAATGTTCTGAAAATATTACGTACGCATTTTGTCTCGAAAGCGCTGTTTTGCGGCGTTCCGGCCAGTATGTTTAATATTTTTGGCACAGTTATGAACAAAAATGTAAAATAATACTTTTGTTAATTAGGTTTGTTGACAGTTTGATTGTTCATAGGAGCTAATCACCGATATTCTGAATTATTTTTGCTATATAGTTTTATAGAAGCAATATTTTACAAAACGTTTGCAAAATGAAAGTTTATGGAATGAATGTTCACCATAACGTCAGTGTACATACAGACGAGGGGTACTTTGTGTTAGGGATTGTGTGTTGTATGATACTTTTTATACCTACGTAGGTACTCATGAGTCCTACAGCAAATGGCATTATCATACGCAATAATTTTATATATACGCACCCGGTATCGAACAAGACAAACCACTTACAGTTTTGGGTTATTCGATCAATCTATCGATGTCGTGTTGAAAGAAAAAGACTTTAGTTTCGAGTCACTTCTACATGGTGAAAGACAAAAGCCTCTCTCAGGATGTCGGAATAGATATTGGAAGACCTCATTCAATAAGTTTTTATGACATAGTTCCACTAAGAATACAGTTCAGTTTATTTAATAATAATATAATAAAATCTTTATTTCAGACCAAGGTCCACATTGGCCTCTTTTGAAATGAGTAAAGAATTTGAGTCGATAGTTGTCCAAATTGCTGCCAAAGCTGATGACAAAATAATTTCCATTCGTTAAATTAAAATTGTTGTCTGATTTATGAATAACAGCGTTTTTTAAGTAAAGCTAATGCCATGAAATCCTAGGTGTTAAAAATTGCGAACCCATTGCTATGAAGAGCTAATTTGAAGCTCAACGTTTTGTGAACCGATCTAAACATGTCCTCTAACTAAATATACACCCAAATACACCGCATTTCATGATACTGTAACAGACTGGACGGATGGACGGACAGAAAGACTGACAGACTGGCACAATGATCTTGTGAGGATTCCTTGTTTACTTAATACTAAAAATATAGATCGATAGATTGAAATAAAAAACATCATCGAAATTAAACCGACATCTAAAGTTTTAATCTAAGAATGAGCAGAAATTGAAGACCGTTGAAAAGAAACAGTAAGTCTTTTTCTTTTATCGCGTACAATGATAGGTTTGTTAATCCCAATCGGTCCTTAGAGAGTTATTTTTGTAATGTTGCATACCACTAGGGCCGGGCTGGTCAATGGCAGCCGGACAAACGGTATACTATCGGAGCTGCCACGTAGAATACGATTCTAAGCTCATCAATGATAAAAATCGAATCGACTCAAATATTCGTTTTAAAGTATTGGGTGGCTTCGGTGGCGCACTATCCGGCGGCCGACATCAACAGTCCGACTACGAACGCCTAAATAGCTGGTCTATATAAATTGACTAGGTACGTGAAAAGTAATATAGGGTTAATTAAAAGTAGTTGTTGTTTTGTAAGAAGTAAAATGTGACTATACATATAATGAAAATTATATGTAATATATCCGTCTTATGAACTATCAATTTTATTCAATGTAATGCAGATGTAAAATGGTTGAAAATGATTTTTATATGAATTGATTTTTAATATTGATTGTATAATATACATTGTGTCAAGTGTACAATGAAAAAGCACATTCAACATGGTTATAGTCGTTCACATATGTAAAGATAACATATTTTGTTAGTTTGTTTTATTTTTTGAAAATATTAAATGATAACCGCGACGTTAACACTCATATGTGATCGAAAACAAAATATAATTAATGGTTATTAAGACTTTATTGAATGGACATTTGTTGAAAATATTGTCCTCAAGCGGGGATGTAGTTGTTGTATTCAAATGATAAATGATAATAATATTAAGTAAGTTATTTTTTACGTTTTTATCGTGTACATAATGTCAAAAAGGTTTGTTGTTTCCACTCCCATACTAAAAGTCACCGAAGGTGCTAAAGGTCTATTAAAGCTTCTTAGAACATTATTTGTAACTTCTGAAATACTTACAACCCGGTCCGTGAATAGAGTCTGCGGGGAAGGTCGCGGCTGGCCCGGCGGCCGGGCGAGAGCCTGGCCGCGCCGGGTCGCCGTCACCGGCCACACACGGTGCAACCCGTGCCCTGCCATCATATCACTCGATATCTATTTCCAATAACACTAGACACCTAAATATTTTCTTAGTGTTTTCAAGAGAATGTTTCACTCCAGTAAAGATCAATATAAGAGGTAGACTAGTTTATAATTATAATAGTTGTGTGAAACAGAGGCCGTAGTCATCGATCAGTCAGTCGTTATTGTTTCTGTCGAGTGTCTGCTCGTGATCCCCAGTGCCTTCACTCGCCTGAAGTGAAAGTGAAGTGCGTCGCGTACAAGAATACAAAACTAACAAGTTCACTAGAATCGTTCCATCCGTGAAAGCAATGAATTTTTTATTTTGGCTAACTGTTCGGAAATTCTCTCATGTTATTATTATACACAGTAATGAATACACACTAGTGTCAGTGAGTAAATATGTTGAAAATCATAGTAATAGTCTCTTCAAGAGAATTTATTGTAGGTATTATAGGGTTCGAATTGTTTACGATAAAATTCAAAAGTCGATTGATTACAGACTTTGTACCGACAAGTACATACGTACGGAAATGGAAAATAAAAATTAAACTCATGGATAATACTTTTGTTTCATAACCCTCTTGATACTTTTTGGTTGGATTGAATTAAGTAATTAAATAAATAAAAATTGAGAAAGTTTAGACAGTTGTAGCAACATTATATAAAGTGAATTGGATGGCACCCAACATCGTTACCTAGAACGAATTTGTTTGCGGGCATAAAGCCTAGCCTAGCTTCACGGTTTCTACTTAAATGTAAAAATTATTATCAATGTGTCTAAACTTAGTAATAGAGAATGAATTACTAGAACATAATTAATTGGAACAATTTCGAGCACTCGTTAAAACTTACACATTGACCGTACATTCCTTCTTTGTGAATGTTTCTACTCTATAGGTACACTCTTGATATCTTCACTTGTTCACTATTCTATACTAGAGTAGATATAAAAGACCAAAGGAACGGAGTTCGGTTCGAATGTTGAACACAAAATCTATATCATACTATCGACCTTTCGGTATTGCAAATTTAGGAACTCAAAATCGCGAGCTATGTTCTAATGTAAACATAGAAATTCAATAATTAAAGCTGCAAATAGGCTTTACATAGTCAAAATTCTTCATCATGATCATTAAACAACCTTTAGTTATTTGTGATGTTGATTTCATAGGGACACAAGGTTAGCAATAATTCGTAGTAAATAACTGATAAAAGATATAGCCTTCACAAGTTATCCATGAGTGGTTGGAGTCAGCAGGTAATGCGATAGTCAGGAGACAGGATGCTCAGGGGCGTCGCGCGGCCGCTGCTGCCGGGACGCGCAGTATACAACTCGCAGTATGCAGCTCGCAGTATGCAGCTCGCAGTATGAAGCTCGCAGTATGAAGCTCGCAGTAAACAGTATCTATGCACAGTGCGCCGGCGACAGCAGAGCGGCTGCAGCGTCTCTACACTCTCCACCTCCCGTGCCCTTCTTTGTAGGTTAGTATAACGGGTGTACTTTAATGTTTTGTTGAACGTTTGGTGATAGTGTGAACATTACGTTTTTGAATAATATACGTATGTTTTGATGTACATAAATAAAGTGTAAATGTTTAACGCACAAATAATATGAAAAAAGAAAGCTGATTATGTAAAGCTGTACGAAAACTTATGTATTTAGCTGTAACTGTACTGGAAAGTAATGGATTAGGAATACGAACGTAGGAATTTCAGTACTCCGTCTGCTGCCAGGTTCTCGTTTGTTTATTTCAAATGGAAGCATCATCATTAGAGATCGGATAATTGGATGCATATTTGCCTAAAGTTGAGGTGTTGGCTACGGAGTGCACTTTTGTATCAAAAAAAAGTTGTTTGTCCAATTTAATAATATAAGAAGTCGCTTCCGTACTATGCATCCGGTTAGTTATGCATTCCCGGACTTCCTGACATCCGGGATTTATTTTACCGACAATAGTATTTTTTCTTTTTTAAATTAATTAAAAAGTTTTAAAAAGTTGTTTCCATACTATGCATCCGATTGCATGCTTTCCTGGATTTCCTGGAATCACGAAAAATATTTAAAAAAGATAATTTTTGAGAAGCCGCTTCTATAACTTTATAGCGAATAATGAAGTTTAGGTAAATATGCATCCGAATATCCGATCTTTAAATCATCGATGTAAACCGATATCAGCGTCGGGTCACAGGCTACAGGCGTACTCGGGTGCAATAGGAGTTTCAGATTGTTCCATGAAGTCCACTTGACGACAGTAAATTATGGAATAAAATAATGAGGGAATTAACTAGTTGTACTATTTAGTCCTATTGCCCTGTGCCCTTCTCTTGGGTTTAGGCAGCAACTCGTTTGACTGTCACACGCACGCACAAACAGTTTTTGATTTCGGGGTCGTATCAAAGTGTCTCAGATCAGTGTTACAAAATATTGTAGGTATATTATTGTCATATTCCGTTGACATAGTGTAATTGTAAGAATAACACCAAAACGTAGCCTTCTGCATACAAAATAATATGTTTATCTATACGTACGTACATAATATCTATATTAGCCACACATGTCCACTATCATGTTGATGTTGAAATATTTTATACGGTACATTGTTTAATTTACTTACTGCCATACAAGTTATGAATTGTGTATAAGTACATATGTGTAATTTAAGCCATATTTCAAATTGAAAAAAAAAAACAATATTATTTTGAAATACAAAAGATTTTAATTGCACTGGATATTGTTTACCCGCTTTAGAAACACCCGCACCGAATCTTGAATAGGTAACAACGAATATGAACACATAATAGATAACGACGTTATTCCCATTTAAATTATTACATTCATGTTACATAAGTAGGTATTGCATTAAAGCCAACCACAAATGAATTCAGAAATATAGAGCGTTCTTCAATATTCTGCCCGGTGCAATGGGACTTATAGACACAAGCAAAACCACAGAGGAGAGAACCAGTAGAAATAGCATGAAATATTATTTAGGTCGAGACCTAGCGTGACCAAAAAAGCAAATAAATAAACAAATTTAATTGAAGAAGTTTGGATGTTATAAACTATTGTTATCTTAATAAATCTTAAATCATCATATTTCGTTCAGAAAAAGGCACGTTAAACAGTTGGTCCCGGCTACTATCTCTGGTGGTAGTAGTCATTACATAAAAACCACGTCAGAGGTTGTATGGAGGTTTGAATAAAGTCTGGCACCAGGGATGCGATTTTTGAATCTCATTTGCTGAATGCTGCAGTTGAAAATATCAAAATTACTATGGAGATATGCATCTTTCTACTGCTGATTTGACTCTCAAAAATCATACTTCAGGAGTTCGATTTTTGAAAGTCAAATCACCAGTAGAAAGATGCGTATCTCCATAGTAATTTTGACATTTTCAACTGCTGAGCTCACCGAATGAGATTCAAAAATCGCACTCCAGGGCTCGCTGCCCACTCGATAAGACCTTTTTGTGAACGAAATATATACAACATGTTAATGAATAAGCGCAAAACTTCATACACCACAACTGATTTACAACAAAACAATTAGATTGAAACAATAATTTCATTATTTTGATAGTTAAAATATAAAGAAATTTGCATTTTAGGTTTTGAGGCAAAAATGATTTGCTATCATTTCAGCAATGAATGAAAGCGGTAACGTGCTCATGGATACATTTGAAGAATCTTGTTTTAGT
Organism: Agonopterix heracliana; assembly: GCA_963693445.1. Taxonomy (NCBI): domain Eukaryota; kingdom Metazoa; phylum Arthropoda; class Insecta; order Lepidoptera; family Depressariidae; genus Agonopterix; species Agonopterix heracliana. The sequence continues at coordinate 12,389,854 of OY856308.1, read as the reverse complement.
AGTAAGTAGGATGAGAGTGCCCGAGCGGTGGTTTGAGATCGAGTTCAGTAAATTTTAAATTTTGCAAACACATTATTTAATATTTTGTCAAAAATTACCTATGTTGTAACCATGATTTCCATTCTGCTCTCGATTCTAAACAAACTACTTTCTAGTTTTGCGTTAATTCATTAACACGTATAATATTATGAACAGCCCCCCTGGACAAAGTACTTTCGATTAGCGTTAACGACAGTAGAAAACATAAAATTGTATGTATGGTGACGAAAGCAAACATCAAATGTCGATCGCTAATGTCAAATCCATACATTCTATCATTTTTTATAGCGTCAACGCCAATAGAATGTCACTTTGTCTAGGGCCCCATATATTTTATTGGCACGCGTTCAGTACCTGCATGCTACTTCTGTTAAGGCGAAGCCGCGTTCTCTGTTCTGTGAGTAAAACTAAACACTCCTTGACAGCTTTATTTCTCTCATGAATTTAGTTAAATTATCGTGGCCTGAGTGAAATAACTACATATACAATAGTAAGTTATGGCCTTCAATTTTACCAGTATTTAGTGGAAGGTGATTAGTAACATAAGATACAATTGATTGTATTAAAGTCTTATGATGAATCTGATACATAATAATGATTAAGTAAAAGTTAATTGGTATGTTAATTTTAGACCGAAACATAATAAACCATGCCATGGTCCACATTTCTTGAACCCCGAAAGTTTAATCTTGTAAATGCCTAAAACAATTAATGATGGAAGTATAGTTTATTTAATTTGGTATTTAAGTTTTTATTCACGATTCTTGCGTGTTTGTCACAGCTATTTAGTTAAATATGTATGAGCAGTATCTTTACACGTTTATGGACACTAATGACAAAGCGTAATAACAATATAGTGGAACAGCTCATCGGTCGCAGCAGATCCACCCCCGCACAGGACGCTCGAAGCTCGCATTGACCTGAAGTACCGGTGAGCTGTCCCACTATGTATTTTAATTACGCTATGCTATACTGAGACACAGCAGAAGTTTTATTGTTATCTATCACGTCTATAGATGTTGTGTATTCCGGAATTTGTCATAAGTTTTTACTTACTTACTCGTTAAGTATTTCTGCATTTAAATGCCCCATGCTTTCCACACAATGGAGAGGAAACTTATCCTATCGAATTTACAGATTTACAATTTTATTGCAACTCAATCAATTTATTAATCGGAAAAAATGACATTATATATAAATAAATGGACACATATTGATGCTATATCATTTTTAGAAGATAAAGTTGATTGGAATAGTTATGTTTCAAAATATGCATTGCATAATTTATTATTCGTAAAATATACCCGGAGGAAATATTTAGAGCAATTCTAAATACAATTACAGCATTTTTCAGTTATATATAACCGACCGAGATATGCCGGTTGTATTTGATACAGTTTTTGAGAGGTACGCGGTTAATATTTAATCTAGAATTAAACATTTTAACTGGTTTTTACCGCGTTTTGGTATATTTGAGTTCACAAATATTCTAAATTCACGATTCACTAGCAGTGCCTAAACTGTCCAGTTAATAATTATCTATATTATTTAAAAAAAATGTTCAGTGTCAAAATAAAAACAATCGAAATATTTCTCTAAATAGCTGTGACTTTTTTGTTTTGATTCAAGTGTTTGTTCATAAATTAGTATAAAAAGTAATGTATGTAATTAGTGTTATTTCCATTAAATATAAATGTATTGTGTTGATTTGATAGCGTTATGTTGGATTTAGATGGGAGTCGTAGCAGTTGTCCGTGTTTAGTTGCGCGTCTGCGCGCGCGGCGATGCGCGTACGCATGCCCGTCGCCGTCGCGCCCCCCTCCCCCCTCCCTCCATGTGAACACATTTTGTACCATTTACAGTACCATCATGTACTATTGATGTGTTTCATACCTTCATTTCCCAGAACGATGTTCGTCTCAAACATCGCATTACTCTAATCATTCCTAATAAGTTCTAGATCATATAAATATATGTATGATTACATGGACCTGAACCCCACATCATTAAAAATACGTTTTAAACATTGTTTGTTAATCTAAATGGCACCATCTAAAAATTTACTAGTAAAAAACGTTGTCGATCTGTCCAGAGGACCGCTTCACGATAATTTTAATCTCTATATGAATATCATTAAAGTTGCCTAAATGATAGTGAGAGAGGTAGCGTAGTATAAAGTCTTAATTCGTAATATACCGACAGTGAGCACAGTTGGCGAGCGCGGGCTCCGATATATTGATATGATCTAGGATGTGTCGTAGGTGTTTCTCGAGTAGTGGTCGTGTAATAAGTCTTGTGTTACGCCTTCTAAATGATTATAACTCTGTTAGTGTGCGGCGTATGCGCAGCTCCAGGCGCAGTCGCTACGCGGCCGCTACGCTCGTAGCCCGTAGCGCCGCGTAGCACCCGCGCCCGGCGCCGCCTCCCCCCACGTAGTACATCGTTCGACACTCGAAGTATAAGATTAATCACGTTCGAATAATTGTAGACAGATTTTGAAATTTAATATTATTTGCATTTTCCTAAAAGTTAGAACGATTGAGACAGTAGGTCGCACGACCGTGTTATGATGAATTGTGGAGATGTTTATTAAAAAAATACGTTTATGAAAATGGAATAAAAACGAAAAATATTGTCATATAAACTTGTAATTACTAACTTAAGAGAATTATTGGAGAACAGAAAAAAAAACGTTAAATAAACTGATTTAAAAAAACAATTGTTTTCTGATTTTCCCCCATTGTTAAGCATCTTTATACAAAGTAGATAAACAACATTGTCAGTATTTATAAGAAGGGGTCATAATTAAACATATTCATTTAGTTTAAATATTTTAATATAAAAATCGTCGCTTACGTCAATATCACACTCGAACTTACATCATCTATTTATAATAAGTATAAAAACTATGACTTCGCATTAAATTATCGTTCGCGCAATTGTATAAAAAGGACACATTTGTCATCACAGCATGGCGTTCGCTATTCACAATATATTGAACGCTGTTATAGGCACACAAGACACGATCACAGTCGGTGAAGCGCGGAGGCCAGGGCGCGCGCGGGGCGCGGGTGAGAGGCGCGGGGTGCGGGGGAGGGGCGCACCCACACTAGTGCAGCCGCAACAGCGTCGCCAGCGCGACCACCAGCGCCAGCGCCGCCCCCCGCGCACCCGCCGCACCATTCTTACCCTCACCGCCCGTTGTATCCGCTGCATCTACACACAACAAACGTAAACACATACTTATAGTTCAATTAACGTTAGCTGGGACACAGCGTGCTATCATGCAAAACTAGACAAATAGTGATGTCATTTAGGGCCTGTTTCACCACTTCTGAGTAATTCCTTGTTAGCTTATCCGACAGATATTTTGACATAATTTCATACAAAGTATGTCAAATTATCTGTCGGATAAGCTAACAAGAACTTACTCAGAAGTGGTGAAACAGGCCCTTAGTGTAATTAAACTAGTGGGTCAGCACAGCGGTCGCGACTGAACAATCGTGCGCGGTGAGCGGGGCCGGGGGAAGCGTGTCCCAGTACCGACTTACCTGCACGCGGTACCGACTTTGCTGATGCCCCATCCCCCGCATACCGCGCGAGCATGGACCCGCCGCGACCGCTTAGCCGTTCCACTATATTACAATTACGCTATGACTATACTGTGTTTATTGTCAAATACATTAAACATAAAAATTACGACAAAATGACAACACAATGTGAATAAAATTGACAAAATTTAACAGTAAAAGCAAAATGCAATTTTAAGGCCAGTATTACAAGCATAATACCATTGGTGTTGGTATTCAAATATTTAAAAAAAATAAAAAGTGACAGGTGATAATTCAGGCCTTAAATGATCGACAAAGTTGAACAAATAACAGAATGGACATTTTAAAACAAAATGAACTGAAATGTAACCTACAGATGCGGGTGAGTGGTGAGACGGCGGAGACATATCGAGCCCCCTATGGTAACGAGGCGGATTGGAGCCACGGTCAACGACACTACAGTCTGACTCTGCCCGACTGTACGTTGACCACTGAAACATTAACTTGCCTTTAGCCACGGACCGTGTGACACCGCAACCGTGACCCCTCTGTGCAACTAATCTACTTTATTCTAACTACTCACTCTATCTACATGTATATTGATACACCACTAGCTTTTTATTAGTAACAAAATGTTAAGGGTATACGCAGACAATGAAACTATACGCAAAGAAACATGGGTCGTAAAAGGAGATTTTATTTGGACGTCCCATAGAAAATTGATCGGCTGATCCCTATTTTAGAATGGGGGGTCAAAAAAAATTCTCGTTTTTCGATCCATGTTCCTTTGGGGAAGTTGTTGCGTTGTCTGAATATAGCCTTAAAATTGTGTTATTACTTAATTAAAAACTAGTGGTTAATTTTAGTGGTTAATTTTATTACTTACACACGTTGTATTTTATTACTTTTATAACACGTATTTTATTATACGTTGTATGTTATTTTATAATATTATACATGCAAAATAGGGTCCTGTATTTTTATTAGAGACCCTCTTGCTTTTTCAGACTACAAGTTTACGTTGTTTGAAAATTCATTGAATAAATCTCAAAGATTGCACAATTTTTTTATTTTAAATCATTCTACGATTGAATATCTTTCTACAAGTCAGTTCCATGCACTGTTATATTATGTTAGTTACAAAAAATCTAACTCATCGAAACTCTGTTGATTAGTCAAACACTTATACAAATACTAACTACTAATTACATGCACAACCATTTCTAGTTTTGTTTTTGTTGATAAATATTAAAACGATTAAATGATTGCTCACATTCGCAAAACGAGTGCAGTTTTAGTAATAACCAATACTAATATATATCTTACGTTAAAGATGCCCGTAGTCTTTTTGTATACAAACGCAGCTATGAGATTTAAATTTTCAACAGGATTACCCGTATTTTTTTATTCTTCAGTTCATCTAGAAAACCGATTTTTATTGAAAATGTATTTTTTTTTTTAAAAAAATCCCTTAACCATTTCCGTGTATAATTTGTGCATTATGGTGTGCAGAAACCATTTATTGTACCGAAACTTTAATGAAAATATGAAATGTACATAATAATGATACTTAGAAGTGAATTAAATGATCACATTTTGAATTTAGGGTGACTAGCACCAAAAAGTGTTTAAATTATGCTGTCACTGTAATCACTAATCACTAGTAATCAGAATGATCAGTAATAAACAGAACATTCACTAAATACATGTAGGCTTAAACGTTTTGGTGCAAGCCACCCTAAAGACGATGAAAATTAAAAACGCGACAGCTAAAACCAGCCGGACGCACTTTAGTGCACTATAAACTAAGAGAAATGCTACACGAGCATCAATATACCTTCTACTCAAAATTCTAAATAAATTCTAAATCTAACCAAGTGCTACGATCCAAATGCGTGATAGAAACCAACACCAAGCAACCAGCAGACCAAGTATAAAGCGCATGCAAACCAAGTCATAGCATAGCATACCATGCTATCATGCAAACGTGAAATGAAGTAGGACGTACAGGTAGAGCGTGATAAGCTGGCCGGTACTAAAATCACCGCTTATTGTCTATAATCTCACTGGTATTTTCATATATTCTCCTATGTAACTAATTGAGTCTTTGTTCTTTATGCAATGTTTCTATGTACAACATTCAGGATCTCTCCGCGGAGTCTATTTCCTGAACCAGAAGAATGATCTGGGAGCGGATGATTTTACACCTAGAAAAACAAAACACAAACACACACATCGAAACGTGAACAGTGATTTTTCCCAAGCACCATTACTCTACTCAGCAGTGATGGTTGTTATACCTTTTTTTTAATTTATATCTTGCTGAGGTGAGTAAAACAATCATAGTTTAAAATACGGTGCAATTATACAAATCTGTGTAAGTGTTGACACAGTACATACAAAACGATTATTTAGTGCTTTACATACATATAACATTTTTTTATCCTTTTGATCTTTTATTTTAAAACAAACATCCGATCAAATAGGCTGTAAACTATGCATAACATGCATAAAGGGGTGTTTCAGACCATCAAACTGAACAACTTTTACTAAGGGACCAACATTGAAATCGAGAAAAAAAATCTGCTGTTCCATACATTTGGGTTAATTCACCATTGACTTGTTCTATGGAACAGCTTATTATTTTTGTTACGACATTTTAATTTTGTTCCCATAGTAGCATATGCTCACGACTATATTCCCCGAGGGGGTAGTCAGAGATCTTCTGAAACCTCAGAACATCCACGTTTCACCAATAGTACCGAAACTCTGTCCAGTGTGACGGGGGGTGAGCCCGTCGCCACTTATAATGGACAGTGGGTACAGAACATGCCTCGAAATTGAAGAATGCAGGTTTCCTCACGATGTTTTCCTTCACCGAAAAGCCAATGGGGTTACAAATCGTACATAAATTCGGAAAAACTCATTGGTACGAGTCGGCATGGACGGGGATCGAACCATCGCCTCCTGCACTGCAGGCGAGGTAGTAAAGGTTGTTTAATTTGATTGTCAGGTTTCTTGTCTTGACCTTTGTTTGTTTGATGGTCTGAACACCCCCTAAAGTATTTAAGTTTACACCCTGTATAAAAAAGACGGTCAATAAAATTGATACCACAACCGCATAGTGATAATGGTAATAAGTACGTGTCTTGTGAACGAAAAACAAAAATAAATTCACACATATCGTGCATTAGATGTTCAAAAATACTGTGCCAATAACAACTTTGTAAACACTAAATACATTTGTGTTTATAAGTTGATGTGTACAAGGGATTTATATTGCTTAAAATGGTGTGTTGTGTTTACTGTAATAAAAACATGTGGCACCGATCAGTACAGCATTAAAAAGCTTCACTGAAATTAATTACTAAATTGATAGATGTCAGATGCCACATGTCAATAAGACAATAGCCAAGGTAGGTCGAAGGCGCCCAGAAGCCGCATTGTCGAAGTCACAGACTATCCACCGTCAACCACTGCTAATTATCTCTGGCCCCACTCCTATTTAATTCACTCAGCTGATATTATAACCCGGTAAGTTTAGTTAGTCATGACCTGCATAGGTAGCATGTTACACGTGATACGGCTTTATCACGCCTTTAATCTCGTTCGTTCACGTGCAAATAGAAAGAGAGCGAAGGTGTGATAGCGCTTTATCACGGTGTCATGCTACCTATGCTGGACGCTCCTCGACAGCCTTTCTCACATCTGACGCCTGACTTGTGCTCTAATACGCAACGTGTGAGTGGGATGTATTTATGCCAGATATTACTATATCGGCCAACCCAGACGGCAAGCTTTTTGGTATAGGTACGGAGAAAAGTAGTATTGAACTACCTACAAAATATATAATGTACGCAGCCGCTACGAGCGAGCAGGGTCATCTTTTTATCATTTAGTGAAATGACTAATGGTACCAATTGTACTTCCTTGGCATTGAACTCTTAAAAATCAATGCTTCTAGTCCGAAGGTTTTTTTTGCTGAGTGAATTAAAAATCGTGTTAGTGACAAAAGCTTTGTTTTAGTAAAGACGTTATTACATGAGTATTTAGTAGGTAAATAATCTGCTAGTTATACTGATAATTTGTAAGTAAGTGTCAGTCAAGAGTATTAAATGAAGTTAGTTTCTGAAAAAGAATAGTTAGGTACCTAATAAATTTAATAGGAAAGTAATTATAATTAATCTTAAAATAATAAAACACAAAAACATAATAGGGAAAAGAAGCAATAAAATAATTTCGTCATGCAAAAAAACAGTAGGTAACAAATGATTCAAGAATAACAGTCTATTCTTGAAAGTACGAAAGGTTGAATGAAATAGAAACAAAAATAAAGGGGAAACAAAACTACCACTACCCACAGAAATAATACAAACAAAACACAATGGCAAACATTTAACAGTGGAGGCGGCGATGATGGATTTCATTTAGCTACGAAGTATTTTTGTATACGAAGGTACCTTTTTCGATACATTTCTAAAGAGAACATTTATTAGACAAGTTTCGTTTTCTGGTAGTCAGTCTGTAAAAAAATTAAGTAAATTGACCATGAAAAATAATTTGTAGGTAGGACGATAGAGTACCAATAACGCTCCGAAAACTCCCGAGCGCGCTGCATAAACACGAAGTTCTGTCCCATTTTTTATATATTAACCAATTAAAGTCAATGAAATTGTTAAACGCGATCTAGGGACCTATGTTTGTGCTTTGCATATTTGTTAGATTTCCCTAATGCTAGGATTAATTTAAGATTTGTATTGAAACATTAGAGCTACGTAAACTTTAGAACTAAATATTTAAAAGGAAATTTGGCAAATGCAAAGCACAGATATTGGTTTCTAGATTGTGTTAACAACAGTTTCTTGCACTTTAACTACAAATGTTTAAACTAGGACAGAACTTGTATTGAGCGCCTTACGAATTATATCCTCTAAAGACTTTTCTTTTTTAAAATGATTAGAGTCAGTCAGTGGGTCATAGCACGGCTTCCGGGCGCCCTCGTACCTGCGTCGAACAGAATGTCGCCGACGTCGTCCTCGGCCTGCGCGTGAGTTTCTGTCAGGCGCGCGTTACCTCCAACAGTGCCACGCGGCGCGCTACTGCAGCCTAACCACCAGAACGCCGTCGAGCGAGGGAAGGCTGGATTGTCTGCATCCACCTGCGTTATACAAATCATATTTATAGTTTCTGACCACCCCGAAAGGGATAACGGTTGTAAGATATCACATATACAAGGTGTTTCATAAGTAAGAATAAATTTTTGAAACTCTTAAGGGGGTTGTTAAGACCGTCAAACTGAACAACTTTCTCTATGGGACCAACATCGAAATCGCGAAAAAAATTATTTCATATCCCATACATATTTTAGCTCTAGTCGATTTGTAGAGTATAGAACATAATTTTTTTTTTCGCGATTTCGATATTGGTCCCATAGTGAAAGTTGTTCAGTTTGATGGTCTACACCACCCCCTTAAAGATTTATTTGTATTTTTGTAACACCTTGTATTACCTGAAAAATAAATTTTAGTACGCTATGATCTGGCTTTATTTCAAATTAAACGTTAAATAAATAAGGGTGGTAAAGAACATTTGCACGGACGAGTAAAATACAATCGAATTATTGACGAATAAACATTGCTGATTCCATTTTACGACTAGTGGGGCGTTTTGCGGAGGATGGACACACAATCATGAGGATACGCTTTTGAATCCGCACGGACGCCATGGCGGGAATCTGCCATAACGCGAATCTGTCATAACGCGAATGAGCGATGCTGTGTACCACAATGAGTATTTCTAATTTATGTACCTATGTGATACCGACTGTTCTGAAACGGTGAAGGAAAACTGCATACGCTGAAGATGAAATTCTGATACGCATGTACGTGTAATAGTCTACCAATCTGCATTGGGTATGCATGGTGGACTAAAGCCCATATATCCTACTTGAGGGTAGGCTTGTGCCCTGCAGTGGGACGTTTCTAGGCTGATGATGATGAAATAATTAAGACCTTTTATTAACAAATTACTTACACTAAACGTTCTGTCATTAAACCGCCAGTAAGAGCCTTCCTTGAAGAAGTAAGTATATCCATTGGTATATTGAAGAGCTGCGTCGATGTTATCAGGAATACCTTCCCAGTTCGAGAGGGGTTTGGGATAGGTGGCCTTGACTGGGGGCCTTTGGGCTGGGTCGAATCTCCAGAACTTAGAACCCTTGTAGAAGTATATCTTTCCATTGCCGGACCAAACCAAAGCAGCGTCTATATTATCTGGGATTCCAGTAAATCCTTCGCTAATTTCCTTGGGATAGTCTCCGTCCATCTTCTGGCCATTATACCGCCAGTATTTGGAGCCCTTGAAGAAGTAGGTCTTTCCGTTCTTGTAGGTGAACGCAGCGTCTATGTTCCCGGGGAGGCCGGGCCAAGCTCGGGAGATCAGCCGAGGGTAGCCGGCTGCTACCCCGTCCTCTGTCAGCCGCCAGAAGTGTTCTCCTGTTGATAATAAAATATTTCTTATATTCTATTCTAATTTTTAAAAAAAATCTCCATTGTGGTGTCAATGATTTTACAAATGTCTCTTTTAAACAGCAAATTTGTTGTTCGGTAATAGATATCTGGGTGATCTCAAGGATTGTTTTTGTACAAAAACACACACTACAGCCATCACAAATAGCGGAGCCACGTGGCCACCTAACCCGCGCGCCGAAACACGTCGGCCCGTGAATCCTCTTGACATGCGACTCCAATATTAACTCAAATAGGCAATAAACAATTAAAACCGTATTTTTTTTGCTTAGTTCCTTACCCTTAAAGACGAATGTAGCGCCGGCAGCGGAATTGAAGACAGTATCTATATTAGGGTCTGCACAAAGCGCGGGATCTTCAGCAGAAGGCTGTTGGGTAGTCGCGCGAGGTGCTGACGGCGCGGGTCCTCCCGGGCCTCCTCCTATATCTGTTTGAGTCTTGTGGCCGTAGAGAGCCTGAAAGTACGAAAATTGAACTTTGAAGACGCTGAAATAAATTTTACTACACTTTGTACCAAGTTTATTTGGGTAGGTAGAACTTTTTATAATTTAACCATTTCGTTAATTGCATATACGGCTACTCGTCAAGCTAAAAATAGCCAGCATAAGCTGGCCACGTGTAGATTGAACCACGTTAACGTTGCGTGGCTAGCTTATAGGTATAGCTTGTCGTGTCGGCTACACGTGTATACCTAATATGGTAATGAGACTAATGAGACATGAGGATTTTCAGTCTTACGATTATCACCACAAACAAATTATTTGGTGTAAACTAAAGACAGCGATGCATTTCGAACGCACGTAATAAGAGACAATGAAAGGTGTGTAATCGAATTATTAATAGGCTGTACGGAATGTAGAAATTACCTGTATGCCCTGAACATCGTCCTGGTCCAGCTGGAAGGCAGGGTCGTAGCCTCTGTAGAAGGGAGCCATGAGAGCTGACCTCACGTCACTGTGCGACAGACCTAACGAGTGGCCGAACTCATGAGCTGCCACCTGCAAAATTACAATTATTTTCTCTTTATTATTATAGTCAAAATGGAAATAAAAATTGATAATGAAAACCAATCCTGTGTTTCAGATCCATAAAATAGAGACAGTAAATAAAATTGTTAAACGGTTCGTTTTTGGGGAAATTCGATATTATTTATTTTTCTTTATTGATTTCCCCCGATAGGTATTGTACAATGTTAGGTATTTAAGACGCTGTTATCCGGTCGAGGCCGTTTTTTGAACACGAACGAAAGTGTTTTAAACAGTGTTTTAAAGTCGGAAATGAAATTATGTCTTATAGGATCGGGCGGATGGGCGACCGTTCTCAATTACACGATAGAAAAACATCCCAAAGCTACCCCTTTTTGTCATGTTTTTTCAATACTATGATTAAACTGCTGATATTTAACTGTTTATTCTTGTACCTTACTAAATACATTAAATATTTCTAGTGAAATTTATATAATTTTTAGCTTAGAAACACCCATGAGCAAAGATATTGATGAAAAACACGTTTTTTTGCGATCCTGCTTTCAATTGGAGCGGGATGTCTAATTGCAAACTTCTGCTTGCAAGAAAGAGATGCTTGCACTTGGATAAGAGGGCCTTAATACATATTAGGTACGTTCAAGCCGTGTTAAAGTCAGATCTTTTTGTCCAAAGTTTTGACTAGCATGCTGCTTAATCCTGAAAGATACTGGTTTACGGTAAGAACGATTTTGTTATCATTTGTTTTTTAGAGACTTTTAACCATGAGGTCCCAGCATTAATTTGTTATCACTTTTGAGGTGCACAGATTAAAATCTTTCAACGTGAATGTTAAAAGTACACAAACCTGGAATAGATTAGTTCCCCTCTTGGAGTTAATGGTCCATATCTCCGCGTCATCAAAGTGGGCGTCGCCTCCGTACACCTGCGTAAAACGTTTTCATATTATTATAAACACAATGTCACAATAATGCACAATTTTCACGTTACACGGTTGTCGTTTTACTTTCACCGTTCGAGTTACAATGTTTTTATCTGTTACATCCGTTACTTTTCACTATTTACCCACAACATTATTTAGTTAAGTAGTTTAAGTACTGGATAGCTCATCCCGAACGTGTTAGGCAAAATAATGACATAGTATACTCCATTCCAAATAGCAACAAAAATTTTAGGCCATTTTATAAATTACAGAAACAGAGATTTGAAACACTTAGGGCCTGTTTCACCACCTCTAAATAAGTTCTTGTTAGCTTATCCGACAGAGTTTGACAGTTAGTTTGACATATTTTGTTTGAAATTATGTCAAAATATCTGTCGGATAAGCTAACAAGAACTTATTCAGAAGTGGTGAAACAGGCCCTTACTCTCACTTATTCTTAGAACAGCTTTAGTAACGTCCAAGATAATAATATGTCGGGTTAATCCATCTTTCTGATAAATTATATTTGCTTATCATAGTTGGCCAGAAAGCTAAATAGAAATCGGAAAATCTCGTCGTCCTTATTTAGAACGCAGTATAGGTATATTTTGGACATGATTTTTCATTAAAAGCGCCATTATTTTATGAAATCTTAAATTCAGCTATTTTACTGCAAAACCAATCATTATGACATTTATTTGAAAACAAGAAATCGGGTCAAACTGTAAATACATACTAATATGAACTGATTTAATTATTTTAAACAAAGTATAAAAAGAAAAATTAGTCACCGGTTCGATCGTGACATTGATCATTTTGTGATTCATTGGGTGATTCCCCACATCCTCTATAAATTACCTAACTGTAGGAAAATAAGCCAGACATAGAGACGCTTAAAATAAAACTTACAGGAAAATAAGCGTGAGCGAGAGTGCCTCCGGGACCGTCGAATGGATCACCGTCCCCGTGCTCTCCCTTTTCAAACCTGAAACATTTCGCAACATTGTTAGTGTACAAAGAAACATAGTAGATGACTAGGGTAACATGGACCCTAAGACCCCATGTGGATCTTCGATCACACTAATACATGGCTCTAACTTAGAGTTAACAGTTGCATTACTTTAATGGGTGATTGTACTCATGAGACTGAACAAATTTCCCAAAAGAGCATATGCTCACGACTATATTCCCCGAGGGGGTAGTCAGAGATATTCTGAAACCTCAGAACATCCACGTTTCACCAGTAACACCGAAACTCTGTCCAGTGTGACAGGGGGTGAGCCCGTCGCCACTTATAATGAACAGTGGGTACAATACATGCCTCGAAATTGAAGCATGCAGGTTTCCTCACGATGTTTTCCTTCACCGAAAAGCCAGTGGTGTTACAAATCGTACATAAATTCCGAAAAACTCATTGGTACTAGTGGGCCTGGACGGGGATCGAACCATCGCCTCCTGCACGGCAGGCAAGTTACTCGCCACTGGACCACCACGGCTTCTTCCCTTCTTCCCAAATTTCCCAAAAGAAAAAAGGTAAATTCGCAACAAGAGAATTCTACTTTCCATACAAACGATCCATTCTGTGAATTTCAAAGAAAAATAATAAAATCTGCTTAGCATTTAGTATGGAGTCCAATTTTGAGTCCAAATAAGTTTCTTATGGAAAGTTGTTCAGTAATGTCTACCCTTCCCGTATTTTTTTCCTGTATTTTTTTATGCTGCCAGTTTTTCAAACAACTTCATCTATAGTCCAGTAAAAATACGGGTCGAAAGGAAATAATTTATAATAAGCAATTTTTTTTGCTAGATCGTTTATACAAATGATATTAAGATACTTTATAAACGAATCCTACAAAATTTCGTATTTTTAGTTTTTAGTACTAAAATGTAAATTTTTTATTTATAGTGTCAGATAGCTTTCTTTCTTTATTTTGATTGTTTGTTTTAGGGTATGAGTTTACATACACTGTGTAAATTTTGTCCTAAAATTGAGTTTTTCGTAATTTCTACTTATTTAAAAACAAAGGTTCCGTGGTGATTTTTCGTTGGATTTACTTCTAATATAAAAGAATACAAATGTATTTAACCAATGACGTAAAAAAATTGTATATACTATTTTTTTCCAATTTTACATGTTTTTTTTATTTTGTTTAATTATTTAAGAAATTTTTTAGGAGGATTTTCAATCTAAACGATAACAAGAATTATAATCTAAAATATAAAACAAAAAAACCTGCTATTATAAATTATTTACATTCGCCATACAAGCGACCCGTAACTTTACTGGAGTACTATGGGACTAACATCGAAATAGCGAAAAAATCTACTGTCCCGTACATTTGGGTACGAGTAGTTTTACAGTTTTGTATGAAACACCTCTTTTTGTCGCCATTTCGATAAGTCCATGCCCTTAAAAACAGCATATTACGAAAGACTATGGTATACTTACTTGTGTACCTAAATCCACCTATTATCACTGTTGATAATATGAAGGTGTAGTATAACAACGTAATAAGCTACTATACATCAGTTTCTAGGTACTGGGTACTTAGCAGGCAGCATCATTCGTCAATGACGACCATTTGTTACGCAACACAGATTACCTATCATTGTAACTACAAACACACTATTACGGAATCAAATGGTCACAGATACACAATACGGCTACAGATTGTACTGTGATTACGATTTACAATATCTATACAAATCTAAATTATAACCGCAAATAGTAATACAAATATTTTTAAATTACACAGATTGTTTATTTTAGGATGCCGCAATGAAATTCTTTTTTGCATACCTAAATAAAAACTGGCCAAGCGCGAGTGACTGGCGCACGGAGGATTTCGTACCACTATAATAATATTACTAAAAAAAATATTTTCTTCGGGATCCTTAATGTAAGCCCAACACCACACTTGGCCTGTTTTTTATTTGCATGCATTTTATTGCATGTTTGACGCCTGTTTTATCACAGTTAAAAACTGTGGAGGATGGAGTAAAACCAAAAAAACATCGAAAAATATTTTTTTCTTGTGACCTCATTTTCCTTTTTGTTTACTTTATGCCATAGTAACGCAAATTTTGTAAAAATTTCAACCGTCTACTTAATATAATTTAAAAGATACAGCTCTTTATATGTATATAGGACAGATAGACCGACGGAGACCGGACAGCGCAGGTTTATGAATAGAGTCCCGGAGTTTTTTTAAAGATATCAGTATTTTGACTTTCTACAGTCAATATATTTACGAAAATATTTTATACGTTCGCAAAAATTTGTCTCTCTTTCCCAAAAACAGTGACGTTCATAATTACAATACAAGAAATAAAAATAAATTAGTGTTCCCACATTTTCGACTCAGTAAGGTCAACACATCTTTCATGGGGCACTGTATACGCTATTATAATAAGATACCAGAGGATATTCTAAACTTGCCAGACAAAAAGTTTAAATCCCATCTTAAACAAGTCCTCTGTAAAAAAGGTTACTATAAACTCGATGATTATTTGAATGACCAAAATGTCTGGTCTTGACAATGTTACACTATGTAATTCAATATTTGTACTTTGTATATTTTGTTTTGTTTAAAAGAAGTGTGTTGTAGAGTTTCTGGCCGCATCTTCTCTACAACGGAACACCTTCCGAAGCGGTGGTAGAATCAAAAATGACGTCAAAAAGTTATCTATGTGATATTATTTTGAATAAAAATTTTGACTTTGACTTTGACTTTGAGTGCGATTTTAGAATCTCAAAATTACTATGGAGATATGCATCTTTCTACTGTTGATTTGACTCTCAACATTATACTACAGGAGAACGATTTTAGAAAGTCAAATCAGTAGTAGAAAGATGCGTAACTTCATAGTAATTTTGACATGTTCAACAGCTGAGCTCACCGAATGAGATTCAAAAATCGCACTCCAGTTAGTACGTCCTTTGGGTACGGAATCCTAAAAACAGCGCAATGTAGTAACCAACTTAAGCTATGAATTGAAAAATGCAAACCTAATTTCAATGTGGACCTGTCCAGATCGCTTATGTGTGAAGGTAAGGTCCGTGTAGTCAGACCAGACGGAGAAGGCTTTGGCAAGCTCTGTGTCCACCTCGGCATGGTTCAGTCTTGAAGGGTACTTAGCGATCTTGTACGTTAGATTCTTCACACGCCACCTTGAACCTTAAGAACATGGGTAATAAGTATTTGTAGTTTAAATAAAGAACAAAGAGTCTAAACGAATTGGTTACACAGGGTGTAAGGAAAAGTATCATTAATCTTTAAACCACACCACATACTCTTTCATCAAACTGACGAACTTTTACTATGAGACCAAAACAGCAGTGCCTACTCGACTCAAATGTATGAGACAGCTGATTTTTTTTTTGTTCTGTCAGGTTTTCTCCCATAGTAAAAGTTGTTCAGTTTGATTGGTAGAGTATGTGGTTAATAGGTTAATGATACTTTTTCTTACATCCTGTAGAGTCTAAGTTGGTCATATTAGGTCGTAAGAGCATGTATTTCGTTAAAACCAATTTCGACTGCATTTCATTTAAACGTAATTTCTTTTTCGTTCCTTTCGGAACATTTTCATGTTATTGATTTTCCATTCTTTTCAACGATCAAGCTTCAAAGTCAAGCTTGTTTCTATACGACCGTATTTCGACCAGTGTCGGGCGCAGGCGTAACGAATAAATAGCGTGACGAGATTGCCTAAGATAGGGAAAGCGTAGTTTGAATTGATTTATTCTAGGTAGATTTGGTTGACATTGACAAAATTTAATCTACAAAGATTGTATCGATACAATCTGGATCTGCGTTCGTTTTTACCTTGAAGCGCGTATCTCTTAGCTCTGCTTTCTCCGAAGCCAACTTTGTCTCGAACTCCACATCTTGGCAGTGACATTAATTGAGTCGTTTCATCATCCAATTCACCTGGAAAAAAACCACATTGCATAAATCTTAATTTTGTAACACTTAGTTGGCCATTATAAGCCGGCAGAGCCGCGAGTTCGAGGGCAAGGGGGTTTTCGAAAGGGGCAGGACGGGGGGATTGGAGTGCAGAAGAATATAAATATTTGTACCCGAGTCATGGGTGATTGTATCTATGAGTATCTTCGTTATCTACCCAGTCATCATAACATAAGTCTAGACTAGATAATCTGTGTGACAATGTCCAACATGTAGTTTTATAGCTATACAACGTGTTAATGAATAATCGCAAAACCTCATACACCACAAATGATTTATAACAAAATAATTAGATTAAAACAATAATTTCATTAACTTATTTTGTTTGATAGTTATTCTTATTTTATGTTTTGAGGCAAAAATGATTTGTTATCATTTCAGCAATGAATGAAAGCGCTAACGTGCCCATGGACATTTTAAGAATCTTGCTTTGGTAGTAAGTAGGGTGAGAGTGCCCGAGCGGTGGTTTGAAATCGAGTTCAGTAAATTTTAAATCTTAAAAACAAATTATTCAATATTTTGAAAAAAAAAATCCATGTTGAAACCATGATAATTCAATTCTGCTCTCGATTCTAAACAAACTGCTTTCTAGTTTTGCATTAATTCATTAACACGTTGTATAACTGCATCTGTGCATGTTAAATCTCTATACGATCTACCTTTGCCTAAAAGACAGAGGTGATTTTGTTACCTACTGTTATTTTATTTTCATCTTAATTATGCCGCTTGTGTACCTGTGTACGACGGACGAGAGACGAGAAAATCAAACTTTTTGCATCATTAAATCACAAGGAAGTAATTACACAGTCTCATCGACCACAACCGCAGGCGGAAAACTTTGAATAAACAGGAACAACGCCTGTAGACGAGAGCCGGTCATCGCTCAAAAACAAGTCTGTGACAAAATTGAAAACCACATCGTTCAAATCAATATGTATGGGGAGTAACAAATAGTACACGTACGTATTCAGTTAACAGGAAGTTGTAAATATATCGACTGAAGTAAGTAAATACATTTCGTTACTCATTTGATTACACTGACGTCTTTACTTGCATAAAATGTGGTCATTGAATACCAGGTAAATTAACATTAATAAATAGAGCAATATCAAACGCAAATAACAGCAGGGAAAATCATAACCACTCCTGCATCTAAACCACAAGATTTACTTTACAAAACAGCGACAAACATAACTATATGTATTCACCACGTAAGTAATACGAGTATAACATATTGTGTTCACAAACTTCTTAAAACGAGTCGTGCAGTGACCAGCAATGAATTATGTATCGACGTTAGCCCCAGGCTGTGTTATTGCTTACATAATAACAATGCCCTCAGTGGATAGTCAAGACCAATAAACTACTTCTTGTATCAAAGCACGTAGGTACTGGCTCGAAAACGATTCAAGTTCTGCCCACATAATAATACGGTATTTGAATAGCTGCTACTAGGCAGGTACTGAATGCAGCGAGCTGTAAATTGTCAATGTGTGGATCTTGATAGCAATAATGAGGATACCAGGGTCTCTCAATTGCACAGTACGAGACCTAACTAGCGGTCAGAGGCTCGCACGGCACTGTAGCCGTGCTTACGGCCGATGTGCAAGGTCAAGGCGCCACGGTCGTGGGGTAACATCATATTAATTACGTCAACCCATGCAATCTAAAAAATGCACGGTCAGCCGGTCCAGTCATCTAGCTGTTTAATAGCTATAACATTGTAATTTGCGTGACTACATTGCATATATGGCAGATTTATTACAATCGTACGGCGTTGTCATTCTGTAGGCTTTATTATCGAATACAAACATTATATAGTAGCAACAGCAAAATAGTATCGATTAAAAAATATCGACTCTATACATGGCGATTTAAGGCAGGTATAATTCTAGAGTTAGTGAAAGTAATCCCCCGGTGTCCTTAGACCCCGAAAATTGTAAAATTGATGAGTAAATTGGCTGCGCAGATACGAAAGTGATCATAAAAGGGTTTTGTGAATGACGATGAATTCAAAATGAATGAACCACTACTATTATAATCAAAAGTGTAGTAAACGTACCAGTAGCGTTAAGTCCAGCAAAGCTCTGGAACTCCTGGATGGCGTGCTTCCAAGAGCTCTCGTCCATGATGTGGCCACTGGAAGGATTCCGTACAGAGGGGCTCAGGTAGCCGTACTGTGCTAGGTACATCTGCAAGTAAATAATTATGTATTAATTCTACTTACTATAAAAAGCTAGATAATCGTCCAATACTAATTACAAGAGAATCTTTCTTTCATCATCCATGCAGAGACGTATCGTGGATTTCTGTCGCCCGGGGCATAGACTGATTTTGCCGCCCCTTTATCTTTACAAGAAGACCTACACAGAAAATAACACAAATATAGAAAGTTCTATTTTTGCATGGATAAAACAGATGAAAGATTTTTCTCCTCAACACGAATCGGTTGGAGCTCAAAGAACACTTGTGCAAAGTAAAATCTATATCAAGAGAATCAAGCTCGAAATTTTTAGCACCGCGTATTAGCTGTGATCAGCTCTCTTTATGATTATGTGTATGTGTAGACACAGTAATTCAGAGCGACCGATGCGAGCTCGACTTTTCCCTGCTCTCTAAGTTGGTTTTGGAAGGAGCTCAATACGCATATACTTATTCTCGAGTTTGCCGCCCCTAGTAAAGTGCCACCCGGGGCATTTGCTCACCCCCCCCCCCCCCCCCTCGCTACGCTACTGCATCCATGCACTACGTAGTTTTTCTTTGTTGTGTAATAATAACTTGGTAAGTGTGTATTATGAAAATCTTCCACAAAATATAATACATCGTTATAAAGGCTCTATTATCTGAATGCCAACTTTATAATCTTAGTTTAATCGCAGTAAAGATTAACGAGTAGAATTCAGACAACTGTAGACTTCTCACAAACTTTGTCACATGTTTTCCCTTAAACCACCGTCTCATTTTAGCTACCTATAATACGTTATATGTTATACGAATATTTAACCTTAGTTTACTATAACTTAGACGTTTTATGCATCGCGTGATCGCGGTATCGGTATAATCATGAAAACAATTTCTTTAAATAACTCACTATCTAGATTTAGACTTCATGTTACAAGTTCTGTACCAAAGTAACTTTTGCTTCAAGTATCTTCCTCAAAAGTAAGTAGTAAAACTTCACTTCGACCTCACTTATGCATGATAATGTGCAGTGGGTGACTGGAATTCGGAAGAATAATGATGTTGATGTCAGTTAGGCCAACCATAATTGCAGTTAAGTAGGTACAATGGACGCTGTCGGTAATGTTGTCTATATGGCAAAATATAAGATGAAATAAACATATTTTGCCATATAGACTAACATCTTTAACATTAAGGGTTCCGCCTCAGTGCGCGAGTAGCCGGATTCGCACTTGACCGTTTTTATTTCATCTTATATTTTGCCATATAGACACACCAATATTAACTTAGAAAAAACTTAGCTCGAGACCGACTCACACTTGGCCGGTTTTTATTATTTGATGTTTACTGTAGAGTTTGCCCTATAATCACATCAAATTTTACGCTTGAATGTATTACCGTTTTTACGATAGAGCGAGACGATAAAACGTTGATAAAAACTAGTTTCTTGTATGAGGATCCCCTTAATTTTTAACTTTTTGACATTTTTATTGTTTGTTAACAAATCTGCCGTAATAACGCATCTTCTGTGAACATTTCAACTGTCTAGCTATTTGGTAGGACAGACGGATGGTCAACGTAGGCTTAGTTGTCTCGTTTTCACCGTTTGGGTACGGAACCCTGAAAATAAAGAATGATATGCCATCGGCTTGCTTGACACAAGAAGTAGGTATAATTTAGTAAACGTTGACCTCTGTTTAAATAGAAGCTATGCAGTAGGTATGTGGTGTTGGAGAAGAATGGAGGGGATAAGTTGGACAGAACGAATAACAAATGAAGAGGTGTTAAGAATGGTTAAAGAAATGAGAAGTATTCTAAAAACAATCGAAAACCGGAGAGAAAAAATGATCGGACACTTGATACGAATCAACAATTTCATTAAAACCATACTTTAAGGGAAGATGAGGGGAAGAGAGGCAGAGGAAGAAACAGACAGAATTATCTAGCCCAACTGAAGAAAAAGGTTGATGTCGTGTCGTATCAAGAACTCAAGACACTAGCGGAAAAGATACATTTGGAGGCTGTTCATTTGTTTCAACATAAAGCTTCAAGTACAAAAACATAAGGTAGATATTCTTAAACAATTCCATCTCTGAGGAGGATGAGAGGAGAAAGCTATGTTCTCACTGCAAAAACAGTAGCATAAAAACGTCATTCAGTAAATAAAACGCTAACTAAGAAACTTAGCTAACAAAGCATGTATTAACCCACTAATTTGCTATCGGTTATCTCTGTGGCCACATGATTATTATCTCGCATCAACGCAAGGTTACCACCTATTGTTTATTGTCAACTCCCGTGATAAGGATAACTCGTACGATGACAAAGTACTCGTTTCAGTTCATCGAGTTTTAATTATCTTGATGTTATAATTACTATCCGATAGCCAAGATGTCAGTGAAGCTGCTTGCGAAATCGAGCGGGTTGCGTCTGAAGGGGGAAATATGTAGGTATGTGATAAATTCTAAGATTATCTTGTCTAGTCTACATTGATGTATTTTGTCAATCAATCAATCAATTATACTTTATTGCACACCAAAACAGAACATACATTTGAATAAATAATATAAAGAATAGTAGTACCTAATAGTAGTAATCATTTTAGTATAACTCTATAGACTTTAGTGACTGATTCATCATCGCCCAGCCCAAACCGCTAAAGCTAAAACTATGAAATTTTGACAGTAGTTGCGTATAATGGCGTGGGCGCACCCACTAAGATGGGATTTTTCGAAATTCAACCCCTAAGATGGTAAAATGGGGGGTAACAGTGAGTATGCAAATTTTTTTTTTAGTCCTGCCTTTTTGAAACTTAGTACCTACGCATATTTAAGAGCAAAAATAAAAATACCCCAGTTTCAGCATTTCTCAAAATTCAAGTAAGCGACATAATTTTACGCGGACAAAGTCGCGCGGGTAAAGCTAGTTATGTGTAATTGAAACTGTTTTATTTCTTGCCAAATATATACCTACCTACTTCCATTGTTATACTTACTCCTTTGTAGATCATATAGTTTGTTTGCAAAATTAAATTAATAACATAGGTAATAACAGCAGTTACAATACATCAATGGGTTGTTTATGGACTATGGTATTAATCTATGCCATATCTATGCATAATCCTCCTCCAACTTCCGTCTTCTATTTTTTTTATTTTTTTATTTATAATTAATGGCTTTTTGCTTGTGCGTAGCACCGCATTTCCACCAGTGTCAAGTGTAATTTATGGGAGTATCTATCCCAATCTCAGGGATTGTTTTTGTTCAAGAACAAGAAGAGATTGAGGATTGCGGAGCCTCGTGGCAGGCAAAAACGCGACGCGCGAAAACCACGCGAGACGTGTGCTCGGGTCAATTCCTGCAACGTGACTCCCTTCTGTCTTCTATATTCATGATGAATATCATAACAAAAATATAATTACAAAAAAAAAGAGTATTTCACTCGGGTTTGAAAAATCAAGCAGCAAAATCTGGTACTATAAAAGACCTGAGAACGTTTTAGAGCGTGCTAATTAGTGTTCATGATTAGCACTATAATGGTGTTGTAAACGTCTAGAGAACCCCAAAAAGGCCCTAGTTTTATCACTAATTTATTCTATAAACATTACATAAAGGCTCTCACGGTGATAAATCTACTACTATTAAAGTAACCGAAAAACGTTTATAGTGCTATTTTGCACCGTAATCGATTCTGTTTCGCTATCCTAAGTACGTAAGCGCTTAACTATCAAAACAAATTTCGGTATGTGAATAATATGCTTTTTTTATGTCATTCGCCATTGCTTAACGTAACATGTATTACCTAATAAAAAGAACATACTACAAAACATCCATGGACCGTAACTCTGCCGTAACTTGCACTTGCGAAAATAATTGTATCGATAAAATCACTATGCTGATTTCAAATTTGACAATGCGCCCTCATAATTTTCGTGTTTTAATAAAATGTAAATTAATAAAATAAGGAATTGTCCCGACTATGGCTGTTATAGTACACATTGGCTACAGCCGTGCTGCTAATGTGCTATCATTGCAGAAAACAGCAGCCATGACAGTATGCCACCATTTATGAATTACCAGTGATATAATTGGTACTCAAAAGTTAGTTACAGATCTAATTAGTTCATAAATCGTTAATTTTAGTACTTTTATGTCACGCTTTAGTCTCGTAGCAGTACCACAAACTCAATTATAAAGCAATTTAAGCCATTTATGTTCATTAGCAACGGCACCAGGAGTAGCTATGGTACTATTTAGTACTATAGAGGAGTTTTCGTGACTTTCACAGAACTGTCCCCATAACGGTGTGGAGGGAGCTTTTAAGAAGCTAAAACATTACGTAATGGTGGTGTAAGGTTAATTTATAGTGCAATTTGATCCTATAATAGGGTTTTCGATATAGCTTCAATACTAGTACTGTAATAACAATTTTGACTCATTATTAGTGCAAAATAGATACATAAAAGTGTCAGTAAGGTTGTCTATAGTACTAAATAGTACCATATCCGCTTTTTGCATATCGATTACAGTGCAACACTTTAAAGGTTCTTTTGTATGGTCCTGTAAGCGTTCTAAGAGCTGTACTATAGAACTTAAATGCTCTTTAATCTTATAGAATCAAAACGCTCTTTTAAAAACCTTTATAGTACAAGCAGTCACAATGGTTACCATTATAGGCGTACTATATCACAATTTGGTGATAAAACGCCTAGGTTATACAGCCTTCTGCTACTTGGGTATGTATTTCGAGCTAAAGAAAGTTTAGCTAGTGGTTGGTTAACATTTAGGTAATTCTCAATGGTATTTTTTAAATATTTATAGATTTGATACCTTATACGCATTATACAAATTATTATTACATAAGTAAGTAATATTAATATATTATCCAAGTGATATGACACGGGTAACCACGACATGGGCAACCTTGAACGGAGGCAACGACAACGGCGCAGACGCGGGCGTGCGCTGCATCGCAATGTGCGTGCGCGCATCTCCGTAGCAAGCACTCTTTGTTTCCTCCCTCCTTAGTAGACTCAGGAGAATATTACATTGTTACTAGTCCCGACAGTCAATACCCCCTTAAGCCTCTCGTTGTTATGTATTCAATGCTGAGCGGAGAGTCATAAACAAAAGATTTTATTTTTCTGTTTGTGGAGGCGATATCTGTATATTGAGGTTGCTGTTTTATTATCTTAGATTATATGAATTCATTTGCCACTAGGTAGGTATTAAAGTTAATTTTATTAGGTACTGATTTGTACCACTATCGACAAGCACGTAAGTATCTATATAGTTTAATAGAATAATTTATATAGTTTCATAGAAAAACAATGAAAAAGTAAGTGCCGTAGCCACTTTTCCATACAGACATTCGGATTTCGGGGGGGGGGGGGGGGGGGTAAATCTCACCTATCCCCCCCCTGGATACGTGCCAGACTATCGAACTCTATTACCTAGGTATATTCCGACCGTAGGCCTGTCAAAACATTAATTTCTTCATAAATCAAACAATCCTACTAAACTCTCTCTCTAATATCCTAACTCCACGAAAATAAATAAATAATAAATCATAAATAAATAATCCTAACATAAATTGTTACCTGCGATTCATTGAGCATTCATACAGTTCTTTTCAATTTAAAAAGTAACTTTTTGAAAGATTACATAAATATGAATATAAAGTTTTTTTTTAAATACGGTGTAGGTAAATAAACAGGTACGTATTTCAAGTTGGCTGCGCGTAGTACTCGTAAGTCGTGGTTAGTTACATTTTATCATTTTTAATCGGTAAATTGCTAGAAGTAAATTGTTATAAATATCAATCAACCTGTCAGTGACTAACTGCAAAGGAATCGTTGAGGTTTGGGCGCGGTCATTGACATCCGATCGTGTAGTTATTGTTTGGAAGAGTACATAGCTTCCTACACAAACACTTTTACCGTTTACCTGTCATGTTTGTCTTTCTAATTAATATTTCGGAGAACTATCTCAATGTAATGTCATCTCTTCAAAATTGAGATCTTGATCTATAGCATTAATTAAGTGCATTGTTTGTTTTATACTTTTAATTAGTTTGTTTTTAATTTTATAATAATTAGGTACAGTTGTCTTCTCATTCGCTCTATAACTGATTTAAGAAGAACTTTCTCAAATATCTTTTGCAATTTAGACCACAGTCCTTTTTTTCTTATCACATTCATTTCACAATCATAGGTTTACATGGTTACATTGCATGTCTATTGCATAAAATATAGGTAGTATTTTAATTAAGTTCATTGAAACAAATCACCAAAGGTTGGTATTAGTAGATATTTATTATGTGTTCAAAGCAAGAGGCTGATGAAAGTAAAAACCGTCTCTACCTAATACTTCCAAACTTTCTTTGACCTCGACAACGTAAAGATTAAATACAGTATACATACATACGCTCACACCATTATGGTACGGGTGTACACAGAAACTACATCGCCAGAGCCCATCGCTACGATTCTGACATACTTCCTAACACCTATCCAAATTAATCCATTGCGCACACCAAGCAACGAGAGCTGGTTTTAACATGGTGGCAGTTAAATAATAAAAATTCGTACTAGCGAATCGAGGTCAGTGTGTCGGCATGAGTAACGGATCCTGCGCGGGCGCAGCCATCGGACCCGTCTCAGGAACGCCTGCGCGGCTTTAAAGACCTACATCGCGCATGCAAATTTTGACGCCTGAAGGCACGGTCCAACGGCATTGTTGAATCACACCTCTCGACAATATTTGAGTGTGAATTGGAAAGAAGTACACGAGACTAGTATTTAACTTATCCAAAAGTGACAGTTTGCTTTAAAAGATAATTGTAAATCTGCGAAGTAGTTCCTACGTACTGCAAACTGTACGGTATGTTAATTGTTGAGAAAGTAGCTATCATGAGTCCTTTAATTGCGACGGCTTTTTCGGGAAGATCAGGCCACCAAACTGAACGACTTTCACATAAAGGACCATAACCAAAATCGCGAAAAAAAAACTACTGTCTTAAAACTGTAATTCTTCGTTTGGGGCAACAGATTTTAATATTTTTAAACAGTTATCAGTTTAAGAGTTACGCGCTAACAATTACCATAGTTAACCATAGTTACCAAAATAATTATGGACAAGAAGCCTTAAAAGTTTTAGCGTTAGTATAATAATGTGAATGTAACAAAGTATTTCGAATAATAAGCTTCTAATTATTCACATTTTATTGTTTACCTAAGTACCAGCGCTTATTTCCTGACTGACCCACCTTATGTTTGTTCAGTGCGTAAGTGGTTGAATCAGTGCTTTGTGTCCTATACTTTTGTCGCACTATGTGCGCACTGTCATTGAACCACTCATCCTTTTCGAGGCCTTCAATGTACTTAGATTATTAGCCCATAAACTGTTGTCATGTCTATACGGTATTTTATATTTGTCTGTATTTTTACGGTATACAGGGTGTAAGGAAAAGTATCATTATCCTTTAAACCACATACTCTACCTATCAAACTAAACAATTTTTATTAAGGAAGCAAACCTGTCAGAAGCAAAAAAAATCTGCTGTCTTATACTAAACTGCAATTACCTATTCGATTCAAACGTATAGGACAGCAGATTTTTCTTTTGTTCTGGCAGTTTTTTTCTCATATCTCTCACATTACAGGGACAATTAATGCTGTCTTGACGGGTATACCTACACCCAATGCGACGACGTTGATGGTCAGTTTGATGGGTAGAGTATGTGGTGTAAAGGTTAATGATACTTTTCCTTACACCCTTTTCATAACCACTTCTCGGTGCATAGATATCCTATTAACTCTTAGTAATAATGGCATTCTATTAAAAAATTTAATCGGACCATTCTGGTGATTTTCGTATTCTGCATTATCTATCAAGTATATTTCTATTCTATTCTTAATTAATGGTAAGTATATTTGATTGGTCTAATGTAAACACGAGTGACTCTTCAAAAACACACATCATTCTAAACACACGCCTTTGACGCCTTATCCTAATCGTTAAGAAGGACACTTGTATTCAAACATCATAGTATCAAAAATAACTGACGTAGACAACAGAAAAAACTTCGAATGACTCCATAGTCCGAAGCAAATCAAATAATTAACCGAAGCACACATAGCAACCGACACATAATAAAATCATCCTGTTTATTTAAAACAGCAATTAAATGTAAAAGTTTCAAATAAATGTTAAATGAAGAGTTAATTAGCACGATGTCCATTAATCTAAGTATGACATGTCTATTGATCGTTATAAATTAATTTAATTAACTCGTTTTACGCGCAAAATGTCTACCGCACTCGTGGAAGTGTTATTTAAGGTGCACGCGCCGTACTATGATAGGTTCTATTACCATCATGCATTTAAACGATTACCTGCTATGCAGTAAGCCATGCGGGCATCTAATGGTACCTTTACATGATTGCGTACATCATTCACCATTATCGTTGAATAACTATATAGTTACTCTAGTGGCATTGGTTTCGATTCGCTGGTCGACTTAAAAAGTCATATGACCCCAAAATGATTTTAACTATCCGATTACCGTGCGATCACACGCAGAGCTGAACCAACATCAGCTCCAGCACCAAGCTCAGTATTCTGATTTGCCCCGATATTCTACATGTTTTTAAGGAATTGTATCGAGCTTTCAGAATACTTATAATAACCTCTTAATAAGTATTTACAAAATCACAATATCAGGAGTGCAATTTTTGAAATTCATTCGTTGAGCTCAGCAGTTGAATATGTTAACATTACTATGGACACATGCATCTTTCTACTGCTGATTAGACTTTCAAAAATCGTACTTCATGAGTGCGATTTTCGAAAGTCAAATCAGCAATAGAAAGAGATATGCATCTCCATAGTAATTTTGACATTTTCAACTGCTAAGCTCAGCGAATGTGTTTCAAAAATCGCACTCCTGGTCTTGAAAATGTTACACTATGTAATTAAATATTGTATTTGTAATTGTACTTTGTTTATCTTTTTTTAAGATGTGTTTTATAGAGTTTCTGGGCGCATCTTCTCTACAACGGAACACATACCGACGCGGTGATACAGTGATATTATTTTGAATGAACCTTTTGAATTAGCATAAGCATAAGCATATGCTCACAACTATATTCCCCGATGGGGTAGTCAGAGATATTCTGAAACCTCAGAACATCCACGTTTCACCAGTAGTACCGAAACTCTGTCCAGTGTGACGGGGGGTGAGCCCGTCGCCACTTGTAATGAATGTCGCCACCTTTTGAATTTGACTTCTATATTTACATTCTGACTATAGCTTTACTACACTGGCGAGGATGTAACTGAAAATACACTACGAAAAGAAGCGTGATTACTTGAAAAGATCTAACTTATAGGCCATTATATAAATTCCTCACATATCTCTTAGTTCTAATCGAATAGTCATGACAGTAAGATGAAGTGCTTAATAGGAGTTGTTGTTAAAAATATGTTTTGAGCGATGTCACGCAACAATGTTCCAGGAAGTTTATGATGTCCGATATACCTTACTGAGAACTATCTCACGTGCAAATATTTAAATACAATCCTTATTAAGATCAAAACGTGTGGACATCCTTGCCTCCCTTTGCACTTAAGTTTTTATCAAACAAATAAAATTGATTGACAGGTACCTATTAGAATTAGTAATTAATTTAATTTGATCTAAGGTTGAAACCAGTTTTATAGAAGGTCAAATGAATAATTAAATTTTATTTTTTGGAGTTTTGTTTTGACAATGTTTTTACACCGCTCCAAAATAGAATACTTACTTAGTCAAATATTATGTGTTGAATTTAGATGACAGTAAAATAGTAAAATTAAGGGATCTGCCTTACGCGAACATTTCAAACCAGAAAAGTAAGTCAAAACAAATGACAGGTATACTTCAAATATGTACCGAGATGACAGACAAGTGTGCTACTTTGTATTGACCAAGTGTACCTACCTACCTACATATCCATTAATTTTACTTTCATCTAAGAGTATAGAGTACCTACCTACCTACCTACATAAAATTGTGCCCTGTGTCCCATAGTGTCGGAGATATTTAAATTGAATTAAACTGAATTATATTTTACATAATCAAACAATAATAGGTACTTTATGTTACACCAAAAATATAGTAAACATAAATTGAATTGAAATGAATTAAATTAAATTGTGTAAAAAATTGTGTAAAAAATATTATATCCACTAATTAAATACTAGTATTTATAACTCAGGACTTTGTCTGAAATACATTGATTTTATTTTATGTTATTTATTAACAACAATAATAGTTCCTATTATTTGCAGTAAGTGAGAAATTATGCAACATTGTCATTCTGCAAGCCCTCAAGCGGCTATGCGATAATGACTATAAATTATGAACGCATTAAGCTCGTTACAATGCTAATGACCTGTCCTCACGCCCACGCCTTGATTATTGTATACCATCCCATCACCTTCGCGACATCTGCTAATGCAGTACAATAAAACATGCCCGAGAGCAAGCGACCGATGCACCAGAAATAAAGTTTTGTTTTAAATAAGCACTCTCTATAAAATACTAAATGAAAACTACGACAAGGAAATTTTGTATTGGTGTGAAGTAAAGTATAATTGATTTATTAATTGAAAAGGCAGAAGTTAAACTAATCTTTACTTACGTATACGTAAAACTGAGCTAGAGAGTGTAAACACCCCGAAGACGAACTTGTCTCGAGCTTATTTTTATGTACACTGGGTCTTTCAGTCTGAAAGTTTTTAAGGAGATGATCATGAAACTAAACAACTTTCTCTATGGGAGTAAAACATTTAAGTAAATCGCGAAAAAAAAACTGTGCTGTTTTATAAATAGATACCAAACTGCAAACCTACTTGACCCAAATGTATGGGACAACCGACTATTTTTCGTTTTGTTAGTCTTCAATGTTCGTCCCATCAAGAACGTTGTTATTATCCCCTAAAAACCGTCAGCAACCCATATACCCCAACTAATTTTTAACGGAATAATCGGATTGAAACAATAATTTTAAGTAATTCAAATTTAAAGTTATTCGCATTTTAAGTTTAAATTCAAAAACAATTTGCTCATAGATACAAGTAAGAGGGTGAGTATAGCTGTGCGGTGGGTTGACATCAAGTTCAGTAAATTTTAAATTACATGCAAACAAATTATTATTTAAAAAAATGTTACCTATGTTGAAACCTTGATCATTTTTAAGCCATAAAAGTTTTAAGCTATAGTAAAATTGGTCAATAAGTCTAACGATTAAGTGCTCATCCCAGTCGCACAAGCATCTTGATTTGATACCTACCGCTACCTACCAACTGTTACCTAACCAACTTTGTTGTTGCAACTGTAATGTAATTGATACATGTGGATCACGCAATTGTATAAATTTATTTATTGTATCCACATGTTTTGTTATAATTTTCTAATACGTGTAGGTACAGTCAACAAGAAATACGTTTATGTAGTTTAATAAATAAAAGTATGAAATAAGAAATACTTCAGAAACCGTGTTTAGGTTAATTTCAATCTAACTTAGCTTGTTTATAAGGTTTCATTGTAAGTTTGTTACAGAAAGATGTTTAATAAACTTAAAATGACGATCACGATAAAAACACCATTATAATCAACGTTTGTCTATAATCAATGTAGCTAACTGTACATAAGTAGGTACATGCCAATAGAGTGATTCGTGTTTTCGCTGCGCCATGCCATCGCCACTTCTTACTCGTGGACTTGATTATTTTTGCGTGTTCACCGCATAATTAGATCACATTGTGTTTATGGTCAGATCGTTTACCTAATGATCGAAGATACTGCGCACATCAAGTAGGTTAAAAGTAATTTATCTTTGGAACGTGTTAAAGGCTGTATATAAATTTGTTTACTTAGGTACCTATTGTATTATAAATTATAATAAACAGATAAGCACCAAAGTGTGGATTCAAAGTGGCAGTTACGATTATGAGTAAATAAATCCAGAAATATTTTTTTTATACTAACCGTTTTTTTTACGGCCAACACAAGTAGCTTTCAGGAGTGCGATTTTTGAATCTCATTCGGTGAGCTCAGCTGTTAAAAATGTCAAAATAACTACGGAGATGCGCATCTTCTTACTGCTGATTTGACTTTCAAAAATCGCTCTCCTGTAGTATGATTTTTGAAAGTCAACTTAGCAGTAGAAAGATGCATATCTCCATAGTTATTTTGACATTTTCAACTGCTGAGCTCACCGAATGAGATTCAAAAATCGCACTCCTGTTTCGTTTGTTTATTATTGCGTAAATTAAAAGTAAAGCTTTCAGATTTACTATCAATAATACCGTGGTTTGTGGCATAAACGGTAGACGATTACCTAGTATCCGAAGTGCCATCGTAATCAATCAAATTACACATTTTTAATATATTCAAGAACGTGAGCCGTTTCAGGAATGTAGACATGTAACTTATGTCTATATAAACGAATAAATAATCTTGATCGTTCTATATAAAAAAGCTTCCTATGAATATTTATTTTTAATATACCTAGCCATGTTTACCCATGGATGGCGCCCTTTATGTTAATAAATAAAATTACAATAGAAGAATCGGTATCATCATTCTTCTAAATATAGTATATTCAGTTAAGTTATTCAACATATTCGCATTAACAGATCTGTGAAGCGAGCAGTCGCTGTATGAAAATCGTAATCGGTTTTTATATTCTCTAAAACTTAAAGGGTATTTCAGTGAATTTAAATATCACCATCTCAGCCCAGAGACGTCCACTGCTAGACATAGGCCTCCCCCAATGGTTGCCACAACAACGACCGTCCCTTTGCCTCATCCTGCCTCCAATCCAATCCTCTCATCCAACGGGTGACCGCGAGGTAGAGAGGCGAGGAGGTTTATTCGCTACGGGATTTTTTAATTTGTAATTATAAATAACCAGGTTTGCAGCTATAGATTTTTTCCGATGTAGGTTTAAAGATAAATAAGATAAGTGTTGAAATTTTCGCAGTGACGGCATTTATTGCAGAAAAATTTAAAGACTTTATAAAGTAAAATCGAGGAGTCACGTTGCAGGAATTGACCCGAGCACACGTCTCGCGTGGTTTTCGCGCGTCGCGTTTTTGCCTGCCACGAGGCTCCGCAATCCTCAGTCTCTTCTTGTTCTTGAACAAAAACAATCCCTGAGATTGGGATAGATACTCCCATAAATTATACTTGACACTGGCGGAAATGCGGTGCTATACGCACAAGCAAAAAGCCATTAATTATAAATAAAAAAAAAAAGTAAAATCGAAACATAAACCTATCAATATAATGCACTGAATCAAATGAGACAATATCCATAGATTTCTCTAGGGTTTTAGTGGGTTCTTCTTCTTATCGTGTGGGCAGCAAGCCTATGGTGTCAGAATTTTTAGTGCATTCACACACGATGACGCACTGACGGAGCGGCAGCTGTCAATCCATAGAACCACATCCGGTGCGTCAATGCGTCACCGTGTGTGCTTCTACGTGCGGTTTCATACAACTCCTTGCTTCACAAATGACGGACTGACGTTTGCTGCTCCGTCAGTGCGTCATCGTGTGTGAACGCACTTACATAGCGAAAAAAACATCTGCTGTCCCATACGAAACTGTAATCAATCATTGATACTCGACCTAAATGTGTGGGACAGCTGTTTTAGTTTAACGATTTCGATGTTGGTACCATAGAGAAAGTTGTTCAGTTTGATGGTCTGATCATCCTCTAAAACCGTCAGCATAGGAGGACTCTGTATTACAGCGATAATTCTTCCTGGGATGTTTTCAGGTACCAAGCCTGTGGACGGGCTGCCTCGCCCGGCGCGGGCGCAGCACAAACAGCGCAGAGCCTCGCCGCCCGCGCCGATACACTCGCCATTGCTCATTCATCAGCACGTGCAACGCAATGGGATAATTGTCCTCGTAATTAGTTTCAATTACGACGCGATTGTCAAAAGATTAATATAGAATCTATTGCGTGCGAACAGTCATTTTTCCTCAGTAGAATGTAGAAAATGTATTTTTTTTATGAAATAGAGCCAGCGAACCCTTTGTCCGCCATGCTCACGTTTGTCACGTTGACGAGAGCATTGTCTTACTTTTCAGTTATAATAGACTCTGATCTCCTGATTACCTGCCAATCATCACACCACTACACGTGCATGTCGGAATCTGCAAGGATTTGTACTTTTGTCGTTTAGTATGATCATTATCGTAGCGATCGACATGGTACGGGGAAAAAACTACTCATCTGCTGCTAGATGGGAATTTCATGATTGTTAGGTACCTACTACGTTACGTTACAGCAGCTACTAATTAGCTGTTTTTCTGCGAAAATAACTCAGTTATTTTTTTTTATATTAAGCGTTAATTTGTTTTTCTGAAAAATATACCCGAATAACATTCCAAATTATCATCATGCGTTTAACGTTGCGTTTAATGTTTTAACGTTTTGTAATCGAATTTTAAATAACTAATGTAGGTATTGTTGATTCAAATACCTACCAAGATAATAATGTAGATTTAAATGTATTGTGTTCGGATTTTAAACTATGATATATGCATTGCTGATTCAAAATGTCGATCTATTTAGTTCACATTGAGTTGTGACTAGCGATGATCAAATGACAATAATCGCGCACAATGAGCCTGCGCGGGAGTGACCGGCGCGGGCGCAGGCAGCTAGCCGGCAGAGGACGGTGGCCGTGGCGCGCGTGCTGAAGGTCGCCCGCGCTTCCTGCGTGCGTGACGCGCATGCGCCCGCGCCGCACCACACCGCCACCGCCCATCCATCGCACCGACTACTCATCTTCACTAGGTACCTCTTAAAGCACCATAAAGTTACAAACTATACTAAAAAATTAATGTCTTTGTCAGGCAATCTTAACTCAACTACGTTTTTTTTTTAATTTATAATTATGGACTTCTTGCTTGTGCGTTAGCACCGCATTTCCGCCAATGTCAAATAGTTTGAGGGAGTGTCTATCCAATCTCGAGGATTGTTTTTGAGTAAGAACAACTGAGAAGGATTTTGGAGCCTCGTGGCAGGCTGAAACGCGAACCGCGCGAACACCACGCGAGAGACAAGTGTTCGGGGCAAACCCTGCAACGTAACTCCAACTAACTATGTTGTTCATTGATTTTAATTGCAGCGTCAAACCACGACACTAAAATTAACAAAACAATGTCATGAGAGTATGAAAACACATGTCAAATCTAGACCACGGCATCATTTCACTTGTAGTGTACTAACAGTTTTACTTTTTTTTCATTCTTAATGCAGTCACACAAAATGGTAAGTATAGAAGCCGTTAGTTATTGAGATTACGGTAGTGAGGTGACCGGGTCGTGGTTTTGTCTTCGCCTGCTTCAAACTAGAGGCTATTGTCCGACGGGCTGTCTTGGTACCATAGGCGTAGCAAGGGGGGGAGCCGGGTGGGCCCGGCCCACCCCAGAATCCTTCTGGCCCACCCCAGAAATCAAATGAATCACTTACTAAAAATAAGAGATATCAATAGGTAATGATAAATAAACACGATATTAATTTCTTGTGTTACGTTTCTCATGTCCACTTTCTTGAAAAGTCAATGTGGTCTGAATGTACTTTCGCAAAATCTTGAGCTCGCTTCTCTCGCTCCTGTTTTTAGAACGTACTGCTCTGATCTTATTTATATTGCTGTAAAATCTCGAGCTCGCTTCGCTCGCTCATGGCTAGACATATCATATTGCAGTAAGATCTCAAGCTCATCGCTCGCTCCAAAATTGGGTGAAATGTCGAGCTCGCTTCGCTCGCTCTAATTGTTGGATCGTATATCTTTTCATAGAGTAGTTAATAGTTATCTTGAGTTTGCTGTGCTCGTTCTAGCTTTCAAGTCATAAAAAACTCGAGCTCGCTTCGCTCGCTCCAGAATTTGAACCGTATTACACTGATCCCACTATACCTATTGCAGTAAAATTTCGAGCTCGCTTCGCTCGCTCTAGGTATTGGATCGTATATCTTTTCATGAAGTAGTTATCTTGAGTTTGCTGTGCTTTTTCCTGCTTTTAGGTTGTAAAAAACTCGAGCTCACTTCGCTCGCTCCAGAATTTAAATCGTATTACACTGATCTCACTATAACTATTGCAGTAAAATCTGGTGAAAAAATTCAGTGAAATGTCGAGCTCGCTACGCTCGCTCCTAGCTACGATTGTATCACAAAGACCTAGATGCAGTGCAGTGTATCACGAGCTCACTTAGCTTCGCTCGCTGCAGGATTAAGTGAAATCTCGAGCTCGCTTCGCTCGCTCTAGGTTATAGTTTTTATTACATCAACCTCGCCTGGGCCTGGCCCACCCTGGGAAAAAATCATTGCTACGCCCATGCTTGGTACGAGCCACTACTGGCCTCTAATAAGATCTGCTTTTTAGTATTCTCCATAAAGCGATCATAAGGGCATTTTCATTTTTTTGTGTACCCCTCATTTTTAGGCTGTCCCACAGATTCAACATTTAATAGCGAGATAAATATGGATATGAGGTCTAACTTTTGGAATAAAAACGTTAAAACATGTATTTAAATTGATGAATTCATAAGAAAACTTGGTTCAAATACGTTTTAATTATTAATTATAAATATTTAAAATGTTCAAAGTTCAAAGATTTATAAATCTGATTAACCAACTACAATCGTACTCGATTACCGGAATATGAGCGTAGGACAAACCTGCTCTGATGTTTTTCACTCGACAAATCTCAGAAATTGAGGATAATATCAAAAAAACTTGTGTGAGTCAAAAAACGCGATGCCTAACAGTTCACAGAGATTTTATTATCTTTTTTAATATTCCGCGAAATCTTAAAAATATTCGTGAGTCGTGACGTGACTAGGGTTAAAGACTTCGTCGGGACCATTGTGCGCTAAAAATATTATTGCGCTTCATCACGTTTATCTGTAGGACATGCGACACTGATGCTATCGCGGGATACACCGCGAGATACCTAGGAACTACGCTTCCCGAAATGCATAACTAGCTATGTTGACGCCTCGCCTCGCTGATGTTTAACCTGTCGTGTACATTACTCATGCGGTCATGCCGTAAACCACTTGCACTAGACGAGCTCCAGTGGCCTGTCCAAACAAACTGACGATAATGTTATCACCCAGATATTGAGGAAACGTTTAGCACATTCACACGTTCCACGCAAATATTTAAACTGTTTGTGAGAGCCATTTATAACTCCCAGTTACGTTTCAAGAGTTCATTGTTCTTCTAAACAGTAATGTAGAGGAAATTTTACGAGAGATGTCCGCTCATCGGGACGCGAGTCGCATTTTTATATCGTATTATTGGTAGTACTTACTTATACCTTAGGTGTGAAGAATAACAAAGAGCTTTACAGGTTCTTGGCACTTTCTGGCTAGGCCATTGTTCTTTGCTCAGACATTTGTCAGGAGAATGACCTTCTGTATAAGGGTACGTTAATCATAACAGTATACACACAAAATGGCAGGAAATGCCTCGCACGTGACAATGGGACAACCTGGCCCAAACATATGTTAGAGGACTTTTAGGTACATTGACCTAAATACGTTTAGAAAAGGTATGAATCGTACTGTTTACTAGAAAGGTTTCGTGACGACCGACGATTCGCTTCGCACGACAGTTGCACAGAAGCGTATCCTAGTAACGACTTCTGCATTTCAATACTCCATTTATTACTGATTCAGGCTTTAGTCCAATCATTTTAGGGTTTGACCCTAACAATAATTTATCTATCGCTGAAACTTTGCAGTGTGATAAAGTAAAGTATACAGATTAAGGATTACAAATAATCTAGGTTGCTTTTTTCCGGTCCTAGATTATTTATCAACCGTAATCTGTATACTTTCCTTTATCACACTGCAAAGTTTCAGCGATAGATGAATTATTGTTAGGGTGTCCATACAAGGAAACTCTAAAATGATTGGACTACTTTATAGTGTTGGAATGTAGGTAGTAGGTTCCATCCTTACTACGTTACGTACTCAGATAACATTATAAAAAAGAAATAAAGCTTAGCAAAAAAAATTATCATTAAACCGACATGACTAACGTAAATCAAAGAAATAATCTGTTTTTCCAATGTAATAACAAGGGTTTTCCGTGTCACAAGGTGTCATTTTGTGACAATTAACTTAACCAACTCAATCATACTAGTAAGTTTGCTAATCACACGTCTCGAACCGGTCTTACTCTCGCGCTGATCGAAGCTGATAATTCAGACACAACATGTTTTTTTTTTCAATAGTTAGTGATGCTAACCTATAATAATCGTAAATAACTGTTCTACTGCAACTAAAATGTAGAGTCATCATGAAACTTCATTTTCAGCTTCTCGAACAACAACTAACGGGTTTAAAAACACTTTTTTATTATAATTATGGACTTCTTGCTTGTGCGTTAGCACCGCATATCCACCAATGTCAAGTAGTTTGAGGGAGTGTCTATCCAATCTCGAGGATTGTTTTTGAGTAAGAACAACTGAGAAAGATTTTGGAGCCTCGTGGCAGGCTGAAACGCGAACCGCGCGAACACCACGCGAGAGACAAGTGTTCGGGGCAAACCCTGACACGTGACTCTTAAAAAAAAACATGATAATAGGTGCTAAGTATACTTCAATAATAATCATTTTAAGGTTTAAGTAATACCTAAAGGTGATAGATAGAATATAAGATAAATCTGTGTTGCGATACACTCTCCCGTCAATTTCCATTGCAAAGTAACATCCACAATAATCAAAAAGCTTCATCGAAATCGTAACTACTTTTAGTATCGATTATACAAAATCTGCGGGTGAAACAAATCAAAGGGGTTAGTGGAGCGCGATTTCACCTTGACACCTCCTTGACTTCTGACAAACATTATTTCTCATAAAAAGAACTAATTACACTAATTAATTACATTTTACTATTTGAACGATTAACTAAATAAAATGTATTTGTCTTGCATCAACTATTTTAAATTATCTTCAGTCTGTTTGCGTCAATGTTACTATGCATTTGCATTAGTAAAGAGTTAAGGCCGGTTAAGGCTGTGTTAACTTCGTATTTTATGTTTAATCCAAACTATTATAAAACTGTAACAGAAGTGTGTCTGTCTGTACATTGAAGATATTTATAAAAACATTACGATGTAGTTTTTAGATGTCCCTGACTTAACCCCTCTAAATAAACCTTCTTTTTTAGGATTTTTGTCTGTCTGTTTGTTTGTTCGACCATGAAGCAAAAATCAACGAACCGATTCAGATGAAACTTTTTTGTTGAATACCAGGAGTGCGATTTTTGAATCTTATTCGGTGAGCTAAGCTGTTAAAAATGTCAAAATTACTACGAAGATACGCATCTTTTTACTGCTGATTTGACTTAAAAAAATCGCTCTCCTGTAGTATGATTTTTGAAAGTCAACTTAGCAGTAGAAAGATGCATATCTCCATAGTTATTTTGACATTTTCAACTGCTGAGCTCACCGAATGAGATTCAAAAATCGCACTCAATTTATGATTTGACTTAAAATCTGGTTTATAATTTGTGCAGACGACGTCGCAGGTAAACTCTAGTATACAATAAAGTTAACACAGATATAACCGTAAAATACACTATACAAACGCAAAAAACGTCTTAAGTTTTAATAATTATCTATTAATTTACCTCCTACTAAAACTAGTTTCAAATTACTATATCTTAGTTTATTTTCCTCATTTTAAACATTTTCATTCTAAATGCAAAATTTATTCTCCAAGTGATTCGCAACGCGTTTCACTTACTTTTACATTTTGTGAATATTAATAACTATTAGTAGGTGAATACGTACTCAGTGCGCAAAACTAGGCCTTAACAAAGTAGGTGGTCTGTGTTCTATGACCTAGAACTTGGTTGCGAGCTTCACGACTGAGTCTCTGAGTCATGCAGGTACATCGTACATCTGACGTTTCCGAGAAACTATGTGATTTTATTACTGTTTCCTTTCAACCGCTACTGGTCATAAACCAGTGACTGTTTAGAACTGGTTATGTAACGAAATTTCACTTTAAGCCCACTGTTACCGATTCATGGTAGGTTATTGACACAAGCAAAGATATATTGTTAATTTAAATAAGTAGGTATTAATTATAGTTACCTACATACTCCGCGACCAAATACAAATGTTTATAATTAGTCCTCAAAACAACTTACGGTTTTATACCATAATTTAAGGCTCACGTTCAGCCTTTTAAAATTATTATCTTCTTGTATATACGGCAACACATCAAGCTACGCAAAACCAAAATAAGCTGGCCGCGCATAGGTAGAGTAATGTATAACGTCGCGCGGCCAGCTTATGTTTGTTTTGCGTAGCTTGATGTGTCGCCGTGTGTACACCTCCTTATAAGGGACTGCTAGGTGACAGATTTATCTCTCTGAATCACCTAATGTTTTATCGTATTTTACAAATTACTACAGCAATGACGCAGAGCCCATTGAAAAACTCTAATGACCAATGCCTTCCACACATGTTGTATAGTGAGAGTGACTCATATGTAACGCAAACGATATGCGAAGACAAACAATCTGGTCTAGAGTCGTTTCAAGACGCGTACTCCTTATCTCGGTAGGATAAAATGAGAATTATGAATGAACGGTGCTATACCCACTCACTACACTCAGGCAGCGTTGCCAAACCTACGGATTTATCCGTAGATCTACGGATTTTTGGCCTGGCCTACGGATCTACGGATTTCAATGGCAAATCTACGGATTTTTAGAAATCTTCTGAATTCCTCCCTAAAATGTCAATTGCATAAAATGATACCCAGCCTCAAATTAATCGAATAAATGTTAACTTTTTTTGTATATTTGACTGTGTTACGTAAAATATGGCTCTCCCCAACTCTTTTCCATCTCCTTCCTTATAGACTTTCTGTCACTATACAGACACGACATAAATATTTATTTAACTGTAACATGTGTGACAAAAGCACTGACACCGTTTTTCACGTTGTCTGGGCATTGCTCACGCTTAAACTTGTCGAAGTATCCATTTTGTTCGCCAAATTAGAGTGATTTTTTGGGTCAGTCCACTTCAAAATAGTCAGATAAAGCATTAAAAAAAAGTCTGTAGATCTACGGATTTTTCAAGAGGTCATCTTCGGATTTCTCCGGATTTTCCAACCTTGACCTACGGATTTCTAAAAATTTGATCTGGCAACACTGCACTCAGGCTCAATTAAATTGATTTCGGAGGCGCCCGGTGAATGGTTCCGAGAAACACTGAGTCAGACTTATGTCCCACTGAGCTGAGACAAGTCATTTCCGATTCCGATGATAAAGAAACGTATTGGTATAGGTGCTTGTAATGTTTCAATAACGGAACTTATAAAGTTGTTTTACAAGGAAGGTATAACGGCTATTATCGAGTTCAACTTACACTACAAAGGAACCTTGCTGAATCAGCTTACTTCCTTTCGAATCATATATTTTGTCAAAGATGAAAACAAATAAGTTGGGAAATATACATACCTTTCTTAATATGCTGACAGTTTTTTAAGGGGATGATAAGACCATCAAACTGAGCTACTTTCTCAATGGAACAAACGTCGAAATCGCGAAATAAAAATCAGATGTTCCGGAGCGGATTTTTTTTCGCTATTTCAAAGTTGGTCCCATGGAAAAAGATGTTCAGTTTGATGGTCTGATCATCCTCTTAAAACGCTTTGAACCCTGTAGTTGGTAGTTATTTCTTAATAGGTAGGAAGGTAGGGGGGGTGGGTAGGTATAGATAGGTAGGTGGGTAGATAGGTAGGTATCGATTAAAATCTTGACCTCGAAATTTAAACCTCCCCGGATCCAAGCAGGAAGACAAAAAAAAATTCCTTACGATATGATGAATAGGTACGCACTCACGTATGGATGGATGGATGGTACGCAGTTAAAACTAAGTAAAACAAAAGACTTTGAAGAACACTCACCATGGCTTTATCGGTGCTGCCGAAGGACGGAGCAGCACTACACCTCGTCAGGAAGACTGAAGCCATCATCACAGTCCACAATATCCTCAAACTACTCCTTAAACTAACGAACGCCATATTTGCTGGTGATATTCTTTCTCGTGTACTTCTAGATGTACTCATTGAATTCTACTGTAGTTATTTATTATTAAAAAAAAACTACTGTATAAAAATTGAATTCTACTTAAAATTATTGTATCAAAAATATATCTTCTAATATGGACGGATTGTCATTACTCTTAGAAAAATATCTCTTAGTCGATTCGACTACAAATATCATCTACTAAATAACAACATTGATTGCTTCTGTTGCGAATGTGATATGGCATTGATGTCGACGTTGTTCTGTAACAAAGAAATTATATGTTAATCGATATTCTTTAGTAATTTGTATATGTGTTTATGGGTAATCATAAACATGATTATAACGTAGAGGTCATAATCTCTGATGTGTCAACGCGTCATATCCGCGGTGATGAATCACGCGCAGTCGTTTTTTTTTTAACTTTAACTGTCATAAAAACAAAAAGTACGAAAGATGATTACCGCAACCTCGTAAACTTTTTAACGTAATCTTTGAGGAAATTTCACAATTATTTTATGTAATTTACCTTCTTAAACTGTATAACTGTGTTTAACGTTATTTTTTTCTTTACTCTTCTTAGCCCCACTTGCGCCAACCACGGGTTAGCAATTAACTCCGGATAAAATAGCTCTCTCTGTTGTTTTTCTATACAAAAATCATGGGTTACCAACTTAACCTGGAGTTTATTGCTAACCCAGGTTGGCGCAAGTGGGGCTTAATGTTTGAAGTTAAACATGATTTAACGGAACTTTTACAATTTAGATTATTAAACACTGACATTTACTGTCATTCCAAGAGATATTAAATTAATTTGATGTTAAAGAAAAAAACCTATTTAGTTCAGCTGGTCAACATTTTGTTTAATTTTTTTTTATGGTTTAAGAGACTCTCTTTCGATTTCACTAATACTGGTTGTAATATTATCATAAAAACACTGGCTTTGTTTTTAATCTATCAATATAAGCATCAAGCAAATTATACTGACGAAGACCTACTTAAAACTAAACAAGTGAGTAAATGTGTGTCAAGTCAATATACCTACACTATCACGATTTCTAACAGATAATATGATATCTTAACGCTATAACGACACACTTTACAATCACCGCTCATGTATGAAGTTAGATAGAAAATGCACTGAACCTAAAATATTATCTTACGAAGATTATCTACAAATACCACAAAAGAGTTATCTTGATTTTGTGTGTTACTCTCAACGTGGGGTTTTCTTCGAATTTAACTCTTTCGACTTTGTTTTTTCATTCTTGAGATAATGATTCATACACGAAACTTTAAGTTAGATAGAAATTTATCCCGGTTTAAAAGACAGTCTATGGATAGTAGTATGGATCCAGAGTTATCAGCGAACAGACATGAGATACGTTTATCAAATAGGAATAAAGAAAATGTTATTGCACATGAGAGTAAAGTAAACTGCGATACGTACGTTATTTACACAAATCAAGCAATGTTAAATACTTTCTATACAAACCGCGTTTTTTTTACAATTTTGAATTTTCTATTTATGTATGACAAAGATCCCAATATTATCTTAAGTCAAAGATATGCAGCATCCTGAATTAAAAAGGACCTGGGATGCGATTTTTGAATCTCATTCGGTGAGCTCAGCAGTTGAAAATGTCTAAATTACTATGGAAATATGCATCTTTCTACTGCTGATACGACTTTCAAAAATCGCACTCCTGAAGTATTATTTTTGAAAGTCAAATCAGCAGTAGAAAGATGCATCTCTCCAAAGTAATTTTGACATTTTCAACTGCTGAGCTCAGCGAATGAGATCCAAAAATCGCACTCCTGGAGTAGTTTTCACATTTTCAAGTTTTTCAACTGCCGTGCACCACCTTTGGTAAGTTAGTTATATGTCAAGATAGTCGAAGCAACGAACTCGTCAAAAAAAATATCACCCAAATCTAGGGTGATAAACCCTATCACTATGCACGCACAGAGAGATAAGTTGTATGACGCCTCACGCGCACCAACATAAGAAAGTTGGCCCTTTTGTTTTAGTACGTTAGAAGCGTGACTCTATCTTGACAAATAATTAATCAAAGCCTTACCATTTTTTTTTTAATAATTAGGCAAAGGGACGCGCCTCATGTTGCTGATAATAAAGATGAAGTAGCTTAAAGAAATGCATCCATAGACACCACAGTCTTATCGTGTAATTTATACAGAATAAATTGTGTGGAACCGAAACATTAAACGATATTGGGCTGGTGTTGGCCACCACGGTGCCGATGCCGATGTCGCCAACAATGTCCCGCCCGCTGGACCGTGGCGGAGCCAGGCCGACACTGGAGTAGTTTCACCGACATTGGCCTCTGATCTCTTACCTAACTTTATATTTACCTAAATATTTTTATTCATACCACTTTTACTATCGACGGACTTGGATTGCAAATGCAAATTTTGGCGGTAAATTAACTGTAATTATTTTGTGCAATAGTTACGATAAACAGTGTCTAGGAAATTAGTTTGCTGATACGGAAGAAGTGATGTCGTTTGGATTTATTTAGAAACTAAAATCTTTATTTATTTAGATAAGTAGTATCTTCTTATATCGTGTGAGCAGCAAGCCCTGGTGTCAGAGTTTTTTCAGACCGCCTTACGGCCTCTGACGTCGTTTTTTTGTAAAGATTCCTAACACCAGAGATAGTTGCCGGGACCAAAGGCTTAACGTGCTATCCGAAGAACGAAATCATCTTTCTCTTCAGTGATTCAGCCTGCAATGTCCTAATCAACTGGGGAAAAACGCACAGAGTGACATATCACTAGGTGTCCCCTACGTGGGCATCGAACCCACGACTTCCGTGTCAAGAGCCCGATGCTCTTAGCCATTAGACAAAGGAGGTAGTTTTTTGATAATTATAAATACGACCGGTTTAACCGTGTTATGGATTCCGAATAAAAAATTACATTATTTATATTGTCTTTTCTGTCCGTGACAAATACAATTTATTAGTTAGGTAGAAGAAAATCAAAAGATCTCAGTTTAACTCCGATGGCACTACTGCACAAAATATTTCCTTCGAGATGTAAAGAATTATATGTTAGAATTTTGCATATTATTATTATTTGCTTATAAAGATAATGGCAATGTTGAGGATGCGGTCAGATGAATCTTTAATGAGTGTCATCGAAGTCATGTCGCATCTCAGGGGGCTGACGATGACGTGTGCAGAATAGTGCAGATTCACATCAGCACTGACCATGAACCGAACTTCCTTCTTCCGGTTCCGGAAATAATATATGGATACTTTCCACAACATAGGTGGGTTTTAATAGTTAACTATTAAAGTTAATAATGACACACGCTTAGAGACAGTACCTGCTTATCGCAATCCTGTTCACGTATTTAAATAATTTTTTCTATGATTCATAGATAACTTCATAATAAAATACAAATAAGTAGCATTATTAGTTAAGTATTTACCTACCTCACTTTAGGCAAATACCTATTTTTATTTACGTAAAATTTTATCATTAGCTATACTGGAACAAGGAAAACAATGGTACATTCGTCTTCATGAATAAACTCGTCTTATAATTAAATACATTCCTTTACTAAAATTTTTGTTTTTTCCTGTTGATCACACTATTTTAATAATGACGTAGGTTGGCAGGTACTCTACTATTTTACTGGTCACTTAAATAAAGAATTAAATTAAA
Organism: Agonopterix heracliana; assembly: GCA_963693445.1. Lineage (NCBI taxonomy): Eukaryota > Metazoa > Arthropoda > Insecta > Lepidoptera > Depressariidae > Agonopterix > Agonopterix heracliana. The sequence goes on along the minus strand of OY856308.1, from coordinate 12,344,865 downwards.
TTAAACGCAACTAACAAGTTGTAGTAAAGCATAAAACTTCCGATTATATATTATTATGTTATAACTATTATCTTTTAGAATATTTTCGAAGATATTAGGTCTTTATTAAATAAGTTGATTAAATATTTTAACACTCATACACCCCCCTGAGGGTCCTATGCCCTGCAAGGGGACGTATTATAGGCTGTGATGATGATGATGATGAAATATTTTAACCGCATTTATTATTAAAACGCTTATCAGGTATCTATAAATTAAATCGTATGACGTATAAACTAAAGTTCAACTCGGATTCATAACGTACTGGTTGACTAAACATGAGTCATTTTATTTTATTCTTAGTATACAGAGACTCTGTTTATTTGTTGAACCTCTTAGGATCATCGCATTGAAGTATTAAATTTCAAAACAGGCTAATGGGTGTCTGTAAGTAAACATCTAATGTATAATGTAAGAACATTTTTCGTTTTTTTAGCATATAGTTATCAAGCTTAATTTATATATTTTTTTGTCATCGTAAAATTTTATATTTTCCATTGACCGAAATCCTTTATTTTTATCTGTAGATGAAAGAGAGTTTTAAAGAAAAATTTAAGAATATAAATACCTATATTTACTTAATTCTTACGTAATAAAACGTTATCATAAATGATTAAGCTAAGATTATGCAAATTGCGGAAAACGAGTTCGTTGTATTAAATAAAAAGAAAGGCAGGTTTAAGGCCCGGTTATTCGAGTGCAAGCGTCTCTTTCTTACAAGCATAAGTTTACAATTAGCCATCCCGCTTCAATTGAAGGCAGGTCCGCAAAAAAACGTATTTTTCATTTATATCTTTTCTCTCTGGTGGTGGGGGAAAAAACTAGCCTGAAAATAATTTAGACAATGTCTTTTCCTATTTTTCAGTGTATTTTTTTTATTTGTAGTATTAATAATATTTAAGTAAAACTTGAAAAATAGTAATAAACTACCTATCTTTGCATGCTTTAATGATCGAGAGAAGTAATAACTATCGTGTTTTGAGCCACAGAATAATCGAGAACAGTTCATGAACAACAACATATATTTTTTCTGGATTAAAACAACGACTATTTCATGCCTTAAAACTCAACCAAAAACAGGCGATTTGGAAGATCCTGCCCTTAACGAGATATTCGGCGACGTCATTTTATTAGTATGTAATTCCGGAGTGAACATAGCGAACCAAGAGTGAGATCAGCTGTTATCATTTGAGTATACTACAAAGGTACGAGCTAGATAACGTAGCGTTATCCGCATGTTTATCAGATAAACGTTGTCAAGGGGCGATACGTTTGCTTCATAACGTTAATTATTTCCAACACTGTCTTAACTCCATTGTTCATTTGAATTTTAGAACGAGAAACAAAAAAAATCTTTCGTTAAACTCAAATTTAACACTTTAACGGTTTCCTACTGAGGTTTTTTATTGTTTTTGTTCCCGATATTTCGGCAGTGTTACAACTGCAATGACTAATTTTAATTTAATAACCGTAACTTAACAAATAATTTGTGTCAGATTATGTATTAGTCACATAATATATAAAACAAATAATTGGATTCGTAACTTTTTTCTTTGTACAGGTGATCAATACTAATTATGGGTAATTGTAAAGAAACCGCTCACAATAGACAGGAAAATGTTTAACGAGTGGACTTAATCGACATTATTTTCTTTATTACACTCCTGTTCACAACGTAAACAAAGTTCTGTACGTGTTTTTTTCTAATAAAAGTGTATTTTTATAGGATAATTAGTTGTTTGAATTTAATCACCAGAGATAACCAAAATTAAACAATATAAACTCATTTCCTGTGTAGTAAACCAAAACAAATATTAAGTCACAAGTTGTGGGTGACATTGGTTTATCTAAAACAAAATGTTCGTTTGTTTCATATGCATAGAACGATGATAGCCGTTTGAACAGGTATTTACAACAAATAGATAATAAATTTAAACTTGCCTGTAAATATGGTCCCGCGAGCGGAAAACGCAATCCTCTCAGAAACGTAGAAGACTCCTCGTATCACAAGTGCTATCACGTTAGCTCTAATTCTATTACCGAAATTATGATAACATCGATAAAAAATAGAGTTGAAAAATATAAAAACATCAAATCACAACGCGCACGTTATAGTCACCAAAAGTTGCGCCGATTAACTTTTTTTCTTTGCAATTACGCGAAATTTTCAAAGAAAATGTGTGTGCGGTCGCGTGGCGGGAAATATGTGACTGCGATCGTGGCGCCCTCGTGTGGCACGACCTACCGCAGCCCGAGACTTTGGGTGAGTGTGCGCCGCGGCGGCGGGCCTCACTTTATAGAGGTAACAAGTCGGCCCGCGGCGCCGCCCGCCGAGCCAGCACGCGCCGCCGCCGGACCGCCCGCCCTCCTCGTCAACAACTTTGCCTAAAGCTCTCCGTGCTTTCTCCGAATCCTGAAACTTGTAATTGTACCTCATTCCGACTGCATTACGAACTTGTTCCAGCGAATTTGTTTGTCAGTAATGCAATTAGGATGTCGTCGTTTCTTTTTGTGATGGGTTATTATGAAATATTACAATACTATCTCTGTTATAATAGGCAAAACTATTTTTTTAACCGAAATTTTGTAAGAAATATCAAATCTTATTTATGTAAGGAAGATTGATTAAATATTATGTGATTAAAAAAGACTAGTCTATCAATCAAGATGTGTATATTGAATTATACTATCATGACAATGTGATGAATAATATACCTACAATAACTAATAGCATAATTGACATGCATTATGCAGAGTAAATCAGTGATTACTACTGTTCGTAAAGCAAATATAATCCATGTGTAGGTATTAATTAAATCTACCTTTCTTCAGATAAAACTGACTCGTAGTTGTTTTAGAAACTTACGTAAGCAAATAAAACAATTATTATATTTTACTTCCCTCCGGACGGAAAGCGTCAATTCTCGTCCCGCTGCGCTAAACGAAGTTCTCCACCTCCGTCGCGAAGAAAAATAGTATACTAACCTCGGACAGTAAATATGTTGACCGAGGCAAAGCCGAGGATTACATGAGATCTGAGACCTATCTTACTTTCCTGTCCTCGGTGTGTAATCTACTATTTCTCTCCTCCGGACGGAAAGTGTCAATTTTCGTCAGGCTGCGCTAAACGAAGTTGTCGCTTTCCACCTCCGTCGAGGAGAAAAATAGTATACTAACCTCGGACAGTAAACAAGAAAGCCTCAGATCACATGTTTGTTGACTGAGGCGAACTCGGTGTGTAATTTACTATTTCGTGTTTACTGTTAGTTGATAGGTACGTAAACTACGACAACAATACCTACAGCTTAGTGAGCCCAGTACCTACATAAGACAAAATAAACTGGTGCTAACCTTTGTGCTCACCGAATTAATAATTTAAAGTGTTTTTCCAAAGGCATGTAGTGTAACTATTAATACAGTGTTTGTATTGCATATTCTTGAATAAAAGTCCGTAATAAAAATAAAGTAAATATTAAATCTAAAATTAAACATTTTAGACGGAATATCCCGATGGCCAGATATCACAGTCAGTAGTGAACCCGCCTGCTATGCGAGGGTAGCGGGTTCGAATCCCGTAAGGGAAAAATGTTTGTATGATGAATATGAATATTTGTGCCCGAATCATGGATGTTTCTATCTATATATTGTACTCTATATTGTTGTCTAGTTATCATAATACAAGTCCAGGCTAGATTCTGGTAGGTACTTTAAATGTGACTAGAAAATTTGTGCGACAATGTACAATGTCAAAGAATATCGTGAACTCAAATGTACCAAAACGCGTTGAGAACCCTTTAAAAATGTTGAATTTATATCTGTAAATATATTTCAGTTCTTCTATCAAAGCTTTTGAAACGTTTCCTTGTTTTTTTTCCTCATTTCCAGATAAACCTATGTAATTGCAATATTTCCAATGTTATTATCTGTTTCCACTGAACATATTTAACTACTTACAGTAGCAATGTATTTAACTGATCTGATTATAGATAAATACATAACTGCGAACCTGTAAAAAGATTCAAGTTTTTCTTGGGTGATATGATATCATAATATTATACTTAGGTATTTCTGTTTGACTTTATAATATTTACGTCATAGGATGCCGTAACAGAACCGTAACAGGAGTGCGATTTTTGAATCTTATTCGGTGAGCTCAGCAGATGAAAATGTCAAAATTACTATAAAGATGTGCATCTTTCTACTGCTGATTTGACTTTAAAAAATCGCACTCTTGAAGTATGTTTTTTGAAAGTCAAATCAGCAGTAGAAAGATGCATATCTCCAGAGTAATTTTGACATTTTCAACTGCTGAATTCTGCGAATGAGATTCAAAAATCGCACCCCAGAACCCTATTTTGATCGTTCGGTCGCAGTCTGTCTGACTTACGCTCGAATACTGGAACGCTCATTAAAGTTAATCCTCCATTACGTTTACGTCAACAAGACAAAAAGTGACAGCAAGAGATTTAATGGAGGATTAACTTTAATGAGCCTTCTAGTATTCGAGCGCCAGTCCTAGCCTCATAAAGATTCAAATCTTACTAATAATCTTAGATAAAAATATTAGGAAAAAAAACGTCATAGCCTATCCTTTCGAGGTTTCCCTTGAAGAGGTGTTTCTTAATTGAGTTGAGGCTGTCTTTCCAATTAAGATATCGTTAACAATGTAATTTTCTGGTAGATATAGGGCGATATAGTGTGGTGTGGTTTTGCTGAATTGATCTGAGTTCAAGCCAAACGCTTTTCCGCCTATTCGACATTCTACAATATGAATTCCACACAACTGACATTGAACACATTCTGTATTCCACGCAGACTTCAATTTGACATAATTGCGTTTCTTCCTAATCGCGATTCTACACAATATTAATTTTAGCAAAAAACTATTCAGATCTAAAAAAATGCTGTTATATAGAAAATGTCAATCGACCAAATATAAAAGAGCTGATATGGTCTTCGCGATTTCAAAAATGGTCCCATCGTAAAGGTTGTTCAGACTGATGGTCTGAAGCCACGGGCCTGAAAAAAAGACGGACGTAATGTGACACTAAAAAGACGTGAAGCATGCAAGGTCCAACATTTTCGTTTGTTCAACAAGGGACCTACACTCACACAGATGCACTAGCTCTAGGCGCAGGTCCTAGATCCGTCACCATTATGTACCGCGTGACAGCACGCACACAAAAGAAATGGGTGCTTCACTCGTGATTAGACGAGATTACGTCCGTCTTTTTTTCAGGTCCGTGTCTGAAGCACCACATAAAGTTTGTAACATATTTAAAAAACATTGCCCAATCCCGTTTCGCATACAAAACTGGTAAATTTGAAATTTATAAGAAATCCCACTGCAGAAAAGGATGATTTCCATTTCATTGCGAAGTATGATATTCCTCCTGTTTTGTGTATAATTTTAGCTATCATACTCTTTGCATTTGTTCTTTGATTATACTCACTCGTTAGTTGCGTTAAAAAAGCCGTGGTAGTCCAGTGGCGAGTATTCGATTTTTTCGAGGCATGTATTGTACCCACTGTCCATTACAAGTGGCGACGGGCTAACCCCCCGTCACACTGGACAGCGTTTCGGTACTACTGGTGAAACGTGGATGTTCTGAGGTTTCAGAATATCTCTGACTACCCGCTCGGGGAATATAGTCGTGAGCATATGCTATGCATGTTAGTTGCGTTGTTACATACAGTTCGTCACGTGGGCAATGTTTTTTTACACCTTGTATTAGACAAAACTTTGCTACGACACTGCTGTGCACTTAGATAAAGATAAATACCAATTTGGTTCTAAAAGATAGGTAAACGTGTAATGGTTGTTCGTAATTGACCCATAAGTCATATAGCCTACGTTATAACAGTTTTCTGAATGCTTAAAATTATTATGGAATATTCTGTACCAGGTATAATAAGGTGTATTATACAAATTGTTTGTTCTTAGTATTGTTTATGGGATATGACAACCTAATTAACGTAGTCATAAAATTATGAGAATAAACTAAATGCTTATCGGAAAAATCTAAGATTTTCTCTATCATTTATCTATGAGTATACCTGTAAAATAGCTGAGCACGTATCTGATAATAGGGTATTAAGTAAAAACCATATTAAAAGTTGTAGAAAGCTGGAAAAGGTATTGAGATATGTTTTAAAAAAGTGGACCGGTACCAGGAAGGTGGCATAGGTATAGATTTTAAATCCACGACCAGGAGAGCTATTTTTGAATCTCATTCGGTGAGCTCAGCAGTTGAACTATTGAGAGACGCATCTTTCTACTGCTAATTTGACTCTCATTTACAGGAGTGTGATTTTTGAGAGTCAAATCAGAAGTAGAAAGATGCATATCTTTAGAGTAATTTTGACACTTTCAACAGCTGAGCTCTCACCGAATGAGATTCAAAAATCGCACTCCAGTAGGTACTAAAAACTGAAAATTACTAAACTCGTTGCCTTTCTGACATTTTCGTTGACGCATTAAGGTATATATATTCATCCGCGGCGAACGAGCCGAAGGAGGCAAAAGAATCGAATTTTAGAATTATTTGTATGCAGTTCTATGAAACCTCGCACACTTATCCGCGGCGAATCGGACGAATCGTCAGAAGAATTAAAAGTACATTCAATTCGTTCTCTTCCTTCGGCTCCTTTTCAACGGATAGATATGCCTCCACCCTTACAAAGGTGTGTAAATTCAAAGATATCATTACACCTACTTAGTAAGCTCTATTACTATGTAAACCCACTGTAAGCCCCACAAAATGCACACAAGTTCAAACAATCTATGAAATCAATGACAAGTATACGATAACAAAGCATTTACGATAAGTGGCAGGTAAGGCAGTAATGTGACCTTCATAGGGTCCTTTCCGAGTCGGCGATGACGAAGCCATTGTCTGGTGCATGGAGTGGTGACTAAAGCAAGGGTGGCTGCTTCCCTGAACGGCGTGGAGGGACGTTGCGGCAGTGAGGTCACCACAACACGGGCTGGCGCGGTCAAGGTTAAGGTCGTTTCTGTTGACTGCTGAGTTGAGTCGCCCGTCATACTTGCTACCACACCATACGGGTGAATTTAACCACAAATTATTTAGTAGTATACCTACTACATAATTTGTATATTTTTATGATATATGTACTTAGGTAAATATTTTGTTCCGAGCATAAAACACAGCTTTTTCTGGTTACAAAAAAAATCTTAAAATAATTCAATTTTATAATTATTGTATTAGTCATTCCGTGCTACATCTTTCACAATGGGGGCATATTACATTATCAGTATTATCGTGATCCTGTGATAATACTGATAGTGTAATATGCCGTATCGCAGGATCGTGATAATATCACAGAATGTCCAGAAATATTGTGATCCGCACGATCCCATCAATAATATTGAAGTGTAAGCGCTTCGTGATACGATCCATCAGTATACGGCTGTATCACACCTTCGCTCTCTTTCTATTTGCACAAGAGCGAATGAGACAAAAGACGTGCATGCTACGAGTGTGGATCATGATAATATTGATACGTATAATAGGCCTATCAATACTTGCGATACGCGCGATCCTTGGATCACGATAATATTGATGTGTGTAATATGCCCCAATAGGTCGATATTTTGTATACAATGCGGTAAAGAATCCATTTATTAATTCTACGAAATCAGTTTTCAATAATTGCCCAATAGATTTTATCATAAAGCACAATGAAATTCCCGTAACGAAAGAAATTTTATCCGAAAAGTGTACAGTTATTTTATCAGTTATATTTTCTAGGAAGCGTGTGGTGTGAGCATGAACGATCGGATTCGATGCCCGCGGGTGAAGGTCGGTGATTCAATTCACCCCGACTCACCCTACTCATACACAATTCTTTTAATTCGTGACACAATAAAACAATTGTTTATTTAGTTACTACATTTTTTGGGTAGAAATACTGCTGAAGATTAAAAACTAAGTTACGATCAGTCATGAAAGTTCAAAGACCAGTGTAAGTAGTTAGTAATAAAGCCCGACCAGTAAAATAAAAAACCTCGCCATGTTGCGGAAAATGATTGGAACTAATTTTTGTACTTGGAACACTGACATTAAAGGTTATAGTCGATTGCAACGCCCCCAAACCAGGTTTTTTATATTTCTGGTCAGGCTTTACCTACTAAAGTCCTTCGCAGGTATTAGTATGCTGCTTTACCTCTTTTCTCTTTAATTTATCATTTAATAAGCCTCGATACTACCATTGCTGACTGGCTATCTATCCACTACAGCATCAGATATTGTAATGCGATAAAGCTCATGCTGACGCGAAAGAAGAAGAAGAAGAAGATTTAATAAAACATAAAGGAAAATATTGAATTAAAGACAAATTAAAGATTTATCGAACGTAATCAGAATAAGGGATGTGGCTCGAAGACAAAATTAAATAGGAGCCAATATCTTATCAAACTTAATAACGTGTGATTACGTTCTCGTTTGTAGACCGTGTACCTACCAAAACATTTTTTTTTTATAGATGTTTGTTTGTGCCATAGAAAAATTGTTTAAAACCCGACCAGAAATATAAAAAACCTCGTCATGTTGCGAAAAATCATTGGAACTAATTTTTGTACTTGGAAAACTAACATTAAAGGTGACAGTCGATTGCAGCGCCCCCAAACCAGGTTTTTTATATTCCTGGTCAGGCTTTAGTTAGATTTCGGCTCGATATTTATGCAACGTTATTGTTCAAAGTTAACCCGTAACTAGGAGTCTTTGATGGCTGGATAGCACACACATTATGTTATTTAAAATTGTTTGCATTGTACAGTCATTAACGTAACTTGATACTTTCAATTATACCTACTCTAATCATTAATGTCGCTTCAAGGTTTCAAAACAAGAAAATTATAAAGAAACTTCAAATCGAACATTACTTCGAACTGCACTATTTAACAAAAGGTCTTTGACGTGTGCATGTCACCGCAGTGTAGGCAGGTACCAAGTAAACAAGTGAGATGAGCCTTGCATTGCACACAACCTGTGGTTTCAATAAAAAGGTGCTAATTAGATACAGTTCCGGCATTGCTCAAATGAGTCGCGTGTCAATTCTCCAACCTTTATACCTATCAATTTATTATCTCTATACATTCTATTAATAAATAGAAGGTAGTCTGTGAGTCTTGAAAAACGCACTATAAGGTAGGTCCTATATTTTCTATAGTTAGATTAAATGCAGCTAAATTTGTATTTTACATTTAATTTTACAAAACAATTCTTAGACATTTTCTTTCTTTTCTTGTATGCTTTGATGGTCAATTAATGATTGCGAATCAATGGAGCCACTCTACAAGGTGTTACAAAAATACAAATAAACATTTAAGGGGGTGGTTTAGACCATCAGATTTTTCTTTTCGCGATTTCGATGTTGGTCCCATAGAAAAAGTTGTTCAGTTTGACGGTCTGAACAACCCTTAAGAGTTTTAAATATTTATTGTTACTTATGAAACACCCTGTATATGCCTCTCCATTGCTACAGCGATACCATCATGTAGGGTGTAGCAGTTATTGAAAAGCCAAAATATCTTTAGCTAATCATCAGCTGATATAATATAGGTTTATCAATCAAAATAATAACAAACCAATAAATTATGACTATGACTAAGGAAGACTATTGAGACTATACAAGGTGTTAGAAAAATACAAATAAACATTTAAGGGGGGTGGTTTAGACCATCAAACTCAACAACATTCACTATGGGACCAATATCGAAATCGCGAAAAAAAATATGTTCTATACTCTACAAATCGACTCGAGCTAAAATATGTATGGGATATCAGAATTTTTTTTCGCGATTTCGATGTTGGTCCCATAGAGAAAGTTGTTCAGTTTGACGGTCTAAACAACCCCCTTAAGAGTTTTAAAAATTTATTCTTACTTATGTAAAGTATAAGTATATTAATAAAATAATTCTGTATATTAATAAAATCACTGAAAAGACCTATTCTTTTTAGTAACGGAAACTCTGATTATGATGTTCAATTGTCGATGGATGTAAAACTATGATATCTAAATGCATGCATATGTTCACGACTCACGCCATGAGGTAGTCAGAGATGTTCTAAAAACTCAGAACATCCACGTTTCACCAGCATAGTACCGAAACTCTACCCAGTGTGAGATAATTTTGCATAACACCTACCTACTTATTTATATGTGTGTTTCTGGTATAAAAATAAACATAACATTTCGTCAACGAAAACAACAATAAAGAGGTCCTGTACTCCTGTAAACTGGCTTTCTTTAGGTCGACGATCGAGCAAAAACAAAATTCTACCGAATTCCTGCACGAATAGCGCCGGGGTTCTTCAACTCAGACGAAGCTCTGCGACCTCATCATAACACTTAGGCTGGCTTGCACCAAAAAGTATTTAGGCTTAAACATGTTTAAATATGATGCTGTCACTGTCATTTGTATGAGCAGTGTGAAAGACAGAACTATAACTAAATACGTTTAAGCCTAAATTCTTGTTGGTGCAAGCCGGGCTAAGTCTGTGTCCATTGAGCAGTGAACATACAAAAAATATAATAATCTGATTTTGTTTTGTGTTTGGGGTTTGGGAACATTTTTAATTACACATTCGTATGTAGAGCCCTGAAGCCGTACAGTATAATTTTCTTTATAAATATACCTAAACAAATATCTTGGACATTATGCGGACTTGAATTATGAAGACTATACAAGGTGCAAGGAAAATTATCATTAACCTTTAAACCACATACTCTACCCATCAAACTGAACAACTTTTACTATAGGAGAAAATCAATCAGCGCAAAAAAATCAGCCGTTCCAAACTATAATTCCACACAACTCAAATGAGTTCTGACGGATTTGGTCCTATAGTAAAAGTAGTTTTGATGGGTAGTATACATTCTATATTTTTAAGGTTAATGATACTTTTATAGACAACGATATATATGTTCTTACATAATTATATACTTAGATAAAAACATTAATGACTTGGATGCAAATATTTACTTAAATTCATCGTAGAAATATTTTCCCCTTGCGGGATTTGAACTGGCGACCCTTGGATCAGCAAGCAGGTTCACTACAGTCTGAGCTATCACATTTCTTTTTTTATTTCTGTACTACTTTACATTAAACTGAAGCTATGGCTGTCAGTGAAACCATGCTAGGAACTTAGGTACCTATGACCTTAGAGTACCTATGTAACTTGTTTATACATACTCTAAAGGTATATTAGATACGTTCCGATGGAGCACACAAGTAATTTTGAAGTAGCAAGAAGACAAAATTGTTCTTCTAGCACTTTTTGATGTGCCATGTACACACGGCAACACATCAAGCTACGCAAAACAAACAAAGCTGGCCGCGCGACTTTATACATTCTCTAGCTACCTATACGCGTGGCCAGCTTATTTTGGTTTTGCGTAGCTTGATGTGTCGCCGTGTGTACAGAAAAATAACACGCTCCATGCGTGCCAAGTGTCGTAAAATTATTCAGATAGAAAATAAAATACGAAGCAAGTTAATATAGGTAGAGTCTCTGATAAAAAAATCTTCACGTCCTCAACATTCCTGCAGTTTTTCAAAATAAAGTAAGCGTAACTCAGGATAATGTTTTATAGTAAGTAAGGGAATTTGTGATTCGACCATAAACCGAGCGATCGTAGTAAACGCAGCGGCGATACGAATTATAATCGAGACACGTGCCGCGGGCACTGTACAAAAAAGTTATACTTTGAAACAGTGGTGTAATGTGTAATAATAATATTATTAAACCACTGTAAATTACAAGTAGGTAAGTATATTATGAAATAATATCTTGTTCTTATAATTTTCTTTTTCTTGTTTATCCTCGGTTATGTGGAATAAATTGTTTATTAGCGAGAACACAGCCTTATTTGACCGATATCCTTTGTTGAGGCCTTGTTTAGATAAAATTAATTGCCTACTTTTGCTACCGTGTGGTAAAACCTGACCAGAAATATAAAAAACCTGGTTTGGGGACGCAGCCATCGACTATAACGTTTAATGTCAGTGTTCCAAGAAAAATTATTAGTTCCAATGATTTTCCGCAACATGGCGAGGTTTTTTATTTTTCTGGTCGGGCTTTAGCTATAGGACTTTTCTGTGACTTTGTCAAAGTCATCGTTAGTAACATGTTTTTTTTAATAATTTAATTGCTGACTTACATTTTTGATTCACACTGGTACCTAGTAGTGATAAAATCCAATATGCATAAAATGGCACTGTAACTTTGAACAATATATTATTATGTAGTACACAGCTGTATATTTGCAATATGCAATTTTACACTCAATGGTAACAGTAAAATGTGCATTGCATCCCGTTGCACAGTTAATCATATGGAAATATTGAGTGTTTTGACTGAAGTACAAAAAAAACTCTGTCCTCGAAACCTCGACAATGGCATATTTAGAGTTGTTTTCTACCTACCGCTGAAACAAAGGAGTCCGTACTTGAAACTGTAAATTTTGTAACAGTTGTGTTACATAAAGCAGCCAAGTGGTGTGGTCTCTGGGGTACTGAGTGACTCACTGTTACCCGTTAGTAGCATTTAACACGACCAACATCTTTAGCTAATCTGTACACCACCAATTTTTGATTACTAACAAATTATACCTGTTCATACAATGAAACTTGACAACTTTCCCAAAGAAACATTGTTCGAAGAACGAAAGTAAAAGTCGGGTAACCATTTCCGTTTTCTATGGAACGGAACAACACTTTTTTCGCGATTTCGATGTTGGTTTCATAGTGAAAATTGTTCAGTTTGGTGGTCTAAAGTTTAGACCATCAAGAATTAAGAACTTTAGACTCTAAAGCACCCCTTTTAATATGTAACGCATTTAATTTTACACGATGGAATGGGTCTAGTCATGTCTTTCGTTTGCAATGAGCGTTATTCTTTTCTTTTTTAAATTTAGTTCCTAAAAAACTCAACAGGTGGCATGTTTATCGCCCCATAGAGCCGTTCGCGAGATTCTGTCAAAATCTAGTCAAGACTGTGCCTTCCTTTGTTTGGAATGCCAAGGGATCGAGTCCATACAGCCATATCAGACGTAAAAGTTTAGAATTTTCGATTAAAATGATTAGTAAATAATGAAATATGTCATTAAAAGATGCGTTGGCATCTTATTGATCATCTTTTCACTCTTTATTATTTTAAAGAAACACTTTTTGAAATGTTGGCGTTTCTTCGCACTTTCTGCGCCATCTATCGATCCCCTAGAAAACAAAAAGAAAAACGCTCATTACGCGCACCCGGAAAAATAGGCCGTTTTAATATCGTGGATCCCGGGGAACGGACGTCAGTGACGTACCTTCAGTGATTAGTGGATGGAGCTAACTCAAAACGGGACAAGCCCACCGCAGACTGAAACGGTGAACTCAGAACATGAAATTGAACCATTTTCACTATGGAGCTTACCTTAGGATACGCGAAAAATCGGCTGTCCCATACATTTGAGTCGGGTAGGTACCTACAGCGCTTTTTCACACACTATACCAGGTGTAAAGTATCATTAACCTTGCTGGGATCCCCCCTCCCCCTGCGAGCTTTCGTGAAATAAACTTGCATATCCATGCTTTCCTAAAATAGCTTATGAATCAAATTAAGGTGTTTTCCTTTAACTAAGTACCATATAAGGTATTGACGTGGTTGCTTTTTCATTCAATTAAGTTTTTGCAACAAACCGCAATTTTTTATTCGTCCTGGACCATGACATGACATTAATTTTAACGTACCTACTTAAATTATACTTACAACAATTTAGTATTGTGTTATGTTCTCTACATTTTAACAAATGTCAAGCTGCTTATACAAGGCGTAACAAAAGACCCTAGTAGGTTTCACGACCACTTCCCATACATTCGTTTACCTGTCAATTTTTCTTTGATTTAGTTGAAGTTAATTATAGTACTATGTGGTTGATGTATACAATACATATTGATATAGAAAATCTAAAGGTTAATTCCATTTACATTGGTACCTAGTCATTTAATTTAATTTGGTAATGAAGAATAAAAGTTCAAGAACATTATATATAAAAGTTATATCGAATAAAAAAACTGAGATTATTTGACAGGTAAAAAGTGGACATCCATCTTTCTCATCAAATTAAAGATTGAAAAATTTGTCTCGGGCGGGACTTGAACCCACGCTCTTCCAAACCGGGGAAACGTGCTAACCAATTACACCACCGAGCCCACTACCCAGAGAACGAAATTTTCAATCTGTTACGTCTTAAGGGGACGTGCGCGCCATCTACTGGAAGTATTACAACCAACCAACTTGCAACCAACCAACCAACCAACCAACTCTCTTTAATTTGATTCGAAATAGCACAACATGGCTGTTGTAACATGTTTATAATCAATAATATCCTTCTTTCTCTCTGGAGCACACAATACATCGAGAAAAAATAACGGCCAAGTTATGTCATTGTATGTAGGTATGTCATTAGGTGAATATTTCATCCGTTGCAGGCCTTGTTGCAGGCGGACTACCTGAGTTTATTGTAATATTTAAGGAACATAGAGATTAAGATAATGATTTCTTATAATACCTACATGTATCTTACCCACCTGCATACGCTGAAGAAGCAATTCCGATGCGAATGTGAAGTCTACCAATTTGCATTGGGCAAGCGTGGTGGACTAACGCCCACACACCCTCTCTGAGGGTAAGCCCGTGCAGGACGTGTATAAGCTCGTGATGATTATTTCTTAAATCTTGAACTAAATAAAGAAAGCAATATCGCTGTTCTCAGAAGTTGGGAGTACTTGGGAGATAGTGAGTCATTGAGCGACACACAAATTTCTTAGTACCATTACGATGCAGCACTCAACTGACCCTATAATTGAATGAATAGATTATGTCGTCTGTTATATATTTGTCACATACTATGAATGGAAGCAATATCATAACCAACAATCGTGGATCGTTATGTTAATAGGTGTAAGTACCTACGAGCAGGTAACATAATATAAGTATGTTTTTTTAACTTAAAGCGGAATTTATGTTAAGGCGCAATAGTAGGACGAAATACTTTGGAGGCATCTTTTATTTTTCATTTTTCGACTAGATATAGGTACAATTTACCGAAACCAACCTTACTAACTTAAGTAGGTATTCTTGGATAGTTTATCTAGTGAAATCATAAATTGAAGACACGATTGGAATTACTTCATTCGATAGAAAATCGTCACAAAGATTGTAGTGTATTTTCATGTATTTTAAACATTTTTTACGATTTGATGTAAAATTGATGGTGTACATACTCATAGGTTACTGTTATTTGGGTTATGTGAATGATATAAACACGAACGTTATAAAAGCTAGCTAACCTATATACATACTTACGTAGTATCTTCTCATAGTGCGTCAATTCGGAAGAAAAACCTCAAATAATAATGGATTTATTTAATTTCAGCCTCAATTTCAGGTAAAAAGTAGGTGCCTGTGACTCGACACATTGGTCATGATTCATTCACCCGACCAAAATTAGTATTTTCCTTAAATTATAATTTTGTTTCAAAATCTAATTAGGTTTCTATACTTACCTTCAACTGTCCTGGGGTACGTATTCCTGGCTATGGCTACGGACCTGAATTTCTTTTTTTTATGGGAAGTGTATCATTCCACCCTATCTACAGGAAAATATGTCATAGTTTCGGTTCCAATCTTAAGGCCCCCCCGTCTCCCTGTTTGTTTTTCACTTATTAAAACAACAAAAAATTTAATACATTTTGCGTTGATTTAGAATGTGGTATATGTGGTATAGGTATTCCCTCAGTTCCGCGGAAGAAAACTAACTAAAAAGTAACTAAATTCTCATTTCTCAAAAAAGTAACTAAATAAGATTATTGTAGAGGATTAGATGATAAATGTTATCGGAATACATTTTGTGTTTTTGTCTCAATATCAGCGTGGTGTGTGCATGAAAGTGACCTTCAACGCGGGGAACGAAAATATAGGTTTGTTCAAAGCCAAATTATTATATTGAAAGTGGCATCAAAGCTAATTACAATATTTGTTTTGGAAACTTCATATACCACACTCTAAATTACTTATTATAACAGTGACGAAAAGGTTGGGAAACCCTGATCTAACATACGAGTATCACAAAAATTCAACTAAAATCCCGTTTTGTACTTCTGGGTTTTATTTGAGACATAAACGCTTAGAAGCATAAACGTATATCATGCAAATTAGAGATTCTGACATCATCGAACGAGTTTGTTTAATGTAAGTGATTTTATAAAAAATAATACGAGTTATGTATGACGCATAAGATTTGGTTTCTTGAAAATGTCCTAGTAATATACCTTGCAATGTTCTATACCTGTATTTAGATTACGAAGATCTTTACATAATATAGTGACATAGGTAGTCTTAGAGCTATGTGGAATTAACCATTGAATGGAATTACCTGTGACGTTAAAACGAAAAAACCAGCCAAGTGCGTGTCGAACCACGCGCAGGGTAGGGTTCCGTAGTTGCTCTTCTCACTATACGGACTTAGAAGGGGGCTTTTTGTTTTATACTACGGATTAACGGCTAATAAAGTCTAAAAAGTAAATTTTGCAAGTTGGTTCACTATTACTATCGTTAACTTGTAAAGCCTTTTTAGCGGTTATCAGTTTTCCGTTTAACTATGTTATACCTACAGGGTGGAAAGTTAAGATGGAACACAAAGGGCAGCTACCAGACTAGCATTAGGTAGGTACAGCTATAATAAAACGTTCTTGGTAGTGCTAGCTCTACACAGCCAAATTCGACAAAAGTAAACATAAATATTTTTGTAATTGCTTTAATTAACGTTAGATATGAGGATAATACGACTCACTTGACTTATGATTTATAAAAATTTACTAAGCGGTTTCCTAACTGGAGGAGCCCAAACTTGGTAAGTTATGTTTTAAAAATACTTTTTTGATTTTTTTAAAACAAGTGGCTGAAAGGTAATTGTGTAGTATATTTTTAGAACCGGCTCATGAAGCCCTTTCATTTGATACACACAATAGGTTTCAGAACAATTTTTTTTTAAATCTCGTACAAAAAATTTATGACGTCATAACTCGCCCCCTAAGGGAAATATTTTAAACTGCCGGCACTGCAACTGCTTGAAACCTGAGCAAGTGAAAGAGACTAGGATCTTTCTGCTGCTGTTTTGACATTCAAAAATCGCTCTCCTTGAGTATGATTTTTGAATGTCAAATCATCAGTAGAAAGATGCGCGTCTCCATAGTAATTTTGACATTTTCAACTGCTGAGCTCACCGAATGAGTTAAAAAATCGCACTCCTGAAAAAATTATGCGACATAGGTATTTAAAAAACGTCTACTTACATGACTTAGCCAAGATAACTAGGTTTTTTCTGTTGTGTAAATGGTATGACTCATCATTTCAATAGCCCATAACATGACTATTTATTAGCGGATGCACCGGCAAGCCGGGCTACGCGACCTGCACACATTGCCAAGGGAAGAACCTTCGGTTATAAGTATCTACCTAATAGATAATCATACCTTACCATATCATCTACCTAATAAAGAAGCGCTCGTTGGCGTAGTGGAGCTTCGGTATTGGAAACGATCACCGAAGTTAAGCACGTCAGGTCCGGTCAGTCTTTGGATGGGTGACCGTTTAGTGGTATTTCATCTCGAGCGTTTCCGTGCTTCAGAAGGCACGTTAAGCAGTTGGACTCGGATAGTTCCGTCAGATGGCGTTGTAACTATTCGTTAAGCCAGGTCAGAGGCCTATTGAGGCGGCTTGAAAATTCTCTGACAGCAAGTTGACCACTAACTTGCCTCCACCAACACGCACTGGGCCCGCGTGGTGGAGTATGGCCCACTCCCTCTCACCCTTATTCGTGAGAGGAGGCCTTTGCCCTGCAGTGGGATTCTATAACTATAACTTACCTAATAGATAATACTTAGGTATTAAACCATAATTTTTTATCTAATCAACTTGTGCTTATGGAAAATACTTCACAGGCACTAGTTTAGCTTAGACTTAAAATTAACGAGTGGATTCGATTAGGAACCATAAAAATAAATTTTCGAATTTCATATGCAGTGCCTATCTATAGGTACCAATTGTAAATAAATAAATAAAATATCTTGGACATTGTCACACAAATTATCTAGTCACATTTAAGTACCAGAATCTAGCCAGGAGTGCGATTTTTGAATCTCATTCGGTGAGCTCAGCAGTTGAAAATGTCAAAATTACGTCGGAGATATGCATCTTTCTAATGCCGATTTGACTTTAAAAAATCGCTCTCCTGAAGCATGATTTTTGAAAGTCAAATCAGAATTATAAAGATGTGTATCTCCATAGAAATTTAGACATTTTCAACTGCTGAGCTCACCGAATGAGATTCAAAAATCGCTCTCCTGGACTTGTATTATGATGACTACAACGATATAGAATACATATTATAATGACTATCAGTCTGATACAAAATATTTGTAAGTCTTTTTATAGTTCTAACCATTTTACTCTTACATTTTTAATCGGAAGAAAATGCAAATTTTCAGCAATGTTCAAAACACAATTTACAACGATGTGGTTTTCTTACTGTTTCGAAATATAATAATAAAAAATCATCTAATTTTACAAAGACAACGGCTAAATTCTGACCGGAGCCACGCGATCGTTCGTATCGAATAGTATGGAGAGTCATTGTCCCGGGATCTTTTTCTATCGATAAGGTATGATAAATATTCTTTATTTGCACACTAAAATACACAAAAAACAACAACAATATTTGACGACCCGGTTGGTGTAATGGTTACCACGCCGGACTGCCAAACCAGGGTCCTGGGTTCGAATCCCGGTTCGGTCATGGATGTTATATGTTCGTGCCGTTGTTGTATGGTTTCCATAATAAAAGCCTTTAGTGCTAGTTTGGGATCATTACAATGTATGTGCCTGTGAGCGTTATTTAAAAAAAAAAAAAAAAAAAAATATACATGAACAAGAAGGGTACAAAAGACGGCCTTATCACAGCAGGAAGGAACCAGTGGATGGAAGAAGTCTTACATGAGATAAATGCTCGAGTCGATGACAAGTCATTTTATTTCTTTCCAGCCCAGTATTTCGCCACACAGATAGCACTGTCGGTAGCGTCCATAAGCTCAGTTCGCGTGCAGGTGTCAGGTCAAGAAGGGCAGGATATGAGGTGGGCCATAGTCTGTGGGGCAACACCGCATTCAGACTGGAGATCAGACCCGTCTATGTAACCCCACTTGAACAGGTTGTCTTTACTCGGGCCGACCTGCATTCTATTTAAGCACCTCCTAATCGGCCTGGGTTAGCTCTTGGCCTGGAGGGAGGTTCTCGAACGGGTCCCGGGATGATAAGCCTTAACATGACTGAAGGCTTGTTAAATTTCTTTTGTCAACGGGTTAAATACCTAGCACATGTAACTACTTACTATAAGTTGAGAATTCACTAAGCAAATTTAAAATCAGCATTCAAGGAGCGTAGAGCAATGTTATGTCCATAAATCTAACTTGTAGAGAATATCTTTGTATTAGGTATGTATTAACTGGAAAAGAGCCAAAGCCTAGGTCCAATAGGCACGAATCCAACGCTTCCTAGTACACTGACTGCATTACCTTCATTAGATCGTGGAATACCTAGTGCCTTACTGCTATCTTTAAACATTCCAGGTAGTACCACAGTAGTACCTACTCTAATCGCATTTTGACGAAAAAGATCAGGGTAAACGACCTGACAGGACACGACTTGCAAAAAAACTATGAATTACGAGCGTACACAAGGGCAAACATTTAACTCTATAAATAGGTGCATAAAATGTTTTGCCCGATGATATGAAAAGCACGTGCGAACAAAAAACGTGATTTAATTACAATTTATCTGTTTCTTTCGTATGCGAAGAATACAAATACCATGTAAATAGCTTAAAAATGTAGAAGCAATAACCAGAGGAGACGAAGGAGGAAGCGTCGAACTCGTCCTGCGTATGCTCATCGGTCTCGGATGTAGAGCGACGATTCCGTGCGCCCGCGCAGAATCGCTAATCAGCGGCCAGCTAGCGCAGCGCACATCAGTATTCACAGAGACCAACAATAGCTAGCAAATCGCTAAAAATACGAGATACCGCGCAAGGGCAACTCATGGCCGGCAGTCAATACGGCCTCAAATCACATAAAAATCTTAATTTAAGGCTTGTTCCTTACAACTTACACAAAGCACCTGGCACGGTAAGACCTAGCTACGTGACATCGTAGATATAACTGTTATTAAGTATTTCAACTTTAGTTGTAATTCTAAGGGTGCGTCCACATCTGACGAACGCGCCGCGAATTGCGTAGCTCGCATAAAATGCAACCGCGCACGTTCGCCAGATGTGGACGCACCCTAAGATTGATTATTGGTATAGGATATAGGATAGGAAAATTTGAAACAAGTAAATCATACAATCCAAACGTTTTAATTCATAAACGTACGAGGAAGTACGTACTACTACAGTAAATACATAACATGTCAATTAACGTATCTTTAACAAATTAATACAATTCCATTTCCAAGTTTCCAGGAAATTATCATGGCGGGCGTAACAAAGTAATTTTCCTGTTACATTTTCGTACTGAATGACGCAAAAACTCGATATCACCAATTCATCATACTTAGACCACCTCATAGAATGGCGGGCGTGACAAAGTAATTTTCCTGCATCTAACATTTTCATACATGAACAACGCAAAAACTCGACATCACCAATTCATCATAGTTATGGTTGAACTACACCACGTAGCACAGCATCGCATTATTCCGTCGCTCCATCCTTTTCTGTCACTCAGGAACGTCATTTGTTAGAGCATATAAGATAGACGGAACGCCATCGCACGCGGCGTGCTGTTCCGTGCTGTTCCGTTCCGTCTATCTTATATGCTCTAGCAAATGACGTTCCTGAGTGACAGAAAAATGCGATGCCGTGCTGCCTGATGTAGTTCAACCCTTAGAATACCTCATAGAATTCTCAACAATAAATATCAACAACCCAAAACAAACAAAAAATGTTTGTGTACGCGCTAAGTAAGTATGTGTTTGTGTGCGCACAAACACCCTCGTCCTATTTAGGGTCCAAATTAATTTATGATCACGGTTTTTTAAAAGGTTGATCAGACCCTCAAACTGAATAACTTTCTCTATGGTACCAACATCGAAATCGCGAGAAAAAAACAGCTGTCCTATACATTTTGGTAGAGTAAGATGTCAGTTTTGAGTCCCATAGAGAAAGTTGTTCAGTTTGATGGTCTGGTCATCCTGCATATTAAGAAGGACCCTATAATATACCCTACTAAATCTGTTGGAAAGTGAAACCGCAATGATCAGAGAAGGGGTCGGATGCAGGGAGTCTATCAGTGCGGCCACACTGTGGGTATCAGAGATGTCGACAATGTGTGATCACCTCTTACCTTCATTATTGCTGTCATCCTATAAGTTGGACACCACACAGTAAAAAATAGGTACAGGTTGTAAACTGGAGATGCTTCAGACCGTCAAACTAAACAACGTTGACTATGAGACAAATTGATATCGCAAAAAAACCTGCTGTTCCATACATTTGCGGCGCATAGCTATTTACATGTTCAATTAAACAACCAATTTCTTTTTTCCGCGCTTTCAATACCCATATTCAAAGTTGTTCAGTTTGACAGTCTTGCCTTGTTTTTGAACTCCCGCTCTAGAGATTAGACCAGCTTAGCAGCAACAGCAACTGGTCTACCTTGAGTAAACTGACTCCCTTTTCCGCCCTGTAATAATTCCCCGCCCGAGAGTTAATTTTTCAATCTTTAATTTGATTCTGTAATAATTAGCTACTGAAATAGTAGATTACACACCGAGGGCAGGAAAGTAAGAAAGGTCTCACGAGGTCAACAAACATGTGATCCGAGGCTTTCTTATTTACTGCCCGAGGTTAGTATACTATTTTTCTCCTCGCCCGGAGGGATGAAAAATTATAGTCATCACTGGCAAGCAACATTACTGAAGCCCATAACATCGATGAAGCCTCTCTGGAAGACGTCTATATCAGAATTGTGGCGCATGCGCTCTGCGAGGGCCTTCTCCTGCGCGAGGGGGTGCCAGGCGCCGAGGGTGCACCCCGTGTCGTCGCGCGCCACGTGGTAGTGGCAGCGACGCGTCGCACGCGCAGACGGCACGTACTCCAGCACCCGGACGTGCTTGCAGCGGTGCAAGGCAAACCATAGGCCTGAATACAAAAGTATATAGTGTACTGGGTGTTAGGGTACATTACTTTAAGGGTTGATTGTACACAACTTTCCCTATGAAACCTATAGGATATTAGCAAATAGATAAACCATACAAGCCTCGAGAATTTTATAGAAGCATAGCATATGCTCACGACTGTGTTCCGAAACCGAACCCGGCCGATTCCTTTGTTTTGTAGAAATATTCGAAAATTCGAGATATGGCTATGATTATTTATGAAACTACCTATGCAGAGTCCTTGCCGACGGTATTTTAAGAGAATTTTATTCCGAGAGCGAAAATGCGCGCTGCATACAAACGTACTATGGTGATATTTTCAATACTAACCAATTAAAGTCAATGAAATTTTGCAGAAAAAATCTAGAAACAAATCTCTATGCTTCTATGGAGTCCGATTTTCGTTAAAATATACAGTTTCAATGCTAGGATTAATTTAAGATTTGTATGGAAATCTTTGAGGCACTGTAACTTGAAAACTATACATTTTAACGAAAATCTGACTCCATACAAGCATAGAAATTTGTTTCCAGATTGTTTCTGCAAAATTTCGTTGACTTTAATTGGTTAGTATTGAAAATATCACCATAGTACGTTTGTATGGAGCGCGCTCCGAATAATATAGGTGATGATCAGACAATCAACTTTCTTTACGGGACCCGACAGTCCCGACTCCAACCGACCAGACTCAAATCGAAAACGTGAAAAAAAATCTGCTGTAAAACTGCACACCGTCTCGAACCAAATGTAGAGCCGATTCCTTTTTCACGATTTCGATATCTTCTTCTTCTTATCGTGTCGACTTCAAATTCTGAACAAAGTCGCTAAATAGTAGGTTACCGAAATTGCGCCCATAGATTTCGATAATAGAGAAAGTTGTTCAGTTTGATGGCTTGATCATCATCCCCTTAAAACCGTCAGCAGAAAGACCTTATATGTAAATTCCACTCATTAATTCAGTTTCATGGAGTTTATACATTTTGACATTTGAGTCGAGTCGGTGCTGAGGTGCGATTTTGAAGTGAAAGTTGTTAAGTTTGATATTCTGAAGCACCCCCTTAAGTATTACCTACTAGTGTGTTTTGTTACACGCTGTATATTATGTCTCATGTAAGGATTAAGTCTCATTACGCCTCATTATACAGAAGTGACACGAGCAAGGTATAATGTATAGAACGTGTAAATTGTACTGATATTAAGTGGGAGAAAAGTCTATCGTATTATTAAGAATTTTACACGGGTCTCTTTTCCAAGCAAAAACGCTTTCATATTTTATTTTAAGTGGATTCTCTCGGACACGTCATGTTATCGACATACAGGACACTACGTGAGAGATTTTCTAAACAATTGACTTCGGAACTCCCAATAAAAGGAAAACAATTAAGGACATTACAAAATAATTTACATACCAATAAAACCCGATGACGGAGGGTTTTTTCGAAGTCTGTACGGAGACGTATCCTGTAGAACTGCCCACAGGTCCCATAGCACTTGCGGTTTTAACAAATGAGCATCGGCATTACCACTTCGCTCAAGGAACCTAAAGCAAGGGGGAAAAAACGGTCAGAAAAATCCTACGAAAGCATATATGCTCACGACTAACTCCTAAGTATTCAGAGGTACCCATTGTGAATACTCGAACGAATAAACATCCACGTTTCACTAATAGCAACGAATAAAGTCCAATGTGACGACTAGTGAGGCTGCCACTTGTAATGGACATTGGGTACAAATCACACCTCGAAATTGAAGCACGCAGGTTTCCTCACGACGCTTTTCATAACCGACTAGTAGTAAGTAGGTATCTATGATTTGATTTCAGATTTGTAATACCGTCAACCAAGCCAATGGTATTGCAAATCAATGGTATTACAAAAAAACTACTTAATTTCCGAAAAAAGAACTTTAAAAAATGTTTAAATACCTACAAGCTTTTATTGCATCGTCACGCGATATACATATGCATGCAAAATTTCAGCTCAATCGGAAACCGGGAAGTGGGTCAAATTTAACTTGCAAGATTTCATTACAGACACCGGAACCGGGACAGGTGAAAGTAAATAAAAGCTTGTAAAAACTCTTTGGCACGAGTTGGCCTGGACGGGGATCGAACCATCGGCTCCTGCAAGGCAGGCATATTTATTACCACCACGGCTATTCAACGGTATAAAAATCTGATAAACAGAACTAGTTTACAATTGTAGAGCTAATAGGTAAATAATTACCTAAGGTAAAGGTAACTTACTTCTTGTAAACTGGGAAAAGTGGAAAATCAGGGTGTTGATACCAATCCTCCAGTGTCGAGGAATAATTTGAAGGGTCCCATATTATAATGGACACGTTTTTGAATAAAGGATGTTCCAAGAAATTAAATTCTGGTTTGGCTACCACCTGAAAGCATGAAAATATATTTGACATTGTCACACAGATTATTCTAGTCCCATTTAAAGTCCCAGAAACTAACCCGTACTTGTATTCCGGAGACTAGACAATACATAAAAAGAATGACGACCCGGTTGGTGTAATGGTTACCACGCCGGACTGCCAAACCAGGGTCCTGGGTTCGAATCCCGGTTCGGTCATGGATGTTATATGTTCGTGCCGTTGTTGTATGGTTTCCATAATAAAAGCCTTTAGTGCTAGTTTGGGATCATTACAATGTATGTGCCTGTGAGCGTTATTTATTTATTTATTTATTAATCATCCATGACTCAGGTAAAAATAATCCCTTACTTCGTATTCATCATACAAATATTTGCCCATTGCAGGATTCGAACCTGCGACACTCGGCACATCAGGCAGGTTTGCTACAGACTGAGCTATCGGGCCATCAATAAAATATCACACTTCTTATTGTTCCGCATATTTAAAACCCTATACTTGGCGGAGTATCTACAAATTTACATTTTAATTGTCTTTAGTTGTCTTTAGTTGTCACTTACCTTAACTAAAAATCTAGAGACGAAATAAAGCAACGTATTTGAAAATTTAAAAAATGGAATTTCAACGAAAACAAATCCTGCCAAGTATAGGGTTCTTACGTTAATAAGTTATAGGTCCACAATTAAAAGTACGCACTTGTGAATTCAGCACTCGAAATGTAGTTTTGGATCCGACGTCTTCGGTAAAATTTTCAGTCGGGGCATTGTTGAACCTTAGCACCATGTCATGTGAATCTGATAAACAATAATTAAGTACAATTAATTAACCAATCAATTTCCTCCCGTGGGTGTCGTAAAAGGCGACTAAGGGATCTACCGGAGGATGGGCAGCAGCATCCTCTGAGTACACACATTCAATCCAACTGCGATCGCCAACCCGCCTGCCAAGCGTGGCGATTATGGCAAATCCCCCCATTTTTGGGGAGGCCTATGTCCAGCAGTGGACGTTTATCGGCTGATATGATGATGATGATGAATTAACCAAGTACCTATTTATGAAAATGAGAACCTTTTAAATTCTAGTTATATCCTACTATACTTCGTTCCATATAAGGATGAAAACATATTCCGATGGCGATTCCTATTTAGCTTTCTGGCCAATTCTGATAAGCAATTACAATGTAGTTAAGTAGGTAATTATCCGAAAAATATAGATACAACCGATATACTTAATATACTTAGCTACCTACTTCCGACATAGGTACCAAAATATGTCGGATAGTAATAATATCTTTCTATGGTTTCAAATCTGTTTCTGTAATTTAAAATAGCTTTAAATTTCTTTGCTATTTTCTATGAGTAATTGTAAAATTTTGTAATGTTTTTACGATTGTGACTCAATTAAGCATAAATGGATGATAGGAATCAAAATAATAAGTCGCAGATAGTAGATTATCATTATGCAATTTTCGCCGCATAATAATCCACGCAGATCGTGACGAACAAATTGTATCAATTTACCATTATTTCGCACAAGGCCCCATGGTCCTCTAGAAATTATAAGCGGTTCACACTTTCTGACGGTTGCAATTCAAAAATTAAATAATGGTACGGTAACCCAATTATATTAACAGAGACCTTGAAAAATGCCGCTACATTTTAGTTTCCGCTCCATTTCAGTAATTTTGAAATAATGGAAAGGGAATTAACGAAATCTTTTCAACAATAATTGGTTGTTGGTTCTGAGCGGTTGAAGTAGGTACACAATGCACGGGCACTTGCACGTAATATTACTACTTAACCGACTTCTGTTATATACTTTGGTTCAATTTCAACTTTAAGAGGATATTTTTTGCTGCGCGCTCCATACAAATGAAGTCTGATTATACTAAATTTTTATTAGTAATGAACTTTTAAGGGTATATTCAGACCGTAAATCTGAACAACTTTCCCTAAGGAACATGGGTCGAAAAACGAGAAATTTTTTTAGACCTCCCATAGAAAATTGAACGACCGATCCGCACTTTTGTAAGGGAGGTCCAACCATTTTTCTCGTTTTTCGACCCATGTTCCTTAGGGAAAGTTGTTCAGATTCACGGTCTGAATACACCCTTAAAGGTTCGTTACTAATTAAAAATTAGTGGTGTATTTTCAATACTAACCAATTAAAGACAAGAAAGACTTTTTTTAGATACGAATTAGAAACCAATATCAGTGCTTTATATTTGTCAGATTTCCGTTCAAATAGGACCTTTATAGTTTCAAAGTTATCGTGGCTTTTTTTTCAAAGTTTTCGAAGTTTCAAAGTTAAACCTTACAATTCTTAAATTAATCCTAACATCGAAACTATAATAAAGCACAGATATTGGTTTCTATATGGTGTCTAAAAATTTTCATTACGTTTTTGTAGGATCATTATGCTCTTGGAAATCTACCTGCAGTTCTTCAGTCATCCCCGTGATTACGACAGTTGTTGTCGAATTATCGGGAAACAATTTAAAAAACGCTATAAGAACCTGCTAAAATGTTTAATTTTAGCTTAATTAATAACCCCGTTACTCTCGTAAATTAATTAAAAATTAATTAAAAAGGTGGTTTATTAAAACAGTATGTTATTAGAGTTTTTTCACGTAAATATATTGTTTGGTAGAGATCAAGAAAATGTCTTTCGTTAACTGTGTAGGTAATCCGCACATGTAAGAAAGCGGAACAATGGAAGTAACAACATAATTACTTATTAAAAGGCTCGATAATTGCATCTATTCTTCATTTATTAATTATTGAGTAAAGCGGTCAAGTTTTTCTCTACTCGAGATATCCCTGACATATTGTCGTTAGCTTATCATGATAAATTGATTCAAAAATAATTGCTACTATAAAGGATGTTCTACTAATTTTAAGTGCTTAAAAAATCAATTATAGTTCAATTTGTCTGTGTGTACAATAAAGAGTTAAATAAATATATAAGACCAAAATTAAATGTACCTATAAGAAAAGTAATGTTTATAAAGCAATATTATACACAAGCGGTCCGCTCCGGCTTCGCACGGATTCGTACGGACTATTTCCTTATCAGTGAAAGAAAACCCTAGGTATCCAAATATCTGAGAGACAGACAGAACGACATACAAACACGTCGTTTATAAATATAAATTATAAATTATTATAAAATATAAGTACCTATCTAATCTAAACTATTATAAAACTGTAACTGAAGTGTGTCTGTACATTGAAGATATTTAAAAAAAAAGAATACGATATGGTTTTTAGGTATCCCTGACTCGAAATCAACCTTTTTTAGAAATTTTGTCTGTCTGTTTGTTTGTGTGTTTGTTTGTTTGTTTATTTGTTTGTTTGTTTGTTTGTTTGTTCGCGCATCACGCAAAAACTACTGAACCGATTTTGATGAAACTTTTTTTGTTTGATAGCTTCCCAAGAAACACGGGAAGCATTACAACAAACGAATAGTAAACTTATGTAGAACCTAAGGTCCGTATGAACACTTATATAAGTTCACCAAGCATCTTGATGCTTTATATTGGCATTTCAAAACCATTATGATGCTTTACACTGTAGAACGGTTGGGTAATGGCATATCAATTTGCTTTTGTGAAGCCTTTAGTTTTAGTGTAGCAAACCACAACGCAGCTGTACAACCATCAGCTGTTTTTAGTGCATTTGGATCTACAATAGCATTTTAAAGTAGTAAACAATTGCTTAATGCTGTTTAATAGCACAAACATGAACCATTATAATGCCACGTAAATCCGCTATACAGCTAACAGCTGTTTTTAGTGCTCTAGGGTCTACAATAGCATTTTTAAGTAGCAAGAATATGCCTAATGCTGCTTAATAGCATAAACTTGTACCGTTATAATGCACCGTAAATCCGTTATACAGCGTTGAGCTGTTTTCAGTGCCCTTTGTTGTTTAATAGCACTTTTAAGTGGTAAGTAAAAGCCTAGTGCTGCTTAACAGCATAAACGTGAATCAATGTAATGCTTGCATTTTTAAAGGTCAACTGAGTTCTGTTGTACAGCTAACAGCTCTTTTATCAAATACACGTGAGTTATTATAATGCGTAAAGCTGTATATGCATTCATTTTACTATATTCCTAAAACCATTTGTCGGCCATTAAACCATCTATCGAGCTATTTTGTAATAAAGTTTTCCTTTTTAAATTAGCTCGAAGAAAATCCCGATAATCCTAGATAATGCGTCCAGAAAGCCTATTTATCAACTCTTGGTAAACGGATTCAAGTAGTACGAAAATTCTGAAATGGGTTTTATTGTTTTGCCCAAGAATCCCTAAAATTGCGTTTAAGTAATGGCACTATTTCAGTCTACATAAAGTCTACTGGTATACCGGTGAACCCATATAGAACTACTTTATAGACAATGGCACTACAGTAGTTATCAAAGGCCTTCTCTATGGCCTCTGGCTTAATAATTGCTGACGTGTGAGTATTTATACTTCTGGCGACATTAATTAGCCTTTTTAAAGGCTCACCGACCTGCTATAGACCGACACCATTTTGTAAATATTTTATAACCAAAAAATATTATCATTCGGACCTATTTATAAAAGCCATAGACCTATATAATAATGATATAACTGAATTTAATACTGCCCAACCAATACTATTATGTTAATTATACAAAATTCGTTCTATACTAGGAATACACAATTGTTTTGGTTATTTCACACGTATCTTTATGTAACATTTTATATCAAAACCTCAAAATATCGAAGGCGCGTGAAAATTTTCAATGAAACTCATATAGACATTTACAGTAAACTACATTGCGCAGTAATATTTGAAGGCATGAAGTAACAAAATGAGTCAAAAAAGTATTATAATATAAATATGGTGTCATTCACTCAGTTTTGACCGTCTTCGTCCATATTATATTGCGAGACAAAGTACTTAGTTAAATTATAACGTTAATTGAATTATAACATTTTGTACCGTGGTATTAGAGATGTTTTTGCAATGATGTAGGGTTTATTTAAGTTCTAACTGTGAACACTTAAACAGCTCCAATCATTCTTTTGGTACATTCTAATGCTAGTCTAATGCTTTTGTAATGCAATTAACATCTTCATTAACAATAACATTGCTTGTATATTGCTTCAGTAATGCGATTGGCACCTTCATTGACCGTAATAATGCTTCTTTAATGCGATTGGCAACATCGTTGACTACAATAATGCTAATATAATGCGCCTGTAATGCAATTAAACAACTATTTGTGAACCTATTTAGGATCTAAAGCCGTATAATTTGTGCCCAAATAAGCATTACAGTAGCCGTATATACGTTTGTAATGCTACTATAGAACTGACTCAAAATGCGTAAACGATACATAAATGCTGCAAGTCGGCCGTTATACTGCTTTGATGTGTTACTTGGGTTATGTTCTGACTTAAAATCTGGTATATAATTTGTGCGGACGAAGTCGCGGGAAAACACTAGTAATAGTGATAGTGAAGAGATAGAAGGATGATAGTGATTAAGCGCAAAATGAAAAATGCTGTAGAAATATGGTTAAGAACACAAAACGATTGTAGGTACCTACGAGTATTAGGTAGGTACAAGACCAACCCAACATAATTAAAAATAAGATGTCACCTAAGCAGCCTTATAGGTATAGTTATGTACTGACAGTAAACTTCATATTCAATTCTTCAGTCATTTGAGGAGCCAGACACGTGCGACAGGCGCAAAAGGGCTCGTAGCTAAAAGAAAATGTCAGTGAAGAGAAGCCCGACCATAAAAAAACCTTCCTCGCCATGTTGCGGAAAATCATTGGAACTAAATTTTGTACTTAGAACACTGACTTTAAAGGTTGTAGTCGATTGCAGCGCCCCCAAACCAGATTTTTTATATTTCTGGTCAGGCTTTACAACTCAACACGTTCTAATGGAAAATAAAACTGTTCAATAATGTATGTGATGCATTAACGCCTTCGTGGAGACTTCCCTTGTTCTATTGTTTGTTGTAATCCTCTATGTTGCGACACCATCTTATTTATTTCGAATCAATTATGTTGTTAACGAGGCAAAATTTTTATTTATACCTAAGCATTGTTATTTATTTTGCAACTGAATTAGTTATGAAGAATTAATTTTAACTTATTTAAAACCAATCTTTTTATTCCTTGATAGGTACCTTATTAAAACTGTATTTTGTACTCGTAGATACCTACTTTGCATCTGGAGTGCGATTTTTGAACCTCATTCGGTGAGCTCAGCTGTTAAAAATGTCAAAATTACTACGGAGATACGCATCTTTTTACTGCTGATTTGACTTTAAACAATCGCTCTCCTTTAGTATGATTTTCGAAAGTCAGATCAGCAGTAGAAAGATACGTATCTCCATACTAATTTTGTCTTTTTAAACTGCTGATCTCACCGAATGAGATTCAAAAATCGCACCCCTGCTTCGTATTCTGTGCTACGTTCAGTGACTATCATTTTTCTTATCAATAGAGTCGTCGACTGGTCGTTTGTTTCCTGAACTACACGTTCAATTCCAAAAACATTCAGTCATTGTAAAGTACATTTTTCCCTAACTTTACATCCTTAAATGCATTCGGTCAAAGGCGCACAATGGTAAGGCATGAATTATGCACCGACCCCAGGTTGTTGACATCACGCACTTGCAGCCCAGCCTGTAAACAATAAGCCACGACAAACGGCCTTTGGTGCGGGAACACCTCTCTTTATTAAGAGAAGTTTATTCTGAAAGCGCTAATGCGCGCTGCATACAAACGAAGATTTGTCCTAGTTTCAATATTAACCAATTAAAGTAAATGAAACTTTCCAGGAACATGGTTCGAAACACGAGAAAATTGTTTGGACCTTCCATATACAGGGTGAAATTGATATCATTAGCATCCTTTTAAACTAAGAGTCTACCCAACAAACTGAACAACTTTTACTATGGAAGCAAACCGATGGGAGCAAAAAAAATCAGCTGTATGTATGCTCATTTGAGTCGAGTAGTGCAGTTTGGTATGGAACAGCAGATTTTTTTTTGCTCCGGTCGGTAATAAAAGTTGTTCAGTTTGATGGATAGACTCTTAGTTTTAAAAAAAGGATGCTATTGATATTAATTTCACCCTGTATACTGCATGTAGCACGCCAACGGTAAGGGGACGTCCATTAATAACGTGAGGCAATTTTGGCGATTCTTTCCCTCATCCCTCTCGTGAGATTTGGCTCGACACTACCACAGAGGATTATATTGTACAGAGTTACAGCTTCAAACAACCTCGCAAAAGCGGCGCATCACTATATGCGCAGTATGATTGTGTGCGCGTTCACCTACGGGGCTCACGAACGAGGCCGAGGGGACACTTTGGCTATGCTTCGGGTGGTTACGGCGTAACGAGGGTGTGAATTTAATGTGGGAGATATTGTCCATTCTTCCTTTCGGAAAGAGATTGGAGCCACTGACCTCTGTTAATATTAATATGTCTATGGATTATTTTCTGTTTGATCGTCACTGTCATTGTAGAACGTCATGTCATGTGAATTTAAAGTGTGAGATATTATTATCGTTCATTTTACTCGAGCATGTTTAAAAGTAGTTTAATAATATTAAACGAAATGGTTAATAATTGCACTGTGTGCTTTAATAATACAAGGAGGAACACAAACAAAAACATCTCCTTCTTCATATACCTACCCCAAAGATCGTGACAGGTAAGTCAATTTTTGAGTCACCCGCGTAAAGCGGCGGATCGGGCGGCAACGTTTTTTTAATTTAAACTCATTTTATTCAACTAAATAATAAATAACACAACAAACAACAACAACAAAAAAGAAAAACAGTATACCTACATATTATAAAACATTATCCTTCATACTTCAATTGAATTTATTTCCTTTTAGACAGCCCTACAAGAATAGGCTAATGTAATCGAAGCTCCTATGAAGCTGTTGCTCTGTACAATATAATCCTCTGTGACACTACCGTAACAGAATACTGCACTCAACCCGGTTTCGCGCGCTTTTTCGAATTTCGAACTTTGCACTTCAGGAACGAAAACTAAAATGTGCCTTATGTCAATGAGCGACAGCCTACATCTTGGAAGATGCACGTGACGTCACGACTTCACCGCAGTTGTCAAACGGGAGTGACGAGGCACTGGCACAGAGGATTATATTGTACAGAGCAACAGCTTCATAGGAGCTTCGATTACATTAGCCTATTCTTGTAGGGCTGTCTAAAAGGAAATAAATTTAATTGAAGTATGAAGGATAATGTTTTATAATATGTAGGTATATTGTTTTTCTTTTTTGTTGTTGTTGTTTGTTGTGTTATTTATTATTTGTTATTTAGTTGAATAAAATGAGTTTAAATTTAAAAAAACGTTGCCGCCCGATCCGCCGCTTTACGCGGGTGACTCAAAAATTGACTTACCTGTCACGATCTTTGG
The DNA here is from genome assembly GCA_963693445.1 of Agonopterix heracliana. Classification (NCBI taxonomy): domain Eukaryota; kingdom Metazoa; phylum Arthropoda; class Insecta; order Lepidoptera; family Depressariidae; genus Agonopterix; species Agonopterix heracliana. Next base: position 12,311,707 of record OY856308.1, on the reverse strand, counting down.
GGTAGGTATATGAAGAAGGAGGGAGTCACGTTGTTGATCTGCTATTGGGCGGTCGCGTCGCCTGTCGATCGTTGGTTGCCCCCTCCCAGGTCTACAACGGGGCTCCAGTGGTGGCTCAAGATAGTGTTCTTTTCGAAAAACAATCCTTGAAGTCACCAAATACATAAATTACCGTACAACGTCAAGCACCTTTGCTATAATAAACTAGACATTGGCAAAATCATCAAATACCCAAGATGGCAGCCATTTTTTTAAAAATAGAATAGAATGAAGAAGGAGATGTTTGTGTTCCTCCTCGTATTATTAAAGCAATAATTAACCATTTTGTTTAATATTATTAAACTACTTTTAAACATGCTCGAGTAAAATGAACGATAATAATATCTCACACTTTAAATTCACATGACATGACGTTCTACAATGACAGTGACGATCAAACAGAAAATAATCCATAGACATATTAATATTAACAGAGGTCAGTGGCTCCAATCTCTTTCCGAAAGGAAGAATGGACAATATCTCACACATTAAATTCACACCCTCGTTACGCCGTAACCACCCGAAGCATAGCCAAAGTGTCCCCTCGGCCTCGTTCGTGAGCCCCGTAGGTGAACGCGCACACAATCATACTGCGCATGTAGTGATGCGCCGCTTTTGCGAGCTTGTTTGAAGCTGTAACTCTGTACAATATAATCCTCTGTGGCACTGGTTAAACTACCATAAAAATCCAGCCTTGAGCCTTCCCGATGATAAAAAACCCAATCACTGTCAAATCGTGGGGTAGTCCAAAAAACAATTTCCTTCCACGTGCTTTTTCGAAGGATTTTATGTCGTGGCATGTGTCACTGTCTGTCCCACGTCTGGGCTATAAAGTTATCACATTTCGTGAAAGGACAAAGAGACGGTTTGCGGTTATGCTTGACTCATTCGATACAACGTTGTATATTTTTTTATGAATCATTATGTGCTAGTTGCTAGTGGATAATATCAAAATACACACTCATAGTAACACTAAAACACTATAATAATATTCTTAGGTAAAGCCCGACCAGGAAAATAAAAAACCTCGCCATGATGCGGAAAATCATTGGAACTAATTTTTGTACTTGGAACACTGACATTAAAGTTTATAGTCGATTGCAGCGCCCCCAAACCAAGTTTTTTATATTTCTGGTCAGGCTATACAAGGTGTTAAAAAAATACAAATAAACCTTTAAGGGGGTGGTGTTAGACCATCAAACTGAACAACTTTCATTATGGGACCAATATCGAAATGGCGAAAAAAAATATTATGTTTCATACTCTACATCTACAAATCGACTAGAGCTAAAATATGTATGGGATATCAAATTATTTTTTTCGCGATTTCCATGTTGGTCTAAACAACCCCCTTAAGAGTTTTAAATATTTATTGTTACTTATGAAACACCCTGTATAGTAGTTACTTCTTTTTAATTTACATTTTTATCATAGCGACCGATCTACAAACGCAGCTAGAATAAGATCGGCCTGACTAAAGTAGGCAGGTATCAACATTTTGTTACCTACGACCTACGTAGGTACGAGTATCTTACTACTACAAAGTAATCCCCACTTGCGTCAACATGGTTTAGCAATAAACTCCAGGTTAATTTGGTAACCCATGATTTTTTGTATAGAAAAACAATTAAGAGAGCTCAGAGTTAACATGGTAACCTAGGTTGACGCAAGTGGGGCTTAGTGTAACAAAACACGCTAGAAGTTAATATTTAAGGGATGGTATAGACTAGACCTTATATGGACTAGACCAAGCTGAACAACTTACACTATGGAGCTTCACCTTTTTTTGTTGACCTTTTCTCCATAGTGAAAGTTGTTCAGTTATTGTCGCCTAATCGCCTTGTTATACAAGCTAAGTAAAAAGAAGGTAAAAAGTAATGATTTTATAGTGTTTCGGAAAGGATTTTCTCAAGTTTCTCTAAATAACTCACACTCATCAGTCATCATCATCAGTCATCACATATACAGAAAATCAGTGTAAGTAAAGATTTTTTTAAGATCTCGGCAGTAGATAACTATTGAATAATATGTGATCTCTCATCGTAATTATGCCAAGGTAATGGATAGTTAATAGGTAAATAGTAAGCAGGGTTACCTATAGGTATAAGCGCTTTGTGTAAGTAGATAAACAGTTGAACAGGCGTCTGCATTGGCGCCATAACATTGTCTGTCTTTCATATCGAGCCTTCATCGCACATTTCAGATTAAAGTTTATGGTGATGGTGAGCATGAATAAATCAACACGCGATCGATTCGCGTAGATAATAGCCCTAGAAGGACATTCCCATAAGTTAGTAATATAATCTAGTAAGTACATTCTATACATTAATTAGCATACCTAATAGGTATAATACGATCACGACTATATTGCCTGGGGTACCCCTGGGTAAGGAATAGAAAGGGGAATTAGAGGCAGATATATTCTAAATAGTAGGTAATTCCTACTATCCTACTAATTCCAACTCCTACGATTCCTTTCCTACTATCATCACAAAATGTGAAAGTTTGTACATAGGATAGTTAAGTCCCAGGCAAAAGCTAGAGCTTAATAATTTATCCGTCTTTTTATAAAATGTTGATGTAGATTACCTATACTTCATTCCAAATAAGGACGACGAGTTTTTTCGTTTCCTATTTATCTTTCTGGCCAATTGTGATTATCAAATGAAATATCAGAAAGATATACTATGCGACGTATCTTGGACGATATCTAAGCTATTTTAAGAATAAACGGGAGTAAGTGTTTCAAATCTCTTTTTCTGTAATTCAAATTAGCCTTAAAATTTCGTTGCTATTTGGAACGGAGTATAGAAACCGCCGAAATGTCACTGATCCACTCCGTTCATGCCTAAGTTTGTAGCACATAGGTACCTACTTAGGAGTCTTAGGACCAAGCCGTAAAGTAGATTCAAAGAAATCAGTCAAATACTCGTATAGTACACGACTTCAATGGTTTATAATAGTTAAAGCTTTGTTCGCGTTCTATAATTAGACCTATGAATATTCTAAGTACAGCAGGCAGGCGCCATGGAATTTATTAACTAGGCATCACATTGATCTAGTAACTACCTAATTGTGGATTATGATTTAAGATCCTCAGCAGTGACGATACAAATATAGAGGAGCTACGTTAATTTGGTACTTGATAGTCCCATTATAGCCCATGATACGACCTTAAATTTATACACTTATTTGTTTTGTGAACGAAATGTGATTTATGTCAAAGTTTGTACAGGGGTTTATACAACGCCGCCGGGTTGCCTAGCAAAATCTTGCCGCAAGTACCTTTACCATTATGATTTATGGTACCATTTTTTCCACCTATCTGTTTGGGAAGTAATTGGGGTGCCATCTGAAGGAGACCGATGTAAAGAACTGGAAAAACTAGCGTTGCCACCTCTCAGTCTGCCGCAACCCATTAGATCATCATGGTAACCTGAACCGCATCGCATCGCACGCGGCCGTGCTGTCGCGCGTGATTGCGTTCCGTCTATCTTATATGCTCTAGCTGAGTGACAGAAAAGGATGGAGCGACGGAAAAATGCGATGCGGTGTTATTAGATGTAGTTCAACCCTAAAGGTACTTGCGGCAAGATTTTGCTAGGCAACCCGACCGACGGGGCGTTGTAAAAACTCCTGTATAAACTTTCACTTAAATCACATTTCGTTCACCAAACAAATTGGTGCATAATTTTACGGTCGGATCTTGGTATTACTACTGTAGATGTTAAAGCTTGTTAAAGATACATGAAACGCTATTACCTACCGTAAAAGTCTACCTTAGTCAATTTAGTCATGCATCAAAGGCCGCGTTCCCTGTATCTTGATTTGTTGCCCTGAGTAATCAGTGAAGTCCCATGACAATAATAAATTCGTACAACTCGCATACGATTTGGGCCGTTCGCCGAAGAGCGTCGCCTGCGCATGTCAATGCGTCCACAAAGCAGAGATCCGATACGATAAAAAGCACAATACGCGGTCGATCACCCGCTATTCTACTACTCATACTTAACTAAACGTTACGGTTGTACCTACTGTTTACATGTTCGATTTAGATGTAGGCAGGTAGGTACATACCTAGTACTCGTACTTAATAACTAGTGAATAAGACACAATTTTTAAAAACATTTAACACGCACCGCGCCCTTGTAGGTACACGATTATACAGGACTAGTGTTTACCCGCGACTTCGTCCGCACAAATTATATACTTACCAGATTTTAAGTCAGATCATAAGCTATCAAACAAAAAAAGTTTCATCAAAATCGGTTCAGTAGTTTTTGCGTGATGCGCGAACAATCAAACAAACAAACAAACAAACACACAAACAAACAGACAAACAGACAGACAAAATTTCTAAAAAAGGTTGATTTCGAGTCAAGGATACTTAAAAACCATATCGTAATCTTTTTTTTGTAAATATCTTCAATGTACAGACACACTTCAGTTACAGTTTTATAATAGTTTAGATGAAATTGATATCATTACATTAGCATCCTTTTAAACTAAGAGTCTACCCATCAAACTGAACAACTTTAACTATGGGATCAACAATGAAATCGCGGAAAAAAATATTTTCATACAAAACGTTACTGGCGGCTACCCAAATGAATGGCACAGCGGATATTTTTATCGTGATTTCAATGTTTTTCCCATCCCATAGTGAAAGTTGTTTTATAGTCTGAAGCACCCCTGAAAGTACGTAACGCATCTGTAGTATTACTCTGGTATACCTTATGCATTATGGTATAACTACTCCGTATTACATTCTAACTAATAACCACATATTAAAACATTTACCTATAAACTCTCCTAATCTGGAGCCCAGTAGCGCTCCGGCGCTGGTGACAACAGCACATGTGTTGAAGGCTCGGCCGGCCTGCAGGGCGCCGCCCGGGATGCGGTATCCGAGACCTTTGAACGGCTCGTCCTCGCCCGTCACCGTCCGCACCCCCACCCTCTTCAGAGCGCACAGCACCTCCTGCCGCGACAGGTTCCTCCCGCGACCACCCTCGTACTTCACATCGTAAGTGTTCTGCGAATCCAGCCCCGACCTGAACACCTTGCTTTCACTCATCAACACTCTATGAAATTCCTTCAGCATTAATTCCTTGAACTCTGTCGAACGAGCTTCACATTCTGACGTAGAATAATCGTCGCACACGTATTTATCGCTGTCAAACTCTAGGATCGGTTTGTGTATGTTTGGAAACCTCGGACTGCCGTTGCTCTTTCTTACTACGTTATTGGACGGACGTATTTGTGTTCCAGGATACTTGTCGGACGATTGTGACAGTTTCCCGTTGTTCCTGAACGCACCAGCCGACCTCTTATGCACTGATTCCACTTTCAGCGTTGATAAATTAAACGCTGTGTTAAAATTATATTGCTGCCTGTCCATATCCTGGTATCCTAAGCCTGATAAGCTTGTCTTCTGTGGATTTCCAGGCGACTTGCTGAATAACCTCTGCTTTTCGATGTACATCCAATATTGTGACCAAATTAGGTAAAGATATCCACACATGCCGAAGCAAAGGAGGTTAATGAAAACCCAAACAGACATCGCTGCTGCTCTCATTGTGATTGAATAATTAGCTCTAATATTTAACTAAACGTAATTAATAAAGCTTTAGATTACACTGTTCGATGAGGAAAATTTTCAACTAAACAGATACCTACGTACCTAATATCTACTACGACTAATGGAAGACAAATCTGTAAATTCCTAAATACGAACACTACTATAGTGATTGCTGAATGTATTAAAAAATCACAACCATTACGATAGAACCAGACTGATAGATCGGGGATGCGGGTGGAGGCGGTCAGCTGATGGAGGTGCCCACTGCGCTTGCGCGAATGTTGCTGCGGCACTTCCCCAGTCCCGCAACAACAAATTATTTCCTTTGATATTGCCTTTTGGACAGGGGCCAGGGTAATAAATATCTGACTATCTACCGATTTCACTGTTTTTGACTTACTTTCACTTGTTTGGGGGAATTTTAGGTGGACGCGTAAATTATGGTGTTTTGGTGAACGTAGGCGTTTTGAAAGTAGAATCGATCATTTGTTTAGATTACTATTTATTTCTACAAAAACAAAATGTTCACAGCCGGAGTACTTATAATTAATTGTTAACGATTAATTAGGATCAGTTAGTTATACGATACTAAAATACTTCAATATTACATTATTCATTAGGTTTTATGTAGGAAATTAGTATTTGTTTAGGAAACATTGTATGTTCGACTTAAGGAATTAATTGGTTCGATCTTTATGATATGATGATGACATAAACACTAGTGTTAGTAAAATATACTTTAAACTATGACTAGATTAGACTTAGCACAACGATTCTACTGATTCATGAGCATTTAGAGAATTAAGATTCTATCCATGATTGACATCACTTAAGTACTTTTCTCCCCTACGGACGGAAAGCGTCAATTGTCGTCCCGCTGCGCTAAACGAAGTTGTCGCTTTCCACCTCCGTCGAGGAGAAAAATAGTATACTTACCTCGGACAGTAATTAAGAAAGCCTCAGATCACATGTTTGTTAACCGAGGCGAAGCCGAGGTTACATGAGATCTGAGGCCTTTTTTACTTTCCTGTCCTCGGTGTGTAATCTACTATAACTACAATTGTCGGATCTCAATTTCACATCGAATCCTAAGGGTATGATCACAATCACATCACAATGGAAGGGTACAAGCACATGAAACCCACATAGAAAAAGCTTCTAACAATCACGCTAGCCCTTCAGATACCGAAAATGCTCACAAACTTGTATATGTCGTATGCCGACGAAACACACGACGGTCAACGATCACCAAGTTTGAATACTCTCTACTGGTAAAAGAGGGAAGTTTTAGAACGGTTTACTTCAAATTTGTATGCAAGTTCCCTAGATTTGACAGATAATGGCGCTTGTTTGTATGGACCAAGTGCACCAGTAGTGTGCTTCAACTTACCGCGCTTTTGGCCTATCCATTAATTTTATTTTGATCTAAGGGGATAGGTACGGATATGAAACTCGGTATCTGAACTGGGCCAGTAGACAATCTATGGGAGACATTGAGCGAGCGCCTCGCGTAAACGCGTTTCGTGTTTCTATAGACTTAGCTTTTGGGAGCGCATAAAATTATAACGTGCGCGATTGTTCGAAGCTTTGTCTCTGGGCTATTACTCATAAATGAAATGATACAAATAAATGAAAACCTCCAAAGCTACCCACTTCACAAAACAGTCTTCTCACGTCATCAGATGTCAGTAAAAGTCATACGATCCAAATTCTTTTTCCCTTGAGATAGGCCTATCTCTGTGGGAGGGTTGGATCAGCGAATGGTGTCGTTCCAGCGAGTGTAGGGCGTCCGGGGGGGAGGTTCAGGCGTGGGCTCGCGGCGGAAGAGGAGCGTCGAGTAGTGCAGGAGAGGTAGTACTGCACAGACTAGCACCATTAAACCGAAGGTGGGCTTGTGCAGCATCCTGAGGGCAAGGTACATAGATAAGCTAAAATACTCATCATCGGTCAGAGAGCGGTGGCGCGTTGCGGAGAGCTATGGACACTTAATCTTGACCTCCAGGTTCGAATCCGCACGGACGACATGCCGTACCAATGAGTTTTACATACGTATGTACGTAATACCGACTGCTCTCAAACGGTGAAGGAACCTGCATACGCTGAAGAAGAAATTCTGATGGGTTATGTGAAGTCTACCAATCCGCATTGGGCACGCGTAGTGGACTATGGGTACGTACGCGTCTATGTGTGCCTGCGCCTGTTTTGCGCGTTGCGTGAAGCCGCCCTTCTGTTTGATTATTTTGTGGTTAGGGTTAACAGATCGCACTAAACACCTTGGCCGCTATTAAACTTTGCGATAACCATCTCAATTTGCTAAGCAACAGAGAGAGCTAGAGTCGAGAAGAGATAATACAGTTTTTTGAGGTGCTATAAAACTTACCATGGCAGTGAAATTATGAACAAAGTGTACGAAAATGATAACACTAAGTTAACCCAAAATCTTGTGCACCGTCGTAGATTGCTTGATATCCACTTACACTGGAGAACTGTAAAATAAAAACCAAATGTGTAATCTAATCGAATTATTCGTATAAAGTAAAGATAAGTTATATTATTTAAATTAACTTAAAGCTAAATATAAAACTGCAGCTCAAAATAACGGTTTACAACAGAGCAGTGATTTTATGCCTAGGACAAAAAATTACGTGCTAAGACGATAAAATCGTAGATGCGTTGGCGTTATAAACCACTAACGTTTAGTAAAAAGCAACCCTTGGTTGGTCTGTTTTTGAATGACGAAATTTCGTAGCTGAACCATAGATATTGTGAGAACACGTGGTAGTATTATGTATTTTATGTATTCCTACTAACATAGTATAAGAACGTACTAACTATGAGTCCTTGTTACTTGAATAAATAAATATTTTATTATTATTAAGTCTGTGTACATCCAGAGAGTATTTAGCTATTCCACTTCCACGGCACTCCGTACAGCGATCAAACGATGCTTCAATAAGTAAAGCCAAAGTTGTTCAGTTTGATGGTCTAATCTAAACAACTCTATTAAATATTTCTACGGTGTTTTGCTACACCTTGTGTTATAATATATATTCTGTAACTATACTATAAACTTACATATAGTCACCCAATCAGGGTGAAGAGTCATAGCTGACGCAAACACTTGCACAAATCCTAGCATCCTATACTTCCAAGTATGGACAGTGGCATCTTGCCTCTCCAAGTCATGTATTTGCTTCAAGCCAAAAGAGCCCTTTCGGAAAAGTGATATCGGGTCTGCATTGGGGAAGTTTAGAGGACTGTAGGCTTGGAGTACACCACCATCCACTAGACCCACTGCTGTGTACTGTGGAAATAAGAAACAATTTTGATAAATAAACAGGGTCTTTCTTAATATGCTGAATTTTTTTTAAGGTGATGATCAGGAGTGCGATTTTTGAATCTTATTCGGTGAGCTCAGCAGTTGAAAATGTCAAAATTACTATGGAGATATGCATCTTTCTACTGCTGTTTTGACTTTCAAAAATCATACTACAGGAGAGAGATTTTTGAGTCAAATCCGCAGTAGAAAGATGCGTATCTCCATACTAATTTTGACATTTTCAACAACTGAGCTCACCAAATGAAATTCAAAAATCGCACTCCAGACCGTCAAACTGAACCAATTTCTCTATGGAACCAAAACCTAAATCGCGAATAAAAAAGCTGTCCCATATTCGCTCGAGTAGGTTTGCAGTTTTGTATAGAACAGCTGATATTTTTTTCGCGATTTCGATGTTGGTGCCATAGAGAAAGTTTTTCAGTTTGACGATCTGATCATCCCCTTAAAAAAGTATCTATATTACTTGAAAAAACACATGCTAAAAGTGAGCCTTGTTACAACTGCATGAAGAAAGCTCTTGTAGTTGTTTGTAGAAATGTTTCTGACCGTCCCGAAAGGGATTATGTTCGTTCATGCATGAGACATACCCTACGAGTACATACCCCTATAGAGACGTAATATAAGGCGACCCAACTCTGTCAACTCATCAGTGACTTGTCACTTATATATTTCGCAACGCCTTTGTTTTCCGCCATTGTTTCGAATAGACTTCGTAGTACTTCGGAGCATTTCCGTCCCCCCCGCACCGCAGCTAGTTGACAGAATTGTTTTCTTTTAAATTCGCATGTATTACGTCTCTATAGGGGTATATGCTCGTAGGACATACCTAACCTATGTTTAAACATTAACAAAAATATAATAACCTAAATAATTTGGTGATATACAGGGTGTTACAAAATTACCCCTAAACTATGTCGCACTAGAGTTGGGATTTTTTAATAATTGGCTTCGATAAAGGATTTTATTTTTTTTGGTTAATTATGTAACACCTTGTATATGGGTTTGCCAGACATCAATTCATTTCAGCATATTTTGTTTTTTAATAATTAGGGCCTGTTTCAACACTATTGGATAAGTTCTTGTCAGCTCATCTGACAGCTGGTTTGACGTATTTTGTATGAAAATATGTCAAATGATCTGTCAAATAAGCTATCAAGAACTTATTCAGAAGTGGTGAAACAGACCCTTATTCTTGTTTCCTTTTCTTAACTTACAATATCATCCTCCCGTCCCGCGTAAGAGAAATGAATGCGAAGATCCCCTATCTGATGCTGTAGGGCACTCTCTCCATGGTAGTAGAACCCGGAGTGCAACTTGATATCGCTGCGTTCTGGTCTTGAATCTGACCATATCTCGTAATAATCGTTCACTTTACGTTTCACATCCAGTCCTGTAAAATTAAAATAAGTTTTGGTTTATTTGCCAACTCATAAACAACCAAATGTGTAGTGTTTTTACTAAATAAGTACACATTTACTGTGACCACTGCTAGGAAGAGCTCGGTGGCGCATTGCGGAGAGGTATGGACTCTCAATCATGAGGTCCGAGTTCGAATCCGCACGGACAACATGCTACGTACCAATGAGTTTTTTAACTTATGTACGTATTACCGACTGCTCTCAAACGGTGAAGGAAAACATCGTGAGGAAACCTGCATATGCAGAAGAAGAAATTCTGATGCATATGTGAAGTCTACCAATCCGCATTGGGCACGCGTGGTGGACTGACGCCCAAACACCCTCCTAGAGGGCGCCTGTGCCCTGCAGTGGGACGTATATAGGCTGATGATGATGACTGCTAGGAAAGTAGTTGGTATATGCAGAGCGCGCACATCTGCACCCGGTAACGGCCGGTAAGCAACTGCCCCCTCTATGCGTTCACGCAGACACTACCAAATGTATCCAAAATCAGCAAGCATAAACTACATGAAACTATTACATAATGAACAAGAGGCGAAAGAGATGTAGATATGTCATCTCCCTAGATAAATGTTTTCTTTACTTCAGACATGCTGAAGAGTTCTTTATCTTCATATTATTTAATACTTACTACGCTACGGTCTGTGCTTCTACTACATTATAATAATGCATAATTTTGATTTAATTAAATTATGTGAAAACAAAAGCACAATGACTTACAAAGTTATCAACTTGTGGTAAAGGTCGGTTAACTAAAGCTGGCGCATTCACAGACACACACATGCATATTTCTTGTCACTGCATCCGTGCTTGAGAGAGATAGAGGAACTATTCATTACGTATGAAGAGACAAGAGCATTGTATAATGTGTGGTACTTGCCAGCTTTAGTTAAGCGACCTATACTAGGCACTTAGAACATAGACTCTAAAGCATTTACATACCCAAATATATCCATCCAATTTTTACATTATCTGCAATATGAGTTTCACTGAACATTGGCATGGAGTTAGGATTAATATGGCCGGGCCTTATGTAGAACAATGCCGAGTCTACAACGTAATCTTTCCATTCTTTATGGTACCAGTATGTTTTCTGTGTTGCATCTCCCGCCTCACTTAGAAAGTTTTCTTGGTCACTGTAATAAGGATAATTAAATTGTTTTAATATTACATTCAAAAAATTTGCGACCTGCCCCAGCTTTGCCCAGGTGGCACCACCTCGAGCCCAAAACTATCCTATCTATCAAGCTGGAACTAACCATAAGCATTCAATGAAGTCAGTTGGTTGATATAGCATGTATGAACATAGTGATACATGATATCACATTAATTAAAAATTATTTTGCAGTATTTACATCAGTAACTATTCGTTAAGAAAAGTCAGAGGCCTATTGGCGGCTTGAAAATTCTCCACTCCCTCTCACCCTTATTCGTGAGAGGAGGCCTTTGCCCTGCAGTGGGATTCTACAGGCTATAACTTACTCCAGCAAATTTTGAGGAAATCAGGTATTTTATAACATTATGTACTTGATAATTGTTTCAGTCTAACTTGTCTGTTATGCTATATCTATAGTATTAAATGTATCAACGAAGGAAAACATGTGCTAACTAAGCAATAAGAACAAACGAACACAGCTGCATTTCTTAGAATTTTCTATATATTAACACCTTATTCAAATAGGTACATATTGATACGCTAATGAGAGTGATTGTAACATATGGGTAATAAGGTAAACCAACCAAAGTTGAATAATTTATATGTTTTATGGGAGTTTTTGTTAAATACTTCATTCATATTTGGAGTTAACACTGTTTTCTAAAAAAAGGATGACGATGAAAGTGGTGAAAAAGGTATCGAACAGCCAGTTCTCGGCGGACACTCGAAGTGACTAGTTGTATTATAAAGTAATTCTAGAATAATTTTAATTAAATTCAGTGAAATTGTAAAAAGTAAAATTAATAAAATTACAAAAGTATTCTAAAGTCTTTCGGAGTTTAATTTCGTCACAAAAACATTTGTTAAAACTTACGTGGCATCTTCAACCCATTGATACATTTGGACGCGTTTCCTCAACTTCACGGCCTGCACATGTATATTGTAGTCTGGTTCAGATATCGGCTCCAGAATGCGAAGAGGGCCGATGATGTGGATGACCTTGCCTTCGTAGCGAGCTGCCTCGTCACCGGTATGGACGTCGATGCTCTCTGCCACGGACACCAGCTCCTCCAGCATCATGTTGCTTTGAATAGTTTGACTCTAAAAGTTACAATTTAATATTATTTGATTTTGCCCGCAACTTCTTCTGCAAGATATAAACCAGTTTTAAAATCTAATCATCAGTCAAGCTTTTAAATACAAAGATCCTCGAACAAATAAACAAACAGACAAGCAAGGAATCCCTAGGGGATTATAGTCGTGAGCGTAAGTATTCTTATGGAAATGGACAGGAAATGTGTGGATGGTTCGGGTTAAATATCCTGAGGCTTGAATTTAGGGGGGAAGAGGGTTACGGGGGAAGAGGGGTGCCCCTCATCCCATTTTGGGGGAGGGCTATGGTCTCCCCCACCTTTTACCCCCTAAATTTCGTGCCGCACGATTCCTAATCTTTTACAGTGCGGTTTCTAAGGATAGGTACCGAACAATTGATTTCTCTTTCAGAGTGTCATCTTAGGTTTCATACTGTTTATAGGTGGCTTACCTCGGCCCATATCAGGAAATAAGTGACTCCAGTGAACAGAACAAGACTGAGTAATGTGGTCAACCATGTAAGTTTGAACTGATTTCTCACAGCGGACCAATCCATTTGATAACAGTTAGTTTATAGGTCTCGGCTTATGGAAACCGACGCGCCGGTCAAGTAATAAATAGTAATTTTCGTCTGGCTCCTCGTTTTAGTAGGTTACTTCTGTTGTGGATGTTGTTTGTTGGTTGTTTTGGTAGAGAGATTAAGACTTTCTTCAGTCCATTGATTATTTGATTCTGATATATTATGATTTAGGCTTCGATCAAGCAACATTTATAATAGAATAAAATTAAAATCCTAAATTATTTTTTTTAGGTTTTGAGTCTGTCCGTTTCATAACGTGTGAAAATCACTCTGGGCTGGAAGTTTGGTGCCAATAAGTAAAACACTCAACACCAAACTCAACACACAAGTTTTACACTCGAATGAGAGCGATAGACAACCCGAGTGATTATTACACGTTTTGAAACGGACTCCACTTTGTCACTGACATAGGGCTGCCGGCTGCCAATGCCATCGCCAAAATCGCCGTCGCCGAACAAAGACGTCTAAAACCCCGGACATTTCAGTAAAATCTGAAATTATCCCCGGACAAAAAGATAGTAGGTAACTAATTGTTCACAGCTTAGGTCGTTCCTGCACAATCTAAAATCGTCTTTTTATTTTACAAGAATACGAATAGATTGTTGAAATACGAGCTGAAACCTGGCTGGAGTGAGAGAACATGGTCTAAAAATGGAGCGAGCGAAGCGAGCTCGAAATTTTGCAATGCGACGAAATCGTTTCAATACACTATAAAACCAGGAGCGAGCGAAGAGCTCGAGATTTTGTCATATTATAACGAGATTTTGCAATACGACCAAATCGATTTAATACAGCATAAAACCAGGAGCTCGAGTTTTTGCCAAATATTATAGCGCATTTCCAGGTCATGTCGAAATCGAGGCCTTCTATAACAAAAGCAGCATAGCTAGCATGCCGCAGTCATACAGCGCTATCACACCTTAGCTCTCTTTCTATTTGCGTGCGAACGAACGAGATAAAAGACGTGATACAGCCGTATCACGTGCAGCATACTACGAGTGCAGCGGGCGGGGCTAGTACGCCAACCACATTTAACACATCCATCTGTCAAATTTTGTCTTCTGTCTCGTTCTGTCGCGTGCAAATAGAAAGAGAGCGGGAGCGTGATAGCGCTACATCACGCTATCGCGGGTTGGCGTACTAGCCCCGCTGGAGCGAGTGAAACAAACTCATGATTTTGCTACACAAACACTCGATTGTTCAGCTTATGCCGAAAGAGAGTTGATTTGTGGATGAAACAAACGTTTTTTTACCATCACTACATAGTATAAAACAAAGTCGCTTTCTCTGTCCCTATGTCCCTTTGTATGCTTAAATCTTTGAAACTACGCAACGGATTTTGATGCGGTTTTTTTTAATAGATAGAGTGATTCAAGAGGAAGGTTTATATGTACATTGCACCCGTGCGAAGCCGGAGCGGGTCGCTAGTTATGTATAAAATAATCTGGTCTTACCCGGACACAATAAGTGTCCGGGTTTCTCCCGGACACTTTTGTGGCGACCCCGCCCGGACGCCCCCGGACGCCCTTCAAACTAGGACAAAACGGGGAAACCCGGACGGATGGCAGCCCTACACTGACAGCATGGCGACAATGCATTTTTTTTTTAAATCTTTTCTAAAAGGCAACAGGATTTAGCCTTTACAGTCGTCGTCTTCAGTAGTTTTTCTTTTTATCTGTGGTCAATCTGAAAGGATCGCACGTTGGTGCCAAATGGTTGGTGAACGAGAACTTGAACCAAAACTTACAAATATTCTTAAAATTATGTTTTTCGTATTTATTTGAGATTCCGAGATTCCCTACACAGCTGTTTCAATAATCATGCGTCAAAAAATTTTAATTTAGAAGTCTTTAGCCATGAGTAATATAAGTATATTAGAAGTCTTTAGAGCCAGGCTAGTAAATAAATTAAAAAAAAAAAAAGGTAGGGCTGGCCGGCTGGCCTGTCACTGTCATTAGGAATCCGTTTCAAAACGTGTAAAAATCACTCTTGGAGTCTATGTACTTATCTCACTCTAACATAGTATCTTATCCTTGTTTCTTGCCATAGGCGTAGCGTATTGCAGTAAAATTTCGAGCTCACTTCGCTCGCTCCAGAATTCAGTGAAATGTCGAGCTCGCTTCGCTCGCTCCTGGCTACGATTGTATCACAAAGACTCAGGCCGAGATTCAGAGACGATTTTTTTAGTCTTAGCTCGAGCTAAGTAGGGTCGAAATGTATGGATTTTGACATACGGGAGTTCGAACTATGACTTACAAATCGTCTCTGAATCTCGGCCCTAGATGCATTGCAGTAAATCACGACGAGCTCACTTAGGCCGAGATTCAGAGACGATTTGTAAGTCATAGTTCGAACTCCCGTATGTCAAAATCCATACATTTCGACCCTACTTAGCTCGAGCTAAGACGGAAAAAATCGTCTCTGAATCTCGGCCTTAGCTTCGTTCGCTCCAGCAGTGCTAGCATGATACCCCGTGACTTCGAGTCTCTCTATACCATATCTCTATTTCAGTGCGTCTTCGCCTCTGTCTCTACAGTAGCTAACATGATGCCCGCGACTTACGATGACGCGAGCTCTCAACTGTCATTCGTAGACTCTAGTCTACACTTGCGAGCATGATCACCGTTCGGTAGAGTTTGTGGCTTTACGTTTACGCAACGAAATAAGTAAAAGAACGAATGATTTTGGGGCAGCTCTAATCACCGATTCGGTGATACCCTACTCAAATTGATCGATTTAACCTTATGGTAACCCAGCGAACCCGGGCCGCGACTTTGCTTTCTCTTGGTAGAGTGGCTGACGAGCTGTCAAATCATGCTCACCATCGCGGGATAATTGACAGGCGCGGGTATGGATTTCAAACCCGCAGGCGCGCGTCAAAGAGAATATAATCATTACATTTAAGAGACGGGACTCCTTGAAGCAAAATAATCCTACAAAACGTCAACTCGAGGCTACCATCCAAAGCCAACATAGAGCAAAATGTTGCCAACCTTGAAAACAAAATGACAAGTGTAGAGTAGTGATGTGCTATGAATCTTAAGATGTCGATAGTTTCAGAAAAAAAAAATTGGCCATATGGTTGGCTGAATAAGTTTATATACCTTTTTTTACAAATTAGAAGCGGGTATTCGTTTTAAACAATTTTATTCGTAATTTAACACAATCAATCAATCAATATTTAGAAATTAAACAGACACAGCACAAGAACCACAGACTGATGCCATTGTAAAGGTACATATTATACACATGCTCATTACTAGCACGGAGCCTGCTAATTTCGAGCAAATGCTAATTAGTAGCATGTGTGAACATACTTTGCTAGAAATTAGCATGCTAATTATCACCTTGCTCAAAAATCGGTAGGCAGTTGATTTTCGAGCATGCTACCTGTGGCGCGGGTGGAAGAGGGTGATCTAAGAATAATATAAGTAGTGTGCTCTATGCTTCATAAGCACGTATTTACAGTTGAAAAGCATGCTCATTCAGAAGTATGTTACAATCTAGCATGCTTATTGCTATGAAATGTAAACAGTTCATAGTTATATCTGTAGTCCTGCAAGACGGACTACTGTGAATGGGCCTCTTTAGATAGACATACTCTAAAATAGCATGCTAGAAAGCATGCTATTTTAGATGTTAAAAATGCTAAAAATGAGGCTGCTCTGTACTATTTACATTTGCTAGCAATAAGCATACTAGATTGCATACTCCTAAAAGAGCATGCTTTTCAACTGTATACACGTGCTTATTAATAAAGCATAGAGCACACCCTCTTACACCCGCGCCTCAGGTAGCTAGCATGCTCGAAAATCAACATTTTTGAGCAAGGTTCTAATAAGCATGCTAATTTGTAGCAAAGTATGTTTACACATATTACTAACAAACATTAATTTTGCTCGAAATTATCATGCTCTCGTGCTAGCAATGAGCATGTGCTCATTGCCAATGTTGCAATGTTGCTGAGTAGACAAATGATAAAATCTAGTCATCATTATCTATGGCGTGTAAGGTACTTTACTTTGGGGTTGATTCAATCGCTAATACGGCTTCTCCTATAAATGCGGTGTCCTCGTCCGCACGAGTCAGATCCATATTACTGTTCTTGTCAGCATCAGAGTCACGCTCCTGGTCCAATTTTTTCTACCGCATCAGCCATGTCTTCTATTTAATGAGGCGTTTTCATTAAAAAAAAAACTGTTCAAAGACATTGGAAGGATGGCGTTATAATCGTGCCAATTTAGCTGTCAGATCGAAACATGTTTTACTCGATTCCCTAATTTTAGGGAGCAATTTTTTGATTTATTATTAAGATTATTATGGTTTTAATATGAGAGTCGTTTTGATACTTCAGATTGATTAACTTTTTGTGCAGTCAATGTTCGTTTATGTACAATAAACGAAAAATATCGGTGCTATTGCGTATTTATTGGTAGAGAAAAATTATCAATTGGCAACACCACCACTATCAAACGTCATTTGAGTGATGCAAACCATAGACAAACAACACTTTTTACTGTCAATTTGACAGGTTTTTTTGAACTTTTTATATTGCCATCTACTGACTTTTCGATTTACTAGTCTTGGAAAACGCCTCATTGGTTCAGTTTTTCGCTAGGTCTTCATTTCCAGTAACTTGAACCATTTCTTACATCTGAAAATAAACATACCTGTGTATAAGTTTATCATATTATCATCAAAAATATGATGGATGATTTATGTATGATGGATGTTCTGAGGTTTCAGAATATCTCTGACTACCCCCTCGGGGAACATAGTCGTGAGCATACGTATGCGTATGCATGTAGTATGTATCAAAAATATCGATATCGATATTTCTTCAAATCCCTCACTTTACAAATACCGCTCCGCTCTTTATGAAAACGAAGACACATTTCTCAAACTTAAAATGATCGCATTTTTGCCTAAATATGAACCAGGGCTGATAAATAGGATAAATTTATGCTTACCGAGATTCATCCAGCGAAAATCTTGCTATGATGTTACGTTTTTTACCATCTTTTCTTTCCGACATTTCACTGCATATCTCACATTTCCTGTACTTCATTTTAAGCTTTTATGGTGCAATATCACGTAATACCCTGTATTTAAATGTGTTTTCAGTTTTATATTCAGGTTTATTCACCCAATAAACATTTTAAATAATTTCCAAAAGTTATCTTGACAGAGACCGTTTCGCAGACTCATTACGTCAGGTGACATTTCATGAAAGAGACCGTCAAGAAAAGAGACGAATATAGACGCCCATCAAAGTTCTCCTCCGTCTCATATATTTTCTCGCATGTATGCAGTTGCGATAGACTGGCGCGCGTCATGCGACTTATCATGCTAGCACTGCAGGATTCAGTGAAATCTCGAGCTCGCTTCGCTCGCTCTAGGTTTTAGTTTTTATTACATCAACCTCGTCTGGGCCTGGCCCACCCTGGGAAAAAATCGTTGCTACGCCCATGTTTCTTACGTATTCCCGAGTGATTTTTACACGAGGATTATATGTGTTCTTTGCACGTTTTGAAACAACCTTTATGTTATCGGTCGCTGTTGCAAATAATAAAATTTATTTTCTTACATTTATAAAGTCATTTGATAGATATAATTGTGAAAAAAGTTCATTACGAAGCACAAATTAATAAGAAAACAATGCTACTTACCAAAAGAATATTTTATCTCATGAAACGGGGAAATTTGTTCATAACTCCATCGTTTGGTAAACAAACCATGAGAAGGTGTTATCATGGAATACCATTCTTAGATCTATATGTAAGAACAACCGGTAAGTCTAAATTGCTATGTTTTAGATCCTCTAACTCCTACAGTCTGGTATAAATCGTTTCGGCTTTTTATAGGTTAGGACATTTTCCATTCGAAATAACAGAACCGCGTAGAAAGAGAAGGAACTAGAAGAAAGCACGTGTCTTGTCATATCACTCAGTAACAGATACACATAGTAAATTCGCTCTAGTTAAAAAAGGAGATCGCTACTTATTGCTGTCCTTATCGACGTAGCCACTTTTTTGTTCTACAACGGCTGTCTGACTCCGGAGTCAGACATCTATTTTCATACAAATTGTATATGATTTTATGACTATCGCTGTCTCATACGCGGTTACACTGATGTTACGTCTATAAGCGTAAGCGAAAAATACTTCGCCTATGCAGAACCGATACCTAAATACTTTTACACATGTTCATAAAATTTTTATTTGCAGGGGAATCAATATCAGAATTTTCACTAGTCAAACTAAAGAAGAAACATCCAAACATTGAGAACCTAAGCCATGACCGTTTACAGTGTACCCTGAACATACTGGACAAGTTCAACATAACGGCGCTGGAAGCTTGCAACGATCCACACTTGTTTGTCATGAATCCCATCACTATGGACAACTACGGAGAGATATTGAAGGAGTGCGGATTTGTTAAAATATTACCAATTCATATTATTCGGTAATTTTTATTATATATTAAAAATTAAATTTTATGATGCAGAGTTATTTGCGAAATAGTCACGTTACGAAGTATCTACTCAATAGTCCAGTCATTTTAGAGTATCCTTGTATGGACACCCTAACAATAATTCATCTATCGCTGAAACTTCGCAGTGTGATAAAGTAAAGTATACAGATTACGGTTGACAAATAATCTAGGACCGGAAAAAATTAAACTTAGATTATTTGTCAACCTTAACCTGTATACTTTACTTTAACACACTGCAAAGTTTCAGCGATAGATGAATTATTGTTAGGGTCAAACCCTAAAATGATTGGACTACAATATGAGAAATGGACCATTTGTGCAGCATTCAGTATGAGAAATAGTCAAAATGAGAAATTTGATGATAAAAATAAAATAAAAAAAGAGATTAAAAAAAAAACGATTTTACAATCTTTTATTCTTTCAGAACTTTGTAAAAGTTTTATTGATCTATTCACTTCTATCTCATATTTTTGGTAGGCAGATTAATACACTTTGTGTAGATTCTAGAGTGTATTAATTAAATAACATACATACATACATACATACATACATACATACATACATACATACATACACATGCTCACGCCTATTTCCCACTACTGGGGTAGGCAGAGACATCAGATCTCCATATGCTACGATTCTGACACACATTTATCGTCTCTTCAACATCCATAATTACTTCATGTAAAAGAGTAGAATGCCCTACAATTTTACATTAGATAATTGATAACCCTTTAAATGGATTATTACAACCCGAAACATGTTCTTATTACAGATATCACACTCTAGTAAAGTCCCGTACTATAGCTCAGCTTAAAAAGCAAGGACTCATGCGAGAAGACCTCAACCTGGAGGAGAATTTACAAAATTGTTTCCAGGAGTGGCCATCAAGTTACAGATCACTAGAAAACTTAGCTGATTCTAATTCATCTATAGGTATGTAAGTATGTATTAAGTCTATTGAAAATCTATAATTTACTTTTTTATAATTATTTCAGTCATTAACAAATGGATTTAAATATCTATCGACAAAATTAGTAGACTGGATGAATATTAAAGATGGATACCAATCCTTCCATGCTTGTAAGCATGGAAACACGAAAATTGGTCACGGCAGGCGGTTGGTAATGTTCAACCTATTTTGTACGTAGATGTTTCCAACGGTAGGTTTGGCCCTTTCTGTCAGAACAACAATTAAATAAAAATTTTTTTTTCGTCGCTGGATTAGGAAGGGACATACCTACCGTTGGAAACATCGACGTACGAAAGAAGGTTAACATTACCAACCGCCGGGGAGTATTTTCAGTTTTCATCACTTCTAAGGCAGTCTGTCAAGAAGTTTGGAATACCTATAATGGAGAGCACCATGGATCTAGAATCATAAAGGATCCCACTCTTCCTTAGAAGCATTGATACAAGAAAATTGACGTTCGACTCCGTCGTCGATATTTCCAATTTTACGTGTGTCCCTTTCTATCCAATGACGTCACAACTAAAATTGAATGACGTCAATTTTTGACGTTGGATTAGAAAGGGACAGAGCTGGGACAAAGTTCGTAAAAAACGTCACTAAAAAAAAACTACGGAGAAGAATGATCCTTACCGACCATAAAGGAGTATTATCATGTTTCCCGTCTTGTTAGACAGTCTGCACTCCACTATAGAGGATTCCAAACTTCTTGGAGAGCACACTGCCTAACAATCGGTGAAACATGATAAAACTCCTTGGTGTTTGGTAATTATCGTTCTTTTCCGATGCGTCGTTGTTTTATTTGTGACGTTAACTTTGTCCCTTTCTAGAAATTGTCTAAAAATGTTAGCTTCTCTCCTGTCATTTTCGTAAAAACGTCATTGGATAGAAAGGGACACACCTAAAATTGGAAATATCGACGACGCCATTGCCAATTTTCTTGTTTCAAGGCTTGTAAGGAGGTGTGGCATCCTTTATGAATGAGCGTTGTTCTGTTCTTTTTTAAATTTAGTTCCTAAAAAACTCGACAGATGGCATGTTTATCGCTCCATAGAGCCGTTCGCGAGATCCTGTCAAAATCTTGTCAAGACTGTGCCTGCCTTTTTTTGGAATGCCAAGGGATCGAGCCCATACAGCCATGTCAAGCGTAAAAGTTTAGAATTTTCGATTAAAATGATAAGTAAATAATGAAATATGTCATTAAAATATGCGTTGGCATCTTCTTGATCATCTTTTCACTATTTACTATTTTAAAGAAACACTTTTTGAAATGGTGACGTTTCTTCGCACAGACCGTAGCGCCATCTATCGATCCCCTAGAAAACAAAAAGAAAAACGCTCATTATGAAAATCCATGGTATACTGTCATGGAGTAACAACCAATCTCTTTTCTAGTGAAAGTCCGCATGTTAGTACTAGGCAAGTATCTATTCTGGAGACTTTCAGTAACAGAAGATGAATTCAACAAGTACTGTGCAAATTACTTACCAATGAAACACAAGCCCATGTCCGACATTCAAGAAGCACTTAACATAGCGCAAAACGAAATAAAGTTTGATACAGATTGCATAAGAAGAAATGGATTCATTATATCAACAGACCCATTGAATACTAAGCTTATAATCGATAATGTTGATACACTGGCTGGTCTGGATATCCGTGAAGCAATAAGATTAGAGCCGGCGATATTGAAGAATAATTACAATGCTCTACTGCAAATCAGAAATCTTTTAGAGGTATTATTGGTGTTTGTGTTTCTGGCGTAAAATATACAAACCCATGGCCATAGAGGTATTATACCAGGAATAGAGGAACATACAGCTGAGAAAGCGAGATGTACCTAGCGGCACCACTGTATAATAGAAAGAGATACGTGACGCGAGGCAATAGAACCGTTTTCTAGTCACTAATCAATTTTTACAATTCGGTTTCCGTGAATAATTGGGAATCTAAAGTGAAATCGTAGATAATTTTGTGAAATATACTGACACTACTTCATTAATTTATCCACGATTTCACGTTAGACTCAGAATAATTATAGACAGTATTAGAATTTTGGCATGCAAATAGCCCCCTGAAAACATCCAAAAACGGTTTCATTTGACAACTCATGTCACTGCCTCTATTCCTGTAAGGTATAATAACTTTATGGATATACCATAACACTCCTTTCCGTAGTGCTGTATGAGGTGACTAAGGAGTATGGTTTCTTATGCAGCATTTTTATGGGCGAAAATCCTAATTCCTAAACACAAAAACCTACATCACTTACGGTGGTTTCAGAGAAGTCAATTTCATACAACTATTTCGTTTAGGCGTTAGGTGTCCATTTCTTAATTTGACGCAGAACACGCGTAAAATTTTGTATGAATAATTTCAATGCCTTGTATCTTCGCTATTACTTATAAGTATTAAAAATTGTAAATGTTATTCGAGACGCGCAATCTAGGTTTTCTAAACTATTTTTCCATATACTTATAAATAAAATATTACTTTTATTAATACCGTCTACGCGTGTTCTGCGTCAAAGTTTTGTATGGGCTGAAACCACCTTAAAAGTCTCCATACTAAAATATTTACGTTATACTAAAAATGAGCTTTTACAACTAGTATAGTATAGTATAGACCGCGACCCACTGCTCTGCAGCTTTACGTATATATACGTAAAGCTGCAGAGCAGTGGGTCGCGGTCTCTAGGATCGGAATGCTACATTTACAGAATTATGGTTATGTATGAATTGTATATTATTTAAAGTAGCTTTTAAGATTAAAACTATATACGGACCAAGATTAATGAATCAACTTTTTAGTGTTTGTATAACTTTTACGTTTACTTTTTTATTTCTATTTTAGGAATACAGAATATCAGAGGTTGCACAGAGAAGGTGTCTGAGGGTGTTCTGCATGTGTCCTAATTCTGTAAAGGAGCGACTAGAGGAACTGAAGAATTTAAAAGAGTATCAAGTCCTGGAAACAAATCCTAGGGTAAGTTCGATATTAATAAAATACTAGAGATTACCCGCGAGTCGAGACTTCGTCCGCACAAATTAATACCAGATTTAAATTCAAATTATAAACTTTCAAACAAAAAAAAGTCTAATAAAAATCGGTTCAGTAGTTTTTGCGTGATGCTCAAACAAATAAACAGAGACAAAAATGATAAAAAAGGTTGATTTGGATTCAGGGATACCTTAAAACCATATCGTAATCTTTTTCTTGTAAATATCTTCAATGTACAGCACTGACATATACTCTAGCGATAGACAGGCCCTGTCATAGAAGCAACATGTTCCACTTGAATGAGGTGGGCGCACCGCATTGATGTTCCCGAGTTCACTTCGTCACTATGGCAATGACAGATCGCAATGTGTCATTTTGTATTGTTTTGTGTGATATGTTGTTTGTTTGAACGAGCTTGTCTATCGCTAGAGTATATGTCAGTGATGTACAGCTACAGACACACTTCTGTTGCAGTTTCAAATAGATAAACGGTATCAGCCAGATAACCACCAACTTGCCTCCACACTATCTCACCCTTAATCGTGAAATGAGGCCTTTAGTAAAAAAGTTATTAAAGTTATAAGTCCTACTAATAACTTTTTTAACTGTATACTTATTTGAATGTACTTTTTTTTTTAATGTACATAAACATTTTTTTAGATTCTATCAATGGTCGTCCACAAAAGAAAAGTGATGAGTCGTTTAGAAAAAATACAAGATGCAAAAAAACAATGCTACAGTCTCAATCACCTTGTTGCCTCCAGTAAAGTTTTTAACACGTAAGAACATTTTTCTTTTAATAGTATTTCGTTTAATAGTAAAAGGACGCTTAAATGCTGCTGTTTTAGCTGTACATTTTGAACGAATCTAAAATAAACATTTATTTCAGATACATCAATAGTTTTGGAAATAAAGTGAACGGGCGAGACCTTGCAATATTAATAAATTCCTCTCTTATATTAAATAACAAACGTAAGACTGAATTAAACAAGCTGGTTCTGCAACAACTAAGAAGACATAAGTTTTGGCTCCACGCTGCATTGAATGTTATCGATGAAAATATCAAATTTCTGAAGAAAAGATTTGATGATGAAGTTATATTTAACAACTGCCATATACTATTGTATCCCGTGTAAGTTTTCCCATTGTTCTTTATGGAGTTTATTGCGCTAATTCCTGACAGCTAGTTTAAACAATATAGTAGTTCAAAATACCTTGATACTGCCGTTGACGAGGCATCGGTTAAAAAAAAACATGCGTGCCACGGATTCTGAAGCATCTGTTAACGAAGTATATTTTCATGTTTTCCCTTCGAAAAAAATTTAACTCAATCCATCTCTCATCAACGCAATCTATCGTGTCATTTGGAACTATTTTTTCTTTTTAATTTCCATTCGGAAAATAATCATTGTACTGCGTAACATTTCTAAGGAGGCCTTGGCTCTTCTCGACTTCTCTCTCTCTCTCTCTCTCTTCGTCTTACCAATGAACTTCTCAGAAAAGGACTAAACACTTGTGCTTCGAACCTTTTCACAATTTGAAGAAAAACCAAAGAATTGTATCTCGGTTTAACTAGGATGCTGATAATACTGTTTTCATCATCATCATCATCATCATCATCATCCCATCATCGTCCACTCCTGAACATAGGCCTCTCCCAAGGCGAGACACAATTCTTCAGTATGTACCGACACTGAACTTTAGGTTTGATCGTGAAGACATAGGGTATATTTTTCTTCGACAACATTACGCTAATTTCCATTCCGTCTTCCTTCTGACTTGATGTGCTTTGTTCCCCTACTGGCATTTCGAATAACCGTGGTTAGTGCAGACCGTAGAAACTCATTAATTAGTATACAGGGTGAAATTGATATCATTAGCATCCTTTTAAACTAAGAGTCTACACATGAAACTGAACAACTATTACTATGGGAGCAAATCAATCGGAGCAAAAAAAAAATCTGCTGTCCCATTCCCATACATTTGAGTCGTGTAGGCAGCGGCGGCGGGTGCAGTTTAGTATGGAACAGCAGATTTTTTTTGCTCCGATTGCTTTGCTCCCATAGTAAAAGTTGTTCAGTTTGATGGTTAAACTCTTAGTTTAAAAGGATGCTAATGATATCAATTTCAACCTGTATAAATCTCATTAACAAATCGTGCACAGACTTTATGAAAGTAACTTCTTATTTTCAGCGTCGAAATAGAAAATTACATCGGATTCTTACTCAAACTGCGCAACGGTGAAAAGAACTGCCACGAAATCCAGCTAGATGCAAATTACAACAACTTATCATACAGTTCTCTCACCGACAACCAGATACTAAGTTTAGTGTTGTATGAGATTGAGAAGAAATATCACTTCAGTGGCGACGGCATTTGGGCCAGACAGGATGGAGTTAAAGTGGACGCACACGCCAGTTGATGTCATCTGAAGCATTAAATAAGAATTGAGGTGACACTGCATTTTGTTACTAAGACCGGACGTTTTGTAGGTGTATTTAATATGTACGTTTAGGGTTGAACTACACCACGTAGCACAGCATCGCATTTTTTGTCGCTCCATCCTTTTCTGTCACTCAGGAACGTCATTTGTTAGAGCACATAAGATAGACGGAACACGATCGCACGCGGCGTGCTGTTCCGTGCTGTTCCGTTCCGTCTATCTTATATGCTCTAGCAAATGACGTTCCTGAGTGACAGAAAAGGATGAAGTGACGGAAAAATGCGATGCTGTGCTTCCTGATGTAGTTCAACCCTTACTTGTAAGAGGTGAGGCAGGACAATGCGCAATCGGCTCTCGTAATAAAACACTCAAATAAGCACATTTGTAATATTATTGATAGATAACCCTCTTTTGTTAAAAATTTATAAAACAGCCAGCTTATTATAACGAAAATCTCTTAAAGTGCATACAGCAGTAACACCGGATTTTCATTGATTACTTATATTATAACTGTAATTTAAAAAATATAAGCTCCTACCGTTTGTTATGATTACGCTAGAAGCAACGATTTTATTTGGTCTTCGCTTGGCTCAGTGAAGACCAAATGAAACCGTACATTGCTATCTAATAAAAGCTTATATTTTTATTACAAACTAGTGTTTTCCCGCGACTTCGTCCGCACAAATTATATACCAGATTTTAAGTCAGATCATAAGCTATCAAACAAAAAAAGTTTCATCAAAATCGGTTCAGTAGTTTTTGCGTGATGCGCGAACAAACAAACAAACTAACAATTTTGTCAATAGATGGCGCTGCACGTTTTTAAATCGCGCTATTGAATGTTATTTGAATTTATATGAAGAGAACCGCTACTTTTTTATTCCTCATAATTTTACGGTTTTATAATAGTTAAGATGAAAATGAAGGGGTTTGAAGAAAGTGGCCTATGTCCTTCGAGCCATCTTCAATTTTCACAAAAGTGGTGTCGCAATCCGAAACCTAGTTAATATTGATAGAGGATATCTGGGTAATTTTCTTAAAACATGACTGGGTGTAAAGATATAATTAATTTTGCGTTCTTCATAATTAAACGTTTTAACTGAATCCTATGAACATTATTTATTATGTATATGTATTTAGAATATAAAATGAATGAACATTCTAATAAAATAATCTTTGACATGAAATAACTCTGAAGCTGGTGGCTAAACAGAGTGATCATCTGTTATAACTAATTATACAAGTTTTAAGACGCGACAGCGAATTTGGGAAAAAAACTAGTTAGCGGCTGGCTATAGGCCTAAAATGTTCAAACCCCTTTAGAACTTAAAACGTAATTCAGAAAAGCTGTTTTTAAATAAACATCCATAAAATTTCCGTGTGTATTAAAAATTAGGATGACCACATTTGGGATTTTTGAAACGATCTTCTTTAGGCTAATACGTCCCAATGCAGGGAACTGACTTCCTCAGGAAGGCTACGCGGGCCCTATAAACTTTATTTTAAACTATAGTAACTTTATTATGCTTGAAAGTTGATGGCTTGATTTTTTTAAATTGCTACGAATTAGAAAGTAATTAATGAAAATTATATGCGGCGTAGTTTCACTGCTTTATGCCTCTTGATCAAGCTATAAGTATATATTGCTTTCAAAACTTAACCGAAACTATAATTTTCTATAATCTAAACATTACTTATGCTTTAAAATTACTTAAAACACAACTTAATCTATATTTTTATAGGTAAATAATTGTTTTCTGGGATCGTTCGAAAAGATATTAATTTGCTTATCAATCGAAAAAATAAATAAATTAGAATCTTTACTAATTAATCTTTGGTTTTAGCTGTTGCGTTATCGCCATGTTTTATTTCGTACTACAATCAAAGGTATATCATTTTTAATATTGTAATTAAATCTAATTTAATAACTATTCGTAAAAATGCCTTTAGAAAAACCTTATTCTACGGTTTGCTATCTTTACATCAAAATAACTATAAATATCTATATAAATATACCCATAGAGGGCAATCAATAATTCGTTTTATTATTTGGCACAAGATATTCACGTCATAATAATCTACTATGTACAAAATAGTTTGAACTAAAATATGTATTTAAATACGTTCAGAATTAGACTGTGATGTCATCAAATCCCTTCATCCTTTAAGTTTCATTAAAAATGTGGCAAGAACAAAATGCTGTGGCAAAAAGTTAATTATGAACAGACCTCATAGGTAAAAATATCTGATGGCCAAATTCCGTTTTCTAAAACTATAAAATTTAATGCCACATGAAACATAATGAATACCAATGTTATCTGTATTTTTCCTAATGTCTTTTTTGTTCGTATTTTAATAGATATATTCCTATTACTAAAAGTATTATAATGAAAAAACCATAAAGTTAATATTACTAATATTAAGTTTATGGAAAAAACAGAACAAATAATATAAACAACTTACATTACTAATTGACAATAGGCACTGTCACAAGGCACAAGGAATGCACGAGAAGTGAAGTTCTCAATAATTATATTATTACATTTATTTATTTATAATACGATTAGAATATAACACATATCCCAGTATAAATATACCATCGAAATGGGTTGAAATATCTAAAAACTAATAAATATTTACATTTATTGCATTTTCTAATAAAAAAAAATAATGTAACTTAAATTATAATCTAGGAAAAATACTAAAATCATATCGTTGATAGAAATCATCATAGGGCACATCAATTCTCAAGATATCAAATAATACTCCTTTTCGAAATTAGTCTTAAATGAAACATTAGGATAATTTCGAAAAGGAGTATTTCAATTCAAAAAAGGAGGCAGAGTGGTGTACGGCTGTCCAGGGCTGGGCTCCATCTTGACGACGACGGGCTGAGCTAGGTCGTTGTGGCGGTCCATGTCGTAGTGCTTGTCATGGGCCACCAGCGCGCACTTGTCGTACTCGTCGGGCGGCGCTGCGTAGCGAGGCGGCTCCTCCTGCAGGGCGCACGACGAGTACTTGTCCTCGTGCGCGTGGTCGTGCGCGTGCGCGTGCGCGCGGTACTCCAGCTTGTCCTCGTGCGCGTGCTCCATCTGCGGCGAGTG
Organism: Agonopterix heracliana; assembly: GCA_963693445.1. NCBI lineage: Eukaryota > Metazoa > Arthropoda > Insecta > Lepidoptera > Depressariidae > Agonopterix > Agonopterix heracliana. The sequence continues at coordinate 12,282,489 of OY856308.1, read as the reverse complement.
CGCCGCCATCATCGGGTAGTCGCGCACCCCGAGCGGCGGCGGGCTTCCCTCCCCGTACTCGTACGAGTGCCGCGGCGCAAACATCTGCCCGTCGTGACCGTTTAACACCGTCGTGTACGAGTAAGCCGGTTGCGCGTTGAAGGCCGGGTAACCGCTGCCGCTGGAAGACAGCAGGTGGTGTGACGACAGCTCATACGAGTGCTGGTACGACCACGAGTCGGCGGGCGCCGGGAGACCGTTCTGGGGGAACGCGGGCAGGTTTCCACCGATGCCTGGGAATCCGCCGCCCAGTGTGGTTGAGCTAGGTGAGCTGGAGCCTATGTAGCCGGTCTTCCGGGGTGGCTCGCGTTTTCGCCATTTCGCTCTTCTGTTTTGGAACCAAACCTGGAAACAACATCATTTTTGAAATAGCGAAACATTTACAGGGTGTAAGGAAAAGTATCATTAACCTTTAACTCTCAGAGACTCTACCCATCAAACTGATCAACTTTTACTACGGGAGCAAAACGATAAGGAGTGCGATTTTTTAATCTCATTCGGTGAGCTCAGCTGTTGAAAATGTCAAAATTACATATTTTTATTGCTGATTAAACTTTCAAAAATCGCTCTCCTGTAGTATGATTTTTGAAAGTCAACTCAGCAGTAGAAAGATGCATATCTCCATAGTAATTTTGTCATTTTCAACTGCTGAGCTCACCGAATGAGATTCAAAAATCGCTCTACAGAGCAAAAAAAAAATCTGCTGTCCCATACGATTGCATCTAGTAGGTATTGCAGTTTAGTATGGGACAGCTGACTTTTTTTTGCGCTGACAGGTTTGCTTCCAAAGTAAAAGTTGTTCAATTTGATGGGTAGAGTAAGTGGTTTAAAGGTTAATGATACTTTTCCTAACACCTTGTAGTGGCCTATTATTTGTATTGTAAATCTAACCTAAAGCAAGCCATTATCTAGCCGGGCAATAATATTGTAGTTACTGAATTTCATTATAACCGGAAGGTGTGAGAAGTAGACTATAATCCTTGGGGATAAACGTGTTTTCGTCTTGGGCTAGCATGAACCTCTATCGCTTCACTCAGGCTTACCTTCGTTACAATTATGCCCGTGACGAAAGACACTGTTTTATCCCCTTGGTGCTTATTCTACTATTTTAACAATGGACAAGACTCTTGCCTGAACTCGTGATTCCGATAGGTTTAGTTTGAGAGCCAGCTCCTCCCTGGCGAACACGTCGGGGTAGGGCGCCCGCTCGAACGCTCGCTCCAGCTCCTCCAGCTGGTACGCCGTGAATGTAGTCCTGTTGACAATGTAACACTATCGCTCAATACATGTTGAACTGGAGGTGGGATAGGAAGATGAGGCCGCACAACAATCAGCGCTGGACGAAAGCTATCCGTAATGGTAAGTTAATTTTATCTTTTATGTGCCTGAAATGATTACATGACAATACCGCCCAGAATAGTATAAATGTACCTAATGTAGCCCATTCATCATCATCATCAGCCTACGTCCCAATGCAAGGCACAGGCCTACCCACAGGGTGTATGGTCGTTAGAAACCACGTGTGCCCAATGAGTGGACTACACATCATCATCAGCCTATAAACGTCCCACTGCAGGGCTCATGCCTACCCTCTAGGAGGGCGTTTGGACGTTAGTCGACCACGCGTGCCCAATGCGGATTGGTTGACTTCACATACACATCAGAATTTCTTCTTCTGCATATGCAGGTTTCCTCACGATGTTTTCCTTCACCGTTTGAGAGCTGTCGGTAATATGTACATAAGTTAGAAAAACTCATTGGTACGTGGCATGTTGTCCGTGCGGATTCGAACCCGGACCTCATGATTGAGAGTCCATACCTCTCCGCAACGCGCCACCGAGCTCTCTACTACACATACGCATCAGAATTTCTTCTACAGCGTATGCAGGTTTCCTCTCCATGTTTTCCTTCACAGTTTGAGAGGAGTCGGTATTACGTCCATAAGTTATATAAACTCATTGGTACATGAATATCGTTCGCGTGGATTCGAACCCGGATTCTCGTCGAGTGTCCATACTTCTCGGCAACGCGTCATCGCCGCGACATTCTCATAACCATTCTTCTTAGACAGACTTATTAATGTCTGCATACCGATCGAATAAAATACTACTTATCTAAAGTTTCATCTTCAATTTAGTATTCTCAATTACGTATTCACAAATATATTAAAATCATCCACCAGCACATCTACCATCTGACGCGTGCAATATGGCTGCGGGCGCTTAACGGCGCACGCGCAGAAATTGATTGAGCGTGAAACGAAATTCACCCCCGTCGCGCCTGACCACCTCTAATTGCCTGCCAATTGACTGTTGAGTTAAACACTCGCTATTTATTAATTGTTTACCACCTATTCATTATCATCGTGTTATTAGCGTACTAAATATTTTAAATCATTTTTGTTTCACCTTATTTTTACAACACGCATAGGTATCGAAATGATCTGGAAACAACGTGTTTGAGTTTGAGGTACTACCAAAAATTTACCAGGCTGAAAATAGCTCTAAAAATATGTGTTATTGTCAAGTTATTGTGCATTCTATCCATCAACAAAGTCTATTTGCGGATTATTTTATCATACACTAGCGACCCGCCCCGGCTTCGCACGGGTGCAAGTCACATACAGGGTCCTTCTTAATATGCTGACACTTTTTTAAGGGGATGATCAGACCATCGAACTGAACAACTTTCTCTATGGGACGAATATCGAAATCGCGAAAAAAAAATCAGCCGTCCCATACATTTGGCTCAAGTATATTTGCAGTTTTGTATGGAAGAGCAGATTTTTTTTTTCGCGATTTTGATGTTGGTCCCATAGTGAAAGTTGTTCAGTTTGACGGTCTGATCATCCTCTTAAAAAAGTGTCAGCATATTAAGTTGGACCCTATATAAACCTTCCTCTTGAATCACTATCTACTAAAAAAAACGAATCAAAATCCGTTGCGTTGCGTAGTTTTAAAGATCTAAGCATACATAGGGACAGACAGACAGCGGGAAGCGACTTTGTTTTATACTATTGTAGTGATTAGAAATTTTTCCGGATAAAAATATCAACAATAATTTAGTTTTTCGAATAGGTACTGTACATATTTGACGCTCCGTATATTTTACTCCTGCACTTATAATGATCTTATGAGGCATGTATTGTACATACTGTCCATTACAAGTGGTGTCGGGCTCACTCACCGTCACACTTGACAGAGTTTCGGTACTACTATTGAACCGTGGATGTTCTGAGGTTTCATAATTTTAATATCTCTGATTACCCCGGGGAATATAGTCGTAAGCATATATGATCTTAAACTATTAGAATCTGGAATAAAAAGGAGGCGTCCCAAAATTTACTCTCATAAAATACTGTGCGAAGGTCGAGCTATGGATTCTAGGGCCTAATTATGATAAATCGGAATGTATGGAAGTGATTTGCCTAAAAAAATATTATTAGCAATTGCAATAAAAGGCAGCGCATAATGCTTCTTTAATAATAGTCCTCAAACACGATAGGGTTGGTACAATTTAAGAGATGGTGTCGCAACGATATTCGTTAAGTGGGTCCATAGTGGGACCCTCTGGAGATGATGCGATAAGGCAATTGGCTCCCTGCGGCCATACGGGTAATTAATCTCAAACCGAGTGTAACGATGCGATGCCTTTATGTTATGAAATGTGTCGTCAAGGCGCCTGCATTATAATGTTTTGTTACTGTTGCTTAGAACGGGAGAGGCGATCTAATCTATGACGGGGCGATAGCTCAGTCTATAGTGAACCTGCCTGCTGTGCCGAGGGTTCGTGGGTTCGAATCCCGAAGGGGCAAATAATTTGTATGATGAATAGGATTTGTATAATTTGTATAAAGCCGTGGTGGTCCAGTGGCGAGCAACCTTGCCTGCCGTGCAGGAGACGATGGTTCGATCCCCGTCCATGCCGACTCGTACCAATGAGTTTTTCGGAATTTATGTACGATTTGTAACACCACTGACTTTTCGGTGATGGAAAACATCGTGAGGAAACCTGCATGCTTCAATTTCGAGACATGTATTGTACCCACTGTCCATTATAAGTGGCGACGGGCTCACCCCCCGTCACACTGGACCGAGTTTCGGTACTACTGGTGAAACGTGGATGTTCTGAGGTTTCAGAATATCTCAGACTACCCCCTCGGGGAATATAGTCATTTGCATATGCATGCATGCTTGAATAGGAATAATTGTATCAGAGTCATGGATGTTTGTATCTAAATACGTATTCTATATCGTTGTATGTTTATCAAAATACAAGTCCGGGGTAGATGGTACTTTAAAATGGGATTAGATAATCTGTGTGATAGTTTCCCAGATATATTTTATATATTGTTTAATCTTAATGTTCGATGACAAATTTTTACAATGACTTTTTTTGGAAAAGCATCGTTCGACGTTACCTACTACTCATTTCATTTTTTAATATCAATAAAAATTAATATCAAGGACATTTACTTTTTTCCTTTTACTCTTTTGAACAGAACGTCATTGTTTTCAACACTATATTTCTATTATTCTTAACATTTCTCTACTACTATTACAAAACCATATGTTGTTATCACATTTCAAAAATCATCGAATTAGTTATGCAAATATGATTGGGGTGCGCCGGCGCACTGCAATTCCGATAGAGTGTTGTTTGTGGAGGGTCGCCCCTACATCACCACCTGTGCGGCTCGCCACGTGCCGGCACTCGGGACGATTCCATTCTAAACTAAATAGTACTACTTTAGTATGACGTCCCTGTTTATAACACTCCGCCGGCCGGTCGTGTGTTGTTTCGCTCGAATAGCACCAACCCTTGTCGTAAGAGGCGACTAAGGGCTCAACTACATCACAAAGTACAGCATCGCATTTTTCCGTCGCTCCATCCTTTTCTGTCACTCAGGAACGTCATTTGCTAGAGCATATAAGATAGACGGAACGAGATAGCACTGGGCCGTGACAGAAAAGGGTGGAGCGACGGAAAAATGCGATGCGGTGCTATGTGATTTAGTTCAACCCTAATTCCTTCAGGCGTCTTATACAGGGTGTTAGGGTAAACAGTTGCATTACTTTAAAGGGTGATTGTACCCATGCTGAACAACTTTCCCTAAGAAACATAAGAAATTGGAAAAAAAAATGATTTCGAAACGAATTTCCTATAAGTAGTTTTCTTAAGAAAAATTGTTCAGTATCATGGGTACAATCGCCCTTTAAAGTAATGCAACTATCTGCTATCTGTTTGGGTAGTAAATGATGTGCCATCGGATAAAGGCCGATCTAAAGAACTGGAAAAACTAGGGTTGCCACCTCTCATCACATTGGGGTGATTGGGGATCTACCTCCGAGCGGTCCACCCCGGGCAACGGCATCACATTGGGGATCTACCTCCTAGTGGTCCACCCCGGGCAACGGCATCACAAGCTACCAAGTTTGTGGTGGCGACTGAACGATCCCCCACAGCGGTGTGGTAGGCTCCGCAAGGAGCCGCCTGGCTTGCGACCACCCTCCTGCCGGAGTCTGGCGCCAAGCAGCTTGCTGCGTTCCGTCAGTGTGCAGGAGTGCCAGTGCACTTCTGGGTAAGGTCGCTACATCTTGGACCCCATCTTTGTCCTGAGGACTAGATAGAGGTCAAGAGTAAACCCATCAATAATAATAAAGAAAAAAAAATGCACTTTAAAATGTCCTGAAGGTACCTTAGGTAAATACTACGATCTAAATTGACTACAAATCCATCATCATTCATCATATAAACGCACTACCCTACTGGGTTTCAGACTTTGCCACAACTACCAACCACCTTCTAAGGTTGCAATTGTAGGCAATATTTACTCTTGTAAATTTTCAGGGTTCCGTACCTCAAAAGGATGATGCTGAACCCTTATAAGATCAAATAAAGATCTTTAAGATCCTTATAAGATCACTTTGTTATCCGTCCATTTGTCTACTTCCTTTGGATGATAGTTACAGGTTCTGTGAATTTATGTGAATGGTCAACAGTTTTATTTCGTTGCACCAGAGTTCTTTTTTAGTTTGTGCAGGTTAGTCAATAGGTATAAAATTTTATTGTAACCGTGATCAAATGACTCATAAACTACTATATACTTAGCTATGTACGCACGGCGACAGATCAACCTACCCATAGTTGGACCTTATGTCCATGAACATAGAGTTCAACTATGGGTACCTTGATCTGTCGCCGTGTGTACAGTACCTACAAACGAACGAGACATGTCCAATTGGTTATCTGCTACTTTATGATGCGGAAAAAACTACGGAGATTTATAGAATACTAGCTGTTGCCTGCGACTCCGTTTGCGTTTTATATGTTTTAATCTGGGACATACTCTATTTGCATGCCAAATTACATCCAAATCTGTTCAGCCGTTTTGCGTATTCGAGTGACAAACATCCAAACTTTGACATTTATATTATTAGTGAAATGAGATAGTGAGGTGTAAACTGAATTGCGTTACATATACAGGATGTAAGGAAAAGTATCATTAACCTTAAAACCACATACTCTATCCAACAAACTATACAACTTTTACTATGGGAGCAAACCGATCAGCGCAAAAAAAATTTCAGCTGTCCCATTCTAAACTGCAATACGTACTCGACGCTAACGTATGGAACAGCAGACTTTTTTTTTATCTGATCGTTTTGCTCCCATAGTAAAAGTTGTTCAGTTTGATGGGTAGAGTATGTGTTTTAAAGTTTAATGATTCTTTTCCTTACACCCTGTACAAGAAAGTGGCCTTGCCATACTAAATGCAATCAGCTGATCGAACGCATATATATTTACCTACAACTTAACTTTATGGGGCCTTTTTTACCACTTCTGTAGGTATAAGCTAACAAAAACTTATTCGGAAGTGGTGAAACAGGCCCTAAAAACGTTGATAGCTTTTTGGCAGTATTTAAAAAAAAAGAAATCAAGGTGGTTGCATCTTCCGCGAAGGGAGCTACGTCGTAGGCCCTCACGTAGCGTCTTCGTAGCAGCGTAGCTCTCGGTCGTTACGTAGCCATACTGAATATCGATGACAATGTTTATCAATTTAATAATTATAACTGCATTGAAAGTATTCTTCACTTAGACTTAACTTAATATACTTGTATTTCAAAAGATGATTTTTATTTGAAAATCGTATTTTATCTGTAACTGATTACGATGATGTTTATGATAATACCGACTTACCTATTAAGTACCTTAAACTTTTATCTACATTAGGATTTCTTTTTCTTAATTTTTTATAAATTAAAGTGGTACGAGCTACTAAATCTTCGTAGTTCGTAGCAAGACTCGTAGTCTCGTAGCCGTATCATACTTTTGCAATAAAGATGATTCACCGTTTTCTTTTCAAAATTATTTTAAAATCAAACGAAGTTTGTGGTAAGATACAAATACGATAACCGATCTTTTGTTTAGTAATTAAAACTAACACCTAAGTACTGCAATTCCGTCGTTATGTTTGTTTGTAGGGACTTGGGAGTGTCATAATTTCATGGATTGTTTTATGAACAAAACACATTTGGGCATACAAAATGGTGGAGCCACGTGAGAAGCCCAACACCGGACCAAGATATCCGCCTGTCAAAAGACTTGCCAAACTACTCCTTTCATTAATTAAAACGGCAAACTTACCTAGTTTTCTTCTTCTTGACTCCGTTATTGTCATTCTTTTTCTTCTCACTCTTCTTGGATGTAGCGGGGGGCGGCGGCGGTGGTGGATGCGACGCCGGCGCGGGGTCGACCTGCAGCAGCAGGGGCTCCTCCTTGCGCTTGGGGTCGGCGGCGGCGAACACCGGAAGGTCGTCGCGGTACTGCAGCTCGCCGCCCGCGCCCACCACCACCTGCACGTGCCGCTCCTTGCCGAACTCGCCGAACATGTGCTCCTCGAAGGAGGGCTGGTCGAGGCCCGCGCCGGCGCCGGCGGGCTCGAAGGCGCACTCGTAGCGCGCGCCGCCGGCGCCCGGCTCCCCGCACACGTACATGAAGCCGTCGGCGGCGGGCGCGTGCGGGCCCGCTACCTCCGCGCCCACCTCGCTCGGCTCCGTCGCTGTCGCTGCCTGCGCCGCACGCCTCGGGCTCGGCTGCCCGAGTCACTATTTAATCTCCTATATTAAACTATTTAACTTCATTTAGTCGAGCCCTCGGGATCGACGAACGCTCGCGCCGTTCGAATCGTCGTGTCCGTCCCGGTTAAATGGCTTTAATCAACTTTAACGAACTAACCGAATTTGCTCTACGGTTGGTCAATTTATATTACCATAATACGGCTGTCGACGGAGAATTGGAGCCAATGAGCGGCTGCGCGGAGAGAATCGCGGGTAGTGACTGCAGAGCTGTTTTGATCTGTAGTGTGCGGCGGTAGTAGATATATTAGTCCGTGCGAGTGTGGCTCTTACGACCGCTGGATCGTGGGGAGTGGAGCCAATAGGGAGCCGCGCGGGCCCCTCCCCCGGCGGCGGCGTGCGGCGGCGACCCTCCTCGCCCGCGCGCTGCGGGCGCCGCACCACCGCGCCGGTGGCGGCTCTACACCATGCGGGATTCCCACAAACTCACATGATATTTTGTTTGTTTGGATGGTATTGTGGGGCTCGAACGCCCACATCATTATTTTGAAAGTCCATAGTGCTTTATTGTAAATCCGTACCGCTCGAATGTCCTCTCCGTGATTTATAATCGTGGGAAAATGTGCAAATCTAATACAACACAGATGATAATTACTCCCAATATTTGTACCTTTATGATTTTTTTCAGCAAAAACACAATTCAGCACTATGATGGTATTAAGGGTGAAACAAAGCTAAGCTTTAAGCTTTTAGCAATTAAATACTTCAATAAATTTACTGACTAAGAAATGAAAGTCCTAAACTTTGGAAATGTCTTTAAATGTAGAAAGTAGTTAATGTTGTTTTGGAGCCGATGTGCTGGCGCGGCGCTCGCTGCAGCAGCGACGCGCGCGCACTGATGCCTATACTATCGACGCAACGATCACTTAATTATTAATTAACAGTTATTGCTGGGGATTATTAATAAAACATTCGCCCTGACTATTGGCACTTAGATTAACGTCGAGGGAGTAATGGCGCATTTCAACAATTTCGGTTGTTATTTAATTGAAGTCAATTTAGATGATCAGAGTCTATTTAGGTTGGTGCTGGCGCTCGCCAACGGGATCCCTGCTTCATTGGGCTTATTGGTGACTTTCAGACAGCACGAATTGCACTCTCTGATGCACTTCTCGTCGCATTTGCAGTTTGTATCTGTGGGAAGATGTAGGTCACGCTGCTGGCGGTACGAGTGTTCCTAGATGACAAGATATTTTGTGAAGGTGCTACAATCTCCAAAAAAAGTGTTAAGTGTTGTGTTTGAGTGAGTGAAACGAACGTGATGCGATCTGCGTGCGAGTGAAGTATTTCGTGACCACATGCATCTAGCCGCAGCCTTGGAGCAACGCGGCGCTTGCCGTGATGCCCCGAACATGTCAATTTTAATGTGGACTACAAATATTAGAACCAATTGCCGTATTGACAGAGGTCATTCTTTACATAGGCACTTAAATGAGAGGTATGTACGTCAAGATCCCTAAACTTATATTTCCACATCGATATGCTCCACAATACTATCTTTAGCTCCTAAAATTAATTTATTGAAACATGAATTATAGTTAAAATATTATACCTACCTAAGTACTCGTATACCTAGGAAGCATAAAACTGTAAGTGCCCATGCTAAAAATGTTCAGACCTGGAGTGGCATTTTTGAAAGTCATAGGTACTTTGTACTCAGCAGTAGAAAATGTGAAAATTACTATGGAGATATGGATCTTTCTACTGCTGATTTGACTTTATAAAATCATACTCCAGGAGATCGATTTTTGAAATTAAAATCAGTAGTAATGAAGTCCACACACAAAATCCATAATAATTTTGACATTTTCTACTGCTGCTGAGTTCAATACGATTTTCAAAAATACCTCGCCAGGCCAGGCACGCACCAGGCACCAGGCACGCACTCCTGTAATTTGAAAACTATTTTTTTTCGTTGTAACTATCGGTAATGTTTTGGACTTAATATTATAGACTAAGAACTAAAATTTATATTTCATCGAAGTCCAAACATAATTATTTTCTTTTGAGACAAGAAACTAACTTTTTCCGAAGAAACCTGTAAAATTATTGTAAATCTATATATATAAAAACGTTTGTCCTGACTGATTCATCATCGCCCAGCCCAAACCGCTAAAGCTAGAACTATGAAATTTTGACAGTAGTTGCGTATAATGGCGTAGGCACCCACTAAGAAGGGATTTTTCGAAATTTAACCCCTAAGATGGAAAATGGGGGGTAACAGTGAGTATGGTAATTTTTTTTTATTCCGGCCTTTTTGAAACTTAGTACCTACGCATATTTAAGAGCAAAAATACAAAATACCCGTTTCAGCATTTTTCAAGTAAGCACGCGGATGAAGTCGCGCGGGTAAAGCTAGTAATTAATAAATTGATACATTATATTCGTGAAAATGTATTAGTTGAAATAAAACCAGTGAAGGAGTCACGTTGCAGGAATTGACCCGAGCACACGTCTCGCGTGGTTTTCGCGCGACGCGTCGCGTTTTTGCCTGCCACGAGGCTCCGCAATCCTCAATCTCTTCTTGTTCTTGAACAAAAACAATCCCTGAGATTGGGATAGATACTCACATAAATTACACTTGACACTGGCGGAAATGCGGTGCTACGCACAAGCAAAAAGCCATTAATTATAAATAAATAAAAAACCAGTGAAACATTTAGTTTTAATTTTAATGAAGCATAGGAACTTTCTCGGTTTCTTTACCGTTACTTTCATATTTCATCATGTTCTGCTCTAGGTAGGGTGCTTGCATAGTAATAAAAAAAATAGTTTTTTAAAAATCTTAATACAGGGTATGATTAACCTTTAAACCAAATACTCCACCCATCAAACTGAACAGCTTTTACTATAAGTATGGAGCAAAACAATCAGAACAAAAAAAAACTGCTATTCCATACGTTTGCGTCGAGTAGGTATTGCAGTTTAGTACGGGACAGCTGACTTTTTGTTGCGCTGATAGGTTTGCTCCCGTAGTAAAAGTTGTTCAGTTTGATGGGTAGAGTAGGTATGTGGTTTAAAGGTTAGTGATACTTTTTCTAACACCCTGTATAATGTAAATGATTCTACATTTAAGAATAAGGTTAATTGCTTTAAATCGATCAAAGGAAAACCAGTTTTACTGGATCCTTTTAACTGAATCATCATCAGCCTATGTACGTCCCACTGCAGGGCACAGGCCTACCCTCAAGAGGGTGTATGGCGTGCTTATTGTGGAATGGTAGACTTCTCATACGCATCAGAAATTAACTTTTTATTAACTTATACAGGGTGTAAAATTTAATATCTACGTTACATATCTTGGGCAGTGGTTCAGACCACCAGACTGAACACTATGGAGTCAACATCAAAATGGCGAAAAAATCAGCTGTTCCATACATTACGGTCGAGTTGACGTTTTCTATGGAACAGCTGATTTGTTTTCGCGATTTCGATCTTGAATCTACAAGGTGTTTCATAAGAAAAAATAAACTGAACAACTTTCTCTATGGGACCAACATCGAAATCGAGAAAAAAAATCTGATATCCCATACATATGGTCATGTCATGTCATGTACATGGTCTAAACCACCCCCTTAAATGTTTATTTGTATTTTTGTAACACCTTGTATACTTAGTAATGAAATGAATGAAATATGTTTTTTGATGGTCTGAAGCGCCCCATAAGATATGTAGGTAAGTAATATTACATTTTTCACCCTGTATAAGTGGTAGGTACCTATTCTTTTTTTAATCGTTAAAATGCTCTTGTATACAAGGTGTTACAAAAATACAAATAAACCTTTAAGGGGGTGGTGTAGACCATCAAACTGAACAACTTTCGCTATGGGACCAATATCGAAATCGCGAAAAAATAAAATTATGTTCTATACTCTACAAATCGACTAGAGCTAAAATATGTATGAGAATCAGATTTTTTTTTTCGCGATTTGATGTTGGTCCCATAGAGAAAGTTGTTCAGTTTGACAGTCTAAACAACCCCCGTAAAAGTTTTAAAAATTTATTCTTACTTATGAAACACCTTGTATTGTTATTTCGGCTAAATCGACCACACGACATGACACGTGCAATCAAGTGTTAAGGGGACACCGAGCGTCCAGTGCTGCCTCAATCATATTTTTAAATTTCTTAACAGTCAAGTTTACAATGTACTTAAGTACTTAAAAAAACAACAATGTCACATTGCGAGCTATTAGGGTTGAACTACACCAGGCAGCACAGCATCGCATTTTTCCGTCGCTCCATCCTTTTCTGTTACTCAGGAACGTCATTTGTTAGATCATATAAGATAGACGGAACGCGATCGCACGCGGCGTGCTGTTCCTTGCTGTTCCGTTCCGTCTATCTTATATATGCTCTAACAAATTAAATGACGTTCCTGAGTGACAGAAAAGGATGGAGCGACGGAAAAATGCGATGCTGTGCTACGTGGTGTAGTCCAACCCTTATGTTTTAAAAAAAACATCCGTAATGTCGCGATAAATTGATTATAATTGATTTGATATTCTTGTTATTTGGAAAATACACAGCTTTACATAAAAGAGTTTGATGTAGGTACAGGTGCAACTAATTATTTTAGTCGCAGAGAAGGGAAGTAATTTTAGTACGGTGCATGGTCTTGCCAGGTTATGCGTGATTCTGACGTTCTTGTAAAGAAAGCAGCGCCCTCATTGTTTCCAAACTCTTTTTTGCCAAGTTGTATAATTGTTAAGAAATTAAAAACATACCTACGATTAAGGGCAGCACTGGAGCATAGACGATTTTTTTTTTCGCTTACTCTAATAGACTGGACACTGCCTACAAAAAATTGATTTTGACAAGATGACGTCTTGACGTCAGTACATGTATGCGAAAATCGTACTTATTAGTTTCATGCAGGTAACTGCCGGGTAACCAGCGGGTAACCAGATAGGCAATAGAGGGCGTGAGGTACGAAATTGGTGGGAGGAAGGGAGTATCCACACTGTATGTTGTAATAGATACTCTTTCTTATGCTGTGACTGGAGTCTCGGCACCCTCTTAATAATACATACCTATAACAAGCACAGCAAGTACAGCATCGTGGAATGTAGAATGTAGGTATAGTCGTGAGTCATGTGACACTCCGCGTAGGCGCTTCACATAAAATCTCTCTGGCGACGGCAGCATCGCGACGCAGAATCTGCCGCTCGCTCAATTGGACACAATTGCTTTAATTGACTTCAATTGAAATGACCTCGCGCGCACTCCCGCTTCTAGTCTGACACTTTTACATCTATCTTTTTTGGAGCTGACATAAAGCTAAAATAAATTTCATTGCCCTCAATAAAAATTTCTGTGTTAGGTATCTACAATGGGGTATATTTAGTTGTTAGAATTAAGGAAGTTTCTATATCCTTTAGGTACGCATTATGCATTAGGTAAGGATCTATTAAGATTGTAGGTACTCCCTAATAAGTCTAATAACACATTCATTTGTTACGTAATAATTTATTCCTGAAATGCACGACTATACAGGGCGTGAAATTAATTGCGTTACATATTAAAGGGGGTGCTTCAGGCCATCAAACTGAACAACTTTTACTACTATGGGACCAACATTACAATCTCGAAAAAATCCACTTTTCCATACATTTGGGTCAAGTGGCCGTTGTCGTTTTCTATGAAAAAACTAAATTTCTTTTCGCGTCTTCGACTTTGGCTCTATAGTAAGAGTTGTTAATTTTTTATTGATTGTTTTGAATTTTATTTAAAAGGTTTACTTACAGTTATAACAATATGTTACATGAGCAAGAAATATAACAAAACAACTACTTACAAGTAAACACAGCGTGACTAATAAATTGCAACTTAAATTTGTTGTTGTGTAGTTCAGTTTGATGTTCTGAAGCCCCCTTTGATATGTAACGCATTTAAATTTACAAACTGTATTCCCCGAGGACCCCCTCGCAGTCAGTTGTTCTAAAAATATACCACACTTAGTGAAAATAATTCACATTTCTATAGCAGTGCCTAAGCTCTGTCCAGGAGTGCGATTTTTGAATCTCATTCGATGAATTCAGCAGTTGAAAATATCAAAATTTCTATGGAGATATGAATCTTTCTACTGCTAATTTGACTTCCAAAAATAATAGTTCAGGAGTGCGATTTTTTAAAGTCAAATAAGCAGTAGAAAGATGCATGAGAACGATTTTGTATGAGATTTAAAAACCGTTCAAGCTCACCGATGACATTCAAAAATCGCACCCCTGCTCGACAGGTAGTGAGAACGTCACCACTTTTAATATACATTACCTACATTACATATATCTTGGACATGATTTAAATGGTCAGTGGACACAATTATCACATTCACAGCCTATATTATATACCCGTCCCACTGCAGGGCATTTTGGTTTAATCATGTGGCATAGACCTACCTACCCTCAGGGAGGGTGTTGGTTTGGGCATTAATATAAATACCGATATCGTCTTCGGGCAAGATTTGAAGAAACTTTATTTTTATATGTGTCACCTTAGTATAATAGAAGCATAGCATAGCTCACGACTTCATTCCCCGAGGGGGTAGTCAGAGATATTCTGAAACCTCAGAACATCCACGTTTCACCAGTAGTAGGTACCTACCGAAACTCTGTCCAGTGTGACAGGGGGTGAGCCCGTCGCCACTTATAATGGACAGTGGGTACAATACATGCCTCGAATACGGTACGAGTCGGCCTGGACGGATCGAACCATCGCCTCCTGCACGGCAGGCAAGGTTACTCGCCACTGGACCACCACGGCTATAGAATAGAATATAAACTTTACTTGCTACAAGCATGGTAACGTAGGTGGAATTGTTACAATTTACAATAGGTTTCTCACACTTAACCACTTAATCTATTATGTACCCATTTCTATGAATAAACATTCTGATTTCTGATGGGCGTTGTCCACCGCGGGTGCCCAATGCGGATTGGTAGACGTCACATACGTAGGTATCGGAATTTCTTCTTCCGCGTAGGTATGCAGTTTTCCTCACGATGTTTTCTTTACAGTTTGACCATCCGTGTGGATCCAAGATTGAATTTCCATAGCTCTCCGCAACGCGCCACGGAAAATAGAGTGGACACAATACAGGACTCAAAATGTAACAGTTGTAAGTTCCTAAAAACTCAGTGGTACGATTGGACTATTTGGACTTAGGGGGGAATAAATAAATAACGCTCACAGGCGCATACATTATAATGATCACGTAAGTTATTAAGTATAGGCTTTTTATTAAGAAAACCATGCATCAACGGCACAAACATAACATCCACAACCGAACCGGGATTCGAACCGACGATAGAACGCCGGACTTTTAAACCTGAGGGATTTGGCAGTCCGGCATGGTAACCATTACACCTACAGGGTTGTCGTCATAGAACCGATGCCCCCTGCACAAAAGCGAGGTCATTTAGCTACTAGGTACACCCATTTGAATCCTCTGTTAAACTGTTTTTCGTAAGTCATCGAATCATTTCATTGAATTCACATTACCGTCCTGACCGACCGACCGTTTCGGCTAAAACTAACCAAACGTGCCGAAAGCATTAAACTAAAATGTAAATAAAGGACAATGAATGACGGAATATCATAAAAAGAAACGACACATTTTGGCACGTGTCGCATCCGGTGGACAATTGGTCTTAATTAGGAAATAGCGGTGCAAGTGTGGGGCGCGGGCGGGGGCAGTGCAGCTGTCTGAAGACTGTTTCCCTACAGGAGTAAGATTTTTGAATCTCATTCGGTTAGCTCAGCAGTTGAAAATGACAAAATTACTATGGAGTTACGGATCTTTCTACTGCTGATTTGACGTTCATAAATCGCACTCAAATCAGCAGTAGAAAGATACATAACTTCACAGTAATTTTGACAATTCTAACTGCTGAGCTCACCGAATGAGTTTCAAAAATCGCACTCCAGGTCACTGTTTATAACTTTGTTTCCATAGTCGTATAACAGAGGTTCCCAATTAGTGGTCGCCTACACCCAGGGGTACCTATGTGATTCTCCTGACTAGAGTACTTCAATCAAGTAGATTTTTCAGAATGATGCAAAGAAAATGCACGAATCGTTTTGCTACGAGTATTAATAAAAATTAAGATTATAAAGTATATTTTTCGAAAAATGTATTTTTATAAATCACTTGGGCTATTAAAGGAGTACCTACGCGAGTAGGTAGGTACCTGAGTTCTTTCTTAAAGTGATACACTCAGGAAAAACAAATTGGGAACGACAAATTGGGACTGTCGTTCAGCTTTCTATCGACCAAATTAAGAGAAGTTTATTCCGAAAGCGCTAATGCTCGTGAGTGTTGATATCATTGTATTAAATAAGATTTATTTTGTTGCATTATAAAAATACGTTTATTTAAAGAACTTAGATATTTACATAACATAAACATATCATATTTTCTGATAATAATAGTAGGTAAAACATAACACCTAACGACGTTTTTATGGCTTCTATCGAATACATTCTAATCGTTTGCATTGTTTGTGGTTCCGTAATCCTACGGACATGGAACAATTATGAAATACGTAGGCACTATCCTACAGTCTGTCTTTCTGACCCCACCTTAATTTCTTCCTCATTTTTGCACCTATTGAAACAACATTTGGCACGAGAACAGATAATAATTAAGTACCCTAAAATAGAAATGTTATTATAATAACCCCCTTAACTGTAGTAAAAGTTAGTGAAATGTGTAAAAATGGATACCTACCTAGTTAAAGAAATATTATATATAATGCTTATTAATGACCTTATCTTGAACGTATCCCAGCAGTTTTAGGTAGGTAATTGCTGATTTAAAAAAATTTCAGAGTATTTGTCTTCTTTTCTTTCTTTGGTTTTTTGCTTTTACCTGCAAAAAATCGCATAAAGTCTCTACCAGCGCTATGATGCTCTTCCACATCCACGTCTCGGATAAAACTTTGAGGACTTGTAACCGGACCATGACCGCTTCTATTGGCCTCATTGGACTCCGTTACTTCCGCAGACGATAAAGTAGTTGTTACATTCTCGTCAAATCTTATACGTTTTCTTTGATACCCTGACGGGCCGGGCCGTTCCATGTCTTTAGAATTTGGAGGGTTTTCATAAAAAGTGGTGTAAAGCTCTTGCTCCTCTCCGCATGCGACGTCGTGGCGGTCGACGTGTCGTGCTTCATCCTCCAAACTATGCTTCTCTGCCTCTGACCTGGCTTCTTTCATAAACCTTAACATACTCAGCTCACTCTCCTGTGGCGCTTGACGAGAGTCTTCTGAACTAAGCGGAAATATATTTTGTGGCTTATGCTCCTCTTTAGATCTCCTTCGTAGTCCTACCTTGTCTGTTTTTTCCTTTATTTCATTGGTCAAATTTATTTCTAAACTTTCTCCAGTCTGACATAGTTTGTCTGCTGTATTTGAGCCGATCCCCATCATTTTTTGTATTTCACATTCAGTAAAAGAATACATTTTCTTTGGTTCATACAATCCCAAATTAAAATCGTTTAAATTCACATCATCTATATGTCCCTTACTTGATTTTCGCCGGCGGGAAAAACAATTGAAAAACTTTTTTAATTTTGTAAAGATCCCCTTCTCCTTGACTACAACAATTGATTCTAAATCATTTTCAAAAAGGCTACCACGGTAAACCATTTTTGAGGCAACCTCGCTGTCGTGCGGAGACCGCATTATAGAGTCCAGGTATAAACTGGAAAAAGTGGAAATCGTTTTTGCGAAAGTAAGGTAAGTACATTTAACTAAATATTCATTTGGGAATAAGGTTGCTCCAGGGTGGATATTCTGACTAGTTCATCTAGACGCAATCCTTTTTGGTACTTTTTGTCTGAACCGAATAACAAGTGCCCATTTTGGTTATTAAGTTTAACTCGCTATAAATAAGATGATCTATACAATACAGACAAATTCATAAAATTATAAGAAAATGTAATCGTGGGCCTAACGCACGGCGACAGATCAACCTACCCATAGTTGGACCTTATGTCCATGAACATAGAGTTCAACTATGGGTAAGTTGATCTGTTGCCGTGTGTACTTCGGACAAACGTTATGTCGGCCCAAAGTAATGTCAGTCAAAGTAATGTCGGTTTGGGGTGGTTGCTGATCTATACCTCCTAGCGGTACACCCCGGGCAACGGCACCACAAGCTACCACGTTTGTGGTGGCGGCTGAACGATCCCCACAGCGGTGTGGTAGGCTCCGCAAGGAGCCGCCTGGCTCGCGACCACCCTCCTGCCGGAGTCTGGCGCCAAGCAGCTTGCTGCGTTCCGTCGGTGTGCAGGAGTGCCCGTGCCATTCTGGGTAAGCTCGCTACATCTTCGATTCCATCATTCCTGAGGACTATATTGAGGTCAAGAGCAAAATAGTAAAAAAAAAAAAAAAAACTTTATGTCGGCCCTAAGTAATGTCAGTCAACTGTTTGTCTGACAAAAGTTCCAGAATCATGTCCAGCAGTGGACGTCCATTGGCCTCAGCCAAATTAGCAATTCATATCAATGATGATGATGATCAGACAAATTGTAAAATGCAACGTTCAGATGAATTAGTCAGACAAATATCCACCCTGCAGGCCTTAAACAAATGTACAAACACGTTTTCGGAGCCATCCGTGAAGATGAAGAAAGCATCAGACACTTTGGGCACACAGCGCTTCAGCCAGTAGTGCAAAATGTAGAACACGGTGAGCAGTAATGCCAGGAAGGTGAAGGCAGCAAGGTACACGTTGTGCTGGTGACCTTTGGCAGCACCGCACCGCAGCCGATCCTCGTCATAAATATCTAGATAAAGCAAACCAATGGGTATCTACAACGTGTTAATGAATTAACGCAAAACTAGAAATTAGTTTGTTTAGAATCGAGAGCAGAATCGAGTTATCATGGTTTCAACAAAAGTAACTTTTTTCAAAATATTAAATAATTTGTTTGTAAAATTTAAAATTTTCTGAACTCTATCTCAACCCACGGCACGGGCATACTCACCCTACTATCAAAACAAGATTCATAAAATGTATCCATGAGCACGTTAACGCTTTCATTAATTGCTGAAATGACAGCAATTCATTTTTGCCTCAAAACTTAAAATGCGAATAACTTTAAATTCTAATTATCACAATAATGAAATTAATGTTTCAATCGAATTATTTTTTTATAAATCAGTTGGGGTGTATGAGGTTTTACGCTTATTTAATGACACGTTGTATACCTGTAGGCATATTGTAATCATAATAATATGTCTTTGGCATCCATCAAATACTTACAGTTTTAATATTTAAACTAAGACTTTACATCAAACTGAACAACTTTGACTTTGACCATGGGAACAAACATGAAAATTTGATTCTGCTCTCGATTCTAAACAAAATAATTCCTAGTTTTTCGTTAATTCATTATCACGTTGTATAGGGTTTTACAAAATGGTGTGGTCAAATTTAAAATGCCATATTCAGACGATCAAGCTCCCTGTCAAAATAAGTACTTCGTACAAAGACCAATCCTCATTCAAATTGATCGATACGTGGTAGTAGAATAAATGCGCATTATTATATATCCATACCTTATCTCCTAAGTGAATAACTAAAATCGCGAGTTTGAGTATGGCTCATTCCCTTTTAGCGTCCATAAGGCTGGGCCACACAGAGTGCAGCTGCAGAACGGGTGCAGGCTGGCTGCAGGCCAGCACCAGTTGTAAACTATGGAATCATATACGAGGTGTCACACTGCGGCTAGCGTTTCGCAGCCGCGCCGGATTGCATCTAGTGTGACACATGATTCCATAGTTTACAACTGATGCAGGCCTGCGGCCGTTCTGCAGCTGCACTCTGTGTGGCCCAGCCTTTATTCATGTGTAGATGTATCTACCGTAGTGAACATGATGGACATGCTGATCGTACCGTAAGCACCACAATTCGGTACTCCATCGCAGGCAGTCATGGAGTCGATGCAGACGCGTGCGCCGGACACCTGGCACTCAAGGTGCGC
Organism: Agonopterix heracliana; assembly: GCA_963693445.1. Lineage (NCBI taxonomy): Eukaryota > Metazoa > Arthropoda > Insecta > Lepidoptera > Depressariidae > Agonopterix > Agonopterix heracliana. The sequence goes on along the minus strand of OY856308.1, from coordinate 12,262,320 downwards.
CCGGGGGCACCTCGCTTCTGCACTCATCAGCGTACGCGCCGGTGTCGCAACCACTGTCATTCGCTTCATCTAGAATTAACATAACATTTAATACTGTTGATGATTGATGATGATGATAACGGCTCTGACTTATGGTCATTGTCTGCATCCTCGACATCTTTTGGTAGCAACAGTAATATTTTTCTTTGACCCTCCATGGTCTCCTCAACTGTAAGAATTAAAACACTAACAGTAAAGTTACTAAGGGCGATGACGACTCTAGAGGAATTGAAGAGGAACACGTGTCGATTCTTCGTCTCATGATCGTCGCAGATGTTGAACAGTGTCTCTCCCAAGTAACGGCGTAGGTAGCGAAGGGCTATGCGGCCGTGGATCTAAAAGAAAACGGAATTACTTACAAGTTTTTTTTAAAATCTTAATTAAACAGATTCGTCTTTTTTGTTTCTCTATTGAGTAAGTTCATAATATACATTATTTTGAATAAAATAGTCCTAACTACAGAGTGAAAAAGTACCCATAATATTTTTATTCGCCGCAGAAAACAATAAAAATTTAGGTTTCTCAAAAAAATAGAAAAAAAAGTAAAAAGTCCTTCTTAATATGCTGACACTTTTTTAAGAGGATGATCAGACCATCAAACTGATCAAATTCCCAAATAAACCAGTCCACTCTGAAACTCAAAAGCTTTCACTTCTCTGCTCTAACCAACCACTGACTGCAACCTCCTCTCTCCGCATACGAGAGATTTCGAAAGAGTGATTTTTAAATAAGTATTTTTGCACTAGATCACTTTTTCTTATATTATATATACCTATGTAAAATGTATACCTCATCGTCCTGCAATTCGACTAGTTGCGCGAAATCCTGCATATCAGCGAAGTTGAACATAGGCTCGACGGTGGTAACAACTTCCTGGATGGTGGACAAGCCGTGTGGACGCCCATTTTCAATCGCTATCGCCTGAATGTACCGTTTCTTACGCGCCTTCCTGAAATTAACAGAGTTCCATTTCGCCTAACCTACAGACACTATAAGAATGTAAAACTTCTATTGTTCTTCCTCGTCTTCACAGAGTATACATTTAAATGCGGTTTATAACTTTAAGGGCCTGTTTCACCACCTCTGGGTAAGTTCTTGTTAGCTTATCCGACAGATATTTTGACATATTTTGTATGAAATTATGTCAAAATATCTATCGGATAAGCTAACAAGAACTTATTTAGAAGTGGTGAAACAGGCCCTAAGGGATGCATCAAATAAGTACCTAATAAATTTGAAGTACTTAAAGTTACTTAATACCAACTGTATTCAAACGATTAGGGAAAAAATTGTGAGGAAACCTGCATACGCTGAATAAATACTGATGCGTGTGTGAATCTACCAATCCGCATTGAGCACGCGTGGTCCCATACACCCTCCATGAGGGTATATAGGCACGTGCCCTGCATATAGGCTGATTATGATGAGTTTCAAGTAAAGAAGGAAGAGCAAGTAAGAACGAATGATTATATAGGGTGAAATTGATATCATTAGCATCCTTTTAAACTAAGAGTCTAACCATCAAACTGAACTACTTTTACTATGGGCACAGATTATATAATACTATACAGTACAGATGCCCAACGTCAAACAATGGAACGCGACTGCCGTAACGCGGGCAGTCTTCGGGCAAAGTAAATTGCTTGATTTTCCGAGGCTCATGAGATTTTTTTGTAGTCAGATCATGTATTTTTAGTAACAATTTACACTTTTACGTAAACATTAATTACGATTCGATACCATAACGCCATATATTGCCATTTTTTTAACAAACATTTCATTTGTATGGGATGGGACACCATGCTATGGGATACAATCCGCTACCGATCGTAGCAAAAAAACAGCTATTCCATACGAAACTGCAACGCCTAGTCGGCTCAAATGTATGCAACAGCAGATTTTTTTTTTGCTTCGATCGGTTTTCTCCCAGAAAAAGTTGTTCAATTTGACGGGTAGACTCTTAGTTTGAAAGGATGCCAATGATATCGATTTCACCCTGTATAATTATAGGAAATGTACTGTTATCTGAAATCAATGTTATATAAATAAGTAGTAGAGTATTACGTGTGTGCTTTCTTGTTGTTTTCTCGAGGTACGTCAGTGGCAGAATGATTTAAAAGCACGGCCATCACCGGCGCTGCTTGGACCACGTTATCCCATGATTCGTGGTCTACCGTAGTCCCAGCTGAAGGATTTGCACTGAACACGGAACAAGGTACTTTATTAATAGCATAGCATAGCATAGCATATGCTCGCGACTATTTTCCCCGAGGATAATACTATGTGAGGGTTAAGTTAGTAAAGTTTTTCAAATTTCTACTTACGTAACTTTGGAAGAACTGTCCGAAGTATTGTATGTTGTCCCGGATTTGTAAACTTTTTCAATCCTAGCACCCACATTAGACATATTCGAATTAATTTCTGTAATGATAATTTTATAAATATATTATGTATGTAGGTATGTGTAAGATAAGATAAGCACAAACATACATACATACTTACATATTACATACATACGCTCGAAAAACATAACCCTCCTTCTGTCGCAGTCGGGTAAAAAGTAAATCAAACCAACATAAGTTTGTTGGTTTTACGTTCATAATAACATAAAGTACTATCAGGATTATGTTATCACTAAAAAACGGCCACGTACCGTACCTCCACCACAACATATTACTTACTTAAAAAAACAATTAGTTTTCTCCGGTGCCCTTAGCGCATGACCGACTCACACTTGGCCGATTTTTAATATTATCACACCAACTTTGACGCTTATCTTGTCTGTCTTACAGTTTTACGATAGAGCAAGAACAATGAACGTTTAAAAATACAGTTTCTTGTACGTGACCCTCTTAATTTTGTATTTTTAGTGTATGTCATCAAATCCGCCATAATAAAGCATTTACCCTAAAAATGTCAACCGTTTAGCAATTACGGTTCAAAATATACCTACAGCCATTTAGGTAGGACAGACGGACAAACGAAAGGACGGACGGTTAACGCAGGCTTAGTAATAGGGTTCCGATTTCACCCTTTCGGTACGGAACCCTAAAAATTTCCTGTACTAGTGAAAACTTACCTGTAACATTTGAGTCATCGTTATGTTCTTTTAATGTCGTTGTTGTTATAGGTTCGATAGTGGAATCGATCCACTTCAGAACGATAATTTTATCAAAAGTTTTATCAATGTTCGAATCATCGGTAGAACTTCTTTCAATTATTGGTCCCAGGGTCATAGATTGCATAGGAGGTAACAAATCAGGTTTAATCGTTGTAATTTTACTGGTTATTTTCTTGTTGTCATCAAGTATGAATTTACTGCAAATGTGTGTAAGTAATATATAGCATAGCATGCATATGCTCACGACTATATTCCCCGATGGGGGTAGTCAGAGATATTCTCCTCATTATTCAAACCTCAGAACATCCACGGTTCACCAGTAGTATCGAAACTCGGTGAGTCCGTCGCTTATTATGAACAGTGGGTACAATACATTCCTCGAAATTGAAGCATGCAGGTTTCCTCACGATGTTTTCTTTTACCGAAAAGCCAAAGAAGTAATATTCACATAACCATTACAAAAATACAAATAACTATTTAAGTTTTGATATTTTTTCGCGATTTCGATGTTGGTCCCATTGTGAAAGTTGTTCTGTTTGATGGTTTAACAACCCCCTTAAAAGTTTCAAATGTTTGTTCTTACTTTTGTAACATCCTGTATACAGTGTGAAATTGATATCATTAGCATCCGTTTAAACTAAGAGTCTACCCATCAAACTGAACAACTTTTACTATGGGAGCAAACCAATCGGAGCAAAAAAAAATCTGCTGTCCCATACTAAACTGCACCCGCCGCCGCTGTCTACACTCTCTGCTCAGATTGGTTTGCTCCCATAGTAAAAGAAGTTGTTCAGTTTGATGTGTAGACTCTTAGTTTAAAAGGATGCTAATGATATCAATTTCACCCTGTAGATGCTATAAATACGTAAACTGCGTAAACTGAAATGCTTTAGGTACACCTACATTGTCGTGAGCATATGCATACGCTTATGCTTCAGACTATCAAACTGAACAACTATTACTAGTACTAACTTCGAAATCACGAAAAATAAATCAGCTGTTCCTTAGAAAATAGCAATAGCTACTCGACCAAAATGTATGAAACATTTGATTTATTCGCGCTTTCAATTTTGGTCCCATAGTAAACGTTGTTCAGTGTGATGGTCTGAAGTAACCAAAAAAGTTTAGTCTGTATAATTTAAAATACTTGTTCCAACAAACGCTTTTCTTCGTAAAGTGGGTAAGAATGTAAGCACTCTAAGTCGACCAAAAAGATGAAAATGTATGTCTTTTTTTCATATTTAATTGTTGTAAATTTTATTGTTAATCAATGTAATGATTAGCTTAATAAAAAGTTCACCAGATGTACCTAATGGTCAGCTTATTAAGTAGGTAAGTTGAAAAGAAATTACTGCTTAATTAGATCATCGCTACAATTACCTACTGTACCTTATGCTTACTTTTAGTTTTTTAAGGTTTCAAGGAAAGGATTTCTATACATTCTATTTGTCCCACTGATGGGAAAATCTTTACTGTACTTTTACATTTTACATTAATATCTTTGTATCTATAGTGTATTCTATATCGATGTCTAGTTATCATAATACAAGTCCAGGCTAGATTCTGGAACTTTAAATGTGACTAGATAATTTGTGTGACACTGTCCAAGATATTTATTTAATATCTACAATATAATAATCAGAAAGACAAAATACAAACGTGGGCCTCGCAGTTGGCAACGTTCTTGTATAAGAGCCGAAGTCAAATCTTGTGACTATATCATTTGCTATTTTACTTACTGGAAATTGATTGGGTATTAGATAAGCTGAAAGTCAATCGAAAATAAATCTTAACATCATGTTATTTTTACTTAAAATTCGTCGCTAGTACTCGCTAGTCTTACTAAAAGACGTGGTATCTGACATTTTTGGCCTAACTGAATTGTTCATTGTGGGTGAATCCATTTTCCAAGACGAATCTATCTTCGATTGGACTGTATCTTCGAGGGTTACCACCGAGAAAATACCTTTTGACAACGTAACTAGCAATTTATACATAGCGCTCAACTGAAAAAAACTTGTTCTGAAAAATCATCTCAATGTTAGTTACGTCGTTTAGTAAGACTAGCGACCTAGCTAGCGACGAATTGATCTACATACATACCTACGTCGCGTCGTCTGTAAGCACATAAACTGACGACCATAATCCCTTTTCGGATGGTCAGAATCGGTCAAAAATCTTTATGTAAGTATTTAGTATGTACGGCCCGATAGCTCAGTTGTTGGTAGTAAACCTGCCTGTTGATCCGGGGGTCGCGGATTCGAATCCCGCAAGATACAAATATTTGTATGATTAATATGAATTTTGTACCTGTGTCACGGATGTTTGTATCTCTATATGTACCTATTCTATATCGTAGTCTAGTAGTCATCTTACAACAAGTCCGGGCTATATTCTGGTACTTTAACGCTCAGTTTCAGAAACACTCATTAGAGTTAATCCTCCATTGAATCTCTTGCTAGCTTTTTCTACGTCAACAAGACAAAAAGTGACAGCATGAGATTTAATGGAGGATTAACTCTAATGAGCGTTTCTGAAACTGAGCGTAAATGCGACTAAAAGAGGATAGGCGGGCTGAAATGCTAATTTGGAGAATACGTTTTTTTTCAAACCGTATTTGTCCGATCCGCCCCACCCATACACCCCACCGACTAGAGTGCGAAAGAGACTACTGCAGTAGTACCTTAGACCTTAACTACATAAAATCGACGAAAACAGCATTTCGTATTCCCCTGTTTTCTCTTTATTTATTATTTCAAGAATAATATGAGAAAGACTTTGGCTAGTCTGTACGTTTTGCTTTTTTTGTTTATATTCGTCAAATTTGTTTAATGGATGTCTGAAAACGGGCTATAAAATTGCTAATTTTCAAAGGTCCTTAGTTCATACAGTAATTAATTTATGTAAAAAAGCAAAACATAGGGACATAGCAGAGGTAACATAGATTGTATGGTAAAAAAATGTTTGCTCTAGTGTCATTATCCAGGGAGAAAACCTAAGGAGAAAACAGGGGAATACGTTTGTATGGAAAAAACCGTACTCGTCTATCCTCTTAAGTTCCATGTTGTCTGCGAGAAAGAAATAGCTAAGTAGGTATACAACAATCAGACCGTCTTATTAAAGTGAAAACTTCTTTAGCACCGTTGTGATTTGAAACTCGATCTCGATGAAACGTATCGAAATTAAGCGACACTAAATAGTTTCTGAATAAGAAGGTTTCACTTCTACCGCGTGTGTACTGCACGTACTGCACACATTTCTTTTCATTATTAATGAACCTGCATTAGTGAATCATGACGATGATAGGCTGATGATGATGATGATTAGTGAATCATATACCTGCCCACTCATGATTGACTGAAGTCGTTCAATAAAAGTGTACTTATTTGTTAATTATTAATTAACTAACCGCTAAAATTATTGTTTGAATTAGCAATCTTATGTAACATGGAAGATATGTTCTTGTATTCTATTCCGTTTTCTTTAGCACGCTGCAGTTGTAAGCTACGATTGTTAAGATTTTCCAAGAAATTTTCTATGTCAGGCCATGATTCACTAGTTTGTTTCTTTCCGACGAATCGCTTTGTGAATACATCAAACGATCTTTGCGAGAATGGTCTCCTGAAATGCATGCAATTGTAAAGCTTATGCCCAATCATTTTAAGATCATTATGTTATTGAAAACTGAAAGTGTGGAAAAGAATAATAATAATAATAAACGATTATTGTTATAATAGATGATTTTTACACACTTTTAAAGTTTCACGGGTGTTTCATACCATCAAACTGTTTTTTTTTAGTATAGAAGCAAACCTCGAGTAAACTACTAAACTGCAATGCCTACAAAACTCAAATGTATGCTATTTCTATTTTGTAAAAGTTGTTCAGTTTGATGCTTTGTTTGATGATCTGAACCACGCCTGAAAATTATAATATTAATATCAGTTGTAAGCATAGACTTAAACTCTAGAGTAATATGTCTATGGTTGTAAGAAATACTATGAATGTAAATAATAAAAAATTTTTTGTTTGTAAAGACTACGAAAATGTTGCAATATAGTAATTTTGTAATAATAGCTGTAAAATATACCTCTTCGAAAAAGACGGGGTTCCCTTAGTCATAAATTGATAACCTTTGTGTTTCTTAAAATTGAGACGTCTATTTGCATTGTACCTATTTTTATTTCTGTTCGGAGCTCCACTAAAATTCCAAAACGATAATCTGTAATATGCAAATTAGGCAATATCCATTATGAACAATTTTGTGTTTTAGTAGATTACACACCGAGGGCAGAAAAGTAAGAAAGGTCTCAGATCTCATGTAATCTGAGGCGTTCTTATTTACTGTCCGAGGTTAGTATACTATTTTTCTCCTCGACGGAGGTGGAAAACGACAGCTTCGTTTAGCGCAGCGGGATGACAATTGACGATTTCCGTCCGGAGCGGAAAACAATATATTTTCATGTTCATTGTTTTTGTTTAAGCTGTTATTTTAATATTTGTAAGTAGGTTAAACCTAACTTACACACACAAGTATTTAGGATACTACTCGTATTAAGTGATACGTGTCTCTCACACTGCTCATATAACAAACAGCGAGACTACACTTTATTCTACCTACGCGAGGTCAGCTTATTTTGGTTTCGTATAGCTTGATGTGTCGCCGTGTGTACGATAGTAACTATTGACTAATCAGTGATTTTGTTGTATCATACTTTCCGAGTTGTAAATAAAGAATCATAAAAAAACAATTTTTGTTTCCTTATCCCTTTTGCTGAACTGTTCGAGACTAGTCATAATAATATGTAACTTCTATTTAATTTGTCGAAAACACTTAAAATTACACTTTGAAACATAAATTATCAACATTAGGTAGGTAACCAACCTACCTAAACCACGTAAACCAAATACAATAGGTAGAGACAGAAGGTAAAATCTTAGTAAGGGGCAGACCAAGAAAATGATGGCGCGACGACCAGGGATGCGATTTTTGAATGTCATCGGTGAGTTTGAACGGTTTTTAAATCTCATACAAAAGCGTTGTCACGCATCTTTCTACTGCTTATTTGACTTTAAAAAATCGTACTCCTGAATTATGATTTTTGGAAGTCAAATCAGCAGTAGAAAGATGCGAATCTCCGTAGTAATTTTGACATTTCCAACTGCTGAGGTCACCGAATGAGATTCAAAAATCGCACTCCTGGGGTGCGAATTTTGAATGTCATCGGTGAGCTTGAACGGTTTTTAAATCTCATACAAAAGCGTTCTCATGCATCTTTCTACTGCTTATTTGACTTTAAAAAAACGCACGTCTGAATTATGATTTTTGGAAGTCAGACAGCAGTAAAAAGATGCATATCTCCATAGAAACTTAGACATTTTCAACTGCTGAATTCATCGAATGAGATTCAAAAATCGCACTCCTGGATGCCCACGAAGCAGAATGGCAACTGATGGCACGGGATAGAGAAGGCTGGAAAAGTTTGGGGGAGAGACCTTTGTCCAATAATGGGACGAAATAAGTTAAAAAAAAAAGTTGTTAAAGTCATTTTTGTTTAGGAAATTTTAGTAAAACCACAGACTTATGTGTATTACAGTAGAACAAGTCTGTGAGTAAAACGAATACCCATTCTTTGTATTATTTAAAAATATTTTAAAAGCACATTTAAAAAGCAAAATATGTTCAGACGGACGTCGAAATTATATGCACATTAGTACTTGCGCAAGCTACTGAACTGTCATGTTTTTCATCATAATTACTCAAATTCAACAATAGGTAAATAGGTACCTATAAAATTATTAATAACAGAACCAAAACTAAAATTCAATATAAGTACAATAAAGTGTTGCGCGTTGAAGTCTTTTGTATAGAAATTTAAAAATAATTGTATTACTTACTTAATTTTGTTTTATATTTATTATTTATTCAATATATGAACTTAGGTACATATCATACGTAGGTAAAAAAACAACTGCTATTTTTAAATAATTGTTATACAATTGTACAATTGTTTTAAAATTTCTATACAAAAGACTTCAACGCGAGACATTCTCTGATTATTTAATCAGAGAAGTAAGTACTAACTAAGTATTAATAAGTAAGTAAGTACCTACTATAAGCATTTACTTATCAGCTTGGACGCTAATTATTTACTAACAACAACATTATTTTTATACAGGGTGTAAACTTAAATGCGGTGCGCACTTTAGGGGGTACTTCATACCATCAAACTGAACATTCATATGAAATTTCAATCACTGCTCGACCGAAATGTATGGGACAGCAGATTCTTTTTGTTTTGCCATTTCAGTGTTGGTCCTCTCGTGAAAGTTGTTTAGTTCGATTTTCTAAAGCACCCCCTAAAGTATGTAATGCATTTTAGTTTACACCGTGTATACCTGGGATCCGGAGTAAACTCTCCAAGATCATAATCAAGTTGAAAGCGCGGCACGCCGTCATCATCGCCACCACTACGGTCGCTCCCTCTCTGACGAGAATGTATGGAGAACTGCACTAGAGGCACCATGCTTGCGTCGTATCTATCACCTTTCCTAAAAAAATTACTTTTCAATCAACTTCATTAAAATATTTGTTTTGTCTTTACTTGTAGTCCCTCTAAAAACAATACTAATCAAAGGCATTTATTTGCTTTGAATAGGTATTACCTACCTACACTAGGACCTTCCTACACTACAGATATCTAAAGAAACAATCCAAGCAAAAATCCAACAATCTAAACCATAAACAAATTCAGGTACCTACAGAGACTTGTTTTAAACGTGAACTAACTATGTCGAAAAATGCGCTCATTCGCGTTATGGCAGATTCGCGTTATGGCAGATTCGCGTTACGGCAGATTCGCGTTATGGCAGATTCGCGTTAGGGCAGAAGTTGGACAGTCGTGAACAATAGTCATTGCGAAGTAATAGTCAATAGTCGTCAACAATAAAATTCACAATCGATCAGGTACATCAGGTGTTTACTTTACCAAAATGACTACTTCCCCAAATGACTCTTTTTCATAATGACACCGTTTTTCACGAAACGTCTACAGTTGTAAAAACTCAACGTGACAGGAGCTATCAAAAGTGACAGCACCTGTCAAAAGTGACAGAAGCTATCAAAATTAAATTAAATTGAATTGAATTAAATTACGTTACGTTACATTACATTACATTAAATTAAATTAAATTAAATTAAATTAAAACAATTTAAAAAGTGACAGTAGCTGTCAAAAGTGACAGGAGCTGTCAAAAGTAACAGGAGATGGTGACAGTAGCTGTCAAAAGTGACAGGAGCTGTTAAAAGTGATATTAGCTGTCAAAAGTGACACGCGTGGCAATAATAAAGAAAAAAAAATACAAAAAAAATAATTATAAACAGAAATTAAAATATAAAAATTAAAATAATTACTTAATGTGATTTAATAAATTAAATTATTAAAATTAATTAAATATTAAAAAAAAAAAAAAAACTAGACTTCAAAAATATCACTTGTGCACTATTGCGGCCAGCACTTTTGACAGATCCTGTCACTTGACATTGACAGCTACCTACTGTAATTTTTTGTAATTATGCTAATTTGTTTGGTACGTTTGTTTAATAGATAAACATCCTATTCTGATATGCAACCAACTTTTCTTCATGCTTTTACTTCTGCCATAACGCGAATCTGCCGTAACGCGAATCTGCCATAACGCGAATCTGCCATAACGCGAATCTGCCATAACGCGAATGAGCGAGATTTTTGAATGGCGAGCTCAGCAGTCTATGGAGATATGCGTCTTTTTACTGTTGATTTGACTATCAAAAATCATACTTCAGGAATGCGATTTTTTTATGTCAAATTTACAGTAAAAAGATGCGTATCTCCACAGAAATTTTGACTTTTTTAAACTGCTGAGCTCACCGAATGAGATTCAAAAATCGCTCTCCTAGAGCGCGAGTCCTAGTTACGCGGACGGGTTAACTCTAGTAACTCATAAATTATGTCACGATTTTATTAACTTGCGTGTGACGTCGTAAGCTAAGTCGAATATCTCATCAGTGGCCCTCTCCGGCACGTCCTCGCTCAGCAGCATCTGTCCGGAGACGTTCACTAGCGGTACTTCGACCATCACGTAGTCCTGCTCTCCTCGTTGCAGGACGGCCTTTCCTGTTGGCATTGTTTCGGTTGTCTCCTCGTCACTTTCTCCGTATTCGTCTTCTGTGGGACTGACATTATGATAGTTAGTAAAATACGTAGCTTCTTCACGATCGAGTCTTTCGGGGCGATTTATCTGGGATCGCCATATTCGCCATTATAAGAAAGCGAAGTTTTGCGAAAGCGACATTGTGAGAAAGCGACGTTTTGCAAAAGCGACATTGTGAGAAAGCGCCGCTTTGCGAAAGCGACATTCAGAGAAAGCGACATTTTGCGAAATAGACATTTTGCGAAGTGGATCTTTTGTGAACGGTTGACATTTTGCGAAGCGCCTAAGCGTTAGAACAAATTCGGAACTAAATCCCAGACATACTCGCATCGTTCTAGGACATGGGTGGACATGGGGTCCCGCTGAGTGTAGCCGCACACCATCTAAACTACTCGTATGTACGTAAATTATAAAACTGTAACAGAAGTGTGTTTGTACATTGAAGATATTTACAAAAAAAGATTGATGAAAATGAAGATATGGTTTTTAGGTATCCCTGACTCGAAATCAACTTTTTTTAGAATTTTCGTCTGTCTGTTTGTTGTTTTGTACTAAACAGCGTTACGCAAAAACTACTGAACCGATATTGATGAAACTTTTTATGAACTTTGTTCTGGTAGAAAAAAATAAATTTTTAGGAAGTTAGAAAAGGATAAAGGGACTCCGAGACGTGCATTGCTTAGGAGCCCCAACATGGTTAATCCGGCATTGCATGAATTACACATTGCAAAAAAAATCTGCTTTCCCATACATTTGCCTCAAGTCGGTTTGCAGTTTTGTTTGAAATAGCAGATTTATTTTTCGCGATTTCGACATTGGTCCCATAGTATAGAGAAAAATATTCAGTTTGATGGTCTGGAGAGCGATTTTTGAATCTCATTCGGTGAGCTCGGCAGTTGAAAATGTCAAAATTACTGTGGAGATACGCATCTTTCTGCTGCCGATTTGACTTTCAAAAATCATTCTCCAGGAGTGTGATTTTTGAAAGTCAAATCAGCAGTAGAAAGATCTTACCTCCGTTGTAATTTTAACATTTTCAACAGCAGAGCTCACCGAATGAGATTCAAAAATCGCACTCCTGATCATCCCCTTAAGTGTCAGCATATACACACACATACAGGGTGTTACATAAGTAAGAATAAAATTTTAAAATCTTAAGGGGGTTGTTCAGACTGAACCGTCAAACTGAACAACTTTCTCTATGGGACCAAGATCGAAATCGCAAAAAAATATTTTTATATGCCATACATATTTTAGCTCTAGTCGATTTGTAGAGTATGGAACATCAATTTTTTTTTCGCGATTTCGATATTGGTCCCATAGTGAAAGTTGTTCAGTTTGATGGTCTAAACCACCCCCTTAAATGTTTATTTGTATTTTTGTAACACCTTGTATAGGTTTGCAGTTTTGTATGGAAGAGCTGTTTTTTTTCGCGATTTCGATGTAGGTCCCATCTATAGAGAAAGTTGTTCAGTTTGACGGTCTGATCATCCCCTTAAAAAAATTTGAATTATTAAGAAGGACCCTGTTTAAAAATGTAATGTACCTCTCCACTGTAGTAGTAGTAGTCTTCTTCGTGTAATAAGTCACAGGAACAAAATCGTCATGAATCAGAACAGCCTCCGGTAGAGGTCCCCAGTAACCGCCGAACGTTTCTCCCATCTCGTACACCTTCATTTGGTTCGGGTCGGCTGCACACGCCTTCTTTAAGTTCTTCTCGTCCGATAGCTGGACCACCAGGATGATGTTGCTTCCTGATTCGGTTCTGAAAGTCGGCGATGCACGAAATAATATTTTTACGGTTCCGTAGTCAGTAAGGAACCCATAGTTTCGCCATATCCGTCCGTCTGTCTCTCCGCGGCTTAGCTTAATTAGAGAATAGTACTCTAGTACTAGAAAGCTGTAATTTGGCATGTGTATACAATAGTTATTTGTTATGCTAGGCTGCAAAGTTGCTTTTTGGCGCGAGTACTTTTATTGAATCCTGACCGTTTAGCGAAGGTTTCAAAGGTAAGAGACGCAGAATAACTTTGCAGCCGAGCGAAACACACAATTTTTCACCTCACAACAGCGAGGAAAAAAAAAATGTTAATTGCTAAAAAGAACATTTCAAAAAGTTTTTATTTTCGTGCTGGCCAGTGTCATTAAATAGTTATTAAGCATTTTCAGTGAATTGGCGGTATACAAAAATATTGAATAGACAAATTCGAATTTCAAAAACTCTTTGCACGCTAGCGGATAAAATACACTTTTGCACTCAGATTTCGAACGATAAACAGAATCTTTCCGAGCTTGTGAGGTGAAATATTAATTTTTAGTGTAAACCTACACGTAAAGTGGGTAGACCTATGCATTTTCTTGTCAATCCCATGGTGTGGGGAGTCGTATAATAGATTTAGGTCGTTCAATAATATTTCTGGTGTGGTAAGCCAATTTTTTTCAAGTATTAACTACCTATCTACTAAATATACATACATAATGTCTAAATACATTTATCTATAGGGAAGGAAGGTGGCTTATCTAAATAACAAAAAGAACTTGTAACCTACTAATTACTTTATTTAAAAACAAAAAACCGCCAAGTGCGTGTCGGGCCACGTGCGTGTAGAGTTCCGTAGTTCCCCGTTACAATATGCGGACTTAGAAGAGGACCAAGAGTGCGATTTTTGAAACTTATTCGGTGAGCTCAGCAGTTGAAAATGTCGAAATTACTATGGAGATATGCATCTTTCTACTGCTAATTTGACTTTAAAAAATCGCTCTCCCTGTAGCATGATTTTTGAAAGTCAAATCAGCAGTAGAAAGATGCATATCTCCTTAGTAATTTTGTGATTTTTAACTACTGAGCCCACCGAATGAGATTCAAAAAGCGCACTCCAAGTCCTGGAAGGAATATGTCGAATTACAAGTAACCCTGCCCTGGGATGCGTTCAGAACCTACGCCCAGAGTGCACTCCGAGTGCAACTTTTCGCCCTAACGCCGTTCCGAGGCTCGGTGAAAAGCGTGTTACCCATAAGAGCGAGCGAGGAGAACAACCGCACCCAAAGGTTCTGAACGCAGCCCTGTATACCTACTATACTTATTATTAGCTGACTACCTGACGCTTATGAAGCAGCTGTAAGGCACCTCCAGCTGTGAAAAGTGCAGTATTTGCGTGTGAGACTGCACCACGTGCCTGCCGAGGAACACCGAGGGCATAACGCGACGTCTGCAATACTCCGACATGTCCTTCTGGTAAACAAACTTGCGTACACTGATAGCCAACTCAGCTTCTTGCCCTATACTTAGCAGAAATGCTGGAAATAATATTAGTAGTCGCGACATTTTATCCTACGTATCTTATTCGTAGTACGTACCTACTTACTGTTTTTTTCTGGCCACGGCCGTATAGTTTTTTCTATTGCTCGATTTACCTACCAATACAACTTTGCAAAAAGATTATTACTCCAGTAAAGTTTCGGGTCGCTTGTATGGCGAATGTAAATAATTTATAATAGCAGGTTTTTTTGTTTTATATTTTAGATTATAATTCTTGTTATCGTTTAGATTGAAAATCCTCCTAAAAATGTTCTTAAATAATTAAACAAAATTATAAAAATACATGTAAAATTGGAAAAAAATAGTATATACAATTTTTTTACGCCATTGGTTAAATACATTTGTATTCTTTTATATTAGAAGTAACAACGAAACGAAAAATCACCACGGAACCTTTGTTTTTAAATAAGCAGAAATTTCGAAAAACTCAATTTTAGGACAAAATTTACACAGTGTATGTAAACTCATACCCTAAAACAAACAATCAAAATAAAAAAAGAAAGCTATCTGACACTATAAATAAAAAATTTACATTTTAGTACTAAAAACTAAAAATACGAAATTTAGTAGGATTCGTTTATAAAGTATCTTAATATAATTTGTATAAACGATCTAGCAAAAAAAATTGCTTATTATAAATTATTTCCTTTCGACCCGTATTTTTACTGGACTATATAAATAATAGCTTTACCCCGACCGTGAACGAATATTGCGTAAGTTTAAGGTAGTATAGGAGACAACAGTTCACCAGTAAGTACCTATTATTATTTTTTAAGAAAAATAAGTTCAGAGCATTGAATAATTATCTATACCTCTATATTATCGCGTGCGAAGCTTGTCGTGGATATATGGCTGTACATCCTTTTGGACGAGGCTTGTTGCCTATTTAAATAATAAATAATTTGTATTTAAGTACCTATATTATTATTATTATGTATTTGTAATGAAGTACCTACTAGTTAGACTATAGTATAGTCCTAGACTTATAGATTATACTATACTATACCATACTCTCTCTTATATGTAGTACTTACTTACAACTGTGACGCAGGTCGACAGATAAACCTACTCATAGTTAGACCTTACGTCCATGAACATAGAGTTCAACTATGGGTAGGTTGATCTGTCGCCGTGTGTATGTAGGTCTAGATGTAGGTATACTTATTTTACCAAAACCACCTCCAAAATCAAATGATGATAAATATGTTCTGGGTAGTAAAGTAAGTATTAGGTTTAAAGCGTATTTATTTTTTAAAGTAGGTACCTAAGTACCCACTAAAGAGTAATATAAGTGGTATCCTACATGGGTGCGTACTTCAAAATAAAATAATAAATTGATACTAGCTGTCGTGATGGTCGGGGCCGAGACTCGGGACTGGAGTCAGACTTATGATAGGGGTCGCGTGACCCGCACCGCTCAACATCAAAGCTTTTTACGACACGCGACGCAAGGGGAGGTCTTGTGTGTGCACGTATTTTATTACCACCTTATCATTTAGAACATTATGGTTTTAAGCGAATTTCATGTCGGTTTGCCAACTTTCTGAGATAATTTTAGTTATATGCCTATAGGTACTTACTTATAGTAGGTACTATGCTATTCGCCTTTATTTTGCCCGCGACGTAGGCAGAGATTCAGAGACGATTTGTAAGTCATAGTTCGAACTCCCGTATGTCAAAATCCATACATTTCTACCCTACTTAGCTCGAACTAAGACCAAAAAAATCGTCTCTGAATCTCGGCCTTAGTCTGCTATAAACATTTACTGTTTTTTTGCCCTTTTGGCGGGAAATTGCGAGTTTTAATGGATTTTTCACCTCAAAAGCTCGGAAATGTTCCGTTTATCATTCGAAATCTCATTGCAAAAGTTCATTTTATCCGCTAGCGTCGAAAGAGTTTTTTTTTTTTATTTATAATTAATGGCTTTTTGCTTGTGCGTAGCACCGCATTTCCGCCAGTGTCAAGTGTAATTTATGGGAGTATCTATCCCAATCTCAGGGATTGTTTTTGTTCAAGAACAAGAAGAGATTGAGGATTGCGGAGCCTCGTGGCAGGCAAAAACGCGACGCGCGAAAACCACGCGAGACGTGTGCTCGGGTCAATTCCTGCAACGTGACTCCTGGAGAGAGTTTTATAAATTCCACTCAAAATCGTTACCATCCATCACTCGTTTTACATGCAGGTAGATAACTACCTACATTTTATCAGCTTGTTACGGTAGTAACATTAATATCATTGCTTTTCATGAGTAGGTAGAGGTAGTTAGGTAGCCTAGTAAGTAACTATTATTTATTCGTAAGTATGAGTTATATTACTGATATCGTTGGTTATACAGGGTGTAAGGGACAGCCCTCCGCAAACTGAAACGGTGAACTCAGACCATCAAACTGAACAACTTTCACTATAGAGCCTACCCCAGGAAACGTGAAAAAAAATCAGCTGTCCCATACAAAACTGCCGTCCCTACCCGACTCAAATGTATGGGACAGCTGAATTTTTTTCGCGTTTCCTTAGGTAGGCTCCATAGTGAAAGTTGTTCAGTTTGATGGTCTGAGTTCACCGTTTCAGTTTGCGGAGCCGGAGGGCTGTCCCTTACACTCTGTATATCATTTATTTTTATGGGGGTATTCAAAATAATATCACGTAGTCACATAACTATCATATAACTTTCTGACGTCATGTTTTTGAATCTACCTACCACCGCCTAGGAAGGAGTTCCGTTGTAGAGAAGATGCGGCCAGAAACTCTGCAGCTTCTTTTAAACAAAACAAAAATACAAAGAACAATGACAAAAATACAATAGTATTAAATCACATACAGTAACATTGTCAAGACCAGACATTTTGGTCATTCAAATAATTATCGAGTTTATACTTTGGTTAGCTTTGTTTTAGTACCTAATACCAGTGCCGGACTGGGACCTGAAATCGGCCCAGGCATTTTAGAGACAGTCGGCCCTCCCAACGGTACAGTAGTTTTGTATGGGACAGCTGTTTTTTTTCGCGATTTCGATGTTGGCTCCATAGTTAAAGTTGTTTAGTTTCATGGTCTGAAGCACCCATGTGATGACAGCAGTACTATCTAAGACGAATTGCGAGTGAAGCGAGCTCGAGATTACACTGCAATATAATGTGATGACAGCAATACGATCTAAGACCAAGAGCGAGCGAAGCGAGCTCGAGATTTCACTGCAATATAATGTGATGACAGCAGTACTATCTAAGACGAATTGCGAGCGAAGCGAGCTCGAGATTTCACTGCAATATAATGTGATGACAGCAATACGATCTAAGACCAAGAGCGAGCGAAGCGAGCTCGAGATTTCACTGCAATATAATGTGATGACAGCAGTACTATCTAAGACCAATTGCGAGCGAAGCGAGCTCGAGATTTCACTGCAATATAATGTGATGACAGCAATACGATCTAAGACCAAGAGCGAGCGAAGCGAGCTCGAGATTTCACTGCAATATAATGTGATGACAGCAGTACTATCTAAGACCAATTGCGAGCGAAGCGAGCTCGAGATTTCACTGCAATATAATGTGATGTCAGCAATACGATCTAAGACCAAGAGCGAGCGAAGCGAGCTCGAGATTTCACTGCAATATAATGTGATGACAGCAGTACTATTTAAGACTAATTTCTCGAGCGAAGCGAGCTCGAGATTTCACTGCAATATAATGTGATGACAGCAATACGATCTAAGACCAAGAGCGAGCGAAGCGAGCTCGAGATTTCACTGCAATATAATGTGATGACAGCAGTACTATCTAAGACGAATTGCGAGCGAAGCGAGCTCGAGATTTCACTGCAATATAATGTGATGACAGCAATACGATCTAAGACCAAGAGCGAGCGAAGCGAGCTCGAGATTTCACTGCAATATAATGTGATGACAGCAATACGATATAAGACCAAGAGCGAGAACGAGATTTTTTGCAATATTGTGAATTTGTTGTAATACTTTTATTTCAAACATTTGATTTTGGCGCCCCCTTTACCTGCCGCTCTTGGGCGTGGACCGGTATCCAAAGGCGATGGGCCGGCCGTCCAGAGCGGCGACCGGCCCACCAGAGCCGCGGCCCACCGGGAATTTGCCCGGTACGCCCTAGGGCCAGTCCGGGCCTGCCTAATACACATACACATACACATACAAACACATGCTCACAACTATATTCCCCGAGGGGGAGATGTTCTGAAACCCCAGAACATCCACGTTTCACTAGTAGTACCGAAACTCTGTCCAGTGTGACGGGGAGAGAACCCGTCGCCACTTGTAATGTACATTAGGTACAATGTGGCACATGCCTCGAAATTGAAGCATGCAGGTTTCCTCACGATGTTTTCCTTCACCGAAAAGCCAGTGGTGTTACAAATCGTAGGTAGGTACCTACATAAATTCCGAATAACTCATTGGCACGAGTCGGCCTGGACGGGGATCGAACCATCGCCCCCTGGACGGCAGGCAAGGTTACTCACCACTGGACCATCACGGCTCACCTAATACCTTGTATTAATTGATCTGAGCCTAATACACAAATGATGTTATAAAACCGGTCAAGTGCGAGTCGGGCTACTCGCACACAGAGGGTTTCGTACCACTTTTTTTGAAGTTAAAAGGTGATATCGCAGCTCTTACTTGGCCAATTTTCATTAAAAATGAGGTAACAACCTACATTTTTGATTCAGCTTACCCGTGGGACTAGGTAACCGAAATAGGTTTCCTTCGTGGACCTACTAGTAGGAACAAAATATTTGTTCCACGAGAAAATGGCAGTAAATATTATTTACACACGGCGACACATCATGTTACGCTCCCTATATACCCATAACTACATAACGTACAAAACACAAAATAGTGCGGTAGAGAGCCTGCATAGACGCGGCTGCCGGCAGCGGGCGCGGGCGCAGCGTGCCAAGAGACGAAACAACAACATGTTGTTGTGCGGTATGCTGCACCCTCTCTCACGATTCGCAGCGTTCAACTTCTAATAGTTCAAAGTCCAAACAGGGTAACCTGACCTGTCGCCGTGTGTACACTCACGCCCAAAATCCCTTTCGGGGAGTGGAGAAACCATGGAGAAACATTGCTAGCTTTCAAAAATATCACTTGTGCACTTTTGCGGCCAGCGTGTCTTTTCAGCACGAGTGGGTCCAGTAGGATTCACAAATCCTGATAGTTCCGCCCACATCAAACAGTGGGACCATGAGAATTTGAAAATCCTACTGGACCCACTAGGGGAACTAAGCGGTAGGCTGTATGGGCTTGATCCTTTTCTCTTTCTGAAAAGAAGATCAGCTGATTGTCACATTTGACAGTTGAACTTCCAGTAAGGTTATGAAATGATTGGCTTCCCGCCATTAAATTTGTTCGGTCAAAGTTGTATTTGATATTCGTGAAAAATTGGTTTTAGTGATATTTGTGACATAATTTCGTGCGGATTGTGTGCCAAAAAGTTGCGTAAATCGACCAACATAACAGGAATCTCAAATACATACGAAGAAAGAACAAAAGTTTTGGTGCAAGTTAAATCGTACTGGTGATTTTGGCGGCAACGCGCGTGCTTACAAAATCAACCAAAATTTCATCCTCATCGTTCATCTATCATCCCATCGTCATCAGGAGAGTTTTGCACGGGAATTGTGAAGAAACAGACGGGCTTTGTTTCTTAATTTTCTAAATTCGTTTTTCGTGGCTATTATTGTGTTAATGTGGTGGAATTAGTTTGATAATGTGCCATTAATGGAGAGCAATATAGTAAGAGTGAGAAATAAAGAAGGCGCTCCCGTTTGATTCGGATTGATTCTCGCGTGAAACTCCCCTGACCATTGGAATGTGTGTACCACCCTCGCATTTCAAGAGTTAGGTATTAAGGTTAGGTTAGGTTTAAGTACAAAGAAAAAAAGACACTAATGACCAGGCAGTAAGGGCTAGTTCCCATAGCCTATCCGAAAGGATAAACTTAAAAAAAAAAAAAAAAAAGGTTATGAAATCGTATATAAATACATTTTGGAAAAATAGTGTTATAATTCTAAAATAAATTAGTATCAGAAACATGACTATCGTTGAATATATATCATCATTAGCAGAAAATCCATACTTCGGTGCCGGGTTCGGATTGTTTGGTATCGGAGCTGGCGCAGCAGTGCTACGGAAAGGAGTCCAGACTTCTGTCTTATTATTTAGGAGACACTGTATGATAACTCTAGAGGTTCCCTGTCGAGACAAGTCCTATCAGTGGCTACTTCACTGGATCACACAAAAAGGAGCGAAACAAACACAACACTTGAGTGTAGAGACATCTTTTCTTCAGAAGGATACTGGACAGATTAAAACTAAATATGACTTTATTCCAAGTGTTGGACAGCATTTTTTCAGGTATTATTTGCCTTTACACCTTAGACCATATAACTATGGACGTAGTTCAGTTCCCGCCAAACATCTTGAACGATAACATTGGAAGAAAATGCATGAGTTTTACAGTTTTGGAATCTGTGTGAGTTGCGGAACTTCTTTTAATACAGGGTCACTTTTTGACGACCCTGTTGGTGTAATGGTTACGACGCCGGACTGCCAAACCAGGGTCCTGGGTTTGGATCCCGGTTAGGTCATGGATGTTACATGTTTGTGTCGTTGTTGTATGGTTCCCATAACAAAAAGCCTAAGGCTTACTTGGGATCATTAAAATGTATGTGCCTGTGAGCGTTATTTATTTTATGTAGCACTTTTTTTCAATGTTTTGGGAGTCTGGCAACTATTTTCAAGATATTGATAGTCTGTTACAAAATCGTCTTTTGCTTATCATACACGCTAGTAATTTTATTGAAAATGGTCTTGTTATAAAGGTACACCTTGAAGGAACATGAAATGAAAATAAATAGTTGGCAATGTTTCATAAATTTGAGGGTTCCGCACCCAAAGGTTGAAAACGGGACCCTATTCATATGCTGATGTCATCCGTCCATCTGTCCTACTTAATTAAGGCTATAACTAATAGCTGTCTAGTTGAAATTTTCGTAGAATGTGATTTATTACAGCAGATTTGCTAACAAATAATAAAAATGGCAAATTAAGGGGGGTCCTCAAAAACCGTCAAAGTGTCCGTTTAAGCGTCAAACCTGGTGTGATTATAGAGCAAACTCTACAGTATAACAACAACGTTGGCCTTCTGTTACTTATATAATACTGTTTATTGTATTGCATTGTGCTGTTGGTCTTCCAAAAACAATAAAATAAATAAATAAATAAATAATAAATAACAATTAATAAAAACCGGCCAAGTTAATGTTGTGTGGTGCTGGTGTGGTACGAAACCCTCGGTGCGCAAGTAGCCCAACTCACACTTGACTGGTTTTATTTAATTTTTATGCAAGTTTTACACATTAATGTAACTCTTTAGTAAATTTATATACAGGGTGAAATTGATATCATTAGCATCCTTTTAAACTAAGAGTCTACCCATCAAACTGAACAACTTTTACTATGGGAGCAAACCAAACGGAGCAAAAAAAAAATCTGCTGTTCCGTACATTTAAGTTGTGTAGGCAGCGGCGGCGGGTGCAGTTTAGTATGGGACAGCTGATTCTTTTTTTGCTCCGTTTGGTTTGCTCCCATAGTAAAAGTTGTTCAGTTTGATGGGTAGAGTCTTAGTTTAAAAGGATGCTAATGATATCAATTTCACCCTGTGTGTGTGTATGTGACTACTATTAACATCAATATTGTTGTTTTAGATATGCTGGAGCATGGATAAAAGTGGATAGAATAAGAGAACAACACACTCTTGACTTACATATGGGAGTTCCATGGGAGACTGTCACGTTGACTTCGTTTGGACGAAACAAACAGCTTTATTATGATATTCTAGAAGAGGGTATGTTTATGGAAAGTTTTCAGTATGGATGGTTACTTGCTTAGCGTTGTAGTTACCTGGGTTACCATTAATGGCTTCAATCCATATATATTCTTATAATCTATTCACAACTATATTTCTCGTTTGGATGTTTGTCAAGCAAGACGCCAGACAAGGCACTTTGTCAATAAACAGCTGAACGAAATTGAATGTCACTGGCACACATACAGGGTCCATTTTAATATACTGCCACTTTTTTAAGAGGATGATCAGTCCATCAAACTGAACAACTTTTTCTATGGGACCAACATTGAAATTGCAAAAAAAAACAACTTTCCCATAATCTAGTAAAAACCGAACCGTTCATTGGCTCTAGTAGGTTTGCATTTGAATGGAACAGCTGATTTTTTTTTCGATATTCGTCCCATAGATAAAGTTGTTCAGTTTGATGGTCAGATCAGCCCCTTAAAAAAGTGTTAGCAAAAGGACCCAGTTTAATATCTTAATCTTAACTATTATAAAACCGTAAAATCATGAGGAACAAAAAAGTAGCGGTTCACTTCATATAAACTCAAATAACACTCGATAGCCCGATTTAAATGACGTGCAGCGCCATCTATTGACAAAATTGTTAGTTTGTTTGTTCGCGCATCACGCAAAAACTACCGAACCGATTTTGATGAAACTTTTTTTGTTTGATAGCTTATGATCTGACTTAAAATCTGGTATATAATTTGTGCGGACGAAGTCGCGGGAAAACACTAGTAATGTATAAAACCTTGTGTAGTAATGATAAATTAAAATGTTCCAGCTAGGAACATGGCACTCAAACAGCATGAAGGTATGACAGTGATGTACACAGCCATGGGGTCAGAGTGGCGGCCGTTCGGTCACCCGCGCCGCCGCCGCCCCCTCACCAGCGTCGTGCTGCGCGCAGGGCTAGCCGAGCGCATCCTCGACGACTGCAACGACTTCATCGAGCATCCACAGTGGTATACTGAACGAGGCATCCCTTATCGTAGAGGTAATCTAATAAAAATATTTTAAAGTCAACCTCAAGTAAAGCACGTCAGAGGCCGTAAGGCGGTTTGAATAAACTCTGACACCAGGGCTTGCCCACACGATAAGAAGAAGTCAACCTCTCAAAATAATATTATTATTGTTGGCTGGGCAAGGCAAGCAAGATTAGTGTATCACTGGGAGCAACCATTGCTGGTCTATTGTGTTCACCCCAGGATATATTTTTTTCCATTCTCGGGTATGCAGGTTTCCTCACGATGTTTTCCTTCACCGTCACCGCCGAGCTTGTGATAATGATTAATACAACCGTAAATAAATTCCGTAGAACTTAGTACAGGCCAGGAATCGGACCGCCCCGCGCCGCCTCATGATTGAGTCGCTAGCTCTCTTCCTGACAGGGCTAATTCTAGAGTACCAAAACTCTGTCTAGTGCGTGTGCCACTTATAATAGACAGTGGGTACAATATTTGCCTCGAAATTGAAGCATCAGGTTTCCTCACGATGTTTTCCGTCACCGAAAACCAAAAGCCAGTGGTGTTACAAATCGTACAAAATCCAAGAAACTCATTGGTACGAGTCGCCTCTCCTGCACGGTACGTTACTATACCACGACGACGTTTTACTGTATGATTCAACTATTTTATTTATCAATATTCTTAAATAATATTTTTAACTTATTTTCCAGGCTACCTCCTTTACGGCCCACCAGGCTGTGGAAAGTCTTCATTCATTATGGCGCTTGCGGGAGCGTTGGAATACAACATCTGTGTCCTCAACCTGTCTGAAAGAGGTCTTACAGATGACAGACTAAATCATTTACTTAGGTAGGTACATTTCTATGTACTTATTTTAAGCTACAGGATTATAATAAGGTGCTTGGCTTGCGTGATCGCCTCTTTAAAAGCTACTGGTACTGGTTGACTATAATAATTTACTAACTAACCGCAATAGACCAAAGTCACGAATCAGGCTCCTTCTCATCTTCATTAGTAGAGAGGAGGCCTTTGACTTGCAATAGAAATCCTATAATTTAATATTTAAACAAAATTCTGACATAGGTATATGTGAAGTCCGCCTCAACACTGGGATCGCGTGGTCTCAGTACAAGAAACAGTAATCTAGCGTGGTACTTCTACCTAAGGCTATGGGTACACAATAATCTTCTTTAGGCTGGAAACATGAAGGTCCAAAAGTGCATTTGATTAGTTACTGTTTGGGCGTTCCGAAAAGACCTATTTATTTTCTTCGGTCGCTACACCTACATATCATTTACGTAACTTAAATATAATGATGATCGTCAGTAATCTTGCTCTTAAACTTTTATAATCTGCTTTCTTTAGCTCCCGTGATGGATGGGTTGATGACTGAATGAATACTTGCAGTGTCGCACCTCAGCAGTCAATAATACTTCTAGAGGACATCGATGCAGCATTTGTATCTCGTGAAGACAGCGTGAACCAGAAGGCTGCTTACGAGGGTCTGAACCGGGTGACGTTCAGCGGTCTACTAAACTGCCTCGACGGCGTGGCCTCCACGGAGGCGCGGATAGTCTTCATGACTACTAATTATTTAGAGAGGTTTGATGTTTTATTTACTTTTAACCATTGAATTAGGACACTACTTATAACCTACGTTTTTTGAGATGGATACTGCCGAGTGCTGTTGTAAAGCTTGCGTCTGGTTGTTGAAAAGCTGGTAGTATTTCAAACTAGGGTGCCTGTCCAATTGTCCATTGACGCGGAGATAGGCGGCGGAGCGGAGAAACGGATAAGATTGCATGAAATCTCGGAGCTGAGATTTTAGGCTGCCTCATTTAGTGATATTGATCGTGTAACTTGGCAGAGGGGAATACGAGACTAGTACCTTGTTGTATGACTTGTATGGTCTAAGTTATTAATTTTTTTTTTTTTTGCTACTTTCAGATTAGACCCGGCATTGATAAGGCCGGGACGCGTGGACATGAAGGAATATGTGGGCTATTGCGACCAACTGCAAGTAGAACTAATGTTCTTGAGGTTTTACAAAGGCGAGAAAGCAGAGAAACATGCAAAGATTTTCTCTGAAGGGTAAGCCACTTCCGAGCGTAATAGGATAGGATGCAGTTAGAAAATGCATTATTGTTATTTTGTATTTTATTCCTAACAGTACAGACGGGTAAGAAAATTATATAAATCAAGTCGTTACCTGTGGAGTCGGTGGGTTGAAATCGCTCATTCGCGATTTATATAATTTTCTTGATTTCCTCATTTTTTTTAAATATTTATTTATTAAACACAAAAACGCATAAAATACAGAACACCAGAGAGAAAAAACATAATAAGTAAATTTTGTAGTTTGCGCAATGATGTTTTGAGAATGTGGTGAATGTTTTATAATATATCTTGTGAACATGTTCTGCGAACATCATATTTTTGCGCATATGATATTCAATTCAGCGACGGATGGGTTTTGCAATACAGGGTGTTAGGGTAAACAGTTGCATTATTATAAAGGTTGATTGTACCCATTATACTGAACTTTCCCTAAGAAACCAATAGGAAATTCGCAAAAAAATTTTGGACATTCCATACTAAATGCAATCAGCACTGGTAGCATGCTACACGTGATACGGCTGTATCACGTCTTTTATCTCGTTCGTTTGCGCGCAAATAGAAAGAGAGCGAAGGTGTGATAGCGCTGTATCACGGTGTCATGTTACCTATGCTGCCGATTGAACGTATGAAAAGTCGAATTATTTTTTTGCGAATTTCCTATAGGTCTCTTAGGGAAAGTTTTTCAGTATTATGGGTACAATCACCCCTTATAATGCAACTGTTTACCCTGACAGACTGTATATGAAAATAATATACCTAAGTACTTAAAATATGTTTCTCTCTTGCAGGGTACTTGAAAAGGGCAAGCCAGTAAGTCCAGCGCAAATACAAGGCTACTTCATGTTCCACAAACATTCGCCGCCTGAACAAGTACTATCGGACGTCGAAACTATATGGACGCTAGGCTAATGCAATCTGTGATAGATAATAAAACAATTAGGTTCATGTTATACCAGATCGTGTTTTATTGTTGTGTAAAAATACTATTCCTATTTTAAAGCCTGGCCAGCAGAGAAATAAAACACTCCTCGCATTGTTGCAGAAAATCAACGGAACTAAATTTTGTACTTATTTGTTCTTGCATTTGCAACATCAAAGTTCGCAAATTAGTAAAGTGTAGTTGCATGTTTTAATTTTTGTGGTCAGGCTTTACATTGATCAAATATAATACACAATTCGATACAAAGCAATGAAACTGTTCGTTGAAAACGAGCGACACGATAACAATATTAAATTAATCAGACGAATTGTCGATAAGTAATGGTTACCTCAGTTTGAAGTGCAATTTGTAGGACTATAAAATTACGTATCACACTGACGACTACCGGACGTTCTTTGTTGCAAAACTAAAACGGATACAATATTGTTTATCATAACAATATTAACACAGACCAATAAACTAAAGACGCCGCTTTCATAGACTGCTGCGCCGTCCGAAAACGAAGTCGAAAGGCGGCAGCGGGCAAGAACAGCTATCTCTGATTGGTTCGTAGATGAACCAATCTGAGGATTGCGTGGACGGTGCGTTCGCAGTTATGTACACACGGCGACACATCCAAGCTACGCAAAACCAATATAATACGTTAAACATTGCTCTACCTACGCGCGGCCAGCTTATATTTTGGTTTTGCGTAGCAAACATAAAATTAAAACCATGACTTATCGACAACATGAACAATTAAGGAAAAGACAATAATGTTGAGTAGTTTAACAGAAATAGTTCTTATAATACTTATTTAAAATAGATAACACATAAAAGTTGAATATTTGTAGTCATAATTTATCCAACACAAGAAGACTCTGAAGAAGTAAATGTTCCTAACTACCACTTTAAAACTTTAACTTATTTTATTTGTAGTTATGCCATAGAGTAAAGGAGAGAAGAAGAGTGCTATTCTCCATACTAAGTGGCATACGTAGAGGAAAAGCTAAAATAAAAAATAAAAAAATTGGGACAATCGTGCGCGGTGTTTGGAGCACCGCGCGAGCATCTAGACCGCCGCGACCGCCGACTCTGAACCGTAGAAGGAAGCATAAGCGAAAAAAAATCGTCTATGCTACACCCACTATTATTATAATTACGCTATGATGCCACTTAGTATGGAGAATAGCACTCTTCTGTCCTACTTTACTCTATGGTTTAGTAGGTATTCCATAAAGTCTCGTATTCCCAACAATATTGTACAATAATCTACTTAAACTAGTAGTAGTTTACTCTATATTAGTAGATAACAATATTTTACAAGCATTCATTCAGTATTTAGTGCTTATCACGTAACTGTTTTAAAATTAATAGATTTCAGAAGACATAAAAAGCTTTTAGTATATTCATATACAGTTTGACCTACTTTTTGAGCATTTTTCAACAAATTATCTTCAACATTACCTTTGAATACTTTAATTATCTCCCATTGCCAATTGGCGGATAATTCATGCAAATTAATATTTTCTTGGTATAGTCCTCTAACTTCCAAACAAAATTCATTTTCTGCACACTGTAACGCCAAACAAAGGACCACAGGGCGCGCCATAGAATCTTCGTTCAATAGCAGTTTGAATTTGATTAGTCGAAAAAATTGTTTGGTCGACTTTTCAGTACTATCCAACAAGACAATGCTGTGAATGAGTAGTAGATCTTTGAAATAATTAATTGGAGAATCTGTTTTAGTATTAGGAAATTCAACTGTATCCAAGATGACACATTCACGGGGCTTTTCCGAGGGATTCGGCGCATATGCAATGACTGGGACTGTATTGATTATTGCATTATTGTGCATATTTTGAGATTCAAAAGAATCTGTTGCGTTTTGTGTCAAATTCCACCTAGACGTTGCAGCAGGTTGCTGTGATTGAGAACTGAGATTGTTAAACGCCTCTTGTGACATCAATTCTGAGGCGGGTTTTACTTTAATCCTGGGGGCAGATTTTTCGAATTCTTTAGGTTGATTCAAAATTGTATTATCACTATGACATTTATCATTAGACCCCTTTTCATCATGGTTTATTGTATCCACAGCTAACGATGTAGTAGATGTTATTATTGGCATGCACAGAGCCTCGGTTCTTACGGTATGATTGTCTCCATCGTCAAAATATATTGGTACAGTTTCCTGCGCACTTGGGACTACAACGGCATCAGTTGTTGGCTTGATATTTTGTTTTACTTCAGATAAATTTGTCTTTTTAGGTAATTGTTTTGGGTTAGCAACGGGATTTGCATTAAGAAGCTTCATATCTGAATCTGTGTTTGACAAGAAAGAGTATAAAACTGCACTTCCTCCTGGTTTAGGTACAGGTTTGTTTTCTTTGGAATGTCCTTCTTGCTTAGATGGAGCTTTTAGTTCCTTTAGATGTCCTTCCAGTTGGTGTGAAGATTTGTTTTGTTTCGTAGATTCATCTGGTTTATTCAGAGGGTTCTGATCTTTGAGATTATCATGTCCACTGCTTGATACTACAGAATTGATGCATTGATCATTAACAGGTAATACAACGAGATATGGTAATTTGTTTGCATTTTCATTTGATGTTGTTGGTTTTAAAATAGTTTCAATTTGTGGGTTTACGTTAATTTTAAATGGTTTGCGTATTGAGTCTCCTGGTAGATCTTTCCATCGTAAATTATCATTAATAGAGTCATCCCCATGTTTCAATTTTGGCATTATACGACCAAAGCCAACTTTGTTAGTTGGAGCCCATTTAAT
The DNA here is from genome assembly GCA_963693445.1 of Agonopterix heracliana. Lineage (NCBI taxonomy): Eukaryota > Metazoa > Arthropoda > Insecta > Lepidoptera > Depressariidae > Agonopterix > Agonopterix heracliana. The sequence goes on along the minus strand of OY856308.1, from coordinate 12,232,980 downwards.
GTTAAGTTTTTTATATTCCGTGTATCTTAACAGGCCTGTACAGTTGATGGCATTTTGGGGATGCAGTACCTTTATACCCATACTTAACATTTTGGTTTTTAACAGACTATCAAAATTTTCTGGACGATTAGCAGATTTCTTTTTTTGCATGTACTTGTTGTAGCACTTTGTAATAATACTCTGTAGTGTTTTGTCATCCTTGATACGTGGTATTGCACATGCAATGTTTTTTGCGTCTTCACCATTTCGTTCATTGTTGCTCGTGATTGACTCAGTGTCTGAGGAATCATCAATATTTATACAATCAATCACATTTGACTCAGTTGTGTTCGATTCACTTTCGTTACCAGATGACACAGAGTTTTTATTATTGTCTCCTTCAAGAACTACCGTTTCTTTAGAACTGTCCGAGATTAACCGACGCCTTTTCTTATTAGACCTTTTTATAACGAAGTTCTCATCGTCGTCAGAAGAATCACAGTTTGAGAACGAGTGTAATCGCCTTGTAGCACGTTCTGGTTCATGCTCTTTATCTGTTGTTTCCTTTGATATGTAATAAGTGAAAAAGTCTAATTGATCTCCATCAGTGTAAATTTTATCCTTATTGTACACTACAGTATTAAATAAATTAGTCAAGTTAGGCTTCCTATCTATCTTTTCCAAAGTGACATTACAAAAATTTTTTAAAATGTCCTGATGCCTTTCTTTTAGTCTGTTATGAGTTTTCAAGTGATTCGTCATACTGCCTCTACTAAAACAAGTCTTTGAACATAGTCTGCATCCATATCTCCTAAAATAGTATTTGTGCCATGATTGGTTTTGGTACCGGCTTGTAAATTTAGGTCGTTGTGCTATCGACGTTTTTACGAACAAGACATCAGATGTTGTGCTTGATGAAAGGGAGCGACTTCTACTTTTTGTTACTCTATCACTTACTACTGGTGGAGTTATTTCAGTATCATTTTCATTTTGCTGGCTAGAGCTAACAGTCTCTTGTTGTGGTGAATTACGTGTCACCTCAGTATCTATTGGATCCTGAGATTCCTGCAAAACAGATAATTAGATAATTAAAATTTACATGCAAACTATCACGCAGTTTGGCAGATTAAGGGTTTGTTTCACCACTTCTGAATAAGTTTTTGTTACCTTATCCGACGGATATTTTGACATAATTTCATACAAAATATGTCATACTATCTGTCGGATAAGCTACCCAGAAGTGGTGAAACAGGACCTTAATGTAAAGAGGCCTTTTTCTCTTTTGGATAAATAAATGAACAACTTTCCTTAGGAAACCTATAGGATATTCGGAAAAAAATTTTTTTATTTTTCATTCAAGCGTTCGATCAGCTGATTGCATTTAGTATGAAAAGTCCAAAAAAATGTCTTACACGTTTTTAGAGAAACTTGTTATTGTTGAAGCTTGAAGCTTGTTAGAATCAATCAATTATACAACCAAAATATAAACAGTAAAATACAGAGGAAAAAAGTAAGAGGCACAAATAAGGTGGTCTTATCGCTAAGAAACTATTTCATTTCTTCCAGACAACCTTAGGGTAGAGGAAACAGTGAACGAAGAAAGACGGCCCGACAGCACAGTCTGTAGTGAACCTGCCTGCTGTGCCGGGGGTCGCGGGTTCAAATCCCGTAAGGGACAAATATTTGTATGACGAATATGAATATTTGTACCCGAGTCATGGATGTTTGTATCTATATATGTATACTATATCGTTGTCTAGTTATCATAATACAAGTCCAGGCTAGATCCTGGAACTTTAAATGTGACTAGATAATTTGTGTGACACTGTCCAAGATATTTATTTATTTATTTTATTTTTATTTAAAGGTCAAATCAAATCAAATGTTTATTTTGCATACTACATTTGCTATCCTATAGGTAGGCGGTGTTTCCAGAAAATAAATGTAGAAAATAAGTGTCAGTACTTTTCAGTAATTCGAAACTGTATAAAGAAAAATATTAATTGTAACTCACAGTTGGCAATTCCAGTTTGGTTTTCAGGGCATTTTGTTTCAGGATAAAATTTGTTTTTACTAGGTAATATTCACTCAAGATACCCTGACATTTTTTACAAATTAACTGAGGCAAGCGATCAAAGGAATCCACCTGAAACACGACAAATTATATTAAGACGCTGTTATCCCGTCGAGGCCGTTTTATGAACACGAACGAAAGTGTTTTAGACTGTGTTTTAAAGTCTGAAATTAAATTATGTCTTATTTAAGGATCGGGCGGATGGGCGACTGTTCTCAATTACACGATTAGATTAAGTTTACTAGATAGAAAAACATCCCAAAGTTACCCCTTTTTGTTATGTTTTTTCAATACTATGATTAAACTGCTGATATTTAACTTTTTATTCTTGTACTTAACTAAATACATTAAATATTTCTAGTGAACTCAGAAGAATTTTTAGCTTAGAAACTCCCATGAGCAAAGATATTGACGAAAAACACGTTTTTTTGCGATCCTGCTTTCAATTGGAGCGGGATGGCTAATTGTAACTTATGCTTGCAAGAAAGAGACGCTTGCACTGGAAAAACCTAGCCTTAAGTTAATTTATGATTGTTAATTAAATTAACAACCACAACTCACAGGCACAATCATTATGGGGAAATCACACCGAAGTGTATATGGAACCATGCACTAATGAAAACAAATAAAAAATTATACAGGGTGTAAAGGAAAAGTACCATTAACGTTTAAACCGCATACTCTACCCATCAAACTGACCTTTTACTATGGGAGCAAACCTGTCAGCGCAAAAAAGAAACTGCTTCACCATACGTTTGAGTCGAGTAGGTATTGCAGTTTAGTATGGAATGGCAGAATTTTTTATAGTTCTGACAGGGTTGCTCTCAAAGTAAAAGTTGTTCAGTTTGATGGGTAGAGTATGTGGTTTAAAGGTTAATTATACTTTTCCTACACCCTGTATTATAATTATGACTTATTTTTAATTGGTCCTTCTTAACATGCTGACACTTTTTTAAGGGGATGATCAGACCATCAAACTCAACAACATTCTGTAGGTATGGCACCAACATCGAAATCGCAAAAAAAAATCTGCTGTTCCATACAAAACTACAAACCTATTCGAGCCAAATGTATGGGAGAGCTGGTATATTTTTCGCAATTTTGATATTGGTCCCATAGGAGTCACGTTGTGGATCTGCTATTGGGCGGTCGCGCCGCCCGTCGATCGTTGGTTGCCCCCTCCCAGGTCAACAACGGGGCTCCAGTGGTGGCTCAAGATAGTGTTCTTTTCGAAAAACAATCCTTGAAGTCACCAAATACATAAATTACCGTACAACGTCAAGCACTTTTGCTACATAAACTAGACATTGGCAAAATCATCAAATACCCAAGATGGTAGGGTTTTTTTTTAAAAATAGAATAGAATAGAATTGGTCCCATAGGGAACGTTCTTCAGTTTGACGGTCTGATCATCCTGTTAAAAAAGTGTCAGCATTTAAGAAGGACCCTGTATAAAAATTAAATGTTATTATAGGTATAAGTACATTAAAATAAAAAACTTACATCAATATCGAAGCAATATTTGATCTGCTCTTGGACTTTAGGAACTATCTGGTACATCCCCATCTCATCTAAGCACAGACGGCACGTAATGAAGAGTTTGGGGTCCACTGCGATCATGTCCATTGTGTTTTATTTTTGTTAACCTTAAACAAACAAGAAAACATATACCATACAGGTAAATAGAATAAATTATGTCTTTGCATGATGATTTGATGAATGATAAACAGTTCTAAAGTGATCTATAGCACAGGATAGGTAATAGTATATAAGGTCTAACCAAATTAGGTGAAACTATTTTAATGGGATGATCAGACCATCAAACTGAACAACTTTCTCTATGGGACCAAAATCGAAATCGCGAAAAAAAATCTGCGGTCCCATACATTTCGGTCGAGTAGGTTTGTATTGAACAGCTGTTTTTTTTTTCGCGATTTCGATATTGGTCCCTCAGAGAAAGTTTTTCAGTTTGATAGTCTGATCATCCCCTTAAAATAGTTTCAGCTAATTTTGTTAGACCTTATATAGTTCTACATACAGAACGGCCCCTCCCCGCCCCTCACACTTGAGGGAAGCCGAGCAAGGGAATGCAGTCAGGCGCACCCGTTGGATTTGACTACATAAAATTGAGTCTTTTCAGTGCATAAAAACATGGAAAAATAACGCTAAATTCACATTTTCAGTAATTCTTAAGCTCAAATACTATTTTAAATAACAGAACGAACAATAAAAAGTAATGAAAGGTAGATTATGTTCATATGATGCGTGGTAAGTCAACCCCACACATATGTCAAGGACAATTTGCACCAAGTATGCATGTGCGAACGCCGTTATGTCAAATCCAAAACGTTGTTTGAAGTGCCGGACCAGTGTCTAAAGCAAGAATTAAGCCCCGAATCGACCAAAGCGGAACGGAGCAATAAAAAAAGCTTGATTCTGACCAGCAAGGAAAATTGAGTAATTGATAAGTAAAGAGAATGAAATCACCCTGTACCACAATTCTGTGGTAGTTGAAATTTACTATGATGTTGATGTTTTCAAATTTTGATCTTTTAAAGTGTTGATCATATGAACCGTAAACATTTTCAAAGTTGATGTTTTCAAATTTTGATGTTTTCAATAGTGATGTTTTAAACTATGAACCGTTTACTTTATACACTGCTATTATTTTAAATGTTTGACCAAATCAATTGTTGATAACATGGTGTTGATGTTTTCACTGTTGATCATTTCGTTGTTGCAGTTAAGTATCACACCCGTTTTGGTGGATTCTCAGCCGCAGGCTTCAGGAAGGTGGCATAGGTATTGCTAGGCTTTCATGAGATAGCAGTTCTAGTTTAGTGTTTATGGTTTGAGTAAGAAAGTAGTATTTCGAATTTATAACATAAATGAATATACTTAGGTGCCTACTTATACGTTTTGGTCAACTAAACATCTAAATACACTACGAAAACTGTAATTACAACAATTTTATGATATCTTTCCATTAAAAAACCATAAATCTGAATGGAGAAAAGAGAAATGTGCCACATAAATATGTAGGTCTTTGGAAGTTGGATCCAAGTTTCTGACCACCCGTAAGGGAACACGGTCGTGAACTTATGTATGTTTGTAGGTACAAGGCTTGTAAATGTTATAAATAAATTAAAAACTTGTTGAAACTTACCTGAAGACAGAGATATTTTATTCCGAGATGAACTGGATACCTATTTCAAATTTCAACTGATGAACTAAACACATCGTTTTCATCCGCCGGATACCCAGACTTTTGGCCAAGCGCCTGGAAAACCTGAAAGCTGGTAGAATTTTGAAGATATCACAAACAAAACTGTACAGTCTTTGATCACAATTTGACAAAGATAAATCGCTCGCACGCCTTCATTCTTGAAGTTAAATTTTCGCCATCTATTATAGAGTAGCGAAACTTCTTCAAAATTCTTAATCGTATTAGTCGCCCCGCCATCTGTCGACAGGTAGCTAAAGTTTTAGTCACTCGAGTAACTAATAGAAATCGCTAGATGGCATATGATAGAAGACCGAGATGCTACCAAATTGTTTAAAAAAATCGATTCTCGTTGATCTGAGGATTCTCCAAATGAGGAGTTTTCTGTCAGACATTCATCTATGGCTAGTTTACTAGATTAAAACGTAGTTCCAACAAACCGCGAGAGATGGCGTTGACGCGAGAAGGTGCCGAGCGAGACGGAAACATTTTAGTATCTACAAGCTGCAAGGTAGCTCAATCCTGTTGCGTCAACGCCATCTTTCGAGCCATTTGGAACTAACTACTTTTTCTTTTTTTATGGATTTAGGAAAATCCCTGACTTAGTGACATGAATTTTTTTGCTAAATTATTAGCCTAAATTTCCGTCTCTCCTTACCATTTCGCGTAAACGCCTGCCATCTATCGTGGTTTGTTGGAACTACGTTTACTAGCTAGTAAGTAGCTGTCAGAAAACTCCTCATTTGATGAATTCCTCACTCCTAGGCTGAGGATTCAGAGACATTTTTTAAGTCGTAGTGTCGAGTATTATTTTCATAAAAAACACATTAGAGCTACACAAAATGGCGGAACCACGTACAAGACAGGCAAATACGCACACGTTCACCTTCCGCCAATGCAGATGCGAAAAATGTGAGTTGCTTGTGTGGAGCTCCACAAACGATGGCCCATCTCACATCGTGCCCTACGGGCCCTAACACCTGCCTGTACGTAGGAGGAGCTCATGACCGCTAGCGACGGTACAGTATCAGTTGCCCACTTCTGGCAAGGTACTATTTATCGACTTGGTTCAAAGTTTGAAGTCGACACGATAAGAAGACCTTCCGCCAGACTTGCAGCGCGACTATCTTTCAATCTAGGTAGTTTTGCGTTGGGCAGCCCTCTCTTATTTTGAATTTTGCTGAAAAAGGGGCTGTCGAAAAAGTTACCTAGAACCCGCTACCCCTCAATCGGTTACGGTTTGGGCTGGCCGTATTGACTGCAACCCTCGAGGACCTGGTCTCCAGGGTCAACTGCCCGCCACGTTCCGGCGCTACGCGAATCTTGGCCAGTGACCTCACTGAGCGGGCAGATCGACTCCGGTGCCCAATTCCACCAGCTTCCAGGGTGGTCACTTTGGCACATCGAGCCTACGTAGAGCTCTGCTACTGGCCTCGCCATCGGCTAGGCCTGCGGCTTCGCAAACGTTGTCAGGGAAAAGAAAAAAGGGCTGTAAGGGAGGGTAAAATACCCAAAGCGTTGGACGCTTCGGCGCACAGCGTGGGAGCAAGGTGGGCAGTTGGCCCCGGAGCCCAGGTCCACCAGGATTTCAGGCTTTATCACACCAAGCGCTTCATGCAAGATCTTTTGAACTGTTGTCCCTGTAATTCCTAATGATGCTAATCTCACAATATGTCACTGGGATTTTTAGTTCCAAATGACTCTTGATGGCGTTGATGCAAACAAGGGTGAGCGAGCTTGCTGATAATAAAATACAAATAAAATATTTGAGTTTTTAAGTAAGCAGAAAAATTTGAACATATACTTCGTCCACGGTTGCGCCCGACTTAATGACATAGGTACATTTTTTTTCTGAAGTCTAAATTTTCCGTCTCAGCACCCTCTCTCTTCAACGCCATCTGTTGCGGTTTGTTGGAACTACGTTTTACTAGCTGCCGGAAAACTCCTCATTAAATACTTTATCTAAGTATTTATTTCTTATTTTAATGAGCAATTTTCTGACAGCTAGTAAAACGTAGTTTCAACAAACCGCGATAGATAGCAGGCGTTTACGCGAGATGAGAGGAGAGACGGAAATTTAGGCCAATAATTTAGCAAAAAATGCATGTCAATAAATCAGGGATTTTCCAAAACCCATTAAAAAAGAAAATGTAGTTCCAAATGGCTCAATAGATGGCGTTGACGCAACAGGGTTAAGCGACCTTGCGGGTTGCAGATAATGAAATGTTTCCGTCTCGGCACTCTCTCTCTTCAACGCCATCTATTTTGGATTGTTGGAACTGCGTTTTACTAGCTGTGAGAAAAATGCTCATTAAATAATTTGTATATTTATATCTTATTGTAATAATAATTTTTATATTATTTTAGTTCCAACAAGCCGCGATAGATGGCGTTGACGCGAGAAGGTGCCGAGACGGACATTTAGACAAAAAAAATATGCATGTCACTAAGTCACGACTCACGCGCAACCGTGGACAAAGTATAATATATTATGCTCACATTTTTCTGCTTATATTTTTGTAGTTTATCATCTGCAAAGTCTATCAACCCTGTTGCGTGAACGCCATCTATCGAACCATTTGGCTACTTTCTCTTTTTAATAGATTTTAGAAAATCCCGCATTGACTCTCTTTTATTCTCTGCATATTTAATGGGTGTACCTACCCAATAACGACGTCACTTCTTCTTGTTTAGCGCCAGTGAAAGTGCAATACCTAGCATCAATTCGTCGTCGTCCATAATGTATTTAGATTTAGACGACACCGTCACTCTAAGGCTGAGATTCAGAGACGATTTCTTTAGTCTTAGTTCGAGCTAAGTAGGGTCGAAATGTATGGATTTTGACATTCGGGAGTTCGAACTATGACTTATAAATCGTCTCTGAATCTCAGCCTAAGTACTGGCAGTATAAATTTCGGATACAAAAAATTGAATGTCTGCGCTAGTTTCACGGAATTCCGGATCTGAATTCATGATCAGGGAAACCGGACGTCTGCGCCCAACCTTAAAAGGCATGCCGTACTAAATGTCAGAAAACTCCCCATTTTATTGAAGTGTAACTTTTTATGGGCGGGCTTTGAAATTCTGATGCACAACCGTTAAGCGAAATACTTGGCCTATGTGCGCAACCTTTTCGTGTGACGGAAGTTCTATTTTAAAATCCGGAGTACCGTATCATGAGCGAAATCGGGAGATAAGAAGACTTTATTTAAAGACCATCTCAAAGAAGACTTTATTTAAAGATCCTCGCAGGAAGAAGTTTCACATCTGCTGGGCGTCCCGTGACGGCCAACTTTTTTTATCCACAAAACATGCCTAGGTTCACACGGCGACACATGAAGCTACACAAAACTAATATAAGCTGGTCGCGAGAAGTTACACGTTTATTACTCGTCTAACGCGCGGCCAGCTTATTATTATTTTGGTTTTGTACCTACCTATAACTTGATGTGTCGCCGCGTGTACACTTACATGGAGTGCGATTTTTGAATCTCATTCGGTGAGCTCAGCAGTTGTAAATGTCAAAATAACTATGGAGATATGCATCTTTCTACTGCTGATAAGACTCTCAAAAATCAGGCTTCAGAAGTGCGATTTTTGAAAGTCATATCAGCAGAAGAAAGATGCGTATCTCCATAGTAATTTTGACATTTACAACTGCTGCGCTCACAGAATGAGATTCAAAAATCGCACTCCTGCAGTGCACTTGAGTGACATCAGATCCAATCCTGAAAAACAACGGTAGGTATATAATATAAGTATCTAGTTACTCATATAATGATACACTCCACTGTGATCATCAATGATCATACCCAAAGTACTGTGACGGGGCTTCGCTCAGATGGTGGCGGCGTAGTAATAATAAATTGGTTTATATTTTAGAAGATATTTTTATTTATCGAGAAACATGACAATCCCCTCGCCCCCGGATCTAAGACATAATACAAACGCTGCCAATCTTTGTTTCTTTTGATATGCGTTCCAAACTTAAACTAAAGCGGCCAGTACGGAACCCGCGATATATAACCTCTTACAGTACCTACCCATTGTTAGGTGTATGATCAGAGTGTAGGTATATTTTTATCATTGCTGTGTCTGCCAAGCCAATGTAAAGTGGTTTCTGTAATTTCAAGTAAGTAGGTATAGTTTTAAGATCAAAAACGTAACATTAGAGGTTCACAAAATAGCGGTGCCACATGGCCAGCAAAGTCACGCACATCCATCCGTGAATCCAGCCAAGCGACTCCGATCAGTGTATTTTTTTTTGTTACCAGATGGCGTGAATATAGCAGCTTGTTTAGTTTTGCAAAAAATATCAATAGATGGCGCCATCAACACTATGAATATAGTAGCTTGTTTAGTTTTGTCAAAAATATCAATAGATGGCGCCACCAAAACTAAAACGAAGTGTATCAAGTTCAGCTATTCGTCAATAGATGGTGTTACATAGATGTTACTTTAGAACATTCTAGAACATTAGTTTAACCCTTATTTGCGGATATGGTTGTTATATGGCGCTAGTTGTTTCCGGTTTATTCTCGCCATCATGTTTATTCAACAGAGCCATCTGGTTGGTGTAAATTAAATCATAATTCTGCGATTGGGCCGGAGGCAGAGAACGGCTTAGAAAAGAGAAAACAAAAAAAACGTATAACAAACTAGTCCTTGATCACTGTAGGTACTTCAATTGGATATTGTCTTATGTATTTATTTTAGCAATAAATTTATATCTAACTATGTTTAATTAGACCCTCTTCACTTTCACTTAGGTAAGTACTTACCACTTTAAGATTTGTTTCTTTTTTTTCATATTTCGCCGTTACATCTCACTGGCACGGAATAAATACTAGTACCTAGTTACTCACTGGGAAAGAAAAATGTGATATAAATAGCATTTTTCTTGCAACATGAGCAAGACGGTTTAGACAGGTAAGTTCAACTCTTAGCCGCTAGATGGCGTTGACGTTTAACAGATATTTCCATCTTCTTGAAAAATACCTACTTTTTAAGGGGATGATCAGACCGTCAAACTGAACAACTTTCTCTATGGGACCAACATTATATGGGACAAAAATTTGTTCAATTTCCATACAAAACTGCAAACCTACTCGAGCCAAATGTATGGGACTGCAGATTTTTTTTTGCTATTTCTATGTGTCCCGGAGACCATTTAAGCACCTCCAAAACGGCCTGGGATGCTCCTGTCCTGGAGGAAGGCTTTCGAGGGACAAACTGGTCAGGAAGTTGCTTTCCCGCCAGAGAAGAGACCTCATCTAGCATGAGAAGCCTCACCTTGGCCAATCCAAGGTGAGGCGTGAGGTGGTGGGGTGAGGAGTGTCGACCCATGTCGACACACTTCAAAAAGCTCTTAAAGTAGCCCATTCACAACACCAACACCATTCACCATCCTGCAAGTAGGACTACTCATACATTTTGGTCAAGGTCATCGGACGCCTTGTAGGACTACAACACCATCCACTGTCCAATATTGCTGTAGGACTGCAAGACGGACTACTGTGAATGGGCTCCTTTAGACTCTTGAGCCTTTGAGGCACTATGAGTACTCGGGTGCCGTGTGTCGATTTCCAGTTTGGCTTTCTCTATGAAGCTTACAACAGCCCTGCGCACGTCTTGGTGGCGCAATTCCAGCCAGTGAATAAAACATCTTGACAGAATTGGCGTGCAATTTTCTATAAACGTTCAGCGAAACACAATATATAGTTACATGTTTAACCATGATCTGGCGCTGAAGCCAGGAATGTCTCCGTACGAGGGATCTCCTCAACGGTTAACAGTACTGGCTTTCAATTTTGTTTACATGTTCAGGTTTGATAGCCAAACACATATTACCAAGATCTGGTGCTGAAGCCACGAATGTCTCCGTAAGAGGTTACCTACTCCTAGACGGTAAATAATATTTGCTTGCAATTTTGTTAACACGTTTAGGTTTGATAGCAAAACACAATGTTTAACCATGATCTGGTACTGAAGCCAGGAATGTCAGCGTACGATGGATCTCCTTGACGGTAAATAGCATTTGCTTGCAATTTTGCTAACACGTTCAGGTTTGATAGCTAAACACAATATGTTTAACCATGATCTGGTGCTGAAGCCAGGAATGTCTCCGTACGAGGGTACTCCTCAACGGTAAACAGCATTGGCTTGCCATTTTTGTGTAGTCGTTCAGGTTTGATAGCAAAACACATGTTTAACCAAGATCTGGTTCTGAAGCCAGGAATGTCTCCATACGAGGGATCTCCTTGACGGTAAATAGCATTTGCTTGCAATTTTGTGAACACGTTCAGGTTTAATAGCTAAACACAATATGTTTAACCATGATCTGGTGCTGAAGCCAGGAATGTCTCCGTACGAGGGTACTTCTCAACGGTAAACAGCATTGGCTTGCCATTTTTGTGTACACGTTCAGGTTTGATACCAAAACACATGTTTAACCAAGATCTGCAGCCGTAGCATGCTACACGTGATACGGCTGTATCACGTCTTTATCCCGTTCGTTCGCACGCAAATAGAAAGAGAGAGCGAAGGTGTGATACCGCTATATCATGCTGGCATGCTACCTATATGCTGGTTCTAAAGCCAGGAATGTCTCCGTACGAGGGATCTCCTTGACGGTTAATAGCATTGGCTTGAAATTTTTGTGTAGGTACACGTTCAGGTTAGATATCAAAACACATATTTAGCGCAGATCTGGTGCTGAAGCCAGGAATGTCTTCGTACGAGGGAACTCCTCGACGGTTAACAGCATTGCCATGAAATTTTGTGTGGACGTTCAGTTTTGATAGCAAAACAAACATTTGAACCAAGACCTGGTGCTAAAGCTAGGAATGTCTCCATTCGAGGGAACTCCTCAACTGTTAACTGCATTGGATTGCAACTTTGTGTACACGCTGAGGTTTGATAGCAAAACACACATTTAACCAAGATTTGGTGCTGAAGCTAGGAATGATTCCGTATACGAGGGAACTCCTCGAAATTTAACAGCATTTACTTGACATTTTATGTACTCGTTCAGGTTTGATAGCAAAACAAACATTTCTCTACAGTCTTTTATGTATATAATTCAACAAGCATTGTTCCATATAATATTACCTACCTATAGGTATGTTAAGTAGGTATCTATAGAAATTGTAGATCAAAATGTCAAATTATGAATTATGATTAAGTAATGGGTTTTTTGTTACAACCGGTACAGAACTAAAAAGTGTTCATCGAGACGAATTAAATGAGTCCAAACACGAGTGTTCTGCGACAATGAGGAGTTTTCTGTCAGCTACTCAAACGTAGTTCATTATACCGGCGATAGATGGCTTTGACCAGAGAGGGGTCCGAAGATGAAAAATTTAGGCTAAAAATACAAAAAACCCGACTGCATAAAAAACTATTAACTGAAAAGATAAAAACAAGCTCCTTAAATCAGCTATAATAACTTTGCTTGAGCAAATTAATACAATTTGAATGTTATTCCTTATTACGTAGGTATCGCAAACGGGGACAAAGAAAAATGACCTATTTGTTGGTTATTGGTTTGTCCCCGCCTGCAATACCTACCTAATAAGTAATAACATTCAAATTGTATTAATAATTTAGTTTATTTCATACTTTTTAGTCTTGTGTCAAAATGGTTGCATAAAAATACTATAATATATATATAATTGGAATCTGCTCTTCACCAGCTTTCATTTGATACCCATATTGTATTTTTTTACGAAAAAAATTTTATTGTCCCCCCTCTCTTTTTTAATTCGCATACGCCACATTAAAATAATGTTCCCTATGTCACTCTCACGATTTTTACGAATCTAACGACACCTCCTATGTTAAAATCCATCAAGCCGTTTAGGCTGTAGGGCGTGCCAAAGAAATAGACATACAAACATACATACATACATACATACATACGCTCGAAAAACATAACCCTCCTTCTGTCGCAGTCGGGTAAAAAGTAAACAACAATGCATGTCACTGAGACACACAGACGCATCCGTTGCCGAAATATATGGTAATATTTTGCTGCTTACTTAAAAACACAAATTCTTACTAGTATTTTATTTGTATTTTATCTGCAAGGTCACTCGCCCCCGTCTCGTCAACGCCATCTATCGAGCCATTAGGAACTACTTTTTCTTTTTTAATGGCTTTCTGAAAATCCCTCATTAATCGAGGAGATCCCTTGACCACCTTCCGTCGCCATCATCCAACATCAGACCCTCGAACTATCCAGAATAAAATGAGCTCGTAATTTTTATCGCTGTGCGGATAGCACTTTGCTGCAAACATCCCGATTTTTTTCAGTAAGTATGTGCGTAACTTATATAATTTTTCACATAGGAAGATTCGTGAAACTAGCAATTTTCGTAGTTAGTGTACCGTGATACAGCGCTATCACACCTTCGCTCTCTTTCTATTTGCGTGCGAACGAACGAGATCGTATCACGTGTAGCATACTACGAGTGATCCTATATGAATCGCTCGTATAAAAATCGCAGTGCGGACAAGCCCTAAAATGGGATATGAACAATTTGAAAACCTACAACTTCGACCGTTAAAATTTTCAAAAGGAGCTAGATTATTATAGACCACTAATTTTTAATTAGTAACGAAACTTGAATACACCCTGTATTCAGACCGTGAATCTAGGAATATACATACTAGGTACTCTCTACTCAGTAAATTGCCCTTTTCTATATAGATCTAGACCGAACACTGACGAAGGATCGCAGGCATCGACACGGGCGTGTGCTCGAACATGCTCGGGAGTGCTCGCTTCGCCGCGAGCATACTCGAACATAAGCCACAAGGATTTAATCCCTTGAAAGCTATTTTCAACTCTATTTCAATGCAAATAGAGTTAATTATCATTATCAATGAGGAGTTTTCTGAGAGCTACTCAAACGTATTTCGTCATACCGGCGATAGATGGCGTTGACAAGAGAGGGGTCCGAAACGAAAATTTTAGGCTAAAAAGTAAACAAAAATGCATGTCACTGAGTCAGACGCATCCGCTGACGAAATATATGCTCATATTTTGCCGCTTACTTAAAAACACAAGTTCATACTATTTTATTTGTATTTTATTATCTGCAAGGTCGCTCGCCCCTGTCTCGTCAACGCCATCTATTGAGCCATTAGGAACTACTTTTTCTTTTTTAATGGCTTTCTGAAAATCCCTCATTGAATGAATTAAAACTGCTCGCGCATGAACAGTTCTACGCTAGGCGTGCGCTGACGCATGGTGTAGGGACCTGCGGAACGTTCCGCGCCGGACGTTCGGTTGAGTACGCGTCTACTAGAAAAAATTACTCGTTATGGCGCGTACTGGTGTGTCGCCGGTATAGGGAAAAGCGTTGAGCGTGTATTCAACCGAATGTTCGGCGCGGAACGTTCCGCAGGTGTGTCCCTACACTTACTCAGTCCAGCACGGCCAGCATGCCACCCACGACAAAGCGTTTAAACGAGAAAAACGTCATGCGCGCTCTTTTTGGCGTACGTAAAATAATAAAGATGGAGGCACGTTTCGATTTTTGTCGTTTTCTCGACGGGGCATGCTAGAGGCGCAAACGTGACATGCATGCATGATACATGAAATTAGAAACAAATATCAATTCTTACATTATAATTCGATATAACTATCTTCTGTCGAGGAATAACAGGTATCATTAACATAATAATTCCATGAGATAACATAAAACAAGATCGTCCGTCATTAATTAATTATACTAGTCAAAACTTGATTAATTATCATAATTAATAAGTAATACTTATGTCAACACTAAATTCAAAACATTCCACAAAATGCATTTCATTTTTAATCAAGTAAAATTTGTAACAAGTCTGTTTGAAATCACAAATCATTTCCTCACTCTGGGATCGTTATACATAAAGTAATCAAATATTAAGTAAGTATTATCCAGATTGCATGATTACCATACATCATTCTTCAATATCACAGCACTAGTAAAGATTGTGGTGTTGTCAAAAATATTTACAATATAAATTGCATGAGTACACCACAGTAAAAGAACCCAGAGATAAGTTTTGAGACTCTGAAAGAGCAGTCAATATTTTTTTACGCATTAAATGTAATTTAAACATATCCTTATGTACCCTAAACTAGACATGTTAATGCTTATCTACGTTGGCGGCGCTTTTTCTTGTTCGCGCGAACTTGGTTTTCATTTTGAGGGAGACCGTTGGACGGCCCGCTAGAAGGCTGCGGCGGGACGGGCGGCGGTGCGACCGGCTGTGCTACCGAGAGCGTTATCATTTGATGTGGCCTAGAAGCGCTCGAAACTGGGCCGTTCTGTCTCGGGATGGCAGGCGGGGCCGGGGCGGGAGCGGGGGCGGATGCGGGCGGGGCGCGGGGCGCCTCGGCCGGCGCCAGCAGGGCGGCCCTCACGCGCTGCCGGAGACGCTTGCGAGCACTACGGGACAAGCCCAGACCCTCTCCATTGTTCTGATTATGCTGCGATTGCTGCGCCTGGGATGAGGCCGAGGGTCGATCGGCCGATGCTGCGTTTTGCCTAGGCGCGTTATCGATTCTGGCTTGAAGTTCAGCTTCGGATCGTACAAGGGCATTGGCTTCGCGGCCGAGAGTGGCGAACGCGCGGGACAGTCTCGCGACGTCATTCTGCAGGTCGTGTAGGAACGGCTCTAGGTTCTGGGCGACGGGAGCGCGCGCGTTCTCTCGGGCGATGCCACGGCTGGCGACCCGCAGGACCATGCGGGGCGGCACCTGGTGCGCGAGCTGGTCGGCCGGGGAGCGCCGCACCGACAGCTTGGCGCTGATGGACGTGGGCGCCGTGATGGCGCGCGCGTCTTGCCCGCTCAGAGACAAGCAGCGACCGCGCTTCTTCAGTGTACCTTCGCATGTTCTCACCGACCAAGCCTAAAATATCAAACAAGAATTTTAGCTACCGACCCCAAATATTATTCGCAAGCTCTTATTTAGTTTCATCCTTCAATGAATAATTCAAATTTTGCAAATAAATGTTAACTGCTTCTAGTATTTGTGCGTGATATTTTTAAAACCTATGCACAAATTGTAATAGCAATAATGGCTCAAGAAATTTTGGTGCATATGAATTCCACCAAACCGAATTGGGGTACGAGCACGGACGAAACTAGTGTATTATTTATTATTTATTTGATTTTATTTATTTTTGTAAGTATTTATTTGTATTATTTTTGGAAGACCGATAGCACAATGCAATACATTAAACAGTATCAGTGTGGGTCTATTAAGCTCTTCTTAAGGCATAGGGTTGCTTTAAAAAAAAAAAATGTTTAAACAGAAAAAAAATTCTGAAATCATACTTACACAATCAGAAAAGATAGCTTCACGATCATTTCCAGACACAGTGACAGTATATGAAAATTCATGTGCGACCCATGGAGCCGAGACCATTGTGAGCCATGCACACACAGAGTCATCTGAAAAAATAATATAACTTTAAGCAGTTGCGCTATAAACATTACAATCATCGAGAAATATGTCACGCAGCAGTAATTTTATCATCAACGCTAAAATAAATGGTCCACTCAATACTCACTACTAATTTCAATTGTCAAAAAGAAAACACCCATGTCAGCAATTCGCACAGCAGTCACTATTCTACCGGAAACAGTTGAAAACTGCCACGCTTGTAAATACTCTCCATTTTCTGAACGACCCTGAAAAATGATAATAAAATACATTAAAAGCTGACCCACATTTGGTACGTACGGTGTGGTGGACCATTGACTTTACATGCGGACATACAGAGGATACTGATCATGATTGATGACTTTAAATCATGTTAAATGCGTATAAAACTCAATTTGTTTACATCATCAAATGTATCATTGTTCAATTATTTATACTAGAATTGAATTAAAAAAAAAGTTTTAAATACAAATGAGCGTTTTTCTTTTTGTTTTCTAGGGGATCGATAGATGGCGCTACGGTCTGTACGAAGAAACGTCAACATTTCAAAAAGTGTTTCTTTAAAATAGTAAAGAGTGAAAAGATGATCAAGAAGATGCCAACGCATCTTTTAATGACATATTTCATTATTTACTAATAATTTTAATCGAAAATTCTAAACTTTTACGCCTGACATGGCTGAATGGGCTCGATCCCTTGGCATTAAAAAAAAAAGGCAGGCACAGACTTGACCAGATTTTGACAGGATCTCGCTTACGGCTCTATGGGGCGATAAACATGTCATCTGTCGAGTTTTTTGGGAACTAAATTTAAAAAAGAAAAGAAAAACGCTCATTCTAAAATACATGTAAAATAGAATAAAATACAACAATGTATATAGAATTTACTCTGTCGTATTTTGTGTAGTATCTACGTTGTAGATACAAATAATGCCTGAAGAAAAAAAAATATTAATAAAAAATAAATGAAATAGAGTCAATGAATATTATAATAATTACCTCAATAAGTTCAGGTGAATGAAAGTAACGTAGATGATTCAGCAAACGAGCGGCGGGTAGTCTTACTCCATTTTTACAACAGAGACAGCGGAAGACACCTTTGCATGCTAGAGGGACCCGAGTAGCAGAATCCTGGAAAAATTATATGATTACTAGCGACCCGCCCCGGCTTCGCACGGATGCAATGCACATATAAACCTTCCTCTTGAATCACTCTATCTATTAAAAAAAACCGCATCAAAATCCGTTGCGTAGTTTCAAAGATTTAAGCATACAAAGGGGCATAGGGACAGAGAAAGCGACTTTGTTTTATACTATGTAGTGATGAGACCTTACAATTATTATGGGTAGCAACAATAAGCTATTCATTCCACCTCAACCATCTGACTGGAATGGATGCAAAAAGCACAGGACTGAGCGAGATCACATCACATGTTTTGGGAGAGGAGAGCCCTATGTCCAGCGAAGAATTAGTACAGGCTGATGATATGTTTAAAACAGTGAGTATAATTTTTTATTGACTCATCATGTGATTGTATTGAATATAACGAATTTCTATGAGCTTGGATAAGAAAAGAAGTCAATACTAAACCAAAACGCACAAAGAAGTCGATACGAAATTCTTATCATGTCGATTTTTTCAAGGTTAGTGAAGCTTGTGTCGTATAAGCGTTTTTAATACGATATCGATAGAGTAAATGTTTCGAAAATGACACTTTTTATAACATTAATTTGGTGTTATCCAAATGATCTCTCACATGAACTTATTAGAAAGACCGGACTGAGCACTTATGGGTCAAATGCTTGGGAAGAAAAACTAGAGACTTGTGTAGTAGTACCAGGTTTATATGTCTGACTGCATAGCTAGCATGCCGCAGTGATACAGCGCTATCACACTTCGCTCTTCGCTCCCTTTCTATTAGCGTGCGAACGAACGAGATATAAGACGTGATACAGCCGTATCAAGTGTTGCATACTACCAGTGCAGATGTACCAGCGCAAATGACGAATTTTAAAAGCGCGCAAAGCTATATTGAACAATCATGATGTGCCGCTTTCAATCCCTTGCCGCTATTGGCTAACTGTTTTCGCTGCTATCCGATTTTCCACCTTTTGATTACTAAACGACTTTGAGTTTTGACGGGGACTCAGGTCTGCTCTGCGCAAACCAAGATTGACGAGCAGAATTATTTTCCTGTATGGGTAGCATGACATCGTAATACAGCGCTATCACACCTCCGCTCTCTTTCTATTTGCGCGCGAACGAACGAGACAAAAGCAGGTACAGCGTGATACAGCCGTATCGCGTGTAGCGTGCTACGAGTGCTGGTCGTACTGTTTCTCTTTCTAACTGTATTGCGTTGCAAAACACAGTTTTACGAACGTGTCAATTCTCAAGTACGTTCGACGCGGTACTTTAGGTTTTATCGTGATTATTTTTCTTTCACAACAATCTGTCATTACTTCCTCCAGTCTTTGTTCTAGCTTCTATTCTATTCTTATCTTAAAGTTGTTTGTGGCACCATTTGTAGTGTTGATGATTTTGTCAATATCTAGTTTAAATAGGTAGCAAAAGTGCTGGATGTTGTACAGAAAAAAAGTATTTTGGTGACCTCAAGAATTGTTTTATGCACAACAACACACACTTGAGCCACAATCTTCTTATCGGGTGGGCAAGCCCTGGTGTCATAGTTTATTCAAACCGCCTTACGGCCTGAGCCACAATTAAATGGTAGAAGCCCGTGGAAAGCCGGAGAGCAAGAGTCTGCCCAGTAACAGTCACAGTCTTGCAACGTGAAACCTAGTTTCATGATTACTCTATTGAATTAAAATCACAAAGTACTTACAACTGAAACACGATTATTTTCTTCATCGGCAACATTTTCGTTGTCATTTTCAGCTTCTTCTTCTACATCTGGAGCGGTGTTCTCTGTAGAGATCGAACTAGTCGTCACCTTTCCACCTAGTTTCTGGTAAATATGACATGGATTAGATTACACACAAACTGGCACAAGCTTTAGATCCTTCACACACTTGTTTAAATATTGTATTTAGTTCAGCAAACATTGATTTTGTTAAGTTTACATCTTCAGTAAAATTCATGTGTTGCTGAATGAAATCCGATTGAACCTAAAGATGAGTAGGGCCAGCACGTCACGCACGACAAAACGCCATCATGCGCGCTTAAGTTGACATGCGTAATCTAACAAGGACAGAGCCACAACTCGGCTCACTCGAACCGTTCACATTTTCTCGAGGGTGGTATGCTTGGCGCACCGTCCGTCCTCTGAAGAAATGCTTAACAATTGCTTCCTCTGAAGCAATGCTTAACAATTGCTTCCTCTGAAGCAATGCTTAACAATTGCTATGTCACATTAATGTACAAGTAAATACCATACCAGTAAGCAACTTTAAAATTCTTGATCAAGCAGTATCTCAGTTTACTAGCAAGAATTTATTGCTGTTTAGACTGCAAATATTTATCTATAAATATGGACAGAAGGCTGATACTTAGTAGCCAAATATTCAGACATAAAGATGATGTAAAGAATTAGTTTAAATAGCCTACATAAATCTTATTCTTATTACCTAACATTTTTTACTATCACATTTTGAAATATGAAATAATAAGTTATAACCTGTAGGATCCCACTGCAGGCCAACGGCCTCCTCTAAATAAATGTGAGAGGAAGTGGACCATACTCCACCATGTCGGCCCAGTGCGGAACATAAAATATAACAGTTAAATATAATACTTACAAAAGCTCGTAATTTTCTAACATTAGAAATTAGCTCTTCCATGGCATAGTTGCGTGTACCAAAGAACAGTGCTCGGCATACGGGGCACATGTCAAGGCGTTTCTTGCACCGACCACAAACGTGGTGCCCCTCATTGCACTGGAAGATCTGGCCCGAAGGGATCTCATAACATACAGGACATTGTAGTAGATCATCTAGGTCCGGCAACGCATCAGCCTGAAACATATTATTTAATAATTAATTAATTAAATCTTAGCCAATATAACTATGGACGATTTACGCGTGTAATTCTACTAACACACTTTTCTACCACTTTTTGTGGCCGATGTTTTTTGGGGGCGAGGTAGCACAAGACCTGCAACTTTGAATTTTAATCCATAACTTTAGATTCTAATTTTTATTGTTAAGAATTGTCGTCTCGTGAGAACCCCGAACGCGAATAATTTGAAATTATTGTTCCGCAATTATAGACTGTCTCGTTTAGTGATAAGGTTCAAAATTGTATGCAAATGCACATTACCAAGTGATCTTGTAACATGGCAGAGGGAAAATGCTACCGCAAGGCTGATCCCTAGTTATATTGTCTAAGAACTAAACAGGTCAAACCATAATGTTTTCCCTTTAACCTCCTGAAGCCCAAACTAAATGTTGGCCTTTATATTTATTCCTATATTTGGCTTGAATACTTCCAGCCTTGAACTTTTTTTTGCTAAAAATTCATTCATTCATATTAGATTTATTCTTCCACTTACTAACTTATATGCTTAAAATTGGTTGTTGGGCCTTAAATCTTATTTTGTTATAAATTGTATTAAAAAATTATCATTTTCCAACTAGGCTAGGCTGTGATATAAAAATCTTAAAATACCTAAGTATATTTTTATCAGTCTGTATTACATTACTACTTGATAAGTGCAAAATAGAGACTACAATGATAAATAAAACTGTCTGGCCGGAAAGACTTATCTCATCTTCTCATCGATTTTTAGTAATGCTCCATTTACACCCCCACAAGTACAGTAGAAAGTTAACTTGTGAGCTTGGGAGTTAAGTAGAAACCATCATTTGAACAATGGTTTCTAGTTAACCTCTCCCTTGTATTTACAAGGGTAAATAAGCTGGTCCCTTTAGAAGGACCAAATTTTGTCGTCTTAAAGGTAGACATTTATAGTCAGTTGCAGAAACGTTCATTAAAGTTAATCCTCCATTAAATCTCTTGTTGTCACTTTTAGTCTTGTTGACGTAGTAAAAGCTAGCAAGAGATTTAATGGAGGATTAAGAGCCAATGAGTTTCTGCAACAATAGACAGGTAAACCCTGCATTTTCCTTTAACAACCTAATGACAGTAATACCTCAACCTTCCATTTCTAACTTCATAGATACAAGTTAATGGACATTTTTATTTTATTCTAGTGTTTACCCGCGACTTCGTCCGCTCAAATTATATAGGGTCATTTTTAATTAGTTGGCAAAACTCAACCAGGGCATTTGTTAATGATAACAGATTGCATTATCAATGTTTATAATTGGTATTGAATTTGATGATTTACAAAATTATTATTATCGTACGTATCGTATGCAGTGCGCGGCCGGCGGGCGAACATTGACCTCAGAATCATATGATCGAGAGGGGGGTCATTGCTACGCAATTGTACTCAGAAACAGATACCAAATGCGTTTCTTAAGTTTCGCCCAGATTTTAAATCAGACCATAAACAACAAAGTTGTCAAACAAAAAAGTTTCATCACAATCGGTTCATTAGTGTTTGGGTGATGCTCGAACAAACAAACAAACAGACAGACAGACAACATTTCTAAAAAAGGTTGATTTCGAGTCAGGGATACCTAAAAACCATATTGTAATCTTTTTTTTGTAAATATCTTCAATGTACACTTCAGTTAAAGTTTTATAATAGTTTATTTAGATTAGATGAAAAACTGTAATTTTGATCAAGATTATAGAGCTTAATACAAAAACAGATTGGGCACTTGTGTTTCAAGATAAACTCTAGTCTCTCTCTGGTATCTCTTTCATACTGGAGTGCTAGACTGTGTAAACGAGACAAAATCCCTAGTAGGTAGGTACAATAGCTAGTTCTCTAGTATGTTCCAATGCCAAACTTTAGGTGTTTTTTTTTATAAAGAAATATGATGAACAGACTGTAAACTTATATACGTTACGTACATGGGGTGCTTCAGACCATCAAACTGAACAACTTTTACTATGGGACCCACATTGAAATACCAAAGAAAAAGTCAGCTGTTTTATACATATTGGTTGAGTAGCTAAGCTACTGACATTTTCTATGAAACAGCAGATTAGTTTTTTCTCGAATTCGATTGGCTTTATAGCTAAATTAGGTCTGAAGCACCCTGTTTGATATGTACAGTCAGCAGCAAAAAGATTTATGCCTCCTCATGCAAAAGATGTATATACACTTTAGTACTAGGCGTAGTACTAAAGTGGATACATCTTTATGCTACGACGTAGTAAAATTGCATACATCTCTTTGCTGCTGACTGTAACACAATTAAACCCTGTATTTTCCTTTAACAACCTAGTGACTTTAGATTTTCTAACTTCATAGCTTCGTAACGCCCAGGCTTTAGCGACCCAACATTATATACCAGCCCACATGCCTTTATATCTTGGGCGGGTATCACAATGTAGCTGGATACCTTTTAAAAGGCATCTGAGCGTTATGAGGTTAAATACAAGATAGTAGGTGTTTTTATTTTTTATTTACGAAGCATTACCTAGAAAGATTGTTTATCTTATTTTCCTGGATATCATATAAATTAAATACGCAACCGCTTAGGAGCGGCGTTAGCACTGCAGGAGTTATTAGGATAACTCCTGCAGTGCTAGCATGATTAGTCGCCTGACGCGCGCCTGGGGGTTTGAAAACCATACCCGCACCTGTCATTTATCCCGCGATGGTGAGCATGATTTGACAGCTCGTTAGCCACTCTACCAAGAGAAAGCAAAGTCGCGGCCCGGGTTCGCTGGGTTACCATACGGTTAAATCGATCAATTTGAATAGGGTATCGCCGAATCGGTGATTAGAGCTGCCCCAAAATCATTCGTTCTTTTACCTATTTCGTTGCGTAAACGTAGAGCCACAAACTCTACCGAACGGTGATCATGCTCGCATTTGTAGACTAGAGTCTACGAATGACAGTTGGGCGCTCGCGTCATCGTAAGTCGCGCGCATCATGTTAGCTACTGTAGAGTCAGAGGCGAAGCCGCGCCAAAATAGAGATATGGTATAGAGAGACTCGAAGTCGTGGGGTATCATGCTAGCCCTGCTGTTGATGACAATTTATTTTTGCTTTCCATCTGTCACCATGTAAGTATGTGTAATGAATTCAAGAGACACAAGAAATGACAAGGTCATGTAATGTTGCAATATGGAAGTCACTAGTTAGAAAATGTTTTGGGGAGTTACAAATGATTTGCAACTATAAATTTGTTTTCAAGAAGATGCAAGGTTTTGTAACAAACTTCCATAAGGTCATTATGTAGGAAAATAATGTAGGTAAAGGCCAAATAGTGGAATGTATAAATTTTTTTGTTTTTTTGTGTAGACTCCAAAATTACATGCAGGGACCCTAGAATACACTCTGACCTACAAATACATCCGTTATGATTACGAACAGCGTGGTTTTGTGGAATTTTATTGGAGGTAGATCTCACAAATTGATTCTAGCAGTTCCAGGTAGGCCCAACAATGAAAAAAAAAAAGATATTTGTAGAACAAGTAGGTGTAACATCTCAAATAGTATCCGAAAAACAGTACGCAGGGTTGGCAATACGGGGATGAACCATGCTCGAGAAACACAAAGGTATTTAAACAAAAAAATATCGACCAACCGACAAGGTTGAACAATGGAAGTTAGATATCCAGATAGGAGCTTTATACAAACCTTGACCTCTGCCATCACGAAACGTTTCTGCAAAGACTATAATACTATTTAAATTTCTTTCAATTCCCAATACGCAGTAATGTAAAATAAGGAAATGATGCACAGCTGTCGATTTTACAAATGGCGTCGACGTCTCCGTTCCGTCCTCCTTCGTTTTGATTTTGAAAGATGGCGAGGAATGAATGAGTGAGTGAAAGAGCGGAACGCGGAAAGAGAAATCGTAGTGATGTGTTTATCTGAATCACAAAGTACTGAGATGAATCAGTTCAGTGAAATATGATGGTGTATGGGTCGTAAGCAGGAAAAGTTTTCCGCGATTTTAGCACAGTAAAGCTGCGGATGGTTCACCTCTTTCCTGTAGACTTCTCTGCGTTTCCTTGTCTTCGTGTCAAAAAAAGCGTCAAAACGTCGAACTGAGAAAACTTTACTAAACACAACGGCTGTATGGGCCTGATCCCTTTGCTTTGAAATTAACCAAAAAAAAATCTGTGTGTCAACTGTCAGTGTCAAAGCTTTTTTTTTTTTTTCATTTTATTTACTAGCCTGGTTACTAGACCTTTTGGCTAAATCTTATTTTATTTTTATATTTCTTCTGTTTTCACATTAAAACGTTGGTATTCGACGTTTTGATGGTTCTTTGGAGTTTTTGGAGGCAATCGAAAGACGCAGGAAAAGCAGAGAAGTCCACAGGAAAGAGGTGAACCGACCGCTTTGCCGCGCTAAAATCACGGAACACTTTTCCTGTTTACGACCAATGCACCATCATATTTCACTGAACTATATATTGTTCACTTGCACGACACTTTGTTACGC
Organism: Agonopterix heracliana; assembly: GCA_963693445.1. Taxonomy (NCBI): domain Eukaryota; kingdom Metazoa; phylum Arthropoda; class Insecta; order Lepidoptera; family Depressariidae; genus Agonopterix; species Agonopterix heracliana. Next base: position 12,207,763 of record OY856308.1, on the reverse strand, counting down.
AAAACAACACCAATTTTACGAACCAAAACTCACTATAAACAATAAAAATTCGATGAAATATAAGGACTCCAAACGTCAGCTACCAAAGCCCGCCAAAAACTCTGTCAGTATGTGTGTGTACAGTCTGTCAAGAAAGTCATGAAAAGAATGTTCACGGAACTAATCATTTGGAGTCACGTTGCAGGGTTTGCCTCGAAAACTTGTCTCTCGTGTGGTGTTCGCGCGGTTCGCGTCTCAGCCTGCCACGAGGCTCCAAAATCCTTCTCAGTTGTGTTCTTATTCTTACTCAAAAACAATCTTCGAGATTGGATAGACACTCCCTCAAACTACTTGACACTGGCGAAATCTAACAAGGAAACGCCATTAAATAAAAATAGAATAGAATAGAATAGAACATAGACGAAATTTTTTTCGCTTACGCTAGTAGACCGAATATCAGTGTAACCGGGTATGAGATAGCGAATTTTATGAAGTGACATCTCGGAGTCAGGCGGTTGTCCCATACAATTTATATGAAGTGACATTTTGGAGTCAGATGGCCGAAGTACAAAAAAGTGGATACGTCGATAAGGACAGCAATAAGTAGCGGTCTCCTTTTTTAACTAGAGCGAATTTGCTATGTGCATCTCTTACTGAGTGATATGACAAGACACGTGCTTCCTTCTCGTAGAAAGAGAAGGCGCTAGAAGGAAGCACGTGTCTTGTCATATTCACTCAGTAAGAGATGCACATAGCAATTTCGCTCTAGTTAAAAAAGGAGATCGCTACCTTATTGCTGTCCTTATTGACGTAACCACTTTTGACCTGACTCCAAGTTGTCACTTCATATAAATTGTATAGGATTTTACCTGACTCCAAGTTGTCACTTCATATAAATTCGCTATCTCATACCCGGTTACACTGATATTCGGTCTACCAGCGTAAGCGAAAAATTCTTTGTCTATGTTCCTTCTAGTGCCTTCTCTTTCTACGGAATAGAACTAATCATTTTTTTATTTTTTTTTTTATATTTACTAGCCTGGTTACAAGACCTTTAGGCTAAATCTTATTTTATTTCAATTTAAGTCTTAATTTAATTAAAAAAAGTTTTTAAAATTCCATCACTTTAGTATGGTGGTGTTGCCAGGTTATGCTTGATTTTGACGTTCTTGCGTGGAGGCAGCGCCCTCATTTTTTTTCAAGACTTTTTTGACAGACTGTACAGTGTACTAGTTACTACCGACCGTAGAAAGAGAAGGAACTAGAAGCAAGCACGTGTCTTGTCATATCACTCAGGGGTGCGTTCAGAACCTACGCCCAGAGTGCGCCTAGAGTGCACTCCGAGTGCAACTTTTCGCCCTAACACCGTTCCGAGGCTCGGTGAAAAGCGAGTTACCCATAAGAGCGAGCGAGAAGTACAACCGCACCCAAAGGTTCTGAACGCAGCTCAGTAAGAGATGCACATAGCAAATTCGCTCTAGTTAAAAAAAGAGATCGCTACTTATTGCTGTCCTTATCGACGTAGCCACTTTTTTGTTCTACGACTACTGTCTGACTCCGGAGTCAGACATCTATTTTCATACAAATTGTATAGGATTTTATGACTATCGCTGTCTCATACGCGGTTACACTGATGTTTCGTCTATCAGCGTAAGCGAAAAATACTTCGCCTATGCTACCGACTGTCATTCATTACCATTGGCAAACTTCAAACTTGATTATTTTGAATCATCAAATTCATCAATAATAAGTTAATTATTGTTACAATAAAATGGAATTCAGCTTTTTATTTATCTTCTTGATCTCCGCAAAGTGTAAGTATTAAATTCAACAATACGTTGTTAACATAAAGTGTAAATTTTATTTTGATCGCCTACGTTTGTAGTTGAAATTACATTGAAAATCGTGGAAATCTTCGCGATTTTCGACTCCTCTACTAACACTTAATCATTCATCATCATTTTTAGTGATTTTGCAATTGTGTACCACTAACGTATTGTCTTTTGTGTACGATTTTCAGTGATTTGTGGAGAAAGACTTCATGAACAGATATACTCATCCATAGAGGGAGGGGCAGCTTGTTTCAGACGTCTGAACGGCACACATCAAGCTGGATGCTCCTGTAAGTATGCATATAGCTTAGAAAAAGTATGTCTAGATTGAGCCTCACGCTTCTACCATATAAAATAAAATGGGCCAACTTTCTTAGATTGGTGTGCGTGAGGCCTCATACAAATTATGTCTGTGTGTGTTTGACGGCCCGACAGCACAGTCTGTAGTGAACCTGCCTGCTGTGCCGGGGGTCGCGGGTTCGAATCCCGTAAGGGACAAATATTTGTATGACAAATATGAATATTTGTACCCGAGTCATGGATGTTTGTATCTATATATTATGTATTCTATATTGTTGTCTAGTTATCATAATACATGTCCAGGCTAGATTCTGGAACTTTAAATGTGACTAGATAATTTGTGTGAAAAGAGATATTTATTTATTTATTTATATGGATAGGGTTCAGTCAGAGGCCAGTGCTGGTTGCAATTTTTGTTGAAAAAAATGACATAGGTATTCTCAAGGAGTCACTTTTCAGGTTCTGACACGAGCACTTGTCTCGCGTGGTGTTTCTCTTACTGTTCTTGGTCAAAAACAATCCCTGAGATTGGTATCTCCCAACTACTTGACTTGACACTAACGGAAATGCAGTGCTAACTCACGCAAAAGTCTTAATTATAAATAGAATAGGTATTGTCAAAATACCCAAGCACATACACACACCCACTTTTGTTGCGGGGGGGTATTTTTCTAGAAATATTAAATGTCCCCACATTTAATTTAATATTCATGTAAAACAATGAAAAAGTAAGTCTGTAATCACTTTTCCATACAAATATTGGATTTCGGGGAGGGGGGGGGGGGAGGGGGGTTAATCCCACCTATCCCCCCCACCTGGCTATGTGCCTGAAAAAGTTTGGTTACAAAGCTGTTGTGTCTTCCGAGCTTGCCACATGCATGGTGTCCCATCCCATACAAATGAAATTTTAGTTTAAAAATTGCAATATATGGCGTTATGGTATCGATTTGTAATTAATGTTTACGTAAACGTGTAAATTGTTACTAAAAGTACATGATCTGACTACAAAAAAATCTCATGAGCCTCAGAAAATCAAGCAATTTACTTTGCCCGAAGACTGCCCGAGTTACGGCAGTCGGGTTTCATTGTTTGACGTTGGGCATCTGTACTGTATAGTATTATATAATCTGTGCCACATGGCTCCACAAATCATAAAACAATCTTGAGATTACAATACTCCCACAAACTACTTCACATTAGCAGAATTGTAGTTCTGAGCATAAACTACTGGCCATTAGTGGCCATTATCTTAAATACAGGGTGTAATGATAAGTATCATTAGCCTTTAAACCACAGACTATACCCATCAAACTGAACAACTTTTACCATTGGAGCAAACCTGTCAGAACAACAACAAAATCAGCTGTTTCATACGTTTGAGTCGAGTAGGCATTTCATTTTACTATGGAACAACATCTTTTGTCGTTCTGACAGGTTTACTCCAATAGTAAAAGTTGTTCAGTTTGATGGGTAGAGCAGCATGAGCATATATGCTCACGACTATATTCCCCGAAGGGGTAGTCAGAGATATTCTGAAACCTCAGAACATCCACATTTCACTAGTAGTACCGAAACTATGTCCAGTGTGACGGGGAGTGAACCCGTCGCCACTTGTAATGGACAGTTAGTGGGTACAATACATGCCTCGAAAATCGAAATTTAAGCATGCAGGTTTCCTCACGATGTTTTCCTTCACCGAAAAGCCAGAACTGTTACAAACCTGTGATGTGTAGAGTATGAAGTTTAAAGGTTAAGGTTATCTTCGTAATTATATTATAAATTGTAAATACTATTTGATACGCGCAATCTAGATTTTCTAAGCTATTTTTCTATATATAAAACATTACTTTTATTAATAGCGTCTACGAGTGTTCTACGACATAGTTTTGTATGGACGGAAACCACCTTAATGATACTTTTCTTTACACCCTTATAAATAATAACAATATTTCAGCTTCAAACAAAGGTGCGGTGGGAGTAGTGCATATGATAAGTAACGTAAGCGATGCGGAGTGGCTGGCACACAAGTCTTCGGCCGGACCTTACATGGCCGTCGTCAGCACGGCACAGTTTCACAATGTTGTTGAAATACTGATGGGATACCCTGACAATGTCGCCGGTGTTTTGCTCTATGACAGTGCTACAGAAAAGTGAGTTCATATTTTAAGTTTTTCAGAGTTATATATGGTCATTGTTGCAAAGCCTTAACAACTGGCACGCATTTCGGCCATTTATGGAAAATGTATTTTTCTTTGCTACTGGCTTTGCGATGCGTTATTTGATTGTATTGTCTTTTATATCTATCTATATGTAGTGAAATTCAGTGGCCTACAGTCTTAGACCATATAACTAGGGACCAGCCTTGCGTCAGCAATCCTCTCAGTCAAGTTACATGGCCAATTTACCATGTCCATTTACATACAATTTTAAACCTTACGAGACAGCCTCTAATTGCAGAACAATAACTTCAAAATAGTCTCGTTTGTGGTTCTCACGATACTACTTTTAACCAAATTAAAGATTGAAAAATTTGTCTCGGGCGGGACTTGAATCCACGCTCTTCCAAACGGGGGAAACGTGCTAACCAATTACACCACCGAGCCCACTACCCAGAGAACGAAATTTTCAATCTGTTACGTCTTAAGGGGACGTTTTTCAATCTTTAATTTGATTCGAAATTTATGGCTGTAACATGTTTATAATCAATAATAAATTACTACTTTTAACAATCAAAATTAGAATCTCTTTAGATTCTCCATTACTTTTAATGGAATAAAATTCAAAGTTGCGGATTTCATGAGTGTTTTGCGCGTACGAAGATACGAAGTCACATGCGTCACTAGTAAACTAAAAAATCCTTTTATGACATAAATAAAATAGTACGGTCAGAGGGTACATCATACATAACATGTGAACTCAGCCCATTTCTCACCTCCGTCCGATACAATATAATAAATTGTATTATTCTTTATATGCACATCAAAACCATACAAACTGAAAATAAAATGTAATGTTACAGAGCACATAATTTTACTCAAGAATCAAGATGTCCAAATGAGTATTCATCTGGACCTGGAAGCAAATGCTCCTCATCACAGGCCGGTGGTATTGTTTGGAATGAAGCAGGCACTGGACTTCTACGGAGAGATATACCATTTCCTATATTTTACTTGCCGAAATCAAGATCAGAGGAAATTGATAAGATAGAACAGTGTTATAAGAGGTAAGGCAAACATCGTAAAACAAAAAACCGGCCAAGTGCGAGTGGGACTCGCCCACGGAGGGTTGCATACGACCATAGACTTAAACTCTAGCGATAGACTTGCCCTTCCATAGAAGCAACATGTTCCACTTGAATGAGGTGTACGCACCTGATTGATGTTCCCGAGTTAACTTCGTCACTATGGCAATGACAGACCGCAATGTGTCATTTTGTGTTGTTTTGTGTGACATGTTGTTTGTTTGAACGAGCTTGTCTATCGCTAGAGTAATATGTCTATGCATACGACCATACAATATTACCAAAAATTTTGTTTTCTCCGGGATCTTTAGCGCAAGCACACACTTGACCGGTTTTTATTATTTGTTGTTATACTGTAGAGTTTACACTATAATATTTCCAAGTTTGATGCTTGTATGTATACAAGGTGTTACAAAAATACAAATAAACCTTTAAGGGGGTGGTGTAGACCATCAAACTGAACAACTTTCACAATGGGACCAATATCGAAATCGCGAAAAAAAAAAATATTTCTATACTCTACAAATCGACTAGAGCTAAAATATGTATGGGATATAAAATATTTTTTTTCGCGATTTCGATGTTGGTCCCATAGTGAAAGTTGTTCAGTTTGACGGTCTAAACAACCCCCTTAAGAGTTTTAAAAATTTATTGTTACTTATGAAACTCCCTGTATACCGTTTTTACGATAGAGGGAGAGGAAGAAACATTGATAAATTAGTTTCTTCAATGGCCCTTAACTTTTTACTTTTTGTTTGTTTTTATTATTTGTCATCAAATCCAACTTCAACTGGCTACCAATTACGGTTCAGGAGTGCGATTTTTGAATCTCATTCGGTGAGCTCATCTGTTAAAAATGTCAAAATTACTTACTGCTGATTTGACTTTAAAAAATCGCTCTCCTGAAGTATGATTTTTGAAAGTCAAATCAGCAGTAGAAAGATGCATATCGCCATAGTTATTTTGACATTTTCTACTGCTGAGCTCAGCGAATGAGATTCAAAAATCGCACTCCAGAAGATGTAAAAGCCTTCTGAAGCTAAGACAGACGCACGGACGGACAGCGTAGGCGAATAGGGTGCCGTTTTGGGTACAGAACCCTGAAAAGGAAAATTGGTTTATCCCAGTTTATCTACATTGTTCTATTAACAATGACTTCGTTACTTTAATTTACAGGTACAACATTGACTGGGATAACCAAAAGGGGAGTCCGCTGTGTTCACTACAACTGAACACCTTCATGTTTGCTGCTGTCAACAGTGCTGTCTGCTTGAGAAGGTTAGTAATCAATGCAATCATCCATTAAAATAAGTCACTGTGGAAGAATGCAGAGGACTAGGTCTTGATTAATCTATATATTTCTTTTTAGATCCGCATCATCAGCTCTTTTGACCGCAACTAAAGTGTGTGATCCCTTGGGTGATCACAATGTCTACTACTCTCTATTTCCTCGAGCCAAGGTTAGTTTTCTATTAAGTACCAGATTATTGTAATGTGATATTCAACCTTAATATTACATTTTTATATAAGCGCGTTGCGGAGAGGTATGGACTCTCAATCATGAGGTCCGGGTTCGAATCCGCACGGACAACATGCCACGTACCAATGAGTTTTTCTAACTTATGTACGTATTACCGACTGCTCTCAAACGGTGAAGGAAAACATCGTGAGGAAACCTGCATATGCAGAAGAAGACATTCTGATGCATCTGTGAAGTCTACCAATCCGCAGTGGGCACGCGTGGTGGACTAACGCCCAAACTCCTCCTAAAGGGTAGGCCTGTGCCCTGCAGTGGGACGTATATAGGCTGATGATGATATAAGCTAAAGTTAATCATTATAACGTGTTCTTACCGCGTTTTTATTTATAACACGGTTGTAACACTGCCGAAACATCAGGAACTCCAAGTAAATAAAAACGCTGTAAGAACCCGTTATAATGATTAACTTTAGCTTAATTAATAACCGGGTGACTCTCAAAAACTGTGTTACATTTTTATATGTTTACAGGAAACGCCAAAGAAACCCGTCACTTTGGTCACTGCTAGAATCGATTCAGCGTCTCTGTTTGATGGTAAGACATTATAAGTACAATATTTTTCAATGCCGACGCCGTAATGGCGTAGTTCCTTATAACTACCTCTAGGCGGCCTAAATTGGCTATTTGCGTATTGTATGTATTGCTACCCGATTTCGGCCACGGCGACCGCTTCAACTCCGTTGATGAGCTCTCATGTGGCTATTGGCTAACATAGCCCATTGCGTAGTAGTCAGTATGAGAAATAGTGAAATGAGCGGAGTACCTTAGTCAAATTGAGATCTTGGGTACAGAATGAGAAATTCCACATTTGCGAAGTAGTCGCTTTGAGAAATAGGCACTTGAAGAAGTAGTCAATATGAGAAATTGGTCAATTGAAAAAAACGGCTGTCTAAACGAGATGATCTAATTTAAATATGTAGTTGTAACGACACACAATTGTAAGTATTTTGTAATCTGTTAATTCTGCAGTTTTGCATTGGTCCTACTGAGCAATTTCATCCAATAAAGTTACTACTGGTTAATATGTCATCAAAATTGCTACCTATAAAATTTTTGTAACGAACAAAAGTTTTCTATAAAATTTTGGGATTAACTCTTTATGATTGTGAGTTAGTTCAATGTACTTACTAACTAAATTGATCGATTGAACAGGTATATCCCCTGGCGCAGCTAGTTCGGCAGTCGGCATGGTGACATTGATAACAGCCGCCGCAGCTCTTTCCAGCATGATCCCTGTGACCGATGCCCATCTGTATGGTTAGTGAATGTTGTAAATCCAATGATAGTTTACCGAAGTTATTGTTTCTGCAGTCATATTATAGTTTTCCATTGTAATTTTTTTGTACATTGTAAATTAGCAAATCATATGAAGTCTACGATTATCTTATTTTAAGTCTATTGAAACTCTAAATAATTCATCATCGTCAGCCTATACAATAGGGTCCTTCTTAATATGCAGACGGTTTTTAAGTGGATGCCATCAAACTTAACAACTTTCTCTATCGCACCTATCGAAAACGCGAAAAAAATCTGTTGTTTCATACAAAATTGCAATCCTACTCGACCCAATTTTTTTGATCCCGCGATTTCTTATATTCTTAAACTTTGCATGTGATTTGTGTTTTTATAACGATAAATCAAGCTCTACATATCTTTAGCGCCCAACCCTCCCAACGCCCTTGAGTTTTTTCTGTATCCGCCACTGTCTGAGTATCCGCTTTAAAACCGTCAGCATATTAAGAAGAACACCATATACGTCCCACTGCAGGGCATAGGCCTACTCCCAAGGAGGTTGTAGGGGCGTTAGTCCACCACGCGTGACCAATGCCGATTGGTCGAGTGCGACCGATTTTTAGGAGGAATCTACTATTTTGTAGACTTCGCGCGTGCAGTCGACTAATTTACTCGCCTAGACCGAACTAGGCATAAAGCGAAGCCGAGTACTCTCTACTGTGCTCTGTAGACTCTTGAAAGATGTACCAAAAGTGTTCTAATAAACCAGATCACAACGTCCTGTGGACTTTGTTCAACGGCGAGGCGTTCGACTACATTGGGTCGCAGCGCGTCGCGTACGACATGGCGCAAGGGGCGTGGCCCCCCGCCGCCCCGCTCTCCCCCTCTGACGTGCGCCTCCACGTGGAGGTCGGGCAGCTTGGCGGCGCTCTCATGGACAGCGGGGCCAGCTACTCGTGGCCTCTGTATGTTTATGCCAGTGAGAACGTAATGCCTCAAGTGAGTACTGTTTCTTCGCCGCCCCATTCTCCCCCTCCACCTGGAGGTCGGACAGCTTGGCGGCGCTCTCATGGACAGCGGGGCCAGCTGTTTGTTTGTGTCAGCGAGAACGTTATGCCTCAAGTAAGTACTGTTTCTTCGCCCACCATTCTCCCCCTCCACCTGGAGGTCGGGCAGCATGGCGGCGCTCTCATGGACCAGCTGTTTGTTTGTGCCAGCGAGAACGTTATGCCTCAAGTCAGTAGGTACTGTTTATTATAAATCGTGTATGTACCGTGTATGTCGCTGGATTATTGTCATAGCCGTAAAATTGTCATCTTCCTAGTAAACTGATTGAATGAATCTCTGAGTAGAGCCATAAAAAATATGTCTTACTTAGGGAGTCCTGTGGCTAGAGGACTTACGAGCAGACGTGTTTGGAATCTCTGAGTGGAGCCATAATATGTCTTTTACTTAGGGAGTTCTGTGGCTAGAGGATTTACGGGCGGACGTGTTTGGATGTGCAGGTTAAGAGGCCACGTAGCTCCGCCATTTTGTGATGGCTCAATTGTGTGTTTTTCTACAAAACAATCTTTGAGATCACCCAAATATCTATAACCGTACAACGTCAAGAAAACAGTTTTTTTTTCTAACCCCCTTCGTTATCATCATTTTCTTGCCCATTTCCCATTATTTAGGGTCGGCGTAATAAGCGCTCTTCCATTCATATGGGAGGTAAAAAAAGTGTTTTCTTAACTATCACAAGTCTATTTTCGGGACAATTATCTGTGTTATCCAAATTAATCAAATGTTGTTACAATAGGTGCACAAATGAGAAAGATTGGGGCGGGACATACATACAGACAACGTGACCGAAAGTGTAATTTCCTTGGGGTTCCTTGAACCCCAAAAAATGATGATAATATTTGTTACAGATTACAGAATTCCTGAACGAACTGGTCAGGTACACGAACCAGTACAACATGAGTGTCCAGCCAGAAGCCACGACAAACTTCCCGCCCTCCTCCCTACACTCTTTCCGGAGAATTCTTAGCAACTTCACTGAAAATGGACAGTTACCCGAAGTCTTGTTAGCCGATCATCCGGGAACATTCGCCAACAAGTTCTATCAGTCCGCCATGGATGAATATGATAATATTGGTTTTGTTTATCGCAATATTAGTATCGGAAATGATGGTACATGTAAGTCAAGTTCATTTAAATCTAAATCTAAAGCAGGATTGTGGCTCAAAGGCAGGGTTCTACTGTTCTAACGCACGCAAAATTACATTTGGCCTTGACAAAAAGTCTGCGATCGGATGCAGGTCTAATGCCTACTTTAGATTTACTCCGAAGCCGTGGTGGTCCAGTGGCGAGTAACCTTGCCTGCCGTGCAGGAGGCGATGGTTCGATCCCCGTCCAGGCCGACTCGTACCAATGAGTTTTTCGGAATTTATGAACGATTTGTAACACCACTGGCTTTTCGGTGAAGGAAAACATCGTGGGGAAACCTGCAAGCTTCAATTTTGAGGTATGTATTGTACCCACTGTCCATTATAAGTGGCGACGGACTCACCCCCCGTCACACTGGATAGATTAGTACTACTGGTGAAACGTGGATGTTCTGAGGTTTAAGAATATCTCTGACTACCCCCTCGGGGAATATAGTCGTGAGCATATGCTTATTTACTAATTTGTATTGCAGTCATATCAACCGATGCCCTGATAGAGAACAAAACGATGTCGGTGAGCGACCCCCAAGTGAAGATATCTAAACTGGCGACTGCAATAGCAAGAACAATGTTTCAGAACGTTGTCGGACAACCTTACACGGGCGATATATCCGCTTCTGCACATTTGGTAAGTTTAGAATTTGACGAAAGGCGAATTTGACGAATGTCGTGGCTACCGTTAAAATATTGATTAGTAAGTAGATTACACACCGAGGGCAGGAAAGTAAGAAAGGTCTCGGATCTCGTAATTGTGATCTGAGGCTTTCTTATTTGCTGCGAGGTTAGTATACTATTTTTCTCCTCGACGGAGGTGGAAAGCAGCAACTTCGTTTAGCGCAGCGGGACGAAAATTGACGCTTTCCGTGCGGACGGGAGAAAAACGTATTTTTAAGTAGGTATGTTCCTGCTGTCGCAAAAATCTACCATTGTGGTCTACCACAGACCACTAAGCCTCTAGACGGAGCTTAGCCGGGCCCCCGCACTCGCCAAGCATATGTCGTTTTACTACATATGTCCCGCCGCGGTCCGTTTCGTCGCCTCATTTCGCTATCAACAATCGGAGAGGTATAAGCGCCGAAATAACCTATAAAATTGCCCTATTGTTCAGCGAAAAGGTGTGGAAAATATACCGCAACATTCAGTTGTACAAAAGATGTAATTTCATATCACCGGTAATCAATTATTAATTTGTTTTCGATTCAAACAATTACAAAATAATTATGCAACCAAAAATTTCATTAGAAACGCACCCGTTGATGTCTTTATTAAAGTCTCTCTCATTCTCGTATAAACTTACATATTGCTATCCCGCACTAACAGAAGCTAGTGATGGACGTAATCTGGATAGAAACTTAATCGATAAAATAGTAAACACACTTACGAAATACGTAATAACTTACTGACGAAATATTAATTAATGTCTACGAATAAGTTTTAAGGCCTCCGCTCATTGCAGCGATATTATCGAGCGATATTATCGCAGCGATTTTGCGATAATTGTTCTCAGTACATTTTGTATGGGGACGCGCTCGATCCCACATACTGCCGCGATATTATCGCAACCTGACATTCAGTGAAGGGCGCATGCGTGACGCGAATCGCGGAATCGCTGCAGTGTGTAAGGTGACGCGATATCGCTGTCGATAATATCGCTGCAATGTGCGGAAGCCTTTATGTTATGAAAATAAGTTTTGCTGTACTTATTCATTATTGCATTTTTATAAAATACTAGTGTTTTCCCGCGACTTCGTCCGCACAAATTATAGATCAGTTTTTAAGTCAGATCATAAGCTATCAAACAAAAAATGTTTCATCAAAATCGGTTCAGTAGTTTTTGCGTGATGCGCGAACAAACAAAACAAACAAACAACTTTGTCAATAGATGGCGCTGCACGTCATTTAAATCGCGCTTTCGAGTGTCATTTGATTTTATATGAAGTGAACCGCTACTTTTTTATTCTTCACGTCACGATTTTACGGTTTTTTAATAGTTAAGATTATTTTTTTGTAATTTTACTTCGTAAACGCTCCATAGAAAAAATGACGTCTATGTTGGAATGTTTTCAAAATCATGTCAAGACTGTGCCTACCTGTCGGTATTAATCGACTTCGAAAATGGATCCAGTAAGTAAATTCACCAGTAGTACCGAAACTCTGTCCAGTGTGACGGGGGGTGAGCCCGTGTCGCCACTTATAATGTACAGTGGGTATAATACATGCCGCGAAATTGAAGCATGCAGGTTTCCCCACAATGTTTTTCTTCACCGAAAAGCCAATGTTGTTACAAATCGTACATAAATTGCGAAAAACGAGAGCACGCCAAGCTAGACACCTTTGACTTCGTACTGTTCTTATGGCTTTCGTATTCATAAACAATATCGCACTTCGATTGTCAAGGTTGATGTGCTCTTGACTGTACGAGTAGGCGTGGACGGGGATCGAACCATCGCCTCCTGCACAGCAGGCAAGGTTACTCGCCACTGGACCACCACAGCTTTTACTAAATGTATGACATAAAACAGACACAATTTATCGATAAATATCGACACATGACTATACGACGTCCCATCACTAGTTTGATTTCTCGTGAGTGACAGTCTGTCAAATAACAGTGCTATGATTGGTTCGTTCAAGGACACGTCCCCCCGCACCCCGCCACCTTTTGGCGATTTCGTTTTCATACTGCGCTCGATCAAAGCGGGGTCTTTTTCTTACTGGTCTGTGTGGTCTACTATGGCCATAGACGAAAATTTTTTCGCTTACGCTAGTAGACCGAATATCAGTGTAACCGGGTATGAGATAGCGAATTATATGAAGTGACATCTCGGAGTCAGGTGGTTGTCCCATACAATTTATATGAAGTGACATTTTGGAGTCAGTACAAAAAAGTGGATACGTCGATAAGGACAGCAAAAAGTAGCGGTCTCTTTTTTTAACTAGAGCGAATTTGCTATGTGCATCTCTTACTGAGTGATATGACAAGACACCTGTTTCCTTCTAGTGCCTTCTCTTTCTACGACTATGGCCTATCCTTTCGTACAGGGCGGCGAGCGGCCGCCGGCCCCCACGTTTTGCCTCCCACCCCTCAAGGCCAAATGCTGGGTATGCCGTAGGAATACAAAAAAACTGTCAATGCCAATAGGAATGGCAGCTAGGCATGAATCCATCTCATTCATCCTAACTTTGCATTTCTCAGTATTTTTCTAATAACTCTGTAAATAATGAATAGAAAAATCTGATAATTTTTATGTAAGCTTTTAGTCACGTAATCTCCAAATGATATTCGAATTTTGCTACCGTTCATAAAATGGAATCTTGTGTATTGTTCTGATGAAAACCAATGGAAACACAATACAATTCATGATTACAGGTCGACGAAATGTTATACTGTTTCCTTCAAAGCCAAGCGTGCCGGCTGCTAGTAGCCGCCGACTACGCCACAAGCGGCGGCGACGAGTCGCTGCCGAGTCGCGCCTCGCCTCTGTACGTGGGCGTCGCGGCGTGGCACGGCACTCCCGCCGTCTTCGCCGGGCATCTGCTAGCGCTGCTCACCGGAACACATCTCAGTGTTAACCGATCTGCTTGCGACGCGATTAAGAACCCTGTTAGTATTGACATAACATTGAGTTTTTAATATAACTTTGCGTGGGCGTCGCGGCCTGGCACGGCACTCCCGCTGTCTTCGCTGGCTGGACATCTGTTAGCGCTGCTCACCGGCAAACATCTCAGTGTTAACCGATCCGCTTGCGATTAAGAACCCTGTTAGTATTGACATAACGTTGAGTTTTTAATATAATTTGAAGGAGGTCCGTGGGTAGACCTCGGAGGTATGCCTGCTGCTGCTAATGTATGCAATCATTTGTCAGACGACACTGAAAGGGTTTTTATATTTATAGTTCGATTTCATTGACTTTCGATTTATAATACAAATTTAATTTTAAAATATCCATCGTAAGCCTGATAGGGCTGATGGGTGCGAACAAAGATTTTGCAATCTAACTAATTTAATTTTAGCCAAATGGTAGAGAACGGAACCCTGATTATTTCGTCCTGTCCGTCCGTTCCTGTCAGAGACTAAAAATAAATGCGTTTCAAACTTTAATCCACTTTTTAGGTTACTTCAGACCATCAAACTGAACAACTATAACACTGAGACCAAAATTTAAATCGAGACAAAAATCTAATGTTCCTTACATTTGGGTCCAGTAGCCATTAACGTTTTCTGTGGAACAACAAACTCCATTGGACGCCGTTTGATGCGGATATACAGCTTGGCCGAAAAGTCCTGATAAAAAATGAGGGCGCTGCCTCCACGCAAGAACGTCAAAATCACGCAAAAACTGGCAACTACTAAAATTTTAGTTCCACCTGTCACCACGATCATGACTTTTTGCCAAGCTATACTTTTTTATTTCTTGTATTGTAATTATGAACGTCCCTACACTAAATGTTTGCTTGTACGTCCTGTTTTTTGTAAGCATGTTGTATACATATAAAGACATTTCATTTTATCATAGGTTTAGATAAAGTGTGATTGATTGCATTATTTTGTGTTCAGGGCTTCTCACATTACTATCTGAAGGGGTGGAATCATACCGGCGTCTGCGTCCAGACAACTATGAACTTCAGCCAGGCAGTTAGCCCAGCGTTCCTTTTGTCAGGTTAGTCAACATCTTTGTAAAATTCTTTAAACTTCGTGTGACGTTCTAGACTTCTAGTAATTCCAGACACAATACACAATCTGCGGCAACGGCACACGAGATGTTAATCCGACTTCACACCCTGGGCACTTCATAGAACGATCTTATTATACTTGCATATGCATGAATATGCTTACGACTATATTCCTGGAGGGGGTAGTCGAAAGCTAACAAAGAAAGCAGTACATCCATGTTTCACTAGTAGTACCGAAACTCTGTCCAGTGTGAAGAGGATTGAGCCCGTCGCCTCTTCAGTGTTCTTCACCGAGAAGTCGGAAAGTGGACATAAGACGGACATTTGGTCCGCCTAACACATTAGGTATCCGTGAAAATAGTCAGTATTGAAAAAAGTCATTTCTTTCCGGCGGCGGATAAAAAATCCGTTGTCCGCTCAGCAATTTCATTATTACAAAAGTTCTGCATACTTTACGTATTGAACACCGCCTCGTAGTGGTTTTTGGTATACAGAAACTAAGGTAACATCATGATTCGCACCCAAAGTGTTTTCAAGTGTTTACAGGAGTCACAACGCATACGTGTACGCAACAAATACCCGGATTTGTGGAGTGGTCCTTATGAGCCGAAAGGAGCGGTGCGTGTCAGTAATTGTCTCATTATTAGTATGACCGCGGGCCATGTTATCGTAGTTTATCTGTACAGTCTGTC
Organism: Agonopterix heracliana; assembly: GCA_963693445.1. Lineage (NCBI taxonomy): Eukaryota > Metazoa > Arthropoda > Insecta > Lepidoptera > Depressariidae > Agonopterix > Agonopterix heracliana. The sequence continues at coordinate 12,192,063 of OY856308.1, read as the reverse complement.
TATAGTCTTGGCAAAAAATGAGGGCGCTGTCTCCACGCAAGAACGTCAAAATCAAGAATAACCTGGCAACACCACCATACTAAAATGATTAGTTCCTCAAACATTCATGCCACGACTTTATAGGCAGACTATACTTCCTATTCCTTATTTATAAAGTGCTTCTTCTAAAGTTCAATTTAAATGTCAGATTACGATTTCACGTCGGGTCTATACTCTACGTGGACGGAGTCGGTGTGGCAGACGATGTGGGCGCGGGTGTTCGTGACAGCGGGGGGAGGCGGGGCGACTGTGGCCGCTGTCTCCGGGGCCGTGAGCACGCTCGTCGTGGCCGTGCTCACGTACTGGCTGAAGAGACACGCGAGGGTCGTGTTCCTCGACCCGCCCTCTATTGTTAACAGCGACGCTGCTACTGGGTAAGTTTGTTGGAAAGTTCTCTTCATTTTCTCACAATAGTACGTTATGAATTATGATACAAGTGACCAAACCCATACAACTATTTGTTACCATTTAGGTCGACGTGTTGTAAATAGTAGTAATGTTACTACATGTGTAGTAATGTTACTACATGTGTAGTAATGTTACTAAAAACATTACTACACGTCGACCGGACTGGTAACAAATGGTTGTATGGGAAGTTGGTCATTACAGCCGAGACGGGATTGCAGCATTAGCCGCAGGCGAGTATTGCATACTAGCCGAGGCTGTAATGACCAACGCTCACGTGTTTCATACGACGTTTTTCAACTCGCTTGCGAGGAAAAAGTTATAAGATTTCCTAAATCACCTACTAATTTAGACAAATATTTTTTGAAAATGGCGCTGTGCTATGGCTGGGCGTTTTTTTTTTCGAGATGGCTATACGCGCGCAGTCGTTCGAAGAGGCAATGACTTAGCCGACATTCAACCAACGACATTTTGTTGCAAAGAACCTAATATTAAAAACCTACTAGTAGGTCCACGAGGGAGGGAAACCTATTTTTGTTGGTCCTACTGATATGATGTGCTTAACCAAAAGTGTACTTCCTGTATAAAGAAAATAGACCAAGTGCGAGTTGCAATATATCAACTTAAAGGTGCAAACTCACTGCAAACTTCTTTATTATTTTATCCTGTCCTAAACATCCCTTAGTTGCATTGTACGACAACCACTTATAAGAAACGGCAAGTTTTTTATAAGCCGGGAACGACGACACAGCAAAACATGTTTAAAATGTAAATTATTTGTATTGTTTCAGAATCCTAAGGACAGTCAACTGTTAAGAACTGCTGCTATGGAAATAATGATCGAAGTGCAGCGTAGAGCCCACAAGGGACGGACTTGATGTGGAATGGGGGATTTTTTTAAGATGATAGATTGTCGAGTCAGTTTTTTGTTCGACAAATAAACATTCCGTTCTATAAGTTCTATAAGGGTTGAACTACACCACGCACCAGCACGCCGCGTGCGATCGCGGTCAGTCTATCTTATATGCTCTAGCAAATGACGTTCCTGAGAGCCAGAAAAGGATGGAGCGACGGAAAAATGCGATGCTGTGCTGTGTGGTGTAGTTCAACCCTAAGAACATCGACTTAAACTCTAGCTATAGACTTGCCCTTCCATAGAAGCAACATGTTCCAATTGAATGAGGTGTACGCACCTGATTGATGTTCCCGAGTTCACTTCGTCACTATGGCAATGACAGACCGCAATGTGTCATTTTGTGTTGTTTTGTGTGACATGTTGTTTGTTTGAACGAGCTTGTCTATCGCTAGAGTAATATGTCTATGCCTAAGAAGGATTCAGAGGAAGTTGTTGATGACTATATACTCGTAAGAGGTCAATGTTGATGACTAATGATAGTTTGTAGTTTTGTACAATTGTTAGATTTTTTCATTGTTTCTGATCTCAACGAATTGATTTTTAACGAATTGATCAAAATTAAGCGCTTAGTTAATCCCTTATGTAAATGAATCGTTATTCTAGATGCAGACTATATGACCATTTAATAATGCTAATGTGCTTCTTAAATCCGAGATTTGGTTAGACAATTTTAATAGGTAGTAAATATTTTCAATGTAGTACTAAGTTCTGCTAATTTATTAAATACAGATAAGATGAAGTAATAAACATGTGTTTCAATTTTAAACATGAAACGCACGAAAAAAAATGCTAAAGCGTTTAGGTACTATGTTTATTTATAATGTTTTATTTATATTAGAGAAATTAAAAAGCTCAAAATTGAACAGCCCACTGTGTGACTAAGACATTTAAAAAATTGTGTGTAAAATTCAGTAGACAATTTAGGTCTAAAGTATTGAGAGAATTGCACATAACTATCTAATGAAAACTTTTCGAACATTGTTTCATTCAGGTAATTACATTTTGAAAGTGAAATTTTGAGTCGTGTTGTCGGCGTTCTGAATAGTTCAGACCACAATTTAAAATGCAACCAGTTTATTTGAAACATGCCGCATGTGACTTGAAATATGTTACTAACTGATTTATCTGCAGTGCATCGTTTGTACAGGTCGTCAAAAGACATTGTGTTTGTTGCAACGCTTTTGTATGATGTTAGTTTTGTCCTAGAAGGACCTACAAAGCTACTTTCACAAAACGATGACAATTCAAAAAAATCATTTGCTCTTTTGGCAGTTTTTATCAAAATACCTTTGTGTTCATCACTCCAGGAAGTTACTTTATAAGAAAATTCAATTAAACGGTTCGTATTATAAACGATAAATATAGCATTTTCGAATTCGAACTTCATTTGAATACTCAGATTTGGAGTGTTAGTAGTAATTATAACGAAGTAAACCGTCCTCATAACGTTCAGTATGTTTACGTTCGTATTTTTCAGAAGAAAACGCAGCAAATATCCTTGGGTGATGTTCCGAAAATGCCAACTGCGGATGCACAAAGAGGGTACATTTCTAGAAGAGTTCATGGAAAGATGATTAGCATAATAATAGATAATCATAACTTTGGAATATACTTCCGAAACTGTGGTAACATTTCTTAAAGGAATTTCGATTGTCATCACCTGCTGTTTATCTGTGATCTGAAATGCATCGGGCTTTTTCAGTTTGTAGTTTAAAGGTGGTAAAGTTTTCAATTCTTTCATTGGATTCTTTTTGTTACTATCATAGGTATTTTTCTGTATTTTGATAAATTGAAATAATTTATCTGCTAAAAGTAAAGATTCGTTGGTCTCTTGATGTTTTGAATTAATGTTATTTATTAGGTGTTTTATTTCTCGGTACATTGAATCTGCGAATTCGTGCATGTTTCTAATATCGGCTTCCGAATAATACACTTGTTGACTTTGGTTAGGAATAGGATCAATAACTCCAATATTGAAATCTTCATCACGTTGGACCACTGCAGCGGAATTTATTATTTCTTTATTATTTGATTTAAATGAATCCAAATGACTAAAGTTTAAGCAAACATTATTTGAATTTGAGTTTATGTTTTTGGGTATCGTAATAGGCCAAATGTCTAAAGATAAATTACACGCGTCTCTATTTAATTTACTAAATTTTTCTGAGGCATTGAAATATTTTTTTTTGAAAAATAATTTGGATTCGTTAAGTAAAGTCTCATGGATGCAGTTTTTTCCTTGTTCTTTTTTCAGCGGTCTAGACTGGTTAGTTGCAGGTAAAACAGTTTGATTACTCTGGGCCATGGTTCAATCCAGCCTGCCTTATTTATAAAAGGGACAATCGGAGCGGGTAGACATAGACATGTTCCTCACAGCAAACTACAGCAGCATACTATTTATTTTTTGTTTAGTTTGTTTTGTAACATGGGTGCCTGATTCTGTTCTACCTGAAATAAAATGATATAATGTATTGATTGAACAATGTTTACTGAAAACAAATTACTGAAACATAGTTTTCTTCACATTTTGTGATACTATGGGAAACTGACTTCAGGAATTAAAAGGTCGGTTCTCCCAATGACTGAAAGTTTATTGGTTGTTCATAACTACAGTAATACTTAATACAAACATTATTCACGGTGTAAGTGACAGCCTAGCAAATACTGACTTTCACTATGGAGCCTACCCTAGAACCTACCACAGGAAACGTGAAAAAAAATCAGCTGTCCCGTACATTTCAGTCGGGTAGGTACAGCAGTTTTGTATGGGACAGCAGATTTTTAGGGTTCCGAAGTCAACAAGGAACCCTTATAGTTTCGCCATGTCCGTCCGTCCGTCCGTCCGTCTGTCCGCGGCTTAGCTCAGAGACGCTTAGTACTAGAAAGCTGTAATTTGGCATGGGTACACATATTAATCACGCCAAGAAAGTGGTAAAATAAAATTTTGAAAAATATTTTTTTTTAGGTTACCTCCCCTACCCGTGAAGTGGGGACGCAATTTTTTTTTCTCGTCTATCCCATGGTGTGGGGTATCGTTGGATAGGTCTTTTAAAAATACGGCGGGTGTGGGAAAACCATTTTTCGATTTAGGGATCCGTTAGCGAAATATTAAGCTTTAAGGTGCTAATTTTTGTTAGAGTCGAGTGTCCCCCCCCTCTGCCAGCTAAACGGTTGTTTCTAGATATGTGAAAAAATTCATGGCAGTAGTGTATATAATGAAATTAAAAGGAAAACTATCACCGCTGAGTTAGCGTTACAAGTTAACGAGTAATAGTCGACCAACTTAAAAAATGCACTTTTTAGACTTTATTAGCCGTCAAACCGTAGTATAAAACAAAAAGCCCCCTTCTAAGTTCGTATATTGTGACGGGCAACTACGGAACCCTACCCTGCGCGTGGCCCGACACGCACTTGGCCAGTTTATTTTTTCGCGTTTCCTGAGGTAGGCTCATATAATGTACTTTGTGGTATGGTAGGCTCCATAGTGAAAGTTGATGGTCTGAGTTCACCGTTTCAGTATTTGCTAGGTTGTCACTTACATGTAGGTATAATTTTGGTATAATTAAATAGTGATGTCATTATTAAACCTATCAGAACTTATGCCCCATGTTAAAATACAATCAAATAAAGCTACATTGTGGTTATTTGTTTTAAAAAAAATAGTTATTTTACATGTGTTTACATATGCTACTTTTGATAGTTTTTTGGTTTTTCAAAATATTGAATTGACGCATAATCAACAAAGAGTATAATATAATCAACGCATCACGCACGGCGCTGATAGTAGGCAGGCACCAAGAACATTGTATATATTCTAGAACGATTTTATATATTCTATGTAGGCACTCTTTGGTAGGTATTATGAGAAATATAAAAACCTCGCCATGTTGCGGAAAATCATTGGAACATAGAGGTAAGTATCCAGAAGTAATACTTACCTCTATGCATTGGAACCACAGACTTAAATAACAGACTTAGCATTTGATCAACAACTGCGTGGCAAGTTTGCACACATTCATATTTCATGCACACATTAAAAAATACAGGGTTGTATCAAGTCAAAGCATTCGAAATTTTCCAACTTTAGGTACATATTGAAATAGTGACAAAATTTATGTAATGCAGTTTTAAAAACACTCAGTTCGAGGGAAACATTTTATATACTATTCCAGAACATTGTTATAGTTTTGGAAATGATAGATTTGCATTGCACCGACACGACTCCCTCAAATTAAGAATAATAAATCGCTGCCAACATACTCGTATATAGGCCTCCGCTCATTGCAGCGATATTATTGCTGCGATTTTGCGATAATTGTTCTGAGTACATTTTGTATGGGGACGCGCGCGATCCTACACACTGCCGCGATATTATCGAGCGATAATATCGCTGCGATTTTGCGATAATTGGTCTCAGTACATTTTGTATGGGGACGCGCTCGATCCCACACACTGCCGCGATATTATCGCAACCTGACACAATCTCTTTCTACTACATTCAGTGAAGGGCGCATGCGTGACGCGAATCGCGGAATCGCTGCAGTGTGTAAGGTGTCGCGATATCGCTGTCGATAATATCGCTCGATAAAATCGCTCGATAATATTGCTACAAGGTGCGGAAGCCTTATACATTCTTATTTACTGCCCAAGGTGTGTCTACTATTTTCCCCTCAACAGAGGCGGAAAGCAGCAACTTCGTTTAGCGCAGCGGGACGAAAGTTGACGCTTTCCACCCGGAGGGAGCTAAATTATTTGTTTATGCAAATATCTAAGAGTTTACTATTTCCTATATGATTTATCCTGAACCGATGCTATGTGTTTAAGTATACCACACCTAATGAAAGGTTCTTCAATAATATACACTCAGTTTCAGAAACGCTCATGAAAGTTAATCCTTCATTTAATCTCTGCTGACACTTTTTGTCTTGTTGATGTAGAAAAGCTAGCAAGAGATTTATTGGAGAAATTAACTTAAATGAGCGTTTCTGCAAATTAGTGATAATCAAATTAACTGGTGCATAATATAAATACTTACTAAGCAGAGGGTCAAAAGAAAATAGATAACAAAGTTAATACTGAAACTATTTATTTTCAAACAAGACTATTTTGTTAATATGATTTCTTGACAAATTGCCATCAATGTTTCAATGTCTCCGTCGATAATTTCTTCATTCTCATTGATAAAAGTAAAAAAAAGTAAGTTATAGCCTGTAGAATCCCACTGCAGGGCAAAGGCCTCCTCTCACGAATAAGGGTGAGAGGGAGTGGGCCATACTCCACCACGCGGGCCCAGTGCGTGTTGGTGGAGGCAAGTTAGTGGTCACCTTGCTGTCAGAGAATTTTCAAGCCGCCAATAGGCCTCTGACTTGGCTTAACGAATAGTTACAACGCCATCTGACGGAACTATCCGAGACCAACTGCTTAACGTGCCTTCCGAAGCACGGAAACGCTCGAGATGAAATACCACTAAACGGTCACCCATCCAAAGACTGACCGGACCTGACGTTGCTTAACTTCGGTGATCGTTTCCAATACCGAAGCTCCACTACGCCAACGAGCGCTTCATTGATATGATAATTATATCATAGTTATCTATACAACTTAGTTTTTTAGTTTTGGCTGGTAAGTATGTTGGTTTCTTGAATCTGAAACGATTGAAATACTTAATATTAATCTTCATAAAATTTAAACTCCTTTTACCTACAATAATTCATACCTACCTACCATTCTTGGAGATGTCTAGCAGATGTGTGTCTAGAAGACATTTAGTAGGCGGACATAGAGGCATCTTCTAGATATATTTTGTACTACCTACTTATAATAAGACATACTAGATATTTGAGCAAATATTTACAAGATATTTATAAGATATTCTGTAGACATTTTGTGCTGTGTGGGATATATTCTTCAATATTTTCTTAGCCATAAACCGCATGCATATATCGTAATTAATGTTGTTTCATATAATGTTGTTGAGTATGTATTTAAATTAATTCATTCTTCATTGCTTAATAAAATACAAGGCAATAATGCAATCGTGCAAACAAGCATGCATACAAGCTAACATGCAAGAAGGCAAGCATGCAAGCAAGTATGCAATCAAGCATGCAAACAAGCAAGCAAATCCGCAAAAAAGCATGCTTGCAAGCGATAAGTGAACCGTACAGTACATACTCTAGAATTCAATGTATGCTGTTTTATGAGATACTTACTAACGTTTTAAGGAGCATTCGAGGTACTGGGCTGAAAAAGCTAAAAAGAAGAAGAAGAGAATTCCTTGAATAATCAAGGAACAATCCTAAATTTTATTGATAGACGCATCTTCTTTATTCTGTAAATAACAATGAACACAATATATTAACTTACACTCAAATTAATTTGCCGTGAAAAGCCGTGGTGGTCCAGTGGCGAGAACCTTGCCTGCCGTGCAGGAGGCGATGGTTCGATCCCCGTCCAGGCCGACTCCTACCAATGAGTTTTTCGGAATTTAAGTACGATTTGTAACACCACTGGCTTTTCGGTGAAGGGAAACATCGTGAGGAAACCTGCATGCTTCAATTTCGAGGCATGTATTGTACCCACTGTCCATTTTATAAGTGGCGACGGGCTCACCCCCTCTCACACTGGACAGAGTTCCGGTACAACTGGTGAAACGTGGATGTTCTGAGGTTTCAGAATATCTCTGACTACCCCCTCGGGGAATATAGTCGTGAGCATATGCTTATGCTATGCAAATTAATTTAAGGCTAAAAAATGAGTCACATTTTTAGTAAAAAAATCTTTGCTAACGTGAATACATCTCTGGAATTTTGCACTAGTACATGAAATGTCAAACAAGGATTCTAACAATAGATATTTAACGAATTAACAAAATAATGACTTTACTTATTGGTTTTATGCAATTAAAACAATGCAAACATAGATTTTCTCCTAAAATATAGTGAATATGTGCTTCCGTAGCACATAATATGTTATGAAAAACAGATTAAACAATTTGTGTCCCAACACGAGATTTACTTACCTATGAAACGATAATCCGGGTGTCTTCCGATCGGATGCACTGTTACACTTATGCGCACTGCATTTCACCATAATTTAACAAAAACTTCCGCTCCTTTGGTGATACTTTCAACAATATTTTTTTCAAAACTCAACACGGCGTTTTGACAATATTTCACTGAAGGGCACTGACGGCCATATCGTTAGCTATCAAGATGGCAACCTGGCACGATGGTTGCATTGTTTATGGGTGCGTGTGGTGTAGCAACAATAGATAAACAGGGATAGTGCTATATGAGTTCTCTCAGACCTATTAGAGATAGAAATAATAAACTAGTGTGTGTAAAAAGTGCTAAGTCTGCTACTGTAATACCTAAGTCTGTGATTGGAACGAATTTTTGTACTTGGAACACTAACATTAATTAATTAAAAATTAAAGGTGACAGTCGATTGCAGCGCCCCCAAACCAGGTTTTTATATTCCTGGTCAGACTTTAATTAGTTAGTTGTGAAGGTTGTGTGATGTGATCATGGATCCAAATTTCTTGGTTGTGATATACATATAGCTTGGCAAAAAAGTCATGATCGTGGTGACAGGTGGAACTAAAATTTTAGTATGGTGGTGTTGCCAGGTTATGCGTGATTTTGACGTTCTTGCGTGGAGGCAGCGCCCTTATTTTTTATCACGACTTTTTTGCCAAGCTGTACCCCTCTTTCGTTTGTTTCTTTGCTCTAATACCTTAAAACCTTCTTGCTCTAGCCTAAGCGAAACTCCGAAACTTCATGGCGGGAAAACTTTTAAATCTATGCTTCTGGGCTTCTGGGTCAATGGACGACATGGCATGGGGCACATAATACAGGGGAGGTGGAGCGTATGGTGTAATTTCCTAGGTGCCTGTCCATTGACTCGGAGATAGGCGACGGAGCAGAGAAACCCGCTGGCTTGCACAATAAGTATTTAGGCCAGGAACAGGGGACTGTAAAAGGCTTTAGGCATAGCGTAGAAAGTACACTATTTCCACACTTTTAGTTTCTTGGGATAAACGTTTTTTCGTCTTGGGCCAGCTTGAACCCCTCGCTTCAAAGATTACCTATAGTTTTAAATTCAAACTGGGCTTTCGCTTGGATTCAACTCACCAGATGGAAAGCATATGATGGAAAGTAAAGATGAAGCCGAGGATATAACGCGCTCGCACACCCAGAAAAAGCCTATTAACTCTTCTTTTAAAAATATCCTGATTGTATTTGCTTGGAAAGACAGACGCAGAGAGGGAGTTCCAAACCTTGGAGGAGGAGGTAATCCTTCGATACGCTCGGGATACAATATGCCCCTGACGAAAGACACTGCTTTAACGCCTTGGCGCCGCGGACTTGAATGAAATACGGACCGAATATTACACTAAAAAGATGTGAAGCATGCAAGGTAATACAATCTCGTTTGTTCTACAAGGGACCTACACTCGCACAGATGCACGTGCTCTAGGCGTAAGTCCTACAACACCTCACCTTATGTACCGCGTGACAGCACGCACTCAAAAGAAATGGGTGCTTCACTCATGATTAGACGAGATTACGTCTGGTTCTTCTTTTAAGTCTGTGCTTGGCGCATAATCTACTAAGGTGCCTACTTGCACCCAATAAGGTTCACTATTATTAAAATCTTTAGAAATAGAAAGTGCAATTATTTTAATCTGAGTAAAAATAATAGGTAACTAAGAATAAAATGTTAGTAGGTATTTAATAAGATTATGAACACGTCGAAAATTTACATCAATAAATAGCTTAGTTATTAACTAATAGTGTCTGAAAAAGTATTTGCTTGGGCATATTATGAGACCGTGACTCTATTATAGACAGTATTAGAATTTTTGCCTGCGAATAGTCTCCTATGAAAACATCCAAAAACGGTTTCATTCGACAACTCATGTCACTGCCTCTATTCCTGTAAGGTATAATAACTTTATGTTACAGCCTATCCAACGATATCAATGTACTACTTAAAGGTCTATGAGCCTATCCCATTACTTGCGGTCGACGCATTGTGCACACTGTCTGATATAAATCATAATATGTGAGAATGTCTGAGTTGACTAACTGAATCACATAAAAGTATATGCCCCACCTCTATTCAATTTGACATTTCTGTGGCTGTGCCGTAATGCCGTTTTTCCAATACTGACCTTATCGCTAGTACAAATAACTGCTATTTTACATAATCATTTGTTTAAACAAGTGATCATGCAATTATCTTTGATAAAAGCAAGGTCTGTTATCTTTGCTAAGGTTTGTAGTCTCCTTACAAAATGTCTATGAGTGAGTTTCTCGCATGTTGATTGTTGCAAACTTGCCACCATCTAACAGTTTAGCAGAGTCAAGATAAGAAAATGATGATTAAGATAATAATTAATACGGTTAAAATTGCACGTAGTAATAATTATTGTATTTCAAAATGATTGTAAAAGTGGTTGACACTAATAATTTGATTTGATAATTTGAGAAAAAGATATCTACAGCAGTATTGTGTAATTTTCATTCGGCAACACTAATTAAGCCGTCATTCTGATTCCTGTCATGTCAAATAATTTTCTTATGTTTTAAAATTTTTCGTCGCACAATTTCTTAAATCAGAAACCAAAAATTGTACATTTCCATACTATTTTGGTAGGTAGTTAGGTTGAATTACACATTTCAGGTTAAGTCATCACTAGATTATTCTATAGCTGGACATTCAACCCACCATGATAACTCAGTAGGTGGAACATCAACACAGCAGGATGTCATTGAAGGTGCATCATCAACTCTAATGGGTCTCGTTTGGCAGGCAGATTGACCCCGGAGACCAGGTCCACCAGGCTTCCAGGCGATACGGCCCGCCCCACCCGCATCTGATTGAGGGGTGGCGTATTTCATAATAGGTACGCCGGCGCCGTCATTTTCATGATTTGGTTGATTGCTTATCATGAAGTAATGCGTGCTCGATAGAAAGTAGACGCCCCGCGCCGTGTGACGTGACGCCCCGCGTCTTCTTGAACAAGGCCGTAGGCTGAGATGCAGAGATTTTTTTTTAGGTCTTTTCTAACTCCCGTATGACAAAATCCATACATTTCGATACAATACAACCATCCAGAACACCTTCCTTCCTGCCTTAGAAGTAGTTACCTACTTACTCCTTTCGACAGCTAACTAGCTATCGTAAGAAAAGAAAAGTAATGCTGATACTGCTGCTGCTAATGCACTGTTTTGTGGGTATTGGGAAATATATGATTATTAATAAATTTTCAGGTTAATTCATCATTGGATGATCCAGTAGCAGGACATTTTACCCATCCGGATACGCCTGGAACATCAAAGAAAAGAAAAGGAATTTTGAAATACTACTTAAATTAAGTCAGTTGTCTGAAACAGAGCGAAGATTATATAACGTTTGTAAAAATAACTTAAAATTAATACACAAACTGAGAAATAAATTAAAGGGCAAGAAAAAAGGTAATAAAATATAAAAAAATTGTGAAGATGAAAGTGTCAAGAAATTGTTTGATTTAAAATTGAGCAACTCTTTTATTGTGATGCTGCAAAGTCAATTAGCTAATTGCCGAAGGAAACAAAAAGGAAGGAGATACAATTTAGAGCAGAAATTACTTGCTTTGACATTATACAAAAAATCTCCTACTTGCTACCGTCTTCTCCGACGTCTGTTTTCACTGCCTTGCCAAAGCACGTTAAATAAGCTACTGAACAAGGTACCTATGAAGCCCGGTATCAACGAACACATTTTTAGTGGATTACAAGCTATGGCAGAAACACAAACTGAGGAAGAGAATCTTTGCTCACTGGTGTTTGATGAAATGGCCATTCGGAAACATCTTAATTACAATCCAAAATCAGACTGTGTAGATGGCTTTCAGGACCATGGCAATCATGGCAGAACCAATCAAATTGCTTGCAACGCTTTAGTATTCATGCTTTGTGGCTTGAGAAAGAAATGGAAGCAACCGGTCGCATTCTATTTATCTGCGAAATTTGTAACATCAGATAGACTGTCAGTAATTATCAAAGAGGTAATAAAATGTCTTCCTATCTTATCACACTTAAGGGTTAGGGTGTCGCAAAGAGGGTCCCACACTTTGAAAATTTATACGCCAATTTTATATGGAGCTGGGACTTAGAAAAATTTTGATCAAAATTGTATGAACCATCGACTTAGTTGAATTTTCGAGTGAAATTAGTATGGGGGCTGGACTTGTAAAATTTTTCAAAATGATTTTTTTCATTATTTTTGCATGCGAAAGGGTGGGTTTAGGGGTACCCCAGGGGTTCGAAAAATTAGCTATTTTTTCGCTAGGATGCACCGTTATCGAGATATTTAATAAATTATGTTTTTTAATAATTTTAGGAATTTATTTAATTTTTTTCTATGTGCTTGATGCCAGGTATGCCTAAATTACGATTAGTATGTAGAAGTTTACGTAATTTTTTTGGGAAGCAGGAATGAAAATATGGAATTCGAAATGGCCAATTCGTGAAATGGCCAATTCGCGAAATGGCCAATTATGGAAATGCCTAATTCGAATTGGCCATTTCGCGAATTGGCCATTTCACGAATTGGCCATTTCGAATTCCATATTTTCATTCCTGCTTCCCAAAAAAATTACGTAAACTTCTACATACTAATCGTAATTTAGGCATACCTGGCATCAAGCACTAAACGGCAACATAAAAGAGACTGGGCAACTTTGTATGGAGAGTGGCCTATGAACCAATAGAGATGGGAGTATTGTAGATTTGTTGCGAGACCTTTCCTCATTACTCACTGAAAGGCGCATCAAAATCGGCTCCAAGGATTTTGAGAAAATCATGTTTCAAGTTACTATGAGATTTTAATTACCCACAGTGTATTTTTTGTAAAGAGACTGCATTCACTCGACCACGGAGATTCTTCATCTCCATGGTCTCGTCGAAACCGTCACAAACGTCACACTATACGGTGGTCATGACAGACAGACAGATTTTTCGTCTTGAGTAAAAAATACAACTGTCATGACTGTCTGTCGGTCGGTCCGTCCGTCCGTCCGTCCGTCTGACGGTCGGTCCGTCGGTCGGTCGATCGGTCAGTCGAACAGCCGGTCAGTCCGTCCGTCCGTTGGTGGGTCGGTCAGTCGGTTGATCCGTTGGTCGGTAAGTCTGTCAGTCGGTCGGTCGGTCAACAGTCTGACGGTCGGTTGGTCGCTCCGTCCATCCGTCTGACCATCCATCCGTCTATCCGTAGACCGACCGACCGCCCGTCCGTCTATGCGTAGACCGACCGACCGACCGACCGACCGACGGACCGACAGACAAACAGATTTTTCGTCTTGAGTAAAAAATGACAACTGTCATGTCATGTCATGACCACCGTATAGTGTGACGTTTGTGACGGTTTCGACGAGACCATGGAGATGAAGAATCTCCGTGGTCGAGTGAATGCAGTCTCTTTACAAAAAATACACTGAGGGTAACTAAAATCTCATAGTAACTTGAAACATGATTTTCTCAAAATCCTTGGAGCCGATTTTGATGCGCGTTTCAGTAATTAATGAGGAAAGGTCTCGCAACAAATCTACAATACTCCCATCTCTATTGGTTCATACCCTTCATGGGCAACTCATCCCACACACGACTCATCCCGCGGGCTCAGTTGACCGCTACTTTTTATGTTGGGGGCGACTCGGACCACTCGGTCAACTCATCCCGCGGTGGATTAGGTAAATAGTAGCAATTCGGTTCTGGCACTCGCCGGCCGCTACCGCGGCACCGCTCGCTCCGCTCGCTCGGCTCGTGCGCTGTGGTCACAAGAAACCTAACATGCTCGTCGCTTCGCTCCTCGCTAACCTAACCGTCTGAGTTGGAAAAGGGGGTTTCCCCATTCACTCCCGCCCCCATCCACCGCGGGATGAGTAGACCCCTTGGGAAATGAATGGGCCGAGTCACCCCCGACAAAATAAAAGGTGTCAACTGAGCCCGCGGGATGAGTCGTGTGTGGGATGAGTTGCCCATGAAGGTGGTTCATAGGCCACTTGCGCCCAGTCTCCTTTCAGCGACTTATATAGTCAAACATAAGAGGGCCCCGCTAAAAGTAAAAACCTTAAAAATTGAATAACTTTTAAACCAAAGCAGCTAGATCAAATGTTTTGATTCAGTTTTAATAGGAACTCAGAGCACTAAATATTGCTGTAACATTCTAATCATTTTTGTCCATAGTAAAGAAGGGCCCCGCTGGACTGGTCTCTTCCTATGTGCGACGTCAACAAGAAGGATGCGCCTTGGTAAACGAGAATCCTCCATATGATGTACGTGCCCCAGCCACCTAAGCCGCCTCTCCTTGAGAAGAGCCGTTTGTCACCCTGTCTTGCCAGCGTATGCCCAAGATACTCCGAAGGCAGCGCATGTGGAAGGTGTTTAGCCGTCTCTCCTGTTTTGCATACGACGTCCAAGTCTCAGCTCCGTACAAGAGTACACTCAAGATGCATGTCTGATACACGCCCATTTTAGTCTTGGTAGTTAGGTGTTTATTGTCCCATACTCTTGCACTGAGTTTTCCGAACGTCGTGGCCGCCTTGCCGATACGAGAACCGATCTCCACGTCCAGTGAGAGATTGTTCGATACGGTCGACCCGAGATAGCAAAACCGATCAACGACCTCCAGGGGCGACCCGTCCAACAGGATCGTCGGAGTAAAGTCGATTCCCTGTGCTAGGTTCCCCGTAGCAGCACACGTTTCGATCCTCTTGCAAAGTTCGGTCCAGTACTCATTTGCGAAATGCCGAGCACTCCGCTGAAGGCTAGACTTGGCTTTGCTTAGGGCTTCGCGTGTGCCGGCATTCGGGTTTACCCGATGGTTCAGCGCGGCTTGGCGTTTAGAGTCAAGCATTGGTTGTAGCTGCTCACTGTTTGCTTCAAACCAGTCCTGACATTTAGGTTTTCGGAAGCCAAAAACTTCTCCCGCAGTCTTGGTAAACAATGATTTGATCGATGTCCACTGGTTTTCCAGGGGCGCACCCAAATCCCATCCGGCAGTGATCCGACCGACCTTTTCACCAAAAGATTCAACCAGATCAGGAATCCTAGTTTTCAGGAAGTCGAGTTTCTTCCTACCGGAAGGTCTGGCAGAGTGGATCTTTTTGGGGGCCAGTCTCACCTTAGAGACTACAAGTCTGTGTCGCAATCCGCACTATGAAACGCAGTAGAGTTCCGATAAATGATAATTTTTGTTCATCATTGTACCGAAAATCGAATGTATGTAGAAGTTTACGTAATTTTTTTTGGAAGTAGGAAAGAAAATTTAACTTTTCATAAATATCATAAGAGGTACCAATTTTCTCTATCTAGCAGCCTCGGTAAATTACCCAAATATCTTTTAAAATACAGGTACCAAATCTGTCCTTTGGGCACTAAATAGTACTAATTAGGTACTAAATCGTGGCTTAGTCAAAATCTTCAAATTAGTTGGTGAGGCTGCTAACTATACGGACACCGATTTCCAACCTATAGTTTACTGTAGTATAGAAGCTCTCCAACCACCTTAAGGGTATATTACCGTTGGCGTGCTCCATACAAACGTAGTCTGGTTATATTTTCAATACTAACCAATTAAAGTAAATGTCATTTTTCAGAAACAATCTAGATAATAATCTCTATGTTCGTATGAAGTCAGATATACTAAATGTATATAAGGTCTAACAAAATTAGGTGATACTATTTTAAGGGGATGATCAGACTATCAAACTGCACTTTCTCTATGGGACCAATATCGAAATCGCGAAAAAAAAATCTCCCATCCCATACATTTAGGTCGAGTAGGTTTGTATGGAACAGCAGATTTTTTTTTCGCGATTTTGATATTGGTCGCATAGAGAAAGTTTTTCTTTTTGATGGTCTGATACTCCCCTTAAAATAGTTTCAGCTGATTTTGTTAGACCTTATATAAGTAAGTACCTACCCCATACAAAATGTACTGAGAACAAATATCGCAAAATCGCAGTTTTGATATTGTATGGTGTGATTTTATACAATAATGTATTGTATTGTGATTTTGGTCTTTAAAAACATTTTTAGAGTTGGATAAACGTTAAACGTATTTAAAATTGTTAACTAAAACTTATATTATGTAAGTAATTGGTTTAAAACTGGCTTAAATATGTAAATAACTGGTTTTATAGCTCTCACAAAAGTGCATCTTTAAACTTTTACTAATGTGAATAAAAACATTTAACTTTTTGTCATGTATTTTTTTTATAGAGATAAATACTATGTAGAACTACAAACAAAAATATAATTATAAAACTTTATTGAGCTAATCAAGTTAAACTGAATTTCAATTCACAATTTATTTATTCTTTATTTCACAATTCATTAATTGCAAGTACCAGCTGAAATTCAGTAACTTGATTAGCTCAATAAAGATTAAACATATTTACAAAGTTTTTGAAAAGCCCGCCAAAATTTTCTTCTGTAGTTCACTGCTCTAACCTGATGTCTCTGTAGTATAAATGGAGGGGTAAGTTTTGATGTATGGAGTTCTCATTCTTCTCCCGCCAGGGAGTAATTATATTCCTTGGATAAAAGCGTTACGTATTTGCATTGAATTACGATTGCCGCCGGCTATAAAACGAACATCTTTATTATTTAACAATCACAATTACTGTCGCTCACTTTGCCGGCCTTACACAGCGTATCAGCAGGAATTGGCGAAGAATATGGCTACTGAGAAAACTTTGCCTCAGCTTTTCAAATACGTTGATCAGAATGTGGAAACTTACAAGAGTCTTCTGAAGGAAGCGGTGGCTATCCCTTCGGTATCGTGTGATGTTAAATACCGTGATGATTGTGTTCGTATGGTGCACTGGATGCAGGATAAGCTGAAGGAGGTTGGCGCCAGTACTGAACTAAGGAATGTCGGGTACCAGACGATAGATGGTAAAGAAGTTAAATTGCCGCCTGTGTTGGTGGGCGTTTTGGGTAACGTGAGTATACAATATGTTGACCTTTGTTCATGGGCGGCGGTAGGATAATTTTTACCATGATCCACCCAATATGACGGCCCGACAGCACAGTCTGTAGTGAACCTGCCTGCTGTGCCGGGGGTCGCGGGTTCGAATACCGTAGACCGTAAGGGACAAATATTTGTATGACAAATATGAATATTTGTACCCGAGTCATGGATGTTTGTATCTATATATAAGTATTCTATATCGTTGTCTAGTTATCATAATACAAGTCCAGGCTAGATTCTGGAACTTTAAATGTGACTAGATAATTTGTGTGACACTGTCCAAGATATTTATTTAACCTTTCGTATGCTTAGTAGCAGATCTGCTCGATGTACGCTAACTGCTAGGGAGCAGATCTGCACCTATGGGATTTGTTCGAAAATCATTGAAATTTAGACCCAAATATATGGTAATAAGGTGTAAAGTTGTGTTTTTTGTACACCTAATGAATGAATGAACCATAGAGAATCGAAGAACCAATCACTCTCCATAGAAAAAAATAAGAAAATTTGCTCTCAAAAATTTGCTCTCCCGCACGTAGACGTTCGAAGAAGGGGCACGGTTGCGCATACGAAAGGTTAAAATATACACCACTAGTTTTTAGGGTTCCATAGGAACGAAGGAAGGAATATTCAAGGAACCTTTATAGTTGTGCCATGTCAGTCTCAGATATGCTAAGTGCTAGAAAGCTGTAATTTAGCATAGCATATTTATCACGCTGACAAAGTGGTAAGAATAAAAATCTGTATTTTTTTTCGTTTATTCACTAGTCATTACACAGATTTTATTTATTCTAATGGCTTTCAGAACATGTTAATTACAGTAATAACTCCAAGTTTTTTAACTATATGGCAGCCTCTTTTGTCAGTTCGGTATAATCGAGGCAGAGCACACAATTATATTGGTCAGAAGGCTATGACGGGAGCCACGTAGAGAAACTACCGAAGTACTGAAACATTTTGGTAGTTTAATTGTCTAAAAACCCCACTGTTCTGTTATCCTGCCCTCCCTCCCCCTGCTACGGTCATGGGAGGGGGATCCCCCATCCTCTCCCCCAAATTTGGGTCGCAGCATTCTAAACATCTCACAGAATTCTTTACTTTTTTCTCAATAACGGGGGCTCCTCACCCCCAAACGGTAAGGGGGTCCCCCCCGCCCCCTACCTTTCCTGTCCTAAATTTGTGCTGCAGGATACTAAACTTTTACCACCCGGCATCCATGCCTTTGTTGAATAAAAATTGTTATCTTACTCAATCTCTTAGATGCTATTTTATGTACAATAGGACACAAAGAAGAATACAATTTGCATCTATGGTCATTTGGATGTGCAACCAGCTCTGAAGTCAGACGGATGGGACTCTGACCCTTTTGAGTTGGTTGAGCGTGACGCCAAGCTGTATGGGAGGGGCTCCACTGATGATAAGGGGCCGGTGCTCGGGTGGCTCCATGCTATCAATGCTTACAAGGCCATCGGAGAAGAGGTCAGTGCAATCTAGATACTTTTCTCCCCTCCGGACGAAATGCGTCAATTCGGTATGTCAAGTTTTTTTTTGTCTTCATTTTTATATTTTTTACGGACAGAAGACATTATTTTAAGATACCTATTTCATTCTTATTGCGATTCATCGAGTTTATCAATATAAATTTAATTTTTAAATTAGTTTGATCTGTAATCTCTAAGTGCAAAAATGGTGGAGAGAAAATAATTCGAACTCCATGGAGAAAAACTACATACAGCTGTATTTAAAAAAATTAAAACCTGCCTTCTCTTTCTAACTCTATGCTGGAAAAAGATACGGCAACATCAAATGTAAAATTCTGACATTGTGAAAGTATTTTTTTTTCTTAATGGCCGGTTATTTTAAGTTGATTTTATGTTTACCAAGGAGTTCACAGGTATGCCAGTGACGTCACTGCACGGACCGAAAAACGACGTTATTTTATTAAAATATCTGTAATCCTTTCATTTTAAAATCTCTGACATAGAAAATATGATTATTGAGACAATTATCTCGAAATGGTTTTCAATTCAGCCCTCCAAAAAAAAACTTGACATACCGAATTCTCGTCCCACTGCGCTAAACGAAGTTGGCGCTTTCCACCTCCGTCGAGGAGAAAAATAGTATACTAACCTCGGGCAGTAAATAGGAAAGCCTCAGATCACATGTTTGTGTAGATTACATGACATCTGAGACCTTTCTTAGTTTCCTGCCCTCGGTGTGTAATCTACTATACCTATAGTTTTCTTTAAGGTTCGAAATGATAATTATTTTGAAAAATCCTGATAGTTATAAATAGAAACAAATATACATATGCTCACACCTAAGTCCCACTGGGGTAGGCAGAGACACCAGGAGTGCGATTTTTGAATCTCATTCGGTGAGCTCAGCTGTTGAAAATGTCAAAATTACTATGGAGATACGCATCTTTTTACTGCTGATTTGACATCAAAAAATCATAATTGAGGAGTGTGATTTTTCAAGCTGGTGAGCTTGAACGGTTTTTAAATCTTATACAAAAGTGTTCTCAGTGTTCAGCTTGTATGAAGAGACTTATGGATGATGAGGAGGTGAGAGATTTCTGGCTCTCACCTCCTCATCATCCATAAGTCTCTTCATACAAGCTTGTTGGTTCCGAGTACATTAAAACAAATACAGATTTTTTTTTAAATCTGTTTTTTAGTGAGTATTATACAAACATTTTATGTCAGTCCCATCGTACCTTATGTATAGATTTTACCTATTCTAACTTAATTATTCTAATTCACCAAATGAGACACTTATAAGTTTGCAAAGGCGAATACTTTTTTAGCAGCATTTAATTCTAAAATAAGATAAATCTAAGAATCAGCTGGATAATTAACTGACAATCCTGGTTTTTTTGCTACTTACCAACAGTTGGCCCAAGAGAAATAAAAATTCTGCTTGATCCAATCAGTTGTGAAATTTCTTCGGGCTTGTGAAGGGAGACAATGGCCTAGGCTTAAGTTTATTCAAAAGTAAACTATCACAAATAGTTAGGACTTTTTTATGCTTAGTTGATCTTTGGTCTATTCCAAAAATACTTCGTTTTTCAACAAATTCTAATCTTTAATGGTACCTATTTCCAGTAAAAACTAACCTATTGTTATTTGCTTTAGTTGCCAGTGAACTTGAAGTTTGTATTTGAATGCATGGAGGAGTCTGGTTCTGAAGGGCTGGACGCTCTTCTCATAGAACAGCTGAAGCCTGAAGGATTCTTCAAAACGGTTGACTATGTGTGCATATCTGACAACTACTGGCTAGGAACCACCAAGCCGTGCATCACTTACGGCCTGCGTGGAATCAGCTACTACTTCCTGGAGGTTGAGTGTGCCAAAATGGATCTGCACAGTGGTGTATATGGTGGAACTGTTCATGAAGGTAATTATAGAAATAGTATTATTACTGCTGAATCTATATTACATTCATCATACCATACATTCCCCATCAGGGGTTAAAAACTTTGATATAAACCTTTCAAAGCATGCAGTGATAGCAAGTTCAGCCGACTTAATAAATATTTTTTAAATTAATTGATTATTTTATGGGAAGGCCTTCCTCCCACAACACCAACCAGGTTTCTCCTAGGAACCTTATCCATATTTGAAACCCATGGAAACATTATGGAGTGATCTGTCATAAACTTGAACCAAGAGACGGCATCACTACAGGATTTTGTGTGGCAAATGCTTAGGCGCGGGACAAATCCCCGCACCTCGCCCACGCCCGACGCCGCTTGTATTTGTCCCGCGCCTTAGATGTTGATATGACTTGTGTACGCACGGCGACTGATCAACCTACCCATAGATGGACCTTATGTCCATAACCAAAGAGTTCAACTATGGGTAGGTTGATCTGTCGCCGTGCGTACCTTTTAGGTACAATGAACACCATGTGGAATAAATTTGTGTAAAAAGATAGTAATCAGTTTCAGCAATATTATCAGAATAAAACATCTATGCTATGATAATTATTTATGACACGTAAAGTATGGAGATGTATCCTAAAGCGTAACAGTATTAATTTTATCATTTTGATAAACACTCTAAATTGTGGATTTGATAGTTGTTGGCAGGGCTAGCCTTTAATTATCAGCGGCTAGCTTCATAATCTGCATAATATATCTAAATACTGCTACTTAAATGTATGTTTGTTGATAACAATTAATTCGAATTGTATTATAAATGTATTTTAAAACATGCTTACATGCATTTATTTTGTTTAATCCTGGATATAGACTATCTATAAAATTAATGAGCGAGAGAGAGAGAAATCAAAATTATTGATTTGCTCATGAAAATACCCAAAAAAAAAAAAAAAATGTGAATGAAAATAATGGTAGTTTATTTCTTTATTAATATTCATTTAATAATATATTGTTAGTTAATCTATTTGTGTGAGAAATATCATCTGAGCACACAAACAGAACAGTCATTACATTACAAAGTATTGCAAACATTTGTGGAAACAAAGATAATTGTACAATGTTACTTTATCATCCATACATATTGGGTTTAACTAATGAATATAAAACCTGGAAATCCTCCATGGTTTCTCCGGAATCGATAACTAGTTAACTTTTGAAATTCACACTAGAAGAATCAAATTTCATAAAAATCTGCTGCATTATTTTTAGAGTTACCTACCTAATGAAAATTCGGGCGGGGGCATCGTGCCGCTTCAAAACTTTTTCATACGAAATGTGTGCAAGCAACTTGCCCGTCCCGTAGTCCCGTACCCTTACCTTACCCTTACCTTACCCTTACCTTACCCTTACCTTACCCTTACCTTACCCTTACCTTACCCTTACCTTACCCTTACCGTCTCGCCTCCAGTCGTGACCGGCATCTGCCTGTATAATTACTAACCTTACCGTATCTTTGCCTCTTCTGTGTTGCGTCGGTGACTTATCCGTTCCACGCCCGTACCCTTTCCACACCCTTTCCCCGTGACTGTGTGTGTTTCACGCCTAACACACGCATAGGTATTCACAACCATAATAAATTTTGATCGTAAAATTAAAATGACTATTGACTTGATTTCAGCAATGTCTGACCTCATTTATCTGATGGATCAGCTAGTAGACAAAGATGGCAAGATTCTGATTACTGATATTTACAAGTCTGTTGCTCCATTAACCGAAACTGAGAAGAAACTTTACAACACTATTGATTTCGACACAGAAGCCTACAGGTTGGGTATATTCTTAAATAATAATGACGAAATACTAAGTGAATTATATTTTTAAGTAACATCTCTTTTTTATAGGAAATCCATATCTGCCCCCAAATTGGCTCACAATGGTGTCAAGGAAGACATTCTAATGCACCGCTGGAGGTACCCTAGCCTTTCTCTTCACGGAATCGAAGGTATTTTATATGTTATAAAAACTTTTAAAGTATTTGAATCAAGAATGAAACGTTTTAACGGGTTCTTACCGGGTTCTCAAAAACGGTATTTGAATCAGTTTAAAAAAAAACACAATAGGCAAATTTTCCATGACTGTAGAATTCATATCATCTAATAAGTTGCTATATTGATCAACCCGTATCCCTTCTAAGGAAAAATTTTTTTCATTAACAGCTTCCATTATTTCATTAAAAAACACGCATAGTTTGATCACTTTCAATATACAGTGTGTAACAAACCTTACCTCGAAACTGAACAACTTTCACTATGGAGGAGCAAACATGGAGAAAAAATAAAATCTGCTGTTTCATACAAAACTGCAGTGTTTACACTCGACTGGGAACAACTCGTCTGAGAAAGAACATTTTTAAAATATTGGGATGTTGTCTCCATAGTGAAAGTTCGTCAATTTGATGTTCTAACTAAACCACCCCTTTAAATAGTACTGCACGGCTAGCATGCTACCCACGACAAAGCGTTTAAACGAGATAACGTCATGCGCGCGCTGTCTGGCACACGTAAAATAATAAGGATGGAGGCACATTTCGATTTTTATCGTTTTCTTGGTGGTGATCTACTGGAGTGTTTTGTTACACCTTGCATATTGTGATCGTTTTTGTCACAACTTCGCAGCTTCGTTGGAATAGAGTTGACATTTGAACGAAAACGTTCACGATATATCAAAAACCCCAGCAGACATTTGAGACTGTCTCCGTTGATTGCCAATTTTGTTGCAGGTGCCGCCTTCCAACCTGGAGCGAAAACTGTTATTCCTGGCAAAGTGATAGGAAAGTTCTCTATTCGTATTGTTCCAAACCAGGAGCCTGCAGAAATTGAACAGCTTGTGTTCGATTTTATTAACAAAAAGGTAATCAATTCATAAGATTTCGTAAGATGGAAAAAATATGGTGGAAAATAGCGTAAACAAGAACATTATTGACAGAGATAATAATTCAGTACAGTTATAATATAATATAATTCATCTAAACTATTATAAAACTGTAACAGAAGTGTGTTGAGAAGATATGTGTGTGTGTGAAGTTGTGCATTTAAGGTATTTACAAGAAAAAGATTACGATATGGTTTTTGGGTAATCAACCCTTTTTATCATTCGAATTTTTGTCGGTCTGTTTGTTTGTTTGTTCCAGCACCACGCAAAAACTACTAAACCGATTTTGATGAAACTTTTTTGTTTGCTAGCTTATGATGTGACTTAAAATTTGGTAAGTATATAATTTGTGCAGGCAGCGGGTAAACTCTAGTAATACTTATAATCTCAATTAATTCTAAAGTAATACAGCTGGTACTTAAAAAAGGGTTTCTGTCTGGGCTTTAAAAACCAGCACCTTCCAGTGACACCATGTACATACAGAGATTTATTCTAATATAAATATCAAACATAAAACCTAAATATCGAATATAATAGGTACACCTAAAATTTACTTTATCAAGCAAGACACGTGTGAGTGTGTAAAACTGCAAACCAACTCTACCCAAATGTATGGGACAGCAGATTTTTGTTTCGCGATTGCGATGTTGGTCCCAAGTCCCATAGAGAAAGTTTTTCAGTATGGTGGTAGGTATGACATATGCATCAGAATTTCTTCTTTAGCTTATGCAGGTTTCCTCACGATGTTTTCCTTCACCGTTTGAGGGCAGTCGGCATTACGTACATAAAGAATTTATTACTAAAGCGTTATTGGTTACAGTGGAAGGAGCGTGGGTCGCCCAACAAGATGAAGATCACAGCGCAAAGCGGGCGTGCGTGGACTGAGAACCCGGACCACCCGCACTACCAGGCCGCCGCACGCGCCACCAAGCTCATCTATCAGGTAACTATATCATTGGTTTGGTGACTCCTTGCGCTGGTTGGTAACTGGTCTAATCACCAACTTTTTATCGGACGGAAAAAACGCGCTTTGTTTCTTCTACTAAATATAGCAAACTCAAACTCAAAATAATTTATTCAATATAGGAGCCTGAAGCACACTTATTAAACGTCAGTTCTTTTTTGCATAGTGGCAAAATGCATAGTGGAATCATCGACATTTCATCACTTTTATAGTTTATTTTAAAGCTTTTTATAGCTCACCCATTCAAAACAGCCATAGAATGGCAACCACCAGCCAAACGAAAGAGGGGACGCCCTAAAATTACCTGGCACCGCCGCTCTGTGGAAGAAGAGGCTAAAAGTCTCAACATGACCTGGGAGGACATCTACAGTACTGCCCAAGACCGCAACCGGTGGAGAGCTATCCGAGCCCTATACCCCACTCAGGGGTAACAGGAAGAGAAGAAGATGTTTATAGCTTAGCTTAGTTTAGTATTAAAGCTAAAGAATTATGCACTTCTTCTATCGAGTCGATGGTATGTCATTAAAAAATGTTTCCTGCCCAGTATTTTACCACACGGATAGCATTGCCGGCAGCGTCCATGAGCTCTGTTCGCGTGCAGGTGTCCGGGCAGGATGCATGATGGGCCATAGTCTGAGGAGCAACACCGCATTCACACACGAGGTCCGACCCGTTTGTGTTACCACACTTAAACAGGTTGTCTTTACTCTGGCCGACCTGGGTTCGGAGTCTATTTAAGCTCCTCCAAGTCGGCCTCGGCAGCTCCTGTCCTGGCATGCAGAGGGAGGCTTTGCACAAGAGGGACAAACGGCTCAGGAAGTGTGGTGTTTTCCCACCAGAGACCGCATCTAGCTTGAGGAACCTCACTTGAATTGGGTCGACACACTTCAAGAAGTTCTTACAGCTAGCTCTTGAGCCTATAGGGCACTGTGGGGTATATTGGTATATCTGGTGCCGTGTATCGACTTGGTTCTCTCTACTGAGCTTGCGATGACCCTGCGGACGTCTGGTGGCGCAATTCCAGCCAGTGGATAAGGTATATTCCACTAAAAAATTATGCAATCTAAAGACAATGCATGTTTACGAGATATTTATATTTATTTTCCGATATAAATTAAATTTCTGTTTGATTTATGCGTTGATATAAAGTACAAAGGTCTTTTTATATCGCAAATGTATTATTGTATTGTCGTTTTACCGACAAGTTCAATGCCAACGTCGGTTATACTTGTCACGAAGTGTATGCTTCTAGGATACAGATATTTTTTCCTGTTATCATCCTACGAATATAGTAATTATAGTCTTATTTGTAATTATCATCCCATATATGGGTCATGTGATCAAATTATTGTCATGATGATGTGTTGCAATCTGTCGTTTGCATGTGTGAGGAACATTAACCAGTAGGCCTAGCATTCCACCCCTGACAAAACGAACAAAATGGAGAGGTGTCTCTGTCTTTGTTACATTACGTATGCGAAAGCGACCGCGTATGACGGTTTTCTCTGGTATTCGCGGTGCGTGGCACTAGCCCTGCAGATATAATGCCTGGCATACAGTTTCATTTGTGAAGCTCAGTTTGCTTGGCGGGCAAATAAAGCCACCATTATCATAATTAATGTAATTTTAATGGTAATATTTGTGGTTAGGATTTCAATTCATCGGGCTTTACATCGAATCGATCTGTGTTATCGGCACTCTTTAAAATTAGATTTAGCCCATTATTTTTTTTCTATTTGCGAAATGATCAATACGGCATCGGCTGACTAGGCTATGTTTTGTCTGTCTGTTTGTTTTTTTGTACGAACTACGAGCACCACACAAATAATACAGGACCGATGTGATTAAATTTTTTGTTTTTAGAACCTCATGATTAGACTCAAAAACTAGTATACAGGGTCTACTTAATATGCTAACTCTTTTTTAAGGGGATGATCAGACCATCAAACTGAACAACTTTCTATAATATGGGACCGACATTGAAATCGCGAATAAAAAACTGCTGTCCCATACATTTTGCTCGAGTAGGTTAGCAGTTTTGTATGGAACAGAAGATTATTTTTTCGCGATTTCGATGTTGGTCCCATAGAAAAAGTTGTTCAGTTTGACGGTCTGATCATACCCTTAAAAAGTGTCAGCATATTAAGAAGGACCCTATATTTTTTGTCTCGCTACGATCAATCGGAAGTCGGAACAAAACCTAGTGTGTAGGTATGTGTAAGTAATATAGGTGTAATATTCGTTCCTGTAGACGGACCCGGACATGTCCCGCGAGGGTGGCTCCATCCCGGTGACTATCACCCTGCAGGAGGCCAGCGGGTGCAACGTGCTGCTTCTGCCCATGGGCGCCGGCGACGATATGGCGCACTCACAGAACGAGAAGATCAACTTGCGCAACTACATCGAGGGCGTGAGTCTTATATACATTACATCAAATAAGCCTCTGCAGTATTAGGCACGTAGCGGCTGATGATGATTGGGTCCACTGCATAGAGGATAAGGCATAAGGCTCAGTACGTTTTTTTCTCCTATTCACTTAATAACAGATGCATTTAGCTTTGCTCTAGTTAAAAAAGGAGATCGCTACCTTATTGCTGACCTTATCGACGTAACCATATAATATCTTTGTACTATGGCTGGGCAAATCACATGTGCCTATCCAAAAAGCTCAGATTTAATCTCCAAACTCCATGTCGCTGTCTCATACGCGGTTATGCTGACGTTCTGTCTTCTAGCGTTAGCGAAACGTCTTCAATAGTCTACTGTCTTATAAATGTTGACTTTAATCCCCTCAGGAAATATAGTCGTGAACATATTTTGATAATGTTTCGATTATTTCTTATTCTTTGTTAGCAGTAAACAAAATAAAAGACACAAAAAAAATAAGTAAAGTGATGTTTTCGAGGAAATCGCGTAAAAACATCGGCGCGATTTTGTGACGTCATGTCTTGTGACGTCTTGTAATCGTAAAGTAAAATATCGCGCGGCGGCGGCCGACCCCTTTTTTTAAATAGTGTTTTTTTTCAACTTTGTAACTTCGGCATTAAAAGTTGGTTTCGGATATCTGACATATTTTTTTTTGACTAAAGAATTCGATACAGGTTTCAGGAAGGTCTTTGGGAAAATTAATTTGAGCCGCATCATAAAAAGAACATGTTACGCCACCAAGCGGCAAATAGCAGAACAATAAGTCCGAAGTACGTAATAGAAAGCAGAGTGAAACTCGGTTGCTCAGATACTATAAATTATATTATTTTTTATTTTATTCATTTTAGGAAAACTTACGGACTAATTAAAGGATAGTAAGATATCAACATTTTTTTATAAACCAACATTGCCAACTAAAAGTTTCCACAGATAAAAAATCTACGAATCAAATGCAAACGAAAGGCATGTTGAGGTGGTTTGGTCATATGGAAAGAATGGATGAGAGCAGATTGACGAGTGCAACCTATGGCAAGCGTAAGTGGAAATGTTGGAAGAGGACGGCCTAGACGTACATATATGGACCAAAATATGGCGACGTGCTTAAAAAGGGTCAGGTCAGATCTACCCGAAACCGACGAGCATGCATGAAAGGACTAATGAATGTGGAGGAAGCTATGGTTTGTCAGGATCGTAGCAAGTGGCGTTCCGTTGTATCTGCCTACCCCATTGGGAGACAGGCATGAGAATATGTATGTATGTAAGTATGTCAAATGCAAAAAGAATTACTCCGTCGTCGCTTACCGACTAATCTAAATACTGGCTATAATGGCGGGGTAATCTAGATGCTGGCTCGGTGACGCATCGGATTATGCCATTGTGACGTCATCAGAACTGCGATTCTGCTTAATTCGTCTCTGCACTCGGGGTATTACCGGATTTTAGATAAGGTTATTTACTTTGTTACCTATTTACGTATAATTTTTCATGTGGCGGTCTAATACAAGGTGTTTCATAAGTAACAATAAATTTTTTAAACTCATAAGGGGGTTGTTTAGACCATCAAACTGAACAACTTTCTCTATGGGACCAACATCGAAATCGCGAAAAAAATAATTTTAAATCCCATACATATTTTAGCTCTAGTAGATTTGTAGAGTATAGAACATAATTTTTTTTTTTCGCGATTTCGATATTAGTCCCATAGTGAAAGTTGTTCAGTTTGATGGTCTACACCACCCCCTTAAATGTTTATTTGTAGTTTTGTAACACCTTGTATACAGGGTGTAAGTGACAGCCTAGCAAATACTGAAACGGTGAACTCAGACCATCAAACTGAACAACTTTCACTATATGGAGCCTACCTCAGGAAACGCGAAACAAAATCAGCTGGCTCATACAATTTAGTCGGGTAGGTACAGCAGTTTTGTATGGCTGATTTTTTTTTTTCGCGTTTCCTGAGGTAGGCTCCATAGTGAAAGTTGTTGAGTTTGTTGGTCTGAGTTCACCGTTTCAGTATTTGCTAGGCTGTCACTTAAACCCTGTATTATATGGCGTTACGCAAACTAATTAAAAACTTAGATTAGGGTATAAACATTTGAAAATATTTTATTGCAGATTAAACTGTTTGCCGCCTACCTGCAGGAAGTAGGCAAGCTTCCCAAGTAAACTTGCAATAAGAAGACTGGTATGTTAGTATTATAAATTAAATGATATGAACGTCTAAGGTATCGGCGCTTCTAGGCATGTATTGTTTTATTGTTTGTGTATGGTCTGAAGCAATTTGAAGCCTCCTTCACTGTAATCAATTTAATATAACTTAAGAGAGTTATTATAATTTGTCAAAAATAATCAATTGTACTGTGCGACGAATCTTATTTGTTTCGGTGACGAGGTCGTAACATGAGCATTACTCATACATTAAATGTTTTGACTATCAGTAAAACGCTAATTAAAGCGTAGTTCGTAGCTATCAAGAAGTTTTTTATCGCACTGAAGCTGATCTCTGACAAAATGTTGTTATACTAAATTGCATAAGACTTTACATGGCAATTGTCTCAAAACATTCCTAGTACATTAATAAGTACAATGTAACTTGCATTATATTCTGCATAATATTATGTTTATTATAGTTTGAATAAATGGTGCCTTACGAAGTTAATTATTTTGGTAATTTTGTACGTAAAACAACTATCTACGTTTCTTGTTGCGTCGCTATTTCTTAGTAATGTTACTATAGTTTTATTAGCTTCTAATGAATAAGTTTGTATGCTTTATTTTATGCGCAATAAATTTTCTTTATCTCTAGATTTCATGTATTTTTTCCTTCTATAAAGGCCTCCGCTCATTGCAGCGATATTATCGAGCGATATTATCGACAGCGATATCGCGACACCTTACACACTGCAGCGATTCCGCGATTCGCGTCACGCATGCGCCCTTCACGCGAATGTAGTAGAAAGAGATTGCGTCAGGTTGCGATAATATCGCGGCAGTGTGTGGGATCGAGCGCGTCCCCATACAAAATGTATTGAGAACAATTATCGCAATATCGCAGCGATATTATCGCTCGATAATATCGCGGCAGTGTGTAGGATCGCGCGCGTCCCCATACAAAATGTACTGAGAACAATTATCGCAAAATCGCAGCGATAATATCGCTCGATAATATCGCTGCAATGAGCGGAGGCCTTCATAGTTCTTCCATTCCATCCATTACCTTAGTCTGTATTTATACACCACTAGTTTTTAAATAGTAACGATACTTTAAGGGTGTATTCAGACCGTGAATGTGAACAACTTTCCCTAAGGAACATGGGTCGAAAAACAAGAATTTTTTTTTGACCTCCCATAGAAAATCGATCAGCCGATCCGAACTTTTGTATGGGAGGTCTAAAAAAAATATAGTTTTTCGACCCATGTTCCTTCGGGAAAGTTGTTTAGATTGACGGTCTGTATACGCCCTTGAAAGTGTCGTTACTAATTAAAAACTAGTGGTATACAGGGTCCTTCTTAATATGCTGACACTTTTTTAAGGGGATGATCAGACCATCAAACTGAACAACTTTCTCTATGGCAGCAACATCGAAATCCCAAAAAATAAATCAGCTGTCCCATACAAAACTGCAAACCTACTCGAACCAAATGTATGGGACAGCAGATTTTTTTTTCGCTATTTCGATGTTGGTCCCATAGAGAAAGTTGTTCAGTTTGATGGTCTGATCATCCTCTAAAAAAAGTGTCAGCATATTAAGTTGGACCCTATATAACTATCAACTGGAAAGTGTGAAAAGGTTCTTAGGTTGAAGAATGGAGACAAAACAGCGTAATAAGAGTTCAGTGAGACGAAGATATAAAAAAATGCAGCAGTGAAAGGATTTCACGTTTAAAGTTTTTCACCGCTAACGGTCGTTTTCACAAAAAAACTAAATGCATAGTGCCGTATATGCGATTCCGATATTTTACGACAGATTCATATAATGTCGTAAAAAGAAACTGATGTTCTAACCAGGCAGAATTATGTGCGGTTGTATTACCGACGCGGACTGTAGGACTACGATTGCGTGTGTATAACTACATACTATAATGTAGAGCATTGGTTCGGTACTAGCTAATTTACGCTTTCCGCCCGGAGGGGAGAAAATAAAATAACGTTGTTTTTCGGTCCGTCGAGTGACGTCACTGGAAAACCTGTGAACTCCTTGGTAAACATAAAATAACAGGCCATTAAGAAAAACATAATGTTGCCGTTTCTGTTTCCAGCATGCTGGAACTCCATGGAGTTCGAATGATTTTCTCGCGACCATTTAAAGAGATCGGTTAAAAATTAAATTTATATTGATAAACTCGATGAATCCCAAAAAGAATAAAATTAGTTTCTTAGGGTCTACCTCCTGGTTTTGGGTAACTTTGTAACCATTTTATTCATTAACTATGACACATTTTGAGCTAAAAAATAAAATGAACCATCTACACGATATGATAAGTGATGTGGTTTTTCTAGAA
Organism: Agonopterix heracliana; assembly: GCA_963693445.1. Classification (NCBI taxonomy): domain Eukaryota; kingdom Metazoa; phylum Arthropoda; class Insecta; order Lepidoptera; family Depressariidae; genus Agonopterix; species Agonopterix heracliana. The sequence continues at coordinate 12,160,467 of OY856308.1, read as the reverse complement.
ATCAATTTTAATGAATAAAACTGAAGAAAAGGGACTAAAGTCACCCCTTTTTTTTCCAGTTGTAACCATTTTACTCTTACATTTTTAATCGGAAGAAAATGAAAATTTACAATATTCTTCACAACACAATTTAGAATGATGTGGTTTTCTTCCTTTTTTGAAATTAATTAAAAATCATATAATTTTTCAAAGAAAACAGCTAAATTCTGACAGGAGCCACGCGCTCGTTCGCATCGATTAGTAGAGAGAGTCGTGGTCCAGGGATGATACACCTTAAAATGATGTCTTCTATCTGTAAAAAAATAAAACAATGAAAAAAAAACTTGACATACCGAATTGCGCGTTTACCTTTACGACTATTACTTAATAATATAAATTAGATACGATACATACTTCAATGTTATAAAGCAAAGGAGACTGTGAAAACTAAGTATAAAAATACACCCTCCCTGAGCCCTAGTGGGACGTATCTTCGGACGTCCTTCTCAAAAAGCTGTCATTTTTTTAAGAGGAAGATAAGACCGTCAAACTGAACAACTTTCTCTGCGGCACCAACATCGAAATCGCGAAAAAAATCAGCTGTTCCATACAAAACTACAAACCTACTTGAGCCAAATGTATGGGACATCAGATTTATGCAATTTCGACGTTTTGGTCCCACAGAGAGAGTTATTCAGTTTGATGGTCTTCTCATCTCATTAAAAAAGTATCAATATATTAAGAAGGACCCTGTGTAGGCTGATTATGAGGTATAAATGTATAAATAAATTATTTTCATGGTTAGGTTTTAGACGTCTGACAGGGGCTGAGTGTATCTACATAGGCACTTACGAAATAGGTACCCACTTTTATCGTTTTAAATAAAGCATTTATTATAGCTATTTTCTGCTATCAGCTTCTAATATCGGTAAAAAACCAACTGAAAATTATGTAGCTACTGCTAGTTAGATATTATGGGTATTTCCTACAATCTAAGTTACATTATCAGCGTTCTGGGGAAAACGCATATACTCGAATATGTATAAAATAGTACACAGGTTCCTTTATCACTCAAACGCAGACTCGTCGACATGTGTATCCTGCCTATCCTAACCTACGGTGCTCAAACATGGTCTTTAACAGAATCACAGAAGTCCAAACTCAAGGTTTGCCAGAGGGCGATGGAGCGTAGCATATTGGGGATCAAACGGACAGATCGCGTCAGGAACTCCACAATACGCCAAAAAACACAAATAGCCGATGTTGGTGAGAAAACCGCCAAGTTGAAATGGGATTGGGCCGGCCATGTCTGTCGATTGCATCCGGAAAGATGGGCCAAAGTCTTAACACCTTGGAGCCCGGAGAATGGACGTCGCCGTCAGGGTCGACCCCGAAAGAGATGGAGAGACGACTTGGATGCCTTCGACGAAAAGTGGGTGGAATTGGCTCAGGACAGGGATGCGTGGAGGATAAGGGGGGAGGCCTTTGCCCAGCAGTGGGATGAAACAGGCTAAGGAAAAAAAAAAAAAATAGGTTCCAACTCATACAGGTGAACAAAACACCCTAGTAATACTTAAGGGTATATTATTCGGAGCTCGGAGCGCGCTCCATACAAACGTACTATGGTGATATTTTCAATACTAACCATTTAAAGTCAATGAAATTTTGCAGAAACAATCTAGAAACAAATTTCTATGCTTGTATGGAGTCAGATTTTCGTTAAAATATATAGTTTTCAAGTTACAGTGCCTCAAAGATTTCCATACAAATCTTAAATTAATGCTAGGATTGAAACTGTATATTTTAACGAAAATCGGACTCTATAGAAGCATAGAGATTTGTTTCTAGATTGTTTCTGCAAAATTTCATTGACGTATATTGGTTAGTATTGAAAATATCACCATAGTACGTTTGTATGGAGTGCGCATTTTCGCTCTCGGAATAATATTCTCTTAAGGGTGTGCTTCAGCCCATGAAACGGAACTACTTTCACTATGGAGCCAGCTTCGAAATCACGATAAAAAAAATAGCACCCCCTGTAGGTATTACTAGGGTGTTTTGTTACACCCTGTATACATACAGGGTCCTTCTTAATATGCTGATACTTTTTAAGGGGATGATAGTAAAAGTTGTTCAGTTTGATGGGTAGACTGTTTAAAAGGATGCAAATGATATCAATTTCACCCTGTATATTGAGAAAAGCAGACTGCAAAATCAAAGCGTGCTTCGGCCGACAGCAGAAACTCACGCTACGCCACTGAAAATTCTTAAAAGTCGTTCAGTGTCGACTATTCCACTTATAGGTGCCTATATCCTCGTTCAGTCACCATGTATGCGATGGATGTATGCTAAACAAATGAATGACGCAGAAGAATTGCAATGTGGGTCGCCTCGTAACAGTCTGTTTGCAGTCTCCAAGGTCCAATAAATATTCTTCATTGCCCTTAAGGTAAATACTAATTCCGTCATCAGCGGTCAGCCGGCGGAACCTGGCCCTCAGGCGTTATCCGGATGTTGACGTTTTGGTAAATACGAATCTTTTTACATTATATATTAGGGTTCGGCACCTACTTATCGGTACCTACTTATAAGATTATGGGAAAAGGAAGAAACACTGTCACACTACTGGTGTGACCACGAGGAATTTATTTTCGTAAATTCGATTGAATCAGAACATTAAATGTTCTGAAATCTATCAAAGCCTATACAGGGTGTTTCCTAACATGCAGACGCGTTTTTAAGGAGATGCTCAGACCATCAAACTGAATAACCTTTTTTATGCAATTGCGATTTTTATGAGAAAGTTGTTTAGCTTAATGGTACAACAACATGAGATACCTTATCAATTTAGGTAAGTAGGTATTAACCAGCATATAACATTGATAGTTTGTAGGAAGGAAATCAATTAACGGCTAAATGCTACGACCTAGGCTACGACTGATTATTATCTTGGTTAATACGCTTTTTATCCCACTAAATTCAGTGTGGGCGAAATAAAAACTGTTTTCATTATAGCTTTACCTGCTGCTGTTGACACACGGGCGGGTGCGAGACGCATACCAGTTTACCACACTAACATAAAAGAGGATAGGGACCGGCTCTCAGTCAGTGTGACTCTGCGTGTCAGAGCAACGGTACGTACCGCATCGCCAGTTGGGACCACTTATAATTTATCGTATAAAAGTTCGTGAATAAAACTAATTACGGTTTAAAAGATAAAATATTATTCTAATTTCATATTTCGACATTTCGCTCCGGTAGAAGATTGGACAGGCAGCGTGCTAAGGACAACTATAGGTAAGTTCAGCTGTTCATATTGTGTTTGGATGTTATAACTACACCAGTGTGTCTTAGAAAGCGTTCTTTTAGTTCTGGTCAAGGATTCACATACATAGTTTTGTCTTTTAAAAGTTTGTTTGAAAATTCAAGCTATACCTACCCATTGTTGTGTATATTTGTTTGGTTTCATTTGACATTGTGTCGAATACGAACCGATCCGTCTCCGTTACCGTCACACTGTGCATTATACGCACGCTTTCTAATTTACTATAACGAATTTTCGCAATTGTACCTAAGCGTAACATGAACATTAATCACACATGGCAATTTAATAAGAATAGTTTTCATTGAGTGTTGTCAATCGAATTTACACCATAGTAGAAGTAACTATAAACATGCTCTTCAGATTGACTTGGGTTCGATAATGGATCTCTAGAAGAAATGTTTAGTAGGTACCTAATAATTTCTATAACACCTCATAAGTAATTTATCTTAAGTAAGCAATAAATAAGTAATATACTTAGGTCATATAATTGTACTTCCAACTGATACGTGGGTATACTAAAATGAATTTTAAAAAATTGCCTTGGCAGTTGGCTTTAAGCTTTAGATAAGATACTCGCGTACATGAGGTCAAGGACCATAAGATACATCCAAAAATAACCACCAGACCCAGATAAAAATAACCCACTCCCACTTAATAAGTAGGTAGGTACAATATTTCATTAAATTTACAGCCGCTTGGAACTAAACCGCTAAGACTATTTCACGAATTTTTGTAGATTTATTTGGCAAAAACGGTATACCTAGTTCAGCTTTACCGGTATATCAAATTGGGTGTACTATTAAGTATTCCGGCAACGCATCGCTTCACGGGCGAGGGTCTTATGCAAACGTTACGTTACGTACGCAAGAGTGGCCTCGATCCAACTGAAAACTACCTAACTTACGCCGGATCTCGTAGGGTCTATATACACTAAGTTGATGTAAATGTAAGACACCGTCTTTGATAATTATGAAACAAAACAAAGGCTACCTAAGTAGGTAAACATCCTTGCATGTCAGGGCAGTAACTGGCCGCGCCGCGGGTCACACCGCGAGACCGGTTAACGGTTGGAGATGTTATCAAATATCAAGATTGAATTAGGACACTGCGACAACTTTAAAATCATGTGCAAAACCAGAGTCGGTAACTAACCTTGCATCACATTTTCCTCAGAACAATAACGTTTCCACGTTTCGCTCTTGAGAGTTCGTTAGTTAATAAACAATGATGCACACGGGAAAGTCATTGTGTGGATAATGAATTCTCAAGCCAATTATATCCTTTCTTTACTAATGCGTACAAATCATTAGATAAATGTGGACTGTGGAGTGAAATTTAAAGGTCTTTTGTATAATCTTTATTTGGCAGGCTTTAGTCTGCTGTTGTGTAATAAATGTGCCAAAGATGACGTGTTGTTTAACTTTCTCTGGGGTTCCATTTGTTTGGAAATACGTGCATCATGAACATAAAAGAGCGGTATTGTCCACCGCGTGCAAGCTCACGTATATACGAGATGGGGATTTCCTCTGACTCACAACCAATCTTACAATACGAGTTTTGTTGCATAGGAATTTTAGCATCTACTTATGATAAGCATCAATTTATGAAGGTCACACCCGAGAGTAGTATAATACATACTGCACTATTAAATACTAGTTATCAGATAAATGGTGGTCATACGGAAAACCGGGAAAATACTTACATCCACGCTTGAATATTTAAGATGATCTGTGATGAATTAAGGCTAGTTACCTAATTATGCTATAGCGTAACTTCTGCTGACCGAAAAATAAAGTACCTACCTGTAATTGTCGTATACTTTTTGGTTCCAATGATTAAAATACACTCAAAAGAAGAAACTAGGAGGCCCATACTTACACAGTATTCAGGCTGCAGATGATGATGATGATTGTGAATTTTCGTTTCTACCTTACATATACAGCATTTCAAATAGCAACGAAATCTTAAGGCTATTTAGAATTACAGAAACAGAGATTTGAAACACTTCCTCTCACTTATTCTTAGAACAGCTAATAACGTCCAAGATATGTCTGATATTAGGTAGGTACTTATATCTTTCTGATAAATAAATCCTATCAAAAACATTTCATGTATAAAGACTATAAAGTAGCCAAGACTCACACACATCACACAACCCTTTTACTCTTAAAAAGTTTTGAGAGATCATTTTAAGCCAAGTCTTGAGTAAGTGTTCAGCTCTGTCTAATAAAGATAGGGCTTGGCCAACATCCTCATCACAGAGCCAATGGTCATCTTGGTCCTTATTTTGTCATTTAGATTGACACAAGGGATGACGATGTCGGCCAAGCCCTATCTTTATTAGACAGAGCTGAACACTTACTCAAGACTTGGCTGCTTTAAACATGAAACGATTTTGATGGGCTTGCGCCGCTTCTTTTTTGGCTCGTCTTGCTGTGCCACCAGATTATATTTGCAAATCAGAATTGGCCAGAAAGGTATATAGGGTGTAACAAAACACCCTAGTATTCCTAGTAATACATACTTAAGAGAAGTTTATTCCGAGAGCGCAAATGCGCGCTGCATACAAACGCACTATGGTGATATTTTCAATTTAACCAATGATAATTTTCAGAAACAATCTAGAAACTAATCTCTATGCTTGTATGGAGTCAGATTTTCGTTTAAATATACAGTTTTAATTCTAGGATTAATTTAAGATTTGTATGGAAATCTTTGAGGCACTATAACATTAAAACTATACATTTTATCGAAAATCCTACTTCATACAAGCATAGAGATTTGTTTCTTGATTGTTTCTGCAAAATTTCATTGACTTTAATTAGTTAGTATTGAAAATATCACCACGTAGTCTGGTTATATTTTCAATACTAACCAGTTTAAGTCAATGGAATTTTTAGAAACAATCTAGAAACTATTCTCTATGTTTGTATGAAGTCCGATTTTCGTTAAAATAAGTATATATACTTAGTTTTATAGATACAGTGCCTCAAAGATATCCATAAAAATCGTAAATTAACAGTTAACGAAAATCTGACTCCATAGAAGCATAGGGATTTGTTTCTAGATTGTTTCTGCAAAATTTCATTGACTTTAATTGGTTAGTATTGAAAATATCACCATAGTACGTTTGTATGCAGCGCGCATTTTGGCTCTCGGAATAAAATTCTCTTAAAACGGCCCCAGTTGTTAGTCCGACTCGTGTACGTCTAGACATTACTGTGTTATATATATATACTTATATAGTAGATACATACTTATATAGTTATAACTTATATAAGTATGTATCTGGTTATTTTGGTCATCCATTCAGTAGGTACACAGACGTGCGTCAAGACATGACCCTCGATAAGTCGTATTCTTAATAGGAACCGTTGGGGTTTCCCGCTTTATGTATAGGCATGAACGGTCGAATCAGGGACATCCGCTCTTACGCAATGGTACACAGTTGAGATGAGTGAGACAAATAGATATACTTACCTACATAAAAATTCACTATCTGATACCGACACCGACAGAATAGTCGTCGTTCATTTTTATTTGATTTGATTGCCTCTTCAAGCCATTTTTTATCACCTACTGACCTCTGACCAAACTCTCATTTTGATAGACCTAATGATGATTATAATTGTCTATTCAAAATGTTTGGGTTCAAACCAGAGTCCAGTTACTTGACCACTGCAAAGTATGTCGTGGTCTTGATTGATCGGGCAACGCAATGAGCGCGTCGTTTCGGCTCCGCCATTCGATTCTTTATAACGATAACTAGAATCTGCCGGCAAAATCGACGACCCGACAGAATAGGGGCAGATGTGACAGGCGTTCGATCACAATCAAGCCTCGTGGACGAGCGAGCAGCGAGCATGACCCACCGGTTCGGCTGGCTCCTCGGTCGCCAACGCAGTCGAGTGCCTTGCCCCGCCCCGCCTCGTTCCACGGAGAAAGCGCCATCGCCAGTGAAAAGCAGAACATTGCAACCGGCGATGGGCTCCGTCTGTCTGGGCTCTCGTTTGTCAGTGCCTTGCGTCTGTTTCGAAGCATTGTTGTTTAAACAATGAATTGAACGCAACGCACAGGAAACTTGTTTCTAAGGTATTCGTTTAGCCACACAGTTATAATGTAAGACAGACTATGTTTTACGTAGTTAGGTATAACCTACTGTTTGTGTTTTTTCTATCCAGCCGATTATTTTGGACTAGCTATTTCTAGTGGGTTTAAGAAAGTTCTATTACATGAGGTAACTTCTACAGAAGTTTACGTAAATGATTGAGATGTAGGTAATGGGTGCTTGTAATGCTTCAAATTCATTTTTTTTTGTTTAAACCTTTATTAGATTCCTTCTTACTAGAATAAAACGTAATATACTACATCTCAACACAGAAAAATGTTACATCGTGTGCTTTTCATAAATAATTCCGAATCAAAGTCAAAGTCAAAGTGAATATAATTTATCTGGGGGCACGGCAGTGCCCCCGCCAAGTCGAGCAAAAAAAAAAAAGCGGCACGGCCTTCAATATACCTAGATAAGAGCTTGAAGCACACTTATTAAACGTCAAGCCGTATGTGTTCCGTATTTTGTTTAGCTGTTTGAAAACATTATTATCAATAAAAATTTTGTTACAGTCTAATCATGATCAAATTCGCCGTGACGGTGTTCCTCGTCTTGTCAACCGTAAACAGTCAATGCTTCTACAAAGATGACTCTTCGAAGAAGTTGGATCCTGAGGCTCGAACGAACCTCTACCGAGGCCAGCTGGAGTTCACGCTGAACCTCTTCGCTGCCATTAATAAGGCTGTTCCTGATGACAACATCTTCTTCTCACCGTTCTCCGTGTACCACTCTTTGCTCTTAGCTTACTTCACTGCTGGTGGGGAAACTGAGAAGGCGTTAAAGCAATCTCTACGGATTACTGATAAATTGGTCAGTTACTGTTTATTTTGAGCCTATTATTTGACCACTGAGTAAATTTTTTCTGAGTGAGTTTTTTCTGACTTATACAAGGTGTTACAAAAATACAAATAAACATTTAAGGGGGGGTTTAGACCATCAAACTGAACAACTTTTACTATGGGACCAATATCGGAATCGCGAAAAACAAAAATGATGTTCCATACTCTACAAATCGACTAGAGCTAAAATATGTACCTATGGGATATCAAATTATTTTTTTCGCGATTTCGATGTTGGTCCTATAGAGAAAGTTGTTCAGTTTGACGGTTTTTACAACCCCCTTAAGAGTTTTAAATATGTATTTTTACTTATGAAACACCTTGTATACTTACATAATACTGACTGCTCTCAAACGGTAATGGACAACATCGCGAGGAAGCATGCATACACTGAAGAAGAAATTCTGATGCGAATGTGTACCTAGTCCACCAATCCGCATTGGGCACGCGTGGTAGACTAACGCCCATACAACCTTGAGGGTAGGCCTGCATATACGCTGCACCTGCAGTGGGAAGTAGGCGGCTTAGGTATACAAGATGTTTCATAAGTAAAAATAAATACTTATTTAAAACTCTAACGTTACGTTACGTGCGCAAGAGTGGCCTCGATCCAACTGAAAACTACCTAACTTACGCCGGATGTCGTAGGGTCTATACAAGGTGTTACAAAACTACAAATAAACCTTTAAGGGGGTTGTTCAGACCATCAAACTGAACAACTTTCTCTATGGGACCAACATCGAAATCGCGAAAAAAAAATCTGATATCCCATACATATTTTAGTTCGAGTCGATTTGTAGAGTATATAACATAATTTATTTTTTTCGCGATTTCGATATTGGTCCCATAGTGAAAGTTGTTCAGTTTGATGGTCTAAACCACCCCCTTAAATGTTTATTTGTATTTTTGTAACACCTCGTATACAGGGTCGTTCTAAATATGCTGACAGTTTTTAAGGGGATGACCAGACCATCAAACTGAACAACTTTCTCTATGGGACCACATCGAAATCGCGAGAAAAAAAATCAGTTGTCCCTACATTGTACATTTAGCTCGAGTAGGTTTGCATGAAGATTTTATTCGCGATTTCGATGTTGGTGACATAGAGATAGTTGTTCAGTTTAACGGGCTGATCATCCTCTTAAAAAGTGTCAGCATTTAACCCTATACAGCATGTAAAAAAACCCTGTTGGAGCCTTTAGTTAGGTGGTGCTTTAGACCATCAAACTGAACAACTATTACTGTGGAGCCAATATCGAAATCTCGAAAAAAAAAAACACCAGCACAGCTAGCATGCCAGCCACGACAAAGCGTTTAAACGAGAAAAACGTCGTGCGCGCTCTTTCTGCCATACGTAAAATAATAAGGATGGAGGCACATCTCGATTTTTATCGTTTTCTCGGGGGTGGCATGCGAGCCCTACAGTTTCATACAAAACTGCAGTCTAACTCGACTCAAATGTATGGGACAGCTGCTTTTTATTCGCGATTTCGAAAGTTGTTCAGTTTGATGGACTGAAGCTGCAACAGGGTTTTTTACACCCTGTATAATTATAGGCTTATGATGATGATGGATGATAGGTACATTGCTTTTCACATTCGTAGACATTCTTAAATAACTTCTATTGTAAATTCCAGGACAAAATAAATCTGATGACAGCGTATAAGGTGGATAAGAGGTTGCGCAGTATGAACAACAACAGCGATAGTTACGAGTTCAACAACGCCAACAAGTTGTTCGTTGACAAGAACTTGCAAGTGCGCCAGTGCGTGCGAGACCTTTTCGGCGAGGAGTTGGAGGCTTTGGTAAGCATAGGCGAGACAGTATTGTGTTCCAGCCCCCAGTCGGCCTCGCATGCCACCCCCGAGAAAACGATAAAAATCGAGATGTGCCTCCATCCTTATTATATTACGTATGCCAAAGAGAGCGCGCATGACGATTTTCTCGTTTAAACGCTTTGTCGTGGGTGGCATGCTAGCCATGCAGGGGTGCGCGTCATTTCTCTGTGTTCCAGCCCCTCATCTCTAAAATGGTTTCTCACCTTGCTACGCGTCTATCAGTGTATTTTGGACAGCGGAAGTCGCCGCGACAAGTAGTATGGAAAAAGGCCTCAAGTAGAGAAATCGTGTTAGATGTCAGAGGTTCAGGAAATACAGACTTTACCGGTGCACATGTAAAGGCAGAAGATGTATCTAAAGAAAGATACATACAACTGATGTAAAATACGTTTTTATACTTAAGACGCTGTTATCCCGTCGAGGCCGTTTTTTGAACACGAACGAAAGTGTTTTAAACTGTGTTTTAAAGTCTGAAATTAAATAATGTCTTATTTAAGGATCGGGCGGATGGGCGACTGTTCTCAATTACACGATTAGATTAAGTTTACTAGATAGAAAAACATCCCAAAAGTTACCCCTTTTTGTTATGTTTTTTCAATACTTAGATGATTAAACTGCTGATATTTAACTTTTATTCTTGTACTTAACTAAATACATTAAATATTTCTAGTAAACTCAGAAGAATTTTTAGCTTAGAAACTCCCATGAGCAAAGATATTGACGAAAAACACGTTTTTTTGCGATCCTGCTTTCAATTGGAGCGGGATGGCTAATTGTAAACTTATGCTTGCAAGAAAGAGACGCTTGCACTGGGATAACCTAGCCTTAATTTAGTAAACATTTTAGTTTAGGTAGGTATACCCAAAACGTTTGGCAACCCAAAACATAACTTTCTCTGCTTTTATCTACTTTTGGATTCACACCAATGAAACCAGTAGGTATACTTAATAATAACTAACTAAATAATGTTTGTGTTGTAACTAATGTGTTTTGTAAAACACGTTTAGGGTTCACAATAAAAAAATTACGGATAATTGATAAAATACCTTACAAAGGACCTTGTAATCAAAATCACACGTCCGTTCGCAGTCCGTGATCACCGCGTGACTTCAATGAAGGCCTTTGTCATATGCTAGATTATAACGCACATCCGTTTTCTGCGATTGTTCGCTAAAAACCCAAATTACGCTTTCACAGTTTATTTAAATTGAATAATTTCCATTTGGACAAATGGTTAATACTGGCCTGCCCTACTTTAACGACAGAGTACCTACCTATTTACCTAATAGTTAGCTTGGTTTAACTCGTCTCTTCTCGTGAATTTAGTATAGTTCAACTAAGAAGTTCTACGACGGGTCAGTACCTAAGTCCCAGCCCATGCTTTTGTAAACTATTAAAAGGAGGAAAGTCGCCTATATTGGTCATATCTTGAGAAATCAACTATGCCAGCTGCTCTAGACTTTAATAATGAGCAAAATAGAGGGCAAAAGAAGCGTCGGTAGGCCATGCATGACACAGCTCGCGAACCTGAAAGTGGACAGGCATCGCCAGCGTCAAAGAGCTGTTTCGTTTGGTGAGAAATAGGCAGGGATATGCAGCTGATTGTGACTGCCAACCTTCAGGAAAGGAGAGGAATTCCAAGAAGTCTCTCAACCATATATTGTGACCCATCTCTTTAAAACCAATGGTCAACATACCTTCTTTTTGTCAGAATAGTAGATAATTTAACAACTAACCTTATAATATCTTTTCACTCTCTTTCAGAACTTCAAAGAACAGTCCGCAGATTCTCGAGAATATATCAACGGCTGGGTTTCTCGCATCACAAAGAACAACATCAAGGACCTATTGCCCGACGACGCTCTTACCGAATATACTAAGTTGGTGATCGCCAATGCAGCTTACTTCAAAGGAGTCTGGGCATCTAAGTTCCCGGCTGAGAGAACGAAGAAGGAAGCTTTCTTTGTGTCTGAAACTCGTCAGACAATCGTTCCCTTCATGAAGCAGAAAGGAGCTTTCCATTACAGTGAGTTAAACTAAAGCTTTCATTATATCCTTAGATACCTACATACTCATAAAAAGACTGATGTATTCGTCACGTAAAACAAACAGGGTGGTGTAAGGAAAAGTATCATTAACCTTTAAACCACATACTCTACCCATCAAACTGGACAACTTTTACTATGGGAGCAAACGTGTCAGTCCAAAAAAAATGTGCTGTTCCATACTAAACTGCAATACCTACTCGACACAAACGTATGGAAATTGGAACAGAGGTTTTTTTTTTCGGACAGGTTTGCCATAGTAAAAGTTGTTCAGTTTGATGGGTAGAGTATGTGGTTTAAAGGTTAATGATACTTTTCCTTACACCCTGTGTACTGATTAAATACTATAATTTGTTTAAATAAAAACACCCTGGTCATATCATAGTGGTGGCTTAGTTTAGACCATCACACTGAACAAATTTCACTATAATAGAGAAAAAAAATCTGCTGTCCTATCAAATGTGGACAACATTTGAGTGATTATAGGTACTGCAGTTTTGTATGAAAAAACATGTTTTTTTCCGATGTTGACTATAAACATTTAATGGGGTGGTTTAGACAATCAAACTGAACTGCTTTCACTATGGGGCCAATATCGAAATCGCGAAAAAAAAAAATCATGTTCTATACTCTACAAATCGACTAGAGCTAAAATATGTATGGGATTTGAAATTTTTTTTTTGCGATTTCGATGTTGGTCCCATAGAGAAAGTTGTTTAGTTTGACGGTCTAAACAACCCCCTTAAGAGTTTTAAAAATTTATTGTTACTTATGTAACACCCTGTATATTAGTTGGGTTTTAGTTCCACCCTGTATAACGCAATAAATAATCTTAAACCGTAAAATAATCTCTTGGTTATTCTTTCTGCATATCGGTTTTGTTTGTGCAGTTATTGCAAATGTTTTAGTGTTATAGGCAAGCTCATTGGTTATAGGTAAGTACCTAAATAGTTGGTTATCCTTTCGTTTGGTATAATTGTGTTCTTTGTCATTTCCAGTGGTAAGCGATGATCTTGGCGCTCAAATCTTGGAGCTCCCATACAAAGGCAATGACATCAGCATGTACATCCTCTTACCCCCTTACTCGATGAAGGAAGGTTAGTAAAATCATTGACTTTTATAATCATATCAGCCGATAAACGTCCACTGCTGGACATAGACCTCCCCAAAAATGGGGGGATTTGCCATAATCGCCACGCTTGGCAGGCGGGTTGGCGATCGCAGTTGGATTGAATGTGTGTACTCAAAGGATGCTGCTGCCCATCCTCCGGTAGATCCCTTAGTCGCCTTTTACGACTTAGTCGACTTTTATAATAACGTCATCGAGTCATCGATTTCATTCTTATTTTAGACTACAAGCACAGAGTACTAGTATACACTACAGGGTGAAATTGATATCATTAGCATCCTTTCAAACTATGAGTCTACCCATCAAACTGAACAACTTTTACTATGGGAGCAAACCAATCGGAGCAAAAAACAAATCTGCTGTCCCATACATTTGAGTCGTGTATGCAGCGGAGGCGGGTGCAGTTTAGTATGGGACAGCAGATTTTTTTTGCTCCGATTGGTTTGCTCCCATTGCAAAAGTTGTTCAGTTTGATTTATTTATTTCCTTTTTGGAGAACTACAGCTAAACAACAGTCGGATTTCAAAAGGCAAATTGATAGTCAGATGCTGACAACAAGTTCCCACATATAAGAATAGAAAGAACAAAAAAGAAGACATATAATAAGCAATGTTAAAACATCTCTAGGGTATTATAATTTCATTATTATGGGCCATCAAAAAAGTTACGTGCTAGAATATTTTTAACTCTATTGGTGCTTGTACAAAACAAATCGATATCGAAGTCCATGCAAATGTCGTTGATGAGTAGACTCTTTAGTTTAAAAGGATGCTAATGATCTCAATTTCACCATTGCATGTATTCTACTCATCAAACTGAACAACTTTCACTAGGGGAGAGGGAGCCAGTTACGAAATCGCGAAAAAAACAGCATTTGAGTCTGCAGTTTTGTATAGGACAGCTGATTTTTTATTCGCGTTTTCGAAGTTGGGTCCATAGTGAAAGTTTTTCAGTTTGATCAGAATACATGCTGAAGTTATTCGCAGTGATATAAAATTTACCCCGTATAGTTCCTACAAGTAAAAAGCGATGCAAAAATGTAATTCCTTTATCATCACTTTTAAAGTAGGTATCTATTTAACGTTATACGTATCGTATCGCATGATTGCTAAGCACCTACCTAAGTAGGTAGGTATATATAAGAAAAGAACGCTTGTTAGACAATGAAGCAGTAATTAAAATTGTTGTAAGAATCTTAGATACTTACATCCGTATTTTTTATGCTATACGTGGTAGTTAGGTAGGTTATCTTCAGTTTCAACGAAATAGTTTTTTTTCGATTCTCCAAGTTACCGAAGCTACGAGAGTTAATTTTTTTCGTTAAAGTTTGAATCTGCCTAGCATTGGTACTTAGTGACTTCAATCAAAGTAAAATGAACGGATTACTCAATGGCTTTACGCAAAAATTTTGACAATATTACCTACTAAGTATTCTACTTTTTTCCAAGTGTACTTTGTGTGCTTCAACTAAATGCGCTTTGGGTCTATCCATTGATTTCACTTTGTACGAAGCTTAGTAAAAACCTACACCAGAACACAAGTCGTGGCTAAAGATATCCACATCCACCTGAAAGCTTACCACACATAGCGTATTCAAAATATCCAGATTTCACTAGCAGTCCTGGCTCCGTGGTCTCATATTCAAGATCTTGGGCTCTTGAGACGGAGTTGGTGGGTTCGATTCCCACGGGGGTCGCCTAGTGATATGTCACTTTGTGCGTTTTTCCCCAGTTGGTTAGGACATTGCAGGCTGAATCACCTGATTGTCTGAAAAGAAAAATGATTCCGTGCTTCGGATGGTGCGTTAAGCCGTTGGTCCCGGCTACTATCTCTGCTGGTATTAGTCGTTACATAAAAACCACGTCAGAGGCCGTAAGGCGGTTTGTAAAAACTCTGACGCCAGGGCTTGCCCACACGATAAGAAGACTAGCAGTGCCGATGGCCACTTGACACTATTATAATGATGTATGTTATTGCAGGAGTGACGAACATAATCGCGAACCTGACACCGGAGCGGCTGGCCTCCGTCGTCGAGGAGAGCTACATGGGTCGCGACGTGGTCGTTGAGATACCCAAGTTCACAGTCGAGAGAACCCTTCCACTGAGAAATGTGAGTTTAACTTATATTCATAGTACAGTAGTAGTAATAATTTATTCTACACAAGGAAATACAGGTGAAAACAGCATAATAAGTAGTACAAAGGGTGAGCTAGTCTCTGAAGAGATTTCTTCCAGGCTGCCCCCTGACTACGCACGTACTGTGACCACTAAATACGTTTTTTTAGTCCAAAAGACTGCCGTGGTTATGGTAAAAGGAGGCTAAGTTGTATGAGACTCCATAGAACTTGATTGATTGTCGGTTGAGCTATTGCAAGCAAAGGTCGTTATGTAACACTGCGACCTTCGCTGGTCTATTGTGTTAGCCCCAAACTCACCCATATTTTACGCATACCTCCGATCTTATGGTATTTTCTTTTTATTCTCGAGTATGCAGGTTTCCGTTTTCCTTCACCGCCGAGCTAGTGATAATGATAAATACAACCGTACATAAATTCCGTAGAACATAGTGGTACAGGCCTGGAATCGAACCGCTCGCGCCGCCTCATGATTAACTCGCTAGCTCTCTTCCGTATGGACTATCGTCGCTCTTCAGAGAATCCATGAAAATCAAGTGCGGGCACTGCATTCAAGTTGAACATGTTGCTTCTATGGAAGGACTTGTCTATCGCTAGAGTGTAAGTCTGTGGTATCACGGCAGAATTGAAATTCGAATTTTCTGATCGCGTGTTCAAATTTCGATGAAACAAAGACTAAATGATACTCCAGTAAGCCAAATAAATTTAATCCGAAATAGATTTCACCGCTCGATGGGTTTGTGTGGGCTACACTTAACTAATAATTGTTTACCTAACGCTTCAGATCCTGGAGACTCTCGGAGTAGGAGACCTGTTCAACAGCACCGCTGACTTCAGCACGCTGACCCAGCAGCCTGGTGTGCTCTTCGATGATGCCATCCATAAAGCCAAGATACAAGTCGATGAAGAAGGTATGTTGTTATTATTACATTTTATTTCCATATAATTATAATGAATAGCTAAATATGCAATGAAAACTCTCATAAAAATTATGTAAGTACTTACGTAAGTATTTATAAATTATGTTTTAAATCTGAGATACTTAAGTAAAACCTTTTTTGACGTTAATTACTGTGAAACTGGCAGACAGGTTAAAAAAAATTGTTTCCAAAAGGCCGTATAGCAAAAAAATATATAAAACTAAGTTTATATCACATGTTTTTAATTTTTTAAACGCTTGTTTCCGTTTTTTACGAATCATGGCCAATTTAAAGAAATCGCATTTTATTTGAAATGAGTTGGTGAAAAAAAAAACATTAATGTAAAAAATCGTCCTATCGTCATATCGTCAGGATATTGTAAGTATCGATCAACTATCTAGTTATTTTGGATTGTTAGCTTCGGAACTTTAAAGTTATTTAAATTTTAGGTAGATTTATGAAAGATGAAATATTGAGATGCGAATGTTGAGATGGATGTGTGTTGTACTAGAATAGACAAGATAAGGAATGAGTTGTTAGAGGAGGTTTGAAAGTAGCACCTATGACAGAAAAATTACAGGGTAATAGATTATCGTGGTACGGGCATGTGATGCGGAGAGACAAGTCAGTGTCATGTTACGAGACAAGTGTTAAGTATGAATGTGGATGACTGATTGTGGATTTTGTGAAGGATGATAGGTATGTGTAAGAAAGGAAGGAGTGACTGCTGAAATGACGGCTAAGAGAGATGAATGGAAGAGGATGACATATTGCGCCGACCCCAGGTAATGGGAAATGGGCAAGAGAATGATGATTAAAGGTATTTTGTAGATAATGGTTTATTTATCATCGGACCAAATTATGTGATTCTAAACAATTTAATTATTATTTATTATACATATTTGATTATTATTTTATTATTATATCAGCCGTCAATGTCCCATTGTTGGGCAAATCCGTTCTCTCCATGCGTCCCGGTTTTGCGCTTCATTAGGCCAGTTTTTCAAGAAACTATCAATTTCGTCCCGCCACCTTCTTCTAGGTCTGCCTCGACGCCGATTTTGTACTGGGAGCCAGTTGGAAGAGATTTGATAAAGCAAAATATTCTTAACTTTTTAATATGTTTATCATCTCACTGCTGGGCAGGTCCTATTACAGTTACGGCACAGCATAACTATATTAGTTCTAATATACTTAGTTATGCTGTGGTTACGGTCAGGTACCGACGCGGTCAGCACTCAAAATGTAACGTGAATTAAAAAACTGAATTAAGTTGTTATTATATGAAAATACATCGCGATTGTAGATATTGTTTCATTTTTCTCTCTCTGTTATCTACATTACTTAAGAAACTTAGTTAGTTAATACTTAATCATATTTTTACTTCAGTAATTCAGTGGTTGAAATTTTAAAAAAATCTTGCGTAGTGCTACAACGAGCTAGTCGTTGGAACCACTTGATGTGTGAATGTGAAGGCGAACTTTCTGTTTCGATTCGTTTTCAAACGTAGGATTTGTCCACACTCTACTCGACTCTCCTCGTCTCACCTTACTCGGAACCGAACGATTTAAAAATTACTCATAAAATTGTGTTTTCGTATCTGCAGGTACAGTGGCAGCGGCTGCGACTGCCATCTTCGGATTCCGGTCGTCCAGACCTGCGGATCCAACATATTTCAAGGCGAACTTCCCCTTTGTGTACATCATCTACGAACGCCCCACCAACTCCATACTCTTCATGGGCGTGTACAGAGATCCCAAGAAATAGATCTCATTTAGTCACTAGACTTTATCATTAAGGGAAACTTGACTTTACTCCGTTTACCAGCAAAAATGTGTATGATATACGAAAACCATCACCAGAAACTACCATACTTACCTAATTTCTTTCGAAGTAAAAACGTAAAAGTTTTCGCGATTTTAAATGTGTTGAAGGTATGTTCAGTAGTTTTGCCGTTTTGTAAATTAAGACTGTAATTTAAGCTCGAAACTAACTTTGTTATTTAACGGTAAGAGATTTTATGAACGTGAGATACCTAAGTATTTCAATATTATTTCTCAATGAACGAGTGTATCAAAAATAGCAAAGATTATTAATTCAGGTAGGTAACTAACACTGTCGCTGAAGTAGGTTATCTAAATTTAGTTATTCTATAGGTAGTTGTATTTATTTTTACATTTTGTTACTTGTAATTTATAATTATTGCAATTAAACTGTGTTTTTATTTCTAACGTATCTTGTGTTCTCATGCTGGGTTCACATGCACGCCGTGCAGCCCGGCAAGCTGAGGCAATTCGCTGTACATTGAGGCTTCTATAAAGTTAAATAGTAACAATCACTTTACAGACGAGTCGATGTACAGCGAATTGCCTAAGCGTGCCGGGCTGCACGGCGTGCATGTGAACCCAGCATAAAACCGATATTGAACTAACTGACAATGACAAGCACCGAGCCTATTGTGATTCCCTCAATCGTATTTTTTTTATTTCTAAACAAACAACATTTCCAAAAAAACAAGAATGTCACATTTTAGTGCAGATTTTCAATTTATCGGGTCTCTGCGGATTTGTTTCTATCTATAATGTTTGTAGTTATTATCTTTAAAACCGCCAAAAGTTGCAACTTTTTGGGGTTTTAACGATTAGCTACAATCATAAAACATAATAATCCATAATGTTTCGATAAATAGAAAGTTAATCAGGAGCAGGACTACAATGTGACATTCTTGTTTTTTTAGAAATGTTTAATAAGTAGTTTAGAAATTTAAAAAAATACGATTGGGGGCAGCACACTCTTAAGAAGGTGGATGCCGTTTAGCCTAGCGTTTAGCCCATACAAACTTATTCCCCTGTTCTGTCCCTGGACACTAGAACAATAGTTATTTGTTATGCTAGGCTGCAAAGTTGTTTTTTGGCGCGAGTACTTGTATTGAAACCTGAGCAAGCGAAGGATTCTAGGATTGAACCAAGAGCGGAGCGAGTGCTTCAAATATTGAATCCTGAGCGTAGCTAAGGTTTCAAAGGTACAAGACGCAGAATAATTTTGCAGCCGAGCGAAACACACAACTTTTCACCTCACAACAGCGAGGAAAATGTTAAGTGCAAGCACTGAGTTAGATGTATAGAGCGAACATCGCGTTGCATGACGTTATTCTTAAAAAATAAATTAATCCTAATATTATCATTTAGCACCACGTCGAAAGGTGTTCCGTTGCTTGTAGAGACGATGCGGCCCGAGGGCCTACCAGGAGTTTTCCCTGTACTTACAGTAGTACACTGTACATAAGTACTGTAGTTACGTTGCCAATTTGTATGACAGAAATTAGTTCTCATCGTGACCACTAGGAGCGCTGTACGAAATTCAATACAAAATTGGTGACGTAACTACAGTAGTAAAGTATGGGTAAAACTCATGGTAGACCCACAGAAACTCTAGTTCTACACACTTCTTTTAAACAAAACAAAAGAAACGTTGGACGCTACCACAGAATAAGTAGTATAAAGTTCTAACGCTACGCTAGAAAACCTACTACTTACCTAGGTACTTTAAAATATAAGTCAGTCAGGTAAAACATGCCGCGCTTCTAAAATTAAATGGTGAAGACAATTTCTGGAGTAACGTCACGGCCCTATTCAACAAACGTTACAATTGTAATTTACAATTACAATTCTGGGTTCATTGCTGGTTACTTATGACGCTAATCTTGTAGCTAACATATGCCTAACATTCTCAGCCAGACTACCCAGAATTGTAATTGTAAATTACAATTGTAACGTTTGTTGAATAGGGCCCTGGAGTGCGATTTTTTAATCTCATTCGGTGAGCTCAGCAGTTGAAAATGTCAAAATAACTATGGAGATACGCATCTTTCTACTGCTGAGTTGACTTTCAAAAATCATACTATAGGAGAGCGATTTTTGGAAGTCAAATCAGCAGCAAAAAGATGCGTAAATCCGTAGTAATTTTGACATTTTCAACAGCTGAGCTCACCGAATGAGATTCAAAAATCGCACTCCTGGCGTGCGATTTTTGAATCTCATTCGGTGAGCTCAGCTGTTGAAAATGTCAAAATTACTATGAAAATATGGATCTTTCTACTGCTGATTTGACTCTCAAAAATCTTACTACTAGTAACGTGTAGTTAGTTACCTACCTACACATTAAAAAAAAAACCTAAACAGATGTGTGAAATAAGGAATGGCAAACAAATCACTTCATTAATCCTGCTAAGAAAGTTATTTCTGTGTGTTTCATATCATCATAGTTTTCTACAACATTTGTTTGACATGAATGATGAGATGACTAACGTGCGATTTAATGAATATGCGTGTTGTCTTGTGTTGCATGCATGCTGACGGTCAAAGGTGATGAAAGGAAGAGAGGAATAGTAAATTATGAAGAATATGGCCTGTTATTTGCCTGTCAATGTTAGTCGTTTACTGAAACGAACTCCCATCAATTTCATACATAAATAACAAAAGGAAAAGATACCTCTCTAATGTTTTGGATTCCGTAGCAAAAAGGTAAAAACGGTTACCTACGTTTACCTTATTGGTAAACGGGCTTAAGTTTCCTCTAAGTCTTAAAATTATCAATTTGCTTAATTTTTTATCTAGTTAAGGCTAGGATATCCCAGTGCAAGCGTCTCTTTCTTGCAAGCATAAGTTTACAATTAGCCATCCCGCTCCAATTGAAAGCAGGATCGCAAAAAAACGTGT
This sequence comes from Agonopterix heracliana, assembly GCA_963693445.1. Taxonomy (NCBI): domain Eukaryota; kingdom Metazoa; phylum Arthropoda; class Insecta; order Lepidoptera; family Depressariidae; genus Agonopterix; species Agonopterix heracliana. Next base: position 12,139,428 of record OY856308.1, on the reverse strand, counting down.
TTTTCGTCAATATCTTTGCTCATGGGAGTTTCTAAGCTAAAACTTCTCCTGAGTTCACTAGAAATATTTAATGTATTTAGTTAAGTACAAGAATAAAACGTTAAATATCAGCAGTTTGATCATAGTATTGAAAAAACATAACAAAAAGGGGTAACTTTGGAATTTTTTTCTATCGAGTAAACTTAATCTAATCGTGTAATTGAGAACAGTCGCCCATCCGCCCGATCCTTAAATAAGACATAATTTAATTTCAGACTTTAAAACACAGTTTAAAACACTTTCGTTCGTGTTCAAAAAACGGCATCGACGGGATAAGAGCGTCTTAATCATCTATACTAATCTACAGAGGGTCCTTCTTAATATGCTGAAAGTTTTTAAGGGGATGATCTGGAGAGCGATTTTTGAATCTCGTTCGGTGAGCTCAGCAGTTGAAAATGTCAAAATTAAAATAGAGATAAGCATCTTTCTACTGCTGATTTGACTTTAAAAAACCGCACTCCTGAAGTCGTTATGATTTTTGAGAGCCAAATCAGCAGTAGAAAGATGCTTACCTCCATAGTTATTTTGACTTTTTCATCTGCTGAATTCAGCGAATGAGATTCAAAAATCGCACTCCAGACCGTCAAGCTGAACAACTTTCTCTATGGGAACCAACATCGAAATCGCGAAAAAAAAACCGCTGTCCCATATTACATTTGGCTGAAGTAGGTTTGCAGTTTTATGTGGAAGAGCAGATCTTTTTTTCACGATTTCGATGTTGGTTCCATAGATAAAGTTGTTCAGTTTGACGGTCTGATCATCTCCTTAAAAAAGTCTCAGCATATTAAGAAGGACCCTGTATATCTACAGTGAAATTGATATCATTTGCATCCTTTTATAAACTAAGAGTCTACCCATCAAACTGAACAACTTTTACTATGGGAGCAAACCAATCGGAGCACAAAAAAAAATCAGCTGTCCCATACATTTGAGTCATGTAGGCAGCGGCGGCGGGTGCAGTTTAGGATGGAATAGCAGATTTTTTTTCTGCTCCGATCGTTTTGCCCCCATAGTAAAAGTCGTTCAGTTTGATGGGGAGACTCTTAGTTTAAAAGGATGCTAATGATATCAAATTCACCCTGTCCTGTATAGGTACTACTTAACTAATTATAAAGAGGAAAGATTTGATTTTTTGTATTGAATAGGCTCCGAAACTAGGGTAGACCCGGATTGATAGTAACAGTTTTTACTTCTACCTCGATTGCGGATAAACTATTCATATCTAAGAAGCGGTACATACACATTAAGAACATACACATTATTTCTTAACGTACAAGATTTTATATTCAAAGCGTTCTTAAGTCTTATAGAACCTTTCGTAATTTGCTCTTGATGTGAGCAGGGACCAATGTTACAATTAACCCTTACCCCGGGTCATTTGTAACAGATTTTTAAATCTAAATAAAACCCGAAATAATCAATAAATCGGTCTTATTTATTTACCATTAAGTAACTTACCTCTTCTTTATTTGTAATCTTTTTATCGCATTAGAATATTATGAACAGTTTTTATAAAATTTAACGGAAAAACATCTTAGCGTTTTATTGCTTTAAACTAAAAATTTGAAACAATTCCTACAGATTTTTAATCACTTTAGGTAACTATATATAATAGCATTTAAATAAACTAAAAACCTTAACTCTCGTATATCTTAATCAACCATAAATGTTTTCATACAAACGAAGCTGTTACAATTAACCAAGTGTTACTATTATACCTGGTCACGTGGATTTATTTACGTTTAAAGTGTAATCAAACGACATATAATTCTGTCAAAATCACGACTGCAATTTCATTGTGTACTCTTTTAATTTGAAGTTAAATTAGGAAGCAAGCTTACCAAATAATATTCCATATCGCATACTAAAAAATCAATCTAAATTAGAGTTAGAGGGAGCGGCCGTTCTCCATCCAACGCTGCGGTTGGTGCGGGTTGGTGGAGGCAAGTTAGTGGTCAACATTGCTGTCAGAGTATTTTCAAACCATCTTAATTATAAAAATTGATCATGGGTCAATTGTAACACAGTGTTAATTGTAACGTTACAATCAACCCCATCAAAAGTGTTACAATTATCCCTTGGTGTCAATTTTTAGAAAAAATCATAAAATAGCTATGATACAAACGAAAATAATGAACTTCTCGTCATCTGTAGCATTCTCTAGTTCTTATTTCAACCTGTGATAGTAATATCTGTTTAAAACATGGATTATTTCAGAAGTTACAACGTAATGAATTGATCGAAAATATTTACAACGACCGCACATAAAATTCATTCCTCTGTAACACAAGACACCTTCACGTTGCACACACGGCAATTGGAGAGTAGGTCCGGACATGCAAGAGCCATCACCTCTTTGCACACACACATCCTTGCCTTGTTTAGTTACCGAAATATCGCCAATGTTACTATTAACCCGTGTTACAATTAACCCGGGTCTACCCTACTATAGAACGATCTGAATAATTCGTTCATCATTAAAATGCTGAATCCGTGATTAACCGCTCGCGTCCTGGCTTCAGATAACAATTATTAAACAATTGATATCGGGCGATATCGCGATCGCGGGACTTGAAGGGTTAAAATAGGGTAAAAAAATCGGCCAAGTGTGTGTCGGGAAGATTCTAAGGCGGTACGAAGTTCGCCGCGGCCATCTAGTGGTATGATAATGATACACGCGACTATAATATTCCCAAGAGGGTTCAGAGATAATAATAATATATCATCTAGATAGATAATAACAACAAGTTTACCAAATTTTTAATATCCAATACTCTCGCCAATGCCACAATTAGGTATAGTCAGTCCCACGGTTTACTTAAACATCTTAAAAGAACCTAGACTAGACTCCAACTGAGAAAATAAATTAAAATATGCGCATTGAAACCTGTCCAAAGTGAGCTGGCCTGACCGTGCATCCTCACTATTCAATTGAGAATGCTGAATGCCTGGTTTTCACTCATAACGCACGGTTTCCTGTACCGTAGGTAGATATTATATTATAGGTATGCACATAGCTAATGATGTCGGCTAGTTCGTCTCGGTTTTCTCTTTAGCAATTTTTTATCATAAATTTTTTGTACTTACTACCAAAATGTATATTGTTACCGTCTTAGATTATCAAGATAGACAGTCAAAGCTACGAAAGCGTCGAAAAAAATAGGAACCAGTACTGGTTCCAAAACCCTATACATATACACGCACACATACATATTTTGTATGGCGCCTCACGCACACCAACCTAAGAAAGTTAGCCCCTTTTGTTTTATACGGAACAAGTGTGAGGTTCATTCTAAACATATACTTTTTCTAAGGTTACCGTAATTACTTTTGGAAAATTTGTTGCGGAAAAATATATCGCGTGGCTTTTTCAAAGAAAACGCGTAGGTAGTCGGAGCTCCAAAATCGGTAACTCTATCTGATCAAATGGAGATTAATATAGGTAGCTAAATACTGTCGCCAGCTCTTTGCTATGCACGATTTTAAGTAGTTTTTGATTGGATTATACATTTTAATAATAGCGACCTAATATAATAATAGTTATTTGTTATGCTAGGCTGCAAAGTTGCTTTTTGGCGCGAGTACTTTTATTGAAACCTGAGCAAGCGAAGGAATCTAGGATTGAACCACGAGCGAAGCGAGTGGTTCAAATAATAGAATCCTGAGCGTTTAGCGAAGGTTTCAAAGGTACGAGACGCAGAATAACTTTGCAGCCGAGCGAAACACACAATTTTTTCACCTCACAACAGCGAGGAAAAAAAGTGAATTGCTAAAAAGAACATTTCAAAAAGTTTTTATTTTCGTGCTGGCCAGTGTCATGAAATAGTTATTAAGCATTTTCAGTGCATTGGCGGTATACAAAAATATTGAATAGACAAATTCGAATTTCAAAAACTCTTTGCACGCTAGCGGATAAAATACACTTTTGCACTCAGATTTCGAACGATAAACAGAATCTTTCCGAGCTTGTGAGGTGAAAAATATTTTTCACAGCATTTTATCCGCTAGCGTGGAAAGAGTTTTTAAAATTAGAATCTTTCTATTCAATATTTGTCTATACCGCCAGTCCAGATAAAAAGATAGTAAAAACCATACGTGCGAGAAAGACAAAAAGATTATGTTGCTAACTTGACGAACTTTGCTTACTTACATTCGTGCATATTATTGTCTTCTCTTTTACGCGTATAGGTTTGTCCTTCACTATAATTTATTTGAGTGAAAAAAGAAGAGATTATACCTAAATATAACCTCTTTGAGTAGCAATATCTCTTGTCTTCTCTTTTTCACGTATAGGTTTGTCCTTATTTGCATTTGCATAATTATTTTCCCAGTGTGGGATAAAAATATAGTTTAAAATGCTTATAATTAATTCATCTTGTTTACCTATGAGCAGTTATTTTTTATGCTGATCAATTTTTTTTCAATGAAACTGCTACAAGTGACCGCAGTGAGACAGTGATTAAATACAAGAGTACTATATCGCCGTAATAGAATGGGACAACGTCATGAAGCGCGATGTATCTGATGATGATCTCACCTAACATTTTCCTCGCTGTTGTGAGGTGAAAAGTTGTGTGTTTCGCTCGGCTGCAAAATTATTCTGCGTCACGTACTTTTGATACCTTTGCTACGCTCAGGATTCTATATTTGAACCACGCGCTTTGCTCGTGGTTCAATCCTAGAATCCTTCGCTTGCTCAGGTTTCAATACAAGTACTCGCGCCAAAAAAACAACTTTGCAGCCTAGCATAACAAATAACTAATGTACCTACCTGACTATAATGATACTATCAAACTGATCTATATGTGTTTATACCTACTTCATTTAATATAAGGACGAAAAGATTTTCCTATTTAGCTTTAGACCAATATAATTTATTTATCGGAAAGATAACTACATAATTAATGTATATTTCTCCCCTACGGACGGAAAGCGTCAATTGTCGTCCCGCTGCGCTAAACGAAGTTGTCACTTTCCACCTCCGTCGAGGAGAAAAATAGTATATGCTAACCTCGGACAGTAAATAAGAAAGCCTCAGATCACATGTTTGTTTACATGAGATCTTAGACCTTTCTTACTTTCCTGTCCTCGGTGTGTAATCTACTATAGCCTTAACATTTCGTTGCTATTCGAAATGGAGTAGGTAGGTATACCATAATTCTAAACGAATAATTGCGCATGTTCTGATTATAAACTACATCTACTTAGTTGGTACTTGTTAATTTCGAATTAGGCGCTCGTTAAGCACTTATAAATGAGACAGCCTTAATCTCTGTTCGACCTTCTAGTGATAACTGGAAAATCATCTCTAAATTTATGATGATTGACGGCCCATCATATGGAGAAAGTTGGAGCGTTTTAAAATATACACATGTCTGTTTACATCACAGACTTAGGTATTAAGTCTGTGGTTTACATTAAGAATTACTGATGTCTTATAAAAGTAAGTTTTCTTTTCGTATAAGAAGGTTTGATTTATTTCTCAGACATGTCCGTTGGTAAGTTTTTATTCACCAATCGAGTCGAATCGGTAATTGCGCGCACTGCGGGCTTATGTACGGTCGGCATCCGCGAATGCGAGTAGACGATAAAGTTATTTGAGTTTTTATCATTACCGAAGGACAGATTTTGATGTAAACATTAAATTAATACTAACAAGTAAACAATGAGTGAAAAGCAGGTACTTGTATCATCGGAAGCGTATGCGTCGTAGATAGGATCGGTGTATCCACAATGGAGCTAATTACCGTCTTAGGCTCGGTTCCCACGGCCTGTATATACGCAAATCGCGCCAAGCCACACGCCGTGGGAACAGTGTCGCCTGTCTTGGCCTGTAGACGCCTGTGGACGCCTGTGGTGTGTATTGTGTCCGGATCGCCGTCGGTAACTTCAAAGGGGCGCCTGTCGCCGCGCCTGTGCAAGCGCGTGGATTGCCGAGCCATTGACATAGTACTGTAGCCAGGGGACTTATTAATTACCAAAAAGATTACCGATTGCCGTTTAGAAATTGTTGTAAGGTACTAAATGAGTAATATAATAAAAACCTAAGTCTTACAAATCACAACCCGCCGTAGAAAAAAAAAAAAAACTCTGAAACGTTTCAAATTTCGAGGCTATTTTCTATGTACTGCCATGTTCTTCACCTTAGTTTGAAAATGTCAGTATAAACCTTGAAATTTAAAAATTTAAGACTAAATCTTATTATTTTTTTTCTACGCCGGGTTGTGATCTGTAAGACTTAGGTTTTAATATTAATCATTTAGTACCATACAATAATTTGTAAACGGCAAATCTTTTTTGTAATCAAAAAGTTCCCCGGCTACAGTACTACCCTATCAGTGTCAGTGTCAAGGTTAAAACGATGACTAGATTTATAGATATACCCCCCCCCCCCCCCCCCTTGCTACGCCTATGTTAAGATTTTTGCATTTTTAAATTGAAATGAAAATGATTAACAGTATTAACACTCACTATCAGTTGCAGAACGCTCGTTAAAGTTAATCCTCCATTAAATCTCTCATTAAATCTCTTGCTGTAATTTTTTGTCTTGTGGAAGTAGTAAAACCTAGCAAGATATTTAATTGTGGATTAACTTTAATGAGCGTTTCTGCAACTGAGTGTTAGTTGCAGGAACGGTCATTAAAGTTAATCCTCCATTAATTCTCTTGCTGTCACTTTTTGTCTTGTTGACGTAGTAAAAGCTAGCAAGAGTATTAATGGACGATTAACTTTAATGAGCGTTTCTGCAACTGAGTGTTAGTTGCAGGAACGGTCATTAAAGTTAATCTTCCATTAAATCTCTTGCAGTAATTTTTTGTCTTGTGGACGTAGTAAAAGCTAGCAAGAGATTTAAAGTTGCAGGAACGGTCATTAAAGTTAATCCTCCATTAAATCTCTTGCTGTAATTTTTTGTCTTGTGGACGTAGTAAAACCTAGCAAGAGATTTAATTGAGGATTAACTTTAATGAGCGTTTCTGCAATTGAGTTAGTTGCAGGAACGGTCATTAAAGTTAATCTTTCATTAAATCTCTTCCAGTAATTTTTTGTCTTGTGGCCGTAGTAAAAGCTAGCAAGAGATTTAATTGAGGATTAACTTTAATGAGCGTTTCTGCAACTGAGTTAGTTGCAGGAACGGTCATTAAAGTTAATCCTCCATTATCTCTTGCTGTAATTTTTTGTCTTGTGGACGTAGTAAAACCTAGCAAGAGATTTAATTGAGGATTAACTTTAATGAGCGTTTCTGCAACTGAGTTAGTTGCAGGAACGGTCATTAAAGTTAATCTTCCATTAAATCTCTTCCAGTAATTTTTTGTCTTGTGGACGTAGTAAAAGCTAGCAAGAGATTTAATTGAGGATTAACTTTAATGAGCGTTTCTGCAACTGAGTGTTAGTTGCAGGAACTGTCATTAAAGTTGATCCTCCATTAATTCTCTTGCTGTCACTTTTTGTCTTGTTGACGTAGTAAAAGCTAGCAAGAAAATTAATTGAGGGTTAACTTTAAGGAGCGTTTCTGCAACTGAGTGTAAGATTAGTTCATTTTTAATCAACTTTTTAGATTAAAATTGTTAATAATAGTTAATTATTTTTAATTTTAATCAAAATTAACTTTGGGCTCGCACTGCTTTAAACCACATACTCGACTCATCAAACTGAACAACTATAAACTGTCAGAACAAAAAAAAAATAGAACAACTCTGATAGCATGGTCAACTCTGACAACATGAACAAATCGGATAACATGGTCAACTCGGACAACATGGTCAACTCGGACAACATGGTCAACTCGGACAACATGGTCAACTCTGACAACATGGTCAACTCTGACAACATGGTCAACTCGGACAACATGGTCAACAAAGTCAACTCTGACAACATGGCAAACTTGGTCAACATGGTTAACGTGAACAACGTGAATAACCTTAATAGCATGGTCAGCTCAGTCAACATGATCAACGGTGGATTTTGTCAAAGTTAATTGAGTTGTCAAGAGTTGTTCATGTTGTCCATGTTATCAGAGTTGACCATGTTGTCCGAGACTCCGAGTTGACCATGTTGTCAGAGTTGACCATGTTGTCAGAGTTGACCATGTTGTCCGAGTTGTTCATGTTGTCCCAGTTGTTCTCCTCCATCTGGCGTCAACGCCATCTATCGCGGTTTGTTGGAACTATGTTTTACTAGCTGTCAGAAAACTCCCCATCGGGTAGATTTATTCCTGACTGGCTCGGCAATCCACGCGCTTGTACAGGCGGCGACAGGCGTTTCCTTTGAAGTTACCGACTTTCGATGGATAGCAATACGCACCGCAGGCCGCGACAGGCGCTCTGTTCCCACGGCGTGGCGCGTGGCGTGTGGATTGACAACACACATGCCGTGGGACCCTATCTACAAGCTAGCTACAGTTGGTGCGTGGATTGTAGCGACAGTGTTGCCAAGTTCGGCTTTTCGGAACTAGATTAGCTCTTTTTTTCTCTCGACTAGCGCTGCGCCATATTTACTAACTTAGTAGTTTATATTTCAGTTGTGTTTATATAAATTAGCCGTAATTTTACATTTTCTTATTACGGACAAATTACAGAGCACGGTTTGTCGTGAAAGTTCGTTTTGTTTCTATACATTACATGCAAATCTTTTTCAATGCAGTTTTCGTGTGCCGCGGTGATTACGTAAGACGCGACATTTATCGTATTTCTTTTTTTTTACTTATTCCGGTCTCCTTATAATCTATGTTCTTGCAGAATAATTCAGAAAAGAAAGATTGTTTTTCAGTTATTAAAACAACAATAAATGAAATATGTAACAATTTAGACATTATAATATTATATAATAATTTGGCTTTGAAATAAAAGAAATAAATGGCTCATTCCCTTGCGTAGCAATGGTAACACTGACTGGCATGGCGAGCCACAGGCGCCGTGGGAACGGGTCGGCGTGTGGTGTTACAGGCGAGTACAGGCGAGGCGCGTCGTGGCGCGGCTTGTCTATACACAGGCCGTGGGACCCGAGCCTTAGCTGCGCGTACGCCACCGGAACTGGCGGACCAGAAACAATGCCCCATGGACGATCCGCCTCGTATTTTATATGTTGCCTTTGTTACCCGTTTTTACACTACAATGGAATTGGTCTAATTGTTGATCTCATTTCTTCTTAACATTGTTATTGTGACAAGGTTTCGATGTTGGTTTATTTTACCCCAAGCCAAGGTCCTCATGACTCAAGGGCCAAATGAAAACTGTTGCCTCAGCACTTTTGTTTACGGACAAGGATGTCTGCGCATTCTATACCTAGGGCTTGATAGTAGATTTATATAGGGTCCAACTTAATATGCTGACACTTTTTTAAGAGGATGATCAGACCATCAAACAGAACAACTTTCTCTATGGGACCAATATCGAAAGCGCGAAAAAAAAATCGACTCTTCCATACAAAACTGCGAACTGACTCGAACCAAATGTATGGGACAGCAAATTTTTTTTTCGCGATTTCGATTTTGGTCCCATAGAGAAAGTTGTTCAGTTTGATGGTCTGATCATCCCCTTAAAAAAGTGTCAGCATATTAAGTAGGACCCTGTATATGTACTAGGGTAAAACCGCGACGTTGTCCGCACAAATTATACCTATACCAGATACCTATATATATATTATAGGTACCAGATTTTAACTCAAATCATTAGATATAAAAAAAAAAAGTTTCGTTAAAATCGGTTCAGTAGTTTTTGCGTGATGTTGTTACAAACAAACAAACAGACAGACAAAAATTCAGGAGTCAGGGTGTACTGGTTCAGGTCTACACCAGTAATATACTACTCTCTAACCATCAGACACATTTTAATATATTGCTTCAAACAAAAGGAATCATAATTATAAAGTAACTATCGTTAAAACTTAGCAAACTTCAAAATTAGAAGTTGCAAAGCACAAACAATTATGTTAACTAGTATTTTGAGGGAGGGAATTTAGTTCATTCAAATTATCATGTAAACAAAGGGAGATTAGCAATATCTCAGTCGAAATTGACTAATATTTCATTAGAAAATTAAAATTCATCAAATATTGTAATAATGCAAAAATGGCGGAAAATTGAGTTAGCAGAAAACAGCTGATACATCAGTGATGCTTTGTGCGGGGGAAAATAGTTTAAAATTTATTCGCTAGGAGGCGCGGAGCAAATTCATCAAGCAAAAATAGGCGTTATGATAGAGTATTAGAGTCTTATGAGCGTGATTAGTCCATAAGTAATTGACACTTTTGACACATGCGCACTAGGTAATTATTTTGGTTCAGCGGGTTTTGTATAGCGTACCCAAGCTGCGCAAAAAAGTTCTAAAAGTTGATATGTGAAGTTGGCGCGAGGTGAATTTCCTCTAGCAAAAATGAATCTTATGTCAGGGGAAGATAGCTTAATTCACTAAGTTTGGGCCTTAGATAGTTCGCGCATCAGGCTGTTTGCCTATTTAATTAAGAAGCTAAAATTAAGCATAGAAGTTCATGCAATTTCCATGTTTAATTGGAAGTAAATAAAGATTGATGAGGGAAAATGTAAATAGTTTTTCAAATTGGTACGGGTTATTGGGAAGACAAGATTACCATATAAGGAGACGTTTTCTTGTATGAATTAGAGGGAGGATTAGTAGGTTGAAAGAAAGTCTTATAATTATGAAGTTAAGGATCAATTTTGATTATTCGCAAAGTGAACGAAGCAAACCAAGTAAACCAACTAGACCAACTGGACCAAGTGAACCAAGTGGACGATGATGACGTCATAGTAAAGCTTGTATAAATAGGCTCGGTTTGGCGGGGGCGGGGCTTTTTCCGAGAAACCAGCTACGAGTGAACATCTCTTAGTACCAACTTGTGATTTTATTCAGAATTTATTTATTTACTTGAGTTTTGATTGGAGTTTAATTTAATTTGTAGAAATCTAGTAGCTCGTAGCTGAATTTACATGACGAAGTAGTTCATGGGCTGGCTCGGCAGTTTCAAAAGATATTTACTAATATCTTAACCTGGTTGACTGAGACAATATCAGGCGCCATTCTTTACCAACAGGCAAAGTCTCCTAGGTCAAGAGAAGTCCGCCTTGTGAGTCGATTGGGAACTTGTCGAAGAGGGATCATGCCGTTCTAGGCGCCAAAAGACTCATAAGGAAGTCCTTGACTTAGTCCCTAAACCTTATATATATATTTCACTCACCTTTATATTACTCACCTGGAGACTCTCACGATCTATAGGCTTCGGCTGTGTGAGAGAATTCAATCACACATGGAATAGGCTTAGACACACTTAGAGGGCTCCACCCTCGAATCTCTTAGTTCGCTTAGTTCGAAGATTTCCATTGCACCACGGAAATCTTACATAACACACCTACACGTTTAAATGTAAATGTGAGGCCTACCTCTAGTCTTGCGGAATTTCTCTTATACCGGAGAGTTTCAAACATTAGGGCACTTCTTTAGAATAGGAAAATATTTAGACAATGGTTAGATTTACTAGGGTTTTGTTAGAATAATATAGGATAGGGTAGGTATTTAACTTTGACTAGAATTTTAGTAGGAATGGAAAGGATTAGATGTTCAGGTTTACAAATTGGTATAATAGGTAAATTCAGTAGGATTTAATTAATTATTTCATAGACTTGACATATGATTTTTCAGTAGATGTTTGAATGAAATTCAGGGAATTCGAAGCAAATTAAATTTCATGATAAATCTTGGTTCTAAAAAAGTAAATGACATTATAAATAGAAAACAGTGAATAGGTGACAATATCAAAGTTATAATTCAATATAATACTGTCCAAACAAAATAAGTTCAATCTAAATTTATCGTTTCCTTATAATAATGGGAAATTAGAGTTTCTTATCATACCTATTACCTACTTTGTTATGAGTTGGTGGAACTTTGGGATATAGTGCCTAGTGCCCTCTAGTCAGAAAAATAAATGATTATGGTACATAATAAGTTTTACAGATTTATATCAGAGTCAAATAAATAAAAGTTTTATCATACTATTCACATGAAAGAGAGAACTTACTTTCAATGGTCCAAGGTTCTATTCATTCAGTTAAATGTTATACTGTTTCTATAAGCTAAAGTTTCTGCTTATTTTGTCATGCTAGTTTTATGTATAGGTACTTACCTACTAAATGATAATGATGTAGATTCTCAGAATAGGAACTTTACTTTGATTAAACTGTTAACAGAGATGAGCTTTAGAACTGGTTTATAAAAGAAAAGATATTTAAAAGGGAAATTTCACTAGTTAGGGTTCCTTAAAGTCACGACTAATATAGAAATAAAGTCTAAGAATTACTAATATAGCTCAACTAGAGTCTAAATTAAATTGAAACCAGTCTATCTGAAAAATACCTCTTGTCCATTGTATGACAAGTTACTGACACACTGACAAAGAAATGACTTTAAAATTTACAAGTCTCAACCATCCTTTACTAAACTTGACATACCTGACTAAGACACAATATCTCGGGAAAAGTTTGGAGGAGGGCTGACCAGTTTGGAGACGAGGCCCACTGAAGCTAGAAATATTCTAGCAGGAGGAAATACCAAATAAAATAACTCCTGAGAGCGGAATGGCGGGGCTCTCTTCTATACCAAACGAAACAATTATTCTTCTATACCAAACGAAACAATCATTCTTTTATACTTTGTTGCACTAAAGGAAAACCCAAAACTAAGAAATAAATTTATATTTTATATAGGTTAGGAAATCTAACACCCTGTATAAGTAAATTGGTAGAGAAATCTAAGTTAACTATTTAACACACTGAAAAATAAGAAAAGGTCTTTAGATATAGAGGTATTTCATTAGATTGACTTCAGCGCTTACTGACGGAGGGTTGTAGGCTACATTTTCTGATATTAACTTCAATATCATAGTCAAAAATAGGATTGCGGGCTAGGAAGTTAGGTATTACTTTCTCATTTAAGTTAATATTAAGTTTAGGTAATTCTGGGTCTCTGTTTGTTAGAATACTAGTTAAATCTCAAGTCTGTCGCACCTAGGTTACTATTATGCGGATCACAACGTAGTCTCCTGTTTCACTAGACGATCGATACTGGCCAAGTTAACATCTTCAGCTCAAAAATGGGATCATAAATAAGTTTAGGTATAGTTCATAAGTTAGGCTAAGCTAAGTTAATAGGTAGGGATTTTCTATACATTGTTGGCAGCGACCAGTTAGTTAATAAGTTTAGGTAGATAGGCATTTTCGGTACGTAGGTGCCGAATGTCCAGTTCTAAACAGTTTCAAATAGGTAGTATAGGATAGGTAGCCCATCTTTAACATTGGTAGACCGCGAACAGGATAGGTAGGATACCTTTACATAGGTGGCCGCGAACAGGATTAGGTAGGTATCTAATACATTGGTTGGCCGCAACCAGGATAATTTAAGTTAAGTAGGGGTAGTTCTTACATATGTGCCGTTAAGACCAGGATAGGATTTAAGATTTATTTTTACTTTTGATTCGCTAAGTCCACAGGATTTTATAATAGACTTTGTAGACTAGGTCAAGTTTTATTTTATATTTTGTATACAAAAGATAGGTTTTGAATTACAAACGTTATGATCCATTTTGAGTTTAAAATAATAGCCTTTTTAGGCTTACATTGTTGCCGTGAGAGAGGATAGCAGATTTCGAGATTTAGGTATTCTGAGAGATTTAGAAAAGGTTTGGTTAGAAATGCAGTTAAATAATTAGTTTATTTAGTTAGGAATATGCTTTAATTTTGATCACATAGAATAGATGTTTACATGAGGTTATATAGGCATATGATTGGGAATTTCACTTAGAAGGTTATCACTGTTCACTAGATATTTATGAGCACTTTGGTTTTTACGTTACGCAGTTTACGCACTGTTACTTTGCTACACCAGGGTTATTTGCACTAGATGAAGCGACGTTTTGTAGAGATTTCTGCTTCCGAGTGGATAGTTGCTGGAACGAGGACAGTTTGGAGTATTGTCAATATCTTCTTTTCTTCCTTTTAGTAGCGTAGTTTGAAATGAAGTTCAGGAGTTTGAGACGCCTTGGTGTGTCTTGAGGAAAGCAGCACTCAGCAGCAGATAAGTGTGTTGAAATGCGTTAGGAGGTTCTTTCGAGTAGCGATTACAGGAACTTCGGTTCGAGAGTTTTTAGGTTGTAATGTTCTTAAATGTCTTGTATACTTCTTCTTTGATACCGTAGCGAAGGAAGTATAGAAAATCTGAGTTTAGACGCCCGCTCTGACGCTTTCTTCAATAACAAGTCAGGTTAGGTAGTCAGTCATGTTTCTTCTTTTCAATTTCGAATTTCGATTTGTTCTTGATGTTTTCTTTTCCTTTTTTGTGATAACGTAGCAAAGATGTAAATGAGTTCTTCGTTAGCGTTTGGAAAAATTTTCTGCAAATCGGCCATGTTGTGTAGAAAAAAAAAAAATAACTGACTGACGGAAGTAGTAGGTAAATTTTGACAGGTAAGAATGCCGTGATCTTATTGGTTGATTGCACAGAAGTTAGAAAGAAGCTAATTACGTTCATTGGCTAATATAGGCTAGCGACATTTTTCTATGATTAGGAAGTTTGTCAATATACATATTTTTTAAGCTAAAACTAGAATTCAGGTTTTTAAATTATTATTTGGATTATGCCTAAATTAAAATTAAATCAAATCATTATTTGTGATTAGAAATCTAACATCCAAATGTCTCAGAATGATTTTTATGGTTAATAAAGTATAAAAGTTGATTACTGGAGTAAAAATCAGTGTTGCCGTTTCTTGAAAAATAAGTCGCTAGATTTTAAGGATATGGTACGTTAAGAATCCGATAGGGGTCGCTAAACGTTTGAATTAAATTTATAAGAAAGTGCGAGGGAAACAAAATATGGTTTTATTACAGAATTAAATGAACGATTAACTAATTAGGGTTCCGAATTAATTATTTTGTAATTTATCTGTAATATTTACTAATTTTAGCTTTATAATAAATTGTGATTTTGATTTTCTTGATTAGGATTGACTTATATTAATACTATTTCGATTATTTATTTAGGAGCTCCAGCAGTGGATACACATTATACATAAAAGCAAAACCTACAATACCTACCTACTAGCGAGATTTAGAAGTAAAACTATATTATCATACAAGTAAAATTTTGTAAAATTAGTACTAATAACAAGGGAACAATATAAAGCATAACATATGAATTATTTATTAATGAGAAACAATGTCGTTAAAAGCGTTAGATATAGCTAATTTTAATTTTAAGGTAAAGTGTACGTAATTTATAAAAAAGGGGTAACTAAGCCGCAAATAAATCCCTCACTAAAATGGTAACACTGTAGAGAATTGATTTTGGTTCGAAGTTAGAAGATTAGAGAACTAGATGGAGCTAAGTGTCTCAAATCTAATCCTTACGATTATTTTAAAATCAAATTTACATAGATTACATTTGTTTGAATAAGTTAATATTTATGCCAGATAGATAAAATAGGTAGTTCACTTATTTTATAATGGGAATAGAGAGTAAAAAGGGTAAATTTAAGTATTTCTTTCGCTTATACCTATAGATCGTTTCGCAAATAAGGTCGGTAGATGGCGTTAGTAGGTTCAATCAGTAATTAGGTGTGTGTAAAGGATTCGTAAAATCGAGTTTGTAATACCTATTTGGGTTTCCTAGAACAAGTCTATATCTTGCTAGTTAATAGTAGTAATAGTGTTTTTCTTATTAAGGCAATAGATTTCTTATAGTGTAAAATTTGCCATTCACCTAGTATGATTTAAATTATTACCGGGAAACGAGTAGGAAAATGATTTTTCAACTTATTTTATTTAAATTATAGTTTTGACGGAGTGGAATTATACAAAATTAAACATTACTGTAGTTAAGTTAAGTTAGTAAATTTTAGAACGATAAAATGAAATGAGATTTTATGTTTACATAATTTTAGAAAGAAATTGGACACAAAATTTGGGTTTACCAACTTTAAGGTGGAATAAAACCAAGTTAGACAACCTTGTAGGATGAATGCGATCTTAGTTCAGTACAGTGGACCTACGAGACAAAGTGGAACTCGATGTTCTCACTAAAAAGTCGTGTTAAAATATTAGCCTCAAGTAATGTCAAATCATAGGAATAATACATAATTATTGAAAGTTTAATTAAGAGAGAATTATTTTAAAATAGTAAGATGACTAAGGGATAAAGTCTCAAATGAATTAAACTCGGGGGGAAGGGTGTTTGCTATGTTTTATTTTATAATATATTAGGTAGATTTAATAAATAGTATTGTTTAGATAAATTAAAGAGTGGGAAAGATATTTTGCAAAACATTTAACATTAGTTAGTTTAGGAAATGAGCTAAATTAAAATTATGTTGATGCTTCTTTTGTTTTTGGTAACTTGTTTTAGTATTTCAAAAGTAAATGCCGTAGAGAAATGGGAAATTTGGTAATAGGTACCTAGGTAAATAGCAAATAATTTAGAAATTATGGTTAGGTACAATCTAAAACAAAAATAGTACCTAAATAGTGGTAACAACAAGAGCGTTATAAATTAAATCTTTATTTAGTCAGACAACTAATAATAATGCTAGTGAAATCAGGTTATATAAATAAAAGAGAGGCACAAACAATGTAATTAGGTATATTAGATATATTCAAACCATGGAAAAGTATATGTCTGGAATGAACATCACGCTTCTACAGTACGGGACAGGACGGGCCAACTTTCTTGGGTTGGTGTGCTTGAGGCGTCATACAAATTATGTCTGTGTGCGTGTGTAAAAATATTCAATTTGCTAAAATTTCTTTATAAGGTAGCATGTAGCTAATTGATACCCAGTTATTACAGGTGTTGTTAGTTTAAAATTGATCCTAGTTAAGGAGGAGATGTAGGAACTTAGTCCCTTTCTATCCAACTCGAAGCTACTAGTAGGTAACTACCCGAGAATAGCGTAGAATATCAATCGTATGAAAGCGGAAGAGTGATAGATATAGAATCTACAACACGATAAATGAAGAATATTATTTAGAGATAAAAAATAACTGTATAATATAGCAATAAGAAAAACTAAAAAACTATAACATTTAATTAAATAAGCGCGAGTAGTTGTCAAGCGAAAGATAGGTAGAATTCTTCCGCAGGTAGTATTACTACCTAGTAACCGTGCGTTCGAGCGGCTTGATGTCCGCGGGACGAAGCTCGAGGAGGGGGACGTTTCGACCGGTAGAAACTACGATGCATTGGTGTATGGTCCAAGTTGCTAGCGTGCAACTACTTTTGAATAAGTTAGGGCTTGGTCCAAGTAGTAGCGGATTGTCGTTACTCTAGTGTAGGGTTCTCTAGACTAAAGTATTGGTTTAGTGTTCTAAAACTCTAGGTTGTTGACTGCAATAGGAGTCTGTAGCATCATGTATCTCATGTCATGAATCCCTAATAAAACTAGTCAGTGTTTTTACACACTATTGTGTTTGTACATTTCTAGCAGTAAATGGGTAGGAATAAAATTTATTTAGGTGGATAAATACTATTATTACAAAAAATAATTAGTCTAATACTTTTGCACGTTTGATTTAATGATTTAGTGGTTAAGTAGGGATGTCCAATGGTCAATAATGCATAAGGAGTCGAAGATAGAGGGGGAAGCGAGTTTCGGACTTCTCTGTTTGCGCTTCATAAGGAATATGGATATTCATAGAGGAAATTGTGGAAATGTTTTATAGGGTTGTCACTAAGTAATAAGAGTCAAAGTTAATTCTAAGAGTGGTAAAATGCAGGAGGATTGAGGTGACATTTAACTTATAAAAATAAGAGAGATTAAGAGTAGGGGGGAAGTGCGTCTGCCAGGATTCTTTGGTGCAGGGAACGTATTCAGCGAGAATGGTCTAATATTCTTAATATAATGATTTATAGGTTATCGGTTATTTTAATCATCTGTAATATATAGTAGATTTTAACTGTAATAGTTGATAGAAAAAGAGAAAACAAAAAAAAAATACTAAGCGGGTCAATTATGCAAGGGGGACGCGCTTGTTTCTGATGTCCTTACCTGTTTTGTTCATTTTGAAATTTAATTATTGGGAAAAAAAAAACAACTGTTGTTTTCTGATTTAGCTTTGAGTTAAAAGCGTTGATATTCTTTCATTATAATAACTGTCATTTCGTTGAGTCATTGGGTTGTTGCGAGAAATTTTGGGAACTTCCCTATCAATAGATTTATTTTCACTATGGTTAAGTTAGGAAAGGACTAGTCGTCGTGGCGATTCTTGGGGGGGGCCTGTGTCTGGCAGTGGACGTCCGTCGGCTGAGATGATGATGATGATGGTTAGGATAAAAATAAGCAGTAAAATATTAATGACAAATACTAGGGGGTCGCGATTTCATTATAATTCTAAATAAAAATAGTAAAAATAACAACCTGTAACTTAGAACTAAATAAATTGAAAATAAATATCAAACCACAAGTAAACAGGAAATCACGGAAGAATAGATTGTTTAGGCTTATTTCATTTATCTTTTAGGAAAACTAAAGTTCAATCTGTCAAAGTCAGACTAAAAAGGTTAGATTCAAGTAAAGAATTTTATTAGTAAATAATAATAAATAAAATGTGGCTAATTTAGAGTTTTTGAACGATAAAATTTAAGTAATATGTGAGTGATGGTGACAAGAGTTATTCGGTTTTGGAGTAGTCGAGAATGGGGGAAGAAAATATTCGAATGTCAAAAGGTATTTAATCGTTATTATAACTTGATTTAGAACTTCTTTTACGCGGTTGTGGTAATTAATAATTTTATCTTTTCGTGTCATTGATCTGTTGATTTTATTTTGGATTTGAACTGGTGTATGAAGAAAATGAAAGTGTGTGTTGGCAAGCAGAATGTTTAAGCGACATATTTATAAAACCTATTTACAATATTATATATTTTATAATTTATATTACGAAAAAAAAAAGTATGAGGAAAGAGGGCCATTTGGAATTAACAGAAGTCAAGGTCATGGAAATTAGGTTATTGATATTCAAACTTGGACACACTACACTATACAAAAAGATTTCTTGTGTAGATCTAATAGGAGGGTCTTAGTTGTCGCGACAGTTGTTTTCAATGGCTGGGACGATGATTAAGATTAGTAGTTGGTTTCAGTAGAGAATACTGTCCACAAGGAAGCTTTTACTCCACTGGTAGGATATGCAAATACGAGAACACTCTACACTCTCCAAACTATTAATGATTACAGTGGTTGATGGAAAGTGTCAGATAGGGTATTTAATATTCAAACGATGGTTTTCAGTCTAACGACGATGATGATCTGGATGGTGGTAGATTGTATTATGGAGTTCTATTAAATTGAAAAATAGAATCTGATGGATTGACATAGTACACAATTCATTCTGAGTGACTAGCCTCACAAACTAGTTTCTACACATGATCCAGATTTTCTAGTGAAAGCTGCTAATTGATCCTGAATGTTATGTTATGATTTGAAACTTTTCTCACTGGTGGAATTGTTTCTCGGCTTGGTATTTTAAATACACACCACACTGAGAACATTTCAAGGAAGAATATTAATAAACTATGTATAGTTAATATATTAAGTTAAAATTGACTCCGGTTGAAATTTGAATTTTAAATACATACCTGCGTAAATTTTGGGGGAAGAATGTACTGGTTCAGGTCTACACCAGTAATATACTACTCTCTAACCATCAGACACATTTTAATATATTGCTTCAAACAAAAGGAATCATAATTATAAAGTAACTATCGTTAAAACTTAGCAAACTTCAAAATTAGAAGTTGCAAAGCACAAACAATTATGTTAACTAGTATTTTGAGGGAGGGAATTTAGTTCATTCAAATTATCATGTAAACAAAGGGAGATTAGCAATATCTCAGTCGAAATTGACTAATATTTCATTAGAAAATTAAAATTCATCAAATATTGTAATAATGCAAAAATGGCGGAAAATTGAGTTAGCAGAAAACAGCTGATACATCAGTGATGCTTTGTGCGGGGGAAAATAGTTTAAAATTTATTCGCTAGGAGGCGCGGAGCAAATTCATCAAGCAAAAATAGGCGTTATGATAGAGTATTAGAGTCTTATGAGCGTGATTAGTCCATAAGTAATTGACACTTTTGACACATGCGCACTAGGTAATTATTTTGGTTCAGCGGGTTTTGTATAGCGTACCCAAGCTGCGCAAAAAAGTTCTAAAAGTTGATATGTGAAGTTGGCGCGAGGTGAATTTCCTCTAGCAAAAATGAATCTTATGTCAGGGGAAGATAGCTTAATTCACTAAGTTTGGGCCTTAGATAGTTCGCGCATCAGGCTGTTTGCCTATTTAATTAAGAAGCTAAAATTAAGCATAGAAGTTCATGCAATTTCCATGTTTAATTGGAAGTAAATAAAGATTGATGAGGGAAAATGTAAATAGTTTTTCAAATTGGTACGGGTTATTGGGAAGACAAGATTACCATATAAGGAGACGTTTTCTTGTATGAATTAGAGGGAGGATTAGTAGGTTGAAAGAAAGTCTTATAATTATGAAGTTAAGGATCAATTTTGATTATTCGCAAAGTGAACGAAGCAAACCAAGTAAACCAACTAGACCAACTGGACCAAGTGAACCAAGTGGACGATGATGACGTCATAGTAAAGCTTGTATAAATAGGCTCGGTTTGGCGGGGGCGGGGCTTTTTCCGAGAAACCAGCTACGAGTGAACATCTCTTAGTACCAACTTGTGATTTTATTCAGAATTTATTTATTTACTTGAGTTTTGATTGGAGTTTAATTTAATTTGTAGAAATCTAGTAGCTCGTAGCTGAATTTACATGACGAAGTAGTTCATGGGCTGGCTCGGCAGTTTCAAAAGATATTTACTAATATCTTAACCTGGTTGACTGAGACAATATCAGGCGCCATTCTTTACCAACAGGCAAAGTCTCCTAGGTCAAGAGAAGTCCGCCTTGTGAGTCGATTGGGAACTTGTCGAAGAGGGATCATGCCGTTCTAGGCGCCAAAAGACTCATAAGGAAGTCCTTGACTTAGTCCCTAAACCTTATATATATATTTCACTCACCTTTATATTACTCACCTGGAGACTCTCACGATCTATAGGCTTCGGCTGTGTGAGAGAATTCAATCACACATGGAATAGGCTTAGACACACTTAGAGGGCTCCACCCTCGAATCTCTTAGTTCGCTTAGTTCGAAGATTTCCATTGCACCACGGAAATCTTACATAACACACCTACACGTTTAAATGTAAATGTGAGGCCTACCTCTAGTCTTGCGGAATTTCTCTTATACCGGAGAGTTTCAAACATTAGGGCACTTCTTTAGAATAGGAAAATATTTAGACAATGGTTAGATTTACTAGGGTTTTGTTAGAATAATATAGGATAGGGTAGGTATTTAACTTTGACTAGAATTTTAGTAGGAATGGAAAGGATTAGATGTTCAGGTTTACAAATTGGTATAATAGGTAAATTCAGTAGGATTTAATTAATTATTTCATAGACTTGAGTTATATGATTTTTCAGTAGATGTTTGAATGAAATTCAGGGAATTCGAAGCAAATTAAATTTCATGATAAATCTTGGTTCTAAAAAAGTAAATGACATTATAAATAGAAAACAGTGAATAGGTGACAATATCAAAGTTATAATTCAATATAATACTGTCCAAACAAAATAAGTTCAATCTAAATTTATCGTTTCCTTATAATAATGGGAAATTAGAGTTTCTTATCATACCTATTACCTACTTTGTTATGAGTTGGTGGAACTTTGGGATATAGTGCCTAGTGCCCTCTAGTCAGAAAAATAAATGATTATGGTACATAATAAGTTTTACAGATTTATATCAGAGTCAAATAAATAAAAGTTTTATCATACTATTCACATGAAAGAGAGAACTTACTTTCAATGGTCCAAGGTTCTATTCATTCAGTTAAATGTTATACTGTTTCTATAAGCTAAAGTTTCTGCTTATTTTGTCATGCTAGTTTTATGTATAGGTACTTACCTACTAAATGATAATGATGTAGATTCTCAGAATAGGAACTTTACTTTGATTAAACTGTTAACAGAGATGAGCTTTAGAACTGGTTTATAAAAGAAAAGATATTTAAAAGGGAAATTTCACTAGTTAGGGTTCCTTAAAGTCACGACTAATATAGAAATAAAGTCTAAGAATTACTAATATAGCTCAACTAGAGTCTAAATTAAATTGAAACCAGTCTATCTGAAAAATACCTCTTGTCCATTGTATGACAAGTTACTGACACACTGACAAAGAAATGACTTTAAAATTTACAAGTCTCAACCATCCTTTACTAAACTTGACATACCTGACTAAGACACAATATCTCGGGAAAAGTTTGGAGGAGGGCTGACCAGTTTGGAGACGAGGCCCACTGAAGCTAGAAATATTCTAGCAGGAGGAAATACCAAATAAAATAACTCCTGAGAGCGGAATGGCGGGGCTCTCTTCTATACCAAACGAAACAATTATTCTTCTATACCAAACGAAACAATCATTCTTTTATACTTTGTTGCACTAAAGGAAAACCCAAAACTAAGAAATAAATTTATATTTTATATAGGTTAGGAAATCTAACACCCTGTATAAGTAAATTGGTAGAGAAATCTAAGTTAACTATTTAACACACTGAAAAATAAGAAAAGGTCTTTAGATATAGAGGTATTTCATTAGATTGACTTCAGCGCTTACTGACGGAGGGTTGTAGGCTACATTTTCTGATATTAACTTCAATATCATAGTCAAAAATAGGATTGCGGGCTAGGAAGTTAGGTATTACTTTCTCATTTAAGTTAATATTAAGTTTAGGTAATTCTGGGTCTCTGTTTGTTAGAATACTAGTTAAATCTCAAGTCTGTCGCACCTAGGTTACTATTATGCGGATCACAACGTAGTCTCCTGTTTCACTAGACGATCGATACTGGCCAAGTTAACATCTTCAGCTCAAAAATGGGATCATAAATAAGTTTAGGTATAGTTCATAAGTTAGGCTAAGCTAAGTTAATAGGTAGGGATTTTCTATACATTGTTGGCAGCGACCAGTTAGTTAATAAGTTTAGGTAGATAGGCATTTTCGGTACGTAGGTGCCGAATGTCCAGTTCTAAACAGTTTCAAATAGGTAGTATAGGATAGGTAGCCCATCTTTAACATTGGTAGACCGCGAACAGGATAGGTAGGATACCTTTACATAGGTGGCCGCGAACAGGATTAGGTAGGTATCTATTACAAGGGACACCTAAAAACAATATCGTAATCTTTTTCTTGTAAATATCTTCGACCATAAAGGTATACAGACACTTCTGTTCACGCACGGACCACATGCCATGTACCAATGAGTTTTTCTAACTTATGTACGTAATACCGACTGCTCTCAAACGGTGAAGGAAAACATCGTGAGGAAGCCTGCATACGCTGAAGAAGAAATTCCGATGCGTACCTATGTGAAGTCTACCAATCCGCATTGGGCACGCGTGGTGAAGTAACGCCCAAAACACCCTCGTAGAGGGTAGGCCTGTGCCCTGCAGTGTGACGTTTATGGGCTGATGATGATGTACAGACACTTCTGTTAGTTTTATAATATGTAAGTAGTTTAGATGTTAGCCAGCAGTTAGCAAAATTAATGATTTGCAGAAACTTGGACGAATGAGGATAACGTAAGCTGATCTCTTACATAATCGAGTTAGAGATTTGAATCAGCCCATTAAGAAGAAAAATAAGAAAGGCTCATTACACTAGTTTTCTTTGTGGCTGACTAGGATTTATTCGTTGACTCGGCCATTTATTATGTTCTTGTATAACAAGTTTACAATGGTGTTTTTAAATTCTTTAACAGGAATAATGATTATCTAGGGTATGTCTTGTTCTATAAACGCAATTTGTAAATGAAAATGAAAATGAAATTAAATTAAACTCATTGTCCCCGACAAACTACCTGTTGGAAGACGACGATGGGCAATGCTGTAGGTAGGCTGACACCCACTTAATCATTATTGCTTGTTCTTACTTCTTCTTCTCAGTGAATCCAAAACCGTTTGTTTGAAGTGTTCAGGGTGTGGTAATATCAATTAAAAGGTAATGACGTAGGTACACAAATGAAACGTAAATTTTAAATTACAAAAACATTTTATTAGCAAACTAACGTAGGAAAGTAAAAAATATAAGAAATTCAATACAAAACTGTAAATCTTGTAAAAAATATGGTAGCTACGTAATTCGATACATTACACGACAACTTACAGTGTGATACTGATATTACAAAGTGACCAGATTACTGATAGACTACTGAGGCTTCTTCATTGGACGCTTCTGCACCAGACAACTGCTATAACCACGAATTATTTATTATGAACAAATTATTTGATACTCAAGTAACCAACTGACTGCATTAACCAGTAGTAATTATTTGTGGGCAGTAACGTTCAAGCTGTTTGTGGCTGAACAGAAAATCGTATAAAGTGCGATTACAATTACTATTTATTTTATCGCAACAAGGAAATTATGTTATATGTCTGTGTAAGCTATAATCTGAAAATGCAATAACAAACAATTAGTGAACACTCTGTCTCTTAAGGAGCCCATTTACAGTAGTCCTACATGAAGGACTACAAGCCCATAAACTATCCTGCAAGTAGGACTACCCATACATAATGCTCAAGGTCGTCGGGCGCCTAGGACTACAACACCATTCACGATCCAATATTGGTGTAGGACTGCAAGACGGACTACTGTGAATGGGCTACTTTACACTGCTCATACTAATGGTAGTGACTACATCATAATATTTAAACATGTTATCTGATGAGCTCTTGTGAGTCGCATGTGACCCACATGAGTCCTTTGAAATTTAGACATATTTTAGGTTATAATAAACTAGAGTTACTTTTTCTATACTTTCCAAATTTACGTGTTATTTAGGAACCTCCTAAGGTTAAGGATGGTTTAAGCCTAAATACTATTTGGTGCAGTCACCTTAAGTATCTCTAATGCTAGCACACACATGGTGTATTTGGCAAATATCATGCTTGAATAATATGCGTTTTTACGTAAAAATAGGTAATAAAACTACAAAAGCGTGGATTCCAGGGGATGTTTTGGTTGCATATTTGCCTATTTCACTCTCTTTAATGTGCGTCGAAAACCAACAGACGCCGGGAAATGAAACGCGTAGTTGTCATGCGTGATATTTGCCAATATAACTACGCCATGTGAAGTGCTAGCTAAATCGTGTGTGCAGTCGAGGATCCAAAGCGTCCAGTGGATGAACCTTGAGTTCGGAAGACCTCAGCGATCGGGAACAGTGTCACTGTTGTCACTAAAGATGCATTCAACGCCATCAATCATTTGACGCGTTTATCGATAGCTTCCAAAGAGTGACACTGTTTCTAAAGACGTAAATAAGCAAAAATCACAGCTCCGGTTAATCAAAATACAATTGTTTTTGTTTTATTTGTCATCTTAAATCCTATTTCTAAAAATAAATAATTAAAGTATTGTACAGGATGATTTTATTTAAGGATGAAGTGGATGAAATTGTCTGTTAAATTTAGTTTTTAAAGGTCTGCTGTAATTAGATTTCTTCTTCTGCGTCATAATTAACATATTACGAGGAATGTAGGATATATTTCTCCTAGTGGTTATAATCAGATTTTTGATATGAATACAATAGTTTTGCAATGCAAAATAATGTATACTTAGATATTTATATTGTGCAATTGTAATTCATTGCAAAGATAATCTGTAGATTTGTTTTTTTTTCATCCACACCCTCCTTAAAGCTACACTGACACTTACTACGTAAAATTAAATTATCCATGCAATATTCATTACTCATAGAAATCTTATAAACAATTCGTAATTATCAATAAAATCTAAAATCAACTCAGGAACAAATGCAATAAAAATCGATCAATATTAATAAATCCATCTTTTCGATATAAGTACTCAAAAACCAACATAATTTAATATATTACACGAATATATTAACAACCATCTATGCATTAACAGTGCATAATATAAGGTAGCCACAGTTTCTTATAAAAATTGGTAAATCTCTCAAACGTATCATATTACTTACTAACTATTCTATAAATTCGCTAACTTTTCAAAAATACCATCTAATGAGATACAAGTGGTAGAGTATAAATTTATGTCGCTTATTACTTGTTTTTTTCTTAATCCGTTCGTTATATTTACAAATAATGAGTATTAACTTGTTAAAAGAGATTCCTCTGGCTCTACAAATAAGGTAGACAGTCAAATACATAAAATATCGCCAATAAATGTAACTGTTGTTAAGAACGTGGTAATTGGAGGTGTGTGCTGTAAGCTGTATAACATATAGTATTGCTCAACAAGACATTATGCATTGTTTCCGAATATTTATAATAATATATGAATTTAAATAAACATATTTCCACGTGGAAATAGGCAAACCAATGTTCAGTAACGAAAGTTACTGAGTTCGAAAAAAGCGTCGATTTTTCGAAAAAGCTATATTTGTTTTTTTTCTATTTCTTAATATAATTTTGCTGTCATTCATGTGTAAAGGCGTATAGGTACTGTATTATGGGTTTTCAGTAACGATTATGGCTAGGAAACATTACATTTAGTACTGTACGTGTTTACATTCAGTTTAGAGGCACAATAACATCCTTATTACTGAAATCAAGGTACTACAGAATCAAAGTGTTTTAGCTCTACTTTTTATGACCGATGAATCTGATGATAATGTGTAGTTGAAATTTAACAAGCATTTAATCTGTCTGGTTACAATTATATTAAAAGACTAATGGAATAAATGGTTTACTGTGCATTTCAAAACCGTTGTAAGTCATAGTCAGCGTTATCCGCCTTTGATATCAACTTGTAAAGAAAACTTAACTATATTGGTACAAATAGGTACCTTACGAGGCGTGCTGGGTCTACTGACAGTACTGACACCGTTGCACCGAAATTGAGTATTATTACACGAAATTATTGTTTATTTTGCTATCTTGACAAGTCTCACGTTTAAAGGCAGTGTTCGATAATTTATTAAGTTTTATTGGCAAGATATAAATGGGAGAGGTCTAGCAAAGTTTAAATTAATATTTCATATCTATAAGTATTATTCTAAAACGGTGAGGTATAATTCTAAAAGTATACGATAGCTAAGGCAGGTTGGATATACAACAGATCTAAAATTCTGTGACAACATTGAATAAAGATATAAGCAATTTCAAAGCGGCATTGTGCCAAAATGAAATGACATTGCACGAGATACCTAAGCATGCAGTGGCCCATGGCACGTGGAGGCCGTTATATCTGACATTTGACCTTTTCATGTTATTGGTTTCGTTAAATTAATACGTGATTGATAAAGAGTTAATTTGGAAGCAAATCTGTATAGGTAACCAATTAGAGTTTATTATAAGTAGTGCCCAAAATAAGAGATGAAAGCTACTCAACACCGTATCTGACTTTGTTAATCATATTGTCTAAAAGTGAGAAGGTTAGATTGTTTTATCGCTTGTATTGTAACAAATGATAAAATTCTGCAATAAAATTTATGGGACATCATGGTGTTATTTATAAGAGAAGAACATAAATTGTAAAGAGCGGTAGGATGTTTAACAATAAACTGTAGACACGACACAGAAGGAATTACTGACGTAAGATAAGGGTGATAGAACTTTGTACATTTGTGAACGAGAGCTGAGATAATTTAGACTACAGGTGATTTAGATACATTTTGAAGGAGTTGAGTTAGTTGCTTATAAAAGTGGTTATGTAGCAGAGTTCGTTGCAGGCGCACAACTCGTTTTACGCCCGCGCACTATTCGCTGCGTCACGTTTCAATAATAATAAGCTCTGCTGCTGTGGAGGTCAAACCAAACCAATGTGTATAAATTCATTTTACTTTTTAATAAATAAATCTGCTGTGTAATCTATTAATGAATAGAAAACCTTATTATGTCCCATGTAACGTTGTTTGTGGTTACTGATTGTCTCTTGGTTTTTTATGTTAAATAACTTTATTTTCGATGATCGTTTAGATTTCTGTAGGACCAGTGAAAGTCACTAGAAAATACTTAAAAATGAGCACAGAGTGCACACCTACAGTGGTTTCTAAAACCTGCGCCCGCCTGAAATTACGATGAGAGTAGGTGTTCAGAAAATATCGAAATAACGCAAGTATGTAATTAGCGAAAATAAACAGGTCTTTTGTTTTTAAGGCTGAATTTATAGCTTTCGATAAGATGATTATATGCTTCTGGAAACACAATATCTATAAAACGATAGCAAGGCGAGGCCCTGTTTAAGTACACGGACTGAACAAAGAAAGGCCAATTTGTTAGACGAGAAAGGGAGCACAATTTTAAAGACCGCGATTGAAACACCACTTGTATTTCAAATTTATAGCAATCTAGAACCAATCGAGCCCTTCCCAGTATGAGGCGAAAGATGTATTATTGGAAATGAGAAACCGTTCACCATGTTGTCCGATATGGATGGTACAATAATTATGGATGGCTATCACACAGAGATTCTCTGAGAAATTACTTTAATAACATCATTATTCTTCACTATTCACTATGTACCAAGTATAACTTGCCCTAAACAAACGGTAGACGGACATTCTCTCTGAGTAATTGAATACCATAGACGAAAACGAAACGTGCTACCTTCGTATTCGTGAGAAGTTACAAGTAAAAATCAGCGCATCCGAGAGGAAGACATTTCAATGTAGAGATACATGAGAGATACGATATCCGACCGGTGAAAGATCGCAAGTACTGACTACTCGTTCTTTTGCTCTGTTTATATTTTGTTTTTTAGAAAGTTTAGTCGGTCGCGTAGCGCAGCGGGAGAAATTACAGCGGCCATCTGTAATGCCGAACGCACCTCATCATTTGATTGTTGGCTATTTATCGAAATAGCTCGGTTCGTTTAGCACTTAGTAGGAAAGCAGATATTTGATAATGGCCATGATTATGGACAAAGTGGACAATTTAGGAACAAAAACCTATATACAGAAATGCAAGAAGATACTATGACTTCGTTTTTCATTATGCGTATACGTATATGACTAATAAATATGGAATGAAGAAGGCTTTATAATAATCTCATTAAACAATACTTAACTTTAGGTACCTTTCTTAGCTAAGGTTAATGATAAAAGTATTCGGTAACGGACGGAATTACATACAAATTAACAAATATGATAACGGCCAAGGACCTTTTTCACATAATCTTGTCTTTTCTAACTGTCTTACTTGTCTACATTTAATATTTAGCTTAGCACCTTACCAAATTCATCTGTGATATTTTCAGCCTTTAGGTATTCGTTTATAAAAATACGTTGTTATCACCAGTTCAAAGTTCAATTGACTATCAATGTGGATGACGAAAACTCTGCAGCGGCGTCGGCTGGTGCGGCGCCGGCGGCGGCGTCGTCGCGGTTACCTCTGCTTGGTCGGCTTGACGGCGGTGCCGTTGGCGGCCGCGTTCTTCTGCGCGATGTGCGTCTGGTAGTGCTTCGCGAGGTGCGCCTTCTGCCGGAAGCTCTTCCCGCAAAGCGAGCATGCGAAAGGCTTTTCACCCGTGTGCGTACGCACGTGCACGTTCACCGAGTACTTGTCCTTGAAACCTTTCGAACATATCGAACAGTAGTGTAGTGATCTCTCCTTTCTCACACCGTTCGAAGTCGAGGTCGCCGCTTGGATGGCAGTTCCTGACTGCGTTTGGCTCGTCGGCGGCGAGTTCTTATTTTGAATTCTCCTATATTTTTTACTTACTGGTTTTGTGCTGGTGACGGTAGGCGAGGCGGTCACTATTTGTAAGTGCTGCGGTAACTGAACTTCGCCCGCGGGGATCATTGTCACTAGTTCACCGTTTACGTGATGTATATTGTACACACTCCGAGTGGGATCGATGGGTTCCACCGTGCAAAAAGGCTGCACCGATTCACCCAGTTCCGTCGCTATTCGTTTTAACTTCTCATAGTCTTCTGGGTGATAATTAGCGTCTAGTTGTGATAGCAGGAGATCGTCAACGCTTTGTGTTGACGTTGGATTTTCACCATTTGTAATCACTGTCCCAGTTGGATCTTCTAATAATATGGAAATATTCACGTTTCGGGGCGAGATAGCCATTAAAATATCTGATTCGCCATCCTTGTTATCTTGGTACATAGACGGCATATCGGCTTTGTTGTTATTGTTAAAAACTCTTTTTAACTCTGCGGTGTTAGCTTCAAGTTTTGTTATTGTATTCTTTTGTATCGTACTATACCTAATGAAAGCTTTTCCTTGTAGCGCATTTCTGAGTAATGATGCACTGGAATCTGTATTTTGATCTGATAGTTTCCAATCATTATTATTGTTATTAAATTCTGGACTTTCTAAGATACTGGTAGCGCCGATGATTGGACTGCAAGGGTCATCTTTTTTGTCATTCCCTTGAAAATCACTGTCGTAATTGAATGCCTCAACTTTTACTAAGTTACTTGAGCTCAAATCTGTATTTTGACTTTCTGATTCACCTTCCTCATAGCTAAAGCTTTCTACTTTTGGTAATATATTCGAACTAAGTGAATCCTGATTGAAGTCGTTCGGGAACCCGTTCATATTTAACTCTAATATTGATTCGAGATCTAGTGAGGATTGTGGGTCTATGTCAGTGGGACTCGACATTGAGACGTCTTCTTTCCCCCAGTAGCGATTCGTAGTCGTTTCATTGATGTCTTGGTTGAGAACTGTCAGTGTGTATATTTGTCCATCCGTGTTATTGCTGATAAGTTTATTTGAAATGGCAGTATCGGTACTAGGATGCGTACCATTTATATCGTTATCTGGTGTGTTCCAATAATATTTGTTGAGATCTTCTAGCATGGCAGTTTCGAGGCGATCGCGATCGCGGTCCACGTTCCAAATTGAGTCGAAGCTTTGCAATGTGGTGGAGGTGGTGGCGGTGGCCATACTGCTGTTGGCGACGACAGGCACGCCAGGCACGCTCAGTAGGCTGTTGTTGTTCTGTTCCTTGGGCTCCTCTGAGAGCAATGGATTCGATCTCGAGTCTGGCGATTCCATGAACACGTTGACGGATCTCATCTGCTGCTTGTACTGGGCATCAGTAACCTCATTCGACGTCACGAAATCGAAGAAATCAGATTTAGACAGTTCTGGAGCAGTCGCCGTCATGACTACTGTTCTATGTTTCTACCGAGGATGATAGCTCGGTTCGTTCTCTATTTAGTTTTGCTACATCAAGCAAAGTTGTAACGTATTCGTGTTCAGGTTATTTTTGTACTACAATAAATATATCTATGTTTAAATAAGTGAATGATTGTAACCCGGTATGACTTGTACTTTATTGGCAGTCGCTAGAGCGTCGGTAACTTAGAGTGCGGATGGGGGCGTGGGCTGGGGTGCTACTCGGACGTGCCCAACGTGCTCGAGTCAATCGGTGGACCAATGGAGTGTGCCAACTTGATCCGTACGTTCCTTTTTTCCATTATTCACCCCAACCCTATCCACTGCTTATCAAAAACTTAGTTCGCCAGACTCTCGGTAGCGAAGGTGATGCACTCGATGGTGTTTCCCATGGTTCTTTGATGTGTCTTCGAAGTCAGGATTAATCTGGAAAAGAAGAGTAAATTGGTAAATATACAGATATCATTGGATATAATCTAATGTCGTGAGTATGCTGTGGGAAGAAATTAACTTTAATATCTCAAGAAATATAAACCATTTGTTACGAGCGATTGATAAAAAGTAGTATGTATATCTTGCGGCGTTATAGATTCATAATATGGCCGTATCTGAATGTCTAATTAATAAGCTCGGTTCGGTCGTGTCTTTGGATCCTGTACGAAACCAGGGCGAGCGAGTCACGCGGCGCGGCGGCGGCGGCGGCGTGCCTATCGGCATCACGTTGCGCCCGCGCCGCACAGATCCACTCAGCCACCTACAGGCAGCTAGCAACTCTCCGGATCCGTTAGCACCCAAAATATAACTATTCGGTTTTATTACGATGAAAGCAGTAAAGAGACCATCTCCCAGCTTTATAATTATTACTCTACGAAATAGCTGTCTATAATGGTTGTAATTGGGTATAATTGCCATTTCACATCTTTCCACTCTCCTCGTTTTTTTTTTCTGTAACGTTCGTGTATTTCTAGCCAGCTACCAAAGCTATTTGTTTATTTGCAATTTAGGAAAAAAGTCTAGTCATTTCAAAGAGAACGGCTAGACAGCCAAGAAACCAATTTAGGAGAGGAGGTACTCGTCGTCTAGGTAAAATAGGTAACACTGTATGTAATGTTGTTGCAATCGGTACTTATTTCACGATACACAGGGTGAAATTGATATCATTAGCATCCTTTTAAACTAAGAGTTTTCCCATCAAACTGAACAACTTTTACTATGGGAGCAAACCAATCGGAGCAATCTGCTGTCCCATACATTTGAGTCGTGTAGGCAGCGGCGGCGGGTGCAGTTTAGTATGGGACAGCAGATTTTTTTTTCGTGCGGTTGGTTTGCTCCCATACTAAAAGTTGTTCAGTTTGATGAGTAGACTCTTAGTTTAAAATGATGCTAATGATATCAATTTCACCCTGTAGATTATGACGAAGTGTGTACTTAAATCATCTGATTATAAAGTATAATTAGGAAGTAAATTATAATACAGTGGACCACGAAGCACAGAAACAAGTGTTGAATTTTGCATCGATGTGGTCTTATCTTAGCTTGCAATGTAAAACGAGAAAGGTCTGTCAAATGAGACTTCGAATTGGAGCAGGCTCGCGGGACCGAAACACTATATTATGTTACACCTGTCAGCTGATACAATAGTAACTGTTGATATTTGACGAAATATTATTAGTTATACATCTAGGTATATTATTAGGTACCTCTAGGTCTGTTTTCAGTACTAGAAATATTTTATTTTGTGGTGTAGTGGACCGTTAGCAGCTTATATAATGGTAAGTGTTC
Source organism: Agonopterix heracliana (assembly GCA_963693445.1). Classification (NCBI taxonomy): domain Eukaryota; kingdom Metazoa; phylum Arthropoda; class Insecta; order Lepidoptera; family Depressariidae; genus Agonopterix; species Agonopterix heracliana. Next base: position 12,106,372 of record OY856308.1, on the reverse strand, counting down.
ATCTCATTCGAAAGTAAAAGCTTGAACTAATACCTACATCTCCATTTAATATTTTATGTCGATGTATACAGGTTGTTAGGGTACACGTTATTAACATTACTTTAAGGGGTGATTGAGCAGTCGCGTGCACTCAGGGTAGTCACAAATACAGTAAAACCCCAATAATTTCTAAACTAAAAGCATTTTGTTTACTAAATTACTTTTAATTGTTTAATTACCTGTATTTAATCAAATCAAAGTTTTGCACTCCGGGTAGGAAAAAGACAGTGAAACCCTAATAATTTCTTAACTAAAAAGCATTTTGTTAACTAAATGACTTTGATTTGTTAAAATACAGATAAGTAGTTAAACAATTAAAAGTCATTTAGTAAACAAAATGTTTTTAGTTTAGAAATTATTTGGGTCTTACTGTATTTGTGTCTACCCTGAGTGCACGCCACTGCCTACAGGGCGCTCGATGATCATGCCTTTCCATACATACGTGTAATAGTAAATAAGAACCGTGCTTAGGTAAAATAATAAGTATTTGTTTGAGCGTAACGGTCATTTATTATTGCTTCATCACCGTGATTGCACCCATGACATGATACTGAACAACTTTCCCTAGGAAACCTATAGGAAAATGCAAAAATATATTTAAGTAGGTACTTACTACTTGTATACAAAAGTTCGATGAGAAATTATGTTTAAGACTTTCTTATAGGTTTCTTAAGAAAATTTGTTCAGTATCATGGGTACCTCTTGAAATAATGCAACTGTTTATAACACCCTGTGTAGGTTCGAAGCCGGTATACCGGTGTTTTGTATAGTGGCGCTAAAAATAAGCTTGAGAATCAATGGTATATTTGGGAAGAAAGCATGGACTAGCACTAATAAGGAAAGACGACCAACTTCTGAAATAACATTACTAATTATATAGGTATTACTAGTAGTTAACTCTACTATGTAACAGAATGAAGGAAACTACCGATCATAAATTAATGTTTACTCTTGCAAGAAGAGGCCGCAGCTCATAAAACTCTGAATTCAATCAGTACTTTACAACGTTGCATCAGCACAATATTTTAGAGTACGTGTACTAAATTGTGAACCGACTATTATTAGTTTCAATGAAACACGAAATACTTTTGTAATAAATTTTGTGTACTAACTAGGTAAGTAAGTACGTTAGATGACGATATTAACTTGCAATTGCAAAGATATAAAATGCTACGCCGCTTGGTAATCCCACTAAATGCATTTATTGTTACAAGCAATAAGGTCACAGTGGTTTTTCTGAGAATGGTTCTCTCGTAATGGGTTTGATCAATTACGTTTAATGTAGGTACCTACCTGTACCTATCAGATGTTGAGAAGTCCCCCTGTATTTGTAAAATTAATATACTCGTAGGTACGTAAGTATATAAGTAACTTTGCAAAGTTATAATTGTGGAAGGTTACACAATGTTTTGTCCACAATGATAGCACGTGTTTAATGATTATCTAGTCAGACCCTAGGGTCTGAGTAGGTACGGTACGTGTTTGTCCAATAACTATTGTTTATGTAATGTGTTTTGTGTACAGGGCGTAAGGAAAAGTATCATTAACTTTTAAACCTCATATTACTCTACCTATCAAACTGAACCACTTTTACTATTGGAGCAAACCGATCGAAGCAAAAAATAATCTGCTGTTGCATATGCTGCATATGTTTGAGTCGAGTACTAGGCACCGCAGTTTAGTTTGGAACAACAAATTTTGTATTTGCTCTGATCGGTTTGCTCCTATATAAAAAGTTGTTCTGTTTGATAGGTAGAATCTTAGTTTAAAAGGATGCTAATGATATCAATTTTACCCAGTATATAAAACAAAGTCACAATTACACCATTTATAACTCAAGAAGGGCTAGACCGATTTTTATGATCTTTGATTTGTTGGATTTGTTTCAAACATGGGAAAAATTCAAGACACCATTTTTTTTATTTTATTTTGTATGGATGGATGGATGACTTTGCAAAGTGAGAATGAATGTTCGTTAAGGTAGGAAGGGGTAATGAGATAAAGCCAAATGATATCTAAAATGTTGTGAATCAATGATTTAAACATTTATGGTAGTAATTAGTCTCAGGATGAGTATGTTATAGTCAGATTGTAGGATGTGGGTTAACGAGTAGCGTTTCGACAGCGCAGTGCAGCACAGCACAGTGCTGTCTGCAGACACGCACACCCTAGAACGATTTCGCACACCCGACCAATTGGATCACGACAAGCCGTGATGACCACGCTCAGTCCGCCGCTGTACCACGCCGAAAATTATAAGTACCAATAATATAAGGTCTAACAAAATTGAGTGAAACTATTTTAATGGGATGATCAGACCATAAAACTGAACAACTTTCTCTATCGAAATCGCGAAAATAAAATCTGCTATCCATACATTTAGGTCGAGTAAAATAGAAGGACCCTTATGTAAGCACAAAGACGAAAATAAATGTCTGTTGATAGTTTTCTAGAAACTGAAAACCGTTGTAGTTTTTTAGATTTTTTCATAGAACCAAGACCATATAAATTCATGGCATAAGTAGCTGAAAGCACCGAACTAAGAGTATCGTGAAAAAACAACAACTATTTTCTCGTATCTAATATCTAAAAACTTATCTCAGACTCAAAACTCTCATAGATTATCCAAGTCTCTTCCTATATTATCACTTGTCTTATATTGTTGTACGACACGTCTTGGTTTATTATTTCACTAGGTAGTGGTACCATACTGTGAATACGGACATAGCTGCGATATTTGTGCAGTTTAAGGGGCTACCTGCCGGTTTTGGGTAATTTTGTAACCATTTTATTCATTAACTATGGCACTTTTTGAGCTGAAATTTAAACTGAACCATCTACAGGATATGAGAAGTGATGTGGTTTTTCTAGAAATCGATTTTAATGAATAAAACCGAAGAAAAGGGACTCTAAAGTCACCCCTTTTTTTCCAGTTGTAACCATTTTACTCTTACATTTTTAATCGGAACAAAATGAAAATTTACTATATTGTTCACAAAACAATTTAGAATAATGTGGTTTTTTTACTTTTTCGAAATTAATAAAAAAATCATCGAATTTTTCAAAGAAAACAGCAAAATTCTGACCGGAGCCACGCGCTCTTTCTCATCGATTAGTATGGAGTGTGAGTGAGAGGAGAGTGGTCCACGGCTGATACGCCTTAAACTTTTTGCCTTTCCCTTATAACTCGTTGACATGACATTTCGATTAACCCTAGTCTCATTTCGTCTCACCCTTATTACCTTACCTACCTAGGTACCTCGCTTTATATTTACTAAACCACCGTATATAAATATAGCTACGCCATACATAAAAATAACCACTCGTGTACGATATTTATTAACTTATGAAACTTTTATCGCTTCAACATTTTAATTTTATTACCTACATAAATAATTAAATAAAAACGATATAAAAACCAGTTAATTGCAAAAACTGCAACATCACAAAATGAAAAGAAAATGAAAGTTAAAAAATGTCTTTAGCAAAGTAGGAATAAACTGACAGAAATACCATAGATAAGAAAATGAACAGTACTTTGAGAAAAGGACAGAAAGCTCAAATAACCTAAACTTACAAGCTACCTTGCACCGTGGAGAGCAATCGCGCTAAATAAATCGCAACTGAACCCTGATTGGACCGCGCGCGAAGCTTAGATGGTCACACATTTGGTATTGCGCTAATCGCGGTACAGCTCATGACAGCCGTTAGAGCCGTTTTGACGGATGGATGAAAAGTTAAAGGTTGTCAGTCGCATAGTAAATATGTCAAGTTTAACGCGATACGGAATTAACACGGTTGACTAGTAATTGGATTGGAATGTGATTAGAACTGAAATTGGATTAGGATTGATCTTGGATGTTTTAAATTTGCGCAATCGCCCTCCTGATCCTGTTTTAGTTATTAAACTCTCTTTTTCCATTTATTAACATTCGCCTTTTAAGTCTTCAACATTATATACCTACTTATAATAGTTATAATCATCATCATCATAATCAGCCTGTATACGTGTGGTGTGTTTGGGCGTTAGTGCACCACGCGTGCCCAATGCGGATTGGTAGACTTCACATACGCATCAGAATTTCTTCTTCTGTATATACAGGTTTACTCACGATGTTTTCCTTCACCGTTTGAGAGCAGTCGGTAATACGTACATAAGTTAGAAAAGCTCATTGGTACGTGGCATGTTGTCCGTGCGGATTCGAACCCGGACCTCATGATTGAGAGTCCATACCTCTCCACAACGTGCCACCAAGCTCTTTTTACTTATAATAAGTTATATAAAATTTTTAAATATTTTTTTCTACTTATAATAAGTATTAGTATCTAAACAAAATGCTCCAATAAATTTTCCTCAAGCCCTAAAACAAGCTTTACACAAGACTGGTGTGAAATACTAAACTCTGTTCGTAATTTATACGCTACCAGTCGATATTGAGAATCGAACTACCAAAATTGGTCTCCACTGTAGATTAAGCTCGTTATCTTTAATTAACACGATATCAGCGGCCTCAATATAACAACTACATTGTCAGACTGTATCACATAGAGCCATCGAACGATGTCTACAAATTGCGTTGTATTTATTTAGTACCGCAAAAATAAGCGGACAATTAACGCTAAAGGCTTGATGGAGGCGATAGTGTCGATGCCGGTGCGGGCAGCGTGCGGGGGCGGGCGGGGCTGCGGTCCACGGAGGGCCTCCGGTTGCGATCCGAACTGCGATATGCACCAGACGACAATGCGACCGTTTTAATTGGCCGTCTTACATAGGCTTGATTTAGATACATCGACATGAGAAGCCGCTCGCTCGGACGAAGCCTACCCAGCACGCAGCTCGCAGGTGCGCCAGGACGCTCGTGAATGGCAAGTAATTTTTGTGAAGACTGACAGACTGACACTGATTTGTGAGAACTTCGAGTCATTAGCGGCTTAGTGCGTTCACACACGATGACGCACTGACGGAGCGGCAGATGTCAGTCCATATAACCGCACCCGGTGCGTCAATGCGTCACTGCGTGCTTCTATGAGCGGTTTCATAAAACTCCTTGCTTCACAAATGACGGACTGACTTCTGCCGCTTTGTCAATGCGTCATCGTGTGTGAACGCACTTATGTTGGCTGTTCTACTTATCTATCTATCTAGTTACTTAAAAATCTTGATAGAAAACCACAAATAGCAATAGCTATAAGTGTAAGTTCCTACCTACAGAAAGATCAGCCATATAATCGTTAAAAAGCTGGTAATTAAACTAGCGTTCATATCGTTGATAAATATGTTAATATGTATATGAAAACTTAACGAAGTCCAATCATTTATCTAAGACGAAAAAGCTACAATAAAAAAACACACAAAATAAACGTTTCTCTTGGAAACTCGTCCCCTAATTTACATTATTCTACTGTTATAAAGTCATAATGGAACTGTTATTATAACTATTTTATTACATTACGTCAATATTTCATTAACATAATGATAATAAGATGAAACGAAAGTTGTTTTCTATAAAATAATTCTTGCGCGCAGATCGGTAAATGGAAGCCAGCGCAGCGGTCGTTAATAGGAGCGCTATCGCATACCAGACCATCGTCACACTCAGCCACGCTGCGCCGACCTCTGGCATTTTGTCGAAGATGACCATTTGCTCGGCTCAGCCTTTGATCTCTCTCATACACCCGGCTGTTGCAATTTTATGCCCGATTATTATGTATTCAAATAGCTTAGCACCAAATGTGAAATTATCATTGCAAACGCCGCGAGGGCGTGCATCGTGAACCTCGGGCACCTCGGGTGACACGTGGTTACAGCAATTAACGAGTACGATCATCTTACTCGATTAATATCAAAGCGTGATGCAACAAAAGTATCCTTATTAACCTTTAAACCACATACCCGTCAAACTGAACAACTTTTACTATGGAAGCAAACCGATCGGGGCAAAAAAAAATCTGCTGTTGCATACATTTGAGTCAAGTAGGTATTGGAGCTTAGTATTGGATTAACTGAGTTTTTTTGCTCTGGGATGCGATTTTTGAATCTCATTCGGTGAGCTCAGCAGTTGAAAATGTCTAAATTACTATGGAAATATGCATCTTTCTTCTGCTGATTTGACTTTCAACAAAAATCATACTTAAGGAGTGCGATTTTTGAAAGTTAAATCAGCAGCAGAAAGATGCGTATCTCCATAGTAATTTTGACATTTTCAACAGCTGAATTCACCGAATGAGATTCAAAAATCGCACTCCTGATCGGTTTGCTCCTAGGTTTGCTCCCATAATAAAAGTTGTTCAGTTTAATGGGTAGAGTATGTGGTTTAAAGATTAATGATACTTTTCCTTACACACTGTATAGGCACGATGCTGTGTATGATTGAAAATCATATAGGACGTAAATTATACATGTATAATTAATATTCAGGAAGAGTTACATATTATATCTCAATTCTTATGTCAATCGCGAAAACTCTATTTTAGATTGATTGCAGTGCTTATCTCAATATTAGCAGTCATGTTTAGAGGTACGACGCAATTAATTCTCAATTTAATTAACTTGATTAGAAATCTAGTTGATATAATTAAGATAATATAAACATAGACATATAACAAAATTATGTTAGGGCCAATACTGGTCGATTGCAGTTGAGATCGGTGGTTATTTGGAATAGGATCGTTCGAGTGGTCGGCGCAGCAGCGATGGCTTCACAAGGATGCACAATCTAGTCGTGACGATAATGTCGCAGAATTTGTGCGCTTGCGCGGCAACTAGAGTGCGTCGAATTCCAACTTGAAATATAGCCGTGTACGTGGAATGGAGTACACTTGCTCGAGTTTCCCACGCGCTTGGCGATGTGCCTGGCACTAGCAAAATAATGACGTGACCCTTTACTGATGCAAATGGGTAACGCGGAGTTCCAGCGCGTAACTTTATTGATTGTTTATTTGTTTTGTATAGTTTTAATGATGAAGTTAGGGTGACTATTTGTAGAATTGTAGAGAATTAGACATAGACAATAAACAAAAGCTTAATAAGTAATTATTTTAAAGTATCATAGAAGTTCTATAAATGTGACGATAAAAGCTACAAATCTATCACTAAAGTAGATTTGCGTCAAGGCGACAAAGCAGTGTCTTTCGCCACGGGCGCCGTAATGAATCCCGAGTGTAATTCGATGGAGTCCTGGTAGTATAAGAGATAATGGTACTTTTGGTAACCATCAGCTGCAAGCAAGGCTGATTCAGTATTTATAGGGTGTAGAGCATCTCTGTGATGGGGGTAGACTAGGTCTGCATGCATAACTCCAGTCGGTTTAGGAGTTACAGCCGTTCAATGGTCTGGTATGGTTGCTAAAAATGAATATGCATGAAAATACAGAGTGAAATTGATATCATTAGAATCCTTTTAAACTAAGAGTCTACCCATCACTCTAACTACTATTCTATACTATTCTAATCGTCTGCGAGACAGTAAAAAGCATAATGAAGACTCACCATAGGCTACTTGGCTTCTTTGTACAAAATAAATGCTGGAAATACCTATACTAAGAGCACAGATCGGATAGGTACAGACTTGACATCTCGGAATTACCGAAGTAAAACAAAAGACTTGTCTGTGTTCAATCAATCAAACTTTTAATCGGGTATATAGGTAGGTATATGACTAAGCGTTTAAATACCAAACATTTGTATATTACTGAAGTAGATAAACTACTCATGGGTGGGTGTGGTTCTACAGTCAACTTCAAAACAAACAATTAAAAGGTAAGTGAAGCAAATCAAACATAGAAATTGTACAAAATTATGTGTATTTAATTAGGGAACCTTTTATTCAATATAATATAAACTTTCATGTCAATCTAATTGTTTCCAGAAACTATTAATTGGCTTAGATTCACTTTTGGTGATGACTGTACCCGTCGGTCTGGTTCGTCTTGTTTTGATTAAAAATATACTGTGATGACCGCTATGCCCTATTATAAAGCTGTTCAGGCGATACTAACACATCGAAAAAATATACACAAGACAACATAATGTCAAACTAGCACGTGTTTTGCCCAACAACGTGTTCTGTATCGTACTTTAGTGCGGCTATGTTAGTAGATAAGTTATTTATAGATGCGAGTAAATAACTTGGCAAGGATATAAGTATAAAGTATTGGTGGATACAATATGATCTTGCCCGATAAGCGTCAATCAAGATTTCGTTTCGAAATAAGCCAAGATTGCCCTACATCGCAGGTGTACTTGCAAAAAAGAGAAACTGCGGTATTGCGGTGTTCGAAAGAAAATCTTATTATCGACATAAGGGGCGATATTCGAGACGGCAGTGTGCTCCAGTTACAGAGAATGCTCCCTTCGATTTGGATCCGGTTCACTCTTTCGTTTTCGTGCAAGTCTACTCTCTTATGGTGTTTAAAATCACTGTAATTTACGGTTCACTCCCTACAGCTATTATTGACATCAGTTTTCTACAAATTGAGCAAATAAAACCAAAGTATCCTTCATTAAATTTGGATTCCGGTTTTCAGACGTCCACGCCCCTTATTATGGGTCCGAAAACGAAAGCAATTCGAAATGTAATAACGAGAAATTAAACTGCTCTTGATCAATAATAGTAAGAGATGGAATAATTTTATTTTTTGCTACAAAAGCCGTAGTATTTAGTAGGTATATTATAGTCCAAATTAAGCACAAGTTTTAAAGAACACCCGAAGGACCCAAATTAAATAACCAAAAAAGGTACACATACAAAAAAATAAAAGAACATTAAAAGAATAAAAGAAGAAGTTCTTCAATAAATATTATCAAGTTATAACAATGAAACAAAATTGATCTTATTAATATTATTCTGAATATGGAACAAGTCGTGGGAATATAGTCTAAGGTCTGCTTTATATGACAGCATTTTAAAAATAAGATTCAATTTATGTACAAGAGTGTATCACTCGCATTAAACTGTATAATGTGCAATAATAACATCTGATTAACTAGATGTTGTGACGATATAATGCGGTATGCCGTCTATCGTCTACAGATGCAAACTACCAAAAGACCAAAAAAAAAATCGTTGCAATACCTACCATCAATATTCTAACAGGTGTGCTGTCAATCCACTGAGGAGTATATGTACATACTATTACCTATACTATGGTGTTATTGATTGTAGGCGTTTAAATAAAAACGAAAGTGGCATCGATTTTGAATGTATTCAATTAATTAATCAATTACGGGTCATATCCACAACTCTTCATTCTGTTTTTGTTGATTTAAGGCTATAAATGGTTTAAGAAAGTTTCGTTTTATAACCAACGAATCGGACCGAACAAAGAATTTAACTGCGAGAACAAATTAGGAAGTTTAAGCCTACACAATTACCGGTACAAACCTCATGTAGGTATTTTACTCAAGTATCTATCATTGCAATTCCACAAGTTGTTTATTCGGGAAGTAAGATTATTAAAAGCACTCATGCATAAATAATTTTATCCATAAGTACTAATATGCATTTTCTACATAACGTTTGAGTAATTTAGTCTGTCGTGCAATTAGATACGTGCGAAATCTTGCCGCACGCCATTGGAGTAGGTATGCATTTAATGAACTATACTCCGTTCAGGAATTAGAGCGACAAAATGTAAACAAAGAAACGTCACTGTCAAAGTGACATTACGTGGTCAGAAACCTTTGGTACTACATTTTGAAAGAATATAATTATGTCGGCACGGCATTTAAATAAATTGCGTAAACATTAAAAATTTACTGTCTATCTATAAATAATAAAAACAATCGTGACAATTTGAGTGACATTTTTAAATTATGTTATGTACTCTGGCTGTGTGGGCTTTTTGTGCTATGCGTAGCATCCGCGCATAGCGTGCGGACTCAGACGAAGGCATGAAACAATCAAGAGATGCGTTTACGTTAATGTGTACAATAAAAAATATTTTTCTTTAAGAACTTTGTTAAAACGAACCAAAGGTCTAAAATATCTGATTGTTGCCAGACCACGAAAAATAATATTTATAGTCACGCTTTCTTTTAATCTAAAATAAATTATAACTTGCGTATTTTTTGATTATTTTCCATGCAAAATTAACATATCATTTGTCGTAATCCTTTGTGAGTAGAATAGATAATTTACTGTTATTCATTCCAGAGATAAGTTTTCTACCGTCTCGAGATGGTATTTTCTACACCGGTATCACAGTTGTTTACATTTTGTCGCTCTAATTCCTGAATGGAGTATAATTTATAAATTCCATCGTTGTGCTGCTATTAATGTTCAGGTAAATCTGAGAAGTTTTTAAGCCGATTAATAAAAAAACATATTTGTGTAACAGCAACCTAGGTATATTACAGTATATTACCTTTCAGCCAGACTTTGTCATTTTCTAATCTATCTATCTAATCTATATTTTAAAAAATGGCTGCCATCTTGGGTATGTGATGATTTTGCCAATGTCGAGTTTTTATAGCAAAAGTGCTTGACGTTGTACGGTTATATTGATATTTTGGTGACTTCAAGGGTTGTTCTTATAAAAGAACAATATCCTGAGCCACCACTGGAGTTCCACTGTGGACCGGGGATGGGGCAACCGACGCGCACGTGACCACCCAATAGCAGAGCCACAGAGCAACTCCGTCATTTTCTAATAAATTTCTGTGAATATCACACATTCACACTGTGCCAAGACTAGTTCATTTCTTTACGAAAGATATACTTACATGTAAGTTACATAGGTATCTACGTATTTGGATTATAATGTTACACATTTTCAATAATTCCTGTAATACGGCAAAAGACTTGAATTAGTAGTTGTAAAGTCGTGATCTCACACTTACCTACATCAATTTATTTCAGCATTAATAGTATGTCCATATTTATAGGTAAGTATTATCTCGTCTATCGGTCGGTTGCGTTTCGTAACGTTACAGTTTAGCAGTTTAATGCTATTTGCATATTCCGCGGCAGTGCTGGTAGATTCGCACAATCCAATAAACTTCTGTTGGACTAATTGTGTGACGAAAACTGCTTATTGGTCACGAATGCTTCTACCTTTAGTTACGAATACGTCTCTGGTTACTTAGTCGCTTATAAAAGGTACAGTATTGTGTTTAGCTAGGTAGGTACTATCTTTGACTATTTATTATAAGGACTCTCCTTGCGGCAGCATTTCCTTTCTGCCACGGTATAAGAACAATTGATCTTGTGCAATTTACATTCAATTTTATACCTTATCGCTAAACGAGACAGCCTATAATTGTGAAACAATAACTTCGAACTTAGAACGTTTGGGGTTCACACGAGACTGCTTTTCATGATTTTTAACATTCAAAATTATAATCTAAAGTTATGGGAAATAAAATCAAATTCCCGCAAAAAGTAGCAGAAATGTTTGTTAGTAGAATTACACGCGTAACTAGTCCTCATATAAGTAGTCAAAGGGTAAATTTATACTATATTTATGCAATGCATAGCAGGTAGGTAGACTTCGCGGCGACTATAGGCACGGATGTTGAGATGATCCAGATTTATGTGGCTTCCTTTCACCGGGTCTCAGCCTTGAGTTCTCCAGGACGAGCACTGGCCGATGCCGACGCGTTGTTAAATGTCCCATCGATTAACATAGATCGCCACTAAGAGATATATAGCGCACTTGTGCACCATTACCTATAACATTTTATGATCTACTATTTTACCATAAATTCGAGCTGTTGCGTTGTCGTGTTGTAATTTAATTTAATAGATTTGTTTATCGTTAGAGCTTTTAAAGAGGATTTTATAGTTTACTGTAAATATCGAAATTGCACTTGCGAAATTAGCATAAGCTAATTAAGTTAAATGAAACTCTACAAATTAATAAGTTTTGAGTTTGACGTTCTTTAAGGCTTCCGCACATTGCAGTGATATTATCGAGCGATATTATCGACAGCGATATCGCGACACCTTACACACTGCAGCGATTCCGCGATTCGCGTCACGCATGCGCCCTTCACTGAATGTAGTAGAAAGAGATTGCGTCAGGTTGCGATACTATCGCGGCAGTGTGTGGGATCGAGCGCGCCCCCATACAAAATGTACCGAGAACAATTATCGCAAAATCGCAGCGATATTATCGCTCGATAATATCGCGGCAGTGTGTAGGATCGCGCGCGTCCCCATACAAAATGTACTGAGAAGAATTATCGCAAAATCACAGCGATAATATCGCTCGATATTATCGCTGCAATGAGCGGAGGCCTTAACACTGAATACCGAAGAGCTTCTCTGCTGTCAAAATTGATGTTGATTCTTCAAGCAACGTACCGGACATATCCAATTATAGCGCGCGACAAAGCCATGGCGCCCAAATCCGGCCTCAGTTGAGCTTCGTTTGCAATTTAAATCAATAAACGCGGTCGTTACTATATCGATGACGGCGTTTTTTAATTTAATTGGCTACTCGAGTTTCATCTCTACCAGGTAGCTGGAGTCTGCTGTAATCAGTGGCAAAGGTCAGCTTTATTAGATATTCATCTAGTTCTACAGAATAATCTGAATAATAATTTAGCGGAAATTGTGGGTCATTTTTTGGTAAATCATCCCGATTAACATCAACATCTTTTTATAATATTTCGAAAAGGCAAAATGAATTATAATAAAACGTTTGTTTTACTAAAGAAGTAATAGTTGATGTTAATTATAAAAGCCACTTTGAATAAATAAGCAGACATTTATTGAACACTTACATATTCATAAATCTGTTCTGTAATAATTATATACCGAATTAAACTGTAAACATAATAAATCAATCATAATATTAATATTTACAATAATAACCATTGATGTACAGCTATAGATGACTTCTATAATTAATGTTTTACGTAAGATATACTTTACTTACTAGCTATATTTATGTGGAAAACCGGAACGCGTGCCTTAATTAAAGGGTTTTTGTCGGAACGGTTTTTCAATGTAAGCATTTACAGAAAGTTTTAAGTGAAAACATAATTTTATTTATACAAACTTTCTTTTAAAGTGCTCTAGATATTGACATTTACTTTAATTTTATCATCATTGCAGACATTTTTCAAAATGCTGACGTAAATCTCATTTTTACATACATGCGTGGGTGAGTTTAACTGGTTCTGAATCGTTAAACAATTAAGTGAAAGCTAATTGACTATTTGATGTTTTTTTTTATAATGAAGTCGAATAATCTGCAGTTCGCATGAGGATACAAAAGTGGTCATGTGATATGATAGGCTTCACCATTTATTTAAATGGAGGAATGTCTTAAAATTGCCGTAACGAAAATTCTTTGGATTTGCATGGGTGTGGTCCTCGCTTTGTAACTACGTAGGTACCTACCATAGACTTAAACTCTAGCGATAGACTTGCCCATCCATACAAGCAACATGTTCCACTTAAATGAGGTGTACGCACCTGATTGATGTTCCCGAGTTCACTTCGTCACTATGGCAATGACAGACCGCAATGTGTCATTTTGTGTTGTTTTGTGTGACATGTTGTATGTTTGAACGAGCTTCTCTATCGCTAGAGTAATATGTCTATGGTACCTACCTACACTACACCCCAGAGTGAGTGCGGGATGCGTATCCTGATCCTGAGCTTTATTGCTGACCATGTCTTAGGCTTAAATATTTATTTAAACAGTTTTTACAAACAAGGAAACTAACATCAGAATACATGTAACATAAAGATCATCCAACGATCTACAATAATGATCACTCTCACTGTATAATCGTACTGCGATGGCTGCTGCGTGCCGGGTCGTACATTAACTGCACGTCTTGCTAAACATTTACGTCAATTTCGATTTTATATACAGAGTAACAAAGTTGCTAATTGTCTGGGTTAAAGTTGTTTATAGAGAACTCTATGTATATGTGCCCATAACATGTGTCGGGCGAAACGCGTGTGATATACGTAGCGCGATTGACACCAGCAACCTGCAAAACGATTCGCACGCTAGATTTTATAGATACAGGGCGTACTAATAACCTTACAGCACAGGTTCGGCACTTCGAACAACGTTTTGGTTTAGACAACGTTTTGGTTTTGAGTTTCTGGCCGCATCTTCTCTACAGCGACAACACGTTCCGACGCGGTGGTAGCTTAAAAAAGAATTGACGTTTAATAAGTGTGCTTCAGGCTCCTATATTGAATAAATGATTTTGAATTGAATTGACATGATGACGTTCGCACATGAGCACTTGGTGCAAATTGTCCTTGAAATATGTGTAGGGTTGCTTACCACGCATTTTATATGCATCATCTACATTTCGTTATTTTTTATTGTTCGTTCTGTTATTAAAAATTGTATTTGATCTAAAGAATTACTGAAAATTTCGCGTTATTTTTCAACGTTTTTATGCACTGAAATGACTCAATTTTATGTAGTCAAATCCAACGGGTGCGCGCGCCTGACTACATTCCCTTGCTCGACTTCCCTCAAGTTTCCCTCAAGTGTGAGGTGGGGTAGGTATCTGAAGTCAGAGGGGGGTGGGGAGTGGCCTTTCTGTATGTGGAACTATATAAGGGGTTCACTAGAACGATTGTTCATCATATCTATAAAGAAAACGAAAAAACAAAGGGTGAGATTAAGGAAACAATTCCTGAGCACATTGAACAAAATGTATGAACAGTTACTTATTTGATTTAGAATTGTTTCGAGTAATGTAGGTAACTCAATTATAAACACAAGTTATTGCTGGCTGAAGGATCCTGAGAAGTTTTTGATACCCCCTATGTACAAGTACCTATATAGTTTATAGTACAAGGTAGTTATGATGTGCGCTCGTAATAAATTAGATACGGGCCCAACACGACAACCAATCTCGATGCTCGGCAATCAGTTTTGCGAAACGCGCCTAGTTTCCTCGTAAATCGTTAGTGTATTAGATTAGACTCGCGATTTTGTTGCATGTAACTTTACTCAGTACGAGATTATGTACAAAAACCCTTATTTCTATGCCACAAACTTTAGAATGGCTTGATTTAGGTGACGTCTTAAGTTAAACGGACTATAAACGTGAAACTTAGCTCTTCTCCAACTAAGATGAAATGCAATAAAGATGTACGCGTTATAGCTAGATATTTTCTTAATACCTTAACATTTGTAGAGACATACGTTTATGCTAATGTTACTAATAACTCTATTACATGAAATAACATACACTACATGACACATAAATTATTCTGACCCTAAAAGGAAGATATGAGAATTATAATTTAATACAACTTGCATAATAAACATAGGTAAGTACAAACAAAATACTGGAGTAGATACATCTATTTGTCCTAGGTTGGGAACTTAGATCAAAATAAAATTAATGGATAGGCATTACGCGAACATTACAAACCAGAAAAATGAGGCAAAACAAATGAAAGGTATACTTCAAATTTGTATGCAAGTGCCCTAGATTTGACAGATAATGGCGCTAGTTTGTATGGGCCAAGTGCACCAGTAGTGTGCTTCAACTTACCGCGCTTTAGGCCTATCCATTGGAAAGTTTATCTACCTATCGGCAACACCACCAATTTTAATTATCAGTCACGATAATGATAATAAAATAAAGCATCCACAAACAGAATTTTTTTACCGTAATTTTTCAAATTTTAATATTGCCATCTACTCTGGTTATTCGTTTTAATAGTCTTGGAAAACGCCTCATTGTCCAAATGTATAATTATAACTTATGTAAAATTGTGGCTGCATTGGTTTTATTGCGATTTCATTTATGTTTTAGGTATTTTTGTGAAAACGCGTGCTCGAGTCCTACGATGAGTTTAATGAAGCCAGAAACGAGTCAGAAAGTCAAATACTCAGTACTCAAGAGTGCGTGTAAAAGAGTGTTGCGTGACTGTCCCAAAATTAATGTTTTTCTTTGAATTCTGTAATGAGACGTTTTCATTAAAAAACACATAAGTAGTTGAAATTACACTAGCTGGTTGTCGTTACAATATCAAAAATCTTGTTATCAGATTGTTTCGATCTTTGACTACTTATATGTGGACTAGATACGCGTGTAATTCTACTAACAAATATTTATGCCACTTTTCAAGGGACGCGAGGTAACATGAAATCCGCCACTTTGGATATTACTCCCCATAACTTTAGATTCTAATTTTGAATATTAAAAATCATGAAAAGTAGTCTCGTGTGAACCCCAAACGTTCTAAGTTCGAATTTATTGTTTCGCAATTATAGGCTGTCTCGTTTAGCGATAAGGTATAAAATTGAATGTTCTTATACCGTGGCAGAGGGGAAATGCTACCGCAAGGCGAGTCCCTTAGAAAAACTATATGTCTAGAATGAAAGAAGGAAAGAAACGTTCTAAGTTTGAATTTTTTGATTCGCAATTATAGGCTGTCTCGTTTAGTGATAGGTATAAAATTGAATGTAAATACATATGATCAATGTTCTTATACCGTAGCAGAGGGGAAATGCTACCGCAAGGCTAGTCCTTATAATAAAATAGTCAATGGTTTCGATCTGTGTTTAGGTATTTCCTCTATTTCTAGGTATAAATACTACACAGAGGAATAGAAGAATCCTTCATCTGAGTATAAATAAGGAGCGGGATCCACGTTACTTAGGTACCTAAATAATAGATCGTGGATTTTACAAATAGTACAAAATATTCAACGAAATAATACGCTCTGGGGCGGCGGGCTCTCGCGTGATGGATGACCCATTACATGAATCCATGTTTTAGTGCTGCAGCCCTGCAGTGGGACGTATACATATAGGCTGATGATGATGATGATGATGTTTTAGTGCTACCAATAAAATAGCATGAGTATTCAAAACAGGGGTCTAATTAACCCCTTATTAGACCATTATCAAACTAAACTACTTCGAAAATCGCGGAAAACGATGTTTGAAATTGTAGCTTTTTCCTTATAAAACCTACTCGACCCAAATCTATGGGACAGCTGAATTTATTTCCGCGGTTTCGATGTTGATCCCATAGACAACGATGTTTAGTTTGATGGTGTGATCTGATCACTGATCAGTGATCATACTATAATGATCTAACCATACATAAATAATGTCTATATTTATAGAGAAATAGTTTTGTTTATTCTATTCAAATTTTGTTAAGTACACAAGGTACACACTATACAAGGTGTTTCATAAGTAACAATAAATTTTTAAAACTCTTAAGGGGGTTGTTTAGACCGTCAAACTGAACAACTTTCTCTATGGGACCAACATCGAAATCGCGAAAAAAATAATTTCGTATCCCATACATATTTTAGCTCTATTCGATTTGTAGAGTATAGAACATAATTTTTTTTTTTTCACGATTTCGATATTGGTCCCATAGTGAAAGTTGTTCAGTTTGATGGTCTACACAATGGTGGTAAGGGGGTGGCCCTTAAAGGTTTATTTGTATTTTTGTAACACCTTGTATAAAAGGCAATAAAATTAACTATGTTTCGGGCGGCACGTGGCTGTTTATCACTCTAACGGTAAAAAAACTCATAAACGCGTCAACATGTCAAAAGATATATTTTACAAAAGCTCCGCTTAACTTTCTATTGCCAAACTTAAAAAAAAAACTTGAAATATGTTGCTTGTTCGAAATAGACTAAAGCAGGTGCCAAAGTTTCACTTATGATTAATTTGTAACAACGATGGTGAAGATTGAACGTTTTCTTACTTGGCACTCTTGAAAACGTGAACTATTGTTGTCTTCAAAACTTTTTAGTTAAAAGGTATAAGTACTATAATTTGAAAAACAAACTTCTGTAACTCGAAAGTAAATACAACGGGAATTACTGTATACTACAGTTTTGCCCTGTAATTTGTTATATGGCAGAAAATAGAACCTATATACCTAAAAGCAACCGTTCGGACCCCGGTAATAAATAATACAGCTACCTACTACCTACATATTCAACAAAAAATTCTTTGAAGATAGCTTCCTATGTTGCGCGCACGCAATAAGAATGAGGAATTTGAAAGATCATCATTTAACCGGAAAATCAATCACACTCGTAAGAAATTGAAAATCAGAAAAATTTAAGGTTAAATAGCTAAACCAAAAAAATTAATGTGTAGTAGTTATAAAATAATAATATACTTTACTTACTCGTAGTTTTCTAGTTTGTACCGAACGTAAAAACTTGCATCGTATCTACAAAAATTCAATAAATTAACATGATGTTAAATAAATTAACAAGTTAGAACTTTAGGTAGCTGCACAAATGAAAATATTGATTGATAATAAAGCTATATTTTCATTGATGTAGGTACGGTTAACACTTATAATATCCAAACTTTGGCATTTCGTAAATAATGGGATACATTAAAGTGAACATAGTTCAATGAAAGTATAAGATAAATATCGCAACTATTCGTAAAATAACCTATTGAGAAAGTGTGTGTCCCATACAGGCTGAAAATGATGATGATGATGATGAGAAAGTGTCACATAGATTCCAGAAAATAAAATCCTATGCTTATCCTATGAAATGTCGTATTAAAAGAATAATTATTTGTATAATTCTGCAAAAGAGCTCTTACGATGTCGATAAAATGGATTAAGGGTTTTGGAGGTTTTGGATCAATAATTGAGTTACCTATCGAAAAATTACGAACCAACGAAATTTCGAGCGGGACGTCCATCGAGAATGTGAGTTTCATATCCATGAGGGTAAAATCTGCAATAGTATCTATAGCTGACTCAGCGACGCTCGGTCACTCAGGGGATAGGTACTGTTAATTAATTTGCGAGAAAATGTTGTAATCCGGTTTCATAAAAACTAAACAGGATTTACAATGACGCCATAGGTATCATAACAAATGCTGACGAAATGTGATAATATATATGATAGAGTAAGTGTTTCAAAGTCAAGTTGACGAACAAAAAGTTTTATAAATGTTTGTCATTGTCCACTCCGCATCCGGTGTGTGGTAGCCGCTATGGTGCCAATCATAGACCAAGAATGAGCGTTTTTCATTCTTTTTTAAATTTAGATCCTAAAAAACTCGACAGATGGCATGTTTATCGCTCCATAGTGCTGTACGCGAGATCCTGTCAAAATCTTGTCAAGACTGTGCCTGCCTTTTTTTGGAACGCCAAGGGATCGAGCCCATACAACCAAGTCAGGCATTTTCACAGACAAATTTACGATTAAAATGATTAGTAAATAATGAAATATGCCATCAAAAGATGCGTTGGCATCTTCGTGATCATATTTTCCTTCTTTATTATGTGAAAGAAACACTTTTTGTGACGTTTATTCGCACAGACCGTAGCGCCATCTATCGATCCCCTAGAAAACCAAAAGAAAAACGCTCATTTTCGCGGACGCTGCTCTGGTAATTACAAATGTTTTTTTAATTTTTTATCATAATCGAAATTTAATTTTCGTCATTTGTATTAAAATGTAGACTTCATTAGAATACTAATGTCTACGCATTAGTATTCTAATGAAGTCCACATTTCACACATGTTACCTATACATGTACGATCAATCGGAGCTCAAGAATCGCTTCGTAACGTCTAATTATATCAACATAACATAAAACTTTACATTTTTATTTTGACATGATTTTTATGTTACTTCTTCCTTATAAAATTACGTTAGGTATCTTGTTAAGTAAAAAAACCAGTTAAGTAAGATAAGATAAAACCACAAAACGATAATGTATTCTCGAAACAAAAGTTCATGTAGATCGTGAGAGTGTACGAATTTCTCGTTTTGTTTTCATGCAGACTATAGTGCCATTATTTGCATCAAAGATTCAAATTTGATTATCTCAATGTAGGTTAATTTGGAAGGTAGGATTCCAACATTAAAGATCATTGACAATAAAAGGAAAACGAAAAGGACGAAACTGCAACGCAACATCAAATCTAATTTAGGTTTGTACGGTTCGTTGAAGTCTTTTGTATGACGATTAATAGAGTAGGTAATTTTATATAGGGTCCTTCTTAGAATATACTTACGCTTTTAAGAGGATGATCAGACCATCAAATTAAACAACTTTCACTGTGGTTAAAGTAGAAATCATGAAACTTCAGCAGTTCCATACAAAACTTCAATCCTAAATTCGACCCATGTGTGTGTATGCGTCCATAACAGCTGTCTTTTTTTTCGTTATAAATTTAGATAATTTCCGATATCGCATATAGATAATTGTTTAGTTTAATTGTCATTCATTCCCTTAAAAATCGTCAGCAAATTAAGTTGGTCCCTGACCTATGTGTGTGTATCGAGAAAATGCTCTGATTAGGAGAGAAATTGATAATCGTTGGTTAACCAAATCAATATTGAGGAATGGCAAGAACTCGTATTAACCATCGATAAATGGTAATGTTATATCATTAAATCGAGATCTATTACTTCAAGACTGTAGCAAAATAATACCTGGAAACACGCATAGCCGAAGGTAGTTCCGTGTCAGTTGACGTCCGGCAAACCTTCGACATTTCCGAACAAAACAGTTGAATCACCCACAGCGGCCGAGCCGCCGCCGCCGCCGCCGCCTGGGACCGGCGGGGCAGGGGCGGGGGAACGCAGGCCGCGCGGGGGGAGGGCGCAGCGTGCGAACATGCGCGCGAGGTCGGTGTCTTTTTACTCGCATTACCTCCTGACATTCGAACTTAATGGAGTTGCCTTATTGAAATTTAACCAGAACAACTACCGACGTAATGGAATAAAATTAGGTTATCGTAACAAGAAAACGGTCCTAGTGGCCATCTTGAAACTCACAGCGGTCCAATAAGAATTCGAAGCATTTAAGTTCGACCGAGTGCTGCGAACAGCTGGTTGTCTCGCTCGGGGCGCCGATGCGGGAAGGCTGTGAGAAAAGAATAGGTATAAGAACGCACTGCTATCGGCGAATAGTCATTGTTCTTGGTCGTAATGGTACAAAATAAAGACAGAACAGCGGTATTCGTGACTGTGAGACAAAACAATCAAGATCGAGGTGTGCGAGGGAGATAAAATGCAGGTTTAGGGTCGACGTCCGTGCGAAGGAACTTTAAAATTTTATTTTCTGAAGAATTATGTTTCATTTAGGACACGTCAATCACAAGCTGTGATTACATACTTAGCTCGAGATTCGAAAATAGCCGTCTGTCGATGCAAACGCGATCCTAATTATTGATTGTTAAGTTACTTACTGGGATTATATTATCATTTGAATTGAGAAAAAATCGACTCCAGTTAGTTAGAACAATGCATGTGACAAGTTCACTATTTTAGCAAGTTAATAGAGAGTGTTTGAATAAATTACGTTTTCTCCCCTCTGGACGGAAAGCGTCAATTTTCGTCCCGCTGCGCTAAACGAAGTTGCCGCTTTCCACCTCTGTCGAGGAGAAAAATAGTATACTAACCTCGGGCAGTAAATAAGAAAGCCTTATATCAGATCAGAATTACATGAGATCTAAGACCTTTCTTACTTTCTTGCCCTCGGTGTGTAATCTACTATTACTCTATGAAAATGATTTGGAAAGATTTAGTAAGTATTTTGGTTTGCAATGATGTTTCTAAAATAGATTGAACAAGGAACAACAGAAGCAGAGATTGAATTCATCGATGGAAAGTTCACAATAAATCAAATGGACCTTCAATATAAAATGCTTCACCAACTAAAGTGTATCATTCCCTTATATGATATCATATCACTAACATAACCAAGCCCACAAAATGTAAACACACTTTATATCGATGAAGTTCTACGATGTCCCACATACCGGTCGGCCCAGATAGGACTAAAAAAGGAAGAAGCATCGTGAATCGTGATGTAACCCGCAACGTCAGATATATCCCGGTGACGTAGCGGGAGCAGCGGCCGGGACAGGGGCCGCGGGCTGCGGGCCGCGGGCCACGAACCGTTACGCCCGGCGTCCTTGGCTGAGTTCTTTCTTGCTGCAGGTCGTTCTGAACTGAACTCGTTCCGCGCCGCTAGTACCACTGCCGACGTGTGTCTGTGTTACTACAGTCTACCTACACTGTAGGTACTCTATGTGTGCAACAACCTAAGCTCACTAGTGTGTGTGCGCATTGAATTAGTCCTAACGGATATTACGGAATTTTGTTGGATAAATTCCTCAAAATGGCACTTAGATATGCTCCGCGTGTATTGAATCGTTTTCATATTCGTTTCTAGTTTTTCTATTCGAGCAAGCCAGCGAATTTGTTATTCGTGAACTTTAAATATTTTGAATCAATTAACCTTTTTAAATACCAAATCTGTAATTTTGTACTTTTTGGTCCATCCTATAATAGTTACCAGTTTTGTAACCCAGTGAGTTAATTGTATAGCTTGGCCTTTATGATGAACGTGGTGACAGGTGGAACTAAAATCTGAGTATGGTGGTGTTGCCAGGTTATGCGTGATTTTGACGTTCTTGCGTGGAGGCAGCGCCCTCATTTAATTTCTACTCTTTTTGGCCAAGCTGTAAGTAAGTGTTGTTTTTACCATTTAAATATTCATCTCAAATGATTCGTTTTTTTAATGAATTTGTACGAAAACCACAAAATTTATCGCAAAACTTCTGCGTTAAGGTTTACAGATTGCAAGTACAGTTGAGATACACTTTTCCACCTTGATTTACCTTCGTATCAACCAAAGAGATTTAATTATTACTACTTATAGAGAGGGCATTGGACAGGTTTACATACAAAAATATTCATCCCGTTGTTTTGCAATATTGAATGCATCATGTCACTGGGACGTGTCAAACTAGAACGATTACGATTTGGTTCGCGATGTCCTCTCTATAGTAGTAAGTTTAAATCTCTTTGGTATCAACTCGTAAAAATTCCTGAACCAATCGCTGTGTTTACAAATCTCTTTCAATGTGAGTTACTTGGTCCCATATACCGTGCATATACCTATGACACCTTCCTGGTTGGTCCTAATAAACTTTTATTTTGATTGCCTTGAAACGTAATCACTACATAGTATAAAACAAAGTCGCTTCCCGCTGTCTGTCTGTCCCTATGTATGCTTAGATCTTTAAAACTACGCAACGGATTATGATGCGTTTTTTTTTAAATTGATAGAGTGATTCAAGAGGAAGCTAGGTTTACATGTGCATTATACCCGTGCAAAACCGGGGCGGGTCGCTAGTCTATGTATAAACTCATTAACTATAATGTTTACAAACACCTTCAATCAGAGATTAAGTTATTTAATAACGTTGTTCTGAGCTGTAACTAATTAACTTTTATTTCGCTTGCCTTTGAAATGTAAACAAGCAAATAATCCTTGAGTCATTGGACACGAACCATGCCTACGCGCAAACTATAGAAAATAAATAGATTACGATGTTTTATCTCGCTAGTAATGACATTTATCTAAATTGTATTGTGACCTTACGCAACATAAGTTTGTTAGCAATAAAGTTAGCTCACGTGTTCAATCGATATAACAATTTCGAAATTGTAACTGACAAAGGTCAGTTTTAACAGTTAGAGTGCGCATGCGAAGAATTGTACGAGTTACTTTAAACTGTTACAACCTTTTAATTAATTTTAGTTTTTAGGGATCCGTACCCAAAAGGTGAAAACGAGGCTCTATTACTAAGCCTACTTTGTCCGTTCGTCCTACCTATTTAGGGCTGTAACTTTTGAACCGTAATAGCTAGACAATTGAAATTTTCAATTTATATTTGTTAACAACTAATAAAAAAGTCAAAAAGTTAAAAATTAAGGGGGAAATAGTACAGGAAACTTGTTTTATCATAGTTTATTCTTCTTGCTCTATCGTGAAATTTGTAATACATACAAGCGTCAAACTTTGTGTGATTATGATCAAACTCTACAGTATAATAGCAAATAGTATAAACCGGCCAAGTGTGAGTTGGTCTTGCGCTAAAGGTCCCAGAGAAAATAAAACTTTTTTCTGAATAAAAAAAAAAAAAAAAAAAATCTCTCAAAATCTCTTTTTTCTGAATTAATAATTATGTTACGGAACCCTCGGTGCGGGAGTAGCCCGACTCGCACTTGACCGGTTTAATTTTTTTGTATTTTAGCACTCAAAGTACGAAAGCTTTTAATGCGATGAGGCTAATATAGCGCATTATAGAGTGTTGCAAGCGGGCAAGGACGCGTGTCTGCGCCGACGCCGACCGATTGGATAACTGCCGCAGCGTTGCCGCAATCACGCGCACAGGAGCTTTGCATGCGGCTACTGGAATTTTATGTGACATTGAAACTTAAAAGCTGCCGAAACTAGTTCATTTTATGAATTCCCTTTTATATCGGACTTGATTGTTCAGGAAATTAAAAATAATTGTATTAATGTTTTTTTTATAATTAGAATGACGGTTGGGGTTCTGTAAATTAATATACAGAGTGTAAGGAAAAGTATCTTTATCAGTTGCAGAAACGCTAATTAAAGTTAATCCTCCATTAAATCTCTTGCTGTCACTTTTTGACTTGCTGACGTAGTAAAAGCTAGCAAGAGATTTAATGGAGGATTACATTTAATGAGCTCTACTCATCAAACTAAACAACTTTTACCGTGGGAATATCCTGTCAGAACAAAAAAAAATCTGCTGTTCCATACGTTTCAGTCGAGTAGGCATTGAAGTTTAGTATGGAACAGCAGATTTTTTTGCGCTGACAGCTTTGCTCCCATCGTAAAAGTTGTTCGATTTGATGGGTAGAATATGCGGTTTGAAGGTTAATGATACTTTTTCTTACACCCTGTATAATGCATTAATGTAAAATTTAACCCCAATAGAGCAATGTTGAGAAAGAATAAAGATGTGGAGTAGTGTAAGGTTATAGTGCTGTAGCCGGGGGACTTTTTAATTGCCAAAAAGATTACCGATTGCCGTTTAGAAATTGTTGTAAGGTACTAAATGACTAATATAAAAACCGAAGTCCTACAGATCACAACCCGCCGTAGAAAAAAAACATTAAAAAAACAGTCTGATATTTTAAAATTTCGAGGTTACCGTATTTTTTCTATACTGTCATGTTCTTCACCTTAGTTCGATACCCATACATAATACATAGTAAGAAAATCTAAAGTTGCCATACAAAGCTATAAGACCAATCAAAGTTGACTTTTTCATCTGGTCTTATAGCTTTGTATTTGCAACTTTAGACAGTCTTATGGGTATGGGTATTGAACTAAGGTGATGAACATGACAGTACAGAAAAAAAACGGTAACCTCGAAATTTGAATATTGCAGACAACTTTTTTATTTATTTTTCTGCGGCGGGTTGTGATCTGTAGGACTTAGGTTTTTATATTAGTCATTTATTACCTTACAACAATTTCTAAACGGCAATCGGTAATCTTTTTGGTAATTAAAAAGTACCCCGGCTACAGTACTATTAGAGTTAGACACAAACACGGGGTACAGCAGTGTGCGTGCGCGCGCGCCTGTGTGTGTGGACGCTTGTACACGCACGCACACAGGCGCCCGCGGGAGGTTCAATGTACCAGCTACTACGCGAGTTCCTTGTTCCACTTTACCACTGACACTATATTATTATCGTTCCAATGGAGTTTCCGACTTGAGCAATGCTCTTTTTTTCATTTATAAAAATAGTCCTTATTTTTCTCTTAACCGGTACTCGCTTTATTTTCGATTCGTCCGTGAAATGTCGCTCGTGAATTTCTTTGGTTTGCAATAATTCTACTTAATAAAGCTATTTGCTGTTTTATGAAATGTTTAATGTGGTTAATGTTAAGTAATAAAATTAAACGAAATCGATATTATGTTTTATAATTATGTATTTATATTCTCCGGCAGAGAGTGTTTTATGGATTATACAGGGTAAGTTTTATATCACTGCGGATAACTTCAGCATATATCCTACTCAACAAACTGAACAACTTTGACTATGGAGAAAAAAAAGTTCATCAAAATCAGTTTGATGAGTAGAATACATGCTGAAGTTATCCGCAGTGCTGTAAAATTTACCCTATACAGGGTGTTACATAAGTAAGAATAAATTTTTAAAACTCTTCAGGGGGTTGTTTAGACCGTCAAACTGAACAACTTTCTCTATGGGACCAACATCGAAATCGCGAAAAAAAAATCTGATATCCCATACATATTTTAGCTCGAGTCGATTTGTAGAGTACCTATAGAACATTTTTTTTTTTCGCGATTTCGATATTGGTCCCATAGTCAAAGTTGTTGAGTTTGATGGTCTAAACCACCCCCTTAAATGTTTATTTGTATTTTTGTAACACCTTGTATATCGTAATAAATCCATTTATAGTTTTTTAGACTAAAGCTGGGTATGACTATTAGTCGTTAAAGCAAATGTCAAATGAAACAGCAAGAGCTGACACGAACTCTTCGAACAATTTAACTATTAGAAGCGAGCGAGTAACTTTGTTATCGCTACGAATGCTACACCGCGCCTGCGTATTACTGCAGTACAAAAGACTTCAACGCGCGCATCAAATTGCACCACAAATGGTCAATACTAAAGTGGGACGCATGATTTACCCAGAGGAGTATGTACAGTCAGCAGCAAAAAGATGTATGCCTCCTCATGCAAAAGATGTATACACTTGCGCACTTGCACTTGCTTGTGCTAGTGAGCGTTAGCGTTACTTTAGTACTACGCGTAGTACTAAAGTGGATACATCTTTATACTACGACGTAGTAAAAGTGCATACATCTCTTTGCTGCTGACTGTACATCAAATTACATTTAGTAAGAATTGATAAAATAGTCATTCTTAATTTCTCGCACTAGTCATTAATCACTAGAACTAAGTAATTGTTTTATTATCGACTGTATAGAAATTGCCTATTATTTTCATAAAAAATTAAATAAATCATTCATTCATTCTTTCAAAAGTTCATAGTGTACACACAGCGACACATCAAGCTACGCAAAACCAAAATAAGCTAGCCGCGCGTAGGCAGAGTAATGTACAACATCGCGCGGCCAGCTAATGTTTGTTTTGCGTTGCTTGATGTGTCGCTGTGTGTACAGTCAAGAGCACGTCGAGCTAGACACCTCGGACTTCGTACTATGTTCTTATGGCGTTCGTATTAAGAAACAATATCGCACTTCGATTGTCAAGGTTGATGTGCTCTTGACTGTACTATCGTAGACTTTTCCGCCTGATCACCTAAATTTTATATCGCTTAATTTCGTACATTATTCATTGTTTGGAAACTACTCATTCATTGGTATATTCATCAATAGTGTGGGGCTAGACATCGTTTTTATTTTTTAGTATGCAAGCAAAAATAAGCCTAGTGGTGGTCAGGCGAAAAAGTCCGCGATAGTACACTGCTGGTGGCCTAAGTTTCTTTGGAAACCTGGCATATCCCTTTACGGATTTAATTTAAATGCTCTTCCAGTTTAGAACGTAATGTTCGAATTATAATATTGTCGCTATATTTACGAAATTCACGCTCGATTACAATACAAGTCAAAACGAAACAATTACCTACATCGTTTTGTTAAAATATATTTGCGAAACGTTAAATGTAGACTAATATAAATATAAGTGGTAATTGTTGGTGTAACTACTTTACATTTAATTATCTCGTTTTGCAACGAGCCAGTATGGTCGAAACCATAAAAAGTTACCAGGGGCAGTCATTTTTATGTCTTATTTATTGGCCTGTATTTCGTTGTTCTCTAAAATATTGGTAGAAACTTTGTGTTACGAATACAGAAATTATTAATGACAGTTATTTCCTATGAAATTTAAAACATGTCACGTCACGATTTATTAATTAGTATCATTTCATAATCTCTATTAAATTAGTGTGTTACCAATGCGCTAAAGTGAGGCGAAGAAAAAACGTATCTGGAGTGCGATTTTTGAATCTCATTCGCTGAGCTCAGAAGTTGAAAATGTTAAAATTACTATGAAGATATGTCAGACATTCATCTTGCTACTGCTGATTTGACTTTCAAAAATCATACTTCAGTAGTGCGATTTTTGAAAGTCTAATCAGCAGTACCTAGATGATATCTCCATATGTCCATGAAAGATGCATATCTCCACTCCATAGTAATTTTGACATTTTCAACTGCTGACCTCAGCGAATGAGATTCAAAAATAGTACTCTTGGTCTTGCCTACTATAGTTTTTTATTTTATTGGGATACGAGCGATAGTGGGTATCGCTCCTCGTATCCCGATTTCGTCCACGTAAAATAAACAAGATTTTAAGTCAAATCATATGCCTTCAAACAAAAGAAGTTTCATCAAAATCTGTTCAGTAGTTTTTGATGCTCGAACAAACAAAGAAACAAACGAACAGATAAGAAATTTAAAAAGGGTTGATTTGAAGTCAGGGACACCTAAAAACCATTATCATAATCTTCAAAGTTCAGACACACTTCTAATGTTGTTTTATAAGCAGTTGTTTTACAAGAAGTTTCATCAAAATCTGTTCAGTAGTTTTGATGCTCGAACAAACAAAGAAACAAACGAACAGATAAGCAATATAAAAATGGTTGATTTGAATCGGGATACCTAAAAACCATTATCATAATCTTTTTTTCTTGTAAATATCTTCAATGTACAGACACACTTCTAATGTTGTTTTATAAGCACACATAATGTAGAAACTATTTAATTTAAGTTTATAATACTTTAGGCTTTGGTTTTAACTTAGCCCCTAAAAATGCTGCTAACTAAAATATAGAGCAGGTTGCTCAACGTGCCCTACAACATTGTTTTGTAATTAACTTGTTCAGTTCTGGAGAACTGTTTCTTGTTTTAAAATTAACTCGTTTTAAAACTTGTACAAAACTATGGAGCCTGGGGACCGGGGCTTTTCCACAGATTCGTTTTTTTATTTAGTCTGCAGTCATTAAAAACCGGCCAAGTGTGAGTCGGACTCGCGCACGGAGGGCTCCGTACCACCATACAATATTACAAAAAAGAATCGTTCTCTCCGGGACCCTTAGTGCGAGCCCAACACACACTTGGCTGGTTTTTATCATTTTGTTCTCTTACCTTAGAGTATGCAATATTATTACACCAAGTTTCACGCTTTTATATTTTGTCGTTTTTACGATCAAGCAAAAACTAAAGAACCTTGAAAAAAAACTCGTTTTTTTTAAATGGGGTTTCCTTAATTTTTCTTTTGTGTGTCTTTTATTATTTGTTAGCAAATAAAAAATACTTTATAACACATATTCTGCGAAATTTTCTTTACCTATTACCACAGAGTACCATTATTACTACCATCAACGGTTCAATATATACAGCCCTTTAAAGCTAGGACGGTCCGAGGGACGGACAGCGAAGGCTTATGAAAAGGGCACCGTTAACACCCTATGGGTACGGAGCCCTAAAAATATATCTTAACTATTATAAAACCGTAAAACCATAGGGAACAAAAAAGTTGCGGTTCACTTCATATAAATTCAAAAGACACTCGATAGCGCGATTAAAATGACGTGCAGCGCCATCTATTGACAAAATAGTGTGTTTGTTTGTTTGTTCGCGCATCACGCAAAAACTCCTGAACCGATTTAGATGAAACTTTTTTTGTTTGATAGCTTATGATCTGACTTAAAATCTGGTATATAATTTGTGCGGACGAAGTCGCGGGAAAACACTAGTATTAGATAAATTTATAGTAAAATGACCAAACAAATTCTACATATTCACAAATTGTAGTAGGTTTCACAGAGTACTATAATTACTACAGTAATATAGATCTGAAGAGAGTTCCGTAAAGCACGATTAACGGCCTCGATTGAACCGGGCGTTGCTTTCGACGGTCAGTACTCGCTGTGGCTGACTAGTTGGCCTGCAGTTCATTCTACGAGGACAGCTGATATAGCTCCAGCGTTAATGCCATATGTTTGAAAATGGCTTGTTTTGCAGGACATCGCATGTGGAAGGAACAATACACGTGGTGTCGCGGTCGGTGCAAGCGCAGCGGCGCGCATGTGCAGCGAGACGCGGAAGTGTTGAATCGGAGGCCATAGCATAGTAGGTACAAACGTAAGGAAGGTGGCTTTGGTGGTTCTAAGTGTTTAACACATATGCAAGTTACATTACGAAATGAAGTTGAGATAAATTTTCGTTTTGATATTTATGATTATGTGATATAGGCTATAAGAAAATACAGGGTCCAACTTAGGGGATGATCAGACCATGAAACTGAACAAATTTCTCTATGGGACCAACATTGAAATCGCGGAAAAAAAATCTGCTTTCCCATACATTTGGCTCGAGTAGGTATGTGTGCAGTTTTGTATGGAACATACGATTTTTATTCGAGATTTCGGTGTTGGTTCCATAGAGAAAGTTGTTCAATTTGACGGTCTGATCATCCTCATTGATCAGACCGTCAAATTGAACAACTTTCTCTGATCTTCCTTAATAAAGTGTCAGCATATTAAGAAGGTCCCTGTATATAAGGTTCTATATCTACATAAATATTATCTGTTAGGTATACACTTACTTAACAGAACAGACATATAAACTTACTCTGTTTACTCTGTTAACGTTGCGAATCGGTCCACAAACTTTTTTAAAATACGTTGAATAACTTGCTAATTAATTACCACAATATTTACAATGATGATTGCTTTTATAGATCTACTTGTAATTACCGATTAGTCCAAAATTCAGAACTAGTTACTAACGAGTTTCAATTTAAACTGAACAGGATTTCAATACGTATTTACGATACTACATACCTATTTAGAAAATAGCAATAGAAATAGAACACTCTCACTAAAACAAGTTCTCTTCAATCACCGTTCATGCCAACATGCTGTACACTGCGATTTAGCACACGTCGTCGCCCTTGACTTTTAACCAATGTTTACGCCACGAATTTATGTACAGAACATTAACATTTTTCATTTTATCATCACAGGATGTATCGAATCCTTGATCATATTAATACGATGAGGTTATGAGGTTACTGCAGCTGTTTGCAGACGTCTACGTATGTAAATCAGTTGATTGATTAATTTATCAAAACCGGTAATGAAATAAGGTGATATTTACATAATTTTGTAAACTGACAAATTAGATCAATATAAATGCAAAAATCGGATAAACACAGATCACAGTCCAACCTTATATGCGTCCAGACCGTCAAATTGAACAACTTTCTCTATGGGACCAACATCGAAATCGCGAAAAAAGAATCAGCTCTTCCATACAAAACTGCAATCCTACTCGAGCCAAAAGTATGGGACAGCTGGTTTTTTTTCGCGATTTCGATGTTGGTCCTTTAGAGAAAGTTGTTCAGTTTGATGGTCTGAACATCCCCTTAAAAAAGTGTCAGAATATTAAAAAGGACCCTGTATACTTTCTTCTTAACATAAGTTATCGAAACGTAAACCGCGAAGCCCTGTACGGTACGTAAATATTGTTGCGGTTTGTACGGTCAGTGCGGATGCAGTAGTCGTGTTGTGACACATTAAATAAACGGTTGCGAACCTCTACATTACATGAACAGTAACCGATGGGAATTCCCGAGTAAAGACCACAGCTTTGTATGATATACAACGTGTTAATAAATAAGCGCAAAACCTCATACACCCCACCTGATTTATAACAAAATAATTATATTGAAACAATAATTTCATTATTTTGATTGTAAAAATTTAAAGTTATTAGCTCTTTATGTTTTGAGGCAAAAAAGATTTTTTGTTATTTCAGCAAATGTGCTCATGGATACATTTTAAAAATCTTGTTTTGGTAGTAAGTCGGCTGAGTGAGCCCGTGCGGTGGTTTGAGATCGAATTCAGTAAATTTAAAATTTTTAAATCAAATTACTTAATATTTTGAAAAAAATTAACTACTTATGTTTAAACCATGATAATTCGATTCTGCTCTCGATTCTAAACAAACTTCTTTCTAGTTTTGCGTTAATTCATTAACACGTTGTATACAGAGTGAAACTAATATATTAATTAGAATCCTTTCAAACTAAGAGTGTACCCATCAAACTGAACAACTTTTACTATGGGGGCAAACCGATTGGAGCTGAATAAAAATCAGCTGTTTCATACATTTGAGTCTAGTAAGCATTGCAGTTTAGTATGATTAAGTCATTTTTCGAGAAGAAGACATTCAATTACTTTTGTTATTAAAGTCTCGAGTCTTTTACACATACACTGGTTCAACAATAAAGGTCTTTTCGGTACATTTAATTCAACCTTCCTTTGAATGTAAACGAATTCTTGTACGAATTTAAACACGCAACTCGTTTCAGAGGTAGAAATAGTTTAATAAGGAAGTAAAAATAGTTAGTAAAACAAAAGTGTATACATTTTTGCACTGTTGCAAGGCCGCAGACAGTTGGTAAAGGGAGTTTCCTCGCCCCCCACCGTCCACCGCCTACCACTGGTTATTTCTTTACGCCTTTTTAGAGACCAAGCAAGGGCTAAAATCACTAAATATTTGATTGCGAATTTCCCTTCGGGGGATGTTGTTGAGTATCATTAAATTGTCTACCCCAACACTCCGTAGATATAACTAAGGTTCTTGTAAGAATGCAATTGTAGCAAAAGCTCTAGCATAGTCTAGAGCCAAGTAACTATTGTTGAATCTATGCTAGTCTAGTAGTAAATTAATACATTTCTAATACAAATAAATAATACAATCTACGAGTAGTTTAATTAAACTATGCCGAATGTATCCGTGGAAATAATAATTCGGAAAGAATATATCGGGTGGAAACTTAAATTTATTACATACTTTATTTAGAGTTGTTCTGTTTGATGGTCTGAGGCATCCCCTAAAATACGTAACCCGTTGAAACACCCATCCATGTATATTTATTGGTTTCCAGATAATTATTATCCATCCAACATCCAAATGAACGAAATCGAACTGTTTTATAACATTCCTTACTTATGGTTTTTATACAATTAGGACTCAAGATATTTAAAGTCTTTTCTCCCCTCCGGACGGAAAGCGTCAATTGTCGTGCCGCTGCGCTAAACGAAGTTGTCGCTTTCCACCTCCGTCGAGGAGAAAAATAGTATACTAACCTCGGACAGTAAATAAGAAAGCCTCAGATCGCATGTTTCGTCTTTGCCTCGCTCGGTCAACAATTACATGAGATCTGAGACCTTTCTTACTTTCCTCTACTATATTAATAACGTATGTCTAGTTTACATTAAAAAACAGTTTTTTTCTTAAATATGAAACTATGTATAAAACGGCAATTATCTTACCTTATAATTTTAGATGACACGCCCGTTTATTAGCTGGCCGTATATCTGAAACGAATAGATTTTTTATAATTAATTATCACTTAACCATTATAAATCATGTAGCAATAATAAGATAGCGATTGACAAGATAATAAATCAATAAAACGTCTACAACGTTGCCGAAACTGTCGAATAGACGTTAACTTTAAAAGTAGGTGGAAATTTATCATTTTGGTAAGTACCTATACGTAATAGTAGGTGATGGAAGAAAACGCATAGTAGCTACTATAACCTTGTAGATTGTTTTACATACATAAACACGCGACCATAATCCCTTTCGGGGTAATCAGGGCCCTAATAAACGCGACAGGTGACAATTGACAATGAGTTATCTCTAAATGGTAAAAGTGTTCGCGAGAAAATCATTCGAACTCCATGGAGAAAAACCTTTGCTTAGTATAAAAAAATTAAAATCACCTGCCTTCTTTTCTAACTCTATGCTGGAAACAGAAACGGCAACATCAATTGTCAAATTATGACATTGTTAATATTATTTTTTTCTTAATGGCTAGTTATTTTCAGTTGATTTTATGTTTACCAAGGAGTTCACAGGTATTCCAGTGACGTCACTGGACGGACCGAAAAACGATGTTATTTTATGAAAAATATCTGTAATCCTTTTATTTTAAAATCTCTGACTTATCTATGAAAATATGATTATTAAGATAATTATCTCGAAATGCATTTCGATTCAGCCCTCCAAAAAAAGCTTGACATACCGAATTGTCATTGTGAATGCCTATTGTCACTTGTCGCGTTTATTAAACAGGGCCCAGGAACACTGTACAACTACGGCGGCTAGCATTTCGCCCACAAATGTACACTGCATAAGATGATAAGAACACTGCATAAATGCGTTCACACATGCACGATGACGCACTGACGGAGCGGCAGATTTTCGTCCATAAAACCACACCCGGTGCGTCAATGCGTCACCGTGTGTGCTTCTACGCGCGGTTTCATACACCTCCTTGCTTCACAAATGACGGACTGACGTCTGCCGCTGCGTCAATGCGTCATCGTGTGTGAACGCACTAATAATACCTTAGTTTGTTTTATATTTAAGTATCGAATATTTTAAAAATCGACTTAAGTATATAAATATGACTAGCCTGAAAAAACTGACAATATTTGTGGATTTAGCAGATAAGCAAATAACCAAGTGTTTATATATCGGCCGATATGATGATGGTGATGAAATAAACAATACAAACATCACAACTTTCTTGGGCTGAAAGAAATAAATAAATAACGCTCGCAGGCACATACATTGTAATGATCCCAAGTAAGCCTTAGGCTTTTTGTTATGGGAACCACACAGCAACGGCACACACATATAATATCCATGACCGAACCGTGATTCGAACTCAGGACCCTGGTTTGGCAGTCCGGCGTGGTATCCATCACACCAACCGAGTCGTCGCCATAGGTCCATAGGTTCTTAGCACAAAACAAAACAAACTAACATATTATAAGCCCACGACAGTTCTTTTATTTCTCGCTGGCCAGTAACAACTATCTGCTACCTTATAAAGGCCTTATAGTTAGTTATGTTCTACTTTTGGTAATGAAATGTGCACTTGTAGCAAGAAGCACATTTATTATTTGAGGACGAAACGTTAGATATGTATACCAAAGCTATCAATCAACCTACAAATCATACAAATACGTGACTTGTAGTAAAACAATAAAGCAAATTAAAAAACTAGGTAGGTAGGTACCCGATATTATAATCATCAAAAATGATAATGCACTAATGGACCATCGCAAATTTCCGTGCGATGAATTTAAATTTATGGCGAAGACTTTAATATGCAGTTAAGAATATGACTTGTGAGAGAACTCAAATCAATTTGATTTTTATTAACGAAAATTATCAGTATTGACAGTTCCTGGGGAAGTAAACAGTTTCAAACTTTCTACTTGCTGTTATTATAGTCCATGATCATGATTCGATGATTTGCAAAATGCGCTATTAAGTTCATTACAATTTTTATGATCTTGTTCCGCACGGGAATAGTGGATAATTTTTTGTAAATTTAATACAACTATTTAACGATCTTATTTCATTACTCAGAAGGTAGTATAATTTATGAAGGTATAGTACTAATAAGAACATCATAGCCTGCTAACGAAAGCAACTTATGTTAACGCAGGAGTGCGATTTTTGAATCTCATTCGGTGAGCTCAGCAGTTGAAAATGTTAAAATTACTATGGAGATACGCATCTTTCTACTGCCGATTTGCCTTTGAAAAATCATACTCAAGGAGAGCGATTTTTGAAAGTCAAAACAGTAGTAGAAAGATGCGTATCTCCATAGTAATTTTGACATTTTCAACTGCTGAGCTCGCCGAATGAGATTCAAAAATCGCAGTCCAGGAGACCTTTCCTAAATTGAGTTAAAATATCGATTAAAATTATGTTGAATATTCATTTTTTACAGTTTACGCAATAATTAGGCAAGTATAGATTTTTCCAAAAATAAAAATACGTTGTTGCATAAGTTTACATTGCATAAAAAACTAGATTTTATCGGCTGTAGGTAAGTTTCTTTCAAAAGTTTATTATGAAATGGGCATAATTTAAAATGTGTTGCGGGACGGGATCCTTTCTTATGATTATGTACCTATCCTCTCAAGTTCGGGTTAAGGGTAGAGTAGGTACTAGTATTTGTTCCGTGGTACGGGCAGCTTCCAGCCAGATATCTAGAAGCTACCCCCTTTATCAGCCATTTCGTTTTTACCATTAACTTAATTTTGTGTGGTAATCACTCGAGTGAAATCAAGTTAAAACTTTTATGTCATTGACAGACTGAATACCTACCTACGCAAATTATGCATACGTAGCTGCAATTAAGCCGATAAATATGAGAGCAAAAAGTATTTTCATATGCAAATATATACGTGGCTACGTGCTGAGTAGGTATAAGCGGTTGCTCGCGTTCGGTTGGAAACTGGTGCAAAGCGAAGTGGTGCAAACCGCAGAACCAGTCCTGCGACAGGAAGCGGCCTCGAGGCCTGCGCCCGCGCCGCCCCGCGCCCCCCGCCCCACCTGCCGCGCGACCTGCTGCTCCAGACAAAGCGTGTCCTTCATGCACTGAGTGACGCATGCAAGTGCATTGCACTAATAGTAATGTCCTTTTCAATGTCCGGTAGTGTAGGTACTGTTTCGACCCGAGTAACGCGGTAGTTAAGTTAATTAACCCATTTAAGGAGTGGATAGTTCTTATAGTTTTCTAGAAAAACGTATTCGTATTTTATCAATTTTTGAGGTATGAAGAGGTAGAAGGAACCTTTACTCTCTTCAATCCATTATTATACAAAAAGTAGGTCAGGTTGGTTCTTAATGGAAATACAAAATAGATATGAATACATTATTTTATAGAATGTGCTACAATATGTAATTAACCTTAAGCTATTTCATTCGATAATTCCAACCGATATTGTAATAAGAATTCTTAATCAAAAATAAGTAATTTAATATTGGAACAACATATTGTTCAATCGAGACAAGACAAGACATGAACCAGTTAAAGTTGATTTGTAATTTTACCAACCATGTAAGAAAGCTTTTGTGTTGACCGTTGAAGATCAACAACACAATAGGATAGGACGTATTAAAGTGTAAGCAGCCGAAGAGAGGTCAGGCGCCGGACATGGTGGGAGGGAATGAGGTAGCAAGAGTGTGAAGAACGCAAAGCATGGTGCGTCACAGGCGAGCTAAGAACCGAGAGCCGGTGAGTCTCGTACCGCCCAAAGAAACGATCTCATAGAAAGTAGAGCAACTCATTTATTTATTCAGTGCAGCGGCGAGTGCGTGCGGGTACGAGCGAGACGGTGCCACGAAACTGGCTCATTAAAATAAAAATACGATCTTCGAGTGCAACTTGCGCGAAGTCAGATAAAAGTTTCCGACGAAATTTGCTCGAGTTATTCCAAAAAAGGAGTACGAAACGCCTCGGCGACGAGATCGCGAGATACAAGCGCGAGGAGAAACCGACCGCAATAGCCTCCAACGACGTACGCGCAGCCTCACGACAACGTCTCTTGCGAATAAAATTGCTTTCGATCGTGAATAATATTACATTATACTACTAGTATTAAAGGCGCAGCGCAAACCTATTGTACGTGGTCCACTATCTCAATCTGACCAGCAAATGCATCATAAGACTTTATATACTAGTACTCGAGAGTTCAATTTCTTTTCCGCATTTAATACAACGGTTTTCACTGTTGAAATCGAGGCATTGTCTGAACATTACGCAGCTTAGCGTTGCATTAAGCGCACGATATGCTGCAGCTCTATAATCATCGTCACGAGTCACTTTATGTGCACGCGCATTTACTATGTAAATAACACCATACACGACATTCCGCCGTCCGGCTAAATGTAAATCGCAACTTATGTACTTATTTATAATATTCCTGCCAGACTCTACTTCACTTGTATTACTATTGTCTAAGGCCCAGTTGCAGAAAAGCTCATTAAAGTTAATCCTCCATTAAACATCTTGCTGTCACATAACTTTGCTGTGTCGCTTGTTCGTGTATATTATATTGTTGTTGTTTTTGTGTTTTTTGGTGTGAAAATAAAGAATATTTATCGTATTTATCTTATCTTATCTTTTTGTCTTGTTGAAGTAGTAAGAGCTAGCAAGAGATTTAATGGAAGATTAACTCTAATAACCGTTTCTGCAACTAAGTGTTAATCTGTTTTATAAAGCATCGTTTTCATTCAATCATTAAAATGTTAACTTTTACTGCGGCCGGCAGGGTTTCTGGTAATAATACCGCTTTGACTGATATTTCCAGAGCAGTTCACGTCAATTATTTAGCACACGAAATTTACCAAAATCGAGCAGTGATGGAGACTTTCACCTCGCAAGTCCTTTCTAGCGTTTAATGTCTGAATAAATTTTATGATATACCGTCTTGCGAGTAAGTACTTAATAACTTAAATGATCCATAAAATGATTCTGAGCACAATTCTTTATTGTTACCTGTGACTCAATTGCATTTTGGAAGAGGTTTTTATTTAACATTTTATTGAAACCTATAAAAGATGATAATGTGTATTCGCCATTCACATGACCT
This sequence comes from Agonopterix heracliana, assembly GCA_963693445.1. Taxonomy (NCBI): domain Eukaryota; kingdom Metazoa; phylum Arthropoda; class Insecta; order Lepidoptera; family Depressariidae; genus Agonopterix; species Agonopterix heracliana. Next base: position 12,068,069 of record OY856308.1, on the reverse strand, counting down.
ACATGAAGGTAATTTGGTGTTTTAATTACCTATTTACTAATTTGCACAAATTGTATAAGCAAAGTATTATAAAGATACCCGCTGCAGTCTTTACCTACCTCAAACATTACTTGTTGACCTGACTCTACATTGAATATCTAAACATTGAAGATATTTACAAAAAAAAGATACGATATAGTTTTTAGGTATTCCTGACTCGAAATCAACCTTTTTTAGAAATTTTGTCCGTCTGTTTGTTTGTTCGCGCATCACGCAAAAACTACTAAACCGATTTCGATGAAACTTTTTTTGTTTGATAGCTTATGATCTGACTTAAAATCTGGTATATAATTTGTGCTGACAAAGTCGCGGGTATACACTAGTATAATCTATATCTGTAACATGCAATCATATTGCGACGAGATAAACGGTTTACAATATTGAAGCATCACCATTTCTTGAACTATACTTTGACTATACTATAATTTTAATGTTAATTAGCAATTTAAATAACGTTGACGTTTCATAATAAGCTGCCTGGTCTAACTGCTATTTATACCCTTGCAATTGCAATAGTCATTATGTCATTAAACAATAAACATGTATTTACGTGCTTTTTACTTCCCGTATTTTCCATATCCTATTCCCATAGGACTTGGCTTATGATGTAAAACTTGACTAAATATTTTAATTTCTACACCAAATATTAAATAGCAAGGCGTTGTCCAGAATATCCTAACACATTCATCATTCATTTTCAGCCTGTATCTACCCACTGCAGGGCATAAGCCTCCTCCATATTTTGCCATTCTTCTCGGTCCTCCGGCCAGTCGCATCCTAACACATTATATTTAGTACCTAATATGCGAAACTACATAAAACACTGATGAACGAAATTATTTTGTATCCAATCAAAATGGCAATATAGAATTGTAAAGATACGATAGTTAATAATTGTTAAAAAAAATATATAGCGTCCTTCTAAATATGCTGACCATCAAACTGAACAAGTTTCTCTATGAGACCAACATCGAAATCGCGAAAAAAAATCAGCCCCTCCATACAAAACCTCAATTTGGCTCGAGTAAGCCAAATGATTTGATTGATGATTTTTTTTTTCGCGATTTCGATGTTGGTCCCATAGAGAAAGTTGTTCAGTTTGATGATCTGATCATCCCCTTAAAAAAGTGTCAGCATATTAAGTTGGACCCTGTATATAAAACCCTGTTGTTTATAATAAACATTATCTTATCTTATCTTATCTTATATACTTAATTAAAAAACCTATTGTCCGTTTGTCTGCAAATAGTGTAGCTTCTTCTATCGAGTCGATGTGTGTCATTCTCAAATTTTCCAGCCTATTGTTTTACCACACGGGTATCTAGTGCTAGTCGGCGTCCATCAAGTGTATGGGCTGGTCATATAAATAATAATGTAGTTATTCTTGTGAAAATGGTAGGTTATCTTTACATACATTCAATCCAATCAATCAAATCAACCAACGTCAACCCACTGCTGTGCTGGCCTAATTTTTTATGTTAGGTACATTACTGAAGTTTATTGCCAATATATTTAGGTACTACCCGTATTCTCAGGTGTTAAAGAGCAACGAATGATGGGTCAGATGGACAGCTGTAGCCGGCGTTGCCCGTTTTTAGATCAACTTCTCACGTCAATCACACAGACAAACTGACACGCATTTGACCTTTTTATTTTTTTTGTTTGCGCACTTTTTAGCTTTCTGTTAAGAATATTCTTATCTCGTTATTATTGCTTCAATTGCGTGTGTTCTTTAAGCAAATATTTCATTACTAGATTTATTTATTTACTCGTCGAAGTGACATTTACCTACCTTTAAGTTAACAATTTACAAGAAATGGTAAAATTAAATACGTTTTTGTATAGCTATTCGTAAAAATTCGTCAACATTTTAACAGTAGGTAATATAAATATACAACCAATGAAAGCTTACTTTCCTGTAAAATTTACAAAATCACAGTTAGGTCTTAGAGCGATACGTACCTACTAAATTAATTAATTGACTTATAAAATTGCTTACGTGCAGGAACATACAAAAATTCTAGGGATCTTTCAATATACATACGGATATAAATGAAGTTTCTAGGACACTTGTACTTAAAACTTTTGCGGTTATGTGAGAACAGTCTTACTCGAACGGGAAATCAACACTTGACTCTCTTCTAGCTCAATGCCTTTGATAGTCAAGTGTTTAGCTAATGATTCAGTGTCAGTGCAATGCAAACACTATTTGTTGCTTCGTTAAAAAGTATTTTTAATGCTGAAAGAAGTGCTTGAAGCCTTTATGAGAGCCTAGACTCTTGACTAAATTCAAAATAGTTGTAAGATCGGACGGTTTTTCGGTGGGTTGGAAGAAGGTAGCAAAAAATATGTTTTCTGCTATCTGGCAATCGTTATCCTAAAGAACAGTGCATGTTGTTCGTAAAACTAAGTTTATCTATGATTTGTTTGCTTTCTAACTAGGTACCTATTACAGTTTCGGCCTGGCATTTGTTTAAAGTGATGGAATACATTTTTTGCGAAAAGACCCTCTCGGACAAAGATCGGACTATATTGTCCTTCTATAGCATGAAGAATTAGTTTACATACGAAAATCCCAAAATCTCCGATTTTTTTTGACGGCATTTCCACTACCAATATATCGCGATCGTAACGGCAGCTGTGTGTATAGAGATGTGTGTATAGATAAAGAGGCAGCACCAAATGGTGTCTCTAATTAAATTAAAGATTTAAAAAGTCGGGCGGCGAGCGGGATTCGAACCCACGACCTGCCTATCCGGGGCATGCTCTACTCCAACAGAGCTGTCGTCACCCCGCAAGCCACGGCGAAATTTTCAATCTATATATTATCGTCTTAAAGGGACGTCAGCGCCATCTACCAGAGTTATACAAACTACTGATCCACACGTCTAATGTTGCAATTAGATTCATGCTATATAGACATAAGCTAACATGGCATACATGTAAAAATAATAACATTCGGGTGTCTCTAATGTTGCTAGAAATACAAAATTCCGACGCATTCTCGAAATATTTGATTTATGCGATCTTACTACCGATCCGATCTTACCCGAGTTCACTTAATCTTTTTGCCTTTGAGCTACTGAAAAATCAAAAAGTCCCAGTCTTATTGAGATCTAATAATAATAAGGTTTTACAGAAAATAAAAGTGTTTCTACCTATAGAACCGGTATTAAAAGATAGGTAGGTTGCCTGAGATATTTCACGACGTCGCAGCCACATCCGCCATCAAGCGGCTCATGACGACGGATCAGGACAGGATCAGGTCCGGCAAGTCACGGCGGGCTTGCGTTATAAAATATTCTTAAACATTGTTTAGTGTCCGGCTAGGTACTTGCATAACACCGACTACTGCAGGCGCATACCTGCGAGCTATTGCTACTGTAATTATTGCGTGAACATAGATGTGTGGAATTCTATAAATTATGACCACAGCGGGTGATTTTATATCTTAATTGTTTTTAAAGTTCCGTAGTCAACAAGGAACCATTATGATATTAAATTCGGTGCGTCTCAATCTGCATCGTGATTTTAAGAGTTTTGAACCGAAATTCGTGTTACGTAGATAGTTAGAGATCTAACTTTTAAGGTTAGAATGTGTCGTGTCGTAATGCATTTTTCATGCATCTTAGTGAAAATTATAACGGATGTAGCGGAATGATGAGAATTAAAAAAAACTAGTTTATTTCTTACTGGAATAGACAACAAAACTTCTAAATAATCATTGTACAATTGCTACGAAACTCTATCATGGATGTGTCCGTACCCTGTTGACCTTTATATTTTCATGGATGAAGTTGATACCATAGAAATGTATAAATTCAATATTTAATCTACGGCACAGAGCAAAATTTATTCAACATTATCGAATTTAAAGAAAATGCCATTTAAGTATGTGCGTCGATTTTGGAAATTCCAGTTTCGTAAAACAAAGGCCTAAGGCATAAAATAATTATCCTATAATTACTATATTCCACATTTATGGTTATAGCCTCAGATGAAACCATTTAGGTTCTAATCTAACAGGTAGGATTTCAAAACATCTCATCTAAATTGGGAAGAATTAAGTTGCCCACACAACGTGAAGTAGCACGGTGCAGTGCGCGTGGGCAGCTCTGATAGAATCGGCTTCTTGCCGCCATTGAAGTAAGACTACTATAAATTTTTCCATCGTGAGTGTAGATATATAAATATGCGGGTATAGCAGTTAGTAAATATTATTTTACACTACATATGGATCGATTTGTACGTCATCTACAGAAACGTGAATTAAGGACAATTTTTGTTAGTTTCGTGTTCAAACCTTATTAAATAACAACATCTTTTTATTTGTTTACCCAAATCCCTTGAAAACGGTCAAGCTTTGTACAAAGTGCAGAATTGCGCTAAATACAGAAGCATTTGTGTTGTGATATGCAATAGAATGCAGGCAGGTGCCCGCACTCAGCACACACATCAGCGAGCGGTGCGCCCGCGCAGCTAGCCGCCGCGCACAGACCGCAACCGGATGCCCCGCGCCAAATGCACAATCACACTAACACAAACTCTCACAAATTTTTCTCCCAACGCTTTCACGTCTTCCACTAATTATTATCCACTTTATCGGGCATCTTCAATTTGATTTACGTCTAGCTCTTACACAGAGCTCAATTGGTACACTTTTTCTTTTCGGCTAGGTAATTTAAGAGTACATTATATAGATGTGAGTAGTGCCAATACGTGATGCCACGACCTCCTTCCGTATACCGCCCTACACACAGCAAGATCCGTACCGTGCCCGCCGCGCTACTGTGTCTGACTGGCAGGTACTACAAGTAATTAGTCATCGACGAAGAACAAATGACAGTGTCATTACAGCTACTGCCTAATGAGATGCGCAGATTTTATTATCCGTGAGAAGTCTGCACTAGCCGCATACCTAGCCGTCATTAACAAACACTAATGATTCTAAGTTAACGTAGAAAGTTAATGCGCTAACATGGCCAACATAAACTTTATAGTGAATCATTATAAAATGTGTTTCACTTTAATTTTATTGATTATAAGTTTGTGCAGTAACTAAACGCATCAAACTCTAAACTGGATATAAAACGAGGTGCAATTCTATAGGTCTTCCGCGTTGGCTAAAGAGGCGACAGTCATTTGAACGTTTTAATGAGAGTAGGTACTTAGGAAGAGGCGTTCATAAAAGAAAATATTAACAACATATCGTTAGTGCTTTAGTAGCCAGTTTTGTGAAAACGAAAGCTTCAGATTAGTGCCTATTATGCAGAATAGCGGAGACATTATTGTTCATATTGAGTACTCTATTTCAAATATACCTTAGCGCAAACTTATTACGAAGATGCTGTAAATTATGCATAAGTATTTCACACATTACATGGAATATGATACCAATTACAGCCTAATTTACTGTTAGGTAACCATCAAAGTATGTAGGTAATACTTATTGAAGATAAATAATATTCCAAATTGTTTTATTTTGTCACTATTTAGCAATGAGTGTCTCAAGAGCTACTTAATAGTGACAGTGAAGTGTTTGCAATATATTTTAATGTATTATTAATTAGTAACAATGGACTTCCAAGAGTCTTGAAGAGGAGAGTCTCAACGATGCATAAAAACGTCATGGAGCTTTTGTTAAAATGCTTGCCAAAAAGAAACAATTTGTAAAAATTATGGATTCTTAGTTAAAACTAGACATTTGTACTCATAAATTACTGTCATCCATATGTATAAATCATTAGTCATACATAAAGAATTAAAGTAAAATATCAAACCCTGTCAGGTGTGGTATACGTAACATGTGTATTATTCATTATCTACTGTCACAATACAAATAACAAACAAATATCATAGGCAATGCTTGAGGTCACACGGTCAATTAATAATGATGAAGCATTGACAGGCACTAGTAGCGAGCCAGACGAAAGAAAGTCTTAATCGCTGAACCGTTGTGAATTGATGGCTGTGCGAGCACAAAAAAATGCATAAAACCATTTTATACATACATAAAATTAGTAGATAATCACTGCAGACGTTTAATCGCAGGAATTTCAACGTGTGCATGAGCAACACTGTAGCCAGCCGCGACTTTCCTTTGTTGTCTCTTTCGGCGTCATCGTCCGAACACTGCGTGTGATGCAAGCGAACAATAACCGTAACATACAACACCGAGTTGATGTTGTCGCAGCACCGGCACGCCACGGCACGGCAACCAACGCCACGCTTGACTTGCCACTGTTTTTAGGGATCCCTGACTCCAAATCAACCTTTTTAGAAATTTTGTCCGTCTGTTAGTTTAATCAAATTAAAGATTGAAAAAGTCGGGTGGCGAGCGGGATTCGAACCCACGACCTGCCTATCTTTTCGTCTGTTAGTTTGTTTGTTTGTTCGCGCATCACGCAAAAACTACTGAACCGATTTTGATGAAACTTTTTTTGTTTGATAGCTTATGATCTAACTTGAAATCTGGTATATAATTTGTGCGGACGAAGTCGAGGGTAAACACTAGTAAATACAGGGTGAAATTGATATCATTAGTATCCTTTTTTAAACTAAGAGTCTACCCATCAAACTGAACAACTTTTACTATTGCAGCAAACCAATCGGAGCAAAAAAAAAATCTGTTGTCCCATACATTTGAGTAGTGTAGGCAGCGGCGGCAGGTGCAGTTTAGTAAGGGACAGCAGATTTTTTTTTGCTCCGATTGGTTTGCTCCCATAGCAAAATTTGTTCAGTTTGATGGGTAGACTCTTAGTTTAAAAGCATGCTAATGATATCGATTTCATCCTGTATATAAAATAGTAAGAAAAATCCTCCATGTCAACAGAACTAATGTTCTGTAGACCGAACTAATGAGAATTTTCATTCCCATTAGTTCTGTGGACAAAAATCTTTTACACTATACATTTTAAAAATAACAGAGTTGAGCGTATAGTGACAGAATTTACTTCACTTATTGTTCTTAATTGGTTACTGTTATTACATTCGCAGCCAAAAAGAACCAGCAAGCCAATTTTGTTTGATCTAGCACATTGCTCATTACTCGTAATATCATCTCATTTTATATACTCTAGATTCCAAACATACAAATTAACGTAATCTGTAACGAGTAGATTACTACATGACATATTACAAAAGACTTACTACACTAGGGTAGAGAAACAAGATAAGTGCGTGACGGCGCGGCGCGTGAAGTGGTAGGCTCGTGTATTGCCGATTTACCTACCACTTGTACTCGCAATTTCATGATTTGCAAAATTAGAAAATAATTGATTGAGAAAATGTATTTCATAATACGTCCCACAGGGCACAAGCCTACCCTCAGGGTAACCATTGCGGTTTTTTTGACAACGCATGGTACGCAACATAATTTCTTCTTCAGCGTATGCAGGTGTTCTCACTATGTTTTCCTTTATAATATGATAATTTGAGTGGAAATATCTTTACTAATTTTATTATTGTATCATAAGAGGTTGTAAATAAATAAGTACCTAGGTACCTACATTATAAAGAAAAGAGAAAAGCGAAGCGAAGAAATTTCGATCTAACTCTTTATGTATAAATGTACAGTAGGTACGTACCTCGACAGATCAACCTACCCATAGTTGGACCTTATGTCCATAAACATAGAGTTCAACTATGGGTAGGTTGATCTGTCGCCGTGTGTACCTATAAATAACAGTTTACATTTTATATCGATTAGAACCAAAAACTGGGATTTTCAAAGATAATCATCAATGGGCGTTCTTATTTTCTGTCAAGTCACTTAACGATAGACCGATAAGACTATTTTCACTTTTTATTATTACAAAAAGTGAAAAAAGTATATTAATGTCGCGGAACAAAGGCAAGAGAATAATTGTAGTGAGCCGGGCGATCATTTTGGCGCGATAATAGAGCAAAATAAGGCGTGGGCGCCGCTGTGGTCTGCGTCTGCGCGAACCGGATCTAGCGTCGTGATAAATCATGGTTAGTGCTTGGTACATGAGCCTGGTAGGTACATGACTGTGAGCCTCGGACGCCCCTTCCACTCTGCACTGCTATGTGCACCTATGCAGTTTTTCTTAACAGAATAGAACTTAGAAAAGAAACGTTAACTACTAGTAAGATTCTAAAACCAGTCACTCACTCGAAGGTCGAATAGAACTTTTCCATTCGACTCATACATAATGATGCAGTCTTCCATTTCCAATGTAAGATGGGAATAACATGTGGTTTAATAAACAAAAGGTAATTTCAAATAACGCATATAGCTCTTGTATAAAGCTTTCTCGTCGTTCACTCTTTCATTTGTACAAAGCCGTTTCAAACGTTTTTTTTTTCAGGATATGACCGTCTCCTTGTAAACCATGAGGAAAAGGGGGGGGGGGGGGGGGGGTCCCGATATAAGTAATAACACAAGCTTTAAAACGTCCAAAATTGAACTTCTTATAGAAAATGACAACATTTATAATCTACGGATTTAGTTCCATTCCTCTTAGCTACAGAATAGAGAAGTTTATATTTATCACCTTGGGTCCTTCTTAATATGCTGACACTTTTTATAGGGATATTCAGACCGCCAAACTGAACAACTTTCTCTGTGGCACAAACTACCAAATCGCGAAAAAGAAATCAGCTATTCCATGCAAAACTGCAAACCTACTCGAGCCAAATATAGGTATGGGACAGCAGATTTTTTTTTTTTGCGTTTTTGTTGTTAGTCCCATAGATAAAGTTATTTGGTTTTATGGTCTAAAACTGTCAGCATATTAAGAAGGACTCTATATTAATTAATTAATTCAGAGCTTTTAGTGTCGGTAAGTAGGTTATAACGCGGACCACATGTGGTTTGTAGATAGTTCATAAATATTATATTTCGAACACCAATCATTATCCTGACTTCTTCCGTGACTCATTCGGTTCCGTTTTATCTTGTAATAAAAGGTATAAAAACTGTGTTTTAAAATGTGCGATTATATGAGTGGCGTCATCGCACGCATCTTGAAAGTAGTAAAACGGTAATCGCACGTGGCTAGCGGCAGAGCAGCGGCACTCCCACTAGTCCCACGCTCACGCACACGCTTGTGCTTTATTCTCATTCCGATTCAAACACGGAACAGATAGTTTATTTATTGCAAAAGAGAGCTAACGATGTCTCTGACAGTTTTGTTTAGATGACACAAAAATTTGACGTTGCGTTTATAGAGTCCAAATTAACGACAAATTAAAACTAAGTAAAGTAAAAGACCGAAACATCTAATATATGAGGTGTAACAAAACACCCTTAAAGGGGTGGTCTAGACTCTAGACTCTAGAGTCTAGACCATCAAACTGTACAACTTTCGCTATGGAGACAACGTCGATAAAAAAAAAGGCTGATGTCCCATACATTTGAGTTGAATAGGTAAGCTGCAGATTTGTGAGAAACAGCAGACTGTTTTCATTTTTTTCCCATTTTTTTTTTTTTATTTATTTAAAATTTTCAAAAATACAAAGGGTACAAATTACTTTACATTTCGCCAAACTGCAGAACAGTTTGTTGGTGAAAAAGTTCGATAGTCTAAACCACCCTTTAAATATTACTATGATGTTTTGTTAACGATGTATAAAAATCGTGACATAGGGAACCTAAGACTTAAAATATACAGGGTCCTTCTTAATGTGCTGAAACTTCTTTAAGGGGATGATTAGACCATCAAACTGAACAACTTTTTCTATTGGACCAACATTAAAATCGCGAAAAAAATCAGCTTTCCCATACAATTACCTGAAGTAGGTTTGCAATTTTTTTTGATAGATGATTTTTTTTCGCGACTTCCATGTTGGTGCCTTAGAGAAAGTTGTTCAGTTTGACGGTCTGATCATCCCCTTAAAAAGTGACGGCATATTAAGAAGTACCGTACATAAAGTGACAAAAGGATAAAGTAAAGAACTATATTCATAATATCTTCATACACAGAAGGCAGCGATACTAAGCTCGTCGTCGCGTAAGACTCACGTCTTCGCATCGGTCTCTTCGACCGGCCACCGCGGCCACTGCACCCGCTTCGATTTCACTTTTATTAGCAATCCACTTAATTGGATACCACTGTTGCGGTTTCATTAATTTTGCAGATTCATCTGATGTACTAATAATGTAACATAATGACGATCGAGAAAAAAATTATTTTACCATCTATCGGATTATTAACACCTTTGATAACTAGCAAATTTTATTTCTCGCAGAATACATTTTAGTTTGCCTGATACCTAGTAATTAATATTTTAGTTCGCACTTTTCATCAATTCGACATGCCTCGGATTAATAAATAACGCTGATCAATATTTTCATACAAAAGACTTCAACGTGACAGTCAAGTCAAGATTATCCAGTTATGTATGTTGTAATGGCTTTTCTTGGAATTAATTACATTTAGAACCTAGTTTTTTGGGTTCCGTAGTCAACAAGGAACCTTTATAGTTTCGCCATGTCTGTCTGTCTGTCCGTCTGTCCGTCAGTCCGCGGCTTAGCTCAGAGACGCTTAGTACTAGAAATCTGTAATTTGTATACAATGCATGGGTATACATATTAATCACGTCGATAAAGTGGTAGAATAAAATTTTGAAAAATATTTTTTTAGGGTACCTCCCTTTACCTGTGAAGTGGGGAAGACATCTTTTTTTCTCGTATATCCCATGGTGTGGGGTATTGTTGGATAGGTCTTTTAAAAATGTGGTGGTTATGGGAAAGCCATTTTTCGATTTAGGGATCCGTTAGCGAAATATTAAGCTTTAAAGTGAAAATTTTTGTTAGAGTCAAGTGTGCCCCCCCCCCCCCCCCCCCTCTGCCAGCTAAACGGTTGTTTCTGGATATATAAAGTAGCGTATAACATACGTTATATATTATGACGAAATTAAAAGGAAAACTATCACCGTATCGAAGTAATAGTCGACCAACTTATAAAATGTGCTTTTAGACTTTATTAGCCGTTAAACCGTAGTATAAAACAAAATGCCCCCTTCTTAGTTCGTATATTGTGACGGGCAACAACGGAACCCTAACCTGCGCGTGGCCCGACACGCACTTGGCCGGTTTTTTTTAAAACTCTTTTTTGTGGTTGTATAGAATCTGTGTTGCTAAAATTAAAGTCAAGACAACATTCAATCGCGTTTTCGCTTTCATTCATTGGGAAAACACGTCATACAATAAAAAACCACACCAGAAGTGTTATAGCGTTTACAGTCAACTTTAACTGCAATTAAAATGCTGTGGTTTTATCGCTAAAGCTGAAGGTCGCAGGCGACGGAAAAGTACAAGACAAATTAAAAATTTAATTTGTACCTAAAACTGCGTTCGTAATCCCACGCTCCAGAGCCCGATTAAATGACATCAATAGAGTTTTTGTTCTGTGGCGAAACGCCGATACACTCGTTCAAGATAGGTACCAATGTTATAAGCACGAGGTGCACAGGAATGTAACAGTAACCGAGGAAATCTAGATTCATGTAGGTACTACGTTACTTATGTAAATGTATTTATCATTATCATCAGCCTATAGAGGACCCTAGGGGGGTCTAAATTAATTTATATTGTCTGCAAAGTAAGAAATCAATACCAACATGAAAATATTTTTAAAACGTATGCGCATGTGTATCGACGAGTGACGACGACGAAGTGAGGTAAAACCCTTTTTTTTAAGTTATTATATTGGACAAAGAATGTGTGTTGGCTTACTTATTAAATTAGAATCTAATCTAAATCGAATCTAAACTATTATAAAACTGTCACTGACGTGTGTCTGTACATTGAAGATTTTTGCAAAAAAAAGATTGCGATATGGTTTTTAGGTATCCCTGACTCGAAATCAACCTTTTTTAGAAATTTTGTCTGTCTGTTTGTCTGTTTGTTTGTTTGTTTGTTTGTTTGTTTGTTTGTTCGCGAATCACGCAAAAACTACTTAACCGATTTCGATGAAACTTTTTTTGTTTGATAGCTTATAATCTGACTTAAAATCTGGTATATAATTTGTGCGGACGAAGTCGCGGGTAAACACTAGTTAATGTATATTACGCTATAAATAATTTTACGAACATACACAAACTTCGCATTTACAAAAAATCAATTCCATAAGTTTCAGTCAATAACATGTCAATATTTAACAGGCTAGAGACTAATTTCTATATTTTGAGTCATTATAGCAAGTAAATTAAATCACAGCGAACAGTGTTGTGGCCGGAAAGAATTATCAAAATATACCCTACAAAGACACGATAGAGTACGAATTTGTTCATTGCACTCTGAATGTAGGTGTATAGTAATTTAGCCTTTTAATTTCCGCGTCAAGTATCGCTGAAGGACGATTGAAATGTCATTATGAGTTGCTGTTTTGTCGTTTCAACTTATATTTTTAGTTGCGGATAGTCACAATATAAGGCAAAGTGGACGCTGGAGTGCGATTTTTGAAACTCATTCGCTGAGCTTGGCAGTTGAAAATGTCAAAATAACTATGGAGTCAAATTAGCAGTAGAAAGATGTATATATATCTCCATAGTTATTTTGACATTTTCAACTGCCAAGCTCAACGAATGAGTTTCAAAAATCACATTCCTGCACCAAATTTGGTTGGTGTAATGGTTACCACGCCGGACTGCCAAACCAGGGTCCTGGGTTCGAATCCCGGTTCGGTCATGGATGTTATATGTTCGTGCCGTTGTTGTATGGTTTCCATAATAAAAGCCTTTAGTGCTAGTTTGGGATCATTACAATGTATGTGCCTGTGAGCGTTATTTATTTATTTATTTATTTATTTAAATACCTACTCAGGTTTCTCCCTCTATAATTCGGTATGTCAAGTTTTTTTTGGTCTTCATTTTTATATTTTTACGGATAGAAGACATAATTTTAAGACACCTATTTCATTCTTATTGCGATTCATCAAGTTTATCAATATACATTTAATTTTTAAATTATTTTGATCTGTAATCTCTAAGGGCAAAAATGGTGGAGAGAAAATAATTCGAACTCCATGAAGAAAAACTACCTACTGCTATATTTAAAAAAAATAAAACCTGCCTCCTCTTTCTAACTCTATGCTGGAAACAGAAACGGCAACATCAAATGTCAAATTCTGACATTGTGAATGTATTTTTTTTTCTTAATGGCCGGTTATTTTAAGTTGATTTTATGTTTACCAAGGAGTTTACAGGTATTCCAGTGACGTCACTGGACGCACCGAAAAACGACGTTATTTTATTAAAAATATCTGTAATCCTTTCATTTTAAAATCTCTGACATAGAAAATATGATTATTGAGACAATTATCTCGAAAAGGTTTTAGATTCAGCCCTCCAAAAAAAAACTTGACATACCGAATTGTCACGCCAAATCGTCATCGGTTGTATTTTATAAGTAAGTTTTCCTTGTTCAGAAATTGACTTGCTTAGAACTTGATGCAGCGAGAATGACTTTTACCACTTCAAGTTTAACCAAACAATTATCACATATAGCATACCTAGCGGGTATCTATAAATATTTACAGAACACACGACATAAAGTATAGTTTTGTTTTCAGGTTTGATGCAAACATAACAGTTTAGATTTATATATTATTTACGTTCTAACCAAAAAGAAAGACTTGCTAATTAATGAAAAAAAAACTGAGATAAACCGGAACTGTTTATATACATACGTCGATCATGACTTTCACTTGCACTCTATCATCGAATATTCCAACAACAAACCAGTTCTTGATTTTAAGACTAGTTAGGATTTTGCAGCAGCTTTTTTTCAACATTCTTAACAGTGCCAACATAATCATATTAAACATTATATGTATAGCTACATTAATTTGCTTATCGCTATATGATATGCTAATTTGTAGCACTTTATTTTTGGTTTAATTATAATAAATGACAGGTTAGTAATTAATTACAAAAGAAAACGCTAAGGCTGCTTAGCAGCTTTACATAATACTATGTAGTTCTAAAAAATAAAGCTACTTAGTAGCTTTCTTATCTAGATATAAGTCAAGATACATTCGTGAACAAATATAGATTAAGGTGGTTGGAGAGTTTTCAATTTCATACAAAACTTTGTCGTAGAACACTCGTAGACGGTATTAATAAAACGAATGTTTTATATATGGAAAAATAGCTTAGTAAATCTAGTTTGCGCGTATCAAATAATATTTACGAAGATATCAAGCTTTAAAATTATTCATACAATATTCAAAGACTTATATCCTCGTAATTATATTATGAATTGTAAACATTATTTAATACGCACAAACTAGATTTTCTAAGCTATTTTTCCATATATAAAACATTACTTTTATTAATACCGTCTACGAGTGTTCTACGACAAAGTTTTGTATGAAATTGACAACTCTCCAACCACCTTAAATAATCGTAGGCTTTAAACTCGAAAAAGTAAAATTGCTATTAATAAATAATCTTGTAGTAATTAGAACCTAAAAGACATATAGGTAGTTTTTTAGATGAGCAACAAAAGAGTTTACCTACCTATTTAATATCCACAAGAACTTAATCGAATACCTATAGGCATTATGAGTTAACGTACGATACCGATTTCTACCCATATCAAGATCGACAGTGATATACCTACCATTTAGATCGAGTTACATACGACTCTACAATGATGCACCTCTTGGGAAGATGTTATAAATGTTGAGTAATGACTGACTGACTGACTTCTTCTTATTCTAATAACATAAATATTCCTTATTTGTAAACCAAGCAGACAATATTCATCTGAAGACAAGTAAATTACCTAAACGCCATTCTTTGTACCTATTATGCGTAATACTAATAAAGTAGGTATATGCGGACAAGTATGGATTTAATTTTCCGAGGGTCCGAGGGTCAAAAATATTCTAAATATATTTAATAACACAATATCCCGAATATCCACATTTTACCATAAGTACACAAAACTAAATGGAAGAATGTAGATTCCCTGACAATATTTATTGTTACTGAAATGACAGTATAGTTAGATACAAATTGTAGCAATCGTATGTTTCGGTAAAATATACTTTACGAAGAGAATTAAATCATATTTTACTATCAACATAGTAGTAGGTAGGTATACCTAATTCATATACTTCTTACACGAAAGACAAGAATATTATAAAAGTCGAATTGTGATACAGTGAGGTGGACTATGGCTAAATGAATTTTTTACCAGATAACCAAATGATTAATTGGAACTTTAGGTACTGTATTTGATTTGAATATGGAGTTTTTCATTGCCAATTTAAGGTGCAATAATTAGCTTAGTACAATTTAGAACTAACAGTACCGTAATAAATACAACTTAGTATAAAAATAAACCAACATTTTGTGATAAAAGATAAACAATGTAGTGTAGAAATGAAAAACGGGCCGGCCTCATTCTCGTGATTTAGGTACGCTAGTTGAATCGACATACATTTTGGCAAAATAAAGGTAGAACGTGGCCTTTTGGACTGTTTTAGTTAGTCGGAAAATAATTGTTTTTCTTTCAGCATAAAGAAACATATTTAACCTAAAATTAGTGAGTATAAAATGTAGTCGTACCGAATACATGTTAATTTGTTGCGGAATCCGAGAGCAATAACCGACGATGCTGCTAGCGGTATTCGGCGGTTTCTTCGACTCTAATATTCGACAAAAACACGGTGGGCTATGTATGTGTGTATTGAATCCTGAGCTTAGCGAAGGTTTCAAAAGTACGATACGAAGAATAACTTTGCAGCCGAGCGAAACACACAACTTTTCACCCCACAACAGCGAGGAAAAAAAGTGAATTGCTAGAAATAACATATTAAAAAGTTTTTTTTTTTCGTGCTAGCCAGTGACATGAAATTCAGCATTTTCAGTGGATTGGCGGTAGGTATAGAAAAATATTGAATAGACAGATTCGAATTTCAAAATCTCTTTCCACGCTAGCAGATAAAATGCACTTTTGCACTCAGATTTCGAATGATAAACAGAATCTTTCCGAGCTTGTGAGGTGAAAAATAAATAAATTGTGTTTCCGTGATCATCACATCCATGCTTGCCAGAACATAAAATGTCAATTTGACACCGATTAAATTGGGTATAGGTATAAATTGGGTTTTACTCAATAAAACCCCAGTGCAGTTCAATTCCGTATTATTCTTTGTATAAATACCTAGTTGTTCTTTACATTAGACAAAATAAATAAATGTTTAAAAAGTTAGGTCATAAAAGGGCAATAAGTGTACTTTTATTCTCTCAGAAAAGAAAGTAAATCATACCAAATACATAAAATGAATTGCTTTCACTTGACTTTAAATCATGCTGGTCTTATTTCACCAATATCCGTACGAGTTCCCTGGGTACCTATCCATCAAAGCTTTGATTGATCGAATACATTTGATCAAGCGCTAGTAATTTTATATCAATGTGTTATATCTAAGATCATGCTTCTTCAGTTAAGTTAAATTGTTCTAGGAACTCTGTAGTGTAGACAATGCAAATTTTCGGGCTGGACTAAAAGAAAAAGTGAAACGTTACGGCACGGACCTGAAAAAAAGACGGACGTAATGTGGCACTAAAAAGATGTGAAGCATGCAACGTCCTACATTTTCGTTTGTTCTACAAGGGACCTACACTCACACAGATGCACTAGCTCTAGGCGCAGGTCCTACAACCCGTCACCATTATGTACCGCCTGACAGCACGCACACAAATGAAATGGGTGCTTCACTCGTGATTAAACGAGATTACGTCCGTCTTTTTGTCAAGTCGCGTTACGGTAGTAATTATATTCTGTGGTAAAATTGTAATCGTTAACGCTAATCATGCGACATGATATACAAGGTGTTACAAAACTACAAATAAACCTTTAAGGGGGTGTTGTAGACCATCAAACTGAACAACTTTCAATATGGGACCAATATCGAAATCGCGAAAAAAAAAATTATGTTCTTATATTGGCTATACAATATACTTTACAAGGTGTTTCATAAGTAACAATAAATTTTTAAAACTCTTAAGGGGGATGTTAAGACCGTCAAACTGAACAACTTTCTCTATGGGACCAACATCGAAATCGCGAAAAAAATAATTTCATATCCCATACATATTTTAGCTCGACTAGAGCTTTAAGGGGGTGTTGTAGACCATCAAACTGAACAACTTTCAATATGGGACCAATATCGAAATCGCGAAAAAAAAAATTATGTTCTTATATTGGCTATACAATATACTTTACAAGGTGTTTCATAAGTAACAATAAATTTTTGAAACTCTTAAGGGGGATGTTAAGACCGTCAAACTGAACAACTTTCTCTATGGGACCAACATCGAAATCGCGAAAAAAATAATTTCATATCCCATACAATTTTAGCTCGACTAGAGCTTTAAGGGGGTGTTGTAGACCATCAAACTGAACAACTTTCAATATGGGACCAATATCGAAATCGCGAAAAAAAAAATTATGTTCTTATATTGGCTATACAAATACAATATACTTTACAAGGTGTTTCATAAGTAACAATAAATTTTTGAAACTCTTAAGGGGGATGTTAAGACCGTCAAACTGAACAACTTTCTCTATGGGACCAACATCGAAATCGCGAAAAAAATAATTTCATATCCCATACATATTTTAGCTCGACTAGAGCTTTAAGGGGGTGTTGTAGACCATCAAACTGAACAACTTTCAATATGGGACCAATATCGAAATCGCGAAAAAAAAAATTATGTTCTTATATTGGCTATACAATATACTTTACAAGGTGTTTCATAAGTAAAAATAATTTCATATCCCATACATATTTTAGCTCTAGTCGAGCTAAAATATGTATGGGATATGAAATTATTTTTTTCGCGATTTCGATGTTGGTCCCATAGAGAAAGTTGTTCAGTTTGACGGTCTTAACATCCCCCTTAAGAGTTTCAAAAATTTATTGTTACTTATGAAACACCTTGTAAAGTATATTGTATAGCCAATATAACTTGTCCCATTGTAGGGTAAAGTCCTGTCACTAGAGAAGGTGAGAAGAAGTGGGGCATACTTCCATCACGGTGGCTGGCCTAAAGAGGGTTGAAAGGTACCTTTTTTTTATTCACAGCACATCAGTAGGACCAACAGAAATAGGTGTCCCTGGTGCGTATATGGAAACGCGTCCCTGGTGGACGAAAACGCCGAAATATAGTTAAATACTTTTTTTTGTTAGATAGCTTATGACTTGACCTGAAACCTGATACATAATTTGTGCGGACGAAGTCGCGGGTAAACTCTAGCTCTGAAACTACTGGACCGATCTGAATAATTCTTTCACCATTAGAATGCTACATTATCAGTGATCAACATAGGCCATAAAAAACGGCCAAGTGTGTCGGGAAGATTCTAAGGCGGTACGAAGTTCGCCGCGGTCCACTAGTATAAAATATAGCTATAGTTAGAAATAGATATAGTAACCGCGTCACAATCAATCAACTTTCTTTCATAACCGTTATTTTATTCAACACGATACATGGATATACTTTGATTGCGTTTACAGAGGCACGTTGGGCATTAGTTTGTTAGTTTCAGGGCCAAAGGTTAGGCGTCATGTCGCCTCAGCGTCGGCGCAAGGACAAACACTTTCTGCGCAAGAGTTTCGTCGCGGTTGGGTGCGCACGAGACTTCCGCGTAGTGCTCCACCAGCGCCATGGGTCAAGGCGATCCATGCTGTTCAGGTATTTTGCTCCAATTTAATTAATAGTAGAGTTTACCCTCGACCACTGACTTAAAAGAAGAACCAGACGTAATCTCGTCTAATCATGAGTGAAGCACCCATTTCTTTTGTGTGCGTACTGTCACGCGGTTCATAATGGTGACGGGTTGTAGCACCTGCGCCTAGAGCTAGGTGCATCTGTGTGAGTGTAGGTCCCTTGTAGAACAAACGAGATTGTATTACCTTGCATGCTTCACATCTTTTTAGTGCAATATCGGTCCGTATTTCTTTCAAGTCCGTGCCCTCGACTTCATCCGCCTCACAAATTAATTTATAGGGTTCTTCTTAAATGCTGACACTTTTTAAGGGGATCATCAGACCGTCAAACTGAAACACTTTCTGTGTGGCACGAACATCCAAATCACGAAAAAAAATCTGCTGTTCCATACAAAACTGCAGCTGCTGCAAAAAAACAGCAGATTTTTTGCGATATCGGTATTGGTTCGATAGTGAACGTTGATCAGTTTGGTGGACTAAAAGCACCCTGTTTCGGCTTCAAAACGACCTAGATCCCAACGTGTATTATACAGGGTGTCACAGAAGAGGCTGAGCTTGTATTTTAATGGGTGGTTTAAATCATCAAACTCAATAAATTTTACTATGGAGCCAATATATCTTACCCTAAGACCTAAGATATTAGAAAATGAGGTATGAGTGTGGTTGTATAGAGAAAAATTTCCTTAAGGTGGTTTCCGTCCATACAAAACATTGTCGTAGAATACTCAATTCAATTCAATTCAATTATACTTTATTGCACACCAAAACAGAACATACATTTGAACACAGATAAAGAATGACAAGTAGGTACAAATAAGGCGGATAACACTCGTAGATCACAATCTAGATTTCCTAAGCTATTTTTCCATATATAAAACATTGCTTTTTTTAATACCGTCTACGAGTGTTCTACGATAAAGTTTTGTATGAAATAGACAACTCTGCAACCACCTTAAATTAGGTCTCTACCATTTAACAACGTTATTGAAAAAGTGAAGTGAGATATAAAATAATAACAACAACTTACATTGTTAGTGAATCATAAGGGAATGAAGACACGGTCACCCATCACAAATAGTTTCATCAGATGCATCATTGACGCGAGACGAAACGAGAATGCTCGAATAATCAGTTGTATTTCAATTTCTTATAAATAAGCAGCAATTTATATTAAAATAATTATGTGTACTAGGTATACAGTGAATAAAAAATGTTCAGTAGTTGTCATACCTTGCTCCCATATCAAAAGTTGTTGTTTGATGGGTAGACTTTTAGTTTAAAAGGATGTTAATTATATCAATTTCACCCTGTATAATAAAAGAAAATGATTATGAATTTAATTTGATAAGTAATATATCTATACTAATATTATAAAGAAGAAAGATTTGATTTTTTGTTTGTTTGTTTGTTTGTAATGAATAGGCTCCGAAACTACTGGACCGATCTGAATAATTCTTTCACCTAATGGTCTAATGAATGCTACATTATCAGTGATTAACATAGGCTATAAAAAACGGCCAAGTGTATGTCGGGAAGATTCTAAGGCGGTACGAATTTTGCCGCGGTCCTTTAGTTATTAATAAAACAGTAAACACTGTTCGGTATTTTACAAAAATAATACTTACCTAATCAAAAAACATGTTATTGGAATCTCACTGATGTCTGGCATTCTGTTTTTACCCATTGCTATGCGGAACTTTAATAACTCTATTGTTTATCGACAAGCAAATGTTTGTCTGTATGTATTGTAATATCTACAATTGAACAAGAGCCTCATCTAATGAAGTAATAATGCTACTTTATATATGCACATACTTAATGAATGATGAGAAAATATCGTTGTAGTTATTAATAATTGCAACAACTTGGTTTAATTTCTTAATTATATATTTTCTTTCACTATGTCTCTCATGTGTATGTAACTATTATACATAGACCTGCCTGAGCCTAAGCAATTGTATAAAACATTCAATCCTGATAGTTTAATAGTTTATTAGGTACACCAACGACAGATTTAAAAATACACGAGCATTAGGTCAAATAAAATAAAAATAAAGTCAAATAAAATCTGATAATTCATAAACGTTTCAGTTAAAAAAATACATTAAGCTAAAGTTAATCATTATAACGGGTTCTTACCGCGTTTTTATTTATTTTGGAGTTCCCGATATTTTATTCCCGAAATACATATTCGAACTACCCCTTGCTACCCCTGAGCAACTAGACGTGTTATCTTGCTTAATTTAATTATTTGATTCAATCAAAATTGAACCAAACAGCAATAAGTAAGTACTTCACAGTTTTTTTTTTCACTTTTTCATGACCCGGAAACTACCGAAGTATAGAGACCGTATAGTTACCAGTAGTAAGGTAAACCCTAGCGTGTAATTTCTCACCGCTTTCCGTCAAAAATACGGTCTAGGCGACTTATTTTTTTAAATGAATACTTACAAGGTATAAAATGTCTCTAAGTATAAAAATAACGAAAATGGAAATTGGCAGAATATAAAAAACGAAAGAAAGAAATTTGTCAAGGTAAGTTCATAGGTACTGTGCGATGGTTCTAAGAAAAGTTTCACTGAAACTCAGTAAATCGATGGTAATTGATCATAGATAGCTAGCGGTATAAAATCCTAGATCTTATGATTGAGAGGTACATTTGTAACCCCGTTCTGATAAAAATATTACCCACTAATAAGTTTTATTTCTTCACAAGGCAGTCCTCATCATCATCATCATCATCATCATCATCATCATCAACCTATCATCGTCCACTGCTGAACATAGGCCTCTCCCAATAAAAGTCGTTGGTGTTGGCAGCCTTTCGTAAACCCCAGGGATTCTTAGCACCCCCCGCCCTACATTTTTACCTAGACCGCTGCCGTATAGCCTGGAATAGTAGAGCCGCCGGGAACTAGGGGCCAGGGCCATGTGGGACTAAATTCCATGTTTGGGAGGTAAAATGCCATAATCACCACGCTTGGCAGAGCGGGTTGGTGATCGGAGGGCTATACCAGTTGCACCGGTGATGCTGCTGCCCATCATCGGCCGAGGAATTTTGGTGTAGCCTGTTTTGGATGGATATACCGCCATCAATCGGTCGCCAGAGCCTTGTCGGTTAGTCGGCAGGGTGTACCACGAGCAGGTGAGGTTGGCAGGTGGGTTGTCGCCATATTCTATCACGTTTACCCCTTACACCAGTCCACCGAGACAGTCCAACAGCATTATAAGAAAAATCAGGTAAATGTTTTTTTTTTTCTAACATTACACAATTCTACGGTATTGTACGTTAAGTTTTTAGGACCATCCTTTTGGCAAAGGACCACAGGATTTTAATATATGAAATTTACTACTGCTTCAGTGTGATTTCGAAACGGTCTAGTAAGCAGCATGGACGATAGAATACCTACATAATATTCTCCTTACCCCATACATAGAACAAAATCGTGATTTACTCTACGGTATAGTTAAAATTGCCTATTGCACCATATGATGACAGTCTAGCGACTTGGATGATACGGACCACACGGCTTATGCAACGTTATAGATCACGATAGGCTCTTACAGTAGAGCAGCCAATGTGCTGGGAGATAAAGCTCTAACTCTTCATGGATAACAAGTAAAACAATACAATAAATTAGTACAGTACTCCTTGTTTTTCTACAGTTTCTATGAATTCAAATTTTATTTTACCTTATTAATAAATCTAATCTAATCTAAACTATTATAAAACTGTTACTGAAGTGTGTCTGTACATTGAAGATATTTACAAAAAAAAGATTTCGATATGGTTTTTAGGTATCCCTGACTCGAAATCAACCTTTTTTAGAAATTTTGTCTGTCTGTTTGTCTGTTTGTTTGTGTGTTTGTTTGTTTGTTTGTTTGTTCGCGCATCACGCAAAAACTACTGAACCGATTTTGATGAAACTTTTTTTGTTTGATAGCTTATGATCTGACTTAAAATCTGGTATATAATTTGTGCGGACGAAGTCGCGGGAAAACACTAGTTAATAATAAATTAGTATTCCCACATTTAGGGTTAACACATCTTTCATGTACATACGCTATTATAATAAGATACCAGAGGATATTCTAAACTTGCGTTACTATAAACCAACTATAAACTCGATGATTTTATGAATGACCAAAATGTTCGGTCGTGACAATAATGTTACACTATGTAATTGTTTTTGTTTGTAAATTTACCTAGGTACTTTGTATTTTTTTTTATTAAAAGATGTAGGTTGTAGAGTTTCTGGCCGCGGAACACCTTCCAACGAGGTGGTAGAGTCAAAAAAAATTACGTCCGATGTGATATATTTTGAATAAAATTCTGAGTTTGATTTTGAATTGTTTTGATCAAAAACGGAATTATTGATTTCGAATCGGTCTGTTAAGTAAGAAAGTTAATTCTTTCGGATGTGTGTAAATCGGACTTCCGTTACGGACACGTTACTTGGATAGGACATTTTTGAAAAAAGTTGTACCATCTATCGGATTATGACTACTTTTGTGCCACTAGAAATAAATATTTAAAACTCTTAAAGGGGTTGTTTAGACCATCAAACTGAACAACTTTCTCTATGGGACCAACATCGAAATCGCGAGAAAAAAAACTGATATCCCATACATATTTTAGCTCTAGTCGATTTGTAGAGTTTTTTTTTTTCGCGATTTCGATATTGGTCCGATAGTAAAAGTTGTTCAGTTTGATGGTCTAAATCACCCCCTTAAATGTTTATTTGTATTTTTGTAACACCTTGTACATAGGTCGAACTTTTCTCATATATTCGAGATTTTCATACAAAAGACTTCAACGAGACAGTCAAATCAAATTTTTCATATTATATTGGCTGGGTGTTGGCGACAGCCAACCTTTAGTTCCAACAACAACAACAACTCATAACTC
Source organism: Agonopterix heracliana (assembly GCA_963693445.1). Classification (NCBI taxonomy): domain Eukaryota; kingdom Metazoa; phylum Arthropoda; class Insecta; order Lepidoptera; family Depressariidae; genus Agonopterix; species Agonopterix heracliana. The sequence continues at coordinate 12,044,408 of OY856308.1, read as the reverse complement.
TACGCTGTCCGTTCGTCCATCCGTCTGTTCTACCTAAAAAGGGGTGTATTGTGAAACATAATAGCTAGACAGTTGAAATCTTCATATTTTGCGCTTTTATGGCGGATTTGCTAAAAAATTATAAAAAGTTAAAAATTAAGGGGCGTCCTCATACAAGAAATGCATTTTTTACAATGTTCAATCAATCAATCGATTATACTTTATTACTTACTTTTTTTATTTGTTCCTTACGGTAAATCAAATCATCATGTCTGAGCTTGAGCTTAAATCTCGTTAGCAACTGATGTCTACCGGTGGACAGTGTGGCTATCGTATCGGTTAGAAAGAGTCATAAACCCTGACCAGGAATATAAAAAACCTGGATTGGGGGCGCTGCAATCGACTGTCACCTTTAATGTTAGTATTCCCAGTACAAAAATTAGTTCCAATGATTTTCCGCAACATGGCGAGGTTTTTTATTTTCCTGGTCAGGCTTTACATAGACTTTCGATGTAGCGTAAGGGTTGAACTACATCACACAGCACCGCATCGCATTTTTCCGTCGCTCCATCCTTTTCTGTCACTCAGGAACGTCATTTGCTAGAGCATATAAGATAGACGGAACGCGATCGCAAGATAGAGTCTACTAGAGTCTAGAGCAAATGACGTTCCTGAGTGACAGAAAAGGATGGAGATAGTACATCTTTCTGATAAATAACTTGTATTTGCTTATCAGATTTGGCCAGAAAGCTAAATAGGAATCGGAAAATCTCGTCGTCCTTATTTGGAATGCAGTATAAGATTTAGGAGTCTATTTCACCTACAATTATCAACAGCATAATACACTAAGTTTAAATAAAATTCATGTATGCCAGTTGCCACCCTAAAAATGTAACATTCTATGAAGGATTGAATATGATGTTCGTGCTCTGTTTAGCTTTACAAGCAATTTGTACATTCATTTAAGAAATAACAATGTTAGGGTCTACTTATAATTAATAGATTACTGCAAATGCTTTGGTAATGTTTCAAAAATTGAGGCACACTAGGTTAGCTAAAATCTTGCTGATTGTGACAATTTCAAATAAATATTAATTTCTGTGAAACTTTTAAAGCCTGACCAGAAATATAAAAAACCTCGCCATGTTGCGGAAAATTATTGGAACTAATTTTTGTACTTGGAACACTGTCATTAAAGGTTAATGTCGATTGCAGCGCCCCCAATCCAGGTTTTTTATATTTCTGGTCAGGCTTTAAAAGTTTTTTTTTCGCGCTTTTTTTTTCCAGAGCTTTAACAGTTTACCTATAATTTATCTGTTTCTGGACCCTGGAGTATACTCCTTTATACGCCTATAAGAGGTATGTGCCCTGCAATGGAAAATATAAGTAAAGGCTGAAAGAGAAAGAGAGAGATGAACCTCTTTTTTTTTTAACCAGAATCTAATGGCAAATAGGGAAATCAAATTTTAGAGTAAGCAACACTTGGGTAATTAGATTAGGGCCCTTTACACATTGCGACTTTTTGCAGCGCGGAAGTGCTGCAAAAAGCATCGATTGAGTCACGATGCAGATTCAATGCAAACGCGATAAAGCATAGATGCAAACTCGATACAGCAACGATGCAAAAATTTAGTAATATTTGATCAGTTATTCGTCGACAGCCTTTACCACAATGCACACGCGCGTGTGCATCGATATAAACATGTGTGTGCATCGCTACAATCATTCGTTTGAATCGATACAAACGCCTGTTAATTGATGGTGTAGCGATAATGTCACTCGATTGACAAACGCGCGTTTTTGTCCCTGCAAAAAATCGCAGTCTGTACAGGGCCTACTTTGACTAGACAGATGACAGTTTGACACTACCATGTGAAAATCTCAATTTTTTACTTTTTTTTGTGCCATGAGATTCTGGTCGACCTATACCTACATAATTATACTTAATGACAAAATTCGCATTGAAAATCAGTCTAATCCAGTAACCAGCGAGTAACCTTGCCTGCCGTGCAGGAGGCGATGGTTCGATCCCCGTCCAGTCCAGGCCTACTCGTACCAATGTGTTAATCGGAATTTATGTACGATTTGTAACACCACTGGCTTTTCGGTGAAGGAAAACATCGTGAGGAAACCTGAAAGCTTCAATTTCGAGGCATGTATTGTATTCACTGTCCATTATAAGTGGCTACGGGCTCACCCCCCGTCACACTGAACAGAGTTTCGGTACTACTGGTGAAACGTGGATGTTTTGAGGTTTCAGAATATCTCTGACTACCCCCTCAGGGAATATGGGAATATAGTCGTGAGAATATGCTATTAAAGTCAACAGTTATTCTGAATTTGGATGTTCATTTTTTTACTTAAAAATGCCGCAAACTGTTTCTAGCATGAGATGGTGAACCTGTCGCCAGTTTTATAAGACAGGGGGGACCGAGGGGGTCCTCGGGGAATAGAGGCGTGAGCATATGCTTATGCTATGTTAGCATCGTTTTAGTAGTCCGCTTTTATGCAGTCACGAGCACAAATTAGTCTAACATAAGTACACCAAAAGAGTACTTACTTTAATAAGATAACTCAATGTTTTTATTATAACTCTAGTAAATAGGTAGTTAGGTAGGTACTTAACTAGTTTTGTGAGAAATGTTCTAGAGGTAGGTTATTGCGAGCTAGAGCCACGAACAGAACAATGGGCGCGACGCCCCTAGCCGAGCTCCCCACTGTCTTAATCTCGCGTTATTGTTCACCTATCATCTTAGAGAAACTATAATATAATGTCAAAGTTTGGCAATAAGTATAACTTTTTCAGTAGATTGTACCTTAATAAGTTTTGCCTGGTTTGTTAATTAATTTTCACAGAAAGACAAATAGTTAATTGTCAATGTTCAGTGTCCGAATCTAACTCTAATGATAGTCAGTCTAAGGTAGAGGATGGCAGCAAAATATATGAATATAAAGACATCTGAATTGGTAAAAAGGAGGCTTAGTTACATCTCTATAAACCTGATAGATTAAGGCTAGGTTATCCCAGTGCAAGCGTCTCTTTCTTGCAAGCATAAGTTTACAATTAGCCATCCCGCTCCAATTGAAAGCAGGATCGCAAAAAACGTGTTTTTCGTCAATATCTTTGCTCATGGGAGTTTCTATGCTAAAAATTCTTCTGAGTTCACTAGAAATATTTAATGTATTTAGTTAAGTACAAGAATAAAAAGTTAAATATCAGCAGTTTAATCATAGTATTGAAAAAACATAACAAAAAGGGGTAACTTTGGGATGTTTTTCTATCTAGTAAACTTAATCCAATCGTGTAATTGAGAACAGTCGCCCATCCGCCCGATCCTTAAATAAGACATAATTTAATTTCAGACTTTAAAACACAGTTTAAAACACTTTCGTTCGTATTCAAAAAACGGCCTCGACGGGATAACAGCGTCTTAACTTAATGTTATGAATTTAGGGCATAATCTCTTCGAACATCAGGAAAGATCGTTAATCCTCACAGATTATCAACGATTCTGTCATTTATAGTAAGATATGTTGATATGTAAAGGGCAACGTCATCAACTATGAGACCAACATGCCGATACTAGGCCGATACACGTTGCGATGATTTAATCAGTCAATATTTAAAGGCCGTCTAGCGTTGAACTCTTTTGTATGGGAGATCGTGGACTAGAAAAAATTTCATTTTTCGAGATATTACGCTTCATATCTAAAATTATATAGTATATATTATAATACTTATGTTTTTCGGATAACTTCTCCCAGATTTACATTTTATACACGTCTCTGCAAATTCTTTGTTACTAAGGAAAATACCGATATTAAATGTTTGGTTGGGGTGGAGTCGATGAAGCTTTAATACCATTTATTTATGTTGAAGCTTCTAGAAGTCCAACGAATAAAAGGAATACAAAAACAATTAGTTACACATACCCGTAGATACCATATGAAGTAACGGAAAGTTGCAACATTAATCCACGTAGCTATTCACATAGTTCAATTAACGGACATCTACTTGCTACAAGAAACTTGTACGTTTGTAGAGATATCAAAAACAACAACACAGTAATTTCCAATGAAAATCTATTTCATCACCAACACCAATAAGAATAAAGAGCTTACCTCATATACGAAAAGGCGATCCAATAAGAACCAAAAATCGTATTAACACTCCAGTGAAATAAGCACGAGTTGTAGCACTTCGTCTCTATGTCAGAGAACAAGACTCAGCAGTGAGTTCGTGAACGACCCTTTGGAAGCACCTTGGGTTAGAAGTCCTTTAGTCCCGGAGGTGGTGGAGTCAGAGGGTGTGGGAGGGTGGAAGGTGCCGGCGGCGCGCGGGGGGCGGTCCAGCGTCCGGCCGCACTACGCGCCTCGCAACGGTAAACTGGCGGGCCGAGCCGACACAGCCTCTCCCTCGCTTGTATGAGTGCCTCCAACTCCCTCCAAACAAATAGTACCGTACTCCGTGCCTGTGTCTTGGTAACTTTTATTATACTTTTATTGGTGTTGCCTTGCGCGCGCGCCTGTGTGCGGCACCAACACACTTACCCGGCTCACTCGGAGACGTGGCGCAGGCGTGTGGGTGTCGGAGTAGGTAAAGTAAAGTACCAACGCGTGCTTTGATCTTACGATTCGGTATGCACGGCCGCGCTGCCGCACGTAGCTCGGCGGCTATATTTTACTTCTATAATATCTAGTCAATAATTTTAGCTCGGCGTTTGTGCAATAGCATGCGTCTCGTATCGGCCAAGCTACATACAACTAGGCCAGGAATGTATTTAACAGTTCTACCTAATATGTAGACACTAGTCTTCAGTAAAAAGATGAACATACTGAATAGCTATTATACACACTAAACTAACCATTTGTGTTAGGAAACGTGTACGAATTAATTAAAGGTAACGTTAACTATTCTATGGTAACGTACCTTATTTACTTATTTGAAAATAAGCCATGAGGTACCTAGAATAATTATAGTTACGTTCTGAATGTCTTAATTAATAGAACAAGTGAGACGAAGCAATAGAAATTACTACTGTAATCCCTTCCCACAATACTCTCCTGTTCAGTTGTACCTAAACATGAAAATATCACGTTTGTATGCGCGACTATCATTTGAAGCGCGCGTTGAAGTCTTTTGTTCAGACAGTTCGTAAGCTCCATACGACTTACGACGCACTAAAATATCGTTATTAAATCTTAAATATTCGGAATAATTCGATATTGGCAATCCGGTCGGACTTGTATCACGATGACTGGACAACTGTATAGAATATTGTATTCAAACATCCATGACTTAATTTGATTAATCCATGACTTGGGTACAAATATCCATATTCATCACACTAATTAATATATTTGTCCCTTGCGGAATTAGAATCCTCGTCCCTAGAATCAGAAGCCAGGTTCACTACGAACTGAGCTATCGGGTCATCAAATTGTTATTAATTTAGCTATTATAGGTAATAAATCTAACATGTTCCGGGTTTTTGGATGTAGAGATGAGAGGCAAACGGTAAAAAGTATCAGATAGATAGTTAAAAGCATATGCTCACGACTATATTCCCGGAGGAGGTCAGAGTCAGAGAGGGTCAGAGATATTCTGAAACCTCAGAACATCCACGTTTCACCAGTAGGTAGTACCGAAAAACTGTCCAGTGTGACGGGGGGTGAGCCCGTCGCCACTCTTAATGGACAGTGGGTACAATACACGCCTCGAAATAGAAGCATGCAGGTTTCCTCACAAAAAATGAAGGAAGTGAAGGCGGCGGGAACCCGTTGGATAAGGGCAGCGCATGACCAGTCGTTGTGGCGTTCATCGTTCTAGTGGCGATCCTTTGGGGAGGCCTATGTCCAGCAGTGGACGTACAGCGGCTGATGATGATTGCCTTTTAATTTAGGGGGCCGCTCAAATGGCCATAGGTTAATAGAGCTATATCAGAGGCCCACAGGCCGACTGACTGGCCCATCAGAGCAGCGGCCCACTGCGCGGGCATTTGCCCGGTATGCCCACCCGTATGGCCAGACCGGCCCTGGCAGACTTAATCAACGTTTCGAGGTAAATACTTTTTGGGATGCTGAGGAAGGACTCGAGGCATATGAAGTGTCACACAGTATTTGAGAGGTACGCGGTTATGTTTAATTCTAGATATGAAGTGTCGTTCACTACCACTTGGCCAGTTAATCGTAGTTTGATTCCCTTTATATTTCCGAGTGCTCCATTACTTGGTAGCACCTGCTGAACCTGATTGCAGTTGTCCAGCCCAGTACGCAGTACTGTAAATCTATGGCCAATAGGGTGGAGCCACTCCTACTTTCGATTAAGCCTGATCGCTTGATCAAATCAATGAGCGTTTTTCTTTTTGTTTTCTAGGGGATCGATAGATGGCGCTACGGTCTGTGCGAAGAAACGTCAACATTTCAAAAAGTGTTTCTTTAAAATAGTAAAGAGTGAAAAGATGATCAAGAAGATACCAACGCATCTTTTAATGACATATTTCATTATTTACTAATCATTTTAATCGAAAACTCTAAACTTTTACGCCTCACATGGCTGTATGGGTTCGATCCCTTGGCATTAAAAAAAAAGGCAGGCACAGACTTGACCAGATTTTGACAGGATCTCGCTTACGGCTCTATGGGGCGATAATCATGTCATCTGTCGAGTTTTTTAGGAACTAAATTTAAAAAAGAAAAGAAAAACGCTCATTAGGTAAGTATGTGGTATTTGTGTGGTATTAATTTAAAAACAAACCTTGACCATTGTCCAAGATACTTATTTATATTATTTTACTAGTGCCAGTGTTTTTTTTGTGCTAGTTTGGGATCATTACAATGTATGTGCCTGTGAGCGTTATTTATTTTATTTTTATTTTTATTTTATTTATTTACTATTATCCAGACTCGCGTAATTCCCCAATAAAACATGGTTACCTACATAAAACGGCTACTAATTATATACTAAATAACTAATTTGAATGCTAGCACCTTAGAAAAAGAATACTTATGTCTAGAATGAGCCTCACACTTGTTCCGTATAAAACAAAAGGGGCTAACTTTCTTAGGTTGGTGTGCGTGAGGCGCCATACTAATTATGTATGTGTGCGTGTATATGTATAGGTTTTGGAACCAGTACTGGTTCCTATTTTTTTCGACGCTTTCTTAGCTTTGACTGTCTATCTTGATAATCTAAGGCTAGCACACGTTTTATACATTCTGTCTGGATATCGGTCACGGCCAGTTTTTAGTATGGAACTCCCGACTCTACGTACCCTAGTAGCAAAGTCATTTTAAAATTATGTCTTCACTTTTTTTTCATTCATTTCATATTGATATTGTTGTATTGTCGAAGATTTTACTACTGTTAAATTAAAAACCTCTCGTGTACCTATGCCATTGTACGGTAAGTAATTTTTCACCTCACAAGCTCGGAAAGATTCTGTTTATCATTCGAAATCTGAGTGCAAAAGTGTATTTTATCCGCTAGCGTGGAAAGAGTTTTTGAAATTCGAATCTGTCTATTCAATATTTTTATATACCGCCAATCCACAGAAAATGCTTAATAACTATTTCATGACACTGGCCAGCACGAAAATAAAAACTTTTTGAAATGTTCTTTTTAGCAATTCACTTTTTTTCCTCGCTGTTGTGAGGTGAAAAATTGTGTGTTTCGCTCGGCTGCAAAGTTATTCTGCGTCTCGTACCTTTGAAACCTTCGCTAAGCGCTCAGGGTTCTATTATTTGAACCACTCGCTTCGCTCGTGGTTCAATCCTAGACTCCTTCGCTTGCTCAGGTTTCAATAAAAGTACTCGCGCCAAAAAGCAACTTTGCAGCCTAGCAATTATATATTATAATATAGCAAAACAATTTTTCTCGTTTTTCGACCCATGTTCCATAGGGAAAGTTGTTCAAATTCACGGTCTAAATACACCCTTAAAGTTTCGTTACTAATCATTTACTAATAAAAAATTACTTAGTGGTGTTGTATAGCACCAACAGTCAACACCAAAAACTTTACAATGTTTTGTAACCGTTTGTAACGCAAGAAATATAAATAAAACAAAAGCAGCGCCATCTACAAACTGCTGCTTTGAAAGGGTCTCTAGAATAAATATAACTGGCATTTATAAAAGTAAACCCATTCACCAATAGATGGTGTTGTTTATTGTTTTATAAGTTTTAAATGTTTTTGAGAAATCATTTGCATTCGCGTATTGAAGGCGTATTGCGACGTTTTGGAAGCGATTTCTTTCTTTTCCTTTTCTTCTAATCCGAATACGTAGTACTTATTAGTTTCTTGAATCCGAAAATGATTATGCCTTTCGCTAGGCAATATTTATAACAAGTAACATTTTTTACTTACCATTACAAAATGCTTACAAAGGAATTAAAAATAAAATTGCGATAAAAACTGCTTTAGAATAAAGGAAGAGCAGAAAATAAATGAGGGACGGCGCTGCCTCCACGCAAGAACGTCAAAATAACACATAAAAGCTGGCAAGACCGTCCTACAATTTGTACGAGATTTTGTACTAAAATATTTACAGTTCCAGCGGGGCTAGTACGCCAACCCGCGATAGTGTGATATAGCGCTATCACGCTTCCGCTCTCTTTCTATTTGCACGTGACAGAACGAGACAGAAGACTAAATTTGACAGATGGATGTGTTAAATGTGGTTGGCGTACAAGAAGTTTGGAATCCTCTTGGCGTACTAGCCTCGCTGGGGTGCGTTCAGAACCTACGCCCAGAGTGCACTCCGAGTGCAACTTTTCGCACTAACACCGTTCAGAGCCTCGGTGAAAAAACGCACTTGCAACTCGGTTGTCACAACTCAACCGTTCAGAACCTCTGGCGGGTTGCAACTTTTAACCATCAAATTAGATGGTTAAAAAACACTCTGACGTTTGACTATCTGTGGTTACTTGACTTTTCGTTCGTTTTGATTAAAAGTTAGGTTTTTTCAAAGTGTTTTTATTCACTTTTTGATTTGCTAGCATGGAAGATGAGTTTTTATTGTATTTGGAAACGATAGAAGCCCTAGAAGCCCATATTACTGTCAATGTCAAAATTTGAGGTTATAAAACAACCGTGATCGTTCCGTACCTTATTGCGAGTTAAAAAACAACTGTTCGTTCAGTACCTTCGGTTGAAAAACATCCAAACAACCGCACCCAAAGGTTCTGAACGCAGCCCTGCTGTCACCGTTTCGTTTTCTACTCTTTTATGTCGCACAGGGCTGCGTTCAGAACCTTTGGGTGCGGTGGTTTGGATGTTTTCAACCGAAGGTACGGAACGACCAGTTGTTTTTTAACTCGCAATAAGGTACGGAACGACCCCGGTTGTTTTATAACCTCAAATTTTGACATTGACAGTAATATGGACTTCTAGGGCTTCTATCGTTTCCAAATACAATAAAAACTCATCTTCCATGCTAGCAAATCAAAAAGTGAATAAAAACACTTTGAAAAAACCTAACTTTTAATCAAAACGAACGAAAAGTCAAGTAACCACAGATAATCAAACGTCAGAGTGTTTTTTAACCATCTAATTTGATGGTTAAAAGTTGCAACCCGCCAGAGGTTCTGAACGGTTGAGTTGTGACAACCGAGTTGCAAGTGCGTTTTTTCACCGAGGCTCTGAACGGTGTTAGTGCGAAAAGTTGCACTCGGAGTGCACTCTGGGCGTAGGTTCTGAACGCACCCCAGAGATTAAAACATTATTTATTGAATAAAAACATAAAAACTTAGAGAATAAAAAAATAATCTTGGTTTGGTAGGATTCTAAAACAATTTACATGAGGATGGTAGAATTTTATTCACAGAACTAGCAACATTTAGTTATGAACTGGTATCCCCGCCGGGTGTGTGTGTGGGATAGAAGAAATTGTGTATTTGTAATTTACTCAAAAATTTAATTGTAAACAATGTCTTTTATATGTTGTTCAAACTTACAATGTTAAAAATACTGTAATCTCTTTGCCAATGTTATAAAATAAGGGCATTTACACGCATTTCGCATTGATGTGAGGTTCTCGTGCTTTGTCTTCGTGTGTGACAATACACTCAAAATGGCGCATCAACTAGCACCGTCTGTAAACTGTTCGCTAGACGACATTGACCTCAGTGCACTAAAGGTAAGCTTTTACAAAACTATTAGTGGAAACCCTTTGACCAAGTAACCCGGGAAGCAGTGTCCCGTACTCCTCATGTACGAAATTGTCAAATAGATAGGGCAATGATCTCACAGGGCGTGATTCATAGTGAAGGTTTTAAAAAAAGAGTTTATTAGCCTTTATGTTTGTTAGGTATTACAATAACTTCTTCATTCCAGGATCCTGCTGGCATATTTGAACTGATAGAAGTAGTCGGAAATGGCACTTATGGCCAGGTGTACAAGGTATGTTGTTGCTTACTTTTTTTGTCGATTTTCTAGTTTGTCTGAATGGGATCATAGAAATGATCAAATCCTGGCATTTTAAGTATTCCTAAAGTTCCATAAAATAACACTGTAGATCTGTGTAATGCTACTTTGCAAGATAACCATCTCATATTTAAACCAATGGTACTAAGTATCAATATTTCCCAAAAAATGTTTTTTTTTAATTTAGTGATATCAAATTCTTCTCTAATTTTTTATATTTCTGTAAGGTACACTTATGGTAACCACTTAATCCTACATTCAAATCTTACTAATTATGTTGAATAGTCCTTCAATTTTGCAATTAGAGAGTAGACTTATTAATGTCAATGAACTTAATTGATATCAGCCCGCCTTCAATGAAAGAGGATTGACCTTATAAACTTATTTATTAGACTTTAGATCTGAAGATCACTTATTTAATAAAGTCTAGTCAGATCTTTGACTATTTATTATAAGGACTCGCCTTGCGGTAGCATTTCCCCTCTGCCACGGTATAAGAACAATTGGACGTAGTTATGCTTAAACGTTCCAATCCACACAGTCGTCAAAATCGAGTTAATGATGCCAGGCTAAACATTTTAATACCTTCTATCTTATGGTGAAGACACTGGCTCTCCACACTCTATTACAAACAAGTTATTTGAACACTCCAAACCTCATAACGATCCAAACAACACTAGGCGCAACTTAGAAACGTCTCAATGATCTTGAAACGTTTTGTTTTTATTCAATTTAATATAAAAGCTTCTTAATAATGATCCAATTATCTTGGAACATTTATACAAAACTATTTAGTTGATGAACATTTTTCTAAAATCGTTTCATATATATTTGGAACTTTATAAAAATGTGATAACACATAATACACATAAACGTTTCAAAACATCCGCAGCTATGGAAATTTACATTTATATCCTCAACACAATGATTCAAAATGCTCTGAAGCTTTAGACAGTTTAAAGGATTCAAATATTACTAAGTTCTTAATCATTGATGAAGACCTAAATGTTGTAATGGTAGTCATTGTATTTCTATAAAACGTTCCAATTACCTTTGGTTCGTTTTTGTATTTAAAATTATGATGCACTTAACGTTTCACAAGGACTGGAACGTGATACCTAATAGAAAATGAATTTGAGTTTCGTATTTTTTCAAAATGTTCCATTTACCTTTGGATCGTTTATTGTTTTTAAAATTATATACTTAGAGCTAAACATTTCACGAAGACTGACACTTTATAACGACAATGATTTTAAGTTTTTGTAATTTCTTTAAAGGGTTTCAGTTACCTTTGGATCATTTGTACCATAAAAATTCTGCGTGTAGACGAAAATATAAAGTCATAAACGCCACAAAGGGGGTAATATTGGCGTTTTTTAAGCGGCCAGGTACAAAATAATGTGGGCATTTGAAGGCTAATATTATACCTTGCATTACAATGCAAAAAAATTGTCCTACGGTGTATCGTTTCAGAGATATTTAATTTCAAAGCTAAAAAATAACACTACAAAGCTCATTAAAAGTAACTAATTTTAGTTTTACACCACTTTATTCGTTTTTCTAGCCCAGAATTATTAGTTTTAATTAATTGTGACATCATCACGCATATTTTGTACAGGAACGCACCGTTGTTTGAATTAGTACTAGTTTCTATGCTGATAATATGGCCAGGTACCTACCAAATGTTGTGGGTATTTTAGGGCTAATATTACCTTACATTATTACTATAAATAAATTGTCCTACGGTATAAAGTTACGGAAATATTTAATTTTAAATTTAAATAACTCTCCTTCTGTCGCAGTCGGGTAAAAAAAACTCAACAAAGCTCATTAAAGGCTACTCAGTTTGGTTCTTTAACCACTTTATTTGTTTTATAGCCCAGAATCATTAGTATTAATTATTTGTGTCATTATCACGCATATTTTGTACAGAAACGCACCGTAATCCTCGCTAGGTTGTGGTCTCTCGTTTGAATTAGTATAAACAGGAACTAAATTCTGTGGGTATTTTACGGTTAATATTACCTTATATCGCACCGAAATCCTCGCAAAAATTTTTTTGCTTAATAATGTAAGGTAATATTAGGCCTAAAATACCCACAACATCTATTACCTGGCCGTATCAGCGTAGACACTCATAATACGACCGCAAACTAGCGAGGATTGCGGTGCGTTCCTTCACAAAATATGCGTGATGATGTCACAAATAATTAAAACGAATAATTCTGGGCTATAAAAATAAATAAAGTGGTAAAAAACTAAAATTAGTAACTTTTAATGAGCTTTGTAGTGTTATTTTTTTTTAAACTTTGAAATTAAATATCTCCGAAACGTATCACTGTAGGACAATTTTTTTAAATTAAATAATGTCTCAACTTGTTAGTTGGAAGTACGAGATAAACGACAGTTTAAATTTCTAAAAATATGGCTTATTATTTACATTTTTATACAATGGAACGTTTCTGCAAATAAGTCTTTGAGATGAGTTCATACAAAACAGGTTTTAACTAAAACGTTCCAAAACGAATTTTAATGAATATTTACCGTTTAATAACTGAAATGTGTTAAATGAACCCATAGAAAATTAAAATGTATATATTACTTCAAAATAATCAATAATTTACGAATCTACTTGTTACAACAAAAAAGTGTACAGCTCAAACACAAAAACGCATTTATCTCAGTTTGACCTCTCTGTGGATTGGAACGTTTAAGCATAACTACGTCCAATTGATCATGTGCATTTACATAAAATTTTTACCTTATCACTAAATGAGACAGCCTATAATTGCGAAACAATAACTTCAAACTTAGAACGTTTGGGGTTCACACAAGACAACTTTTCATGAATTTTAACATTCAAAATTAGAGTCTTAAGTTATGGGGAATAAAATCCAAAGTTGCGGATTTCATGTTACCTCACCCCTGCAAAAAGTGGCAGAAATGTTTGTTAGTAGAATTACACGCGTAACCAGTCCACATATAAGTAGTCAAAGAGTCAGATCAATGTATAATTAAGGGTAAAAAGGATTTATCCTTAACCATGTTTAAATATGAGGGCGTCCACCAAGAAGGGTCCTGTTGTCGGCATTTTAACCCCCCTTTTTATTATTTCATATAATCATGTGACGGATTGAGATGTCAAATCTAACTTAACTCAAAACCCTTTTTACATGGACGCCCACATATGATGCTGTCACTGTCTTTAGTAGGAGCATTGTGAGAGACAGTCTTCACAAGAATACCTTTACTTGACACATCCATCAGCAGTGCAAATCTCAAAATGGCAGTGATAATTTCCATACAAATTCACACAACTGCCGTTCCCTGTCATAATTAAACAGTTTTTCAGCTGTTCTTATCTCATCAGCTGTTCACAGCACTGACAGTTTTGCACAGAAAGGCAGTGGGTGTGGTCTATCATAAAAGTTCAAGGAAAATTGTCTGCAAGAGCCGTTTTATTTAATGATTTGAAAATGATTACCATGTGTACAGAGTGACACATCAAGTTACACCAAACAAACATAAGCTGGCCACGCAACACTATATGTTATTCTACCAATGCGAGGCCAGCTTATTTTGGTTTTGTATAGCTTGATGTGTCACTGTGTACTGTCAAAATCTAATGTCCACTTTTAAGACTATAAACATCACTGCCCATGAATGTGCTGGGCGTGAATACTTGTAGGCTTTAGATCAAAGAAATTGAAAGTAAATGGATGGGCCCAAAGTCCATTAAGTTCAAGCACACTTAGGGTATTATGTCCACACAAAATAGTACACTTAGTCTGTCATCCATTTCTGTATGTATTTGAAGTATGCCTGACGTTTCATCAAAGTAAAGGAAATATTGACTAGCAATTGTTTATAACTTATTTTTCTCATTTGAAATGTTTGCAATACATCTATTTATTTTACTTTAATCATGAAGCTTAGGTACAAGCCATGGCCTCTACCTGGTCATTCTAACTTCACAACTATGAAAACCTTTTTCGTTCCAATGTCAACTCTATTAAAATGATGTTTGGACTGAAACGGTCGCGATATATTGAAAATCGAAAGTCCGGGCATAGACGAATTTTTTTTCGCTTACTCTAATAGACTGGACACTGCCTACAAAAAAACTGATTTTAACAAGATGACGTCATGACGTCAGTACATGCGAAAATCGTACTTATGAGTTTTATGCCAGGTAACCAGCGGGTAACTAGATAGGCAATAAAGGGGGTGAGGTAAGAATTTGGTGGGAGGAAGGGAGTGTCCACACTGTATGTAGTAATAGATACTCTTTCTTATGCTGTGCTCCGGGTACAGGGCCAGGCTCAGACTTGTTTACAATTTTTGTAACCACAAATGATTGTCCAGTATGCTTAGCCTTTATTATGTTTTGTTAGTCATATAAAAAATACATGTAAGTAGGTATGTAACTCAAAATCTACACAATATTGTATTATTTAGCTGTACAGATAAGTTGTTATCAATGTTACAATGTCTATATTGAATTTTAGGGTCGGCACACAAAAACAGGCCAACTTGCCGCTATCAAAGTTATGGACGTCACACAGGATGAAGAGGAAGAGATTAAGCTTGAGATAAATGTTCTTAAAAAGTATTCCAATCATCGTAACATTGCCACTTATTATGGGGCTTTTATCAAGAAAAGTCCTCCTGGCAAAGATGACCAGCTTTGGTTGGTTATGGAGTACTGTGGTGCTGGTGGGTATTACACTTACACTTAGTTGCAGAAACATTCATTAAAGTTAATCCTCCATTAAATCTCTTGATGTCACTTTTTGTCTTGTTAACGTAGAAAAAGCTAGCAAGAAATTTAATGGAGGAATAACTTTAATGAGTGTTACAATATTAATTTAACTATAAAACAGCACACATATCATATTGGGGAAAGTAGTTCAGGATTATGAGTACAATCACCCTTTACATTAATGCAACCTGTCTACACTGACTTACATCCTGTTAGAGTAGAGAGCAGTTTTTGGCAAATGTCTTTTTTAGTTTGGTCCTGTAACATGTTTCTTGTGTTGTGGGTTAAACAGTAAAATACAGAGAAAAATAAAACAAGAGGCACAAAATAAGGCGCGGTCTTATCGCTAAGAAGCGATTTCTTCCAGACAACCTTAGGGTAGAGGAAACGGTGAACGAAGAATGGTAGGCGGCTACGAACAAATGACATGCCCTAATTTATTGATATTGGTGAAATTACGTTCCCATCACCACATGTCCAAAAATATTATTATATTTTGAAAATAATACGAGGTCACATAATGAATTTAAGGTAAGCGAAATATTTTAGGTAGGTTAAATTTTGTCTGCAGACTTCCTAGGTAGCTGTCAGAAAATAAAATAAAAAATCATTAACTGTTATGAAGGGACGTCTGAGCATGGACTACCGACCAATAGTTAGTTCAAAAACGTTGAGACACTCAAGAAATCATGTTCAATTCACTCTAATGTTTCATTTTACGTATCAAGCCAGCTTGTCAGTGGGATGCATGGGTTAAAGACGTAAAGTGTTAAAACAAATCTCAATGAAGAAGAATTTGTATTATGTTGTTGACAAGTTCAGTAGCTTGATTTACATATTTATACTTTAATAAGGTCTTTATAATTTCTAATTCAAATTTATGTAATCCAATGTTTTTGAATAAATTTCTCTTATTATAGAAATTGAATAATCACATACATGTAACAGATACTTATTCACAACACGAAACATAAACATATGCTCACGACTATGTTCCCTGAGAGAGTAGTCAGAGATTTAAAAACTTAATATGTGTATTAATTTCAGGCTCTGTCACGGATCTGGTAAAATCTACAAAAGGACAATCATTAAAGGAGGAATGGATATCATACATATGCAGGGAAATCCTGAGAGGTCTGAGCTACTTGCACTCCAACAAAGTCATTCACCGAGACATCAAAGGGCAGAACGTTCTACTAACAGACAATGCTGAAGTTAAACTTGGTATGTATAATATCAAATCTGTAAGTAATAACAGTTTGTTCTCTATGCCAGTTCAAGACCTTAGACAATCAAGTCTCAGGGTCTCTCCTCAATTTACCAGCTTTAACATAAAATGTGTATGACAAGGGGATGATGGTTACCGAGCTGATTTCATAAGTATTCTGTTTTTTTTTTTCAATTCTGGACTTACAGAATACAAATTTAAAATTCCAGAGTCGACCCAGTGCATTGCAAGCTTGTAGTAACTAGTAACCCCTTCCTGAGATGTTGGGTTCTCGGGTTGGGGTCTTTAAAACGTCCACGTCCACGGCCGTGGGAATTACTTTAAATCTGGATATTTCAACACTGTTCATCCTAAATACGAAGTCCTCAGACTCTTACATCATTCTTACACCAATGTGTTCCATAGGAGAATTGTTTGAATTATGGGACTTATAACCGGAATATATTACTCAAATATTTTGTACTATCAGGTCTGTCTAACTCCGCACAGTAGGTATAAACATTTTTCCAGCGCGGCGCGTTCCAGTCAACAGGGAAAAGTCATACATTTCGTGCCAATTCGCATGAAGATAACATAATTAGTTCAGTGAATTATTTAGCTTCTGCGGTTCAATTAGGCTTGCGTTATATTTTCAAGCGGTTTATCAACATGTTTTTGTAAACTAACAATGCGTTGTATGGAATTGAAACTTTTGTATTGTATAGTATGGTACTATTATCATATGAATAGATACGACTTGAAGTCCTTAAAGCGCGCGCAACGGCGCTAGACTAGCGAAAAAAGTTGTAATCCATTGGTTTATGGATCAAAATGGCGTATTTACGAGTCTAGCGGTGGTCTCCGGCACGACTTCTATGAAGCTTCCGATCTGGGGTGCGATTTTTGAATGTCATCGGTGAGTTTGAACGGTTTTTAAATCTCATACAACAGCCTTCTCATGCATCTTTCTACTGCTGATTTGACTTTCAAAAATCGCACTCCGGATGTATGATTTTTGAAAGTCAAATTAGCAGTAGAAAGATGCATATCTCCATAGTAATTTTGACATTTTCAACTGCTCAGCTCACCGAATGAGATTCAAAAATCGCACTCCTGTACGGATATTTAATCATGTGCTATTATGATAGTATTATTAGAAGATTAGAATAATAATTAACATATTTTATTTCCATCAACAGTGGATTTCGGAGTGTCTGCACAGTTAGACAGAACAATAGGAAGGAGAAATACATTCATCGGTACCCCATACTGGATGGCGCCTGAGGTTATTGCGTGCGACGAGAACCCCGATGCAACTTATGATAATCGTTCTGACCTCTGGTCCCTCGGCATCACTGCACTTGAGATGGCGGAGAGTCAGCCACCTCTTTGTGATCTTCATCCCATGAGAGCTCTGTTTCTTATTCCACGGTAAATTTCTAGCCACATGTTAAGCCTGCACTACATTCTCGCCGCGAATGGACGAGAAAGGTCGAGAACGATAGTATTGATAGCCTTAATTGTTCTCTTGGCATCATCATGTGCCGTAATAATTTTTCTTGGAAGTTCTTGCCGAGTATTCTCGCCAGAGTGTAGTGCCTGCTTTAAACTAAACATTGGTCATATTTTACCAAAAAAAAGATAATAATATTACATGTTATAATTGCAGAAACCCACCGCCTCGCTTAAAGTCAAAGAAGTGGGCAAAGAAATTCCATAGTTTCATTGAGACTGTTCTCGTCAAAGATTACCATCAACGGCCTTACACGGAGCAACTCTTGAAACATCCATTCATCAGGTAAGTCTACTCTCAAATATTTAAAATTATATGGCATCTGTTTTCTTTTCTACATAATGAATTAGTTCAAATTTCACTAGTCATTTCCCTACAAAATATGTCGAATTATTATTGTTAGCCAAAGATTTTGTTTGGTAGGAGCGCAGCGAAACACATTAATCTATTTTATTAGAATTAAATCAAAATCACAAAAAAGTTGGAGAAATGTCAAATGACAAATAAATCAAATCATTCTAGATATTTATCTACTTCTTTTAAACATTTTTGTTATTCTATACCTTAAAATTATTTATTATCATTGAATCAATGTTATAATAAAACAATTAACCTTTCAGAGATCAACCGACAGAGCGGCAAGTGAGAATACAACTGAAGGATCACATAGACAGGTGTAAGAAGAGAAAGCAGGACAACTCGGTGCGGGAGGACTACAAGTACTCGGGGTCGGAGGGCGAGGAGGAGGAGAACGCGGTCGCCGGCGAGCCCTCGTCCATCGTGCACAACGCGCCGCACCAGGGCGGCGACACGCTGCGGAGGAACTTCCAGCAGATACAGGAGGGCAGGTGAGTCGTCCTTAGAGTATGTATACGTATTGTATAGAGCGCGAATTAAGAAATGATTCGCAGACTTACGAGAGTATAGTTTATTGTGGGTCGGAGATCTTCCGCCAAGAGTTCTTACCCTAGATCTCTTGATCTAGTCCTAGGTAACAATAACTTATATGCTATAGAAACTACTTTAATGTTGACTAAGCATCAGACGCTGGCCCAGATTAATCTGCAAAGGTTCCATAGTGATCCAGTCTAGCTAATCCAGATTTTTTTTTTTTAATTTCCATCTTAGATAGATGTTTATGCTAAAATTTTGATGGTTGAATATACTCACTGACACAATCAGGACACGTTTTATTTTGGTACAAATTGAAAGAGAAATTGATACATTTTGTTGTTAATAACTGTGCTCACGGTTCAAACTCGATAACTCGCTCTATAGCTTGCTTATACATACTCAAGGTACAGGCCAACTAAAAATAACTGTTTTGCTAAACTGTGTACGTTCGTTTTCCTTTTAACAAAATGATGTTAATACCAGAACCGCCGCCGAAGCCCCTCAGCCCCAGCCTCCGCCTAAACGTAACAGCAAACGCGAGGAGCGCGAAGAGATTCCAGGTAACATAATATTCTAACTGTGAACTCTTTGAACAATTAATATGTGGCGTTGATTTAACTTTTGTGTCGTTTGGTTGCATTAGAGCCAGGCCCACCGGCGAGGCCCTCCATCCCGCAAAGACTGATCGTTGTGCCCGACCCTCAGGCACAACAGCCTAATAGATATAGGTACGTCCTTCATTGTGCTAACTACTAATCATCCTGTTTTAAGTAGAGCATCATAATGCCTTTTCTTGTATGGAGTTTTTCTTTTAATCTCTGGATTATTCAATGTTGATTGGATTGTGGATTATTTAATAATCCATTGATTAAAAGACGATTAAATAAAAAAAAAAATAGACTCAAATTCAAAAAATAACAATCCATTCATATGAATCAGAGTTTAGGGACATAAATAAAATACACCCCTAGTTTTTAATAATTATTAACAAACATTTTAAAGGGGTATTCAGACGATGAAACTAAACATCTTAACCTAAGGAACATTGGGTCGAAAAACGAAAATAATTGTTCGACCTTATATAGAAAATCGATCGGTTGATCCGCACCTTTGTATGGGAGTGCCAGAAAATTTCAATAATTAGGAAAAGTTGTTTAGTTTCGTCGTCTGAGTACACCCTTAAAATTTTGTTAGTAAAAACTAGAATGGTGTATAATAGACCGGTGGCCAGCTACAGTCAACTATACCTTATACAATTAACGAACTAACGCATTATGCACCTAAAGTAGACTAAAAATAAGTCATAAAAAACTTGGTCTGCCAGGGCGCAGCTTGGCACGTTTTCCGGTGTGATGAAAAACGTGGACCCCAAAAACACCCCATTTTACCTCATCGAATTAAAGGATGGAACTTGTCTGTTGGTCTGGAGGCCGATTAGTAAAGCCTAAAAAACCTGGTCTGCCGCCGCCTATCCTGGCACGTTCATGGGTCCGACTGAATTTAGGGTGCCCCTCGGAGGGTGGATTTTACCTCATCGAATTAATGAATGAAATCAATGCCAATTTATAGTCCTATCAACTATGTTTACATATGCCTTGGTTTGCCTAGGCTCAGCCTGGCAGGTTTCCGGGTGCGACTGATTTTACTTTCAAAAAATTGTTTCACCAAACTTTAAAAACCGGTATAAATCTACAGATTCTGCGGAAAATTTTACTGAAATTCGCTTGTATAAATTAACCAAGATATATGAACTCATACAAATATCCCTGAAGGTGGAATTTTAATAGAAAAGGTCAACGGCCCGCGGAAACTAAAAGAGATAGGTATGTGGTCCCGAAAGAAAAAATGTCAAAAACCCTGGGCAATTTGACGTCCCGATGAAAAAATCCAAAATAGGAGATCCAAGATGGTCGTCTTACATTTTCAAAGTCCTCATAACTTTGTAACCATTGACGGTCGGCGCGCTGTGTGAGTACAAATCGAATTAGTAGCAAAGCCCGGCTTACGATGTTTACCTTTCGGTTCTCTCAGAAGGCATATTTTAGTGTCGAAAAAAATGGTGGCCCAGAATCGTTAATCTATGTAACAAATAAATTGATAGATAGATAGATAACTCTTTTATTATTTCACCTGAACAATACAGGAAAAAACAGTGACTGACAAAGGTAGACAATTACCTACCTACACGATAAATTAAAATGCCTAATTAGGATATACGGACATCGTAAGTTTTTTTTTTTTATTAAGGGCTCTTTCCTGATGTTTTACACTGCAATTCTGCCAATATCATGATGACTGGAACTGGAAGTATCGAAATCTCAATCTCCAGGATTGTTTTATTAACAAAAACATATTTGAGGACACCAAATAGCGGAACTGCGTGGCAAGTCCAGAGACACCAACCGAGACGACCGCCCGTCAATAGACCCGCCAAGCAACTAAGCTAGTTTAAATAGTAAAAAACGAGTAAAACACTTAGTTCAACATGTCTCGATATAATATGGCGTTGACATGAAATGGCTTCGAAACCGGTGATTAGGCCAAAATAGTAAAAAAATACGTGTCCATCAAGCTAACGTACACATGACGGGAATCAAGATTAATCATTTAGTGCCATGTAATAATAGTGCCTCTGTAGTTTGCTAAATATTCATACATATTTTTCCCTGTTAGTGCTTTTGTGTTTATTACTCTCGGATATCCAAAATCTCATAATGACAGGCCTTCAAGAAAATGACATAGAAACATGGATCTAAATCAGAAAGGATACCACTCCTCCTTACAAGCATTAATACAAGAAAATTGGCGATGGCGTCGTCGATATTTCCAATTTTAGGTCTGTCCCTTTCTATCCAATGACGTAGTTACGAAATGACAGGAGAGGAGCTACAATTTTGTACGTTGGATTAGAAAGGGACAAAGTTAACGTCACAAAAAACAACGACGCGATGGAAAAGAACGATCATTACCGACCACAAACGAGTATTATCATGTTTCACGTCTTGTTAGGCAGTCTGCACTCCACTATAGAGGATTCCACACTTCTTGCATGGAAATAAACAAGTTTTTTTCGTCTTTCATATATTCGAATATCGAGCTAGAGTATAGGCGTACACGCGAATTCACACGATAGTTCAAAACTCTAGTATCAAAATAAATTGTTCCTGAAATAGAGACTCTGGAATTATGAAATTTTGAATTTCAGAGAGTAATAAACACAAAAGCACTAACAGGGAAAAATATACACTTATATGTTTCGCAAACTACAGAGGCACTATTTAGGAACTACTTATTTAATGACACTAAATGATTAATCTTGATTCCCGTCATGTGTACGGAGGCTTGATTGGACACGACGTATTCTTACTATTAAATAAAATAAGAAGATTGAGATTTCGATACTTCCAGTCATCATGATATTAGCAGAATTGCAGTGTAAAACATCAGGAATGAACCCTTAATAAAAAAAAATACCTACGATGTCCGATTATCTTAATTAAGCATTTTAATTTATCGTGTAGGTAGGTAATTGTCTACCTTTGTCAGACACTGTTTTTCCTGTATTGTTCAAGTGAAATAAATGAGTTATCTATCTATCTATCAATTTTATTTGGCACATAGATTAACGATTCTGTGCCACCATTTTTTTCGTTTCGACACTAAAATATGCCTTCTGATTCTGATAGAACCGAAAGGTAAACATCGTAAGCCGGGCTTTGCTACTAATTCGATTTGTACTCACACAGCGCGCCGACCGTCAATGGTTATAAAGTTATGAGGACTTTGAAAATGTAAGACGACCATCTTGGATCTCCTATTTTGGATTTTTTCATCGGGACGTCAAATTGCCCAGGGTTTTTGTCATTTTTTCCTTCGGGACCACATACCTATCTCTTTTAGTTTCCGCGGGCCGTTGACCTTTTCTATTAAAATTCCACCTTCAGGGATATTTGTATGAGTACATATATCTTGGTTAATTTATACAAGCGAATTTCAGTAAAATTTTCCGCAGAATCTGTAGATTTATACCGGTTTTTAAAGTTTGGCTAAACAATTTTTTGAAAGTAAAATCAGTCGCACCCGGAAACCTGCCAGGCTGAGCCTAGGCAAACCAAGGCATATGTAAACATAGTTGATAGGACTATAAATTGGCATTGATTTCATTCATTAATTCGATGAGGTAAAATCCACCCTCCGAGGGGCACCCTAAATTCAGTCGGACCCATGAACGTGCCAGGATAGGCGGCGGCAGACCAGGTTTTTTAGGCTTTACTAATCGGCCTCCAGACCAACAGACAAGTTCCATCCTTTAATTCGATGAGGTAAAATGGGGTATTTTTGGGGTCCACGTTTTTCATCACACCGGAAAACGTGCCAAGCTGCGCCCTGGCAGACCAAGTTTTTTATGACTTATTTTTAGTCTACTTTAGGTGCATAATGCGTTAGTTCGTTAATTGTATAAGGTATAGTTGACTGTAGCTGGCCACCGGTCTATAAGAAGTTTAATGTCCTTCGCAAAGACAAATGTTTTTAAGATCATATATTTTATATATGTATTGTATTCGCGCAGGCCTCTGCCCCCGACCCCCAAGTCTTCGGGCTCGTCGAACAGCTCCGGCTCCAACAACGGCACTCCGCCCGCCAGCGGACCGCAGCCCCCGCAGCGAGGCTCGCATAACTTGTTCAAACCTATGGTAATTGTTACTAATATTATTAAATTTCATTCTCAAGTTCAGAGAGAAATCACCCCAGTATAAGGCTGCCTGTCCATTGATGGCGGCGGGATGGAGAAACGGAGAAATGTTAACCAATAAGATTGCATAAAATCTGGGCTCCGAGATTTTATATTTGTCCGTTTTCCCGCTCCGCTGCCTATATCCGCGTCAATAGACAGGCACCCTAAGAAGAGTATGGTAGGTACAGTCAGTGTCATAAATCTAGCCCACTTGCGCATATAAAGATTTAGATAGAGGGGTCAGGTTTCTCTGAAGCCCACCATTCTACATACAGTACGTACACTCCCTATCCCCCTATTCTACCTCAACCCACATGGAATCTGGATTAAAAAGAGGATAGTAGAGACCAGATTATAAGCTAGAGAGCGTGTTGGTAGTGCGTTGCAGAGAGGTCTGGACACTCGATCGTGAGGATCCAAGTTCGAATCCGAACAGACAACATGCCATGTCATCATCATATCAGCCGATAAACGTCCACTGCTGTGCTGGACATAGGCCTCCCCAAAAATGGGGGGATTTGCCATAATCGCCACGCTTGGCAGGCGGGTTGGCGATCGCAGTTGGATTGAATGTGTGTACTCAGAGGATGCTGCTGCCCATCCTCCGGTAGATCCCTTAGTAGATCCCTTTTACGACACCCACGGGAGGAAATGGGATTAGTACATGCCATGTACTAATAAGTTTTT
Source organism: Agonopterix heracliana (assembly GCA_963693445.1). Lineage (NCBI taxonomy): Eukaryota > Metazoa > Arthropoda > Insecta > Lepidoptera > Depressariidae > Agonopterix > Agonopterix heracliana. The sequence continues at coordinate 12,020,207 of OY856308.1, read as the reverse complement.
CTAACTTATATGTATACATAGTACCGACTGCTCTCAAACGGTGAAGGAAAACATTGTGAAGAAACCTGCATACGCTGAAGAAAAAATTCTGATGTGTAGTCCACCAAACCGCATTGGGCACGCACGCGTGGTTGTCTAACGCACATAAACCCTCCTTGTGGGTACGCCTGTGCTTTGCAGTGGGACATTTATAGGCTTGTGACGTAGAAAGAGAAGGAACTAGAAGAAAGCACGTGTCTTGTCATATGTATGTCATGACTCAGTATGAGATGCACATAGCAAATTCGCTCTAGTTAAAAAAGGATCTCCTTATTGCTTTTTTGTTCTACGACGGCTGTCTGACTCCATAGTCAGACATCTATTTTCATACAAATTGTATAGGATTTTATGACTATCGCTGTCTCATACGCGGTTACACTGATGTTACGTCTATCAGCGTAAGCGAAAAATACTTCGCCTATGGCTTATGATGATTATAATGTCATAATTGCACTGATTCTTCACATACATGTTTTCGTTGTAGCAATAGATAAATCTTGCTAGTGTGACCATTCTAATGTGTTGTTTTATTTGTTTGTAATTTTCGTTTGCTTCTTTTATTTTCATGTCACGCTGTTATTTCTTTGCGCACCCGATAACTGCAGCTTCCACCGCGAAGGCCAGAGGTTTGTTTGAGCATTTAACACAATAATCCTATCTAGCAACTTCTCAATCTATTTATTTTTGATTATGTTAAACTGAGAGTAAATGTTTGCAGGATTTGGACAAACTAGCCGCACAACTGAACGAGCTTGGTGTCGTGTCCGGTAACGAACCGCCCAACCGACCGCCGCGAGCTCCCACTAATGGACAAGGTTCGTGGAATCTATACTAGTATTATAAAGAAAATCTCCGTGTATTCGGACTAATGTATTACTCCTGACCGATGTCGGCCACGGCGACTGCTTCAACTCCGTTGTTGGCGTTGATGGGCCCTCATGTGGCTAATATAGCCAATCTTCTTGGAGAAGATCCTCGCACATAGTGGGCACGTGAGCACGTTATTATAACGAATATTTGCCGGTGTTGGTTGCATCTTTATTTTAAATCGTTATTCACTGGAGCTTTCCCTAAATTTTGTCTGTCTGTTTGTTTGTTCGCGCATCTCGCAAAAATTCGGTATGTCTAGTTTTTTTTTTGGAGGGCTGAATCGAAAACCATTTCGAGATAATTGTCTCAATAATCATATTTTCTACGTCAAAGATTTTAAAATGAAAGGATTACAAATATTTTAAATAAAATAACGTCGTTTACGTTAAACATAAAATCAACTTGAAATACCCGGCCATTAAGAAAAAAAATACATTCACAATGTCAGAATTTGACATTTGATGTTGCCGTATCTGTTTCCACCAGAAAGAGGAGGCACGTTTTATTTTTTTAAATATAGTAGGTAGTATAGGTAGTGTTTCTCCATGGAGTTCGAATTATTTTTTCTCCACCATTTTTGCACTTGGAGATTACAGATCAAAATAATTTAAAAATTAAATTTATATTGATAAACTCGATGAATCGCAATAAAAATGAAATAGGTGTCTTAAAATTATGTCTTCTATCCGTAAAAAATATAAAAATTACGACCAAAAAAACTTGACATACCGAATTGCTGAACCTTATGATTTGACTTCTTATCTTATCTATCTATCTTATCTTATCTATCTTATCTGACTTAAAAACTGGTATAAAATTTGGACGCAGACGATGTCGCGAGTAAACTCTAGTAATAAATAATTATGGATGTTAGTCACTGACATATACTCTAGCGATAGACAAGCACGTTCAAACAAACAACATGTCACACATTGCGACTGTCATTGCCATAGTAACGAAGCGAACTCGTGAATATCACGAAATCGCGAATATCGTGAATGCGAATGAACATGTTGTTTCTATGAAAGGGTTTGTCTATCGCTTGAGTATATGTCAATGATGTTAGTCTATCTGCGTCTTATCGTAGTGTGTTCCCGTCCAGGTCCACCCGTGGAGAGGAATCCTCCGGAGCCCACGTTCGAGGACTCGGACAGCGACTCCGACGCGGAGGAAAGCGGCGGCCGCGCGGGCAACGACGGTACACTTCTTGCCAGCGATCCGCCTAAACCACTGTAAGTGCCGCTTTCACCTATCAATATCCGTTCAAAGATTTAGGGCCTGTTTCACAACTTTTGTATATGATCTTCTTTGCTTATCTGACAGCTCGTTTCACATAATTTGTATAAAAAAATATGTCGAATGAACTGTCAGATATTCTATTAGGAACTTATTCCATAGTGATGAAATAGCGTAACATTAAGGGAATTGCATAATTTGTCGGATTTGTTTCTTGTATGGATACTGAAAGAAAACTTGATGAGGTGTAAAGTTGTATACTTATGCTCATAGATGGATTTAGTGAATTGGTCATTATTTGAATCAGAATCCGAGAAAACACGGATCATGGAAAAAAGTATGGAATTTGACAAGCCACATCCATGATTCTCTCGTGAATGGAATGTCCATAAATAAATAAATATGTCCATGTGATGTGTACCCGGTCCAAGTTAATATGCTGACACTTTTTAAGGGGATGTCGGATGTACATACCATCAAACTGTACAACTTTCTCTATTGGACCAACATCGAAATAGCGGATAAAAAATCAGCTGTCCCATGCAACCGGGTCGAGTTAGGTTGGCGGTTTTGTGTGGGACGACTGTTTTTTTTTTTCTATTTCGATGTTGGTCCAATAGAGAAAGTTGTTCAGTTTGACCGTCTGATCAACCCCTTAAATAAGTGTCAGCATATTAAGAAGGACCCGATATAAATTTCTAGTCCGTAATTTCGGTCTTTTATTCCTTATATTCGGATCGAACGCAGTGCGTAAGCGCTTACTCATTAAGTAGGAAGTCAACAGTAGTAATATAATATTTATTCATAAACCAGGAAAAATATTCACGATGTTATTCTTCTGTTATTTTATTATTTGCACTTTACAATTTGTTCAACCCGTTTTGTTTCCCCGTCCCCCCTTTTTTGTTGGTTTGGCTTGTCAGTCCCGAGTTCTGCTACAGGCCGGGTCTGAGCGCGGTGAGCGAGGACGGCGGGGCGGGCGGTGTCGGCGGCGGGGGCGGGGGAGGAGCGGCCGGCGCGGGGGGAGGCGCGCCCACGCGGCCCCTGCCCCCCACCCCGGACGACGACGACGCGCACCCCGACCGCACCCTCGTCATGAAGCGAGTGAGTACCACCCCCCTACACACTACACGCTATTTGTGTTAACACGGTTTAGCTAGCCATTCAACATGACATCTACATTACTGTCGACAGGCTTACGAACACTGTTCCGAGCCGACATTATTTATTATTCAGAAATGTTTATTTTTCACGCCAAAATTTAAAGATTAGTGAGCATGGTCATTGTATTTAGACAATCCTTTTTTCTTTTTTCTTATTCTTATTATTTATGCGCACTTTTTGTATCGGACATGTTTGAAAAACACCAGAAAGAAAATGCTGATAGTGGTAAAAGGCAGTCGGACGTTGACGAAGCCGTGCTGCTGAAGGACTGGGACTTTGCAAGATTTTTCCCGTCTAAAACCAACAACGCACAGGAAGGAAAACATGAGAAAATCGAGGCAGAACAGAAACGGGCTCAACTACAGCGGCAGTCCAGGATTGAAATGGAAGATGCGTGGGCTAAATATAAAGCTATTGCGACTCCTCCTTCTCGCCATAAACAATTGTTTAATAAGCCAAGCGAAAAATCCACACAAGATAAACTATCGGACATATTGAAATTCAAGAAGGAAAAAGATTCAGAGATGAATTCTCCAAATCGATTCTTTAGAGGGTTCAGAAGGGAGAACTCTGACCTTTTTCCGTTACCCAGTACGAGACACTCCGCTATATACTTTCCGAAGCATGAAAGTCCGGCAGGACCCCCTAAGCAACTAAGATCCAGTGGTATATTTAACAATTCTCGCAAACAGATAATCAAACCGACCGCAGGAGAACCAATACTAACAGACTTCATAAAAATGAACGATAGTCTTAAGATGTCCGCACAAGGAGAAATAAAGAAGGCTGATAAGAAAGGTGGTGCTAGAAAATCTCCACCGAACAACCCTATAGATGCCCTGAAGAATGTCGCTGCGTTGATCCGGCAAGACAATGAGAGCAATGGTCCCAGTCGCCAGAGCAGTGTCAACAGTGACTCGCCCGCGACCAGCATCTGCTTCACGAGCGGCGCCTCCTTCGAGAAGGCTGGCACGCCCGACTTGACTGCTAACACACTCGAGAACAAATTGTGTTCAGAGAACACTCAATCTAACAGCGTTATGAAGCCTCGCAGAGAAAAGACTGAATCTGATATAGTATTTCGAAGAAATTCTAATTATAATCGTCATTCAGAGATCATGGCAAGTTGTGGGCAGGAAGCGGTACTCGCACAGGATCAGGTAATTGCTGCTCAGGATAGTTTGGTTTAATAACATTTTAATACTTACTTTGGTATGAGGGTTCGAAATTAACATAGACTTGAAGACTAACTTGTATCTTTTAAAAAAAGCTTTAGTTTAAAAACTTCTAAGGTTTTGGTAGCTATTGGTTTTGGTATGATTAATATGTGTGGGTATGGCTAAATATGCTCTCTGTAACATGTAATAATACTTAATTGTAAATTATTCATTTAGTTGTTATCCCAATGCTCGTTAAATAGTTTTTATTGCTCACACGTCTTATATTTTGGCGTGATATTTCTTCTATGTATATTTTAGTAATTTGTAGTTATTTATGGGAAAATTTCACGAAAAACAAATGGTCCAGCGAAATCAATTTTAACAGCTTAATAATGTCTAACCTTATCCTGCACTTAGTTTTCAAAATAATTTATTAACAAGGTCACTAACAAATTATGTGTATTGTCGAATACCGTCTTCCTGCCAACAAATGAGAGAACTAAATAACGACCTTAGGAAACTTGTGTCATGAACAACTTCGAAACTTAACAATTTTGGGAATGAACGCCTAACGAATATTGCAGAAGCTGAACAGAAAATGTCACCAGTGTGTGAATGTGTTACTATTGCATGTTTTGGCTGCTGTGTTTGTGTTTGTCGCTCTGTTGCTGTTCTACTATTTTCGATTTATAATTTTAATAAATAACTTAAGCTCTTTGATATATTCAGTTAACATTTGGAACATCTTTAAACATTGTCATCACACTATGATTATAAATAACCCTTTTTAGGATATACCCATTGTTATAAACTTATAATATCGGTCGTAGGGTCGATCGAGCGGCGCGAACGAAGGCAGTGGCTCTCGAACGAGCTCGGTTCTGCCGGACTTGCTCAGCCAGGCGGGCCAGCCCACCACCCCGCCGCGCCTCGACAAGTCCACCAGCGAGGAGGTGAGATATTTTGTTCATACTCTACTATTATTTTTAAATAATAATTGCCTATTATTACATTTAGTAGATCCTAGTCGAACAATAGTAATAGACATTTTTATAATAATGAGCAATAGTTCTTTGGCGTTTAAATTGGAATCATATATTCTTAGTGCATAGTTTGTACTCTTATGCCGTTTTGTTTATTGAGTCATTCGGATATAATTTTCTCTGTACCTAATTACAAAGGCTTTTAGTAATCATGTTATAGGAAATTTCATCACATTTAATACCTTTGTTATTATCATGGTTTTAAATAACATTAATGGGAATTAAGAATTTATTTATCTATGACATGTTCACATTTGCGTGCTTACTAAAATTATGTAAAAGTCCATAAAGAACAAGCTATTGATTCATAATGGAATTTAGAATTTACTTCCATAATTAATTGTCCATGTTTACGCGGTCACGACATGGGGATTTCAACATATTTATTTCATAAAATGAATGAATATAATTTATATGATTCCGTACAACGTATTCAACCCTTTTTTTCCCGTAAATAAATTCGTAGGTAACATTTTTAGGACTTCCATTAATGACTTGTGACAGTTTGATTCGGCGTTAAACTGTATTATCATCGTATTTCAATCATTTTTCTTTTACTAGTTTTGGTATTCGTGGAATATGTGATCCATCTACGGAATCATATAATCATATTCATGGTTCTTTGGTTAGTGGATTTAGTTAACAAATGTAATGTTAGGAATCCCTATCAAAGATCACATGTGGTGAAATGCTTTTAATGTATCGTATTAATGTAATAATGGTTGTCGATCATGCAAACACCCTGGAGCCAAGATCCGCAGCCAGTTTGCAGACAGCAGTTATAACTGCGTAAGTATGAATCGAATAATGCAAGAGGAAACGCTTTTAAGGTTCTCATAGATTGTTGTTTGTCAAAAGTTAGAACTGTATCACACTTCTTTCTTTATGTTTATGCATTTTGTAGCCATGCTTTCATCTGTACGAAGCTCTTGGGTCATCAAACGCAAACTTATATTCACCCGCGAGCTTTTAGGTAGAAACGTACTGCCGATGCCGCTTAAATAACAGTAACAAACGTGGGTTTTTCGTTCGGTTTGTTGAACTATCTATCGAGAAGCCGTGCGGCACTCGAAGTTACAATAAGTCGAATAGCGCATACAAGGGGCAAGTGGAAAATTAACAAGGCCGTAATATTTTCTACTTTAAACACTATTTTAGTAATAAAATCTTATTAATAGTGGTGTAATGAAAAATTATATACTTATAGATTAACATTGCCTGTTTAATAATAATGTTGAAACTTTTAATTATTTGCATCGTTGTACTATTCTTGTTCTTGTACATTTTAAAGAATTTTTAGTTCCTTTTCTCACCTGACAGCCCGTTGATGTGGACAGCAGATTTCGATTATTACTTCACCATAAAATGTACATGCTGTATGTATATTATCAAATAGTTGATTTAATATACGCCCGGGCACCTCACTCTTTAGTGTTAAATTACAATGTAGCTTTGATGTAGGCCACTGACTGGATAATACTACCAGACTGATAAACGATATCTGGGAGAACTTTCTTCAACACTGTGAAAATAGCGCGCATTCAATTTTGTAATTCACATCTACGACATTGTAAATTCCCAAATCACTGTAATGTTCCACATAGACTTACCTGAATGCATACTTGTATGGTTAGTTCATTGCCTGTTATTGTAGTCATTTCCATCGTCATACCAAAGCGTTAATTTCATTCGTTTGTAGATATAAATAACTTTCCAGCCATTGGAATGATAACTAATCTATGGGATATGGACTTCTATGACTAACAAAATGTAATCGAGTTAAAATAATTATGACTTTCTTCTTGTTTATCTATAGGCAATGATTATTCTGTGGAATTACTTTATCCAACACAGATAGTAGAAGTTTTGTAATTATAAACAATCACATGCTAAATTAGAATAATATATTTTACTGAAACTTTGTTTGAATACCATCTTTACTAGCAATAAAAATTTGTATCGTATTTCATTCACGAATCAGAAAGAGAATTAACCGTAGCTATTTTCCTTTATTCCTTTGTTCGTAAATCTTAAGTTATACTAACGTTCATTAATTTTCTCTGTTACAGTATAGGCAAGCTGTCTCTGGAGGGACCCCAGTCCCGCACCACCATCACCACCCCCATCCTCCACCCTCGTCGGTCCAATCGACTCCTTCCAAATCGTTCATAATCGGCGCTGCCTCGCCTCACGGCCTCCAGCACTCTCCCTCCAACTCCTCGGTGGGCTCCCAACAACAGTTCAATCCGTTGCAACAGAAGCAGCGCTCGTTCCTGACGTTCGGCTTCGGCGCCGGCTCGACCGGCAGCGGAACCGGCGGCTCAGGCAACGCGTCGCGCCGCGAGAGCCACGTCAATGTCAACGTGACACCCACCGGCCACGACCTGTCTTCAGATACGCCCGAGATACGTAAATACAAGAAGAGATTCAACTCGGAGATTCTTTGTGCCGCTTTATGGGGTTAGTATGTCACAATACTATTTAGCTATATTTGAGCTTTACTGTACTGCAACGACTTCGCAACTGCGCCGCCTAGACAACGCAACTGAATCGCCGCAATTTTTACTCAACTGCGCCAGAAAAAGGGTTATGTTTTTTAAACACATATGGTTCCGTCAACGACTACTTATAAATAACTTGTGATACTTGTGTGATACGGCCCTTACATTCTACTATTACTATAAATCATTGTGCTATTATAAACATAAACTTGCGTTTATGTTTCGGATACAGATTCGAATAAACAGTTATACACCAGCTATAATACTCACTTTCATTATTTTCAGGAGTCAATTTGCTTATTGGTACAGAGAATGGTCTGATGCTGCTCGACCGCTCTGGTCAGGGTAAAGTTTACCAATTGATCTCACGACGCCGCTTCCAGCAGATGGAAGTGTTAGAGGGACAAAATATTCTCGTCACTGTTTCCGGGAAGAAAAACAGAGTTCGCGTGTACTACCTTAGCTGGTTGAAGTCGAAGATCTTACGCACCGACGGTCTTAGCGACGTAAGGGTTTTTAACATTTGTTCAAATACTGGGATAGTGAATAGCTTTACTAAATAATTACATTTTTAACCACCTGTTTTATCGATTTATAAAAATAGGTTAAAAAATAAGAGACCGATTTCCGATATCATTTTTGATTAATATTTTTTTGTTAATTAAGTTTTGAATTTCTGCAAAAGTATTCATGGCAGTATAATACCTTGGTCTGTAAAAATAAAAGAAACTGTCTAAGTCATTAGAAAAGGCAGCCAGGCAAAGGAATCCATCTCATTCACCCTAATTATGCATTTTAAAGTATTTTTCAAATAACTAAAAATAACGGATAGAAAAATCTTATAACTTATATGCTTTAAATTTAAAATGTATATTCTCCAAATGGTTTTCTAATTTTGGTACCTTTAATAAAATGAAATGTTGTCCATTATTATAGGAAATTACTCAGTAAGGGGGCCGTAAGGCGGTCTGAAAAAACTCTGACACCAGGGCGCAAGCCCACGATAAGAAGATAGGAAATTACTGATATAATTTTATTTTGTTTCTATAGCAAGTGGAAAGGAGGAACGGATGGATAAATGTAGGTGAACTGCAAGGAGCAGTTCATTTCCGCATCGTCAAATATGAGCGCATCAAGTTCCTCGTGATCGCTCTGAAGGATTCCATTGAGATTTACGCGTGGGCGCCTAAACCATATCACAAATTTATGGCCTTCAAAAGCTTTGGAGAACTACAACACAGGTTTGTCTCATTTCATTTATTATATTTCACTAGCGATCCGTTGGATGAGGGCAGCGTAGCGCAGGACCGGTCGTTGTGGCGATCCTTGGGGGGGCCTATGTCCAGCTGTGGACGTCCATCGGCTGAGATGATGATGATGATGATGACTAGCGACCCGAACCGGCTTCGCACGGGTACCGCAAATAATATTAACATTCTTCGTGAATTTGTCTTTCTATTAGTGAAAACCAAAAACCCTACAGTAGTTTCTGAGATTAGCCTTTACAGACAGACAAGACAACAGAAAAACGCGGCGAGAGTCTTTAGTTTATTTATATTATAATATTTACTTACTGATTAATTTCCGATTAAAAAATAAATACATTTGCAGTTATACTGTTTGTATTGTTCTCACTATTTATGTTAGGTATCTAAAGGAAAGTGGTAAATAAAATACTGTTCGGAATCACTCCACTATTATTGTTTTTTAATTTGATTTACGTAAGGTGATTTCGGGCGTTACGTACTTACGTGTAGAAAGAGCGTGGTGCCGATGCCGGGAACAACTGCCGGTCGTCATAAAAACTGCTGAAGCCGATGCCACCATACATTACCGCTGAGCTTATCATTGTGTCCCTACACAGTTTTAGAGTTTTAGTACGAAATATATTTATAACAGAATGAATTTGGGCCATAATTTACTGTTATATTAAAGGCATGTTTCCCCACTTCTGGCTAAAGGTGAACACAGACTTGGCGTACGCGCTGCAGTCTCTTTTTGTATGAACTGAAAGATGCGGCCGCAGAGTTCGCATTTAGCTTTTTGTGTTCGCTTTAAGTGCCTAATAGCTTATCTGACAGATCAGTTGACATATTTCGTATGAAAGATATGTCGAACGACATGACGATATGACGAAACAAGCCCTAAATAATCTATGCCTTAAGGGTCGGCACTACCTACGGCCCATTTGACATATCTGTCAAAAGAAAAAGACCGGTGGCCGACAACACTCAACCCTATCTTATAAGATTAATGAACAAATCAAATTGATAGCTTTTGGTAATAAATTTCTTGCAAAAAACTTGGTCGGCTGCAGCGCGCGGCGCAGCTTGGCTGACATGTTTACTGGTGTAAAGGAAAAAGTGAACCCTACCTGGTGACACAACATTTTACCTCGTTGAATTAAAGAACGTAACTAGTCTGTTGGTCTAGAGTCCAATTAGTAAGGACTAAAAAGTCTGGTTGGCCAACCCTATCCTGGCAGGTTCGTAGGTCCGACCGAATTTAGGGTACCTACTACTCGGAAGGATTCTACAAGGATTGCTATGGCAAAAAAAGCTTTCAACGACAAAAAACAACTCTTGAAAGCAAAGAATATAACAAGCAAAATCCGTAAACGCCTAATTAAAGTGTACATCTGGAGCATTGCATTGTACGGTAGCGAGACGTGGACATTGACCAAACGAGATCGAGACAGGCTGGAAGCTTTTGAGATGTGGTGTTGGAGGAGAATGGAGGGGATAAGTTGGACAGAACGAATAACAAATGAAGAGGTATTAAGAATGGTTAAAGAAAAGAGAAATATCTTAAAAACAATTGAAAACCGGAGAGGAAGAATGATCGGACACTTGATACGAAAAGACCATTTCTTTAAAACCATACTGGAAGGGAAGATAGAGGGGAAAAGAGGCAGAGGAAGACCCAGACAGAGTTATCTAGCCCAAATGAAGGAAAAGGTTGATGTCGTGTCGTACCAGGAACTCAAGACACTAGCGGAAAACAAACAAGAGTGGCGAATACTCCACCGACAAGAGCGTAGCTCTTAAATAAGATGATGATGACTACTCGGAAGGCAGATTTTACCACATAAAATTAATGTTGAATGTTTGGTTGTGCGTGGCAATAATCCTGCAGCATCTGGATTTGAGAGCCGTAGGTCGAAATTGACATTTACAGCAACAGTACAGTACCGTGATGGACCTATAATGTGAGTGATCAAAGATCACCCCTGGTGGTAGGATAGGTTGGGTTCCAACTAATTAGATCACAGCATTACTAAGGCTTAAAAAAACTTAAAATTATTATAACAGAACAAATTAAAACTTTTAACAGAATAATGAAATTATTATAAGTTTAATAATTATTGGTGTTAGCAAACTAAGGGTTTGTAATCTTTTATCATCATAATCATCGTCAGATATAATATTTTAGGCACGGAATAAAAGTTAATTTTGCAGTCACTGGAACGATTGCCTTCAAAAACATTTGCGCAAAAGGACATCAGTGTGACGACTTTTAGTAGATTTCTTGTTTATTGGTAGATTTAGGGCAACATTGTTTAGTAGATTTTAGTAGAAATTGGGTATTCGAAAATGTTAATGTATTTAAAAATGCAAGGATTCAGGCTAATAAAATCTAAGCTGGCAATACAAATGGCTGAGAAAACGATTGCAGGGTTTGCAAGTTTTCCGGAACTTCTAGTACATCATCATCATAATCATCAGCCTATACAAGGTGTTACAAAAATACAAATAAACATTTAAGGGGGTGGTTTAGACCATCAAACTCAACAACTTTCATTATGGGACCAATATCGAAATCGCGAAAAAAATAATGTATGTTCTATACTCTACAAATCGACTCAAGCTAAAAATGTATGGGATATCAGTTTTTTTTTTCGCAATTTCGATGTTGGTCCCATAGAGAAAGTTTTTCAGTTTGACGGTCTAAACAACCCCCTTAAGAGTTTTAAAAATTTATTCTTACTTATGTAACACCCTGTATACGTCCCACTGCAGAGCACAGGCCTACCTTCTAGGAGGGTGTTTGGGCGTAAGTCCACCACGCATGCCCAATGCGGATTGGTAGACTTCAATATACATCAGAATTTCTTCTTCTGCATATGCAGGTTTCCTCACGATGTTTTCGTTCACCATTTGAGAGCAGTCGGTAATACGTACATAAGTTAGAAAAACTCATTGGTACGTGGCATGTTGTCCGTGCGGATTCGAACGCGGACCTCTTGATTGAGAGTCCATACCTCTCCGCAACGCGCCACCGAACTCACTTCTAGTACAGCAAATATTAATCATATCGCCTAATGTTGTTTTTTTTACAAAAGAGGGCTTCTGAACAGAGTTGGAATTTTGTTCTTTAGGTTCTTTTGGTAGTTTTTGGTTCTTTTGGTAGGTTTTGGTATTTTTTGGTAGAGTTTAGTAATTATTTTTTGTTGTTTCTGGTTTTTTGGTAGTTTTTGGTTAGTTTGGCCGTGGTGGCCCAGTGGCGAGTAACCTTGCCTGCCGTGCAGGAGGCGATGGTTCGATCCCCGTCCAAGCCGACTCGTACCAATGAGTTTTTCGGAATTTATGTACGATTTGTTACACCACTGGCTTTTCGGTGAAGGAAAACATCGTGAGGAAACCTGCATGCTTCCATTTCGAGGCGTGTATTGTACCCACTGTCCATTATAAGTGGCGACGGGCTCACGGGGTGGGTTTGTTGACTTGACATAAATAAAATATTTGTATTTCAAAAGAGGTACATTCGAATCGTAAGCGGAATTCTGTCAGTAAGGGTGTCATGCCGATCCTTGTTTACCGACTTTAAATTACTCACTGTGACAGCTTCGTATATCCTCGATCTGTTCATCATCGCTCGAAAGAAATTTCAGAAGAAGGTTGAAGAATTATTAATCGAACAGTGTCCCTATTAGAGGGTTGCAAAAAGGATATTTCGGAACTTTCCGTTCAAGTCATCTCTTTTATAGTGTTATCTGGTATCAACGGCTTCAGTATGACCTCTTGATTACAAATATAAAAGATGACAAGCGCTCAGACTGTAGGGGTAGAAACTGTGACGTCATAAAAATTGCCATAAAAAAAAAAAAAAAATTTTGTTTATTCATGCCATTCATTTATCAAATGAAAGGGCTCTATGAGTACATTACAAATATATAGCAAAGTATAACATTTTCACTATTAGGTTCAACAAATTAATCGAAAAAGTAAAAAAATCCACAATTCTGAGTTGACTTTGAACTGCTATAGATTACAAACCTACAATTTAAGGTAAATAAATGAAATGAATGAATGAAACCACCAAAAAGTACGAAAAATTACCAAAATAACAATAATCTACCAAAAAGTACGAAAATCTACCAAAATAACTTTTTTGTTACTTTTGTACGAAAATTTACCAAAAACTACCATAAATTACCAAAATAACCAAAAACTACCAAACAGTGCCCGGAAAGTAACTTTTAAGAAATTCCTTTGTATTTTCTTGTGTCGCGCAATGTCTTTTCGCGCAAAATTCTGTCGTGCAAATGACTTTTCACGTTACCTACTACGGTACAGAATTCACTCTTATTCCATTCTTATCTGACGATGATGATGATGATTTCAGATTATCAATCCTTAGTTTGCTAGTAACAATAGTAATAAACTTACAGTTATTCTATTATAATAAAGGGGACAAAAATTAACGAGTAATAGTCGACCAATTTATAAAATGCACTTCTAAGACCACATATCGTGACGGGCAACTACGGAACCCTACACTGCATGTGGCCCGACACCCACTTGCCCGGTTTTTTATAAGTTACTTTGCCTACTTTAGCTACCAATGGATTTGTTCATTAATCTTCTAAGACAGTGTTGGGTGTTACCGGTCACCGGTCTATTCGCAATGATTTCGAACGATTGACGGCCCATAGTAATTTGTATGAAGAAAACGTCCACAAAAATATGTGATTTTTGGTAACAAATTGCAAAAAAACTAGAAGTCGTATCGAAAAACTGATTTGTTTAAAGTGTTCTTTGATGTTTTGCCATTGATTATAAATATATTTTGTTGTTTTATTTTGTTTCACTAAATCACAGGACTCGGAACGCGGCAGTGCTATTCTAGAGTTTTTCATGAAATTCTCGATTACTTTCTGATGTAACTACACAATTTTACTGAATTTTTTTTTGTTCATATTGTACTTCATCTTTTAGAGAAGCGATGGTATTAATTTTGTTTCTAAATATAGCTATTTACTATCCTCAAAAGTCGGAACGCCGAACCCTGTTTGGCCCGATTAGGGTAGTGCCGACCCTTAAAGCGACACTGTGTTTAAAAATATTTGTAATTTCTTTTTTCAGGCCTCTATTAGTTGATCTTACTATTGAAGAAGGTATAAGACTGAAAGTGATCTACGGCTCGGCTGACGGCTTCCACGCTGTTGATCTGGATAATGCTACCGTCTACGACATTTATATTCCAAAGCATGTGAGTTGATCTAAATTTGCATTATTTTAACTAACTTGGCCCACTGGCAAGAGTATACAAGGTGTTACAAAAATACAAATAAACCTTTAAGGGGGTGGTGTAGACCATCAAACTGAACAACTTTCACTATGGGACCAATATCGAAATCGCGAAAAAAAAATTGATGTTCCATACTCTACAAATCGACTAGAGCTAAAATATGTATGGGATATCAATTTTTTTTTTCGCGATTTCGATGTTGGTCCCATAGAAAAAGTTGTTCAGTTTGACGGTCTAAACAACCCCCTTAAGAGTTTTAAAAATTTATTCTTACTTATGAAACATCCTGTATACAGTATGTACGTACACTGTGTTGTGTCTCTCTGCCACCCACCAATTTTATATCACCCCCTAGGAAGCGTATAGGTCATGGTCTTTCTCACTTGCACTCGCACTCACTTTATCACACATGCTTACCTCTTGACAGTTTTTCCCATTTGTATGAAGTGATGGCCAAGTGTATGAGGTGTGCCCGGGCACTCCAAACAACAATCTCACTATGCTTCAATAGTAGCCACAGAAACAAGATGGCGTCGGCACACTCGCCGACACACTAGCATGTGCGTGCCCGCTGTATGTCTTTCTTTCTCGGCCCCCTTAAAATTACCTCTGAAGTATGGGGTGAGGTAAGGTATCTGAAGTTAATTGGGGGCAGGGAGTGGCCATTCTGGATGTAGTACCTACTAAAAACTATACTGTGCGCCAACGCCCGTGGCACGCGCAGGCATAAAACAATTAAGCGCTAGGGCTTTCTGAAAAACAAATGTTGTATTCAAATAATCGACAATAACACGATGCATCACTACGGTCTCCCGTAAGGCTCCTAAGTGCGAGCGAGCGCGCAACATCGGCAATACTGCTCGCACGTCGCGTGCCAGGAGCGTTGGCGTATGGTATAGTACCTATCTATTCTGTGCCGTCAAGTAAATCGTTCCCGGGCGCCCGCCAGACGTGTGGACAAAGTACAAAAATACCTATAAAATCTAGCATTCCGTCTCATTTTATCTTATAGAGGTGGAAAGAAACAGCTGTAATTTGAATACACCTTTGCGGCAATCACGTGTATCAAATTATCATTTTCTCTTTGATTTAAAAAATGCATTCGCACTAGATTTCTTTTCAATAGCTGGCTAAAAAACAAATGTAATCAAAAATGTGTTTGTTCCAGACACAGGGGGCCATTATTCCGCACTGCATTGTACCGCTCCCGAACTCGAACGGTGTACAGTTGCTGCTGTGCTACGACAACGAAGGCGTGTATGTTAACACTTATGGTCGTGTTAGCAAAAATATTGTTCTCCAAGTGAGTACCGTTTTTTAATTATGTGCAGGTTTTACTAGTTAGTAAAAAATTAACGCGGCAAAAAATATTACATTTTAATTGAAACTACTTACACTTTCGATGCAAGCTCGACACAGTGATACTCGCGCAGTGCTATAATTGATGGTCCTCGTAGGTCATGCGCATAGTCGGAACGTAGAAACGACCAAAGTAGCTCACCTCATGGGTCACCAGCACAGGCGAAATGGAATAGGACTGGCTTGTTAAGTGGGTTCTTGCGCTCTGCGACCCATTTGTTGCCGATTCATAACGGGGGAAACCAAAGTGGGTCTTGGCCTCCAAAACGCCACTTTCCCCGATCCTGCGTGTCCTCGACCGTTTACGTAGGTCAACCTCTACGTCATTCCGACGATACCTGTGGCGACCCACGAGACATCTGCCCAGATAATTATGTCGATCTTCACCCACCCAACATACTTAGTTATGTTTTTTTAATCCTATCCGTTATTTCTTTTCAGTGGGGTGAAATGCCAACATCAGTCGCCTACATTGGAACGGGACAAATTATGGGCTGGGGCAATAAAGCGATTGAAATACGCTCGGTGGAGAGTGGACACCTTGACGGCGTGTTTATGCACAAGAAAGCACAACGACTCAAATTTCTATGTGAACGCAATGATAAGGTCTTCTTTTCCTCTGCCAAAGGTGGTTCCTCTTGTCAGATATATTTCATGACACTCAACAAACCTGGTATGGCCAACTGGTAGTGGCAGAGTGTGGCCGGCGTCGAGCGCGCCCATGATCTGTGATGTAAGCAACAAGCATGACTACCCACGTACGGCTCTTATACGTAAGCAAGCAAAAAATGGCTGACCACTTGTGCAAACCGCGCTGTCGATGACACACCACGGATTACATGTAAATGGTGCATTTTGAAGTGATCAGCCACTTTTCGACATATTGTACATGCCGCTAGATAAGTCAACATAACAAACCACTTGTGCTTTGGCCATTTGGAATTCAAAGACTTGTGATAGTGACAGATTACTATGTGCTCAAAAGACAATCCACAAAATATTATACATTCGAGTATTCTCCAAGTACCCTCAGTGAGTCAGCCATGCAGCTGGCCTATAAGCCCCTTTAGCTTACCAGCGCTTTCAGAATTGAATATTTTTCTAAATTATATCAGTGAACCATTTTTGGCTTTTCATTTTATTAGTATGATCAATTACTTAACTTTTATCCTAGATAACTACCCTAAATACGAAGCTAGGATTCAAATTATACTTGCTTCCTGGAGTTAATGGGAACAATGAAACAACGAAATTAAAGTAACTTCTGGACAGAAGCCTTGATTTTTATTGTACTTAAAAATTCAAATTAAGTCTATTTAATAGCATGATCGTCCAAAGCAGGACGCTGTAGGGGCTCTGGGCGTGCATGGATATACTCACAGACCTTCATCTTTTATAACATTGTGGCATTTTGTACTGACGATTGTAATTTCAATACAAGCTACCTAAGGAACTTTAATATTAAGCAATAACCTTTAGGATAAATGTTTTGATATTGACGATTATTATTAATTAAGAATACTGCTTAGTTTTATTATGTTGCAGTTGTTTATTTCTAAATGAAAATTAATTCAAATCAAACTATTACCTAATTCATATATGCCATATTATATTGTTTGTAATGCTAAGCTAGATGGGTGATGATTATGGATACAATATTAGGTTATGTTTACAAAGAACATTGCCATTCGTGACCGAGATATGAAAAATTATTGACAATTTACAAATGAAACACAATTAGGTATTGTAAATTATTATTCATCATTTAGGTTATTTCACATTACAAATTGGCATTTAGTCAAGTCACTTTGTATCATATTATCACACCAAACAATTTTATTAATGGATAAATCCTAAAATTTGGTACTATTTATTATTTATTTGTTATGTACTATATTTTTACATGTATAAAGGTGTAACTGTGCATATTGAAAATTATATACATATTTGATGACTTTTTATTTGAAAAATACATTAGCCCAATAAAATACAAAATATAGCTTTGGAATTTTTATTTTTCATGTAACCCTCTTACTTAGGTACTTAAGAATATCAGTCGACTTTTGATCAGTAGGTACATGTTATAAGTGTAACATAATTTGATGCGATTACACTTATATACGAAATTATACACGTCTACTAGGAAAAATGGCGCGTACTAGTGTGTCGCCGCCGGTATCGGGAAAAGCATTGCAACAAGCGGAACGTTCCGCAGGTTTGTCCCTTCCCTACACTAAACCTTGTTTTTAGAGTTCATGTGCTGATTGAGTTTTTGGCTCACAAAAATCTTTTCTACAGGTTTGCATGCTAAAGGTGTTTAAGGGGATCTTCTTATCGTGTGGGCAGAAAAATCATAAAACTGAACAACTTGTACTATGGAAAAAAAAACAGCTGTCCCATACATTTGAGTCGAATAGGTACTGCGATTTTGTATGGGACAATATTTTTTTTCGCGATTGCGAAGTTGGCTACATAGTGAAAGTTGTTCAGTTTGATAAGTAGAATACATGCTGAAGTTATCCAGTGATATATAATTTTACCTGTATAAGAGGTAAACATTGGCTCATAACTGCTCATAACTTATTTATTTCAAAGCGTACAATCCAGTGAATCTTTAAACTTATTAAGGGCCTGTTTCACCTGTTGTGTAAGTTCTTGTTAGCATATCCGACAGATATTTTGACGTAATTTCATACAAAATATCTGTCAGATAAGCTAACAAGAACTTACTCAGAAGTGGTGAAACAGGCCCTTAATATACTTTACTACAACAGAGTGTGTGCTGGGTTAGCATCACCAAGACATCATTTACCTATCCATTGAAGGTGAAACTGCTTTCATTCATACAAAATATATAGGGTCCAACTTAATATGCTGACACTTTTTTAAGAGAATGATCAGACCGTCAAACTGAACAACTTTCTCTATGGGACCAACATCGAAATCGCAAAAAAAAAATCAGCTCTTCCATACAAAACTGCAACCAAACTCGAGCCAAATGTATGGGACAGATGATATTTTTTTCGCTATTTTGATGTTGGTCCCATAGAGAAAGTTGTTCAGTTTGATGGTCTGAACATCTCCTTAAAAAAGTGTCAGCATATTAAGAAGGACCCTGTATAGACAAAACCAGAAAAGGGGCAATTGACGAAAAGACCTACCTAGGATGTTGGTGGTGTGGCATGTGGACGAATGTATCAGTTTTTCTTATGCACCGGTACACAAATTGCTGTATAAACAAAATAATAAAATAGTGCCTCTACACTGCCTAGGGTGCTATTTTTTGATTTACCACATTTTATTTTGATTCTTAAATGATGTGAACAATAGTTTTACAACAACGGTTATCGTGGGAATAACCAAGCATGTATCCAGACTTTTGTTTCGTGGGATATTCATAGAAAAACAATGAAAAAGTATGTGTGTATGGGGGATAAATCCCCCCCATCCCCCCCCCCCCCCCCCCCCCCTGGACACGTGCCTGGGCATAACACATTGAAAATTTAGTTAATTGTGTGGCAATGTAGCCAAAATCATGATCCTCGCACATTGCTAAAACTGACGCCCCTCGTAGGTCGTAATGTAAATTGACCAAAGCGGCTCACCTCGTGGGTCGGCCCGCACAGGCGTAAGTTTTGGGTGACTCACACTGTAGGTCATGAGCACAGGCGAAGCTTGACCCCCCTCGAGGTTGTGCGCACAGTCGTAACCGTAAAACTATAAACTGGCTCGTCTCGTGGGACACTCGCGCAGGCGTAAGGTTGTCGGTGACTCGCGCGGTCATAAGCACAGCCGAAATGCAATATAACTGACTCGTTACGTGAGTTCTTAAGCACTGCAGCCCATTTGTCGCAGATCTACCCCTTAGGTCGTCAGCAGCGAAAGTGTTAATTTACTGAAACTAAAATCAAAAGATACCAGCCTTTGTCAGACCTTCCGATTCTTTTTGTGACATCGGCACCAACATCAGCCCAGGCACCGGGGGTTGCATTTCTATGTCTCTCAAATTATTCACTTTGACTTTCAGATCGCACCGGAGTTTATTTATATCAATATTTAACTGATTCTGATCTGTTTCTAATAGAGTTCTTGTGGTCTCTTGATCATGCTCAACTAGAACGGAGCCCACTGTCACCCAACATTTCTTTTGACCTGACCGCGTCAGTTCTCTCAACGCTTCCCTGTTTTGATTCCTCCTTTTATCTAGCATTACAATTTCGTGCCGGTCCGATAGTATTTCTGCTCCTAATTTTTCCACTTCTACTAAATATTTCATAACTTTTTCCTTGTCTTCCATGATAACAGTGCTGCATATAAACTGTGATACTAACTAGAGTTTTCTTGAATGTGACTTCAAAGCTTAAGGTTAAGATTATGATTATAAGCTTAGTTTATTTAGCTTGGGATTTTCAAAGCTGTACAAAACTTCGGTAGACTTTTATTTAAACTGTAGGCATTGTTGACTGTGCGCCCGCACAGAGTTGGATATCAATGTGCTAGTGCTAGAATTTGGCTCGCATGCGACTCGTGTATCGGTGTACGCTTTCACGTTGCAGATATTCTTTGCATTGTAGCCATCAAAAATCGTATAAACTTGAATTCATAAAATTATAACCTAAAAAAATATGCAGTGTCCATAGGCCAAGCAGTGTTGCCGCCATGCCCGTGCCACTCTCTTATTTTTGGTCGATCTAAAACTAAAGTATGGAAAGTAACTACATCTGCAGTACAGGGAAGGAAAAGAATGTTGTAGTTTCCACTATTTATTAACAAGATGTCAGTGCAAATCGTTTATCTATGGTAAGTGCTACATAGCCGACTTTTAAGATGGTCGTTTATCTATGATCAGTACTACATAGCCGACTTAAATGTAGAATCTTCTTGGCCCATAAACTTTTCGCTCAATTTATCTTTCACATTTGATAACTTTCAAAACGATGTCAAATTATCGTGAGCGTCAGGATGTCTGGACCACATCGACAATTCGATTGTTAAGTTATGCACGATTTTAGTACAATTACCTACCTACCTATCATCAAATATTTAATAGGTAGGTAGGTACCTCGCTACAAACGGAGAAAAAAAGGAAAAAAGTGGTTCAGGCATTCTACGGTCTGAAGTGCGATTTTTGAGCATCATACGAGCACATCGGCAGTAGAAAATGTCAAAATTACTATGGAGATTATGTATCTTTCTACTGCCGAATCGGTCGTATGCTGTACAAAAATCGCACTACAGGTTGTCTTGATTATTTTTTGTTTATTTATTTTATTTGTTTTTATAGCCAACTAGTAGTTTTTAATTATTTTCTACATCATCACGCATATTTTGTGCTGGACACAACGCAACCCTCGTCGCGTTCCTGCACAAAATATGCGTGAAAAATGTCAGAAATAATTATAACTAAGTAATAATTCTGGGCTTTAAAAACAAAAAAGTGGTACAAAATCCAAACGAGTAATTTTAAATGACCTTTGAAGTCATTTTTTTAAAACTTTAAACATAAATATCTCCGAAACGTTATACCGTAGGATTTTTTTTTTTGCATAAAAATGTAATATTATAATAGCCCTAAATACCCATTACATTTAATAACAGGCCGCTTAAAAAAAATACGCCACCCACCATACAAAAATTACCCATAGGCATAAGCATAAGCATGCTTATGGCCATAGGCCTTTGTTAAAATATTAAAAATTTAACCAAAAATTATTTTTATAAATAGGTAGATACGAAACCGTGCATAGCTTTAAAATCTGATAACCGGTGTGGTCCAGACATCCTGATGCACACCAAATTATTTTTCAAATCGCTCAGACTTACTTATAAATTTTATGATTTCAATGTTTTAATTACCTATTTATTTAATGTTCATTGTTAAAATTATTGTTAATTATCTTGCATGCCTTTAAATTGCAATGCCCTAATAAACAGGGCTCATGGACTCGTACCTAATCATATTAAAAGATCTTTAATAGGTACTTTACATGAAAGCAAAAGCAATAAATGAATTTAATTATAGGTATATTGCAAAAAAACGGTTTGGTTTGTTTCCTTTCAAAGATGCCCAACATATAATACTTAAAATGCTACTTGGATGTGTTATTGATGGTAAGCAATGTGTTATTAATTTTGTTGTTTCTTTTCATAGTTAATTTATACTTAAGTCCTACCTACTTAAATAACTAGGTATGAAAAAAGAAATCCGTTGCGTGGTTAAGAACAAGTAAGCGGAGAAACAGACAGACAGACGCGGATAGCTACTTTGTTTTACACTAGGTACATATAAGAAATAGTGATAGAGAAGAAGATAGAGATTAGAGATGAATATTTCAGGTACCTACCGACCTACCTACCGAGCTACGTTTTATCAAATTTACATTAAATGCCATTTTCAGGTCCTCTACATCATTTTCCTAAGCCGCAATGGCCTCGCATGGGAAGATTCAATTTATATACGCAAGCACGGGGTGATTACTATGAAGATTACGGGACTAGAAAGCAGTGCCGGACTGGGACCTGAAATCGGCCCGGGCATTTTAGAGACAGTCGGCCCTCCCAACGGTACAGTAGTTTTGTATGGGACAGCTGTTTTTTTCGCGATTTCGATGTTGGCTCCATAAGTTGTTTAGTTTCATGGTCTGAAGCACCCATGTGATGACAGCAGTACTATCTAAGACGAATTGCGAGCGAAGCGAGCTCGAGATTTCGCTGCAATATAATGTGATGACAGCAATACGATCTAAGACCAAGAGCGAGCGAAGCGAGCTCGAGATTACACTGCAATATAATGTGATGACAGCAATACGATCTAAGACCAAGAGCGAGCGAAGCGAGCTCGAGATTTCACTGCAATATAATGTGATGACAGCAATACGATCTAAGACCAAGAGCGAGCGAAGCGAGCTCGAGATTACACTGCAATATAATGTGATGACAGCAGTACTATCTAAGACGAATTGCGAGCGAAGCGAGCTCGACATTTCACTGCAATATAATGTGATAACAGCAATACGATCTAAGACCAAGAGCGAGCGAAGCGAGCTCGAGATTTCACTGCAATATAATGTGATGACAGCAATACGATCTAAGACCAAGAGCGAGCGAAGCGAGCTCGAGATTTCACTGCAATATAATGTGATGACAGCAATACGATCTAAGACCAAGAGCGAGCGAAGCGAGCTCGAGATTTCACTGCAATATAATGTGATGACAGCAATACGATATAAGACCAAGAGCGAGAACGAGATTTTTTGCAATATTGTGAATTTGTTGTAATACTTTTATTTCAAACATTTGATTTTGGCGCCCCCTTTACCTGCCGCTCTTGGGCGTGGACCGGTATCCAAAGGCGATGGGCCGGCCGTCCAGAGCGGCGACTGGCCCACCAGCGCCGCGGCCCACCGGGCATTTGCCCGGTACGCCCTAGGGCCAGTCCGGGCCTGCTAGAAAGACCAAAAATGTTGCTGACCATGCACTGGTTTTTATGGTTAAGGGCCTAAAAGGCAAATTCAAGCAACCTGTGTGCTTTACTTTCTGCAAGAGTGCCACAAAAAAACCGGATCTAACAAATCTGATTAAAACTGTAGTTTAATATCCATTAAAAAAAGGGACTGGATGGAGTGCATCGTATGTAAATTATCATAGCATAGCATTCATAGCATAACATATGCTCACGACTATATTCCCCGAGGTGGTAGTCAGAGATATTCTGAAACCTTAGAACATCCACGTTTCACCAGTACCGAAACTCTGCCCAGTGGGTCGGGGGGTGGGCCCGTCGCCACTTATAATGGACAGTGCAGTGGGTACAATACATGCCTCGAAATTGAAGCATGCAGGTTTCCTCACGATTTTTTCCTTCACCAAAAAGCCAATGGTGTTATAAATAGTAGGTACATAAATTCCGAAAAACTCATTGGTACGAGTCAGCCTGGACGGTGATCGAACCATCGCCTCCTGCACGGCAGGCAAGGTCTCACGCCAACTTGCCACTGGACCACCACGGCTTCTGTAAATTCTGTAAATTATCCTTGGTTTAAAACTGGTTGAATAAATAATAAATAAATAAATAACGCTCACAAACGAGCACAAAATACATTGTAATGATCCGAAGTAAGCCTTAGGATTACTATAGTAGTACTAATAAAATCGTTCAGGTGTAAAATATGTTAGGTATCTTTTTAGTAATAAATTGATCGGAATGTCGGGGCATTTTTTGAGCATACAAGTATGGATACGCCTTGAATTTCCCGGAAATATCCGGATTTAATAAATATGGATAAAAATTTCACGGGATTTTATGGGATTACCTATTTAGATGTCGAGACGTTTTTTTAAATCACCCTTTGAAACACGCCGCCTGGTACTTTTGACATGTACCGCGCTTAGGTAAATATGTTGACCGTTATTAAACAATGATATTAATTAACTAGATTAGGTAGTTAGGGCACCAAAGCGTTGCCACTTCGAAGATGTCTGCAGGCTTCTTTGACTTCAGTTCAGTCGTTTATCTATGGTGAGTGGACATATCCGTGACGTTTAAATTAAGCTACCAAAATGGGGAAATGCGCCGTAAAAATTTGTAAATCACTGTTGGAAAATAATAATAAAGGAAGTGGTGTTACTTTTCACAAGTAAGTTTACTATAATATTTTTTACTATAATATTTAACCGACAGATTTTATTGAGATTTTGTCCTGGGTGATTTAATAACAGTGAGCTTATACGATACTAGAGGGATAGCTTCTTACAAACAATACTCAAAAATGCGTAACCACTTCAGAGTTTCAAAGACGTAGCTTGGAAATCGATACATACGCCAAAGTAAACTATGTTTGTCTCGTTTCTTCTGCCGTCTAAAAAATTACGACGAAATGAGAAAGACGTTATTATTTTAAAAACGTAAATACGGCCACAGTTGCCAGTGGTTAGAAATAATTTCCCCAGAATTAATTACTGAATTTAATGAATTAATTACCTGAATTCTAAACTTGAATATATAGGCTCTGTGTGCTTTGAACAGATTTAAGTATAATTAAACTTTAAGTAATATTATCATATTATACAGGGTTGATGTTTAATTAACCCAGATCGGATAACGTCACCATATTGTATTCTCTTCACTTTCACTATGCAAATAAAGATGTTTATTATTTAGGTATTTATTTATTTTATTTATGGTGTCAACTTCGAAATCACGAAAAAAGAAATCAGCTGTCCCATACATATGAGTCGAGTCGGTCGGTACTGCAGTTTTGTATGAAACAGCTGATTTTGTTTTCACGATTTCGATGTTGGCTCCATAGTGAAAGTTGTTCAGTTTGATTAGGGGAATGAATGGTGAAGTTATTCCGACTGATTAAAACTTAACCCTGTATGAAATAACGAAGAGGGTACCGAAACTCCCAACAGTGTGGGAAAATCAAAATCGTATTTACTTGAAACACTGATGGGAAAAACAATGCGTGAAAAATTTATTTAGTTTTTTAATGTTATTTTGAATAATCTTAACAAAATATTATAGTAAACTTACTTGTGAAAAGTAACACCACTTCCTTTATTATTATTTTCCGACTGTGATTTACAAATTTTTACGGCGCATTTCCCCATTTTGGTAGCTTAATTTAAACGTCACGGATATGTCCGCTCACCATAGATAAACGACTGAACTGAAGTCAAAGAAGCCTGCAGACATCTTCGAAGTGGCAACGCTTTGGTGCCCTAACTACTAATCTAGTTACTTAATATCATTGTTAAATAACGGTCAACATATTTACCTAAGCGCGGTACATGTCAAAAGTACCAGGCGGCGGCGTGTTTCAAAGGCGCGGCCTCTAGTATGCGCTGCTAATACTCTTGATTTAAAAAAAACTTCTCTTGACATCTAAATAGGTAATCCCAGTAAATCCCGTGAAATTTTTATCATTATTTATTAAATCCGGATATTTCCGGGAAATTCAAGGCGTATCCATACTTGTATGCTCAAAAAACTGGTAATAATTGTAAACAACTAGCTTATCTGGTAGTTACCTTAGGCATCTAAGTGCTAATGCTATAAGTATCTAATATCTAAACTATTATAAAACTGTAACATATATAATATGTCTGTACATTGAAGATATTTACAAGAAAAAGATTACGATATAATTTTTAAGTGTCCCTGACTCCAACTCCACCTTTTTAGAATTTTCGTGTGTTTATTTGTTTGTTTGTTCGACCATCACGCAAGAATTACTGAACTGATTTTGATGAGACTTTTTATGTTTGATATCTTATATGATTTGACTTAATACATTGTAATGATCCGAAACTAGCACTAAAGGCTTTATTATGGAAACCATACAACAACGGCACGAACATATAACATCCATGACCGAACCGGGATTCGAACCCAGGACCCTGGTTTGGCAGTCCGGCGTGGTAACCATTACACCAACCGGGTCGTCTTAAAACCTGGAAGGTACGTAATTAGTGCGGACGAAGTCGCGGGTAAACTCAGTTATATTTATTTTACTATAAAAATCATGGCCTCACGTGGCCCCACTCCCCGTCACCCTAGACAGAGTTTTGGTGAAACGGGGATGTTCTGAGGTTTCAGAATATCTCTGACTACCTCCTCGGGGAATATTGTAAGCCTAGTGCTTACCCTAGAATTTTATGTTGGTAACCCAACATCCTGTGGGCACCAGACAATTCTGGGGTGTGCACAGCCTCCCACCCCATATATATGCCAATGTACTCAACAACGTCTTTCAAAAAATCATGTAGCTATTTCTTGAAATTGTGTCGAAGACGAAGACGTGTATGTTTACTTTTTTTAATATTTTCTGGCAATTTATTTCTTATTTAAGCTTTTGATAAAATTGAGTGTCCATTTTGTCATGTGTAGGTAATACCATAGGTAATACTATAACGTATATAATACCATACTTACCAAAGGTACCTAAGTAGTAATTTTTATTAAATATACCTAATTAACATGACTGTAACTGATATTATAACAGGTAGGTACAATTATACCTTTATAAACATATTTTAAACAATAATTTGTAGTACTTAGTTCATATAAGAAGTGTTAGATGCTACGCAGACAACGTATATGTAATAATAATAACTACAGATACTATAGATAAAGTAGGTAGGTATTTTATTTAATGAATCCATTAATTATGTTAATAAAATATACTACTTATTTCAAAAATTTGTTTTATACAATTACTTTTTCGTCTGCAATTGTATTGTTTTTTTCAAAGAAATTGTTGAAATAAATCTATTTATGTAACACTAAAATATTATGATATGCTTTGCAAAGAATGATATCGTTTTATTTTAGTTAACTACAGTACTTAATAGATTTATTTTCATGCTCCCTTTGAAAAAAGCAAATTATTTTAATAAATACAGTAGTATAGTAGCTTTGAATTAAATAGCACGCCATCTAGCGAGCGCTCAAAAAGTACATAGTAAAACGCCATCTTCTGAGTAGGGGCTGTCGTAAAAATTTAGTCTTGTTAAATTCGAAACAAGAGTGGCTTATCTATTCCTGTATAATAGTAGCTTATCTATGGTTGCCGCCAGGCCGTTCGGTTTTGTTCCACTATCGTCCCTGAAAAGTTCCGAAAAGTTCCGATTGAGCAAATACATATTACATAAAAAATATTAATGTGTGAGCACTAAATTATTTACCTTTTAACGTTATCACGGTGTTATAATGCATCATTTCAAATCATAATCGCATTTTTTATGTATTTACAAAATAATCTGAAAAATTTAAATCCAATTAAAGGGCAACACAGATCATATAAAGCTCAGAGCACACCGGACGCGCGACGTGTGCACGTTTTGCACACAAAAAAATTTCAAGCCAATGCTCAGCCGTTGAGGAGATCCCTCGTACGTAAACATTCCTGGCTTCAGCACCAGATCTTGGTTAAAATCTTTGTTATGTCCGTTCGCCACGAAGTCGCACGCCATACTGAATGCATACTGATCAAAGAAAACTATTTACCGCGCTCGCGTGCGTGTGAACAGGTACACGGGCGCAAGCACATTTTTTCTTTGAAATGTGTCGAAAAACCGACACTCCTTCGGATCGAGACATTCACCAAGCAAAACACCAAGCCAAGCACCGAGCGCACTGTTCACACGCTTGCGCTCGTGCATGCGCCCGTGAATGTCGCTTTGAACGCGTGTATGTGAACACTAGACATTCACCGAGCCAAGCACCGAGCGCACTGTTCACATGTCGGTGCATGTGCACGTGCTCGGTGAATGTCGCTTTGAACGCCTGCATGTGAACCCGGCATAAGAAGTCCATTTGGACAGCTCTCAACATCAACATTTTCAACGTTACTGCAATATCTTAAAGTTCATTTTTCCTTACTACTTTTTTTTTTCTGTGGATTTGACAGCTGTCCAAACGTGTTGTTTTTTATTTTGCAAGCTAATGGTTTCAGACCATACTGCCTCGTTTGGTGCGCTGATCACAGTGCGCTGACTTTAATAGATAATCAAAAAGTTCCGAAAAGTTCCGACTAGGCCGAGGTTCCGCCAAAGTTCCGCCATAGACTCCAAAGTTCCGAAATCGGAACAAAAGTTCCGCATCGGCAACGCTGAGGCCAAGTATTTCGCTTACGCTGATAGACGGAACATCAGTGTAACCGCGTATGAGACAGCGATAGTCATAAAATCCTATAGGTACAATCTGTATGAAAATAGATCAGTGTTGCCGTTCTATAAATTTGAAAAGCGCTAAATTATCTGAAAATTCCGCCAGATATGAAATAAATGTAGTAAAAAAAAACCGCTAGAAAGCGCTTAACTTTTTTACATGTGTAACACGACCAGTTTTATTTCTTTGTACTAATTTTTACATAAAAGCATTATGTTACGCTAAAGGTAATCATTACATAAAAGGTAGAATGGAAATAAAGTATTTAATAATCACTTTGAAACAATAAAAAATCAACAAAAACAATGATTTCTAAATTATTTCTGTAACAAGATACTTCATTAAGTAATTAATGCTTAAAAAATAATTAACAATTAATTTATATGTAAATCAAATATTGCGTCCTCTGCGTCTTCAGTATCTTCAGCTGCAATGATACTCGTACTGTAGCTAGAAGTTTCAGCCACTCCTTTCTCTGTAGTTGCTTTTGGTTTACATTTGCCGTCTTGATTAACAACGTCACCAAATTAACGTCACTAAAATTACTTAATTTGTATAGAAACTCAATTGAAATGTATTACAAAACTTAAATGGAAAAAACCGCTAGAAACCGCTAAATATTTAATTCCCGCTAAAGCCTTTTGTTTTCGCGCGAGATGATTACAAAATCCACCAGTTCTAGCGGGAAACGCGCTAAAACGGCAACACTGAAATAGATGTCTGACTCCGGAGTCAGACAGCCGTCGTAGAACAAAAAAGTGGCTACGTCGATAAGGACAGCACTAAGTAGCGATCTCCTTTTTTAACTAGAGCGAATTTGCTATGTGCATCTCTTACTGAGTGATATGACAAGACATGTGCTTCGTTCTAGTTCCTTCTCTTTCTACGGCAGTGTCAGACTATTGTTGTTGTTCTTTTTTTTTTTTTTTTTTTTTCAATTTATTTACTAGCCTGGTTACTAGACCTTTTGGCTAAATCTTATTTTATTTTTATATTTCTTCTGTTTTCACATTAAAACGTTGGTATTCGACGTTTTGATGGTTCTTTGGAGTTTTTGGAGACAATCGAAAGACGCAGGAAAAGCAGAGAAGTCCACAGGAAAGAGGTGAACCGACCGCTTTGCCGCGCTAAAATCACGGAACACTTTTCCTGTTTCCGACCCATGCACCATCATATTTCACTGAACTATATATTGTTCACTTGCACGACACTTTGTTACGCAAAACAACACCAATTTTACGAATCAAAACTCACTATAAACAATAAACAATTCGATGAAATATGAGGACTCCAAACGTCAGCTACCAAAGCCCGCCAAAAACCCCCTTGTTGTTGTTCCATTTTTCCTACCAGTTCAATTTTTTCCTTACGGAAAGATAAAGGGTACATGCTCATGCAGCCACGTTTGTTTTGTTATTTGTTTATTACATAAAATCTTTAACCGTCAAGCACTCTTGCTACAAAAACTAGACATTGGCAAAATCATCACATACCTACCCAATGACTTCTAATATACTTATATTACTCTTTGCCAATGACCCAAGATGGCAACCATAGATAAGTTACTACATTTTTTTTAAATATAGAATAGAATAGAACGGCTCTGGATTAAGCATCTTTTTGAATGAGCGTTTTTCTTTTTGTTTTCTTGGGGATCGATAGATGGCGCTACGGTCTGTGCGAAGAAACGTCAACATTTCGAAAAGTGTTTCTTTAAAATAATAAAGAGTGAAAAGATGATCAAGAAGATGCAGGGCCGTAGCTAGGGGGGGGCATCGTGGGGCAATGCCCTACCTTAAAATTCCAATGCCCTACCTTAAAAATCACCCAACCATTACTTCTTTCCTACATGGGCAACGTCTTTACTATATGGGCAAGTAGGGCAAATTCCCTTACAAAACTGTCAGAATTCTGGTCACAACAAAGTTCCATTGCTGTGAAATTTCGGGCTCGCTTCGCTCGCTCCAGCCTTTAAATTGTTTTTTAAGTGAACTCGGACTGACACTGTTTTTAGACTTGGTGTGTGAAATTTCGAGCTCGCTTCGCTCGCTCCAGCCTATGATATTATGAGCGTGGGTAGGTTAATGGAACTCATACCATCACCGTTTTGAGCCTTGGAGTTTGAAATGTTGAGCTCGCTCCAGCCTATGATATTGTGCAAATCAAAACAAAATAATTTATTCAATATAGGAGCCTGAAGCACACATATTAAGACGACGTGCGGCGCCGCTCTTTAGGTATTTGAGGGGGTGAAGCAGAGGAAGTGACGGGAGAGTAGTCCCGCCCATCGGCGGGTGGCACCTTCGATCAAAATAAAATGAATGGATAGGCCTAAAGCGCGGTAAGTTGAAGCAAACTACTGGTGCACTTGGTACATACAAACTAGCGCCATTATCTGTCAAATCTAGGGCACTTTCATACAAGTGACAAGTAAAAATTTCATTTGTTTTGCCTCATTTTTCTGGTTTGAAATGTTCGCTTAAGGCCTATCCATTCATTTTATTTTGATCGAAGGGTGGCACCCCGCGTCAACTTTTTTTTTGGAAAGAGTTTTACGGCTCTGGGTTCATATTCTGTTGCCAACCGTATTGACCACCGATTCCGGGATTTTTCCGGAAATTAAAATAAATCATTTTTTTTACTATGTGAAATTTAATATCATACTATACTCCATTACAAATAGGGGCGAAAAGAAGGAAAAAAAGGTTCTTTATAGTACACACTTTAAAGAAATATGAAAAATTGTATCAAACAACAATGTTGCAAAGCGATTGGCGATGTTGAAAGACCTAAAGAAGCAGTGGTGCACACATGTGGTTCGTCTTCCTTTCAATGAAGCTTTTTTAAAGATAGTTATGAAAAATATCCGCCAGGTGGAGCTAGTAGTAGCCATATTTTTTCTTCAGCGTAAGTAGGTTTCCTCACGATGTTTGCTTCATCGCTTGCTCTTCATCCTTGTCACTTGTTGGGGACAAAAAACCTATCCTTGATGGTATTCCATCTACTGACACCTGCACAATATTGGAGACGCTTACTTGAGTTTATTTTAAGTTGTATTATTGTGTCTTGTGTTTTTACTGTTTTACAAATAAATAAATAAAATATTTATTTTTACTGCTCTTGGAGAACGCATTATTGTCAGCACTTATTTTGATTAGAAATTGTTATATTATGATGAGATACACGAGAATTACCTACTCTGAATTAGCGTTACAATAAAAAGTTGATTTTGTTTTTCACGGTGTTATGTATACAGGGTCCTTCTTAATATGCTGACACTTTTTTAAGGGGATGTTCAGACCATCAAACTGAACAAATTTCTCTATGGGACCAACATCGAAATCGCGAAAAAAAAATCAGCTGTCCCATACATTTTTCTCGAGTAGGTTTGCAGTTTTGTATGGAAGAGCAGATTTTTTTTTCGCGATTTCGATGTTGGTCCCATAGAGAAAGTTGTTCAGTTTGACGGTCTGATCATCCTCTTAAAAAAGTGTCAGCATATTAAGTTGGACCCTATATGTATTGAGGAATGCAGGATTGAAGTCTTCCAACTTTTTTAGTATTTTTTATGGAGTAACGAAGCTATGGTATCTTGTCTTGGATAAATACCCTGCAACCATGACTAAGGTGTAGTTATTCCATTAACATTCAAGGGGGCTACTCGTTTCTAAGGGCAGGTTTAGACGCGAACACCTTCCGGTAGTACCTACTTGAAGACTATTCTGGCGATGAAGGCTGACCACGGTTGGTAAGCGACGGTCTTTGGTGAATTTCGATAAATTGAAGGCCAATCAGTAGGCCTCGCATGCCACCCCCGAGAAAATGATAAAAATAGAGATGTGCCTACATCCTTATTATATTTACGTATGCCAGAAAGAGCGCGCATGACGTTTTTCTCGTTAAAATGCTTTGTAATGATAAAAATCTATGCTAGCCATGCATGAATGCTTTCTTGTTTTTTGGAAATGTTTTTTAACTGTTTAGAAATAGAAAAATACGATTGGGGGCAGCACAATAAGCTCGATCCCCTTTAAAAAAATCCTTGTCATTTCATTAGAAGGACAAAAATACTTAATAAAGATCTTACGTACGTTACGTACATTACTATTATATGTACATACAATGTGGCAAGGAAAAACATTGTTGAATTTGAATTTAAGGTGGTGTTGCAATCTTTTGTTAGATTAATTATAGTGTTTCGTGTTTTTATCGATTCCGTAACTTTAGGGAGATTTTTTTTTATGCATTAGTAAGATTTAGGTAGTTACAAACAATGTGAAGGACGTATAAATACTTGGATTGATGTTATTCATCTTTGAATAAAGTGTATTTGATTGATTGATTGATTACAGATGTCGTTCAAGGCTTTAGAAAACTTGTTTAATTCGCTCTCAAAATCGATTTTCAGTCCGGTTTAATCATACGGAATTACGGACCTAGTGAGCACAAAACTGATTTTTTCTTTCGTTTCCATCAACACCGAACGAGTGAAATGTTAAAATTAACATGCACTTGTTTTTAATTTAGACGACATTCTTTTTAATTTAAGATAATGTTCCTATAATTATTTGGAATTTATATAACATTCTTCTATCGAACACTGCCAATCGGTATTTTGATTTTTTATAAAACGATCACGGTCTGAAAAGGTTTCGTAGCCCTGCTGCTGTCATCTTCTTATTTTCGTCTTTATTTGACATATAGTTTTATAGTTTAATAATGTGCCATTAATGGAGAACAATATTACAGTTAAAGTGAGAAATAAAGATAGGCGCTTCCGTTTGATTTGGATTAATCCTCGTGTAAAACTCATCTAATTGGAATGTTTGAACCACCCTTGCATTTCAAGAGTTAGCTAGGTTAGGTTAAGAACAAAGAAAAATATAACTAAAGACCAGGCTTTAAGGGCTAGTTCCATTGCCTTTCCGAAAGGATATATTCTTAACAAAAAAAATTAAAAATTGTTTACCACTTTATTGTATTTCAAACCATCGTCAAAAATCAATATTTAGTGTGAAAAGTGTTCATCTTTTTTTATTGTAAATATTAATGTGAGATTAAGTATATCAATTTAATCACGTAAGTAATTGTTTAGATTGATTTTTGACACGTGATTTTTCATTTTGGGTAAGAGGATTGGCGGATACCGTTTTGGCCATACAAACGTATTCCCCTGTTGAGTTTAAAAAATCCAAAATCTAGCTCAAAATAAGCTAAGGTGGCAACTCTAAACGTCAGCATTTAGCGAACGTGACACAATATGTCTAGCTCATGCAACCCTAGACGGGGGCCGCTGTACATCGACGTTTTTGTGGGCAGAACTAGTAACAACCACTTACTAGACGAGTCAATGTACTCCAAAGTCAAAAAATAAAAAATTGGCTAGCGTCCGTCTCCGACCGTGGCTAAAAGCCGTCTGAGCGCGCCCCGCTAAGACCCGCTCCGATAATATTTGGTACGCCATTCGTATTTTTGAGGATAAATAAATAATGGAATTACTTTTTATAACTTTTGTTGATGAATTCACTAGAAGAATCAATGGTGAATATGTGAGTATAAATTGAAGAATGAAACCTACTTTAAGTTCTTCTAAAGCGAAAAAAATCGTTTAAAATGTTAAAAAATACGACATCTTTGTGACGATTTTCTATCGAGTGAAGTAATTCCAATCGTGTATTTAATTGATGATTTCACTAGATAAACTATCCAAGAATACTGAGGTATGACTTATAATTCGGTAATTTGTATAAATCTAGTCGAAACATGAAAAATAAAAGATGCCTCCAACGTATTTCCTTCTACTATGTCACCTTAAACGTCAATTCTTTTTAAGCTACCACCGCTTCGGAATGCCGTATGAGTTACCAACACCGTTTTAAGTCTTGGAGTGTGAAATTTTAAGCTCGCTTCACTCGCTCCAGCCTATGATTATTATGAGCGTAGGTAGTAGGGGGTGCAGTACCGGTTTCATCTCAAGAACCGGGACTGGGTTTCCGGTACTGGACTTGGAACCGGGATTTCCCGGGAATTTCGGTACTAACGGTACTCGAAAATAATATTTATAAATAGCGATTTTCTTGAAGAAAAAGGCTTGACATCATGTAAAAACAATTATTAGTGATTAATGGGGTGCTATAAAAATTGATTAAGTAGTTTAATTAGAAAAAAAAATCTTTTCACTAGGTTACTGTATTATTTTTATTATTTTATAAATGTAACCAATATCGCTCACGGTAAGGGAGTAGCGTGGATGATTATAGCAACGGGTTTGTGTTCTGGTCCAAGTTCATTGAGACCCACTTGAGCTTATGGAGGAAAAGCGCTAAATGATTCTGCATTCTTCAGAATGATGGAAAATAAGGTATACCATCTTTGACTAGCGACCTACGTTTGGTATAACACCGAGCCTATTAGGGAGGCTATTCAGCGAACTAACGACTCTTAGGTCTTAGCAAGGGATAATTATGTCTATATTGGGCCAAACTAATTAAAGAAACTAAAGACCGAATAAGTATCGTGTCGTTCAGGCTTTTGAGAGAGATTGACAAATTATGCATCACGGAGACCACACTACACAAAACTGGCTAACGACCCAAGAGTTAGATTGAGCCGGCTTTATACCAAAGCTATCCCGGACGATAGCCTGTAACTGAGATAGCAGCTGTTAAATTCCGTAATAAAGGAAGGGAAAACGCCACAGGCACGGAACAGGGCGAGAATGCCCTAAATGCACTAAATATGCTGATGATGCCCACCTCGCTTCGAGAGTCAAACTGTCTAGCGCGCAGGTTCGACAACTTCTGAACAAGTCTAGTTCCGAAAACGCTTCAGTACCGTAGACTACATACACATGCTCTGGCAGATTATACAAAAGACCGAAGAGTATAACTTGCTTCTTTTCTAAGCGATCGTGGACTCGATCAAATCGAAAGCTTTCTCGTAGAAAACCTTTGATTTAAACGAGACCTGGGCTGTACTGCAGCCTCTCCAGCGACGCGCAGTTGACCGGTACATCGAATCAAAGTGCTGAAATGCATGTAAAAAAAACACCACTATGTCTTAACACCTTGGATCCCGGAGAATGGACGTCGCCGTCAGGGTCGACCCCGAAAGAGATGGAGAGACGACTTGGATGCCTTCGACGAAAAGTGGGTGGAACTGGCTCAGGACAGGGATGCGTGGAGGATAAGGGGGGAGGCCTTTGCCCAGCAGTGGGATGAAACAGGCTAAGGAAAAAAAAATTAAAAAATGTCTTAATTCAGGACCAGAACTCAAACCTAGCCTACTGCAGCGAGATGTTGGACAAGGAGTTGTAATTTCTCCCAGTAGAATGCTCGATTACCTTAGCAGAGCGTCCAAACTAGTTGGTTTAAAAATAACATGGACAAGACAAAAAGCATGTCTAATGTAGAACGTAAAAGGTAGAACATAGAGTTCTACCTACACCTGTGAAGATCGAAGATTCTGTGCTCGAAGTTGTTGACGATTGTTCAACTTCAACTTGGCTTGATTTGCCCCACTAGAGGGCACATCTGACTGACTGTCAAATTAGGCCAGCTTGACAGCAACTGGTCCACCTTGAGGCAACTGACTCCCATGTATGTATAACTGATAAGATACGTTATATCTTGTCGTCCCGAAACGAGTCTTTGATCAGTGCTTACCGCCAGTAATGACATACGGAACGGAGACGTGATTGCTTACTAAAGGCCTCATGAAAAGGCAAAAAGTCACTCAAAGGGCAATTATGAGGGCTATGCTCAGAGTTTCCCTGCAAGACCAAATCAGAAATGAATGAGGTTCGCAGAAGAACCAAGGTAGCCGATATAGCCCGAAGAATTGCTAAACTCAAGAGGCAATGGATGGGCTGGACACATGGCTCGCAAAACAGGTGGCCGATGGGGCCGAATAGTTCTTGAATACCTTCCGAGGAAGGCGCAATCTCATCGACCGACGACCTGGTGAAGGTGGCCCGCAACCTATTGGATAGGGGCAGTGCAGGACCGGTCGTTGTGACGATCCTTGGGGAGGCCTATATCCAGCAGTCAACATTTTTCGGCTATGATGACGATGAATATGAAAATTATAAGAGAGAACATCACTTCATTAGATTATTTAAAATTTTCCGTTTACAGTATAATTAAATCTACTTAAAGGAGGATTTAAGCAAGCATTTTAATAATTAAATTGTTGAGTACCGAAAGTATCGAAAGAACCGGGATTTATTTCCCGAAGTACCGGTGCTAGCTAGCCTCAGAAATCCCGGGAAATCCCGGTATTTTCGGTACCGGGATTTCCCGGGAGCATGCCCTAGTAGGTAGGCTAATGGAACACAAATGTCAACACCGTTTTGAGTCTTGGACTGTGAAATTTCGAGATCGCTTCGCTCGCTCCAGCTTATCATATTATGAGCGTAGTTTAGGCTAATGGAACTCATACCAACACCGTTTTGAGTTTAGGAGTGTGAAATTTCGAGCTCGCTTCGCTCGCTCCAAGCCTATGATATTACGGACGTAGGTAGACTAATGGAACGCATACCAACGCCGTTTTGAGTTTTTGAGTGTGAAATTTCGAGCTCGCTTCGCTCGCTCCAGCCTATGATATTCTTATCTTCTTATCTTGCTGCGGGGGCTGGCAAGCCAGCAACACTTCGACCCAATGGGATCTTTTGTGTTAGCCCCTATACTTTTGCTTTCTTCACCCTTCAAATACATGGTCAATGAAGGAGGCAATACCATTAAGGGGAAGAAATCTAAGATCTCCTGGTTTTGGATATCCATCTCCGAGGAGGCACATGCGCTTTGCCGCCAAGACATCGCAGTCACAGAGGATGTGGTCCATGGTCTCCTCCTCCTCTCCGCACGCTCGGCAGCTAGAGTCCAGAGTGAGTTTCATCTTATGCATCATCGTGCCTGTGGCGTAGTGCCCGGTGAAGGCTCCGACGATGGCACGAGCCTATGATATTACGAGCGTAGGTAGACTAATGGAACGCATACCAACACCGTTTTGAGTTTTTGAGTGTGAAATTTCGAGCTCGCTTCGCTCGCTCCAGCCTATGATCTTACGAGCGTAGGTAGACTAATGGAACGCATACCAAAATAGTTTTGAGTTTTTGAGTGTGAAATTTCGAGCTCGCTTCGCTCGCTCCAGCCTATGATATTATGAGCGTAGGTAGACTAATAGAACGCATACCAAAATAGTTTTGAGTTTTTGAGTTTGAAATTTCGAGCTCGCTTCGCTCGCTCCAGCCTATGATATTACGAGCGTAGGTAGACTAATGGAACGCATACCAACACCGTTTTGAGTCTTGGAGTGTGAAATTTCGAGCTCGCTTCGCTCGCTCCAGCCTTTGAGTGGTGTTGAAGGGGATAGGTAGGCTAATGGAACTCAGTATCACCATCGTTTTGAGACTTGGTATGTTTTTTTCTCATCTCATCCAAAAAAACTGCTCTTTGCTTCCGCCCTACCTTAAACCTCCTATGCCCTACCTTGAATCCAGTCCTAGCTACGGCCCTGAGAAGATGCCAACGCATCTTTTAATGACATATAGCTTGGCAAAAAAGTCATGATCGTGGTGACAGGTGGAACTAAAATTTTTGTATGGTGGTGTTGCCAGGTTATGCGTGATTTTGACGTTCTTGCGTGGAGGCAGCGCCCTCATGTTTTATCACGACTTTTTTGCCAAGCTGTATTTCATTATTTACTAATCACTTTAATTGAAAATTCGAAACTTTTACGCCTGACATGGCTGTATGGGCTCGATCCCTTGGCATTCCAATAATGAGGCAGGCACAGTCTTGACAAGATTTTGACAGGATCTCGCGTACGGCTCTATAGGCGATAAACATGCCATCTGTCTAGTTTTTTAGGAACTAAATTTAAAAAAGAAAAGAAAAACGCTCATTGTAGGTTTTTAAAATATATTAGTCATTTGGTACCAAGAAGTTTGAAATCCTCTATAGTCGTAGAAAGAGAAGGAACTAGAACGAAGCACATGTCTTGTCATATCACTCAGTAAGAGATGCACATAAGCGAAATACTTGGCCTATGTCTATAGTATATACATATTAATCTATGAGTGGAGCACAGACTGCCTGCAAGCGGTGAAAAATGATAATAATCCTTGGTGGTCAGCGTTG
Source organism: Agonopterix heracliana (assembly GCA_963693445.1). Classification (NCBI taxonomy): domain Eukaryota; kingdom Metazoa; phylum Arthropoda; class Insecta; order Lepidoptera; family Depressariidae; genus Agonopterix; species Agonopterix heracliana. The sequence goes on along the minus strand of OY856308.1, from coordinate 11,981,492 downwards.
CCAACTTAGCCCTTTCGGGGCTAGATCTAGCCCTTTTTATGCTTCTTCAGCCCTTAAAATAATTATTTAGCCCCTAGCCCTATTTCTAGCCCCAAAATCGTGTAAGGAAACTACACTGGCACACAATTTATATTGAGCAAAGCTGCCCCTGATGAAACAGATAAGGCTCAACGTCAACCATAAGCAACTACATCAGCACAAAGTGGGAGGGAATTCTTGTGTTCGGCTCGATTTCGGCATACATGGCCTGATTTTTTCTCTCTATTTCAAAGTGTAGCGTCCAAAGCAAGCAATGTATACCGAAATTGGCCCTAAATTTCTGGTAATGTAATCGCTGCTCTAGACATTTAAGTGTTTGTTTTAATTAAGTTTGTTAAATTTTTGATTGAGCGTTTGAGTAAATCTATTTAATAAGTAAACAATAGTTAACAAGACTCATTTAATCATAAATTTTTATAAATAAAGCAATCTAGCCCTTTTTTTAATTTATTATGCAAATCTAGCCCTTTTTAAAGCTCTATTTAGCCCGAAAACCTGATACTGAGTTGGCAACACTGTTGGTGGTCGGTAATGATCGTTCTTCTCCGTAGTTGTTTTAGTGACGTTAACTTTGTCCCTTTCTAATGTATGCTTGGCATGACGTCACTCAACTGTCGTTCATGCCATTGTGACGTCATTGGAATAGAAAGGGACACACGTAAAATTGGAAATATCGACGACGGAGACGAACGTCAAATTTTATTGTATCAATGCTTGTAAGGAGGAGTGCTATCCTTTATGATTTAACTACTGTAATACCTAAGTCTGTGTTTAAATCCATGTTTGGTACCAAGAAGTTTGGAATCCTCTATAGTGGAGCACAGACTGCCTAACAAGAGGGAAAACATGATAATACTCCTTGATGATCGATCTTCTCCGTAGTGGTTTTTAGTGACGTTAACTTTGTCCCTTTCTAATGTATGTCTAGGCATGACGTCACACAGTAGATTATAGAAGCCAAAAAAGTGACATGGTTGAGTTAAGTCCAAAATCTGCTGGGTCTAGTCATTTAAAACAGCGTAAGCGAAAAATGCTTCGCCTATGTTTAAAACCCACGACGAGAACTCCCGCTTGCCAAAAATGCGTGGATTTTTTTTAGACGAACTTCTAAAAGTGAATTTCCAGCTTTGACAAATCGGAAAAATCGTTATAATTTGTAATCGGCGCCAGTAATTGTAAATCTGCACTGGTAGCATGCAGCACGTGATACGGCTGTATCACGTCTTTTATCTCGTTCTTTCGCACGCAAATAGAAACAGAGCGAAGGTGTGATAGCGCTGTATCACTGCGGCATGCTAGCTATGCAGATAGCATAGTATAGTAGGCCTAGTTAACAGCTATATTTCAAATGTTGATCGGTAATCCTACTCGCAGTATTTTAAGAGTAATTCAATTATTTGTGTTTTTGTTGTGAGCATTTTTAATTTAGGTATCAAGCGGTTTCGGTCTAAGTTATATACACGAATATGTAAACATAACTATGCTCTACATGTAAAAATTACTCGCGTTTCCCGAAAAGGCGTAACACCAGCATAGCTAGCATGCCGCAGTGATATAGCGCTATCACCAAGCTATCACACCTTAGCTCTCTTTCTATTTGCGTGCGAACGAACGAGATAAAACACGTGATACAGCCGTATCACGTGCAGCATACTACGAGTGCAGAGATAATTGACTTTTAAAAAATTTGTCAGGGTTGTCACTGTTCAAGGAAATTGAAAAGCCTAAATTAATTTATGAGCAAATGATACACAAACATTTTACTATGATACCTTTGAGCGGAGATGTTCAGTAATATTCAATTGTAAGGTAAATTATTTTTATATTTGTTGTTTTGAATAAAAAAGTTCAAGATGGCATATGCCTTGTGATTTCTAATTAAACTTAAGAAGATATTTTTACGTTTGTTATCATGTGTACAGGGAGTAACTTTAAATTAAAAGACAATGCGGGTTAATCTCTAATTATTTAACTTAAGAATTTAGTTATCTATTTTAATCCCATAGCAAAATCCCAAATCCAATAGCCCCATACATTTAACTCGAGTACCTAGATATTTTGTAGTTTAGTGTGGAACATCAGTTTTTTTTTCGCGATTTCGTCATTGGTCCCATTGTGAAAGTTGTTCAGTTTGATGGTCTAAACCACCCCTTAAATGTTTATTTGTATTTTTGTAAAACCTTGTATCACAGATTATATAATACTATACAGTACAGATGCCCAACGTCAAACAATGGAACGTGACTGCCGTAACGCGGGCAGTCTTCGGGCAACGTAAATTGCTCGATTTTCCGAGGCTCATGAGATTTTTTTGTAGTCAGATCATGTAATTTTAGTAACAATTTACACTTTTACGTAAACATTAATTACAAATGGATACCATAACGCCATATATTGCAATCCGGGAGTATCCAACTTTTGGAAAAATTATTTAAACTCTTTATCTGTTTAAAATAATGCAAATTAAATAACATTTAATTAAAATTACGTCTTTAAATACAATAAAAATATATTTTTCTGTTTAAATAAAAAATATGCCACAAAAACGCGCCATTATGGTCACGTGACCGCGTATGACGTCACTGTTCTAAAACAGAGCTAAGTTTACTAAGTGCAGAGTTGATTTTGCTCGAATTATATGTAAAATGAATGTGAACAACTACTATCAAAGCTGTGCCGTGCCTTGTTGCTGGAACACTACTTTCAAAACACCTACAAAACAGTTTATTCATGTCCAGGCTAAAACAGATATTCGAAACAAGTGGTTGGAACTTGCTCGAGTGAATGTAAGAGATGTATCACCGAAATCAAATGTATTCTTTTGTGAAGATCATTTCGATGTAAGTATCAAGCCAATGCAATATTATTCCCAGGTCAATATTTCCACTAAATAAACCTAACCTTTTTGAGGTTAAGTATGAATGTTATGCGAGGAAATTTAACTACATACTTTACCTATGTCTATGTACTTTACTGAATAAATGCTACAATATCTATCTATGTTTCAGCTCCCCAATGACATGGAGAACTACATGAACCTACCATTTGTTGGGTTATGTTAAGAGGATATCAATGAAACCCATGTTTGCCTTCAAAATTTGCATGTCAACCAGTTCGAAAAAGGAGAACCAGAAATACTCCCTGAGATGCATATTTAAAAAGACAACGAAAGGAACTTGTTGAACAAGAACAACTATTACTGGATGAAAAAGAGAATCGGAAGAAGTCGGTATGAACCATTGAGTTACCTACTAGAGGTGACATATAGTCATAGAGCCCACAACGGATTTGGGCCTAAACGTATAGGACAGCTGGATTCATTCTAGCTCGAAAGAACACTCCAAAGTACATCATATAGCCTCGGTCTTACGACTCAAACCGGTCACTGAAATTTTTTACAGCGGTCAGACAATCGCGAAGAAATGGGGTCTGGGCCTAAACATATAGGAATCAAACCGAATGCATTTTAAGAAAGGGACTACTTAGGACAACAACTCTGCATATTTACTTTTTCTCAAATCGGTCACCGTTCAAAATCAGACCGGGGTTGAAAATCGAAAAAATCGGGTCCTGGGCCTAAACATATAGGAATTGTGAAATCAACTTGGATCGATAGAACACACTTTCCCCGTCACGGGAAACCAGGTCTTACAAGGCGGATAGGTCACCTTTCCAGAATCAGACCACTTTTATAAGATACCAAAAATGTATTGCAACATTTTTCATGAACAATTTGGCGAACTGTTGGTTAAGCAATAGTTGTAAAGTTTATGAAATCTGGTTCAAACACAAATTTATGATAAATTATGAACTATAAAGACCATTAAAACTACAATTATTATTGCAATTAAAAATAGAAACAAACAGATATCTCGACAACTGTTAGTGATAGAAAAAAATTGTAAACAATAAAATTGTAGAAAATTTTATGTTCTACAAGTTTTTGATAGATTTTATCATGATTTGATGCACTGAAAACGTGATATTAGCAAAAACTTAATAATTAAAATAATAACAGACAAATATCTCAACAACGGTTGACGATAGAAAAAAATTGTTCGAATTAAAATTGTAGATAATGTTATGTTCTACGAGTTTTGTTACTGCTATGTTCACGATTTGATGTATAGGAAACGAGATATTTGCAAAAACTAATTAATTAAATAAAAACAAACAGATATCTCTACAACGGCTGATGTTAGATAAAATTAGTGTGGAATAAAATTGTAGCAAATAAAATTATCTATAAATTGTGTAATGACTTTTTTCGCCATTTGATACGTAGGAAACGAAATATTTGCAAAAACTATTTAATTAAAATAATAATAAATTCATATCTCGACAACGATAAGAGATAGAAAAAATTTTTAAAAACAAAATTGTTGAAATTTTTATTTTCCACATATTTGTATTATATTTTATTACGATTTGATGCATTGGTAAAGAGATATTCGCAAAAACTAAATAATTAAAATAATAACAGACAAATATCTTGACAACGGCTGACGATAGAAAAAAATGTTTAATACCAAAATTGTAGATGACGTTATGTTCTACGAGTTTTGATAAACTATGTTCACGATTAGATGTATGGGAAACGAGATATTTGCAAAAACTAATTACGACGTATCAAATGGCGAACGAAGTCTATGCTCAAATTGTATACTATTTTATTTGCTACAATTTTACTCTTAACAAATTTGCACTATCATCAGTCTTTGTAGAGATATCCATTTGTTTTATTTAATTAATTAGTTTTTTGCAAATATCTCGTTTCCTATACATCTAATCGTGAACATAGGTTATTAAAACTCGTAGAACATAACGTCATCTACAATTTCGGTATTAACAATTTTTTTCTATCGTCAGCCGTTGTCAAGATATTTGTCTGTTATTATTTTAATTATTTAGTTTTTGCGAATATCTCCTTACCAATGCATCAAATTGTAATAAAATATAAGACAAATATGTGGAAAATAAAAATTTCAACAATTTTGTTTTTAAAAACTTTTTCTATCTCTTATCGTTGTCGAGATATGAATTTATTATCATTTTAATTAAATAGTTTTTGCAAATATTTCGTTTCCTACGTATCAAATGGCGAAAAAAGTCATTACACAATTTATAGATAATTTTATTTGCTACAATTTTATTCCACACTAATTTGATCTGACATCAGCCGTTGTAGAGATATCTGTTTGTTTTTATTTAATTAATTAGTTTTTGCAAATATCTCGTTTCCTATACATCAAATCGTGAACATAGCAGTAACAAAACTCGTAGAACATAACATTATCTACAATTTTAATTCGAACAATTTTTTTCTATCGTCAACCGTTGTTGAGATATTTGTCTGTTATTATTTTAATTATTAAGTTTTTGCTAATATCACGTTTTCAGTGCATCAAATCATGATAAAATCTATCAAAAACTTGTAGAACATAAAATTTTCTACAATTTTATTGTTTACAATTTTTTTCTATCACTAACAGTTGTCGAGATATCTGTTTGTTTCTATTTTTAATTGCAATAATAATTGTAGTTTTAATGGTCTTTATAGTTCATAATTTATCATAAATTTGTGTTTGAACCAGATTTCATAAACTTTACAACTATTGCTTAACCAACAGTTCGCCAAATTGTTCATGAAAAATGTTGCAATACATTTTTGGTATCTTATAAAAGTGGTCTGATTCTGGAAAGGTGACCTATCCGCCTTGTAAGACCTGGTTTTCCGTGACCGGGAAAGTGTGTTCTATCGATCCAAGTTTATTTCACAATTCCTATAGGTTTAGGCCCAGGACCCGATTTTTTCGATTTTCAACCCCGGTCTGATTTTGAACGGTGACCGATTTGAGAAAAAGTAAATATGCAGAGTTGTTGTCCTAAGTAGTCCCTTTCTTAAAATGTATTCGGTTTGATTCCTATATGTTTAGGCCCAGACCCCATTTCTTCGCGATTGTCTGACCGCTGTAAAAAATTTCAGTGACCGGTTTGAGTCGTAAGACCGAGGCTATATGATGTACTTTGGAGTGTTCTTTCGAGCTAGAATGAATCCAGCTGTCCTATACGTTTAGGCCCAAATCCGTTGTGGGCTCTAGGACTAATAGGCAGTGGGACATAGGTAGTAAGTAGGTATATGGGTTCCCTACCTTACTGTGAAAGTCAACACTGATTGTTGTTTCATCAAACACTGTTCATTGAATGTCTGTTAATCGATGGTACGCTACATCACATGTCTTGAAATTGATTACAGCATGGACAGGGTTACATTATCGATAGTTAGTTTATTGAAAGGGGTTACCTATCGTACTTTCGAAAAATAGTTTTCCGAATTTTAGTTCTCCGAAATCGTTATACTTTTTATTGTTTCCCTTTTTTTTTGTTTCCCCGAAATATTATTCGCCATATTTTAAAAAGCCAGATTTTTTATTGTCCTTTTTTTCTTTTAACCAATGGATCAAAATTCTGTAACACAGTTTTCCGAAGTAATGTAAGTCAGATAATTTACTTTTTCGAATATTTGTTTTTCCGTACAGTCACATTTCCGCAGAAATATTTAACCTAACCTATCCTAGACTTTTAAAAACACCAGATGGTTTTTTTCATGCAGGGGGCGTCCACCTCCCGCACTTTCAACATACATATAAGCAAACAAGCAAGCAAGCAAGCTAGCATGCAGCAAGCAAGCAAGCATGCAGCAAGCAAGCAAGCATGCAGCAAGCATTTTGATGCTCCGCTCGCTTCGCTCGCTCCGCTAAGTGTTTTACATGTTCTAACCTAACCTAATCTACAATTTTAAAACCACCAGGTTATTTTTCTCAGGCAGGGGGCTTACGCCCCCCGCACCCCCCTAGCGGGGGGCACGGCCCCCCTGCACCCCCCAACATGCATACAAGCAAGCAAGCAACATGCAAACAAACATGCAGCAAGCATGCAGCATGCATGCAGCAAGCAAGCAAGCATACAGCAAGCATTTTGATGCTCTACTAGCTTCGCTCGCTCCGCTAAGTGTTTTACATGTTCTAACCTAACCTAACCTACATTTTTAAAACCACCGGTTTGTTTTTCTCAGGCAGGGGGCTTCCCCCCGCACCGGCCCCCCTAACATGCATACAAGCAAGCAACAAGCAAGCAAGCATGCGGCTAGCAAGCAAGCAAGCAAGCAGCATGCTAGCAAGCATGTTGGTGCTATAATCCTGGTTTCATGTTAGATACATGATACTAGGTAATTATTACAGAAAACTTTACTGTGTTGTGTCAGTGTCCTAGTCATACTTTGGAAGAAGTTGCTTCTACATTTTAAAACTTCGAACCCAGAAGACCGTTGTCAAAAGAAAAAAAATGATGATGAAATTCTGATTTTAAATTTTCTGGAAAATGATACTTCTGTCAAGTCTGTATAAGGAGTAACAAATGTATGTGTAACAAAATATCTGTCACTAGAAAATTCTATAAACCGTTTTCGAACAACTGAAATTCGGTCAGTGAAATTTCGAAAGTAAGATAGGTTACCATTGAAAGGTTGTTATTACTGGTAAGCAGCTAATTTGTAGGTTTGATAACTTAAATTTTTAAACAGATCACCAAAATTATAATCATTACGATGGTGTTGAAGCAACAACTAATCTACAAAGTAGGTATCCTTTCGATGGCAAGACATTCATTGTGTTGACTGATCGATACACAGGCTGTTAGAAAAAGTATCTTAAATCTTTAAACCACATACGCTCAGTTGCAGAAACGCTAATTAGAGTTAATCCTTCATTAAATTTCTTGCTGTCACTTTTTGTCTTGTTGACGTAGAAAAAGTTATCAAGGGATTTAATGGAGGTTTAACTCTAATGAGTGTTTCTGCAACAGAGCGCTAGGTACTCTACCCATCAAACTGAACAACTTTTACTATGGCAGCAAACCTGTCAGCGCAAAAAAAAAAGTCAGCTGTTCCATACTAAACTGCAATACCTAGTTATTCTACTCAAAAAGACTCAAATGTATGGAAAGGCAGATATATAAGTCAAAAGTTGTTACATTTAAGACCTAACTGTACCATGTGATTGCAATAAATATATGAATATGAATATGAATATATTTTTTTGCGTTGTCACATTTGCTCCCATAGTAAAAGTTGTTCAGTTTGATGGGTAGAGTATGTGATTTAAAGGTTAATGGTACTTTTCCGTACACCCTGTATAAACCATTTGATATCGAGACTTTGAATGTAGCGTACCATGGACAATATGGACATAGTGTTCCACCGATGAAGTGTACCATCAATGAACAGTGTTCGATGAAACTACAATCTGTGTGTTGACTTTGTAACATAGTAGTAGTAACATAGGGAACCCAGTACCTATATGGATGGGCTACTGATGATGATCATATTTAAGACAGGCCATTAATGAGCGTTTTTTTTTTCGTTTCATAGTAGATCGATAGATGACGCTACGGTCTATACGAATCTATGTCAAACACTGAAAAATTATCTTTCCCCGAAATGAGGGTAAAAGTGAAGTGTAAAAAAAAAACAAAAATCTTTTGGAACATAATGAAACATATTTTTTATGATATTTAACTATATTTCTTATGCTAATTTACTCTTTAAGGTAATACAAGACTACAATTTGACTAAAAACTTGAATTTTTTTTTTAAAAAAACTCTTTGATCCAAAATCTGATATTGAACTGGCAATAAGAAAACTTGAGCTGTCAAATGTCATTGTCAATCAAACTCGTATCGTAGCATTTACTTTGTCGTGCTGTTAGTTTAATTCAAACTGCTTTTCTGAAAAACAACGAAAAAGGACTGTATTTTTGGCTAAGAAAGAAATCGAAAATATTTTCAATTTTTTTTTGATGACGTCTGCCAAATCCGATCCAAAGAGAATGAAATCTCTACGTTTTTAAGTCTATAGGTGACATTGCAGAGGAAGTTTTTGCTTGACAGTTTGTCGTACAGACACTACTGCCATCTATTGAGTTATAAGAAAACGGCATTTAAAAAAAAAAAGAAAAACGCTCATTCCAAGAAAAATGTATCGAATAAAAAAGGTACAGCGCAGATTTTTATGTAAATTATTAGACCGTACGCTGTCTCTAGACCAAGTTCTCTATGTGCCAAGTTTTGGGGAAATCTTGTTGTGTAACGGGGTCCAGCCTGCCTGATGCAGCGTACCGTTATGATTATTCGTCATATGATTATCAGCCGGCCGTTATGATTGATTTTTTTGATTAAAACAAATAAAACAACATTGAAACGATTACATGGTTTTATTTACTTATATAACACATTTACGCAGGGTGGACCTTACTAACGACAAAAGTTTTCTCTGCATTATCTTATATTACATACATAAATGAAAACAGCTATCCAGAGTTGGAAATTAATATGGAAATAGTTTTTATCAGAAGCAAGGCAACAAATCCTCGATAACTGCCAATGCCAACTTATTAAGCACCCCGGGTATGAATGAGCCAACTGGAGCTAAAATGTTCTCTCTGCATGATCTTTTCATAACATATGACAATATGTTTTGTTTGTTTTGTAACGTCTTTGGTTTTAATCTTCTTCAAAGTACCTACTGCCCGCCTGCAATAAAGAACACAAAATTTACAAATGCAGTGTAATTTGACAACTGGGTTAGTAAATAGTATGAGTAGATAGACGATGGGTAGCTCTAACCTGCAACTTGGGTTTTTTCCAGTAGCACTCTCTGGACGTTGATGAAGGCTCTTCGCTTCTATGAAGCCACCATGAAAAGCTACACAATCGTGGCACCGGATATCCGTGACTTTGCCTTCATCTTTGTTATAAACCAAACTAACATTACAAGGCTTGGCGTGCACTTTGTGTTCAGGACATATTCTTGATTTTACTATACAAGAACCAGCGTTCTGAACATAACCATTTGCGTCATCGCCATGGGCTTCTCTTGAAGATCTGATAACAAAAGGATAGTTTTGTATTTAGTATTTACTAAACCATCGTAAATAACATTTTGTAAGTTCAAAATAAGCTAAGTATACTCACGCAGAAGTTTTAGCATTCCTGTATTCAGACGAACAAAAATCTGAGTTGGTGGCAAAATAGTCAGCTATCATAAGGGCATCTATTTTGGGCAAATTCGTACTATCGCCCTTCTGAAAACCTTGCTCCATTTTTATTTAACACGTTCGTGGGCAGTGCAAATCCTGAAATGTCACTGGAAATTCCCATACAAATTCACACGACTGTCAAAACCGTACTGACAATACTCAGCCTAAATGACATCGAAGATTGTGACAGTACGGTTATAGCCATAGTACGGTAATGGCCGTACTGCCACTGCTATTACTGAATAGTATTAACATCAGTGACAGTACGGTTATTGCAGTAGTACGGTAATGGCCGTACTGCCACTGCTATTACTGAATAGTATTAACATCAGTGACAGTACGGTTATTGCAGTTGTACTGTAATGGCCGTACTGCCACTGCTATACTGAATAATATTAACATCAGTGACAGTACGGTTATAGCTGTACGGTATTGGCCGTAATATCACTGATTTCAATGCATTTACATTAATGTTAGTGACAGTACGGTTGTAGCATAATTAACAAATTACCAAAAGTATCACTATAACAGTATTAGTCTCTAAATAAATCTCTAAATCTATTCAATAAAAGACGTTTAATTATAGTTATTTTTTTGAAAATAAGGACGGTAATATTATCACGAACTTAAGTATTTTGAGTTTAATGAGTTTACCTTAGATAAATACCTAACCTAGTGAAACGTGGATGTTCTGAGGTTTCAGAATATCTCTGACTACCTCAGGGAATATATAGTCATGAGCATATGCTACGCTAGGCTATGCCTTAGATAGGTGATTGGTCTTCGCAGCGAAATCATCATCCATCATAAAATGGATCTTATTTAGGACTTCAGCACTAGATCATCTGGACACTGGCGTGATGCTTGTCTTCTCTTTTCGCAATCGAGGCATTTAAAGAGAAAAAATAACATTGAGCACAAGCACAACATAAACCATAATACCATTCTTCCTATGGGTGTCGTACGAGATAGGGATAGATACGAAAGATAAGGTTTCTTATGTGTGATGGAAGAAACTGATTATACCTAATATGTAGGTATTGTATGAATAACCCATTTGTGGAGCTCCACAAACGATGGCCCATCTCACATCGTGCCCTGCGTGCCCTAACACCTGTACGCAGGAGGAGCTCATGACCGCTAGCGACGGTGCAGTATCGGTTGCCCACTTCTGGCAAGGTACTATTTAGCGACTTTGTTCAAAATTTGAAGTCGACACGATAAGAAGAAGAATAACCCATTATTCAAAAAATTATCACAACGATTTTTGTTTTAATATCTTACCAAATTTTACTTTGCGATACAAAATAGTTAGGTTGGTACGATATTGCGTTATCAGGTACATATTTTTGTCACAAAAATGTTTGTTACTGCAATTTACTACGTTTTATTACGTTGTCCATGCAAATTTATGAATATAATATGTGTATTATCAATTAAGCTTATCACAGGTCACTTTTACTGCGGAAGTAATCCGCATAAACAAGCGCACACGCTCCCTGCGACGATATGCCGTTCATACAAAAACGACGGTCAAAACCGTACTGTCAGTGTGTGCACTATTGATTTTGCGAGTGTGAGGCCCCAAACAAAAGGTTTCTACAACGCTTAATTTTGGCAGTAGTGCAGTGGAATGCCTACACAGAATGGCAGTAGGCGTGGTTTACCCGGTAATCGTATGAAAAGCAGTCTGTTACGACCGTAGTGTTTTTTAATGGAGCTTGAATACGAACGGTTTATACCGTACTGTCAATTTTCACAATCCATTTTTACGGTAATAGCCGTCACTGCCCACGAACGTGTTAAACAGGTTTATTTTCAATATTTATTTGCACAAAGTAATCTAAAACCACTGACAAATGCTATTGTTTTTTGAACGATGACGTCACGTTTCCTGATTGGCGTTTAAAGTCACGTGACTCACAGATAAAAAATCGTGATTTTTAAAATTGAAAATAAAATAAATTAATAATTATTTTTTTCTAATTTGTATTGTTTTACGCTTTTTATCAATAAATCTATGAAATTAAATAGTTAACTTTTATTTTTTATCACACTGTCAACTCCCGGATTTTTTTAACAAAAAATTCATTTGTATGGGATGGGACACCATGCTTGTATAGAGTAACTTTTAATTGAAATTTTAATTGTTATGAAACTACCATTTTGAATGTTATAACTAAGTTCAACTAAAAGATTGTTAACACCCATGACTGGAGGCCTACTCCGAGCTCTTAAAGCAGGACCTAAACAGAACTGCCCTGCTTATTCGTACCATGAACAACTATTAGCAGGCCTGCGGCAGGGCAGCGTTCAAAAACCGTTCACCGTTTTTTTGTATGGACATTTCGTACCATGACGGTGTGTTTGACAGCAGCAAAACGTTTTTTGCGCGTCTGAAATGTCAAATAAAGCAATCTTTAAAAAGTTACTCTCGAGCAGCTTTAACAACATTGTTTTGTAATTTATTGTGGTTTTTTGGTGGATTCACTGTAAATTTTTCAAGTTTTAAGAGTGTTTTTTATTTGCGCCCTAAAAATTTTGTAATCGACGTAAGTAGGTATTGTTTTTGTATACTATTTAGATAGGCGAAGGTGTACAATTATTTACGTAATTACATTCCTTACATATTATGATTCTCAAGTGTTTATAATCACAATTTATGTTTACAGACTTTATTAGAAATTTGGGATCCCTGGCTGGCTGGCTGTATTGATGGCACTCATGTAGCCATCGTAATACTTAAAAAACACGAGGAATGGTACCTATTTCCGTAGAAAACATTATCGTTCTATGAATGTTGAGTTGAGTTGGTAAGACATCCTTATTTACGTAAAATAAAACATAACATTTTATTTAATATATCTACCTTAGTATTCATTTATTTAACACTTTATTGTACACATGAAAAGAAACATTGACAATTTTAAAAGAATAATGTAAAAGAAGGATGAGGTTTATCCCTGAAGAGATTTCCTACAGCAGACCCATGTTACAAGAGTGAGGCAGACGGTGTATGTAGGTACCTCATTAATTGAAATTTAATTAATGCTCAATTTTCCCTTGTTTATCAAGAGTAAAGAAATTAAGTAAAAAAATTAGAAATTACTTAGGTACTTAATTAGGAAGATTACAATCAAAACTTAAAACTAAATTATTCTTACAATTCTATACTTACAGTACTTATTAATTAAAATGGTTACTATCTTCTTTATTTACAATAAAACAAACAAGACTGGTGTTACATTTGATACTAAATAAATACTATCTTAAAACCAACTAAAGTTAAGCCTAAAGTTAAATTGTTGCCTTCCTAGGTATAATAAACTTATGCAACATATTATACTTATTATTTAATTTCAGATGGTAGGTATATCCCACATAGAACCGGCTGGACAACAAAATAGAGAGTTGCAGATTGGTATAGCCACACAGTATGATCTTGTTACTCGTCCACGGTAGCGTTCCAGGGCAACCTGAAAATTAAATGTTATTTATTAGGTATAATAAGATAAGATAAATTATATTTTACTGTAAGTATTCTTATTTTCTTACATAATTTTCTTTCTCTGATGTTGCTATATGTTTTGGTGTAAAATAAAACAATATTTGATTTCATTTTCAGTAGTTTTTTTTTCACTTAGTAGTAGGTAATAATAGGTACACACGGCGACACATCAAGCTATACAAAACCAAGATAAGCTGGCCGCGCGTAGGATGCATAACGTATAACGTCGCACGGCCAGCTTATTTTGGTTGTGTATGTATCGGTTCTGAATCCTCTATGTATCCGTTCATGTGTCAGCGGGTATAAGTACCTATGAATGATCTTAAATAATTTAATACTTGAGACTCACCTTGCTTCGCTTATCCCTAAATAGTGGTCACCGAACATAAAAACAGCAAAGAAAATAGCTCATTCTATAGGTAAGGAACTTTTAGGTAGGCACAGGAAGAACCGAATCCGTTACTTGAGCAAGGAACAGTTATATAATTATGTGACTTGAAAACATTAATTAATAAAAATAATAAATTAATTAAGTACCTATCTATTTTAATACTTATTTCTAATAAAACACTTGAAAATCGTAAACATTTTTGTTTGGCCAATTTTTAAGTAGGTACGTTCTTAAACTCATCCCATTAAAATTCTCTCATTTCATTTACTTCCATAAATAGTGCTTCTTGCAAATTGAAAATAGTAGCTTAATGCTTACAATATGTTTATTGTACGTTTTATAATAATTTTCCTAAAAAACTTAAATTTATTTCATGTTTTATAAAATCGGCAATCTAATAAAAAATACTGCAATATAATGTTTTGAACGTTCCTCGTGGGAAAGAGAGACGCTTATGTGACTCTGTATAGCACTGTTTCATTCATATTGTTTACGTCTTGAATGACAGCTAGCAGACCAGAGACAACCAACCGTTCTCCTAGCGGAGTAACAGTGCAATAGCAGTTCACCTTTAGGGCCGTCATGGTACGAATTTAAACAATTCAGTTTAAGGCCTGCTTAAAAACTGCACTGTTTAAGGATGGTTTTTTAAAAGTTGGGAGTAGGCCTCCTGAACCGAAATTCGAACCCAGGATCTCTGGTTTGGTGGTCTGGCAATGGCATGCTGGCAACCATAACACCAACTGGGTCGCCAAAAGTGAATTTGTTGTATCACGATAATTTATTAGCAGGTTACTGAAAATGGCGACAAGTTGATGAGGTTTCAGAAATAAAAGATTAAAATCTTTAAAATCCAGTAAGTAATGTTTGAATTAATTAATACTTAGATTTGTTTATCAAGTAAGTACTACTATTGATAAGTAGTATTTTCACTATGTAAAATAGTCCGTTCAATTATCAAAAGAAATTTCTTTTTTCTAGTGACAACCCTAGGCGCGGAAATTGTACGAAAAAAAAAAGGAAATCGTTTTATCTCTGGTGTTACGCCTATTTGGGAAACGCAAAAAATTGAACATATAGATCATAGTTATGTTTACATATTCGTGTATATAACTTAGACCGAAACTTCCTGATACATAAGTAAAAAATTCTCACATCGAAAACACAAATAATTGAATTATACTCTTAAAATATTGCGAGTAGGATTACCAATCTACGTTTGAAATATAGCTGTTAATTAGGCCTATAATACTATGCTATCAGATTTACAATTACTAGTATCGGTTATAAATTATAAAGATTTTTTCGATTTTTCAACCATGAAATTGGCGTTTTGGAAATTCCCCTAAAAAAAATCTACGCATTTTTGACACACGGGTGTTCTCGTCGTGGGTTTTAAATGGATAAATCTATCAGATTTTGGACTCTTCTCAAGGATGTCACTTTTTCCTCTTCTATATTCTACTGTGCGTCATTCAATTGTCGTTCATGTAATTGTGACGTCATTGGAATAGAACGCACGTAAAATTGGAAATATCGACGACGGAGACGAACGTCAAATTTTCTTGTATCAATGCTTGTAAGGAGGAGTGCTATCCTTTATGATTTAGATCCATGGTGCTACGTCATGCCTAGACACTAGACATACATTAGAAAGGGACAAAGTTAACGTCACTAAAAACCACTACGGCGTAGATAACCCCTTGATGACGTCACACCGTACTACCCGAAACGTCATTCCGACTCCTAAAGACCTCTATCCGTACTGCCAAATAAGAAAGGCACTTTTAGCTTTCTACGGTGGCAACATTATGAATCATTTTCAATTTGGTCGCGTATCATTGTTCGTGATCGTGATCGTGTGCATCGGCAGGAAATTGTAATTTTGAAAAGGAATTAGTAAATGTTTTGGTGTCTTTGTTCATGAGGAAGGAGGTTTAATATATGGAGAATGTCCTGCATCGTGCTCAGTTGCAAATCTCATTCGGGAAACAAAGAGAACTCCGAAGAAAATATCTGCTTCACAAGTGAGTACATAGTTATATTTTCTCGAGTAAATAAACCAGAAAGTGTAATGGTATTGAGGAAAAAAGATTTCCCATTGCTTAATTAATAACAATAAGATAGTTTTGTCGATTTTGGACTTAAATAAAGCACGAAAATTTTACCAATTAGATTTTGAGGTATATAGCGTTTGACAGCGTTTGACAGAGATTTGACAGATAGCCCAGATTGGGGCTGTATGTACGCTGCTTGGAATCGACAAGTTGATAAAAATACTGCCATCTTGTTTTTTCACACGTTATGTTGTATTGCGCAACCAAGATAGCATGACTATCGTAGGTTCTTGCTAATTAACTGTAGGCCTTGACTACGGCCTACGGAGAAGAACGATCATTACCGACCATCAAGGAGTATTATCATAGGCGAAGCATTTTTCGCTTATACGAGTATTATCATGTTTTCCCTCTTGTTAGGCAGTCTGTGCTCCACTATAGAGGATTCCAAACTTCTTGGTACCAAACATGGATTTAAATCATAAAGGAAAACTTCTTGGTGCTACCTCAGATAAAAAAAACTGGTTGAAAGAATGAATCACTAAATAAGTGAGTTGATTCAGTTTATTTTCCGGTAGAAATGAGTGCTATGAGGTGGCAGCACTGCGTTCGACTTTCAAAAAAAAAAAAAAAATTTGCTTGACAAGACATGCCAACTCCGATTTCCTTCCGGTTCGGTTCCGCCATTTTGATTTCTGATTTGCTTGCGAAAAGAAGAGTAGCGTCACCGCTAATATTACGGCCGCTGAGAAATAATTTAAATTGATAAGTAAACTATCTTTATGTACTAAGTTACTTTACACTATAAAGTGAGCTATGGACGGACCTAACCGTGGATTCCGCGGAGGACGTGGAGGCCCACCAGGACCAAACCGTGGTCGAGGGGGCTTCGATATGCGTGGACGGTATGTTTCTACTTTTAATACCTTCTTTCTGTACCTACCTAATGTAAGTACTGAGGATATTGTCTAATTCGATGTGGAAAAGCTGAGTTACCTATTTGTTCACTTTCGCACCTTTTAAGGTTAGGTTAGCGTTAGCGTTAGCGTCTAGTTAGCGTACCTAGTAGGTAGGTATACCACATGCATAATAGAATAAGGCAGGTTCAGACGATGACAATTTCGTGGCGCCAATTTTTTCGCACGAAAGAAAAGCGTGGCACGCTGCCGTATACACGATGCTAATTTTCAGCTGCGCCTATCTTGGTCGCATGCAAATGGATTTGCTTGAGAAAACCGTGCCACCATTAGCACGACGTGTTTAAACGAGTCGAAAAATTGGCGCGGGGGATGCGAGGGAAGCGGGCGGAGGTCACTAGCACCGAAAAATGCGTGCTCTATTCCTTGCTAACGTTCGCAAGCCGTGAAAAATTCGTGCGAAAATTTATACGCTGCTTTTTTTGGGTTGCCGCAGAATTCACACCGCAAAATTGTCATCGTATAAACCTGCCTGTATGCTCAGGAAATGTGTAATTGTTACAGTGGTGGTCCTGGTATGCGAGGACGCGGTGGCCCACCACGAGGGGGCCCTGGGATGCGCGGGGGGCCTCGTGGGTTCAGAGGTGGGCCCATGCGCGGCGGCGGTGATCGAGGCGGCCGCGCCTTCCCGCCTGGACCTCAGGGACCGGGCCCTCACCCCGTTCCCACTATTGAAACTAGGGGTGCACCTCCACAAAGTAAGTGTATTAATGCTGCCAAAACACTTAAAAGGATGAAAATTCGAAAAAGTACTTTAAAATGCACCTGGGCCCTATTCAACAAACGTTACAATTGTAATTTACAATTACAATTCTGGGTACATTGCTGAGAATGTTAGGCATACGTTACCTACTGCAAGTTTAGCGTCTTAAGTAACCAGCAATGTACCCAGAATTGTAATTGTAAATTACAATTGTAACGTTTGTTGAATAGGGCCCTGGTGTGTTCACTTTTAACAGTTGTTAGTTGTAAAGATGTTAGTTGTATTTTGAAAGTTTAAAACTAAAAGATGTTTATTCACTAACATTGGTTGATCCAATATACATAAACTGCCCCTAAGATGACACACTGACCTAAGTTTTACATTTTTAAACATTTACAAGCAATTTTAAAAAATCACAAATTAGTTTTGAAATTATGTATAAGCAATACATTAATTGTAATAGCAGACCTGCACCTAGTATAGTTTTTCTTGAGTAGCACGAGGCTCTCCCTCGCTGTATAGAAAATTACCCCTTTCCACACTTTTAAGAGAGTGAAACTCACTTTCTGTGACATGTAGTATTGAAAAATGCTGATTCACACACAAGTAGAGAAATCATACTAGACAGGCTGTTTTAAAAATGTAAAAAGAATTACTGGTTTTGAATTGGCATGACTTAAAAAACATTTTTACCAAGTGATACAAACCAATGGATATTATGTGTTCTGATTGTTGTCATGACAACCCAGTGGGTGTCTTAAAATTATCTAGTCATAGGTGTTTGATCATAGCTTCCTTTCTTTGTAAACAGGAGGAGGATTTAACAGAGGTGGGCCCGGTGGAATGAGAGGCAGAGGTGGCAGAGGACGAGGTGATTTTGGACCACGCAATGATAGAGGTGGCCGCGGAGGCATGGGGATGAGAGGTAAGTTTGTAACACATTTGTGAGAATTCACTTTTGCAAATCAGACAAAATAATCTAAACTATTATAAAACTGTAACTGAAGTGTGTCTGTACATTGAAGATATTCACAAAAAATATTACGACACGGTATTTAGGACTCGAAATCAACTTTTTTTAGAAATTTTGTCTGTTTATTTGTTTGTTTGTTTGTTCGCGCATCACGCAAAAACTACTGAACCGATTTTGATGAAACTTTTTTTGTTTGATAGCTTATGATCTGACTTAAAATCTGGTAAATAATTTGTGCGGACGAAGTCGCGGGAAAACACTAGTATTGTATAAAAGTCCTTTAAAAAAAAATAGATTAAAAAAAAAAACTGACAAAAAAAGCGGACTTAGGTTCTGGACACAGAAAAGATGTAAGACAAGGACGAGGCGCGAACGTAATATGCAAAATACAATTTTTTTAAGAGGTCTCTGACACATTTTATATGTAACTTCGCGTCCGCGCCCCATCCTCGTTTTACGTCTTTTATGTGTGTCCAGCGCCTTGTAAAATTACTACAGATCGCGAAAGTCGCAATGGACTATCAAATTGAATTCACGTCTATTTGTTGGGGAGAAGCAATTCGGACTTCCGTTACGGACCCAAGCAGAAGGCAGTCGTCGCGCCAACGCCATTAGTTCAATTATCCAATAGTCACCTTTTAATCTCAACATTCGGTGAGCTGAGCGGTCATAAATCATAATCCTCTGGGTATAAGAAATCGCACATCTTCTAATTTATATTTCCAGTTTCACATAAAATTTGTTTGTAGGTCGCGGTGGACGTGGAGGTCATGGGATGCCCCCCGGCCCAGGAGGGCCTCCAGGTCCCCACCCAGGACCAGGGTCAGCTGGGCCACCCGGACCAGCAATGGCGCCAAGAGCTGCCCCTGCACCGCATCAGGCTGCCGGTGCACCACCCGCACAAGGACCACCATTCAAGAGAGGCGGTGGACCACCTATCGGTGGGCCAGGCGGTCCACCCAAACGTGGAAGGTTTGTTGGTCTTTCATTGTAATGAAACGTGAGGACTCGAGTTTGTGAATTAGACTTTAATTTAAACAAAATAAAAAAATACTAATTAAATCAAATTCAACCTTACATTTGTAAGTCTTATGACCAAATCTTTATAGAGTGGTCATAGTGACTTGTGACCTTTTTCTGAAAGAAATGTTTGAACAGATAATCCACCATATCAGTGTCACAAAGGCTGCACCTGCATCCTACTTCTATTAAGGCGCAGCAAAGTTCTCTCTTCCGAGGTATAGCCCGTTAAAGAAAGCCTACATATTTGCAAGGGCAAGATTTTTTCTAGGAATTTTAAGCACCTCAAATCTAAAATAAAAATACTGACTGCAAATGATAATATTATAATTATGTTTGTATTAGGTTCGACGGGCCGCGAGGTGGTGGCAGGCCTCCCCAGCAAGGGGGCTACCAGCAGGCTCCCCCACAACACAACGCACCTCCTGCTAATGGTTATGGACCCCCATCGTAAGTTCCATTAAAATATTCATTCGTATTATTAAAGTCACTGCTGTATCTATAAAGATCTATATTGCATTGGAGTTTACAGTTATAATTTACAACATATCCACCACATAGAAAGAGACAATTTCCAGAAAAGGGATTTGTAAATTTTATATGGGGGCTCGACATAGTTTTCAACATGCTATGCACAATGAGATTTAAATATTTAGATCAGGGATGTCATGTAACATAATGTGTCATGTGACTGTAAAGCATCTCCATAACGTGACACTTGGGACATTATGTTATCTTACATTTTTTGTTTGTCTATACTTTCTGATTTTTCTTACTATTTCGAAATTTTCATTGTGTGACGCGATTTTGAAAAATCTAAGAATATTATGCTTTCTTTTCAATTGTAATACTATTTTATGATGATCCAAATTCTTGATAGGAATGTGCCGTCTGATACATATATGACGCTACTCGCTTAACTGATGATATCAGAACAGAATATAAAGTGTAATTGTAGATTGACTGGGGTTCTGAATGTTGAATCTTATTCACAGACATACAGGATACCAACCATATGAGCAGCCGCCAGCAGATCCTTACGCACAACCGTCATACAACACGTCCAGGTGAGGAACACATCTTTTTGAACATTTTACTACTAATAATTAGTTATTTGGCATAAGCTAAGCTAGGATATGTTTCATAATGCGTTAAAATCACTATGGGTACTTAGTCTTTTTTATCTCACTCTAGCATACATACCTTTGAAATCTTTTTTTCTTTCGCATTAACACCCTGAGTGACTTGCACACATTATTAAATTGACTCTAATTAGTAATTTCCACAGAACATTATAAGAGGGGTTAGAAATAAGGAAAATTGCACTTAGGCTTGGGAGATGCTGTCGCCGCTTGTCTTCCCGCTCACGCTGCTACAACTAGCACCACGCCGCGCGCCTTATGGTGTTATGCAAATCATTGCATAACCTGTGGCGACGCGTGCCACGCCTACTTTGCACTTCTAACCCCGCTTATAATGTTCTGTGGTAATTTCTGACATAAGCCTTGATCAAATTAAAATTAACGAATGGGTCTTATGCACGCTGGCGCCTTCTTTGTGTGCTTTACTTCAAATTTTTATGGATAATAATAATGTAACAATGCAGTAATTAATTATTATTTCCCTTTAATCTAAAATATACTAGATGTGCCTTGGGCCTATCCGTTCATTTAACTTCAATCGAAGTCAAGTTTATAAACTAAATATTTAATTTAAATGCTTTTCAATTGAAATTCTACTCAATGATGATCCAAATTCTTGATAGGAATGTGCCGTCTGATTACACAACTGCAGACAATTAATTTTCTGAAAGTAACAATATCACTAAAGTAATTATCTGTAATGAAAGTACATATATTGATGAAAGTGTATAATTTGCAGTTCATATCAAAGCAACAGCTACGCGGCACCGGCGGCGGCGCAGCCCAGCACCGGGTACAACTCGAGCAGCTACGGCTCTGGCTATGGGTACTCGACCGGTGGCCAGGGAGGATACGAAGAAGGTTATGGGTAAGTTATATTTTAAACAGCAAGTTAATTGAAATATACTTTCTTGTCTCATAGGTACATGGTTCTAAAAGATGTTTAGGCAATTTCATTTACTAAATGGATAGACTGTTAAATAGAAACTAATAACAAGAAACCTGATTGCATTCTACTTCGTGTACTTACTATTCACTTCTAAACGTGAGGAAATGGACATTTCATTTTAAAATTGTTAATAAAATTCGAAAACCTTACATAAAAATTATCAGATTTTTCTATCTATTCTTGAATTATTTGAAAAATACAGAAAAAAAAGTTTAGTAAGATTCATTTTCCCGTGACTAATTTTTTCACTTAATTATTTTTCCACAACGCATTGACCATAACATAAGTCAATATACTCCATAAACAATAGAATAAAAAAAAATAATAATAATAAGATTTAAAAAAATGTTGCTTATTTTGAAATTTTAATGTACTTAATGCTGATTACACACACACAGGTGATTTAAAAAATACATCGTCCATATGTTGTACCAGCTTTGAAAATGGTCTACGCAGCGCTACGATGAATTTTGAATAAGTACTAATTATGTTATTTTGTGTCAGTGGTGGCGCAAACGGCGCCGGCGACGCGGGCTACGGCGCTGCAGAGCCTGCGTACGGCGGCGGCAGCTCCGCGCCCGCCTACGATTCATATTCACAGCCCGCTTACAACTCATATCAGCAGCCGCAAGCGCAATACAACAACAACTATGGTAAGTACGACGAATATTAACAAATAAGGCAATTTACTACATTCGAGAAACTAGTCACTAATTTTAGGCATTAAATTAGATCCGTCATGTGTAAGAAATAGTATGCAGTTTGGAACGAAACACTGAGACATAAATACCATTTACTGTCTCCATAATTTGTATTAGTTTTTCTTACAATCTAGTCATGACATAGGTAGGACTTATGACAGTATTATTAATATTATTTGTACTATGCAAGTCCATCAATATGCTCCAAATACAGCAGATAAATATATGAAATTATGAATGAGCATTTAGCCAAAAAAGGCCATGAACTATCAGTATCAGACAATTAAAATACATTTATGTCCATGTGAAATCATGTCCTGAAAGATTCATTAAGTAGGTAGATAAAAAAAAATGAAACATGAAAGACTTATTTAAGGTTTCTATCCATCAATCACCTGTTGGAAACAAAGAATTGTAGCAAAAGTACATGATTAAATATCAGTTAGTATGTAAGTTGAAAGCTAAGATAAAATATTTAGGACAAACCTAAAAAATGCAGAGGAAACAAGACATGATACAGGTGAATCAGTTATCAACATAATCTGAAATGACAGTATGAAAAATGTTCTTAAAAATATGGAAATGTCACTACAATTGCAGTACATGTTGTATATGTTAATTCTTAAAAATCTATCAACTTTTTTTTTCACTGCTTAGGAATAGATGGATGAAGTGTTGGTAAGATCAAGAAAATTACATTATAGAATCGCAATTAATATAATGAATTTATAAGTTGATAAAACTGCCTTTAAACATGTGTATAGTGTCAATGGAATGCCCTGCTTGAGAAAAACCAGTGGAGACGTCAATTTCAGTGGCTACTTTCTTGATAAACAGGATATAAGCTTGACACAAAGAAAATAGTATCTTTGGATGGGCAAAACAATATTTCCAATAATTCGTATGTTTCTTATACAATCATTAGAGGTATAACATCTAAGCATTATCATAATTGTTTGCATTACAGGCAGTTGGTGATCTGTTTAAGTATAACAGAAAATTGATCTATACAACACGCGCAATAAAAAAGTAGATGGATCAAATGATTGAAGCTTTTGGAAAAGAATTCTACAGTTTTAATGTAGATGTTTAAATGTTAGGTAAGATTTTCTAGGAAGAATATATAAGGTTCAATTTTATTTACCATCTTGACAATACAGTAAAATTAAATAGGAATCTTCAATTTCCTAAAGAATAGAAATAGTTTATTTAAATTAATTAGAAGTGTCTATTCCATTCAAAATTTATGATGACCACTCATATTACTCAGTGACTTGTTTGATGATAATTATCACGAATTAATGACACAAGTGTATAAGTATTAAGGCTAGGCATATTGTATTTGTCGATGGTATGGGTAGGTACCATAATGTTTTAGATAATAAGAATCTGATTTGTAATAAAATCCTGAAATTAACTGTGAATATTTATTTAATGAAACTACTAATTTAAGTAAGATGATTGAAGAAATTGATGAAATAGATACTACATTAATAATTCTGTTTTAATAGTGCTGAAATCATTCATTATATATTTATTAGAAAGACAATTAACTTCTGCCAAATCATATAAATAATAATAAGTCATAAATGAAAAGTTAAAACAAATTCTGCAAAATATCAGATAACAATAGGTTACTTCAAAAAAAAATATCCTATAATTTATCATGTCTAGTTTTCATAAGACACAAAATCAGGTTTCCAAAGAAACTCAGGCCACGGATTACATGCTCAGGCCACCAGTGAACACAATGAAACTATATGCAAATAATAGTATGTAATGCAAGTTATTGAAATGGCAAAGGAAAAGGTTTATAGAAAGTTCGAGGTTTGCAATTATACTATGTGCAGTTACCTATATTTTATTTGTAGTTTTACCTGTTTCTGGGATCATATAATAAATAAATTCATAATGATCGGTTGGGAGGCTTTTTATACTTAGAGAATGAAAGAAATCATACAAAACAACGTCTTTATCTTCTATAAGAATCTCGAAGTTCTAGTAACTAATAAATCGTTTGAGAAATTATGAATGAATATTTTATCAATTTGATGTACACTTCTCTGGGCCTATAACCGGCGTCCCCATTTGGTCGTCTGCTATTTCTAACTGGTTAAATAATAAGTAGAAAGAGAGCGATCGCGTTACAGCCACAGGGCGGAGTTCAATATATTTACTGTTCGTAGTAAGGCAAGATGACAAAAAGTTCTATAAAGAACTAATATATCCACTATTTCTGTATAGTATTTTATACCATCATCATTGTGGAGCGCAATAAAATATTGAGTACTATTGAAGTATCATGCAAGCAGAGGTCTTAGATATACTTTTATCCTAAATCAAAAGATGGAACCATGTCCATTTTTTGCCAAGTGATAAAGGGCAATTATGATGGATGGCGATAGAAATTTGTCTTAAAATAAAGGCATTAATAAATAGTAGATTACACACCGAGGGCAGGAAAGTAAGGAAGGTCCCAGATCTCATATAATGAATATAAGAATGAGAATAAGAAAACAAACATGTGATCTGAAGTTTTCCGCCCGAGCTTAGTATTTTTCTCCTCGACGGAGGTGGAAAGCGACAACAACAGGACGAGAATTGACGCTTTCCGTCCGGAGGGGAGAAAAATAATGTAATATTGGCACGATTACAACTTGTGTCAATTCAAGTCCTCTCTCCTAAAATTTTTGTAACAGGGTTCATCGTTTAGAACTCGTATATGATTACACCAACTATTTTATACCATTGTGGAGCGCAATAAGGTATTGAGTACTATTGAAGTATGCAAACAGAGTTCATAGATTACAAATACTACTTTTATACAAAATCTAAAGATGTAATCAAGTCCACTTATTGCCAAAATGCCAACCGATAGAGAAAACAGATAGAATACACAAAATGAAGGTGTTTATTTTGCCTGATCAATCTGCAAAATACAACCATTGTAACTGGAGAACATGATGTTGGGTCCTACGTGATAGCAATCGCCATAATTATGTAAGTATTGTTACTAAAATTAATGTACTATTAGCAAACCCATAGTGCCTACTAGTGGTACTAAATTATTTTGTACAAAGGGTTCGATACCCTCAGGATTTGGAACTGGTGTTTATGTGATTGTGATTTATCACATGTATTTACTAAGCAACGTAAGCTATAAGTATCAAGCCAAGTCATCATTCTTCTGCCCTTATCCTATTGGATTCTGCGCAATAATATTTGCATAACTGAGATTATGGCAAAAATTCTCAAATGTATACTAGAGAAAAGTATACTGCGTGGAACTGAACGAGGGACTTTCCCGAAAATATCGCCAAATATTAATGACCGTGCGTGTAATCATTTTAAAATATAAAAATAATCAATTTTGATCATGCTGCCAACCCTTCGCGCGCGTCTCCGCCCCGTCCGCCCGTAGGTGACGCAAGCGAAATAATGTTAGTGTCGAACATTGTAACTATTTACGTGAAACTTGGATAAGCTGTAACCACTATAACTTTAAAAAAGGTAAACTTTTGTAACAAACAATACAAATACTATGTGAAATTTTCAGAAAAGTCCCTCGTTTAGTATACGAAATAAGTTAATTCCACTGATTAACACTTTTGCAGGCATAGTAAATATACTATTCCCACATTATCATGTGGATACATGGACAACATTAGCATGTGGTATTTATCAATAAGGTATAATTTAATGTTTTTTACCAATTACCACTAGTGAAACATATTTTCTGAGATTTTAGAATCTCTTGACTAACCCCTCAGGTGTTACCAATGCCTTAAAACTTAAGATCCATGCTAAGACGTCAATTTGATTTGTGGTATGATAATGTTGATTATAATAGAAACAAAAAATGCATTACTAGCTGAGAAACTATAGTCACCTATTGGTAAATATTCTCCATAAAATTATGAAATATTTTGCGAAGAGGTACTTTCTCAGCAGCAGGTGGAGGCTTAAGAAAAAAGCTGGTAAAGATGTCCTGTGCCGTTTCGATGATAATAGTATGTGAGAAACGATAATACCAGTAAACAGGAGTCTTAGTTTTACACATTTTGGTTTAAGTAGAGATAATTTCACATCAGAGGCATTGCCATTTAATTATCTTACAGAATAATGAAGAATAAGCGACGCCCAGGAGTTATGGATTATTTTCGATCTACCTTTATAGGTAGGCGCTTATGCGCAGCCCAGTTAAATTATAGGGGGTATGCATGCATGCTTGGAGAATATTATTCCGAGAGCGAAAATGCGCGCTGTATACAAACGTACTATGGTGATATTTTCAATACTAACCAATTAAAGTCAATGAAATTTTGCAGAAACAATCTAGAAACAAATTTCTATGCTTCTATAGTCAAATTTTCGTTAAAATATACAGTTTCAATGCTAGGATTAACTATACATTTTAACGAAAATCTGACTCCATACAAGCATAGAAATTTGTTTCTAGATTGTTTCTGCAAAATTTCAGTGACTTTAATTGGTTAGTATTGAAAATATCACCATAGTACGTTTGTATGGAGCGCGCTCCGAATAATATACCCTTAATTTGATTCCTAAATAAAGACAAAAACTCCAGTACTGCAGTAAAGTTTGAAAACGAGGCACTTTATAATATAATTAAAAGGTATCAATGTAAAGTGAAAGATAAAATGATCAAGATTGATAGGAAATGATATTTCAAGAGGATAAACAAATTAGTCTCAGTGGAGACTAAATTTAAAATGATACTGTAGTAGAGTACTAACTACCATCACCTGCAGTAGCTACTTTTTTACTGATATTAACGATTTGTTTATTTTATGAAGTTCTTCTTCTGAATAATAGGTTTAATGAAATAAGAGATGGTCGACGCTTTACCTAAACCATATTTATCTGATCTGTACTCATTTGGATATTATCAGGAAAAATGCCCAAAATATAAGAGTACATTTATTGAAGTTTTAGGTAATGAAACAAATACATCAGGTAACATGATTTTTGCATATTTCTTAGTAAATAAGACGAAGCATTAAAATGCACCCTCCTAATTATAAGTTACAACAAAACTGTAGTACAGTTAAGTGCATTAATATGTATCCTATCCATAAAAGTATTCCTGTTTTAAGTAAATTTCACTTTTTCTCCTCGTAGAAAAGCTTGACAGATCTATTTTCATAATATTTTGTTCTAGTTACATATTAATGTACGTATCCCTACACGTAGTGACAGAAACAAAAATATAAGTTACATTGTGTGAAGACAACTATAAGATCTATAGTGAAACAATAATAATTACGTAGTCAATAGGTACCGAACAATTGTTCCATATATAACAAGTTATTCGAAGGGTGAGGAAAGAAAAAAAAAAGTATTGGGGCTAACACAAAAGATCCCTCTGGGTCGAAGTGTTGCTGGCTTGCCAGCCCCCACGACAAGATAAGATAAGATAACAAGTTACGCATACTTCACAACAAACGAGAGGCTTCTAATGCTCCTATCTCTATCACTTAATTAAGGATTGAATTATTAGTGAACAGAATTTATTAAAAAGTATTATTAATTTATCATAGTACCCACTTTAAAGTAAATAGGCAGTGGAGAACATGAAAAAAAAACTAAGGATACAATAAAGTAATGGGCCCTAATTCTGAGTGACCATGAGCATTATATTTAATTTATAAGATAACATGATGGACTTCACATGAAACAAATTAGCCCAATAAAAATGTTTTTGTATTTATAATTAAGGTTTAGGTACAGTAGGGATGCAACGAATAGTACTTTAGCTAATACGAACATCAAATTAATATTCGTCGAATACGAATAATAAACAATTTTGATTAAATTAAATAATAACTTTATTTTACTATAATATTCCTAATAATTAAAATCTACGACAGGCAAGTTTTTCGACAGAAGTTGAATGAATGAATGTAAGCTCTGTACCTATAGCATAAATCATGATTGTTCTACTGAGTAATCCTTTTCAACTAACTACCGCATAATATTTCTATGAACATTTTTTCAATTTGCTAGGTTATACTGGTATAGCAAGGCTACGACATGGGGAATCCGCACCAGTCACACCAGTGAATCGACTACATAATTCGACACAAGTTTCAAATCAATGCGTTCCGTTTCACTCGACTATCTACACGAGTAGTCGTAATAATATTCGTAGAATACGAATAATAGTATTTGTTGCATCCCTAGTTTACGGAATACAAATACTAAACAATTTTTATTTTGATCCGTTGTATTATATTTGTTCAGGTTTTAGTTGTTTAACAAATGTTTATAGCACTGTTAGCTATTTTAATTGTTATTATTTTACAGACTATGGCTAAAACTACGTGATGGTGAAAATGTGTTCAGAGCAAAACAATTGATGAACCGTCATTGAGATAGCGGGTGGAGCACACACAGCCGCAACACAGACATCCGCAAGAGGTAACATAGTTGTTTACATTTGAAATTAAAATCGCAGAACATTAAGGGTGAACCGAACCTCCAGTGCTGCCGCAAATCATAAGCTCGGTACCCTCTTAAATAGGTAACGGGAACGGACTCCGCGTCACTGGGGACTGAAAATACGCAAACATTACGTCAAAATTCGCGGTATTGACCAATGTGTAAATGTGTACCAAACATAGAGGTATTATACCAGGAATAGATGAACATACAGCTGAGAGAGCGAGATGTACCTAGCGGGACCACTGTATAATAGAAAGAGATACGTGATGCTAGGCAATAGGACCGTTTTTTTAGTCTCCAATTAATTTTTACAATTCGGTTTCCGTGAATAAATTGCGAATCTAAAGTGAAATCGTAGATAATTTTATGAAATATACCGACTAGTGTCAGTATATTAATGAAGCTGTGAAGTAGTCTTCATTCATTTATTCACAACTTCACGTTAGACTCTGAATTATAGACAATATTCGAATTTTTGCCTGCGAATAGTCTCCAAAAACGTCCAAAAAAGGTTTCATTTGACAACTCATGTTTGTTGCTCTATTCCTGTAAGGTATAATACCTTTATGGTACCAAACATGTAAATGTTATTTAATGCGTGCGTGGGTATGGGTAGGTGAACAACATCCTTCTCTTCGAACAATTATGGTTTATAACATACCCTCTGGTATGATATCTCTACACGCGCGCGTAGCGCCTTTTCGTAATTTGTATCGAAAATTACCTCTTCCTGCGCTTTTCTTTCAGAGAGTGAACGTCGCCCGCGACGAATAGTGTGGAAAAAGGCAGTAATAAACCCAGGTGTCGTACACAGGGCGGCGGTTCGATCCCAGCCTGGATGTGACTCGAACCAGTCAGTTTTTTTTTAGTTCGTACAGTCAGTCGGCTCTGCATCCGATAAATCGCGGTCAATGGACCGCGGCAACCGAAAAATCTATCCATATACAGGCTTTAATATATTTCTCACAAAATATCAATACATGCCTATACACTTAAAGCTGCAAGCGACTGTACTACTCTACTAGCTCTGGAAAAAGAGTAATTCACCACACCGTGCTGACGTCAATACCGGTGGTGGACAAAGAACTAAGCACCCTCAATAAAAGCATAGACCTGGGCCTCAGCAGTGGAGATGTTTAGAGGTTGATGTGACTGATGATGATAATCCTTTAAAACTAAAATTAATCAAAAATTTAATGTTGTCCACAGGTTTTGGATGATCTGCACTACGATGGAAGCACTTATTGTTTGAAAGACATTTGTTCGCATTGCTTGCTGATATGATGTTATCAAATCTACTTTGCAATAAATTGTGATCATGATTTTAAAATGTTTTATTTCTATCTTGTCACAAAATAGGATAAGGAACATAACGATAGTCGATTTCCTTTATTAAACTATTTTCTGTTATGGGTATATTACCGTTGGCGCGCTCCATACAAACGTAGTCTGGTGATATTTTCAATACTATCCAATTAAAGTCAATGAAATTTTTCAGAAACAATCTAGAAACTAATCTCTTTGTTCGTATGAAGTCCGATTTTCGTTTAAGTATACAGCTTTAATGCTAGGATTAATTTATGATTTGTATGGAAATCTTTGAGGCACTAACTTTAAAACTATACATTTTAACGAAAATCGGACTTCATACGAACAAAGATTAGTTTCTAGATGTTTGTGTGCAGCGCGCATTTACGCTCTCGGAATAAACTTCTCTTAAGAATAGAAGAAAGCTATGAAAATGGCCCTGCTTACAACACCGCCATATCTTGGTGGTAGCATGGTGTCCTATCTCAATGAAATTTTAGTCAAAAAAATTTCAATTATCGATTTTAAGTTTACGTAAAAGTGTAAATTGTACTGTATTACCTTTACCTATTGTGTATTTACCTATATTACATACAAAGAGCTAGTGTTTCTGGATGGTAATAAAATGGTTCATCGAGTAAGGGTTGAACTACATGGCCGCACGCGATCGCACTTTTCGTCGCTCCATCCTTTTCTGTCACTCAGGAACGTCATTTGCTAGAGCATATAAGATAGACGGAACGCGATCGCCTGCAGCGTGCAGCATGTGTAGTTCAACCCTAACAGTGTTACCCGATGTGGATTGAAAAAAAAAAAATATGCCGAATATATTTCCCAACCCATAGATTCATAATCCCAACCAGTAACAGTGCGACAGTAAGGGTTGAACTACACATGGCCGCACGCGATCGCACTTTTCCGTCGCTCGCTCTTTTCTGTCACTCAGGAACGTCATTTGCTAGACGGAACGCGATCGCACGCGGCGTGCTGTTCCGTTCCGTCTATCTTATATGCTTTAACAAATGACGTTCCTGAGTGCTGTCACTCAGGAAGTATGGAGCGACGGAAAAATGCGATGCTCAACTTATCGTGTCTATAAAAGACGCAAGTGTATAGGAAAAAAAAACAAGTTTTGTTTTAAACTATATTTTATTACTGCTGCGCCTCGGGCAGCGTGGTAATGATATCAGAGTCACCGGGGTCAGTAATGGCTAGTGTGCACACTCGGTAGTACTTTCCGCACGCAGTTCCCAACTCGATGTTGTTTCCGCTGTAGTGGTGAACTCCCGTTTTCGCCAACAGAGCATAGTACTCAATCTCAGATTTCCTGGAAGAGATAAAAGCTGTTTAAAATATGTTTGTTCTCTGTTCGGCGGAATTGGGGCTATTTCTATCAATAGTGAACTTTCCTCCAATTCCCTCACCGCAATAATTACTAATTATTCTTAACACTTTCGCTGCTAAGCTCAAAATCATGATCCTCGCGCAGTGCTAAAACTGACGCCCCTCGTAGGTCGTGCGCAGTCGTAACGTAAAACGACCAAAGCGGCTCACCTCGTGGGTCGGCCCGCACAGGCGTTATGTTTGGGTGACTAACGCTGTAGGTCATGAGCACAGGCGAAGCTTGCCCCCCCTCATAGGTCGTGCGCACAGTCGTAACCGATATACGATAAACTGGCTCGTCTCGTGGGTCACCCGCGCAGGCGTAAGGTTGTCGGTGGCTCGCGCGGTAAGTCATAAGCACAGCCGAAATGCAATTTAACTGACTCGTTTCGTGGGTTCTTTAGCACTGCGGCCCATTTGTCGCCGACCTACGCCGTAGGTCGTCAGCAGTGAAAATGTTAAGAATCTTTAATTTGATAACAGTAAAATATACAACAATCTTAACTATGTATTATAAAACTGTAACAAACATCAGAAGAGTGTACATTGAAGATTAAAAAATTCCCTGATTCCAAATCACCAAGGCAAGGCTGTCCAATCCCAGGTTTTGGCCAGCCAATGCATTTGAATTTGCCCGCCAACAGGGCCCTATTCAACAAACGTTACAATTGTAATTTACAATTACAATTCTGGGTACATTGCTGGTTACTTATGACGCTAGTAGGTAACATATATGCCTAACATTCTCAGCAATGTACCCAGAATTCTAATTGTAAATTACAATTGTAACGTTTGTTGAATAGGGCCCTGGTCATTCATGTTCTTGACTTTTTGATTATAATTAAACAATGTTACCTAAAGCTTTGTTCAATAGGTAGGCAAGCTTAGGTGACCCACTGGTAACATAGAATCGAAATTGTGCTCTTTCAAAATTGGTTGGGCAGCCTCGTGCTAAGGGATCAAGATACCTGAGTAAATAGTTTAATATACATATTTATAAACTAAGAAATATGTCTCACCTGCAAAAGTTTAGCAAATGGGTCCAAGACTACTCCATAGGTTTCCCGTATTTTAAGAGTCAGTAAAACATTACCATTATAATCATAGTACCTACTTATTGTGCTCCATGTCATCAAGTTTAGGCACTGGCTATAAACAATTAGATCTGAGTGACTATGTCCAAGATATTTAGACATGAAATGAGAGCATGCTCTACATCAGTGGTTCCTAACCTTTTTCCGACCAAGGACCACTTTTAATTGTTTTGTTGTTAGTTGTAGACCACAACGTTCAAGAATCTAAAGTTTTAAAGACATTTCATTTGTCATATGGGTAATAAACTAAAGAATTAACTTCAACAGATGGTCATCGGAATGCATGTATATATCCATGCCGCATGCTGCTTTCAAAATAGTGGCGTAGTTTCTATCGTCAATTATTGTCAATTCTTTCATACATGCTAGTGTAGGCAGGGCCGTCCCACAGACCAATCCCTAGGCTCTCACGGACCACCTGCGGTCCATGAACCACTGGTAAGGAACCACTGCCCTACAGACAATACTGGAAGCAATCAACAAGTGGTAAAAATGTCTAACATGAAAAACATTTCGCTGTATTTCCTACATCTAACATGAATTAAATTCCTCAACTTGTTTTACTGACTCGTTAAGAGGGAATCCATACTTCTTTGTCATAAGACTCCATATGCTTCCCTTAGTCAAATGAAATGGGAAACTCTACTTCTCAGTAGTCTCACCTTAGCGGGGGAGCGTTCTTGGCGATGATCACCAGCTTAGCCTTGCCCTGGCGCAGAGTCTTCAACGTTTGCTTGTATCCGAGGCAGTATTTGCCCGATTTCATTACAAGAGCCAATCGAGTGTTGATAGACTCGATGGTCTTTTTCTGTAAGTAGAAAGAAACGATTGAGTTAAATATTAAAAGATTTTAATTTCTTGTGACACTTTTCTATTTAATGCGTGGTGAATAGGAAAAAGCGAGATAGCTCGTGGACAGTCGTGTTATATTATAATTTATAACCTCAAATGTATGGTACTTTCTCAACCCCGCGTAACCTGAGTTAGCGAGCCTATCGAGTAACATTAATTCAATCTAGGACTCCAAGAGGATTGTGTTCTTCAATTAGTAATTTGAGAAACAGTTTTCAGAAGTCCATTTTAAAATGAAATAACACGCGTGGTCGAACTTACTTGCTTCTTGGCAGCAACCATTGTGTAGTGTCTGTTGGCGGCGAACGCTGAAAAATAAAACTGAATACAGAATTCGTATAACTAAATAAAAATCTATTATCTACAGTAAGTAGATACGATAATTTACAATAGATTCTTGAACAACCAACCTCAAAACGTGGACGCACAAAAACGGAAAGAACTTTTTTTTTTCTTTTCTTGACAGATCGTTTGTTAAAGTTGCCAGTTATGAAAATTCAAATTCTACCAAAGCAAATGTGACTTACTCGGTATGTGATTCAGAAGAATCGAATCATGTCAGCTTGTTTGCTTGGGCTTCATTCCCCTTTGCCTTTTCATCCCTAACAAAAAGTTGTATTAATTGATCTGAGGCCGAGATTCAGAGACGATTTTTTTTGGCTTAGTTCGAGCTAAGTAGGATAGAAATGTATGGATTTTGACATACGGGAGTTCGAACTATGACTTACAAATCGTCTCTGAATCTCGGCCTGAGACAAAAAGAAAGAAAGGAATCATCATCATATCAATGTTGCCAACTAAGCCCTTTCGGGGCTAGATCTAGCCCTTTTCCAGCTCGTTGCATAACACCATCAGCACAATATACTTATATTACTCTTTGATCAGCACCCATTAGACGGGCAACTGATCGCTGCTTTCTGTCAGGCCAAATCGCAAAATTTTTTTGAGGGGAGGTCGTGCTATACAGGCAATTTTGCTGCCGCGCGATTCGGGAATGGCAGGAAGCACACAATCGATTGCCCGTCTAATGGGTACTTTACAACTTTTTACATACTTCCCGCGACTTCGTTCGCATTTAAAATTATATACCAGATTTTAAGTCAGATCATAAGCTATCAAACAAAAAAGTTTCATCAAAATCGGTTCAGTAGTTTTTAGAGACGATTTGTAAGTCATAGTTCGAACTCCCGTATGTCAAAATCCATACATTTCTACCCTACTTAGCTCACTAAAAAAATCGTCTCTGAATCTCGGCCGTGGTCAATCACCTCGGAGTTTGCTTGGCACCATTGCTCTTGCTGTTGGTATCAATGAAAAAAATGGTTTTAGTAATATTTGTGACCGTAGAAAGAGAAAGCGTAAGCGAAAAAAAAAAATGTTTGTGACATAATTTCGTGCGGATTGTGTACCAAACTGTTGCGTAAAGTGACCGACGTAACAGGAATCTCAAATAAATACGATAACAGAAATTAAGTTTTGGTTCAAGTTAAACTGGTTCATGGTCATTTTGGCGGCAACGCGCGAGCTTACAAAATCGACCACAGATTCATCTTCATCTATCATCCCATCATCAAAATAAAGAATATAAAGAAAAAAATAACGAATGGCTCAAAAGGACTAGTATCCAGAGCCGTTAAAGACATTTAAGAAGAAGAAAAAAGTCAATCACCTCAATCATCCGTCCGTCTCTCTCTTCGTCAGACCGTCTGACTCAGACGTAGAAAGAGAAAAAAATACTTCGCCTATGGACGTTATTAATTATTTTGACTTGACAACGATTTGACATTGATGTTGATGTCATCACATTAATTGTCATTTTGCTCTGTAAACGGAATATTAGTGATCGGAATCGGTATTCTACTTCACAGAGTACTTAATTTTTGTTTTTAATCATGTCTCCAAAAGCACCAAAAAACACTGGAAGCTCAGAACCTTCGGCTTTTGGAAAAAGCTATCTCATAGCCTATAATACAATTCAAACTTTGGGGTAAGTTTTCAAAGTTTACCAACTTTTTTTTTGTGTACCTTGGACCTCCTTTTGGTCGGTGCCTGTGTGGCAGGCTTGGCGGTGGGCTTGAGGGTCATACATATGAGCCGGCCAGGTAAAGGTTAAAAGTACGATCACATTACCAATTGGCGTACATTGCTTGCTATGAACTCTACACTTCAAAAATAGAAAGAATAAAGCAGGCAATGTATGTCGAAATCGGGCCAGATTCATTTGTAGTGTAAATGCTTCTTAAAATCTTGATAAAAATTTTTTGTCAGGTTAGAGAGCTAGAGTCTAGACTAGACACACCGTTATTTATGTGTTATAGTTATGGTCCAGTTCAAATGTAGAAACTTAAGTTGAAAATGATTTGCTAAAAAACTTAATTTGTTAGTCTAATTTGATTTGAATTTTAAAATAATGGCTCCGTTGTGGTGTTGATGATTTTGCCAATGTTGATTGTAACAAAACACCCTCGTAATACTTAAGGGGGTGCTGCAGACCATCAAACTGAACAATTTTTAGGCCTTTTTATAAAACATTTGCAAGGTCACTTTTAGTTAAGAGCCTACTGAGCCTATTGTGCTGCCCTCAGGCACATATCCAGGGGGGGGGATAGGTGGGATTTATCCCCCCCCGAAATCCTAATATTTGTATGGAAAAGTGATTACAGCACTTACTTTTTCATTGTTTTTATATGAATATCCCCCCCCGAAATTTAAATGTCCCCCCCCGAAACAAAAGTCTGGATACGTGCTTGGCTGCCCTCAATCATATTTTTTGCATTTCTATAAAATTATTCAATATTTCCAAAAAACAAGAATGTCACATTTGTAGTCCTGATTGACTTTCAATTTATCGAAACATTACAGATTATTATGTTTTATGCTTGTAGCTATTATCTTTAAAGCAGCCAAAAGTGGCCACTTTCGGCGGTTTTAACGATAATAACTACAAACATTATAAAAACAAATCCGCAGTGACCCGATAAATTGAAAATCAGCAATAACTACAATGAGATATTCTCGTTTTTTGGAAATATTGTTTAATTGTTAAGAAATAAAAAAAATACGATTGGGGGCAGCACAATAGGCTCGGTGCAGCCTTAAATATAAAAGTCATCATATTGCCTGAAAGTCACATTTGAATTGTTCTTTTTTGTCCTACTTGTGCATTTAATAAGGTTGAATGCTGTTGTAAAAGTTCACACGATTTACTAGAACTCGTTATTTTGTCTGCAAACTAGTTAGTAGGAATTTTAAATGGGTAACAAATCATTTTTCAACATCATCTCTTAAGGAACAAATATTTGTTTGATGAATGTTAATATTTGTACCCAAGTCATGGATGTTTGTATCTAGGTATATTTATTCTATTATCTTGTTATCTAGTCATCATTATACAAGTTCGGGTTAGATTCTGGTAGGACTTTCAACTGGAGTAGATTATCTGTGTGACTATGTCCAAGATATTTACAGATATTTATCCTTTCCTTTTCTCCATTCTTTTGTTGCTTCATAGGATACCCACAGAAAGAAATCGGGTGGTGCCGGTTCTAATTAATTCGGTACTTCCTCGTGGACCCACTAATTTGTCCCACTGGTGGTTCCACGAGGAAACCTTGTTCCTTGTGGACCCACTACTACGTTACGTTCCGGTGCAAAAAATAACAATTTGTTAAAGGACAAACCATAACGGAATTTTATTGAATACTTATAACTATATTTTGATTATTAAACTAATAATACTAATAAAATTTTTCTGTTGTTTTTGTTTCCAGTTGGACATATTTATTGTGCCAGTCGTCATTACATTTCCTGAATCGTGGCACATTAGACACGTTTTGGGATGAAATAAAATGGACAGTTATTATATTTCAAAATGCTGCAGTATTAGAGGTAATTATTTTAATGTTTAATTAACATGACTTGATTGTGGAATGTTACAAATTGGGTCCAAAGAGCGTAATTATTATATAAGTAGGTACTTAGTTGCGAATCGTTTATAACTAATAGGTAGGTCACGTTGCAGGAATTGACCCGAGCACACGTCTCGCGTGGTTTTCGCGCGTCGCGTTTTTGCCTGCCACGAGGCTCCGCAATCCTCAATCTCTTCTTGTTCTTGAACAAAAACAATCCCTGAGATTGGGATAGATACTCCCATAAATTACACTTGACACTGGCGGAAATGTGGTGCTACGCACAAGCAAAAAGCCATTAATTATAAATTTAAAAAAAACTAATAGGTACATTTTAAATTATAATAAACTATTATAAAACTAACTGAAGTGTGTCTGTACATTGAAGATATTTACAAAAAAAAGATTACGATATGGATTTTAGGTATCCCTGACTCGAAATCAACCTTTTTTTAGAAATTTTGTCTGTCTGTTTGTTTGTTTGTTCGTGCATCACGCAAAAACTACTGAACCGATTTTGATGAAACTTATTTTGTTTGATAGTTTATGATCTGAATTAAAATCTGGTATATAATTTGTGCGGACAAAGTCTCGGGTAAACATGAGTACATTATATTATTAACAGTGTTTATTAATTGGATGAGAGCATTGGTGGCGTATTGTGGAGAGGTATGGACACTCAATCACGAAGTTCCGGGTTGGAATCCGCATGGTCGACATGCCATGTATCAATGAGTTTTTTAACTTATGTAGTAATACAACTGCTCTTAAACGGTCAAAGAAATTATTCACAAATGTACAGGTATAACGTTTAACTGAGTAGGTGCCTGCGGTAGTGCCGTAGGTATGGGAGGGTGTGAAACGAAAGTGCTAATACATCATATTTCACATCCTCCCATACCATACCGCTCCACAACCGCAGGCGCCTACTCAGTTTAACGCTATACCTGTAATGTAATATAAGATGTAAAATTGATTGTGGTATTAATTTAATTAATCATTGAATAAACCTATCTGTACCTGTTTAATAGTCAAATTATCAGCATAAAGCAAAGTCATTACGTTTTGTCCTAAAACCATTCTTCAGATGCCTATTGTATTCAAATTTTTTAATATATTCTATAAATATGTAGAATTGCATTAACAAGCAACAATTTCATTGCCTTTGACCTGATGAGGAATAAAAATAAGAAATTTCTTTATATTCCAAGCATTACCATTGAAATTACTTCTTTTCCTGAACCCGAATCGAGGGATTGAGGAGGAATGAAGTGTGGTAATGATGATCATGATCATCATTATAATGTGTTTACTAAGGATTGGTCACAACATTGTGTTGATGACTCGTTATAAAAGGTCTAATAAAATTAGCTAAAACTGTTTTAAGGGGATGATCAGACCATCAAACTGAACAACTTTCTCTATGGGACCAAAAACGAAATCGCGAAAAAAAAATGGCTGTCCTTATGTAGGTACTTGAAGAACTAAAGGAGTTTCTGGATATCACACGCCAACAACACCCTGGTGATTCCTTGAGCCTTAGCTTCGCAGCCAGCGCGACTTGCTAAGTTCTC
The DNA here is from genome assembly GCA_963693445.1 of Agonopterix heracliana. Lineage (NCBI taxonomy): Eukaryota > Metazoa > Arthropoda > Insecta > Lepidoptera > Depressariidae > Agonopterix > Agonopterix heracliana. The sequence continues at coordinate 11,942,353 of OY856308.1, read as the reverse complement.
GCTAGGTAATAGTTGAGAAATCTCTAGTCCATTCTAAAGTGTAATGTTTTTGTTAATCTCTAGTTTATTCTAAAGTGATAATTTTATTGTCAATACCAGGTAGTGCATGCAGCGATAGGGTTGGTGCCATCCGGCGTGGTCGTGGTGCTCATGCAAGTTTACTCGCGCGTCTTCCTCGTGTGTGGTGCCCTGCTGGCGACACACGGCGCCACCGTCAGCCCTGGCCTGCCGCTCTGCATTATCGCCTGGTCTATAACTGAAATCGTGCGATATGCCTACTATGCACTCAATATACTTAAGTGTGTTCCACAGTCCTTGCTGTTCTTCAGGTAAGAAAATTATGATTAACTAGCTTTTAGACACAGATGTTTAATTTGAATCCTTTTTTAATAGATAAAAACGTGTGTTCCGTCCTGGCCGGGTCACTATCTTAAATATGCGTGTAATGATAATGAAACAATTGTGCAAGAAATGTGCTATTTAGTGCATTCATTAAAATTAAATGTACCTCTATAGTTTGGGGTGTACAGCACTTTCTTAATGGCCCGGCTGCGCCGTATGCGTCCCAGCCGGGCCACCTCAGTTTCTCGTGATTTCGCAAACACAGCTGATCGGTAGGTATATGAAAAAATTGTGCAAATATTGTACCCTAAGAAAATGTCAAGACTTCCTGAAAAACATAACTCATTTAATTATTAACTTACAATTTTCCTGAATGTTAGACAAGCGCCTATTACTAAATTAATAGCAAAGTGTTCGCAACAAACATTTTGCTAATATACCTATGTATGTACATAAGATAAGATAAGATAACATGTATTGGTAAAAATACATAAAATTAAGTTAATTAATGACGAGCAATTATGGGGTAAGTATACAGTACATACTGACGGCATATGAATAGATAATAATAATAGTACACTATAGAAACGAAACTCTCGCGACAGATGCGTTCAAGGTCACGTCAATATCATGTTGGTTTAGTCAGTCGGGGCTTACGTTTCTGGCAAAATTAAATCTGATTAACGATGAAATGGGTTGGTGATTGGGCAGTTTGGGCAGCTCCGGGGCAAGTTGTTGGCAGTCTGGGGCCATGTTGGGGGAGAGTTGGGGCAGTTTGGTGCACGTTGTGGATCGTTGGGGCAACATGGGCCAACGCTGGACAATTTTGGGGCAAAATTAAGCGGTTTGGGCCGAAGTTGGGGCAGTTTGAGGCAAAGTTAGGCCAGTTTGGGTCTAAGTTGGGGCAGTTTGCTATTAACTTAGTAATAGGTGCCCCAACTTGGATCCAAACCTTCCAACTTTGCCCCAACTTAGGCCCAAACATGCCCCAACTTAGGCCCAAACAATCCCCAACTTGGCCCTAGTAGCCCCAACGATCCACAACATGCACCAAACTGCCCCAACAGTCCCCCAACCTGCCCCGGAGCTGCCTACTCTTCCCATAACTTGCTCCAACTCCCCCCCCCCCCCCCCCGAATCTGCTCTCAACCTGGCCCCTGCCTGTCCCAACTTGCTCCCATCCTGCCCCAAACTTGCTACAGCTTGCTTCAAACCTGCCACAGCTTGCCCCCAATGTACACCTCATGTACCACTCACACACAAGCAACCCATTTCATTAGTTGGTTAAACCAACATGATATTGACGTGACCTTGAACGCATCTGTCGCGAGAGTTTCGTTTCTATAGTGTACTATTATTATTATCTATTCATATGCCGTCAGTATGTACTGTATACTTACCCCATAATTGCTCGTCATTAATTAACTTAATTTTATGTATTTTTACCAATACATGTTATCTTATCTTATCTTATGTACATACATAGGTATATTAGCAAAATGTTTGTTGCGAACACTTTGCTATTAATTTAGTAATAGGCGCTTGTCTAACATTCAGGAAAATTGTAAGTTAATAATTAAATGAGTTATGTTTTTCAGGAAGTCTTGACATTTTCTTAGGGTACAATATTTGCACAATTTTTTCATATACCTACCGATCAGCTGTGTTTGCGAAATCACGAGAAACTGAGGTGGCCCGGCTGGGACGCATACGGCGCAGCCGGGCCATTAAGAAAGTGCTGTACACCCCAAACTATAGAGGTACATTTAATTTTAATGAATGCACTAAATAGCACATTTCTTGCACAATTGTTTCATTATCATTACACGCATATTTAAGATAGTGACCCGGCCAGGACGGAACACACGATAAAAACAAGATATAAATTAAACACCTTTGTGCTTTGTTTCATTAAAATCTGTCTTGCTATTTTATTCATTTAGCACCTACTTATAATGAGCAAAAGCAAACAAAAACATATATCGTCCCAAGTGTTATTGTTTATTAATAGGCTACACCCATCTTTTGCTGTTAAAATCCAATTAAGAAAGTTAAAAAAATAGCAAAGGTCCTTAAGCACGTATCCATGGGGGCTTAGGTGGGATTTTATAACTATTAAAACTAAGTACTTAGATATTTGTTCAATAAAATGATTGTGGTTTCCATGGTAAACTATTTATATAGCCCAAAATTCACGCAATATTAAAAACTTATCATCGTTATTCAAACAAATGAATGGTAGACTAAATACACAAGTACGTAGGTACAATATTTGATACCTACTTAGCACAAATACGTAGGTAAGTAACTACAATAATTGACACTTACCAAAGTTAAAAATTCACATAACATGCAAATGGAGTTGCTCTGTGGCTCTGCTATTGGGTGGTCACGTGCGCGTCGGTTGCCCCATCCCCGGTCCACAGTGGAACTCCAGTGGTGGCTCAGGATATTGTTCTTTTATAAGAACAACCCTTGAAGTCACCAAAATATCAATATAACCGTACAACGTCAAGCACTTTTGCTATAAAAACTCGACATTGGCAAAATCATCACATACCCAAGATGGCAGCCATTTTTTAAAATATAGAATAGAATAGAACATGCAAATCTTCTATCGAGTCGATGGCATGTCGTTTTAAACGTTTCCAACCCAGTATTTTGCCACACAGATAGCATTGTCGGCAACGTCCATAACCTGATAATAATAATATAATTATAATTTCTTTATTTCGAGGCAAAAAACCCATATTTATACAATAGAATGTCAAAATGTAATATCACAAAACATTCGTATTTAAATTAAAATGTAAAAATAAAAACAAGTTGTTAAAAACATTCTCCCCTCCGGACAGAAAGCGTCAATTGTCGTCCCGCTGCGCTAAACGAAGTTGCCGCTTTCCACCTCTGTCGAGGAGAAAAATAGTAAACTATCCTCGGACAGTAAAAAAGAAAGCTTCAGATCACATGTTTGTTGACCGAAGCGAAGCACACACACAGACACATGAGACACACACACACACACACGTACGTACGTGAAGTACATGAGATCTGAGACCTTTTTTACTTTCCTGTCCTCGGTGTGTAATCTACTATAACTACAGCTAAAATAAATTGTCTAATATTATATTGCTCTCCTTTTCAGATACTCAACCTTCCTGCCGCTGTACCCCCTTGGAATAACTGGAGAGCTCCTCTGTATGTACCATTCCCTAGATGAAATATCAGAAAAGAAACTGTTTACAATTTCAATGCCAAACTCTTGGAACTTCGTCTTCGACTACTACTATTTCCTTATCTTCTATATGTTCTTGTATATTCCTCTGTTCCCTGTTCTGTTTGGTCACATGTTGTCGCAAAGAAGTAAGATGCTAGGTAAAACCACAAAGAAAGTAAATTAATCTTTAATTTATCGCAAAAATAAATTATTATTTTAAACTTATCACATTGATAAGATTAGGGTATACTTCTTATATTTAGTAGAATCTCTCGCTTTCTATGATTGGCTTTGAATTTATTAAGATATTACGATTGCGTCTTAAGATTCGGTGGTACAGACTACGCTATACCGCTATACTACTATATTAAAAAAAATTATAAAGCATGTATGATAAACAGGGGTGAGATTTTTGAAAGTAACGTTGAAATAAGCAGTAGAAAATGACCTAAACAGTATAATATTTGTGTATTCATTGGATCAACTCATGATTTTGAATCTCACGATTCGAAAAATAGCACTACATCTCAGCATTCATTTAACATAATAACACAAAAAAGCCTACAGGTTATAGGATGCTTGTTAGTAGGTATAATGGACAATGTTTGATAAGTACAACAAAATAATAGGCTATGTGCGTCATGAATGTTTCTGCTAGTAATTATAATAATTCGTTTTGTAACTGGGCTATTATTACTATCTTGTCCTTACAGGTAGGTTCACGTATTAGCCAGGTATATACAGATATATACAGGGTTTATACCCAGGTATATTAGGGTAAACAGTTGCTTTACTTTAAGGGCTGATTGTACCCATGATAATAAACAACATCCCCTAAGAAACATATAGGAAATTAGCAAACAAATTTTTTACTTTCCATACTTACTAAATACAATACAATACGAAAATTATTAATAATATATGTCTATGTCTATGTCTACAATCAGCTGATCGAATATTTGTATAAGTAGTTTTTTTTTGTGAATTTCCTATAGGTTCTTTGGGGATAGTTGTTCTTTGTAATAGGTAAAATCACCCCTTAAAGTGATGCAACTGTTTGCCCTAACACCCTGTATAATATATACTATTGGTTTCCTTGCTTATGATGCTATAAGACAATAGAATAGCAGAATAATATAGCGTAGTCTGGAAATATGCGCAATGTTAACTCCATAGATTTCTATTTAAATATAGTTATCACTTAGACAGCTAACTTATTATAAAAAAATCCTGCAGCTTATAAATAAACTGCGTAAGTAATGCCTGTTTTTGTCATACCATACCACTTCAAAATACATGTTACTTAATAATATATTGACAAATGATAATCCTCGTGGCTTTGCGGCAAACACAGGGTGCATTTTTATATCTAAATAAGTAAGGTCAGTTTGGGTAAGTGAAACACCGGGGCAAGTGGGACACATTCAAATATCTTCAATAATTAGAGCTTTTACTTAGTTCTGTAGGTGTCGGTAAGGTGTTTTTGTTATTATAGTTCCGGGTATAAAAAGAGATGTCGCTACTATGCTTGAGTGAAGAGATAAAGCATCGCAAAATATCAGTCTGTAAAAAACAATTTTTGCGAGTGCGAGTGAGTAACGGAAAATATTCATAATTCTTTTAAAAACCGACGTATCGTCTTTGTAAAATGATAGTTACATATAATATTAATTTGTCTTCCCCCTACGAATATTTATTTTACGTAAATGTAACAGGTTTCGTCATAATTTGACGATGAAAAACGTAACTTCAAAATTACGTAGTGGGGCAAGAGAAACAGTGCAGTGTGGGGAAAGTGAAACGTATGTTTCACTTACCTCAGATCAGAGGTTCTAAACCTTTTTAATAACCTAATATTTTTAGAAACTTGATTTGCTCATTCAGTGTTTTTGAAGTGAAACACTATTTATGGGAGGGCCTAAAAATTTGAATCCGCAACGTTTTCATGTAACGGAAGTTCGAAATTTTTATTTGACAGCTGCGGAATTTCTATAAAAATCTATGAGTCTTTACTTATACGGAAACGGATAACATTCATTGTTTTGTTATGATTCAAATTTATTAAATTGATACTTTTTCTAAGAAATTGCTTATAGTTTTACTCATAGTCAGCTACAAGTTTTCAAATTAAAAGAATGTTGAGAACCTCTGATTTCTGATATATGTTTCACTTGCCCCAAATTACTTTTTTTACTTTTCCAAGCCAAAATAAACATTATTTCCATGTGGAAAGGACTAAAATTGCTTGAATCGCTATTGCATTTACTACCCTTTGTATCAAAAGCTCACTTATTGCTAGTTATGAACAAAAAACATAGACTGTTTCACTTGCCTCTTGCAAGAGGCAAGTGAAACAGTTTCTGTCCGTGGACTTTATTTTGGATTTTTTATCTATTTTTAATGCACCTATGGTAATAGTTTATAAAATTTTTAAATCTCAATACTTTTCATGACGTAAGTGACACATTGTCACGGTTCTAAGACTAATAGTTTAGTCAGGCCAATCGATTTTCCTTAGAAAAAAATAAAGTATGTTTCACTTACCCAACCTGACCTTATAGAGTAAATAATTAATTACCCATCCAAAAAATTTTATAGTCACAAATACAAACTTTTATCTAGTAAAGTTATTGTATCTTTGGTTAACATTCCTTGAATGATGGTTACATATTAGCTTTGTTTAGTTTAGAGGGAAGGATTTATTTATTATTTATTTTATTATTGTTATTGGTTGTTTGGGTTATGGGCAATGGTGCTGTAATAAAAAAATAATCTTATAAAAAAACTATTTATTGTGTCTTATTTTCGTTCTTAAAAAATCAAAAGTAGGTAGTTAGGTACCTACGAAATTTTGTTAGTAACATTCCACTAGTATAATATAGAAACAGATAAGTAATTGATAAATTTGATAATACCTATTGTGTTATAGGTGTGATTAAATTGATAAAGTCGGTGATATCGTGACAATGAATGTTTAAGATTGCATCAATAATATACTCGCAATTTTGTGTTTATGTCGTTATGAACAGGCAGAGATTATGGTGGGTTTGCTATGTTTGATTGGCTGGCAGGCCAATCTATGAACGTTCAAATATAACATAACATAATTTTTTTTTATCAAAGCGAGGATAAATGCTTAGAAAAAGTATATGTCTAGAATGAGCCTCACACTTGTTCCGTATAAAACAAAAGGGGCTAACTTTCTTAGGTTGGTGTGCGTGAGGCGTCATACTAATTATGTATGTGTGCGTGTATATGTATAGGGTTTTGGAACCAGTACTGGTTCCTATTTTTTTCGACGCTTTCGTAGCTTTGACTGTCTATCTTGGATAAATGCATCGCGAGCCAATAAAATGAACAAATTATGATGAATGAATATTTTGATACAACGTATACTTAAATGTACGGTTCAATATATCGCCTTAACGTTTAGTCGGTTTTATCACTAGAAAAAGGGGATAACAACATTTTTTTTTTTGCTTTAACACGGCGATATTTGCAGATACCACCAATTAACACTCACTACTACTGTGTAACTTCGCACTGAAAGTGGGAGAAATACCTTACAATTTTCATTATGTAAATGTTCCTACTTATGAGGGGGGAACTCCTCTTAGGGTGCGTCCAAATCTGACGAACACGCCGCGAATGCGCAGCTCGCGAGCCGTCCGCGAGCCGCTCGTCATAAGTGGACGCACCCTTAGGTAGGTATCAAACATACCTATTTGACATACCTATGGTAAATTGGTAGGTATCACTGCGCTACCACCAGCACCGCCAAGGGCGGGCGTCAAGGTACCTACATTGTCAGATAAACACTTTATTTTCATATAGGTTCAGAACTCATCAATTATGATTAATTATCTGTAATCAGCATTGATTTTTGTAAATCTGTTGATTACCTTGTTTGTCTCAATCTTATCTTTTGGGCTAGGATTCGTATATAATTAAAAAATAACAGTTTAGAACGGGAGTCGTTTTTTGAACAGACACCATGAATACGAAATATACGGCAGTTATTTTAGCAGTTTTGGTAGCGGCGGCTGAGGCCACCTCTATCAAAACTAAAGCGCCATCGCCAGCATTATCAGATGATGCTCGGTAAGTACCTACCTGTTTATTATAAAAATATGTTAGAGAGTATATCTCTTAAAATGTTTAAATTAATTGAATAGTCGCCAAGACGAAAGTCACCTTTATTTGGGTTATTCCCGTTGTCCCCCACCGCTACGGAATAAAATTATCGGCATCCAACTGAGGGCCAGCGGTAAAATATATTATCGGTGGATTTTTAATGAAAACACTGTGATAGTTTTATAATAAACTGTAACAATTTTGTTTTGTAATAAAATTGTGTGCTTTATCATCAATCTAGTGCTTTGTAGTCAAAGATCTAGTGCTATAAATTCGAATACAACACTTAAGTTACCTACTTAGTTATTAAATATTTATAATATAATACATTCTCAATATGCTGACACTTAAGGGGACCGTCAAACTGAACAACTTTCTCTATGGGACAAACATCGAAACTGTTCCATACAAAATTGCAAACACACTCGAGCCAAATGTATGGGACTGCAATTTTTATCGCTATTTTGATGTTGGTCCCATAAAGAAAGTTGTTCAGTTTGACGGTCTAATGTAAGCATATCTTGCATGTTTACGTGCTGTTGCAGATCGAATTGGGACGGTCTCGGTTTATCTGCGGACGTGAACGAATATGTCGACAAAACTATTTACAAGGTTATTCCGTTCATGTCGCAAGTTGGACTCGACCCTATGGAGCTACCCGAAGTCATTGAAGGTTTCCAAGTTGTTAGTACCTATTGTTTTGTATTTATAGTAGATTACACACCGAGGACAGGAAAGTAAGAAAGGTCTCAGATCTCATGTAATCAGAGGCTTTCTTATTTACTGTCCGAGGTTAGTATACTATTTTTCTCCTCGACGTTGGTGGAAAGCGTTCTTCGTTTCGTGTCTTCTTCGAAAAACTTCGTTTAGCGCAGCGGGACGACATTGACGCTTTCCGTCCGGAGGGGAGAAAAAGTACATAACTGTACTGTAGCCTAAACCTATCCCACATAACATAGAAGAAAGGTGCGCAGAACACTGATATGTGTGCTACGACGTATTTAATCTCTACTCATAAGAGTTCCTTGACTCACTGAATGACGACTGACTGACAGTCAACGCACTGCCTAAACCGCTGAAGATTTGAAACATAAAATTAGGAATATATTGTTATATTCTACAGAGGATGTAAGGGGTCCAAACTCTAGGTTTGCCAGAGGGCGATGGAGAGTAGCATATTCGGGATCAAACGGACAGTATCGCGTCAGGAACGCCACAATACGCCAAAAAATACAAATACCCGATGTTGGTGAGAAAACCGCCAAGTTGAAATGGTATTTGGCCGGCAGTGTCTGTCGATTGCACTTGGAGAGATGTGCCAAAGTCTTAACACCTTGGATCCCGGAGAATGGACGGCGAGTCAGGTTAAACCCCGGAAGAGATGGAGATACGACCTGGGATGCCTTCGACGAAGAGTGGATGGAGGATAAAGGGGGAGCTTTGCCCAGCAGTGGGGTGAATTAGACCAAGAAAACAAAATGTAAGGGTGCACTAAGAAAGGATTTTTCGAGAATAGAACCCTAAAGGGATAATCCAAGTCAAGTCACCATGAAAATTTTAAAGAAGTTAAAAGGAAAATGGCCCCAAATGCAATTGGCCGGTTTTTTATTCGTAAAAACGAACATAAAACCACGCTAGTCCTCTAACTAAATATTTCTCATGCTGTTTCAACTATGGTAATCTTTTCGGTGACCTATCCGCCGTGTCGCTGTGTGTAGGTGTGCAAACATCTAAACGTCTAAACTTTGACACATAAATATTGGTGAGATGAGATTGCCCATAAGCTGACCTAATTTAATATCTAATATTTCGTCTCAGAGGCCCGTGCTCATCACGTACAGCGCCTGGCTGAAGATCCATGATGGTCAGATGACGGGCTTGGTGAACGTGGACCGCTCTGGTGACCAAATGGTCAACTACTTCGCTAAGATGCTACGCGTCCGCGTACAGCTACAATTCAGAGATCTTCGTGTAAGTATACTTAGGTATAATCTGTCTTGCTAGGAAGCTGAGTTGCTGTTACCATTACGAGTAGGTTACGTACCCAGAATAAGGTAGACCTTATATTCTGGTAGACCATAATCTGCACTCGTAGTATGCTGCACGTGATACGGCTGTATCACGACTTTTATCTCGTTCGTTCGCAAGCAAATAGAAAGAGAGCTAAGGTGTGATAGCGCTGTATCACTGCGGCATGCTAGCTATGCTGATGGCACATAAGGAAATAAAATTTTAGACTAAGCAACACTGGGGTAATTGGATTAGGACTGATACTTTTTTCAGCGCTTCTGCATCGATTCAGTCGCGATGCAGCATCGATGCAAACGCGATACAGCATCAATGCAAACGCAATACAGCCACCTACCTATACCCTACTAATATTGCATTTACATTTTATAAATTCATTGGTACCTAGTTTTGATTAATTAACAATAATGTTATTTGATATTTGCAGTTTGACTATAGATACCTAGTGAAGGTGATGCAAATCGGGCCCACCGGTGGTATCGTCGCCACACTGAACCGCTTCGTCGTCATTTTCGATTTACTAATCGATTTCAACAACGATGAACTCCATCTCCAAGAATTCTCTCTCACTGATATTGGGTTCGTATTCTTTTACTTACCTACTCTACTTATTCTTTCAAAAACTATAGGTAGGTATTAAGAGGGCACTAAGGCCGAGATTCAGAGACGATTTGTAAGTAACAATAGGTCATAGTTCGAACTCCCGTATGTCAAAATCCATACATTTCGACCCTACTTAGCTCGAGCTAAGACCAAAAAAATCGTCTCTGAATCTCGGCCTAAACCTTCAGTGCTACCCTTAGGGCCGCTCCACATTCGCGCGTTTTTGGCCCGCGTCAAAGCGAACGCGCGAAAGCTCCGTACCTAGTGAGAGCACTGCGAATGTGGAGCGGCCTTTATACATTTCTCATGATGATTGGTCAATAGGCAACAGAGAAAGTTGTTGGTAAAGCCTGTATTACAGGCTGTTGTGTAAGTTTCCGATTATATCGATACAAATAATGATCGATAATATATTTACCTATAACTTCTGGGCAATTTTAAGTAAAGCCTGAACCAGCACTCGTAGTATGCTACACGTGATACGGCTGTATCACGTCTTTTATCTCGTTCGTTCGCACGCAAATAGAAAGAGAGCTAAGGTGTGATAGCGCTGTATCACTGCGGCGCTGCAATCGACTATAAATAACCAACCTTTAATGACAGAGTTCCAAGTACAAAAATTAGTTCCATGATATTCCGCAACATGGCGAGGTTTTTTAATATTTCTGGGCGGCTTTACTTACCTATTGTAAGTCAATGTCATCGAGTTAGGGATGATATTGTTGTGAATGTTGAATAAATTAAATAAATAAATATATCTCTGATTAAAAAAAAAGTTGGCCGTCACGGGACCCGGCTACCCGGCTACCCGGCTGATAGGAAACTTCTACTTGCGAGGATCTTTAAAATAAAGTCTTCTTTGAGATGGTCTTTAAATCAAGCATTAAATAAAGTCTTCTTAACTCCTGATTTCGCGCGGTTTTTCATAAACTAGGTAAATCGCAGCTGTCAATACGGCACTCCCGATTTAAATTTCGAACTTCCGTCACACGAAAAGATTGCTGATTTCGCTTTCTACGGCGGATTCGAATTTCAAAACCCTCCCATAAAAAGTTTCACTTCAAAAAATTCTTAATACCATGAAATGCTGATCTTATGTACACTTCATCATCATCATCATCACAGCCTATATACTTCCCACTGCAAGGGCACAGGCTTACCCTTAGGGAGGGTGTATACTTAAGTAGGTAGGTACTTACTTTTAATGTAAACTTTTTTGAAAGGAATCACTAAAATCATTGAGGCTCAGTCTGAAAGTTACCTAACTTGGTACAAAACATTGAGGTACTATGTTAACTAGAGAAGCTACCGAGAAGTAATGTTTTGTAACACGCGTTAGGGTGCACGCGCTCTAACCCACTTAGCCTGTGCCAGGCGCTCGTCGCAGCCTGACGCTCCCAGCACGCGCCCCACACTGCTGATCATGGTGCACAGATTTTGTTCGCGTTGTCTGCTCTATACATAATTACTCAATGGTACAAAATAGGTAATTTAACTTGACTAAAAATGTTAAGTAATGGGTAATGGTAATAAATAACTATGTATAATGTATACCTCCTTACCTAATCGAACATACTTACAGGCGACTCCGAGTCCGCCTCACCGGCAACATCCTGACCGACTGGCTGGTCAACCCCGTCATCGGCGTGTTCACGAGGATCTTCGACACCATTATCATCAAAGTCGTACAGTTAAACATCCGCAACGCGATACAGATGGGCATTGATTTCATCAACACTAACATCTCTGACATTGTTAGCGCATTAGAAAACTTTTAATCTAGGGACCTATATTTTAGGTAAAAAGAAAATCCTAAATGCTTTGGCGCTCTATGTGGTTTTTAAATAATAACTACCTACCTATAGTTACTTAGGTAATTAATAAAATGATGTTTTGACACATTTGATTTCTTCGAGTGTTTTGTTTTCATTCACCACTTACCGAAATAACTCAAAAAGCTGCTACAAAAACACGCGGGTGCCTGGATAAGTACGTGTATAAAGTGTGAGAGAGATAGCGATAGATGCTGAAAAAATGGCGAGTGCTGTGTCGGTGTAAAAAGTTTTTACCTACTGTTAGTTTCGGAACAGATTACTGTTACATCTTAATATATTCGAGTATTTGAATACTTTATGTATCACACTCGAGTATGCGAGTACCTATAGGTATTCGAATCAGTAACTAACTACTCTACCTGACTCGGCACTTCATTCGATTATGTGAGGTTAGGGGTGGTAATTGGGGAGGCTGGAATGTGGAGGCCACTACTATGGAGTAGTAGCATAGCGTGAATATCAGTGCTTAGGGGTCGCGGCGGGTCTATGCTCGCGCGGTGTGCGGGGAGCGGGGCACCCGGCAAAGTTGGTACCGCGCGCGTAAAGTCGGTACTGGCACGTACTGCCACTGCTTAACTGAGTACGTAGTACTCTCTATTAAGTCTGTGCTTAACTGTGACAACAAAAAATTTGCAAAGTTGGCTAAGTTAGCAACATAATGTTTTTGTCTTTCTCGCACGTATAGTTATTCTATCTTTTTATATAGACAAATATGGAATAGAAGGATTCGAATTTTAAAAACTCTTTCCACGCTAGCGGATAAAATGCACTTTTGCACTTAGATTTCGAATGATAAACAGAATCTTTCCGAGCTTGTGAGGTGAAAAATATATTTTCTTATCAGATTTAAAATCTGCGACTTGTAAGTGGGTAGGTGGGTACGCACGGCGACAGATCAACCTACCCATAGTTGGACCTTATGTTCATATGAACATAGTGAACATTTTTTTTTAGTGACGTTTTTTACGAACTTTGTCCCAGCTCTGTCCCTTTCTAATGGCGTTAATGACGTCAAAAATTGACGTCATTAAATTTTCGTTGTGACGTCATTGGATAGAAAGGGACACACGTAAAATTGGAAATATCGACGACGGAGTCGAACGTCAATTTTCTTGTATCAATGCTTCTAAGGAAGAGTGGGATCCTTTATGATTCTAGATCCATGGATAGAGCACAGTACCTACTCTATGGATAGAGCAATATGTAAAGAAATCTGTTGCGTAGTGTGATCAATTTTCATTCTAATCCTATTAATTACGATATATCACACCTGTCTATCACGAATAGTCAGAGCTTGCGATAGGTAGTTACGTACAACCATTATGTGCTACGATATGAAATAGGTAGGTAGGTACCTATACCATATACTTATATTACTCTTTGCCTATAATATACCCCTAACAGGCACGTATCCAGCATAGCTAGCATGCCGCAGTGATACAGCGCTATCACACCTTCGCTCTCTTTCTATTTGCGTGCGAACGAACGAGATAAAAGACGTGATACAGCCGTATCACATGTTGCATGCTACCAGTGCTGACTTGTTTGGGGGGGGGGGGGGGGGTATTCATATAAAAACATTGAAAAATTAAGTGTTGGAATCACTTTTCCATACAAATATTCGGATTTCGGGAGGGGGGGGGGGGATAAATCCCGCCTATCCCCCCCCCCCCCCCCCCCCTGGATACGTGCCTGACCCCTAATATACTTCTATTACTCTTTGATATGCCCATAGATTCATAATAATATAGATCAGCTAATAGCGTATACCCGTAAGGGATGGAGATAAAGTACCAAAAATTTTGGGGTTACCAGTCGTATCAAATTTTACCCTTAAAAAGCTGCAGATTTATGTAAAATGTGATGTGAACATTGTGATTTAAAACTTTTCATTTACGCTGAAAGATAGAGCCAGGAATTAAACCTTATGTAAACAAAAAAGAGAAAACATTTTTTGTTTCTGTCACCGTGGCCGGTTTTTGTGTTTGTCAAGGTGTCATCATGTGCTGCCACGTTATGACTTAATCTAATCGGAAAGCGTAGAAAGAGAAGGAACTAGAAGGAAGCACGTGTCTTGTCATATCACTCAGTAAGAGATGCACATAGCAAATTCACTCTAGTTAAAAAAGGAGATCGCTACTTATTGCTGTCCTTATCGACGTAGCCACTTTTTGTTCTACGACGGATGTCTGACTCCGGAGTCATAATACAAATTGTATAGGATTTTATGACTTTCGCTGTCTCATACGCGGTTACACTGATGTTCCGTCTATCAGCGTAAGCGAAAAATACTTCGCCTATGTCAGAAAGTGAATTTATAAAGCCAGAGCCCAGAAGTGAGATTTTTGAAACTCACACGTTCAAAATTATCAGCAGAAAATGACAAAATTAGTATGGAGATTGTGCATCTTTCTACTGCTGCTTTCAACGTGTGAGTTTCAAAAATTGCATTTCTGACCAGGAAAATAAAAAACCTGCTTTGGGGTGCTAAAATCGACTATAACCTTGATGACAATCAAATGTTTCGAGTCGAAAAATTTGTTTCAATGATTTCCGCGTGGTGGGGTTTTTTATTTTTTTGGTCAGGCTTTATACAAGGTGTTACAAAAATACAAATAAAAATTTAAGGGGGTGGTTTAGACCATCAAACTGAACAACTTTTACTACGGGACCAATATCGAAATCGCGAAAAAAAATTGATGTTCCATACTCTACAAATCGACTCGAGCTAAAATATGTATGGAATATCAGATTTTTTTTTTTTCGCGATTTCGATGTTGATCCCATAGAGAAAGTTGTTTAGTTTGACGGTCTTAACAACCCCCTTAAGAGTTTTAAATATTTATTTTTACTTATGTAACACCCTGTATTGAGAGTATTGAGATTTTCAAGAGAGAAATTTTTTATCTTTCTCGTATAATACAGGTGGAAATAAAACAATAAATAAAACATTTTCAGTTTTATTTGAATATTTATAATAGGTATAATTTAAAAAAAAACCTGCATAGACTTACTATAGGTAAAAATCGTTAAAACCTTATGATCATTTGTAAAATATCATTGTCTAGCGTAGACAGATAAACCTATAGACAAAGTGATAGCTTCCATCGCATTCACAAAAGAACAACTTATGGCTACGGCTTGAATATTTATTTATTTAGGTACTAGTGTTTACCCGCGACTTCGTCCGCACAAATTATATACCAGATTTAAAGTCAGATCATAAGCTGTCAAACAAAAAAAGCTTCATCAAAAGATAAGAACCTACACTTTGACGCATCCATCGATGCGCTCAACTTGTTTCTGCCAGTCGCGCCCGACAACTGAGAACAAAATTAATAACATTACATAAATAATTTTAATTACCTAAAAGTAAAGTAAGTTATAGCCTATAGAATCCCACTGCAGGGCAAAGGCCTCCTCTCACGAATAAGGGGTCTCTCACGGGTGAGAGGGAGTGGGCCATACTCCACCACGCCCAGTGCGTGTTGGTGGAGGCAAGGTTGTGGTCAACTTGCTGTCAGAGAATTTTCAAGCCGCCTCAATAGGCCTCTGACCTGGCTTAACGAATAGTTACAACGCCATCTGACGGAACTATCCGAGACCAACTGCTTAAAGTGCCTTCTGAAGCACGGAAACGCTCGAGATGAAATACCACTAAACGGTCACCCGGTCGGTTTAATTACCTATCTACTATTTAATAAAAATATTGTGAATCCAAACACTTCGTTAAAATTCCCCATATTTGGGGTAAAAAAATTATCACATGCTGGTAACCTTACAATCAAATTTAACCAAATAAAATAGATTTTGAATAATGCTTTCTCATTCTCGTTCGTTATAATCATATATATTACATGAGTGGAAAGGATATAGATGTCAGACGTAGACAACTTAGCCGGCTTATACTAACCTCTAATAAAATTATTGAAAAGTGAGAAAAACTCCTGATTTAATCTTAAAAGTACAAATAAATCTTAGTTAAGAACGCGAAAAAGAAGTTCAGTTCATATTTATGCAAAATAATTCAAGAATTGTAAACATAATACTTACGCGTGATAAGTTATGTTCTCATTTTTCTGTTCTGAGCGATGTTTACACCCTAGAACACTACAGGACACCATTTTATTTCAAGAAATATGATCGCACAGTCCTCTTGCACAGTCCTTAACACGTTCAAAACACTTTTCTTCAAGAAAAACCATCAAATTCAAGTGCGCGGGAAGCATTTGTTTGCCATACTTGCAAGTATGGCAAACAAAAATATCGCATACGCAGAAAGGGACAGACAACATAGATTTTCACTCGCTCACTTAATGCGATTAGCGTATAAGGCTGTCTCGTTTTCGCGGCTATTATTATTTTAATGCCTTTTCTATCCATTCTCTTTCTACGGATATGCCCCTCTTACTGCAATGCGATTTTTGAAAGTCACTCGACTAATGCTACGGGCCACACTTAACGAGAACGTCAGTGCCCATCGTCGCAATAAGTTTTTCTTTTTGTTTTCTTGGGGATCGATAGATGGCGCTACGGTCTGTGCGAAGAAACGTCAACATTTCAAAAAGTGATTCTTTAAAATAATAAAGAGTGAAAAGATGATCAAGAAGATGCCAACGCATCTTTTAATGACATATTTCATTATTTACTTATCATTTTAATCAAAAATTCGAAACTTTTACGCCTGACATGGCTGTATGGGCTCGATCCCTTGGCTTTCCAAAAAAAGGCAGGCACAGTCTTGACCAGATTTTGACAGGATCTCAGGCCGAGATTCAGGCCGAGATTCAGAGACGATTTGTAAGTCATAGTTCGAACTCCCGTATGTCAAATTCCATACATTTCTACCCTACTTAGCTCAAACTAAGCCAAAAAAAATCGTCTCTGAATCTCGGCCTTAGAGACGATTTTTTTTGGCTTAGCTCGAGCTAAGTAGGGTAGAAATCATAGGCCAAGTATTTCGCTTACGCTCTTTCTACGGTAGAAATGTATGGATTTTGACATACGGGAGTTCGAACTATGACTTACAAATCGTCTCTGAATCTCGGCCTCAAGAACGGCTCTATGGGGCGATAAACATGCCATTTGTCGTGTTTTTTAGGAACTAAATTTAAAAAAGAAAAGAAAAACGCTCAAGCGAGAATGGCTACACTTGAATGGTAAAATTGGCGTTAAAGTACAAGTTATACCGTACCTTTTATTTATGAAATTACTAGCCCTCCTTACAGCCTGCTCAAGATATAGGCCAGTGGGAGGACCACAGACTTAGGTATTACAGTAGCAGACTTAGCACTTTTTACACACACTAGTTTATTATTTCTATCTCTAATAGGTCTGAGAGAACTCATATAGCACTATCCCTGTTTATCTATTGTTGCTACACCACACGCACCCATAAACAATGCAACCATCGTGCCAGGTTGCCATCTTGATAGCTAACGATATGGCCGTCAGTGCCCTTCAGTGAAATATTGTCAAAACGCCGTGTTGAGTTTTGAAAAAAATATTGTTGAAAGTATCACCAAAGGAGCGGAAGTTTTTGTTAAATTATGGTGAAATGCAGTGCGCATAAGTGTGACAGTGCATCCGATCGGAAGACACCCGGATTATCGTTTCATAGGTAAGTAAATCTCGTGTTGGGACACAAATTGTTTAATCTGTTTTTCATTACATATTATGTGCTACGGAAGCACATATTCACTATATTTTAGGAGAAAATCTATGTTTGCATTGTTTTAATTGCATAAAACCAATAAGTACAGTCATTATTTTGTTAATTCGTTAAATATCTATTGTGAGAATCCTTGTTTGACATTTCATGTACTAGTGCAAAATTCCAGAGATGTATTCACGTTAGCAAAGATTTTTTTACTAAAAATGTGACTCATTTTTTAGCCTTAAATTAATTTGCATAGCATAAGCATATGCTCACGACTATATTCCCCGAGGGGGTAGTCAGAGATATTCTGAAACCTCAGAACATCCACGTTTCACCAGTTGTACCGGACTCTGTCCAGTGTGACGGGGGGTGAGCCCGTCGCCACTTATAAATTGGACAGTGGGTACAATACATGCCTCGAAATTGAAGCATGCAGGTTTCCTCACGATGTTTTCCTTCACCGAAAAGCCAGTGGTGTTAAAAATCGTACATAAATTCCGAAAAACTCATTGGTAGGAGTCGGCCTGGACGGGGATCGAACCATCGCCTCCTGCACGGCAGGCAAGGTTACTCGCCACTGGACCACCACGGCTTTTCACGGCAAATTAATTTGAGTGTAAGTTAATATATTGTGTTCATTGTTATTTACAGAATAAAGAAGATGCGTCTATCAATAAAATTTAGGATTGTTCCTTGAATAAAAAGAAGTGGAGTGGAGATCATGTGTTGCTAGAAATAGATGTGAAGATAGAGAAAAATCTAAAGCATCATCGGAGGCTGATATTGCTCAGCCCAGTACCTCGAATGCTTCTTAAAACGTTAGTAAGTATCTCATAAAACAGCATACATTGAATTCTAGAGTATGTACTGTACGGTTCACTTATCGCTTGCAAGCATGCTTTTTTGCGGATTTGCTTGCTTGTTTGCATATGCTAGATTGCATACTTGCTTGCATGCTTGCCTTCTTGCATGTTAGCTTGTATGCATGCTTGTTTGCACGATTGCATTATTGCCTTGTATTTTATTAAGCAATGAAGAATGAATTAATTTAAATACATACTCAACAGCATTATATGAAACAACATTAATTACGATACATGCATGCGGTTTATGGCTAAGAAAATATTGAAGAATATATCCCACACAGCACAAAATGTCTACAGAATATCTAATAAATATTTTGTAAATATTTGCTCAAATATCTAGTATGTCTTATTATAAGTAGTACAAAAGATATCTAGAAGATGCCTCTATGTCCGCCTACTAAATGACTTCTAGACACACATCTGCTAGACATCTCCAAGAATGGTAGGTAGGTATGAATTATTGTAGGTAAAAGGAGTTTAAATTTTATGAAGATTAATATTAAGTATTTCAATCGTTTCAGATTCAAGAAACCAACATACTTACCAGCCAAAACTAAAAAACTAAGTTGTATAGATAACTATGATATAATTATCATATGAATGAGAATGAAGAAAATTATCGACGGAGACATTGAAACATTGATGGCAATTTGTCATAGCAAGAAATCAAGCAAGTTTTGGCAAGAAATCATATTAACAAAATAGTCTTGTTTGAAAATAAATAGTTTCAGTATTAACTTTGTTATCTATTTTCTTTTGACCCTCTGTGTGTCTTAGTAAGTATTTATATTATGCACCAGTTAATTTGATTATCACTAATTTGCAGAAACGCTCATTTAAGTTAATTTCTCCAATAAATCTCTTGCTAGCTTTTCTACATCAACAAGACAAAAAGTGTCAGCAGAGATTAAATGAAGGATTAACTTTCATGAGCGTTTCTGAAACTGAGTGTATATTATTGAAAAACATTTCATTAGGTTTGGTATACTTAAACACATAGCATCGGTTCAGGATAAATCATATAGGAAATAGTAAACTCTTAGATATTTGCATAAACAAATAATTTAGCTCCCTCCGGGTGGAAAGCGTCAACTTTCGTCCCGCTGCGCTAAACGAAGTTGCTGCTTTCCGCCTCTGTGAGGGGAAAAATAGTAGACACACCTTGGGCAGTAAATAAGAATGTATAAGGCTTCCGCACCTTGTAGCAATATTATCGAGCGATTTTATCGAGCGATATTATCGACAGCGATATCGCGACACCTTACACACTGCAGCGATTCCGCGATTCGCGTCACGCATGCGCCCTTCACTGAATGTAGTAGAAAGAGATTGCGTCAGGTTGCGATAATATCGCGGCAATGTGTGGGATCGAGCGCGTCCCCATACAAAATGTACTGAGAACAATTATCGCAAAATCGCAGCGATATTATCGCTCGATAATATCGCGGCAGTGTGTAGGATCGCGCGCGTCCCCATACAAAATGTACTCAGAACAATTATCGCAAAATCGCAGCGATAATATCGCTGCAATGAGCGGAGGCCTATATACGAGTATTTTGGCAGCGATTTATTATTATTAATTTGAGGGAGTCGTGTCGGTGCAATGCAAATCTATCATTTCCAAAACTATAACAATGTTCTGGAATAGTAGGTATATAAAATGTTTCCCTCGAGCTGAGTGTTTTTAAAACTGCATTACATAAATTTTGTCACTATTTCAATATGTAGGTACCTACCTAAAGTTGGAAAATTTCGAATGCTTTGACTTGATACAACCCTGTATTTTTTAATGTGTGCATGAAATATGAATGTGTGCAAACTTGCCACGCAGTTGTTGATCAAATGCTAAGTCTGTTAAGTCTGTGGGGAGGACATTCGCCTTTTGGCAGGTATCTTCAATGTAGTTTGCATAGAAAGTGCAGCCATCTAGTATTAGGTTCTGCAAACTACGAAAAAAAAAGATTTTATGGTCTATGTCAATGTCAAATTGCCAAATTGTCCTGTCTGTCACTGTCACTGTCAGTTGTCACTACTTCGCAATCCGCATGTTATTTTATTCAGTCTTTATTTAAAAGTTAAATTACCACTTAAAAGTTATTTTATCAATTCCTAATCAGAAAGTAACATTGTAAGTAATTCCTGTTACTCTGTTAAATCATAATCAGAGATGGGTAAAGTAAAAAAGTTAAAACCTTCGCAAGTAGGTAAGAACATCGCTCTCGCAGACCAGATCGAGTCCGTGAATGCTGTTAAAAGCAAGAACAGGGCTAAAGAGAGGAACAGACACGATGATGACGAAGAGGTACGTAACATTTTAGTACTTAAATAAATCTAAAATGGTTCATAGATGCCGCATTTAAGGTTAGGTTTTGATTGTAGTATGTTTTGCTCGTAGGTTGAGTATTCTATAGATTTCCTGACAGCGTATACTCGAAAGGGACAGAGATATGACAAAAATGTATGAGAAATCGTGCCTTTGTTTGCCATAGTTGCAAGATTTTGTATGCAATTTCAACTGTGGCAAACAAAAATATCGCATACGCAGAAAGGGACAAACGACATGGATTTTGTCGCATTCACTCTGTGTAATTAGCGTATAAGGCTGTCTCGTTTTCGTGACTATTATTATTTTAATGCCTTTTCTAGTTGATTCTCTTTCTACGGTTTTGCTTAATATTTGCTTATAGCATCGGTGGCGCGTTACGGAGAGGTGCGGAAACTCAAACTAGAGGTCTTGGTTCGAATCCGCACGGATGACCAATGACTTTTTCTAACTTATGTATGTAATACCGTTTGCTCTCAAACAGTGAAGGAAAACATTGTGTGGAAACTTGCATACCATTTAGAAGATATTTAAATGCGTCCATATTGGGCATGCGTGGTGGACTAACGCACATACACCCTCGCTGAGGGTAGGCCTGTGCCCTGCAGTAGGACATTATATAGCAGTGGCGCCTGCGGTCCATTTTTATGGTAGTCTCACAAAGAGATTAATAACTAACTTAAAGACGAAAAAAAATTATAGTGTGTCTATCAAAATCAGGCTATTCATATACATTCATTGCTAAACTTGTTGCGGTTGAAGGCAGGCTGCCAGGTATATCTAAATTTTTGGTATATACGCTGTGACAATGACAATATTTTGCTTTCTAGTTCGTCAATGCAGATTTGTCTAAGAAAATCCTGAAAGCTGCGAGGAGGCAGCAGGCTGAACTGGATGATGTTGCCGGCCCCTCCCCCGCCAAGAAAGTTGTCCTACCAACGTCATTGAAGGGTAAGAACCATGTACCGTTATAGTGTAATGAAACTAGTGGTCGCGACAGGTCTATCGTGAGCGGGAGCCGGGAGGAAGCATGTCCTAGTACCAAACTAATTTACCT
This sequence comes from Agonopterix heracliana, assembly GCA_963693445.1. NCBI lineage: Eukaryota > Metazoa > Arthropoda > Insecta > Lepidoptera > Depressariidae > Agonopterix > Agonopterix heracliana. The sequence goes on along the minus strand of OY856308.1, from coordinate 11,920,289 downwards.
GTGAGCCTTACCGATACTGCCGATGCCCCGCACCCTGCACACCGCACGAGCATAAACCCGCAGTGACAGCTGAGCAGAACGATTATTTTAATTACACTATGGTTTTTGGTCGTTCAAACCATAGAGAAATTACACGCTCCCCTTGGTAGAGATGGTGTAACAAAGTTGCACTGTAGCCACCAATTGTGCACTAGTTTGTACTGCGACCATAGAGAAATGACACGCTCCCCTAAGCTTTTTGTCTCCCCTCGCCCGTCCCTCACCCCCTTTGTCGGCGACATAATTTTCTATAGAAACAAGCCGATATGCCATCTCCTCTTACTCCATGGTTCAAACAACCTGCTTAGAATTAAAAACTAAAGTTACTGAGTGAAACACTATTTTGCATGTGTACAGTCAAGAGCACGTCAAGCTAGACACCTTGGAATTTGTACTGTTCTAATGGTGTTCGTATTAAGAAACAATATCACACTTTGATTGTCAAGGTTGATGTGCTCTTGACTGTACAATTGTATAACTGTGATTCCCAAGTTTGTTTTATAATTAAACATTTTTAGAACCCAACGAGTGCCAACAGGACCCTATTTCTAAGCCTATTGCCATCTGTCCATTGTAGCTGTATCTTTTGAACCATAATAAATTGAAATTTTCACTAATTATTATGTTGGATTTGATAATAATTAATAAAAAATTAAGGGATAATCAATCATACAAGAAACTAAGTCTTTTTCAACTATTATTCTAAAACGGTAATACATGAAGCATCAAACTTGGAGTGACTATAGTGCAAAAACTATAGTAAAACAACAAATCGTAAGAAAAGCCAAGTGTGAGTCTTGCTTGTGCTAATGATCCCAGAGAAAACACTTTTTTTGGTTAATATTAAGTGGTGGCATAGAGCGATCGGTACGTGAGTCCAACTATCACTTGACTGGTTTTTGTGAATTTGTACTATGATTGGATAAGCAAGTCTTGAATGTCGCAATCATTATTAAAAAATATATCTTTCAGATGGAGATTCTGATGACGAATCTGGCTCAGACCTAGACGAAAATGAACCTGATACTTACTACGACAACATTGAAATTAACGAAGATGACGAGGAAGCCCTCAAAATGTTCATGTCTGCTAAGCCAGAAAAGACGCGGACATTGGCTGATATAATCAAAGACAAAATAACCGATAAACACACAGAGCTTCAAACACAATTTTCTGATGTGGAGACTTTGAAACTACAGAACATTGACCCAAGGTTTATTTAACTTTTTAATGTAATTTCTTAGTGTTGCGTTGTAGGTCTGCTATTGGGTAGTCGCGTCGCTCGTCAATTGTTGGTTGCCCCCTCCCGGGCAAAATCAAGCACCTTTGCTAAATAAAGTAATAAACTAGACATTTGCAAAATCATCACATACCCAAGATGGAAGCCAATTAAAAATAAAAAGAATAGAATAGTAATTTTTTTATTATCCTATATCTCAGCTTGGTATCAAACCATTAATTACCCTTTGGCCTGCAGTGGGATCCTACAGGCTATAATTTACCTTTTTTACTTACTTTTATAGGATAAAAACAATGTATGAAGGAGTAAGAGATGTTCTAAAAAAGTACAGATCAGGAAAGTTGCCCAAAGCCTTCAAAATGATACCAAATCTACAGAATTGGGAGCAAATATTGTACCTCACTGAACCTACAACATGGTCTGCAGCAGCTATGTATCAGGTTGAGTATTTTATATTATTTGTACGCTGTTCTGTTACCACCCTGACACTTAAGTCTATTTTTAATTATTGTGTTACAACCTGATTTGATATTAACCATAGACATATTACTCTAGCGATAGACAAGCTCGTTCAAACAAACAACATGTCACACAAAACAACACAAAATGACACATTACGGTCTGTCATTGCCATAGTGACGAAGTGAACTCGGGAACATCAATCAGGTGCGTACACCTCATTCAAGTGGAACTTGTTGCTTCTATGGAAGGGCAAGTCTATCGCTAGAGTTTAGGTCTATGGTATTAACATGGTATTTTTGACAGTTCCTGGCTTATTCCGCCTCAAAGAGTGGGTTATAAATTACTTTCAGTTACATTCAGAATGGAGGCATCTATGTAACACATTGTGACCCTTCTCATTCAAGATTTTCAATTAGTAGGCACACTTAATTTATTTCGATGCGCCCATACATAGATGGAGACATATTATATGAGGTCTGGGTGCCACCATACTATCTAGAACTATATACTATTATCTATTCTGTGACTATACCTTAAAAAAACGTGGTTATGAATGTGTTAAAAGAAGTTTTTTCACCATCCCTGATGTTGATCCTGGTTCACAGGAGTTACAGCGGTGGGAATGTGTGGTGGTGGGCCTATGCCTGATAAATTTAAAAATCCCTGATGTATTAATTTAACTTCCAATTTTTTCTTTGTTTTAGGCAACCAGAATTTTCGCATCAAATCTGAAGGAAAAGATGGCTCAGCGATTTTACAACTTGGTCCTATTGCCGCGTGTTCGTGATGACCTTGCTGAGTACAAACGTTTGAACTTCCACTTATATCAAGCTCTACGAAAATCCCTTTTCAAGCCTGGTGCTTTCATGAAGGGTATACTCCTGCCCCTTTTAGAAGTAGGTTCAAATTTATAGATTTCCTATCCTAGTTAAGACTAACTAACAAAGATTTTATTGGAATTTTATTTCATTCATGGATTGAACTTTCGAGCTATGCTATTTGACATGCTTGGAGTCTCTTTTACACTTGTGTGTGCATGACTTGATTCTGTATCATAAAAATTATTATCACACTTGCACAATGTGTGACTGCTTGCCCATTACGAAAATACTGCAGATATCCTGTTAATAAATGAGTTGTTTGGTATCAAAAACGGATATAAAATCCAGACACAATGGATAATCCATTGTTTGAAATTTTTATGTCCCATTTTTGATACCAAACAACTCAAATATTACTTACCTGTGATCGAAGTTAGGTACTTACATTATTTTATGTTATATTATAAGACAAATACCTAAGTAATTTTTTTTAGTATCATAAATGATTATCTCATTTTTTCAGGCAGGTGACTGCAGTTTACGTGAAGCTATAATAATTGGTTCCGTATTGGCTCGTAACTCAGTACCGGTGCTACATTCAAGTGCAGCCTTGCTGAAAATTGCTGAAATGGACTACACTGGCGCCAATTCAATATTTTTACGAATACTTTTTGACAAAAAATATGCTCTCCCATACAGAGTGGTAGATTCTGTTGTTTTTCACTTTTTAAGGTAAGTAATTTAATTAGTAATAACACCGATACTGTCACCCCATCCCCTCATTATACCTACTAATTAACACTTTAACTGCTGACGCAAATGGGCCGCAGTGCGCATGACTCACATCTTGAGTCAGATTTGTATAGGATTCTACAGTGTTAGCACTGCGCGAGGGTCATTGTTTTGAGCTTAGCAGCGAGTGTTAAAAAAATATTTTTTATATTTCAGGTTCCAAATGGATCCACGAGCTCTACCAGTGCTATGGCACCAGGCCCTGCTCACTTTTGTCCAGCGTTACAAAGCCGATATCTCCATGGAGCAAAGAGATGCCTTATTGGAATTGCTGAGAAAACAATCCCACCCTACGATAACACCTGACGTTAGTATTTTTAGCCAACAAGCCCATTCTATTTTCTTGTGAGACATTTAGGTCATTGTCTGTGTTAGGGTTGAACTACATCACATAGCACCGCATCGCATTTTTCCGTCGCTCCATCCTTTTCTGTCACAGGAACGTCATTTGCTAGAGCATATGAGATAGACGGAACGCGATCGCATGCGGCCGTGCTAACGCGCGCATTTTTCCGTCGCTCCTTCCTTTCCTGTCACTCAGGAACGTCATTTGCTAGAGCATATAAGATAGACGGAACGCGATCGCATGCGGCCGTGCTATCGCGCGCGATCGCGTTCCGTCTATCTTATATGCTCTAGCAAATGACGTTCCTGAGTGACAGAAAAGGATGGAGCGACGGAAAAATGCGATGCGGTGCTACGTGATGTAGTTCAACCCTTACTAGCACCACCTCATTCACATTAAAGTTAAAATTTTCGAAAGGTACATATTAGGAATTTTGAAAGTGAAAGCAGCCACCAAATTTAGTTTTACTATGAGTGCATTATCTGCACGTTATGTGGATGTGGCACACTAACTCTTGATGTATCAAACCATAAAGCAGTTGAATTGGCTTTCTGGGCCAACAAAATTCACCTAGCGTAGAACTGTTCGATCAGTTTTCATTAATCAATTGATAATGAACTCAATTGTAGTTGAAATACAGTTGAAAATATCTAAGTGAAAATAGCGTGCAAGAGATCCCTGTCCCTGTGACATGTTCACATTATTTCTTGCACGCTATTTTCAACTCCAATTCAATTACTATTGAGTTAATTATCAATTGATTAATGAAAACTGGTTGAAATTATATTTTTTATTTAGATTTTATAAAAAATGATTTTTCAATATTTTTGATTGGCGGCATAATTAAAGAAAAAAGAAAGATAAATATAGGGTCCTTCTTAATATGCTGACACTTTTTTAAGGAGATGATCAGATCGTCAAACTGAACAACTTTCTCTATGGCACCAACATCGAAATCGCGAAAAAAAAATCAGCTGTCCCATACAAAAGTGCAAACCTACTCGAGCATGTATGGTTGGTCCCGTAGAGAAAGTTGTTCAGTTTGATGGTCTCATCATCCTCTTAAAAAAGTGTCAGCATATTAAGTTGGACCCTGTAGATAGATTAATTAAAGAAGAGTTAATAGGCTTTTTCTGGGCGAGCGCGCTACATCCTCGGCTTCACCTACACTTTCCATCAGGTGAGCTGAAGCCAAGAGCAAACCCATATTGAATAAAAAAAAAACTGCTCAAACAGTTCTCCGCTAGGTGTGTGCTGTCTCTTTCTGTATAATTTTTTTAGAGATTATTGATATCATATGTTTTGTTTAAACAGATTCGGAGGGAGTTACAAGCAGCTAAATGCAGAGATATTGAAACTAATGAAGGAGCATCGTTTATGGCTGTTGAATAAAAATTTATTGATTAAACAGAAATACAAAGTTGTTTAATTTTATAGAAACTTTATTAAAAAATAAACAAATTCTTAGCATAAAGTACATGAACAAATACACCAACAATAGATTTTATTATTTCTTGTCCTTGAAAGATGTAGGTACAGTCAGCATCAAAAGTATCTAAGCATGTTAAGTGTTCATAAATATCTGAACAACTTTACGATAGCAAACCTTATTTCAACTCACAAAGAAATCAAATTAATTTATCTGTCATGTTATTATTTGTTAAGTTGAAAACAAATGTTATCTAGTAGGAAATAGGGTTTATTTTCGTGTAATTGTTCAGATGTTTATGAACGCCGTAAATGCTTAAATACTTTTGATGCTGACTGTACATACACAGGAGGTTAACTTAAAAAACAAAACTTTTTTGATACAAAAGTGCATTCATTTAACAACTCAACTTTAGGTAAATAGGCATATGCTCATGACTATATTCCCCGAGGGTGTAGTCAGATATATTCTGAAACCTCAGAACATCCTTGTTTTACCAGTAGTACCAAAACTCTGACCAGTGTGACGGGGGGTGAGCCTGTCGCCACTTATAATGGACAGTGCATGCCTCGAAATTGAAGCATGCAGGTTTCCTCACGATGTTTTCCTTCACCGAAAAGCCAGTGGTGTTTAAAATCGTACATAAATTCCAAAAAAACTCAATGGAACGAGTTGGCCTGGATGGGGATTGAAACAATGCCTCCTGCATGGTAGGCAAGGTTACTCGCCACTGGACCACCACGGCTTCATATGGATTTTATATTTTCTTATTTTTAATGCATTGATAAGTAAAATGTTTTCAATTATTATTCATACAATGTCAATTCGATAATCTAAGGTAAATTCACATTCCTACACATCATACAACATCATCATTTAACAGGACGAATGAAAATCGGCCTATCAACTTGACTAGTAACTAAATGTACAGAAGGTAACACTGTCGTTCCACATTCACACTTTCTTCCCGAAACATAGTCAAATGAACCAACTTTAGAGCCGCAGTTCGCACAGTGAAGTTTCCCTTTAGTCCACTGTTCCTCTTCAATCTTTAACTTTATCCAGTCTGGCAGTTTGTCTTCGAGTAGGTAAATAAATTGTTTTATGTCATAACTGGTGCAATCTACGGGGCAATTCACTGTGTTGGTTACATTCGCTTCAGTTAAAATGTGTCTGCACTTGTGGCATTTAATGACTGGTTTAGTTTCCAATTCCATTTTGTACGAATAGGTATTCCATCAAAAGAGAAGTTCCAGTTTTAACGCTGCAGATCAGCTGTTGACCCTTGGATCAAGGTACGTAGCGATTAAATTATCTTTAAAACGTTGTTTGATCAAGGCATCGAATTAGAACACTTATGATCAACAAGGTTAGATAGGTTATATAACGCACGGCCCACGTTTTTATTGGAAAATACACTTTTAATTCACCAAAATCACGACAAAATCACAATCGGATAAAATGAATGACAATGTCACAATGTCATTTCTTGTTGTTGTTGTTGTTGTTTCATTTTTCCTTACGGAAAGGCAAAGGGTACATAACCCATGCAGCCATGTCTGATTTTGTATTTTCTTGTAAATAAATCCATTATAAAAGGCACTATGTGCCTGGTCTGTTTAGTTATTTTAATTTTTCCTTCTTGTCTTCATAATTCAAGTAAATTGAAATTTTTCTGTAGTATTGTCATATTCTGAATTATACTTATCCGAGATCGTGTTTCTAGTGTCCGATGTCTTCAATAAATAATATTTTTCAATATTGTCAAGAATCCGTTTTCCTCAGTTTTTCGTTTTATTGACTTAAACCTAACCCATTGAAATGCGAGGGTGGTTCACACATGTTCACATGTTCAAGGAAGTTTTACGCGGGGATATCAATCCGAATCGAACGGTCGAGCCTTACTTTATTACTCACTTTTACTATACTAATACATTATTATACTAATTCCACCACATTATCACAATAACAGCCACGAAAAACTAATTTAGAAAATTAAGAAACAAAGTCCGTCCGTTTCGTCTTGTTTCCCGCGCAAAAAAAAAACTTTTTTTTGTTTGTTTCAGTTCAAGGTAAAGGGCTTATAATATCCCATACAACCGATGTCTTTAATAAAATTCTCTTATTTATAGCAATTAAAACGTTGGCGTTCGACGTTTTGACGCTTTTTTGGAGTTTTTGGAGACAATCGACGGACGAAGGAAACGCAGAGAAGTCCACAGGGAAGAGGTGAACCGACCGCTTTGCCGCGCTACAAATGACGGAACACTTTTCCTGTTTACGACCCATAAACCATCATATTTCACAGAACTGTATATTATTCACTTGCACGACACTTTGTTACGCAAAACAACACCAATTTTACGAATCAAAACTCACTATAAACAATAAAAATTCGATGAAATATGAGGACTCCAAACGTCAGCTACCAAATCCCGCCAAAAACTCTGTCACAATGACATTTGTTTTTATGTTGTTGTTGTTTCATTTTTCCTTACGGAAAGGCAAAGGGAATATAGCCCATGCAGCCAAGTCAGAATTTATCTTTTTCTTAAAAATCAATTTTAAAAGGCATTATGTGCCTGATCTGTGTTAAAATTATAATTTTTCCAAGTCTTCATATTCCAAGTAAATTGTTGTTTTTCCGTAATATTATCATTTCTGTAGTTTTTGTCATTTCCAAGATCATGTTTCTAGTAGCCGATGTCATTAATAAGTTTTCAATATTGACATTGATCTTCAGAAGTTTTTCATTTTATCGTAACTTAAACCTAACTCATTAAAATGCGAAGATGGTTCACACATTGCAATGTTTAAGCGAGTTTTACGCGGGGATATCAATCCGAATCGAACCTTACTTTATTTCTCACTTTTACTATATTGTTAGCCATTAAAGGCACATTATTATACTAATTCCACCACATTATCACAAAATTACCACCACCACACCAAAATTACAAATAACCACATTATTTCAAAATGAATTTAGAAAATTAAGAAACAAAGTCCGTCCGATTCGTCTCGTTTCCCGCGCAAAAACCCTGTTTTTATCAATCAATCAATCAATTATACTTTATGTTACACCAAAAAAACATAATACAAGGTGTTTCATAAGTAAAAGTAAATATTTAAAACTCTTAAGGAGGTTGTTTAGACCGTCAAACTGAACAACTTTCACTATGGGACCAACATCGAAATCGCGAAAAAAATTAATTGAAATCCCATACATATTTTAGCTCTAGTCGATTTGTAGAGTATAGAACACCAAATTTTTTTTTTGCGATTTCGATATTGATCCCATAGTGAAAGTTGTTCAGTTTGATGGTCTAAACCACCCCATTAAAGGTTTATTTGTATTTTTGTAACACCTTGTATACAGAGAGAAAACAAACAGGAAATACAGAAGGTACAAAAATAGGCGGACTTATCGCTAAGAAGCGATTTCTTCCAGACAACCTTAATACCTTTTTATGTTGTTGTTGTTACATTTTTCCTTGTGGAAAGGCAAAGGGAACATAGCCCATACAGCCAAGTCAGATTTTATATAGTCTGTCTATAAAGTCGTGTTATGAATGTTTGAGGAATTAATCATTTTAGTATGGTAGTGTTGCCAGGTTATGCTTGATTTTGACTTTCTTGCGTGGAGACAGCGCCTTCATTTTTTTTATCAAGATGGTCGCCGAGGGTCGCAGACGGTCGCGCTCATAGACTTTACGATCGCGCGACCCCCAGACCAGCGACAGTTTGTTTGCGACAGCTTGCGACAGGCGGTCCCCTACGGTCGCAGAGGGTCGCGCGACGGTCGCGTGACGACGCGCGACCCTCTGCGACTGCCGTCGCGAACAAAGTATCGCTCATCTTTAGCTACTACGCTTTCAGTAGAACCATGCAAAAAAATATTTCCGGTGGTACTACTTGGTCAGTAGGTCCAGGGGCAGTACAATTTAATTCATTTTATTTAACGAATGGTTCGACTGGTAGAACTACGGGCAAAAACAATTGCCCTTGGTACTACTAGTATAACCATTTCGGTAGGACCACGGGAAACAAACGGAATAATTAACGTACCCAAACGTACCGTGACCGACCACGGATGTGACGGAGCTGGGTTAGTTATAAAATACGTCACCTAAATGTTACTCCAAGAACTCTACTCGTATTTATCTGACTAAAAGCATATAAGCATATGCTCACGACTATATTCCCCGACGAGGGGGTAGTTAGAGATATATCCTGAAACCTCAGAATATCCACGTTTCACAAGTAGGTAGTACCGAAACTCTGTCCAGTGTGACGGGGAGAGAACCCGTCGTCACTCATATTGGACAGTACCTACATAATGGGTACAACACATGTTTCCAATTTGAAGCACGCAGGTTTCCTCACGATGCATGTTTTCCTTCACCGAAAAGCTAGAGGTGTTTCAAATTGTACATACATACCCAAAAACTATGGCGTTAACCTTCTTAAACCAGATGCCGTAGCATGTTACACGTGATCTGTATCACGGCTGTATCACGTCTTTTATCTCGTTCGTTGGCGCGCAAATAGAAAGAGAGCGAATGTGTAGTGTGATAGCGCGGCGGTATCACGGTGGCATGCTACCCATGCTGATAATATCGTAGTCTTAAACACCTTAATATAAGTAGGTTAGGTAATTGAATAATGATTCAAAATCAGTTCGGCCTAGGCCAAACGACTGATAGACCATGTCAGTTTTTGTACTGTTCGCATATCTACGCAGTGCATATATTACAATAATACCCGCATATGCATGCATATTCATTTTTAGCAACCATACCAGACCTTTGAACGGCTGTAACTCCGTAACCGACTGGAGTTATGCAGGCAGACCAGCGCCCGCGGCATGATACATCGATAAACGTTTTATCGCGCCTGCTAACTCTTTCGTTCGCGCGCAAAAAGAAAGGGAGCTAGGGCGCGATAGCGTTTTATCGCGCGATCATGCCGCGGGCGCTGGTCCATCCCCATCACAGATTAGGTCTGGAGAATAGGTCATGACGTAACAACGCGCGTGGCATTTGATGCTCAGGAGTGCGATTTTTTAATCTCATTCGGTGAGCTCAGCAGTTGAAAATGTATACGCATCTTTCTACTACTGATTTGACTTTCAAAAATCATCATACTTCAGGAGTGAGATTTTTGAAAGTCAAATCAGCAGTAGAAAGAAAGATGCGTATCTCCATAGTAATTTTGTCATTTTCAACTGCTGAGCTCACCGAATTAGATTCAAAAATCGCACTCCAGGTTCCAGGGAGCTTCGGAGCTTCGCTCCTACGCGTAGCTCAAGTTTCGTTACTAATAAAAAGTTTGTGGTGTAGATCGCACCCGGTCGAAGCTGGGGCTGGTCGCTAGTTAGGTATAAATAAATATATAATTAAAATAAAACAACTAATCGCATGTGCGTGATATTTTATTTCACTGAACAATAATTTTGCGCCGTTCAATGGTTGCAAAGTTTCGATTTAACTATGTGAATAATGTGCTTTGCTTACAATGTATGATCTAAATCCATGTACAGTTACGGAACCACCCATAACAATATTATAATGAATTAATGAACAAACGTTCAATAATAATGTATAAAACGTTTATCTAGATATCATTAACTTGTGGCTTTTATTAATTATTTTATAATGTTTCCAGTCTGCGCTTCAATTAAAATAACACAAGTGAATAGTATTTTAGATACCGATCGTTGTTTAAACATAGGAGAACATTTAATGATAGCTTATCTAATTTACAACAGTAATAATATGAAAATTGGTAGAATCCTGGAAGATAGTACCTAATACCTACTCAGTTTTTAAAGTTCGTCATGAAACTATACTTTCTACTCACTATACCTATTATAGTTTTATGCGAATGTCGAATTTGTGCAATACTTATTGTTCGCTTTTGACTAATATTTTTGTATTTATTGAATTGCTCGTTTATTATTCTAGGTTCAGATTAAAAAAACACAAGGTACGACTAATATCGTCTCTGTGAAACCCATGCTTTATTACTGCAACGGTATTGAAAAAAAACATTACACTTTCTTAGATTACACATTTTTGAAGATGACGTGTAGTGGGAGCTAAAATGTTCTGAAATAATTTTTTTTTACTAATATGGGTTGGGCAATGGGACGAAATAGGTTAATAAAAAAAAAAGGGTTAAAAAGTATTGTACTTCGGCTAGGTATATCGTTTCCAGGAAAATAACCGCACAGAGGCATAGAGCGAGATACATTATTGTGTAAACAATTAAATTATAAATATTACAGTGGAACCTTTAGGTTGGGTTGCACCAAAATGTAAATTTAGGCATGTTTAAATACGAGGCTGTCACTATCAGTAATATCAGTAGTGATGAGACAGGGCTTTCATTAAGGCTGGCTTGCACCTAAAAGTATTTAGGCTTGATTTAGGCTTAAACATGTTTAAATATGTTGTTGTCACTGTCATTTGTATGAGCAGTGTGAAAGACAGAACTGTCACTAACTACGTTTAAGTCTAAATCATAGACGATTTTTTTTTCGCTTACGCTAGTAGACCGAATATCAGTGTAACCGGGTATGAAATAGCGAATTATATGAATTGACATCTCGGAGTCAGGTGGTTGTCCCATACAATTTATATGAAGTGACATTTTGGAGTCAGATGGCCGAAGTACAAAAAAGTGGATACGTCGATAAGGACAGCAATAAGTAGCGGTCTCCTTTTTTAACTAGAGCGAATTTGTTATGTGCATCTCTTACTAAGTGATATGACAAGACACGTGCTTCCTTCTAGTGCCTTCTCTTTCTACGGTCTAAATACTTGTTGGTGCAAGCCAGGCTAAATATGTTTACCTAAGCCTAAACTTACTTTTTGGTGCAAGCCACCCTTAATATCGGATTGCATTAGATAGGTATTCTTCTTATTATTTTATAGTAACACAGATACGTCATCATCATGAAAGGGTTTTCAATTCTATTACCTACCTTTAAGAATTTTAAATAACGGAGGTCACGAACTATTGTTGCTCCTCAATCTCAACAAGGTCCAACTTAATATGCTGACGGCTTTTTAAGAGGATTATCAAACTACCCAAATTTTTAGTATTTTCTCGGCCGCTTGTTCATTCATCCATCAAATAAGAAGGAAAGAGAGTTGCTCTGTGGCTCTGCTATTGGGTGGTCGTGTCGGTTGCCCCATCCCCGGTCCACAGTGGAACTCCAGTGGTGGCTCAGGATATTGTTCTTTTATAAGAACAACCCTTGAAGTCACCAAAATATCAATATAACCGTACAACGTCAAGCACTTTTGCTATAAAAACTCGACATTGGCAAAATCATCACATACCCAAGATGGCAGCCATTTTTTAAAATATAGAATAGAATAAGAAGGAAAGAGATAGCAAATATCATATCATTTGAAGTGCGATAGAGAGAAATTACGGTGCCACCCTCCAACTTATCTATGACACAGTTCTGAAGTTTGTTCAGAGATTAGCCGCCAATTTAAAATTACCGTACGTTTTGTCGAATTTCGGCACTGTTCTTAGAATTTCCGTACGTTTTGTCGTATTTCGGCACTGTTCTTAGAATTACCGTATGGTTTTCATACCACGATAGATTACCGTACAAGGCTTGAAAATACCGTATAAATACGGTAATTACCGTACGTCTGGCATCGCTGACTATGAGACCAACATGGAAATCGTGAAAAACAAATCAACTGTTCCACACAAAACTGCAAACCTATGGGAAAATGGCCAAATGTATGGGACAGCTGATATTTTTTTCGCGATTTCGATGTTGGTCCCATAGAGAAAGTTGTTCAGTTTGATGATCTGATTATCCTCTTAAAAAATTGTCAGCATATTAAGATGGACAATGTATAGGTACCTATCATATGAAATCTTATAGCGGCAAGAAAGACACTATAACTCACTAGAGTTTATGCGTTATTGAGATGGTAAACCAATGTTCCATTGCGTTTCTATATTGCTTCCAACAATCTAAGAATCCTTTACTATTCACGATCTGATATTTATTTTATACTTTAGTTAAGTAGTATAAAATGTATGAATATCGGTAAGTTAACACAATAAAGACACGACATGCTTTACAGCGTTATTATTTTGTACTTAAATAACAAAACAGTTTTCATGATTAGTTTTTCATTATTGTTATGACATGAAAACAGATAGGTAATTTGAAATGTAAGTTTTTATTTAAATATAAAATAATAACTTAATATATTTTATACATTCTCTGTATCGTCATATTATTATGCAGGTAGAAACAAGCAGGATGTGTTTGACTTAAAATTGTGTTGTAATTTAAAATAAGTAATTAGTTAGTTTTTGAATCATGAATAACAATGTTGAATTAGTGCATTATTGTCAATTTTATTAACCTGCACGTGGTAATCTGAAAGTAGGTATTGTGAACGCATTATTACTACAAACAATCCAAGCAAGAAACAGTTTTTGGTTGCGAGCAATCGGCACAAACATAAATAAGTACCTAAGTATAATGTAGCTACCCACACAAGTAAAGAGGGACAGCAGAATGTATTAATATCTAGTCCGCATTTAAACATAACGTGCGCTCAATTTTAGCTTAACAATATAAAATTTCGATCACAGACAAAATTACATTATGTAACGCACGCATAACTTTGCGCTTAATTAATGCTGTTGAAATATAAAACACTTAACTTATCGTTACGATATTCTAATTTTTATATAATTGTGAGATTATTCAAAGCTGAAACAACCAGTTTTCTGTGACTAAAATATATCAAGGCAACAATTTTCAAATGATCAAGCGAACTCTTTTCGCAAGGTTGTGACTTACTTACTTACAAATTAATCTATTTTACTCTTAAGTAATAGTTTTAATTATATTTTAATTTCAGATAAAACCGCAGTGCCTAATTATTGTACAATATATAAGTAAATAAGATAAGTTACGTATAGTACAGATATGACTCCAGATTGCTTTCTATTTTCCTCACTGACTTTTTTCATAAGTTTTCTTTTGGTTGTTAAAAACTGCCAAACAAACAAAATGCAAAAAGATATACAATTAATTCAGTTGATATGATATATTATTAAGAGATTTTAACACACGCGATATAATGTATAGAGTAAGTATTTACCAATCGTGTGTCGATAACAATACATCAGATTTATTTGCACTTTAAAGCCTGACCAGAAATATAAAAAACCTGGTTTGGGGGCGCTGCAATCGACTATAACCTTTAATGTCAGTGATCCAAGTACAAAAATTAGTTCCAATGATTTTCCGCAACATGGCGAGGTTTTTTATATTTCTGGTCAGGCTTTAGTAGAGTTTTTTGGGGTAGTTCTAGTACCTAAATACATATTCGGAGTCAACCCTGGCTATACGCTTGGCATGATCATAAATTAACCTATCAAACAGCTATACACAAATGTTATTATTTGTAACCTACTACTTGTAAGTGTAACTAAAAAGACATATCCATTCATAAATAAGTAAAATTTTACTAATAACCTCACATTATTCTACCTAATTTCAATAGTTTAGTAGAGTCCATAACTGTTTTACGAAGTTCCCTTCATCGAAATCACGGTTCCCTGCCTTACGCTCAGTTGCAGAAACGCTCATCAGAGTTAATCCTCCATTAAATCTCTTGCTAGACTTTACCATGTCAACTACAAACCATGTCAACAAGACAAAAAGTGACAGCAAAAGATTTAATTGAGGATTAACGCAAATATGATCCTTTCTGCAACTGAGCTCTGAGAAAATAATTGCATTACTGCTCTAAAACGTAACAGATGGATTGATGGGAATTAGGCAAAAGTAAAAAGAATGTTTTTATAAAAAACAGTAAGTATGTGCTTAAAAGTGAGCCTTGTATAACAATTTTGTTGTTAGTTGTAGCAAATATTCTGATTACCCGCAAGGGATTATGGTCGTTTATGTAGAAATGTGTGTAGTAAGTACCTTTTTTATATGCAATTGAGCATGTCAAACAAGTATGTATCAAACACCGGTCGGTGTAAGACAACAATGTTGATCATCAGCGTCATCAGCTTTATGAAACGCTTTACTAACACTCAGTTGCAGAAACGCTCATTAAAGTTAATGCTCCATTAAATCTCTTGCTAGCTTTTACTGCGTCAACGAGACAAAAAGTGACAGCAAGAGATTTAATGGAGGATTAACTCAAATGAGCGTTTCTGCAACTGAGTTTTAGGTACCTATACTTACTATTGAAATTAGGGAGTGAAACTATATAATATACTAACCCTACATGTATAGAAACGATGTCTGTTACCGGGAAGAATTGTGTGCGTTCTTTGTAAATTAAGATTGTAACGTATTAGTGGGCGTCCAAGCCAAAAGGGTCCACTTGGCAGTATCTAGTTCTCGAAATATTTAAGTTTTTGTGAAGACAGATGAAAGGAATTAGTAGGTATGGAATTGCAAATTTTAGTCATTTTTCAAAGTTTCTTATGACCAAGCAAGTATTCTGGTTTCCGAACCTAGTCTTAACTCAATGCAATGAATAATTTTTTTTATTAAGAAGCGCTCGTTGGCGTATTGGAAACGATCACCGAAGTTAAGTAACGTCAGGTCCGGTCAGTCTTTGGATGGGTGACTTTAGTGGTATTTCATCTCGAGCGTTTCCGTGCTTCGGAAGGCACGTTAAGCAGTTGGTCTCGGATAGTTCCGTCAGATGGCGTTGTAACTATTCGTTAAGCCAGGTCAGAGGCCTATTAAGGTGGCTTGAAAATTCTCTGACAGCAAGTTGACCACTAACTTGCCTCCAGCAACACGCACTGGACCCGCGTGGTGGAATATGGCCCTCTCACCCTTATTCGTGAGAGGAGGCCTTTGCCCTTCAGTGGGATTCTAGAGGCTTAACTTACCTACTTTATATTTATACCTATAATCGCCACACTAGACGGCGGTTCCAATGGCCACCTCCAATGGCTTGGATGACCACATAATGTCGTTCAAAGAGGAGATTTTCTGTGCCGGCTAACTTTCTAGGCGTTATCTATAATTACCTTATTTTGTAGGTTAAATCTAGAGAGTAGTTTTAAGTTAATTTACTCGATAGTTATAATATCAATGCTAGATAGAACCTTATCTTTTAATAAGTAGTTAACCAAATATTTCATAAATAATTAAAAATACACCCTGTGTTTCAGCGATGTAAATAGCTACTAAAATTAAATTCTGGTTAAAATTAAGGCTGCACCGAGCCTATTGTGCTGCCCCCAATCGTATTTTTTTATTTCTTAACAATTAAACAATATTTCCAAAAACAAGAATGTCACATTGTAGTCATTGCTTATTTTCAATTTATCGGGTCACTGCTGATTTGTTTTTATAATGCTTGTAGTTATTATCCTTAACGGTAATAGCTACAAGCATAAAACATAATATTCCGTAATGTTTCGATAAACTGAAAACCAATCAGGAAATTCGTGTTTATTGGAAATATTGTTTAATTGTTAATAAATAAAAAAAATACGATTGGGTGCACAATAGGCTCGGTAGGCTCTTAAGCATTTGCTGGCGATTTAGTATGCGTTAATTAGAGGTGACTTAAGAATGCACGAGCTTTGGAGTTTGGTTTAATAAATGGGCCTAAGATTCGCATAAACGTAGAAATTCTAACACACGAACTGAACAATGGTATGAACTCCTATTTCAGACATTGTCTAAACAAATACAATATGTAAGTATTTGTAGAATAGACTCTAAGAACTGTCAGCATCGGAAGAAGATGAGCAATGTGACTTGCTCATTTCATTCTGGAGTGCGATTTTTGAATCTCATTCGGTGAGCTCAGCAGTTGTAAATGTCAAAATTACTATGGAGATACGCATCTTTCTACTGCTGATTTGACTCTCAAAAATCGCACTCCTGAATCCTGAAGCATGATTTTTGAATGTCAAATCAGCAGTAGAAAGATGCATATTTCCATAGTAATTTTGACATTTTCAACTGCTGAGCTCACCGGATGAGATTCAAAAATCGCTAAATATTACTACCCCCTCGGGGAACATAGTCGTGAGCATATTATATGCTTCTGCTTATGTATTATAGGGCAAGCCTAGAACAAAGACAAATAAACACAACATTCAGTCAAGTTGCTCCTAACTTTAAGTCTGTATTTTAGGTAAGTATGTAATTCCCAGGACACGAATACTAAATATTTTATTGAACGGCCTATTTCTAATTAACTACACAGTTTTATTCAAATCGCTATACCTATTTTAAACAGAAAGCAGAATTAATTATTATTCAATATTACGGCTAAATGTAGTGAAAGCTAGGCTTTCATAAAATCATGTTAAATATTTTTGATTTCTGTATTTAAGTTCGGGTATAGGTAGTAAATATTTAATCTATGACTAAAAAAGCAAATATTTATAGAGTCTAAGTGCTTGACGTATAATAAAAGCAAAGCAACGAATTTTCTTTTAACTAGATGATTGGGAATTGACGAATTTACAAACCTATGTCTACATTTAATATTTACACAACACTTCGTACATATAAACAATTCAAATAGTATGACTGACTGAAATTTAAGGCTATTTTGCAAGAGTGATTTAAAAAAATTGTATGGAAAATTCCTACGCATCGTAGCACTGTCTACGAAAGCGTAGCCGTAGCACAGATTCTAAACGGCTACGGGCGTAGGCTTGGTGAATCAAAATAATGTGTAAAAATGAAAGTGATATGGTTAATTAAAGTATATTGTGGCATAGTATAGTAGCAAATATCCTTATACGTGATAAGTCTATCCTCGCTGAATTTAATTGCTTCATTCCCAGGTTAAATTTTAATACATTAACATTATTTTATGATCATTATAATGTTATGAGAACTTTTTGAACAATTTTTATATTGTATCGTGTATCCGATATCGATACCTTCCCTGGTAATGTACATATCTACAGTGTAGGTACCAGATATTCAAGCAGCACTATCTGAATAAGATAAAGTTTTAAAACATGTACACAAAATACAATCACAATGAATCTTATAATATGGTGGGTTTCATTATTGCTTACAATGATATTGGCGAATGTCTTACTTCGTAACTAGGATACATTATTATAACATAATAAATTAATAAGTTTGAGCTTCAATTTTAGAAAGTTCAAAAATATAATGTAAAACGAAAAAAGCTGTTCTTGTTACATTATAGTATAATTTTGCTTTATCTTTGATTTGATTAAGTAACAACTTTCCATGCCTGAAATTTAATTCGTTAGTATTTTAGTAAATGAGTACATAGAGTCGAAAATAGCTTAATAAGTAGTTAATGTAGGTACGTTTAATAGAAGACGATGCGGTGGTTGTCCAAACCTTGTCAGTGAAGAGGTTGTTCACCAGCCGGGCCGGGTCAGGGTGCTTGCCGTCCGGCTCGCGGCACCGCCGGCCGGCCGCGCGTGCGCCGGCGCGCTCGCGGGGCGCTTCTGTTACATTATCTACCTACAATGTAAAGGCAAGGAGCGAGGACGGGTAGAAAGCGTTTATCGTTTACTCTCTTCTGGATTACAAAGTTCACGGTAGTTACGTAGTCTCTCAGTCTTATAAACTTCATCCCGAATCAACTCAATTTGTTTGAACAAAAACAATAACCTTTCAGAAAGTTTGTAACCGCATAACATCACATTTATGTTCTATCGTAACTTACAGTAGGTATTACAGAGAATTTAGAAGACTAATACTGTCAGATAGTGCTATTGTACATTTAAACCATAGGTACATGTTAATGTAAAAGTGGCTTTTCATGCCTGTAAAATATAAATTACAGCACCCAATACATCCTTCACTTATTGCATTTCAAACCACTCTATCGTGTTATTTCACATAACTTTTATATATTCAGCGTCGTTTGTCTAATAATATGCTCCGAGACCCTATATCGAGTACAGTCACCGAATCTGGGTCTCAGACATTCATAATGATTAACTAAAGCAAAGTTTCATGTTAATATTTATCGTAAACAGACTCCGGACGGGTAACGAGCCCACCCATTCGCGAGGTCGCGAGGACGTGTTAATTTAGTCGTTAACGGAAGTACAAAATTGGTCCATGCGTCGGGTGGGGACCGCGTCAAAGGAAGGTCCGGGCATCGTCGTGCCTGGAGCGCGCGATGCGCCGGCAGAAGTGGAAGCGCGCGCGCGGCGGAGGCGGGCGCGGGCCGGCGCCGGCGGCTGGCGAGTCGCCCGCCAGCGAGCCGCACGACGCGGACTCGGCGAGCGAGCGCGTCGAGCGCGTCGGCGGCCGGCAGCGGGGGGCGCTCGTCTCGCCCGCCTCACACTACCTGTAGAAGGAGTGCGAGTGAGGCGGCGGCGGCAGCGCGGGCGGCACCGCCACGGGTGCGTGCGGCTCCGATGCGGACCGCTGCACGCCCGGCGTGCGGTCCCCGCGGCCACCGCGTCCACCGGCACCTGTGCGCGACGCGTCCCGGTCGCCGTTCCAGTTCCATTCCCATTGGTTCTGTTGGTAATTAGAGGAGAAGACTGCTCATAAGGCACTGTAGAAATTTCAGAACCACGACGTTATCACAGCATTATCATCATCATCAGCCTATACACCACTAATTTTTTATTATTAACGAGACTGTAAGGGTGTATTCAGACCGTGAATCTGAACAACTTTCCCGAAGAAACATGGGTAGAAAAACGATAAAAATTTTTGGACCTCCCATACAAAGGTGCGGATCGGCCGATCGATTTTCTATGGGAGGTCCAAAAAAATTCTTCTTCTGCATATGCAGGTTTCCTCACGATGTTTTCCTTCACCGTTTGAGTAACTCATTGGTACGTGGCATGTTGTCGGTGCGGATTCGAACCCGGACCTCAGGATTGAGAGTCCATATCTCTTCAACGCGTAACCAAGCTCATCACAGCATTAATACTGCGTACAAAGTAATTATGTAAGACAATTGGTACATACATCGTTGCTATGAGGGACAGAAAGCGATGCTTTCGGTAGCGGTTGTGAGGGGGTGTGCGCTGGCGCATGCACGTTGTGGTGCGCCGAGGCTGGGTCACGCGACTGCAGCAGCTGAAGAATGCGGCGCACGTCCGCCGTCAGACCGTTCTCCAGCACCGCCACGCGCCGACTCAGCTCCTCCAGCCTCGTTAACACCGTCGCCACGGACGCAGCCGATGCCGCCGTACCTACGTTCTGATACTGAGGGGATACGCTATCCTGTAACAAAAATTCCTGCCACATAAAAAGTCTATATACTGTATAAGGTATTTATTTCATTGAATCGTCTATAAGGTCTAATAAAATTAGCTGAAACCTGTTTCAAGGGGAAGATCATACCATCAAACTGAAAAAATACTTATCAGCTGTCCCATACAAAACTGCACACAAAACTGGACTCAAATGCCCATACATTTGCGTTCATAGTATGAGAGAGAGAGCTGTTTTTTTTTTGCGTTTTCGTTATTGGTCCTATAGAGAAAATGGTTCAGTTTGATGGTCTGATCATCCCCCAGTTTCCGAAATTTTTTTTAGACCTTGTATATTCTATGCAATTAGGTACCTGCATGTTTGTGGATTGCTGAGTCCTCTCAGAACCGAAGACGAGGGCGCTGGGTCGTCCAGTCTGGTGCAGGTTGACGGCGGAGTGAGGCGCGGAGCGGGAAGAGGGCGTGCGGGCGGCGGGCGGTGGAGCTGGGGGCGCAAGGATGTCGTCGCAGGAGAGGTGGACGGGCGCGGGCGGCGCGGCGGGAGGGCTCGGTGATGCGTTCGTGTAGTAGGAGCTGGGGTTGGTGCTGAGGCTGGAGACGGGCAGCGTAGCGCTGTGCGCGGGCGTGCTGATGGCCGGCTCGCCCGCGCCCGCGCCCGCTCCCGCGCCCACTCCGCCCGTCAGCGGCGACGTGTCGTTCAGCGGCCCCACCGACGACTGCCGGCGGACCGCCGCTCGACTTCGATACGTTTGAGGTGTTGATTGAGCTGTAATTGTTTGTTCATTTCCCTACTTAACATAGCAAAGGCACCTGAATTAATTACGTATAGCACATAATTTTGCTTTTATCGCAAGAGAATTTCTGTAAATGAAAATTATTTGAAAGAATTCGGTGTTGCACATCTCAATAGAAAATATTTATTTGACTTGATAGTTTGTGTAGGTAGGTATGTCAAAAATGTAATGTTTATTTAAATTACCATTTATTTATAATAAATTAAATGCAGATTTTTGAAACATGCACTAATAACAGGTTGCATACTTACAGTACTTGTTGTGCAGCGGCTGGTGTGTTTTATGGTGGTAGAGGTCTGGGAAGCTCCGTTTAAGTTGCGCTAGCATGCCTGCACACAAGGGCCGCGCTCAGAGCGGGCGGGGAGGGCGGCGCGGCGCGGGCGCTGGGGCGTGCCCGGTTATCCGAGCACAGTTTTGATGTGAAACATCTATTGGCGCGCCTTGGCAGTAAAGCCGTATGCCGTGACAGAAAAGGCATGACGGTCTTCATCTGTTTCACATCCGCCGGGCGTCTCGCTATGTTCGAAATTCGAAAAAGTGCGTGAAATCGGGAGAGTGCGGTTTTTCGACGTTTCAATCTGCCCGGGGCGCGGGCGTCTTGCGACTGCCACTTTTTTTTTAATATAATTTTTTCAACAATACTCATTTTTTTCTCATGGATAACCAGCACACGCCGCATCCCCCTCGCCCTCGTCACAGAAGGGAGAACAAATAAAATATGGAAGAAGAAGCGATACACATGCTGCTTTAAATGAAATAGTTTTCGAATCTTTAAAATATAGTTTATAAAGTATCATTTTAAAACCTATACATTTTTGGAGGTTAGCCAATTTTTGATTAATAAAATAAAACACTAGGTTACTGGGCCTTTCTCATACATTTTAGAACATCAGAAGGTATTATTTTTATTAAACACTGTACGGTCATTTTGTAGTTGAAATGAAAAGGACCCAGATATACAGGCGTATATGAAACAACACCTGTCCTCTTAAAATACTTGAAATTTGTAAAAGAACGGAATACTCAGATTGGAGTTCCGATCAACAGCATCTAAGAGGATTGTAGTAATTTAAAATTCACCTGTGGTGTAGTCAATAAACAAAAATATCAAACTATTTATAAGCATTTTGGATGCATTATCGATTCAGAGTTTGAAATTTGAGAATCGACGAAATTTATCAAAATTGTAGGATTTTTTTGTTGCCGTGTTCAGTTAGATTATGGATTTATTTTATGTTACAGGGAAAATTTATTAAAATTTCCATAAAAATTCAGATGAATAAAAAAGGGAAATTGATATTATAGATCCATTCATTTTCTAGTATAGCTACTCTAAATTAGGTGGGTACCCGACATGTCGCCAGTATTTATAATTTTTTTGGATAAGTATACATAGATCATTCAATTACGTAACGGACGCACCGAACTTCCAGTGCTGTTCTTAATCGTTAATTAATTTCTTAATAGTTACACATTCATTACTCATTTATAGTTCTTGTAAATATTTATTGGATTATGAGATATGGCCGTCTAAATGGTCCGATTGAGAGACCACCATAAACTGACTGTAACTTTTGAGTGTTTAATTTTACAAACTAGAGGCTGGATTTACAATTGTTTGAGAACTTTTACTAAAGCCAGACGCATCCAAAAACTCAAAAGTCGAATGTGGTTCCCTCAAAGGACACAGACATAACAAAAATTGCCGCATTTGTAGTCTATGCTCGATTTTCAATTTATCTGGTCATTACCGATTTGTTTTTATAAGGTTTATAAGTAGTTATTATCTTTAAAACCGCCAAAAGTAGCCACGTGTGGCGGCTTTAACGATACTAACTATAAATATACAACATAGTCATCTCATCCGTAATATTTCAATAAATTTAAAAATAATATGACGATCTTGTTTTGTCAGAAATGTTGTGTTAATTGTTGAAACAATAAAAAAATGCGATTGACAGCAGCACTGCAAACTCGGTACTCTTAAATTTTTTTTTGTACAAACAAAATTTCAATTATTTTCGTATGACTACAATGCAATGCATTCTGTGTGTATAAAATTAATAATACAATCTTTTTATACGGGCGAATGGGGCGTCAATATAATAAAGGATAATTCGTCAAGACATTCAATGCCAGTTATAAAATAGTTAAGATCTTACCAGTAATAGAATTAAAGGTGGTAGAGCGCTGTTTGCTGAAGTTGAAATTAAGAGGGGTGACGTCTTGCCCCGCTTTGTCGGCGGAGAACTCGAGGATTCCCCGGCTGTTCCTGCTCGCTGGTGACTCTGTTTCTTCATCACTGCATTGTGAGTCCTATAAATAAGTTCATCATCAGCCTATACAGGGTGTTTCATAAGTAACAATAAATATTTAAAACTTGCGCCAACCACGGGTTAGCAATTAACTCCGGATAAAATGGCTCTTTCACTTGTTTTTCTATACAAAAAATCATGGTTGGCGCAAGTGGGGCTTAAGGGGGTTGTTTAGACCGTCAAACTGAACAACTTTCTCTATGGAACCAAAATCGAAATCGCAAAAAAAAAAGTCATATCCCATACATATTTTAGCTCTAGTCAATTTGTAGAGTATGGAACATCAATTTTTTTATCGCGATTTCGATATTGGTCTCATATAGTGAAAGTTGTTCAGTTTGATGGTCTATAGTATAAATACAAATAAACCTTTAAGGGGGTGTCCCTTAAAGGTTTATTTGTATTTTTGTAATAAGTACCTTGTATATTATACGTCCCATTAAAGGGCACAGGCACAGTATAAGAAAGAGTACAAGAGACATAAGAGAGTAGAAAATAAATGAGGGCGCTGCCTCCACGCAAGAACGTCAAAATCACGCAATAAGCTGGCAAGACCGACCTAAAATTTGTACTAAAATATTTAGTTCCTGCTGTCACCGTTTTCTACTCCTTTATGTCGCACTGTATCTAGTGCACAGGCCTATCTTCTATGTGGATTGGTAGACTTCACATAGGTACCGCATCAGAATTTCCTCTTCACCGTATGCATAGGTTTAATCACGACGTTTTCCTTCACTGTTTGAGAGCAATGTGTGTTACGTAGAAAAACTCATAGGTACAGGCGCCATCCGGACGAATTAGAACCCGAACATCAATATTGAGTTTCGATACCTCTCCGCAACGCGCCACCAACGCTCTATAAATAAGCATAAGCATATGCTCACGACTATATTCTCCGAGGAGGTAGTCAGAGATATTCTGAAACCTCAGAACATCCACGTTTCACCAGTAGGTAGTACCGAAAGTCCAGTGTGACAGGGGCCCGTTGCCACTTATAATGGACAGTGGGTACAATACATGCCTCGAAATTGAAGCATGCAGGTTTCCTCACGATGGTTTCCTTCACCGAAAAGCTCTATAAATAAGATGATAATGATGATAATTATCTTAAAACAGTCCTATTTATACATATTCGGCGGTCACCCCGGGAGCTGGGCGTTCCTTTAAGGTTCGTAGAGTCTACGATGTAGACCCTAATTGGGTAGTGAATGTACCTTTTCGGTCAGACTTTACGAATTTCCGTAAACATTCATAAACAAAGGCATTTAGAAAATCAGTCATTTTGGGAAAAGGCGAATTGATATGAGATAAAGTACAATATCAGAATCGATCCTAACATAGGCCAGAGAGATTCTTAAATACATATATACTTAGTTTCCATTTTTAGGAAATTATTAAAAAAGAGCGCCCCTCCAAGCTTATGACTAATTCTATGTGAATAATTCCATAAGGCCTGTCACATTCATCCAGAATTCCGCGAAATTATGATTTTGTATGGGTTTGATGCCTCTGTAATTACGAACGGAATTCTGGACTTTCGGATGTATGAGGCGGGCCTAAAACATACCACTTTCTCGGCAAAGGTCTCCGTGTGGGGGCGACGCGTGGTCCGTGCGTATGCCTCGCGGAGCAGCCTCGCTTCGTTCGGGTTCTCGTAACGCATGCGCCGTCGAGGCTCTATTCCTGCTAGTTCCTCCTAATAAATAAATAGGTATAAGTTATTAATAATACAGACAACTCCTCCAAAACTAAACCGATTTTAATAATTATTTCATGAATAATATTAGAAAGATTTTGGCTATGTCTGTATGTTTTGATTTTTTTGTTTAATAAAATTCGTCAAATTTGTTTGCTGGATATCTGAAAACGTGCGGTAAAATTGGTAATTTTCGAAGGTCCCTAGTTCAATACAGTAATTAATTAATGCAAAAAAGCAAAACATAGGGACACAGCAGATGTAACAATACCTAGATTGTATAGTAAAAATGTTTTGCTCTAGTCACAGAATAAAAGGAAGAACCAGACGTAATCTTGTCTAAATCATAAGTGAAGCACCCATTTCTTTTGTGTGCGTGCTGTCACGTAGTAGGTACATACGGCGTACATAAGGTGGCGGGTTGTAGGACCTGCGCCTAGAGCTAGTGCATCTGTGTGAGTGTAGGTCCCTTGTAGAACAAAAGTGATTGTATTACCTTGCATGCTTCACATCTTTTTAGTGCAATATTCGGTCCGTATTTCTTTCAAGTCCGTGGCTCTAGTGTCATTACTCATTATCCAGGGAGGAAACAGGAGAATACGTTTGTATGGAATAAACGGTACTCGCCTATCCTCTTAACAACAGTTATATAAAATTATGAATGATTGTGAGCTTTGTCCGACCACAAGTGCAGCATACTAACATCGCGCATGCTGTACGTAATTTCGAGGTTGTTGACGAAGGAGGATCTGAACTCGGGGTAGAAGTCGAGCACGTCGAGCAGATCGTCGCGGTGCACGCGGTGAAGGTCGCAGTAGGTGAGCGCGCGCACGCGGCAGTTGCTGCGGCCCACCGTCGGGTAGATGCACGGGTTCTCACCGAATATGTCGTCCTTGCCTGTCAGGTAATAACGCTATATTTAGGACCTGTTTTACATACTCTTCCTACAAAATATGTCAAATGAGCTGTCGGATAAGCTAACAAGAACTTATCCAAAAGTGGTGAAACAGACCCTTACACCCATATTCTTAGTTGTTTTCTTGACATTTCCTCATTCAATTGGAGGATGTTTTTGACATAATTTGTATGAAAAAAATGTCAAAAACGTCCTCGACTCGAGTGAGGAAGCCTCAAGGAAACAACTAAGAATACGGGTGTTAGAATCTAGTCTTGCTATTCGCTTTACGCAACCCATATTTAGGAGATACCAGAGGTGATAAGTATCTGTGAAAATTGTTATATCTCCTGTAACTTTATTTAGTAAACAAGTGAACCAAATGGCAATAAAAAAAATATTTTTGACATTTAGAATTCTGCTCATCAATATGAAAATTTTGGTACGAAGCGAACGTGCTACCTACCTGACTCCCTACTAAAATAATCTTCCCATTGACTTACCTAAAATGGCCATAACGATATCATCCTTCAGAATTTCAATGGAACCCCGTGAAATAAAGAATAGGGAAGTAAGCACATCGCCTCGGTGTACCAGGGTCTCGCCGGGAGGCGCGTGAGTAGTCTTGAATCTCAGGGACAAAGCTCTGAAATGATATTGTAAGCATAAATTACGAATGGTATTTTGGACTAGTAAAAATGTTCACAAACTGTCATAGTTAGTAGCAGTAGGTAGGTACATTTATTATAAATTATTGTAAAATCCGAAGTGTTAGCAAATATATGAACAAACCGCAAAAGTATGTCGTTTCCAGGCTCAAATCGATAGGTAGCCAAATAACATTTTGATAAATCATTTTAAAAATATTATACTTATTCAATCAAAGAATTAAACCAAGACGAAATATGAATTGTCCTTTTTCATACAAAACAACCGCATTGGTTAATTCTCCTGTTTGAGATTTGAGAAGTCAAAATCTTCATGTTTGAGAGGTTCATGAGTCTTTCGGCTGCATAAATAGTAACTGAAAGTAACCGTACCTTAAGCAACCAGGGCTGGCACCATCAAAAGCAGAACAGTTCGCCAGCAGGTTTCTATTCAGATGGAGGCAGATGTCCGCCTGCAGGCATTCAGGGAAACCTTTCAGAAGGCTCGACGTATCAATGCCGTTCGTGTAGCTCCACGCATGTTGAAAATACTCTTCCAGTCTTTGACGAAGGGGATTTGCGATCTGTTAACAAAATTTCAATCTTAGTACCGCCACAATAAGGTTGCGTACTCCATGCAGGTAGTAGCTCGAAGTAGGTTTAGTAATTACCTGGTGGAATCGAATGAATTCCCGCACTCGTAATATCTGTGTATGATAACGAGCTGTTCCCGAGTATAGTCGTTGTATAATCGCTGATACATTTCCAAATATACTAGCGTACATGAGAGCTGTAAAGCAGAGAAACACCTTTAGGAATCATCAGCACTTTGTTTCAAAAATAGAAAGTAAGTATCATAATAAAATTGGACTCTTTTTCTGTCGAATAGATGCATGATGTCAAAGAGGTTGAATTGCCGTCGTGGTGGAGTTTACCAACCGACATTAGATTTAGATTAGATATAGATAGTTTGTTACTAACATCCAACAAGCATGACGAATATCGTGAATCCTTTCTCCATGTCAGTATTAGGAGCTACATTGCCGAAGCCAACACTCGTCAATGAGGTGCAAGTGAAGTATAAGGCAGTTATGTAACGGGACCTGAAAACATGCAATGAGTTAGGTATTTGTAAGAAGTGTCTCTAAAATAAAATCAATAAATAAGTATCTTAGATTTGACGGTCAAACCTTAATGTAGGGCCAGTAGAGTTGTCATAGGAAGCTTGAACGTCGTTAGCGAGTGCGTCAAGCCAGCCAATAGGCGCGTGAAGCTGAGGTCGCTCCCAACTCCCGATAGCATACCTGTATCAAATAATATTTGCTAATGTATTCTGTTTTATTGACTAATGATTTCAATAAAAGAAAACTCACCATAAGCAGGCCAGCCAGTGTGCAATCAACACGAACGTGGCCATGAGCAGGAGGAGGACGGCTGTACCATACTCGGAGTATCTATCCATTTTGCGGGCAACGCGCACCAGCCGAAGAAGTCTCGCTGTCTTCAGTAGGCCGATGAGCGTCGTCGTCTGCAAGCACCACAACGACAGCTCAGTACGGGACCAGCACCTGCCCAGCAGCAACCAAGTAGCCGCAAACGTAACTCAAGCATTGTATGAAACGTTCGCGTAATACTAAATAGCATCAACGAGGCCTCGCAGCGAAACCACGCTAACTAAGCAAAAAGTTGCCTATAAATATATGCTATGCGAGCGTCGTTCCATTTCAATAAAACTTAGTTAAATGTATTTTGCAGAATTACAAGCGATAACTTGAAACTATAAAATCAGCTGGCTTCATACAGAATGCGGTGCATGTAACTGTATAAATACTTTGTAAGTCATATTATTATCATTGTATATATTGTAAGAGCAATGTTAAGATAAGTTGTATCTAGTCATTTTACTGAAATAGCAATGACATGATGTTGATAAAAAGGATCCAAATATAATTACATGATAGTTACTTAATTTTGCCGGTATTGTACAATTTGTTTCAAATAATTATAATAATGTGCGAAAATATAATAAAGACATTCCACCATCACAATACCTTTCGGTATTTTGCCATACTTACTGTTCGTTATGTTTATTGTTCACATCCATATCTGTTTATAATTCACGTTTAGGTAGTTATTTGTGTTAATTTTATTTATGTAATTATCAGACTAACTATTTATTACTGAAGTTACAGCTACGCTTCTCTATATGGTTTCATACGTTTAGATTATTAAAAATAAATCCTAAATTAAAGAAGCATAGATACTCTATATCAAATGTAGATAATAATTAAGAGTTCTAACTACGCATTTGCATGGCATTACATTATAGACAGTGAAGTAGTCTTCACTGCTTGGCTCGCAGCCATATTCGAGTAAATATAGATTATATATGCCATTCAAAGTAAACTTAAAACTTTACTTCTATTAATTACTTTACTTTAAAATAACTTTCTAAATTTATAAGATTTATAGGCAGTATTAATTACTTAAGTATGAAGATAATAGGTAAGTTACGTAACTTCTATGTACGTACATTACAGTACATGACATGTGTTGTATGATTATGAAACTACTTGAATCAACTATTTAAACTACCATTTAACAGTTGTTGTTGAAAGTTATATATGATTTGTTAATACTGTCGTTTCTTTTGTTTAGTGCATCATTCGTGCGAGCGAAGACATGCACATGAAAAGCGTTTGTTGTTAAGCAGTTCAGTTAATGGAAATTATCTTCATAACTTTTTGTAAGTTTCTCGTTTCCATTGAAACGAATGGAAGTTTAAATGTTTTGTTATTTATTATGTAGATTTGACGTAGGCGAGTTTATTGTTACTGATTTTTAAATGCGTGCCTGCTCTTGGCAGAATTGAAATGTTTCGGGACGTAGGTAAGGAAAATGAGAAAAATTAAAGGAATCTTTTAATTGTTTTTATTGAAATTAAAAAACTTAATTTTGATACAGTTAAACAAAATATAATAACTATAATATTGGCTTTTAAATGTTTTAGAAATAACTTCAGAGTTGTTATAAAACTGGATGTACTTAAATAAAAATATATAAACTTCAGAGTTAGTTCTAAAACATAAAGTTGTTAAAATCAAAAGTAATAAAATAAATGGGTATTATGACGGGGCAGTAATGAAACAATTGATAATCATCTTGATGTAAGGTGGGTGCCATAATGTAACATGTTCGGGTTCGGTACTATAAAATAGTGCTTATCCTGTAGTGAATATAGGCGATTATTTTATTTTTTTACAAAAATAAAGTTCGTCTGGGAAGTGTGAGCGTATTTGCTACCAAGCTCTGTGCTTTGTGACATTTAAACTTTTACAAAGGAAAGCTCAATGAAAATGTTCCACCTTACGTTTACGTCTTTAATATTTTTGAAGCTTTACATTTTCAGCCTGAACAAATTTATTAAATTGTTAGTATGCTTTCATAATATAACATTTTGCTAGGGGAAACTCCGTTGCCCCTATGAAAGTGTAGCCATGTACTATCAAGTCCGACCGCAACTTTAGCTTTTTATGTTTTAAAAAGTAAGTACCTAGGTACACTTCTGCATAAACGGAGTTAGTGATGAATATAACATTGTGCTTACACAGAAATGAGAAGGTGAAGGCCTTCTCAAGGTCACATGCTTGCGACGATCGTTACGACTTCATCCGCTTTAAAAATGCCATAGCATTTTGTGTAGGTTTTGCTGACTCGACTGCCATAGTCTTGTTCTATGTTGCTTGCTACGAATAAATAGCTTGTTTGATTTATATAGTCGATTGGACTGTACTCCTACATACGAGCGTATCAGTATTTTGTAGGTTTTGTTAAAATGGACAGTAAAGTTGAGTCGATGTCTGCAGCCAAGCTCGTGATCGCTAGTGAGCCTCATTCGATGCTCGGTACGATGGTGGTTAAACTTGAAAACGGTCGTAGATTGCTCATGGGAAGCGTCCATATCTTCCATTAACGCATTCGCTTAGTGGATTAAAAATGGCTAGTGAAAATTAATGAATAAAAAATATATGTCAACTAAAATTTAAGAAAATCGAGTGGCAGCAACATAAAAATAGTTCACAAATATGGTATACCTCATCACTTTCCAGCCCCTGCTGTAACAAGAAACGTTATTACAAATTCAATACGCACCCACCTTCGGGCTCTTTTCATTTCATGAGATTTAAAGTAAAGAAGAATAGGTTACTATCAAACAAATTAATAGGCAGTCATAAATCGATAATTTATAACATTCACTTTAACTAAAAAAAAAATCACAAATTAATGTCGTTTACAAAAAATAAAATTTTGTGAGTGATACGATGCCCTGTAATTATCACATGTTTATTTAATTTTCAGTCTTTTATTTAGCATTAGCGAAAGTGGGACGTGATTAGAATAATATCAATTATTGAAATTGTGGTATTTATTAAGGGTGACAATTGCAGTAACTGCATTCCACTACTATATTGAAGTGATGACTAGACCCAGAGCTTCATTTGTCCGAAAGTGATGCTACCTAATCAATGAATTGCTCATTTTGCCTATCACAGATGCTCTTCCGAACAAAAGAAGATATCGTATCGTCCAACCCTAACTTGACCTAGTTCGCCTCAACTAAAAGTATGACCTACATTTCACCCGCATAATATACTCTATGCGGAATGTATCGTGCTTGAAATAACTACATTAAGTTTTACTAGTTTAATTAATTTGCACATTATGATTGGAAGACGTCAAATATGTCGAGTAAAAACCGTGGCTACCATTTCGGACAATTGATAGTCTGGTGACTAAAAAAAATCAGGCAATTTTGAATGTCTATCTATTCTATTCTAATGTCTTTCGTTTGTGTGATGATGTATGGTTGAAGGAGGGGAAGCTCACTTCATCGGTGTCGGTGCCGAAGAGCAGGAGGTCGAAGGGGATGGCTGCGACCAGGTCTATGAGGAACCAGCCTCGCAGGTAGTGCATGGCGATCTTCGCAGGGTCCGACTCCACCTCGTCGCCGATGTCCACGTACGTCGTGCGAAAGTTAATCAGTATATCGATTATGAACGTGACGTCCACTGAAATTAAAACAATACTGTTATCTACTGGTTTTAAATTAAATCTTATCTTAACTATTATAAAACCGCAAAATAATGAGGAATAAAAAAGTAGCGGTTCTCTTCATATAAATTCAAATAACACTCGATAGTGCGATTTAAAAACTTGCAGAGCCATCTATTGACAAAATTGTTAGTTTGTTTGTTCGTTCGCGCATCACGCAAAAACTAATGAACCGATTTTGTATGATCTGACTTAAAATCTGGTATATAATTTGTGCGGACGAAGTCACGGGAAAACACTAGTGCTTAATATAAATCTAAACTCTATTGTAAAGTGCCTCTATGTTACTATCGTTACTATAGTATCAGTACATTTTGCGCTACAGAGTTAGAAATTTTCCAGTACCTAATTTTGAATAACAATGGAGATTCTAGATCTCGGTAAATTTTTTTTTTAACTATTTCACCCCCATTTTGTTTATTGGTTATGGGTTTATGTTTATTATGTTTATTATGGGTTATTGTTGTTACGAACTACCTAGTATTATTAGGACAACGGTTCTGGAGTACCATACATAACATTAAGGGTTTTTGTCTTTTTCCTATTGGACTAATTTTAAAAAAGGTGTGAACTGAAATTCTTTACCGTTGTGTACTTTTGGTGCTTCAGACCTCAGTCAACTGAACAACTTTCACTCTGGGAATAAAAATCGGTCAAGTGCAAGACATGTTTGCTCCCATAGTAAAAGTTGTTCAGTTTGATGGGTAGAGTATGTGGTTTAAACTACGAGCATATACCCCTATAGAGACTTAATACATGCGAATTTAAAAGAAAACAATTCTGTCAACTAGCTGCGGTGCGGGGGGGACGGAAATGCTCCGAAGTACTACGAAGTCTATTCGAAACAATGGCGGAAAACAAAGGCGTTGCGAAATATATAAGTCACTGATGAGTTGACAGAGTTGGGTCGCCTTATATTACGTCTCTATAGGGGTATGTACTCGTAGGGTTTAAAGG
Source organism: Agonopterix heracliana (assembly GCA_963693445.1). Taxonomy (NCBI): domain Eukaryota; kingdom Metazoa; phylum Arthropoda; class Insecta; order Lepidoptera; family Depressariidae; genus Agonopterix; species Agonopterix heracliana. Next base: position 11,887,519 of record OY856308.1, on the reverse strand, counting down.
TTAATGATACTTTTCCTTACTCCCTTTATAACGCATTTAAGTTTACGCTGTATAAAACGTGAAAATAAGTATTAAAAGTGTAAAGTTACCGATCATGTCAATGACAACGATAGGGTCCTCGCCGAACCCGCGCGAGCGCTTGTCGAAGTCGGGCTCGTTGAGCTGGAAGGCTGCCACGTAGGGGGTGAATATTGCAGTGTAGATCACCAGTATTAGGATCAACCAATCCCAAGCGGCCTGAAATATCAATATATCTTGAAAATCGAAACAGATTTGGATTCCATATATTTTTTTTTGAAAAATTGCACTAAAGGACAGTGGGCAGGGTGGGGTGTATAAGTGGCATACTACGTTTAAAAGGGGGTTTTATATCGTCTTTTAGTTTTATTTGGCACCGATATCTGTTCGAGAGAAAAAAAGATGGTACTAGGTTTTTTTTAGCGGCTTTTCATACTAATGTTAGCATTTCGCCGCTATTTACATCTGTTACTTGAACCAGTGGCCATACGTTTTTGTCCTGTGTCCTTTTTAATAGAAGGGTGTTCGAATTCCAAATAGTAGAGTCTAGAGAGTATTGCATATATACGGTCCTTTTCAATATGCTGCCGGATTTTAAAGGGATTTTATCAGACCATCAAATAAAACAATTTTCTCTATTAATTTGGACGAAAAACAAAATCGCTAAAAAAATATGCTGTTCCATTATAAAACTGCAATCCTACTCCCCAAATGTGTATGGGACAGCTGAATTTTGTTTCACGAAATACGACTTTTGTTCCATAGAGAAAGTTGTTCAGTTTGATATTCGGATATTGCTCTTAGAAAACCGTCAGTATATATCGTACCCTTATTGCAAAAACCAACATTTTTTTACTATAAATGAGCATATGCTCACGACTATATTCCCCGAGGGGGTAGTCAGAGATATTCTGAAACCTCAGAACATCCACGTTTCACCAGTAGTACCGAAACTCTGTCCAGTGTGGCGGGGCCCCGCCCTTCTTATTTATAAATAACCATTAATATATAAAATAAACGTTATTTATAATATATTTTTCAAACTTTCATCTTTCATCTCAAAAACATTTTTTGGTTAAATTTTGGTGCAGATAAATGATTTTTGCAATAAGGGTACAATATCAAGAATGACCCCGTACCTATACATATTTTCTGCATGCTTTAAGAAATGCTATTACAGTTGCAAATTTTAAAATTCTTTTTAAGGTTTAAAAATATGATGCAAATAGAGTAAAAGTAGGTATTTCGATCATTAGACCAATAGCGTGTCAAGAACGTTTTGTGCTTTGACGTGTTGAGTGACCGAGGTCATTGCGACAAAACATTTTAAGGACTGTTTAGGTATTTGGCAATAGCATAGAATAGAGCAAAACATCGTGTTTGCAGTTTTGCTACATAACTAAGTAAATAAAAGAGCCAATGCGCTAAATTCTCGCAGAGTAACATCAATACATTCACATTCTTGGCTTTTTTAAATTCACATTTGGTTTCAGATGGAACCTGATTTTTGAAACTCATTCGCTGAGCTCAGCAGTTGAAAATGTCAAAATTACTATGGAGATATGCATCTTTCTACTGCTGATTTGACTTTCAAAAATTGCACTCCTGAAGTATGATTTTTGAAAGTCAAAGCAGCAGCATATCTCCATAGTAATTTTGTCATTTTCAACTGCTGAGCTCAGCGAATGACTTTCAAAAATCGCACTCCACTACTTCATCTTTCATCTTTAACTGGTCGGTCGTGACTCATACTTTTGGAAATGCTGACCTATAGGTCACACTTCACAATTGCGGTCGGAAATTGCATTACAAAGACTTCATCATCATCATCATCATCTCAGCCGATGGACGTCCACTGCTGGACATAGGCCTCCCCCAAGGATCGCCATAACGTCCGGTCCTGCGCAACTACAAATATATCGATGCACAAGACCGCGTATACGAAATCTCAATAATTTTATGGCAAGCATTCAGATTGAATACTTCTAACGTAAGAAAGCAATACTATATAACTTACCTTGTAAGGAGAATGGTGGAGGATAGTGCAGGGGTGGTAGGGCTGCGTGGTTCCCTTGTGGCCTGCCGTCGCGCCCAGTGACAGTACCTGCGGACAACCACCACTCACTCTTCAAGCATCTACATGATAACACACAGAATATACGGTCCTACTTAATATACTGGGAGTTTCTTAAGGGAATGATCCGACTATCAAACTGAACCACTTTCTCTAAGGGTCCACCAAAAAAATCACAAAAATATTTTTCGTACAAAACTCGACCCAAATTAAATGCTGGGATAGCTTTGTGGGACAGCAGACAGTTTTTTTTTGCGAATTCGAAGTTGGTCCCATAGAGTAGTTCAGTTTGATAGTCTGATCATCCTCTCGCTGATTAGAAGTAAGAAAAAAATAATGAAAACTGTCAACATATTAAGTTGGACCCTGGCTTCGCCTGGAGTGCGATTTTTAAATGTCATACGTCGAACTCGGCAGTAGCAAATATCAAAATTACTATGAAGATATGCATCTTTCTACTGCTGATTTGACTTTCAAAAATCGCACTCCTGTGGTATGATTTTTGAAAGTCAAATCAGCAGTAGAAAGATGCTTTTCTCCATAGTAATTTTTACATTTTCAACTGCTGAGCTCAGCGAATGAGTTTCAAAAATCGCACTCCTGGTTCTCTTTTATGTCCTTATCCTACCTGCATCCATCACCCTAAATTACGTTACCTACAATAAATTCAATAGAATCGTCATAATTATTAAACCCATTGCTGGAAATGCCTTTGCTAATGTACAGTATAATTGGACGGACGTTGTAACGACCTAATCTAGCCTAGCCTACCTAATAAATTACCTATCTGAACTATCGCTATGCTAAACCGTGTTATCTAAACTTAGACTAAGAATTGGGCATAATTGGTACGAATACAAGAGTTTCAAATAGTCTAATTTTACTGAACATTTTCAAGATTTTTTTTAACAGTAGGTGTCTCTTGATTCGTATGCTATGAGAGGTATGAGAGCATGCATTTTGGAAATGTTTAAGAACCAATTGATTTGGAAAATAATCAGCCAAGAACGTGTCGGAAACGTCCATGATAGGGTTCCGTAGCCATTGACTAAATAGTTTAACTAAACACTCATTTTATGCAACACATAGATCAGAAGACTTTTTTTTCTGACACTGATTGCGCTACATCATCCGCTATAATTTTCATGTAAAATTTTTCTGGACTTATTCAGCTATGTTTATCCTTATTATAAGTCAACTAATGTTTTTGAATTATAGTAGCTACTGTAGCCTGGGGACTTTTTAATTACCAAAAAGATTACCGATTGCCTCTTAGAAATTGTTGTAAAGGCTTGACGTCGACTTACGGGACACCCTGTATAAAAACCTAAGTCTTACAGATCACAACACGACGTAGAAAAAAAAATAGTCTGAAATTTTTTAATTTCGAGGTTACCGTTTTTTTTTCTATACTGTCATGTTATTCACCCTAGTTCGATACCCATACGTAATAGTAAGACAATCTAAAGGTGCCATACAAAGCTATAAGACCAATCAAAGTTGACTTTTTCATCTGGTCTTATAGCTTTGTATGGCAACTTTAGACAGTCACTATTACGTATGGGTTGGGTATTGAACTAAGGTGAGAAATATGACAGTATAGAAAAAACGGTAACCTCGAAATTTAAAAATTTCAGACCATTTTGTTTTTCTACGGCGTGTAAGACTTAGGTATAGATTTTTATATTAGTCATTTAGTACCTTACAACAATTTCTAAACGGCAATCGGTAATCTTTTTGGTAATTAAAAAGTCCCCCGGCTACAGTACTATTATGATCACATTTCTATTTTCCAGTTATTAATTATCTGTCTTCTTAAAAAGATTTTTTCAACAGGTGCAAAAATAACGGAGTAATTAAGTTGGAGCAGATACAGAGAGAATGGATGTAATTAGTGACAGGCTGGTTGTCATAACATAACGGCTATAAGCTGGCGCCTGTCTTGGCCGCAAGGGCTATTATTATAGAGGAGGAAAGAGATGACTATACTTTAACAGTTTTGCGGCCAAGTCTGGTGCCCGCTTTATGGCTGCGACAACCAGACCGTGAGAGAACCATACCCAGTCTCCCTATGAGGGAACCTTGTTTGACTACAGAACCCTGAAGTTTAAACAAGTAGGTAATACCAACGAACTCATGCAGCGATATTAGCGTGTGTCAACTGGGCGCAGCCAAAAAGGCGTAGTACCTACGAAAGCTACGAGACGGAGCTACGAAAATAACGCGTAGCACTCTGTATCCGTCATTGTTTTAAAATACTTACAACATTATTTTAGACGATAATAATAAACGAATTTTGTCATGCAGTTCAAAATCTGTATCGTGTCTTCCACGTAAAAGTAGAAAGGTAAAGAAAAAATAATATTTTGTACCTATTTGTGTAATTGTGTTTTGGTATATTTTGAATGTTGATCTTATGACTGTTGAACTAGAGTATCAATCCCCATAATTCGGTAGGTACTTACTACCTATGTCAAGTTTTTTTTTGGAGGGCTAAATATAAAAGCATTTCGAAATAATTGTCTCAATAACAATATTTTCTATGTCCGACATTTTAAGATGAAAGGATTACAGATATTTTTAATAAAATAACGTAGTTTTCAGGTCCAACGAGTGACGTCACTCGTTGGACCTGCAAGCTCCTAGGTAAACTAAAACGCAACTTAAAATTAACGAAAAAAAAATCAATATGACAGAATTTGACATTTTATGTTGCCGTTTCTGTTTCCAATCGAGTTAGAAAGACAAGGCAGGTGATTTTTCTTTTTCATAATTATACAAAGGGTTATCTCCGTGGAGTTCGAATAATTTTTTCGCGACCACTTTTGCCTTTTCCAAATTACAGTAAAAAAAAAAAGTGTATTTATAAACTCGAAGAAGGAGGGGTTTTCAAAAGTCCATTAAAAAAGAAAAAGTAGTTCCAAATGGCTCGATAGATGGCTTTGACGCAGCAGGGGCGAGCGACCTTGCAGATAGGAAAATACAAATAAAATAGTAAACATTTGAGTTTTTAAGTAAGATGAAAAATCTGAGCACATGCTTCGTCCACGGTTGCGCCGGACTTAGTGACATGAATTTTTTTTCTAAATTTTTAGTCTAAATTTCCGTCTCGGTCCCCTCTCTGGTCGACGCCATCTATCGCGGTTTGTTGGAACTACGTTTTACTAGTTGCCAGAAAACTCCCCATATTGCAAAAAATAAAATGAAATTGGTTTCTTAAAATGATGTCTTCTATCCGTTAAAAATATAAAATAAAGACCAAAAAAAACTTGACATACCGAATTATGTTTCCTATTAGATAGATAAAGGAAAGATTAGATTAGATAAAGGAAAATACTCGGAAAGTCTGACTTAATATTTATGCTATTGTCTGCACTGTTACGTCCTGTATATTTATATTAAGTCATAATTTAAGCCTTTCCAATCAAACAAATAAAAGGCTTTAGAGAGCTGCAGACTATCTGTATTAAATCGATCGCACTTGGCAGTAAACGTTTCACTGACATTCACAATGTTATAGACGGCCAAGTATTTGAAATTATAGACGTATAAGACAATGCTCGAGAAACCAAGGTCAAGTTGCCTCGACAATTAAGAAAATGATGTTCCAAGCAGTGATGTTGTTGTTTCAGTATATCTGTCGCAGTCATCTAGTTGAATCTGCTATTTGATTGAATGACTATAGCGCGTTCATGGAATGACGACATTTAATTGAATGACTAGGCCGAACGTTGATTGAACAAGCGTCACTCAACGTCCAACTAGTTAGTGGATTGTAACATAGCCCATTCAACAGAGCGGACGTAAAATCAGTCAGGTGATTGAAATTGTTGAATTCGTTGAATTAGTTGTCCCCGACAACTCGACCCCTGACAACTTGTACTGGTCCAGGTCTACACCAGTAATATACGACTCTCTAACCATCAGGCACATCTTAATATATTGCTTCAAACAAAAGGAATCATAATTATAAAGTAACTATCGCTAAAACCTAGCAAACTTCAAAGTTAGAAGTTGCAAAGCTCAGACAAATTATGTTAACTAGTATTTTGAGGGAGGGAATTTAGTTCATTCAAATTATCATGTAAACAAAGGGAGATTAGCAATATCTCAGTCGAAATTGACTAATATTTCATTAGAAAATTAAAATTCATCAAATATTGTAATAATGCAAAAATGGCGGAAAATTGAGTTAGCAGAAAACAGCTGATACATCAGTGATGCTTTGTGCGGGGAAAATAGTTTAAAATTTATTCGCTAGGAGGCGCGGAGCAAACTCATCAAGCAAAAATAGGTGTTATGATAGAGTATTAGAGTCTTATGAGCGTGATTAGTCCATAAGTAATTGACACTTTTGACACATGCGCTGTAGGTAATTATTTTGGTTAGGCGGGTTTTCAATAGCGTACCCAAGCTGCGCAAAAAAGTTCTAAAAGTTGATATGTGAAGTTGGCGCGAGGTGAATTTCCTCTAGCAAAAATGAATCTTATGTCAGGGGAAGATAGCTTAATTGACTAAGTTTGGGTCTTAGATAGTTCGCGCATCAGGCTGTTTGCCTATTTAATTAAGAAGCTAAAATTAAGCATAGAAGTTCATGCAATATCCATCTTTAATAGGAAGTAAATAAAGATTGATGAGGGAAAATGTAAATAGTTTTTCAAATTGGTACGGGTTATTGGGAAGACAAGATTACCATATAAGGAGACGTTTTCTTGTATGAATTAGAGGGAGGATTAGTAGGTTGAAAAGAAGTCTTAAAATTATGAAGTTAAGGATCAATTTTCATTGTTCAAAAAAACCATCGCCACCATCGTCACCTTAGTCAGCATCGCCATCGTCGCCTCCATCGACATAGTGAAGCGAGTATAAATAGGCTCGGCTTAGAGGGACAGGGGTCATTCTTCAATATTCATTCTTTGAGTTCACACGCTGCCGGTTTGTGACTTGATATTATTTTTATTTCAAAGTTCTTTTGGGGAAGTTTATTCGATTTGAGTCATTAGTAAAGCGTTTGCATTGTAATTTAAATTTAAAATCATTTTCTTTAACTTATTTTGGGGTAAATTCTGTGATTTTCTTATTTTTGTAAATTTAATTTAATTGGGGGGTCATTGTTCGGTTGTGAGGTTGAAGTTGAATAATCATGTGGTACACAAACGAGGTTTTGTGGGTTATGGACTGGTCACCTTACGGTGACAACTGACTGTCGATAACTTCCAACGTCTTTTCGGAGACGGGCTCGGTTTTGGGGCGTGCCAGCAATCGTTCTTTACCAACATAACGGTTTATAGCCTCCTAGGTTTTGTACACTGTGTATACATGTTCTGGGATAGGGCCTGTCGAAGTAGATCCGACCTCGTTAGAGGGTCTCAGACTGTGTACGCGGGGTGCAAAATTTAGTCCCTGTAATTTAACACTTGCCAATAGGGACCCGTTCATATCACAACTTATGGCTTCGGCCGTTGATATGGACATTACACTTCTGGAATAGACTTAGGTACACTAGAGGCTCCATCTTCGCTTCGCTTTCCAGTTTAGTTCGAAAAATTTCCTTTACACCGAGGAAATTTTTACATAACACACCTACACGATTACATGTAAATGTGAGGCCTACCTCTAGTCTTGCGGAATTTCCTTACACCGGGAAGTTTCAAACCTTAGGGAACTTCTTTAGAATAGGAAAATATTTAGACAATGGTTAGATTTACTAGGGTTTTGTTAGAATAATATAGGTTAGGGTAGGTATTTAACTTTGACTAGAATTTTAGTAGGAATGGAAAGGTTTAGATGTTCAGGTTTACAAATTGGTATAATAGGTAAATTCAGTAGGATTTAATTAATTATTCCATAGACTTGAGTTATATGATTTTTCAGTAATGTTTGAATGAAATTCAGGGAATTCGAAGCAAATTAAATTTCATGATAAATCCTGATTTCAAAGAAGGAAATGACATTATAAATAGAAAACAGTGAATAGGTGACATTATCAAAGTTATAATTCAATATAATATATTGTCCAAACAAAATAAGTTCAATCTAAAATTTATCATTTCCTTATAATAATAGGAAATTAGAGTTTCTTATCATACCTATTACTTTGTTATGAGTTGGTGGAACTTTGGGATATAGTGCCTAGTGCCCTCTAGTCAGAAAAATAAATGATTATGGTACATAATAAGTTTTACAGATTTATATCAGAGTCAAATAAATAAAAGTTTATCCTACTAAATATTCACATGAAAGAGAGAACTTACTTTCAATGGACCAAGGTTCTATTCATTCAGTTAAATGTTATACTGTTTCTATAAGCTAAAGTTTCTGCTTATATTGTCATGCTAGATTTATGTATCTTAATATCCTAATGATAATGATGTAGATTCTCAGAATAGGAACTTTACTTTGATTAAACTGTAAACAGGGTTGAGCTTATGAACTGGTTTATAAAAGAAAAGATATTAAAAGGGAAATTTCGCTAATTGGGGTTCCTTAAAGTCACAACTAATATAGAAATTAAGTCTAAGAATTACTAACATAGCTCAACTCGAACTAGAGACTAAATTAAATAGAAACCAGTCTATTTGAAAATACCTCTTGTCCTTTGTATAAAAAAAATACTGACACACTGACAAAGAATTGACTTTAAAATTTACAAGTCTCAAACATCCTTTACTAAACTTGACTTACCTGACTAAGACACAATATCTCGGGAAAAGTTTGGAGGAGGGCTGACCAGTTTGGAGACGAGGCCCACTGAAGCTAGAAATATTCTAGCAGGAGGAAATATCAAATAAAATAACTTCTGAGAGCGGAATGGCGGGGCTCTCTTCTATACCAAACGAAACAATCATTCTTTTATACTTTGTTGCATTCCCAAGTAAAAAACAAAAACATAGAAATAAATTTATATTTTAATTGGCTAAGAAATCTAACACCCTGTATAAGTAAATTGGTAGAGAAGTCTTTAACACACTGAAAAATAAGAAAAGGTCTTTAGCTATAGAGGTATTTCATTAGATTGACTTCAGCGCTTACTGACGGAGGGTTGTAGGCTACATTTTCTGATATTAACTTCATTATCATAGTCAAAAATAGTATTGCGGGCTAGGAAGTTAGGTATTACTTTCTGATTTAGGTTAATATTAAGTTTAGGTAATTCTAGGTCTCTGTTTGTTAGAATACTAGATAAATCTCAAGTCTGTCGCACCTAGGTTACTATTATGCGGTTCACAACGTAGTCTCCTGATTTCACTAGACGATCGATACTGGCCAAGTTAACGTCTTCAGCTCAAAAATAGGATCATAAATAAGTTTAGGTATAGTTCATAAGTTAGGCTAAGCTAAGTTAAGTTAATAGGTAGGGATTTTCTATACACTGTTGGCAGCGACCAGTTAGTTAATAAGTTTAGGTAGATAGGCATTTTCGGTACGTAGGTGCCGAATGCCCAGTTAAATTAGTTGCCGTTCGGTTGCATAGGTAGCATAGGTAGTATAGGATAGGTAGGCCATTTTTTCATTTGTGGCCGAAACAGGATAGGTAGGGGTCTTTTACATAGCTGGCCGCGACCAGGATTAGTTATTTAAGATAGGTAGCCATCTATTACATATGTGCCGTTAAGACAAGGATAGGTTTTTTAAAATAGGTAGGTATCTATTACATTGGTGCCGATATGACCAGGATAGGATTTAAGATTTATTTTTACTTTTGATGCGCTAAGTCCACAGGATTTTACAATAGACTAGGTCAAGTTTTATTCTATATTTTGTAAACAAAAGATAGGTTTTGAATTACAAACGTATGATCCATTTTGAGTTGAAATCATAGCCTTCTTAGGCTTACATTGTTGCCGTGAGAGAGGATAGCAGATTTCGAGATTTAGGTATTCTGAGAGATTTAGAAAAGGTTTGGTTAGAAATGCAGTTAAATAATTAGTTTATTTAGTTAGGAATATGCTTTAATTTTGATCACATAGAATAGATGTTTACATGAGGTTATATAGGCATATGATTGGGAATTTCACTTAGAAGGTTATCACTGTTCACTAGATTTTTATGAGCACTTTGTTTTTACGTTACGCACTGTTATTTTGTTACACCTGGGTTATTTGCTGTTCACTAAGTTGCTTGATTAGGTAGGAAATTGATGAAGCGACTTTTGTAGATTTTTGCTTCCAAGTGGATAGTTGCTGGAACGAGGACAGTTTGGAGTATTGTCAATATCTTCTTTTCTTCCTTTTAGTAGCGTAGTTTGAAATGAAGTTCAGGAGTTTGAGTCGCCTTGGTGTGTCTTGAGGAAAGCAGCACTCAGCAGCAGATAGTGTGTTGAAATGCGTTAGGAGGTTCTTTCGAGTAGCGATTACAGGAACTTTGGTTCGAGAGTTTTTAGGTTGTAATGTTCTTAAATGTCTTGTATACTTCTTCTTTGATACCGTAGCGAAACTAGCGAAGGAAGTATAGAAAATCTGAGTTTAGACGCCCGCTCTGACGCTTTCTTCAATAACAAGTCAGGTCAGATATTGAAAGGATGTTTGACGTTTCTTCTTTTCAATTTCGATTTGTTCTTGATGTTTTCTTTTCCTTTTTCGTGATAACGTAGCAAAGATGTAAATTAGTTCTTCGTTAGCGTTTGGAAAAATTTTCTGCAAATCGGCCATGTTGTTTAGAATTTGTAGAAAAAAATAACTGACGGAACGGAAGTAGAGTAGTAGGTAAATTTTGACAGGTAAAAATGCCGTGATCTTATTGGTTAATTGCACAGAAGTTAGAAAGAAGCTAATAACGTTCATTGGCTAATATAGGCTAGCGACATTTTTCTATGATTAGGAAGTTTGTCAATATACATATTTTTTAAGCTAAAACTAGAATTCAGGTATTTAAATTATTAATTGGATTATGCTTAAATTAAAATTAAATCAAATCGTTATTTGTGATTAGAAATCTAACATCCAAATGTCTCAGAATGATTTTTAATTTAAAGTAAGTTGATCACCGGAGTAAAAATCAGTGTTGCCGTTTCTTGAAAAATAAGTCGCTAGATTTTTAAGGATACATTAGGAATCCGATAGGGGTCGCCAAACGTTTGAATTAGATTTATAAGAAAGTGCGAGGTAAACAAAATATGGCTTTATTACAGAATTAAATGAACGATTAACTAATTAGGGTTCCGAATTAATTATTTTGTAGTTTATCTGTAATAGTGACTAATTTTAGCTTTGTAGTAAATTGTGATTTTTTATTTTCTTGTATAGGATTGACTTATATTACTATTTTAATTAAGTGTATTTATTAAAGAGCTCCAGCAGTGGATACATTATACATAAAAGCAAAATTTTACAATACCTACCTACTAGCGAGATTTAGAAGTAAAACTATATCATACAAGTAAAATTTTGTTAAATTAGTACTAATAACAAAGGGAACAATATAAAGCATAACATAATGAATTTATGAATGAGAAACAATGTCGTTAAAAGCGTTAGATATAGCTAATTTTATTTTAAGGTAAAGTGTACGTAATTTATAAAAAAAAGGGTAACTAAGCCGCAAATAAATCCCTCACTAAAATGGTAACACTGTAGAGAATTGATTTTGGTTCGAAGTTAGAAGGTTAGAGAACTAGATGGAGCTTAGTGTCTCAAATCTAAACCTTACGATTATTTTAAAATCAAATTTACATAGATTGCATTTGTTTGAATAAGTTAATATTTATGCTAGATAGATAAAATAGGTAGTTCGCTTATTTTATAATGGGAATAGAGAGTAAAAAGCGGAAATTTAAGTATTTTTTTCGCTAGTACCTATAGATCGTTTCGCAAATAAGGTCGGTAGATGGCGTTAGCAGGTTTAATCAGTAATTAGGTGTGTGTAAAGGATTCGTAAAATCGAGTTTGTAATACCTATTTGGGTTTCCTAGAACAAGTCTATATCTTGCTAGTTAATAGTAGTAATAGTGTTTTTCTTATTAAGGCAATAGATTTCTAATAGTGTAAAATTTGCCACTCACCTAGTATGATTTAAATTATTGCCGGGAAACGAGTAGGAAAATGATTTTTCAACTTATTTTATTTAAATTATAGTTATGACGGAGTGGAATTGTACAAAATTAAAATTTATTGTAGTTAAGTATTTTAGAACGATAAAATGAAATGAGATTTTAAGTTTTCATATTATTGGAAAGAAAATGGATACAAAATTCGTGTAAGTTTACCAACTTTAAGGTGAAATAAAGCCAAGTTAGACAACCTTGTAGGATGAATGCGATCTTAGTTCAGTACAGTGGACCTACGAGACAAAGTGGAACTCGATGTTCTCACTTAAAAGTCGTGTTGAAATATTAGCATCAAAGTAATGTCAAATCATAGGAATACATACCTAATTATTGAAAATTAATTAAGTGAGAATTATTTTGAGAATTATTTTAAATTATTTTATGATTTTTGACTAAGGGATAAAGTCTCAAATGAATTAAACTGGGGGGGAAGGGTTTTTGCTATGTTTTATTTTAAAATATATTAGGTAGATTTAATAAATAGCATTGTTTAGATAAATTAAAGAGTGGGAAAGATATTTTGCAAAACATTTAACATTAGTTAGTTTAGGAAATGAGCTAAATTAAAATTATGTTGATACTTCTCTTGTTTTTGGTAACTTGTTTTAGTATTTCAAAAGTAAATGCAGTAGAGGAGTGGGAATTTTCATAATAGGTAAATATCAAATAATTTAGAGATTATTGTTAGGTTAGGTACAATCTAAAACTAGAATGGTAAATAGTGGTAACAACAAAAGCTTTATAAATGAAATCTTTATTTAGTCAGATAACTAATAATAATGCTAGTGAGCTCAGGTTATATAAATAAAAGAGAAGCACAAACAATGTAAGTAGGTATATTAGATATATTCAAACCATAGAAAAGTATATGTCTAGAATGAACATCACGATTCTGCAGTACGGGACAGAACGGGCCGACTTTCTTGGGTTGGTGTGCTTGAGGCGTCATGCAAATTATGTCTGTGTGCGTGTGTAAAAATATTCACTTTGCTAAAATTTCTTTATAAGGTGGAAATCATGTAGCTAATTGATAGTTATTAGTATTACAGATGTTTTAGTTATTGTTAGTTTAAATTGATCCTATTGTAGGAAGGAGATGTAGGAACTTAGTCCCTTTCTATCCAACTCGAAGCTAGTAGTACCTAGGTACCTAACCGAGAATAGCGTAGAATATCAATCGTATGAAAGCGGAAGAGTGATAGATATAGAATCTACAACACGATAAATGAAGAATATTATTTAGAGATAAAAAATAACTGTATAATATAGCAATAAGAAAAACTAAAAAACTATAACATTTAATTAAATAAGCGCGAGTAGTTGTCAAGCGAAAGATAGGTAGAATTCGTCCGCAGGTAGTAACCGTGCGTTCGAGCGGCTGGATGTACGCGGGACGAAGCTCGAGGAGGGGGACGCTTCGACCGGTAAAAACTTCGATGCATTGGTGTATGGTCCAAGTTGCTAGCGTGCAACTACTTTTGAATAAGTTAGGGCTTGGTCCAAGTAGTAGCGGATTGTCGTTACACTAGTACTAAAGTATTGGTTTAGTGTTCTAACACTCTAGGTTGTTGACTGCAATGGGAGTCTGTAGTATCATGTATCTCATGTCATGAATCCCTAATAATACTAGTCAGGTTTTTACACACTATTGTGTTTGTACATTTCTAGCAGTAAATTGGTAGGAATAAAGTTTATTTAGGTGAATAAATATTACTATAAAAAAAAATATATATTATTAGTCTAGTACTTTCACACATTTGAGGTAATGTTATACTTTATAATAATTATACTTTAATATATTAATGATTCAGTGGTTAAGTAGGGATGTCCAATGGTCAATCATGCGTAAGGAGTCGAAAATAGAGGGGGAAGCGAGTATCGGACTTCTCCGTCAGCACGTCATAACATCTAGGCAGAGGAAATTGTGGAGATGTTTTATAGGGTTGTCACTAAGTAATAAGAGTCAAAGTCAGTTCTAAGAGTGGTAAAATGAGATGAAAAAAAAAGAGATTAAGGGTAGGGGGGAAGTGCGTCTGCCAGGATGTCGTTTGTTTGGGGAAGGGAACGTATTCGACGAGAGATGCCTTATATTCTTAATATAATGATTTATAGGTTATCGGTAAATTTTATCACCTGTAATAGTAGATTTTAACTGTAATAGTTTAGTAGAAAAAAAAATTATTACTTAGTGAGTCAATTATGCAAGGGGTGACGTGCTTGCCTCTGATGTCCTTACCTGTTTTGTTCATCTTAAAATTTAATTATTGAAAAAAAAAAAAACGTAAGTTTTCTGATTTAACTTTGAGTTAAAAGCATGGTTATTCTTTCATTATATAACTGTCATTTTGTTGAGTCATTGGGTTGTTGCGAGAAATTTTGGGAACTTCACTACTAATAGATTTAATTTCACTATGGTTAAGTTAGGACAGTACCAGTCGTCGTGGCGATTCTTGGGGGGGCCTGTGTCTGGCAGTGGACGTAAGTCGTCTGAGGTGATGATGATGATGATGGTTAAGTTAAGAATAAGCATTAAAATAGATTAAAAATACTAGGGGTCGCGATTTCATTATCTTTTCAAATAAAAACAATAATAATAAAAACCTAGAACATAAAATAAAATAAATTTAAAATAAATAACAAACCACAAAGAAACAGGAAATCACGGAAGATTTGATTGTTAAGACTTATTTCATTTACCTTTTAGGAAAACTAAAGTTCAATCTGTCAAAGTCAGACTAAAAAGTTTAGATTCAAGTAAAGAATTTTATTAGTAAATAATAATAAATAAAATGTGGCTTAATTTAGAGTTTTGAACGATAAAATTTAAGTAAGAACGATAAAGTTTTGGAATAGTCGAGAATGGGGGAAGTAAATGTTCGAATTTCAAAAGGTATTTAATCGTTATTGTAACTTGATTTAGAACTTCTTTTACGCGGTTGTGGTAATTTATAATTTTATCTTTTCGTGTCATTGATCTGTTGATTTTATTTTGGATTTGAATTGGTGTGTGAACAAAATGAAAGTATGTGTTGGCAAGCAGAATGTTTAAGCGACATATTTATAAAACCTTTTTACAATATTATATATTTTATAATTTATATTATGAAAAAAAAAAATAGTATGAGGAAAGAGGGCCATTTGGAATTAACAGAAGTCAAGGTCATGGAAATTAGGTTATTGATATTCAAACTTGGACACACTACACTATACAAAAAGATTTCTTGTGTAGATCTAATAGGAGGGTCTTAGTTGTCGCGACAGTTGTTTTCAATGGCTGGGACGATGATTAAGATTAGTAGTTGGTTTCAGTAGAGAATACTGTCCACAAGGAAGCTTTTACTCCACTGGTAGGATATGCAAATACGAGAACACTCTACACTCTCCAAACTATTAATGATTACAGTGGTTGATGGAAAGTGTCAGATAGGGTATTTAATATTCAAACGATGGTTTTCAGTCTAACGACGATGATGATCTGGATGGTGGTAGATTGTATTATGGAGTTCTATTAAATTGAAAAATAGAATCTGATGGATTGACATAGTACACAATTCATTCTGAGTGACTAGCCTCACAAACTAGTTTCTACACATGATCCAGATTTTCTAGTGAAAGCTGCTAATTGATCCTGAATGTTATGTTATGATTTGAAACTTTTCTCACTGATGGAATTGTTTCTCGGCTTGGTATTTTAAATACACACCACACTGAGAACATTTCAAGGAAGAATATTAATAAACTATTTTACTGTTAATATATTAAGTTAAAATTGACTCCGGTTGAAATTTGAATTTTAAATACATACCTGCGTAAATTTTGGGGGAAGAATGTACTGGTCCAGGTCTACACCAGTAATATACGACTCTCTAACCATCAGGCACATCTTAATATATTGCTTCAAACAAAAGGAATCATAATTATAAAGTAACTATCGCTAAAACCTAGCAAACTTCAAAGTTAGAAGTTGCAAAGCTCAGACAAATTATGTTAACTAGTATTTTGAGGGAGGGAATTTAGTTCATTCAAATTATCATGTAAACAAAGGGAGATTAGCAATATCTCAGTCGAAATTGACTAATATTTCATTAGAAAATTAAAATTCATCAAATATTGTAATAATGCAAAAATGGCGGAAAATTGAGTTAGCAGAAAACAGCTGATACATCAGTGATGCTTTGTGCGGGGAAAATAGTTTAAAATTTATTCGCTAGGAGGCGCGGAGCAAACTCATCAAGCAAAAATAGGTGTTATGATAGAGTATTAGAGTCTTATGAGCGTGATTAGTCCATAAGTAATTGACACTTTTGACACATGCGCTGTAGGTAATTATTTTGGTTAGGCGGGTTTTCAATAGCGTACCCAAGCTGCGCAAAAAAGTTCTAAAAGTTGATATGTGAAGTTGGCGCGAGGTGAATTTCCTCTAGCAAAAATGAATCTTATGTCAGGGGAAGATAGCTTAATTGACTAAGTTTGGGTCTTAGATAGTTCGCGCATCAGGCTGTTTGCCTATTTAATTAAGAAGCTAAAATTAAGCATAGAAGTTCATGCAATATCCATCTTTAATAGGAAGTAAATAAAGATTGATGAGGGAAAATGTAAATAGTTTTTCAAATTGGTACGGGTTATTGGGAAGACAAGATTACCATATAAGGAGACGTTTTCTTGTATGAATTAGAGGGAGGATTAGTAGGTTGAAAAGAAGTCTTAAAATTATGAAGTTAAGGATCAATTTTCATTGTTCAAAAAAACCATCGCCACCATCGTCACCTTAGTCAGCATCGCCATCGTCGCCTCCATCGACATAGTGAAGCGAGTATAAATAGGCTCGGCTTAGAGGGACAGGGGTCATTCTTCAATATTCATTCTTTGAGTTCACACGCTGCCGGTTTGTGACTTGATATTATTTTTATTTCAAAGTTCTTTTGGGGAAGTTTATTCGATTTGAGTCATTAGTAAAGCGTTTGCATTGTAATTTAAATTTAAAATCATTTTCTTTAACTTATTTTGGGGTAAATTCTGTGATTTTCTTATTTTTGTAAATTTAATTTAATTGGGGGGTCATTGTTCGGTTGTGAGGTTGAAGTTGAATAATCATGTGGTACACAAACGAGGTTTTGTGGGTTATGGACTGGTCACCTTACGGTGACAACTGACTGTCGATAACTTCCAACGTCTTTTCGGAGACGGGCTCGGTTTTGGGGCGTGCCAGCAATCGTTCTTTACCAACATAACGGTTTATAGCCTCCTAGGTTTTGTACACTGTGTATACATGTTCTGGGATAGGGCCTGTCGAAGTAGATCCGACCTCGTTAGAGGGTCTCAGACTGTGTACGCGGGGTGCAAAATTTAGTCCCTGTAATTTAACACTTGCCAATAGGGACCCGTTCATATCACAACTTATGGCTTCGGCCGTTGATATGGACATTACACTTCTGGAATAGACTTAGGTACACTAGAGGCTCCATCTTCGCTTCGCTTTCCAGTTTAGTTCGAAAAATTTCCTTTACACCGAGGAAATTTTTACATAACACACCTACACGATTACATGTAAATGTGAGGCCTACCTCTAGTCTTGCGGAATTTCCTTACACCGGGAAGTTTCAAACCTTAGGGAACTTCTTTAGAATAGGAAAATATTTAGACAATGGTTAGATTTACTAGGGTTTTGTTAGAATAATATAGGTTAGGGTAGGTATTTAACTTTGACTAGAATTTTAGTAGGAATGGAAAGGTTTAGATGTTCAGGTTTACAAATTGGTATAATAGGTAAATTCAGTAGGATTTAATTAATTATTCCATAGACTTGAGTTATATGATTTTTCAGTAATGTTTGAATGAAATTCAGGGAATTCGAAGCAAATTAAATTTCATGATAAATCCTGATTTCAAAGAAGGAAATGACATTATAAATAGAAAACAGTGAATAGGTGACATTATCAAAGTTATAATTCAATATAATATATTGTCCAAACAAAATAAGTTCAATCTAAAATTTATCATTTCCTTATAATAATAGGAAATTAGAGTTTCTTATCATACCTATTACTTTGTTATGAGTTGGTGGAACTTTGGGATATAGTGCCTAGTGCCCTCTAGTCAGAAAAATAAATGATTATGGTACATAATAAGTTTTACAGATTTATATCAGAGTCAAATAAATAAAAGTTTATCCTACTAAATATTCACATGAAAGAGAGAACTTACTTTCAATGGACCAAGGTTCTATTCATTCAGTTAAATGTTATACTGTTTCTATAAGCTAAAGTTTCTGCTTATATTGTCATGCTAGATTTATGTATCTTAATATCCTAATGATAATGATGTAGATTCTCAGAATAGGAACTTTACTTTGATTAAACTGTAAACAGGGTTGAGCTTATGAACTGGTTTATAAAAGAAAAGATATTAAAAGGGAAATTTCGCTAATTGGGGTTCCTTAAAGTCACAACTAATATAGAAATTAAGTCTAAGAATTACTAACATAGCTCAACTCGAACTAGAGACTAAATTAAATAGAAACCAGTCTATTTGAAAATACCTCTTGTCCTTTGTATAAAAAAAATACTGACACACTGACAAAGAATTGACTTTAAAATTTACAAGTCTCAAACATCCTTTACTAAACTTGACTTACCTGACTAAGACACAATATCTCGGGAAAAGTTTGGAGGAGGGCTGACCAGTTTGGAGACGAGGCCCACTGAAGCTAGAAATATTCTAGCAGGAGGAAATATCAAATAAAATAACTTCTGAGAGCGGAATGGCGGGGCTCTCTTCTATACCAAACGAAACAATCATTCTTTTATACTTTGTTGCATTCCCAAGTAAAAAACAAAAACATAGAAATAAATTTATATTTTAATTGGCTAAGAAATCTAACACCCTGTATAAGTAAATTGGTAGAGAAGTCTTTAACACACTGAAAAATAAGAAAAGGTCTTTAGCTATAGAGGTATTTCATTAGATTGACTTCAGCGCTTACTGACGGAGGGTTGTAGGCTACATTTTCTGATATTAACTTCATTATCATAGTCAAAAATAGTATTGCGGGCTAGGAAGTTAGGTATTACTTTCTGATTTAGGTTAATATTAAGTTTAGGTAATTCTAGGTCTCTGTTTGTTAGAATACTAGATAAATCTCAAGTCTGTCGCACCTAGGTTACTATTATGCGGTTCACAACGTAGTCTCCTGATTTCACTAGACGATCGATACTGGCCAAGTTAACGTCTTCAGCTCAAAAATAGGATCATAAATAAGTTTAGGTATAGTTCATAAGTTAGGCTAAGCTAAGTTAAGTTAATAGGTAGGGATTTTCTATACACTGTTGGCAGCGACCAGTTAGTTAATAAGTTTAGGTAGATAGGCATTTTCGGTACGTAGGTGCCGAATGCCCAGTTAAATTAGTTGCCGTTCGGTTGCATAGGTAGCATAGGTAGTATAGGATAGGTAGGCCATTTTTTCATTTGTGGCCGAAACAGGATAGGTAGGGGTCTTTTACATAGCTGGCCGCGACCAGGATTAGTTATTTAAGATAGGTAGCCATCTATTACATATGTGCCGTTAAGACCAGGATAAGTTATTTTAAGTTAGGGGTATCTTTTACAAACTAGACCCCGAGACAACTCGACCCCGACAACTCAACCCGGACAACTCGACCCGGACAACTCGACCCCGTACCCCGTCCCTCAAATACTCCCAAAAACCTTTCTGTACTGGCATTTTCACCGGGCCGTAGCGGAGCGAAGCGGAGCGGCGGAGGCCCGGCCCCTTTTTGACAGAAGTAAGTAGTGTAATATAGAATCGCGGAGCGAAGCAGAGCGTAGCGGAGCAAACACGTTTCGACTTGCAACAATCCCCCTCTCCCATTTTGTTTCGAGTTGTCTGGGTTGAATCAGTCAAGACGTTGAACGTTACATTAAACAACTTGACAAGTTGTCCATAGTCATTCAATTAAATGTCGTCATTCCATGAACGCGCTAGTCATTCAATCAAATAGCAGATTGAACCAGATGACTGCGACATATCTACTGATACTGTTTGTATATTCCTGCCCGCAATGTTTCCAGTTTCAGTCCTGAAACTGCTCGCTTCATTATGCCTGGGACGAAGGTCGTTGTTGAATTAATGGATTGTCGGATAAAAACATGTTACTTTTAATTAGAAAGAGACTGAAATATTGTGAAAGCATTTCATAACTTTTTGTCAAATATTTAAATGGACGAGTGAATTTACTAAATATACCTAACTTAGCTAAATCGAGAATTACCATGCAGAATGCAGACCAGACAGTTGAAAATTATTAATGAGAAGGCATTTATAAGGTATCGATGCAATGTGAGAAGGGTATGAATCTCTAGTAAAATAATTCGATGAATAGATTTTCGTTTTTTGTGAACCTTTCCGTGGTATTATTCTTATACGCTATTAAGCTCATTTTTACTCTTCGATGTGAGTTTGTATTTTAAATGCATTTGCTTTATTTTCAAACTTGATTAATTTGACTGTAAAAAGTATAATTATTCGGTTCCAATTTCTATCTTCATAAGATTTAATTCCCTAACAGTTTTGAAATTTCATAAAATTTTCCTGTAACAAATCCTTTCAGTGATGTTTAAATTACCTCCTTGCCAATAGCAGGTAGCCCGTTGATGCCATTACAGGGTGGTTCGAGTCGAACGACACTTTTGCGGGAACCACGGAAACCGGTGTCGCACACGCGGACCGAGGAGCGCCAGGTGGAGGGCGGGGCGTCGTCGCGCGAGCCCCGCGCGGAGGCGGCGCGCCGCGAGGTGGTGAGCGCCGCGCCGCCGCCGCCCGCGCACGGCGGCGTCACGATCAGCGGCACGTCGGGGGGCCCGCGCTCCTCCATGCCGCTGCCGCGCCAACGCTCTCACCGGAACCCACCGTGCACCGACACTTCTAAGTGCTCACATTCCAGAACGGCTCTCTCGTATGCCGACGCCGACTCGAAAAGAGTGATTGCCGTATTTTGCATAGATGTATAATTCGTAATCTCTTAGTCTTATAATGTTTCAATCTTTCTTCTTCTCTTCAATTTTGATAAAGTACTATTTCGGTTTACTTCTCATTTGGCACAATTTATTATTATTTAGTTTAAATTTCTGTACGATGATTGTTAAAATTATGTTTACTATGGTATGGTTTAAAAAAAAGTGAATTCATGAATGCTCTTACAGTTGAGAATGAAAGAAAACTACAAAACAGCAATCACACATCAACGTCGAGGCAACACGACAGTGAATTGTCTCTAAAGAGAAATACGAAGAACAGATACATAGATACGGAGAGTGCTCTAGCAATAGGCATAAAGCTGCGAACGACTTAAAGCGGAGAACGAGGCCGAGCCTCATTCAAGAGGGAATGTCAATGGGTGGTCGGACCTTTTCAACGTTTTATGCGCTTTCAGCTTGCGCTAGACATTTCGTGACAAGGGAATAATAATGTGGGCAAATTAACGAGTTACGAAAGTCTATAAATGTTTAGTTTGGTAGGTAAACCTTGGTAAATATTACAGATTACGTAGCTAATCTAAATATAAAAAAATCTCTCACTTGACAGGTTCTTTATAAAGGGTGTAAGGAAAAGTATAATTAACCTTTAAACCACATACTCTATCCATCAAACTGAACAACTTTTACTATGGGAGCAAACTGCCAGAACAAAAAACAATCTGCAATCTGCTCTCACGTTTGAGTCGTGGAACAGCATATTTTTTTTGTTCTGACAGGTTTGCACACAGTAAAATTGTTTAGTATTGTTGTAGTATTGTTGTAGTTGTTAGTATTGTTTAGTATAGATGGTAGGTTAATGATACTTGTCCTTACATCCTGTATAAGAAGATTCTTGTTTCGAGATTTTTCCGCATGTAAGAAAATTTAAATTCAATGTCCTACCATTATTTGGCTGATATATGTCCCTTTTGAGCGATTTGCGTAATAATAATGTAAGATTGCTTTGAATCAAATCTAAGATATTTTGGTGAAAGATACGTAGAATCTCATGAATACTATTATTCAGAGACGGATCGCATGATGAGACTGGATGTCGATCGAAAACAACATAATGATTTTTGGACTGTGAGCAAATATTATGTTTCTGATGTCTACGAATGCAGAAACAATTTTCTATGTAATAACATCGCTACATATTGTATTAAAATAATAAGTTCATGTTGTTGTAATAACATAGAAAGATTTAACATTGAAATGACGGATTTGATTGTATTGTTAGATTATTATTTATAGTCTTGTAAAGTGAAATTGGCTATGATGTGGTATTTGACACTTCGAATTAGCATATGGTAAAAAAAGAAACGTTTATTGCCTTAATTGTGTTTGTCGCAAGATAAACTAAAATAACATCTAATATTAACCCCTTTGAATATGAGCGAAAGAAAGGCACACTGTTGCGATGTGCCAAGTGGGTCAACTTATGTAAACCACTGGTCTCTAAGATTTATCTGTTCAACTTTATACTCGCAAGTTGGATGTTTCGTATTTTCCATAATTATAATGTTTCTGACTACTAAATGAAACTGAATATCGTCGTGAACTTATGCTTCTTTAAACATATTTTATTTATGTTCAGTGTTATATGTAGGTATATAGCGTTTCTATGTTATTTAAGGCTTATTACTTATAGAGGAGAGAACACAAAAATAGTACTTAGCATTATTATAGTTTTATGTCTCTGATATACATAGAAACAATACATAAAATTATAAAAATTCTAAACTTAACTTAATAAAATATTTAAAGTTGTCTACAGTCAACAATAACGTAATAAAGAAGACTGTACCTACGATTAAATATTGTTATATGGATGAACATAAAAATATAGGTACAGTTAAGAAAATATATTTGTTAACATATAGAACATGATTGTTAAGTACATCCAGACGAAAAAGATTAAAGATTTGTGGATACGTGCCAAATAAATGTAGTTTCGACCAAGAAATGTATATGCGTAACGCTAGACCAGACAGCCTGACAGACTCCTCTGGGCATTCTTCCAGCAAGCTGCGGGCAGGGAGGGGCCATGCTCTGCATTGTCTTTAGTCGCCATTACATAAATATTATAGCAGATATACTAATACATAGATAGAGAAACGTCTGAAGCGAAGCATTCTAGTGTGAATCGAATACATGTTGCACCTACATAGTTTAGTTGTATATGTGAACAAAGGTGACTTGCAATCGCTAACTGTTGTCGTAACGTCAAATAAAGAAGCTGCCGATCCTTGCATAACAATATATATAACATGAATGAAAATAATACGTTCTCTGTAAATGTGTATCAACAGGTACCTACAATGAATCTAAACTAAAAGCATCAATTGAGATGTGATGACACCAATTCACTACCTTTGATTACTAACAAGAGAAAAAGGTACATAACGTAGACAAAGAAAACCATACCATGGTAGTCATAACTCCAAGCATGGATCGCGTTTTTCCACAAGAGTAGCAAATAAAAGCAGTAAACTGAAAGAATACGTATTGCAGAAGCTCGCAACAAAAGGGACGACAGTTGTAACACCTCTCAACAGTTGTCGCACTGCACACTGAAGGTACTAAGCACAGGACGGCATCACACTGTTATATTATAACTTAGACGAATAGCACTAAGGAAAATCGATCTCCTTTCTATAAATATGTGAAAGAAAGCACTATAATCCTATCCCAGCTTAAAAAAATCGGCAAAGGACTGCACAACGACAATAACAGTTTTTACTTTTTAATGCAGTCAATCGATTATACGCTCGTCTATTGTATTAGCACGTTTGTTTCATTACACGTTTGAAGCTTATGGTATTTTTTAAGAAATACGTTATCGGGGTAATTCGCGGCGCCGTTCACCAGCGGCGAGGGGATCTCGAACGAAATTTAGATAACAGTTCTATGGCAGTGTGGGAGGTGGCGGAGTCCGCAGAGTGGCTCGGACGTGAACTCGATGTGTCGCTGGGTGGCGGCGCACGCAGGCGGCCGCCGTGCGCGCGTCGCAGTGTTGCCACCACACCTCCGGAACAAGTAGCTAAGCCGTACCCAAAAAGTGACTAGAAACTGGAAATTTTGAATTGCTAAAATGGCTAAACAAAGAAAGTAAGAAAAACATAAAAGATGGACTTTCAGTCATTAATTCCATCCATATACGGGGGGGGGTAAGGAAAAGTATCATTAACTTTAAACTACAGACTCTACCCATCAAACTGAACAACTTTTACTATGGGAGCAAAACGATCGGAGCAAAATAAAAATCAGCTGTCCCATACGATTGCGTCGAGTACCTATAATAAATAGGTATTGCAGTTTAGTATGGGACAGCGGACAGCAGACTTTTTTTTCCCTGACAGGTTTGCTCCCATAGTAAAAGTTGTTCAGTTTGATGGGTAGAACATGTGGTTTAAAGGTTAATGATACTATTCCTATCACCCTGTGTTGTTGCTTTTTATTAATTTATTGAAAAAATTATATAATTTAGAGTGAGTTATTTTAACCCATTCTATTTTCATGTTTATGTTTTACTATGCTAAGGCCCACTTGCGCCAACCACGGGTTAGCAATTAACTCCGGATAAAATGGCTCTTTCAGTTGTTTTTCTATTCAAAAAATCATGAGTTACCAACTTAACCTGGAGTTTATTGCTAACCCAGGTTGGCGCAAGTGGGGCTAATTGTAGAAAACAGCATCTCGACTACTGCGTTTGGGTGATAGAATATGTCATAAATTTACATTTATTATAAAATAAATAAACAAACAAAAATACGTCTGTGATTTAGACCACCCGACTGAAGTAAAACTTCCATTCACCTCGCCCGATCACACTTTTCGTAACGCTCTCTTCAAGCATCAACCAGCTTACTCCCCAAGTCAAGCGTGCGTAAAGAAGTTTTACTTCAAAAGTGGCTAAAATATTTAACTTCCGAATGTTTTTTTGTAGCTAACGAGTTCGAAAATGTTGCTAGTTCTAGCCAGGAAGTGTCTAAAGTGGCAACACTATCGTCGGGACCGAGCCGAGGGCCGACCGCGCCCGACCGCCGGCGGAGGCGCCCGAACGCCGGCGTGACCTCGCACAACCTCCCTCCAGCCCTACCGCCCCTCGAATATTTCAGCTGAAGCGCTCGGAGCCGAGCCGATGCCGTGCTTCAGTCTCGTCACGTGACTGCTCGATATTAAGCTCCTGGATTCAACCTAGATTTAATTCCATTGTTTGCATGTTAACTTGTCCAGGAAAATGTTTCTATGTAATGCTTAATTGTATCACTGAGCTGTCGTTAACAGTCGTCGTTCTATTTATAGTTCAGATTTCCCGTTCTAAAAATAAAAAATTCAATACTATCCACTCCAATTTAATCCATACTAATATTTATACACACATACTTGTTTGTCTGACTGTATGTTTGTTACGTCGTGATAATTTTTATAGAAATATAGCGAATGAGAAAGAATAAAGCGTACTACTAACGATTTTTATCTTTGTCTTTACTTTGATCTAACCAGACAGATTTTATCAGACTAATTAATTTAAAAAAAAATCTGTATCAGCTTGCCTCCATCCAATTAAGCTAACAAGACTCTGTCGATGCTTAAACAAAAGAAGCAGCGCAACATGGCTATTTTCAGATGAAAAGTGTAAAAATTTTCTCTTCCTGGAACTACGGTGTAGCAATATTGCTACGCCGACGCTACGAAGTCTACGAATAGTTTGATGTTCTAAATACTTTGTCTGTATTACTAAATCATAATAAGAATGCCATTATAGAATTATAATTAAAACCGGTCAAGTGCGAGTCGGACTCGTGCAGCGTAGGTTCTGTATAAACATTATTTACAAAAAAAATATTGTCTCCCGGAGCCATAACGCAAGCCACACCTGACTGGTTTTTAATATATTTTGTTGTATATCAAATTTGGACGACTATTTAATATTCATTAGGTAATTAAATTTTAACCAGTAGATACTTCATATTTGAATAACTTTAAAAAACTATGATTTTGTTGATTGTACTCACCATTAGAAGAATCACCGTAAAATGACGCGATGTAACGAGACTCACTGTTGGGAGACTCGACGTACGGAGACGATCGACGTAAAGGGAATGATTCTTATAATCACACCAAATTTGTTTGTTGTATGTGGTTAAATCGTTCTAGGTTGTATGTGTTACCGTTTTTACGATAGAGCAAAGAAAAAAAACATTAAAAGCAAAAGTTCACGCGTCTTGTAATATATATTTTTTACGTTTTTATTTTTTATGATTTGTTATCGAATCCAAAACTTATTCTGTATAATACAAAATATACAGCCTTTTATGGGTAGGACAGACGGAAAGACGGACGGACATTGTAGGCTCATGAATAGGGTCCCGTTGTCGACCTTTTGACACTGAACCCTAAAAAACGTCCAGAGAGGTAAGTACGTACCCACGTACGTACCTTTCCATTTTCCCATTTTTTAAAGAGGATTATCACTATCTGGAAACTTATATCTTTGTCTGCGTTTTGCCAGATTTTCGTTAAAACTTTTCATGCAATTTTTTATGAAACCTAAATAGGTAGGACGGACGGACGGAAGGATGGACAACGTAGGCTTAGTAATCACCCTTTGGGTAGGTAAGAAAAAGATTACGATATTATGGTTTTTTGGTGTCCCTAGTTCAGGGTCATTTTGTAGTAACAATTTTTTATTAGAATTTTTGTCTGTTTGTTTGTTTGTGCGCGCAAAAACTACTGAACTGATTTTGATGAAACTTTTTTTGACTTGATAGCTAGATAAGCAGATCATACTGCTTATAATCTGGTATATAATTTGTACGGACAAT
This sequence comes from Agonopterix heracliana, assembly GCA_963693445.1. Classification (NCBI taxonomy): domain Eukaryota; kingdom Metazoa; phylum Arthropoda; class Insecta; order Lepidoptera; family Depressariidae; genus Agonopterix; species Agonopterix heracliana. The sequence goes on along the minus strand of OY856308.1, from coordinate 11,860,539 downwards.
CGGTCTCGAGTTTTATCTCTAGTTAGACAATAATATTATTATGGTTCTCTGTTACTGTGGTATTTATCGAATGTATGCACAAGTTAACCTCATTCTTTCCAATCGATTATTATTATCAAGGCAGGAACTCAGGTCGTGCTCTGCTATAATCTCAAACGTTAAAAAATATGTTTTCAACATACTTGCTCGTAAAGTGGCTCTTATTGCACCGCTTTTAGGTACATAATGCAGCTTATAGAACACGCGTGCGAAAATGATTATATTACCGCACTAGTGCGGTAACGTAACTTTTTTTTTCTACTGTTTGTTTTTAAATCTCAGCAAAAAGTTTTCATAATAGTAGATTACACATCGAGGACAGGAAAGTAAGAAAGGTCTCAGATCTCATGTGATCTGAGGCTTTCTTATTTACTGTCCGAGGTTAGTATACTATTTTTCTTCTCGACGGAGGTGAAAGCGACAACTTCGTTTAACGCAGCGGGACGATAATTGACGCTTTATTTCCGGAGGGAAGAAAAAAAAATTATCGGTTTTAGTTAAAATATGATAAATAAACGCTTCATTTCATCAAACAATTAATTTTAGTTACAAATTAACATTAATTTGTGTTATAAATACATTAATATTAAGTTTGCAACGTTTTTCATATCAGGTTGTTTGCAACAAAATGTCGTTGGTTGAATGGCGGCTACAGTCATCGCCTCTTTATATAAAAAAAAAGTCCAGCTCCATTTTCAAGTACTTATAATTTTTTCTATGGCAATTTTCGTCAAACATTAAAATTTGTCTAAAATTGTTGTATTTTACGAAATTTTACTTTTTCCTCGCAAATAGGTAGGTATGTTGAAAAACGTCGTAGGAAAGCATTGAGCATTAAGCAGGCTGTAAACGCTCAAATAATTTGTCAAATTTTACGTGTTTGACAAATTATTTGACGGTCTGCGGTCATGTTTGACGTGTTTGTCAAGCAAACTACGTGTTTGGCTGTTTATTTGAAAGATTTGATTGACGGCGTGCTTGTCATACATGTTTGAAGGTGTACAGTCATGTTTGTCAAATAAACTCGGCATTTTCGCGCGACCGCCGCTGAGACAGGTTGTTTACTGAATACAAAAAAGTGGCTAGGTACTTGAAGTATTTAGGTACTGCAATTTATATCGTTACTTCGAGATTTACCGCGGCTGTGGAAATTAAAATCCAAAGAATATATGGATAAAAGAGACCAAAAAAATTACTTAAGTATTACATTATTATTAAATTACTTGGTACATAATATTATATTTTCATATTAAAAAAATGTTTTGCCAACGTTACTCATCTGACCGTCAGAGCGTCATTTCCCGGCGAAATCTGCTTTGAAACTGAAGTCTTGTTTGACAAACTTGTTGGTATGTGTGCGCTGATGTTTGATGAAAACGTACAAACAAAACGTAAAGTTTGACAAATATGTTTGAGCGTTTACACCCTGCTTTGGTCATTACAGCCTCTGCTAAAATATGCAAGATTTCGACCTTGGTCTCATACTGAACATTGTTCAGTTTATTTATTTAAATATTTGCAGTCACAGTTAACCGCTCGCTTGCCCCGTAAACTACCACTTTACATAGATTTTGTACTCCAAATTGCCCGTGTCAAGTACCACTTCACATGGAGCCTTCGCTCCCATCCTCAATGTTATTGAAATATGCCTGTCTCTGTTTGTTTAAGGTCTATTTGTATTATCTATCTCGCTTCTCTGTAAAATTTACTCCAAATTGTACGTGTCAAGTACCACTTGACATGGAGGCACAATCACAAAACCGAGCCGCGCGGTGGCAGGTAATAGTACATTATGATACAAGTTCGGTAAGTTGATAATTACAGCCGAGGCGTTATTGCTAGACCGAGCCGTAGGCGAGGTCTACAAGAGAGCCTAGGCTGTAATTATCAAACCGAACGTGTGTCATACGACGTTTTATAACATATTTGCGAGGAAACAAGGAAATAAATAAAACTCGGACCTTAGAAAAAGTATATGTCTAGAATGAGCCTCTCTGTTTTACCGTATAAAACAAAAGGGGCTAAGTTTCATAGGTTGGTGTGCGTGAGGCGCCATACTAATTCTGTATGTGTGCGTGTATATGTATAGGGTTTAAGAAGCCGGCCCTGGTTCCAATTTTTTTCGACGCTTTCGTATCTTCGACTGTCAATCTAGACATATACTTTATCAAAGACTCGGACATTCATAAACTAATAAATTAGACTAACCTTTTCCGCTGCCTCTGAGACTTCTGGCGGCGTCGAATTAATAAATTCATCACTACTAACGACATTTTCAAATCAAAACAAAAAAACGTAACAAAAAATAGCGATTAAAAAGCGTGCGGAATAATTTTTACTTGTTCACAAAACAAACACAACCTAATAAGAGAACTTCACAAATTAGCGATGCGCGCGCATTAGCGCTTTCTTTTTTCTTATTTTAAGAAAAAAGAAAAAAGGCAAAGGCACATAAACATCCAGTATTACTAATAAAGTAAATTAATATTGTTTGTTTTGGTTTCACATAAATGGGTGTAATTTATTGTCAAAATTAATTAATTAAAGAATTAAATGTTTACTTTATTATATTTTATCTCCCAAAGTTAATTTTATTCATAAAATGTTGACCACTTTTCTGACATAAAAACTCTTTGCTAAGATTTAAAAAAGTACCGTTCGTTTTAGACGCAACCGTCCGTTTTACTTTACATTACCGAACTAGGTCGTAATGAGATACATTACGTTAGTGAAATTGGTCAAATAAGAGACCATTTACGAGCAAATGTGTTATAAAACAAATGACGGGGCAATGTAGGGTGTTCGTCAAGAGCCCGTCCGGGCAATTTAGCGGATTAGAGATGTTATATAAAAAAAAATAAGTACAGGTGACGCCCTGTGAGGGCACAGCAAACATAGTTTATGGTCTGATGATCTGATCATCTCTTTAAAAAACTGTCAGCATATTAGGAAGAACCCTATGTATTATAGTGAGTGATACAACAGTATGTAAAATACCTAAGAAAAAAGAAGGAAACTTATACTTAGGTACTACAAATTATAATATTGAATGCGCATACTCTTAAGTATTTTGTTTTCGATAATTGATGACCGACTAGCGACTTGCTTATGAAGTTCTAACCAGTATTTTATCATTGTAATGAATACTTTATTATTCATAAATGACGAGATGAGAAAAAGATGGACACGCTACGCCCATGATAGGGTTCCGTAGCCATTGTATATATTTTATTCTGGTTTTGTTAGCGGGAAAAAGCATCCGTTAAAATTTTCATTGAAAGTATTTATTTTGAACTACATTCTGGTATATTTTCAGATATTTTGTAACAGTGTTTTAAAAGTTGAGGGGAATCTCCTTGGTACGCCTTAGACTTTGTGCAGAAACATTTCAACACTAATCCGCCGTAATTAATAACGCACTTTCTGTGAAAATTTCAACTGTCTGGCTATTACGGTTAAAAAGTTACAGCCCTAAACAGGTAGGACAGACGGACGGACAGACAGCGTAGGCTTATGAATAGGGTCTCGTTTTCACCCTTTGGGTACGGAATCCGAAAAAGGACAAGACAATTTTATCACAGTTCTATTTTCGATGTGACATTCATTTCAAGTCATTTTAATTACTCAAAGGATGTTTTGTTCCACTTTATAAGAATAAGACCTACCTGTCGCTATCTAACGAAACCTCACCGATCGGGTAGGTAAACTGCAGACAAAATACGATTCACTACCTTCTTGATCGAGAGACTGCGTTTTGATAGGTGAAAAACATACGGGTCGAATTGAGAACCTCCTCCTTTTGTTGAAGTCGGTTAAAAATGAGGTCTAATTTGAGATGGGGCATAGTTTATATCATAGAGAAATTACACGCTTTGTTATACAGATTTGGACGAAACTAAGGGTTCCTTGTTTGCAGACTTTACTGCAGAACCATAAAAAACCAGATCGAGTTTGAATTGATTAAATGGCATTTCGTCCGTTGCCCGTCGTTTTTTGTCAATGTTTAAACACCCACAAATAAATAAACAACTAAATACATATGAACAGCTGGTTACCTGCACAGACTAAAAAGAAGAACCAGACGTAATGTCATCAAATCATAAGTGAAGCACCCATTTCTTTTGTGTGCGTGCTGTCACGCGGTACATAATGGTGACGGGTTGTAGGACCTGCGCTTAGAGCTCTAGTGCATCTGTGTGAGTGTAGGTCCCTTATAGAACAAACGAGATTGTATTACCTTGCATGCTTCACATCTTTTTAGTGCAATACTCGGTCCGTATTTCTTTCAGGTCCGTGGTTACCTGCTACGATTGAATTTATAAAATTAAGAATATCACATCTAATCGAAAATAGACGTACCTAACATAAGTATTTTGATATCAGCCAGTTTCAATGAGACCATGATAAAATATGGTCTTGTACTTTTTTGGGTACCGCATCAAAATAACTTCGGTGTCATTCCGTCTATTACGGCGTTGTCAGGGCGATGGAATTCAGTATGTCAATTTTTGACATTGGAAATGTCTTTTCGGCTCCAGTGTAGGCTCCAATTTCACGAAAAAGTACGATCCCCTTATATTTCGGAGATTGTTAAGATTATATGATATTAAAAAAAGATCCAAAAGACGCGTATTCACGAGAGCTGTAAGGTGCAAAAAGAATTATTAGAGAAAGTATAAAACGAAAAATCTATGGTCGAAATAGTGAAATTTTTATTTTTTATTTTATTTTGGCGCTCGATATTTAGGAAACGAAGAATGATATCAAAAAATTATGATAAAATTTCCTCTGGACAGTTTAGTTAGCTATAATTTAAGCTAAACGATCTGGTTAAGGGTTTGCCCTGTAGCCACGGACTTGAAAAAAAGACGGACGTAATCTCGTCTAATCACGAGTGAAGCACCCATTTCTTTTGTGTGCATGCTGTCACGCGGTACATAATGGTGACGGGTTGTAGGACCTGCGCTTAGAGCTCTAGTGCATCTGTGTAAGTGTAGGTTCTTTGTAGAACAAATGAAAACGTAGGACCTTGCATGAAAAGATTTGAAATCTTTTAGTGTCACATTAAACAAACCCCTTTAAAGTTTTAAATGTAAATAATAATTATAATATATAGCTATGCCTATATGTAGAACAGACTTGTAGTGTAGGCTTAGTGACGTGATCCCTTCTGCACCTATTGGGTACGGAACCCTGAACAAGTACCTGTAGTCATAACTGATTTATAAAACAAAACATTTAAAAGCAAAGCTCGTTAGTAAAAACTTACGTAAGGATAGGTGTATCTGTAGTCAAATATCAGAGTCAAAGGCTTGGCAACCTTGACCTATCGCGTGCTAATAGCAGCCGGTTCACCAGCTCTCCTACCTATCGCTTACCGTCCACTGCCTAGGTACTTGGATACACTACGCTACGTCATCGAGATAACATGCTGTATCGCTACATCGCTAACACTTTCACTAGCTTTCTGCACATGCAACGTTGGCTAACGCGTTAACACGTCATTAATTGGCGCTCCTGTGCTGTGTGTAGCTGTTTATATTAGAAAAAAACCTATAATATGTTTGTCCTGTATTGTTCTGATGAAATAATTGAGTTATCTATCTATCTAAAATTTGTTAAATTAAGGACCTCTTAGGGTGCCTGTCCACAGATGCGGAGCGAGCTGGCGGAGCGAGGAAACCAAGAATTTTGGAACCCTCTATAGTGGAGCACAGACTGCCTAACAAGCGGTGAAACATGATAATACTCCTTGGTGGTCGGTAATGATCGTTCTTCTCCGACTGTAACTTTAAAAATTTATAGATTTTATCGAAAATCTAACTAGTTCTCGGATCATTGCTAAATTAAATGTAGATTTTTTCTATTGTTGACTTTTTGGTTGTTGATCATTTGAACTGTTGATCTGTTGATATTATGAAGTGTTGAGATTTTGAACTGTTGATCATTTGATTTGCTGACCTTATGGGGTAGATATTTTAAATGTTGATCTTATGACTGTTGAACTAGAGTATCAATCCCTGAGGCATCTTAAGTAGGTAACCACTAATCATAATGCGATCAGACGATCAAACAATAATATGAGTCCGTGGGAAGCCCGCCTACGATCAATAGCTGCTACAGCTCTTGGATTTGATTATGAACAAACTGAATTTTGTAAAACAACATGTAGTTATTAATTCAGTCTGAGTTTGCAGAAAACAATGCTAATTCTATCCCTACAAGTATTTAAATTCTGCAATCGACACGACACGCGCGGCTCCAGTACCTTCCCAAAACCATTTCGAAATAATTGTCTCGGCACGAAATTTTCTGTAAGTGCGTTCACACACACGGTGAAGCATTGACGCACCGGATGTGGTTCTATGGACTTATATCTGCCGCTCCGTCAGTGCGTCATCGTGTGTGACGCACTTAGATATTTTTATTTGTCTCTTTGTTTGGTTTTATTTTTGTTTGATCATAAAATTAAAAGATAACAGATATTTTAATAACAATCTAGATGCGAACCCGGCTTTCTCAGGTAAAAATTGCAGTGAATGAATAGGTAGGTACTACAATCCATCATCCTACCCTAGATATTCCGTGCTATAAGCACGGACCTGAAAAAAAGACGGACGTAATCTCGTCTAATCACGAGTGAAGCACCCATTTCTTTTGTGTGCGTCCTGTCACGCGGTACATAATGGTGACGGATGTAGGACCTGCACCTAGAGCTAGTGCATCTGTGTGAGTGTAGGTCTCTTGTAGACCAAACGAAAATGTTGGACCTTGCATGCTTCACATCTTTTTAGTGTCACATTACGTCCGTCTTTTTTTCAGGTCCGTGGCTATAAGTAGGTAGGTAATTTTAAATTTAAATGAAATCGGTCAAGTGCTAGTCGGGCTGCTCGCGCACCGAGGGTTTCGTACCACACCACCACTCAACACAACATACTAACTTAGAAAAAAACGTTTTTCTCCGGGACCATCAGCGCAAGACTGACTCACACTTCGCCAGATTTTATTATTTGTTGTCATACTGTTGTCATATTTCATATTGTTTGCTCTATAATCACACCAAGTTTGACGCTTGTATGTATTACCGTTTTTACTAAAGAGCGAGAAGAAAAAACATCGAAAAAAACTAGTTTCTTGTCGAAAACCCCCCTTAATTTTTTTTTTATATTTTTTTAAATTGTTTAACAAATCCGCCGTAATAACACATATTATGTGAAATGCCCAAAACCAGGCTACAGAAGCGTCATAAATGCGTCATGCGTGCTCTGTAAGAGCATTTATTTGCCTATAAGTACCATTATTATTGAATTTCTGTAATAAAATATGAAAACATTGCAACAACTTGCTCTCATTCCTTGATTTTCCGTTTTATTAGTTCTACGAACTCTAAATACCTAGGCGATAAAAGAAATTAATTTATAGTTGACCGTAATGACCGCAAATACTGGATTAGAAAAAAAAAATAACTTATTTAAAGTCTGTCCCTGAATTGACTTTTATTATTAATCTTAGCTAATACAATACGGATGAACTGATAAAATGAAGCCGATGAACCTAAAACAAATTATTCTTTAAGAAAAAACCGGCCAGGTCACACGCAGGGTAGGGTTCCAAAGCTGCCCATCTCAATATACTGACTTAGAAGGGGGTTTTTTGTTTTATACTTACTACTTGTTACAACACCATCTGACGGAACTATCCGAGACCAACTGCTTAACGTGCCTTCTGAAGCACGGAAACGCTCAAGATGAAATACCATATAAGTAAATGGAAAGAGTAGATAGACTCTTTAACTTTTTTATCTATTCAAAGGTTTCTCCATGGAGTTCGAAAGGTTTTCTGTTTATAAATAAAAATATTAAACATTAAATGTGCATGAATCATAGAAATACTAATTTAAAGCCTGACAATAAAAATAAAAAACCTGCTTTGGGGGCGCTACAAATAAACGAGTATAATTTTTAATGGAAATGTTTGAAGTTAAAAAATTAGTTCCAATGATTTTCCTCAACAAGAAGAGGTTTTTAATTTTCCTGGTCAGGCTTTAGGTACTACTTATTGATAAACTCGACTAAGTACCTAAACAATAAAAAAAATTGTTTCTTAAAATGATGCTGTCTACCATCCGTAAAAAACGTAAAATAAAAACGAAAAATAAGTTGATATGTTGTTACAGTCAATACTCATAACCGGTCAAAAACACTTTTGACTACAAGGATCAGTCAGAAGTGGTCTGACCGATGCCCTTAGTCAAATTTTTATTTTCGAGTGAACTACGTAAACAGCAGCAATTCGGTTCTGGCTATGGTCACAAGAAACCTAACACGCTCGGCGCTTCGCTCCTCGCTAACCTAATCAACTGGGTAAAACCAGCACTCGTAGCATGTTGCACGTGATACAGCTGTATCACGTCTTTTATCTCGTTCGTTCGCGCGCAAATAGAAAGAGAGCGAAGGTGTGATAGTGCTTTATCTCGGTGTCATGCTACCTATGCTGGGGTCTAAAAACTCATAACCGGTCAAAACCACTTTTGACTGCAAATCAGTCAAAAGTGGTTTTGACCGGTTATAAGTTTTGACTGTAACAGATATACCGAATTGTCTGTTAAATCATAAGAAAACGACTTTAGTAGTAAACATAACTAAACTAAACGTTTTTCTTTATTTTTTATTCAGTTTTATTTATATGGAAACTAAACGTTGATGATATAATTAGCGTGAAATATACAATGAATACGAACATATCCATTGTCGACATTTTGATCCTAATTGTAGGTATGTCTACCAACTTGGGTACATAAATAAAGTAGGCATTTACAGAGTAGCCATTTGTGTAGTTGACTGAAATTTCACTTCTATCTTTTCAGTAAAATAGTTATTTGTTATGCTAGGCTGCAAAGTTGTATTTTGGCGCGAGTACTTTTATTGAAACCTGAGCAAGCGAAGGAGTCTGGGACTCGCTTCGTTCGTGGTGCAAATATAGAACCCTGAGCGTAGCGAAGGTTTCAAATGTACGAGACGCAGAATAATTTTGAAGCCGAGCGCAATACACAACTTTTCAACTCACAACAGCGAGGAAAATGTTAGGTGCAAGCACTGAATTAGATATATAGAGCGAACATCACGCTTCATACGTTGTCCCATTCTATTGATTGCATTGCATTTAGTCACTGTCTCACTGCGGTCACGAGTAGCAGTTTGATTGAAAAAAAAACTGCATACAAAATTTTGTGGTGTTGTATGAGATACTGCGCAAATAATTCAAGAAATGTAAGCAAATGTGAAGGAATAACTTTTCATAGGTAAACAAGATGAATTAATTATTAAAAGCATTTTACATATTATTATAAACGGTATTTTTATCCCGCCCTGGAAAAATAATTATATGCAAATGCAAATAAGGACAAACCTATTACGTGAAAAAAAAGAGAAGACAAGAGATATTGCCAAGAGAGATTACATTCAAGTATAATCTCTTTGTTGCTACTCTAATAAATTATATTAAGGAACAAACCTATACGCGAAAAAGAGAAGACAATAATATGCACGAAAATATGCAAAGTTCGCTAAGTTAGCAACATAATTTTTATGTCTTTCTCGCACGTGTAGTTTTTACTATCTATTTATCTGGACTGGCAGTATAGACAAATATTTAATACAAAGATTCGAATTTTAAAAACTCTTTCCACGCTAGCGGATAAAATGCACTTCTGCACTCTGATTTCGAATGATAAACAGAATCTTTCCGAGCTTGTGAGGTGAAAAAAGTGTTTTCAATATTAATTTAGCTTGAATAGAATTTTTTTCATAACAGCATAGGTAAACTATAAAAGTAATGAAAAATTTATGACGTCACGGTGTGTTAATTTGTTATAATATTTTCATAAAAAGGGCGCGATTTGGCTTCCAATTCCAATAGCTGATGATTTGATTGGTACAGCTTGGCAAAAAAGTCGTGATAAAAAATAAGGGCGCTGCCTCCACGCAAGAACGTCAAAATCACGCATAACCTGGCAACACCACCATACTAAAATTTTAGTTCCACCTGTCACCACGATCATGACTTTTTTGCCAAGCTATACACTCAAATAGCGGATTGGCAAGTTGACATGAATGTACCCATGGATTTAAATCATAAAGGATACCACTCCTCCTTACAAGCATTGATACAAGAAAATTGGCAATGGCGTCGACGATATTTCCAATTTTAGGTGTGTCCCTTTCTACCCAATGACGTAGTTACGAAAATGACAGAAGAGGAGCTACAATTTTGTACGTTGGATTAGAAAGGGACAAAGTTAACGTCACAAAAAACAACGACGCGACGGAAAAGAACGATCATTACCGACCACAAAGGAGTATTATCATGTTTTACGTCTTGTTAGGCAGTCTGCACTCCACTATAGAGGATTCCAAACTTCTTGAGTGTACCAAATTCACAACCTAGTAATATTAAGTTTATGTTGACAACTATCTTCTTACGAATTTCTTGTAACCACTGCAGAGATTTGACTTTGATTCGTTGCAGTTTATACTTATTTCTATTATTGTTATGCCACGTAATTGCAATTCCACGGTCCTTATTCGTGATAAAATCAAAAGCCTTGACGGTTAGAGGCAATTTTTTAATTCCATGTTTGCGTGTGTGATTTCCGGTTATGCTACAACGAAATTTAATTTAACCCCTTTTTATGTGGGTCAACCAGGGGCACGTACTAAAGCAAAATGAGAAATTATGTGCTGGAAAAGCTATTAGACACTATTTAAAAAATTAATAACAGCCTTTCATCTTACGTACTTGACAATTTAATGGCATCTTTACTTTGCTCACTAATGGCACGGTTAAAGTGTTGCCAACTGGTGTATTAGGCCTGTAGCTAGGTAGTTCACGAAAAGTTGCTAGATTGCCCAATTTTCTTTCATATAATAGTTGCTAGAAGTAGCTAAACATCAAAATCGATTAAAACAACGCCAAACTTTGAAATGTCTTTTAATTTCTCGAAATATTAGGTGTTATTATCATGTTATAGCAATGTTTGTGCTCATTTTATTCTATTAAAGATTAAAAAATGTATGTAAGGTCAGTTTGGGTAAGTGAAACACCGGGGCAAGTGGGACACATTCAAATATCTTCAATAATTAGAGCTTTTACTTAGTTCTGTAGGTGTCGGTAAGGTGTTTTTGTTATTATAGTTCCGGGTATAAAACAGAGATGTCGCTACTATGCTTGAGCGAAGAGATAAAGCATCGCAAAATATCAGTCTGTAAAAAACAATTTTTGCGAGTGCGAGTGAGTAACGGAAAATATTCATAATTCTTTTAAAAACCGACGTATCGTCTTTGTAAAATGATAGTTACATATAATATTAATTTGTCTTCCCCCTACGAATATTTATTTTACGTAAATGTAACAGGTTTCGTCATAATTTGAAGATGAAAAACGTAACTTCAAAATTACGTAGTGGGGCAAGAGAAACAGTGCAGTGTGGGGAAAGTGAAACGTATGTTTCACTTACCTCAGATCAGAGGTTCTAAACCTTTTTAATAACCTAATATTTTTAGAAACTTGATTTGCTCATTCAGTGTTTTTGAAGTGAAACAGTATTTATGGGAGGGCCTAAAAATTTGAATCCGCAACGTTTTCATGTAACGGAAGTTCGAAATTTTTATTTGACAGCTGCGGAATTTCTATAAAAATCTATGAGTCTTTACTTATACGGAAACGGATAACATTCATTGTTTTGTTATGATTCAAATTTATTAAATTGATACTTTCTCTAAGAAATTGCTTATAGTTTTATTCATAGTCAGCTACAAGTTTTCAAATTAAAAGAATGTTGAGAACCTCTGATTTCTGATATATGTTTCACTTGCCCCAAATTACTTTTTTTACTTTTCCAAGCCAAAATAAACATTATTTCCATGTGGAAAGGACTAAAATTGCTTGAATCGCTATTGCATTTACTACCCTTTGTATCAAAAGCTCACTTATTGCTAGTTATGAACAAAAAACATAGAATGTTTCACTTGCCTCTTGCAAGAGGCAAGTGAAACAGTTTCTGTCCGTGGACTTTATTTTGGATTTTTTATCTATTTTTAATGCACCTATGGTAATAGTTTATAAAATTTTTAAATCTCAATACTTTTCATGACGTAAGTGACACATTGTCACTGTTCTAAGACTAATAGTTTAGTCAGGCCAATCGATTTTCCTTAGAAAAAAATAAAGTATGTTTCACTTACCCAACCTGACCTTATCGGACGTAAAACGGATGTAAAGACAAAATTACTGACTGTTTCTGACTGCTTCCAGAATAAAAAAACAAGTAAGAAGGAGAGTGAAATATATTAAAAAGGAAAAGAAAATCAAATATTTAGATATTTTCATGGTTTTTCCTTATTTATTGCTCCATTTTCGTTCATTTTTATGGATTTGGCTCGAAAAACTCACAATCCCAAAAGTTGCTAGAAAAAGTAGCCAAAAAGTTTAGCTACAAGTTTTACAAATCTGTAGCTGCCAGACCTCCGAAAATTGCTAGATCTAGCTATAAAGTTGCTAAGTTGGCATGTATGGTAGGTACTACAAATAATGACTTATGTTAGCGAAGTATTTTGACCACAAATACTTACTGTATAATGTTTGATACATTTCACATACATTTCGTCATACCGCAAATATTGCAATTGGTTAAAGTTTATCGAATACTAGTTTTTGCCTGTGACTTTGTCCGCAGCGGTTCCCCTCATCGCAGAAGAAAGTAATACCGTCCGTTTTTTGTCTCATCATAAGCTTTTACACACAAAAACGTTCATCCAAATCCGTCGTGTAGTTTTTGCGTGGCAAACAGACATGCAAAAAAAAGTATGCTTTAGACCAAACGACTGAAGTAAAACTACTACTATTGTAAGTATACAAGTAAATATTTGTCCCTTACGGGATTCGAACCCGCAACCCTCGGCACAGCAGGCAGGTTCACTTACATACTGTGCTATCGGGCCGTCGAAGAATGGTTTATTGATATGATTGGCAAATCTTAGGTGGTCTAAAGCACACTCGTTTTGTAGGCACTTACAATTTTTTACAATTTCTTCTTCTTCCCAACGGAACAATCTTGAACCACGAGATTTAAAGGTATATTATTCGGAGCGCGCTCCATACAAACGTACTATGGTGATATTTTCAATACTAACCAATTTAAGTCAATTAAATTTTGCAGAAACAATCTAGAAACAAATTTCTATGCTTGTATGGAGTCAGATTTTCGTTAAAATGTATAGTTTTCAAGTTACAGTGCCTCAAAGATTTCCATACAAATCTTAAATTAATCGTAGCATTGAAACTGTATATTTTAACGAAAATCTGACTCTATAGAAGCATAGAAATTTGTTTCTCGATTGTTTCTGCAAAATTGCATTGACTTTAAGGTTAGTATTGAAAATATCACCATAGTACGTTTGTATGCAGCGCGCATTTTCGCTCTCGGAATAATATTCTCTTAAAACGCATGAGGTTCAATTTTAAGAAAATAATCTAAACTTTTATAAAACTGTAACTGAAGTGTGTCTGTACATTGAAGATATTTACAAAAAAAGATTACGAAATGGTTTTTAGGTATCCCCGACTCAAAATCAACCTTTTTTTAGAAATGTTGTCTGTCTGTTTGTTTGTTTGTTCGATTTTGATGAAACTTTTTTTGTTTGATAGCTTATGATCTGACTTAAAATCTGGTAAGTATATAATTTGTGCGGACGAAGTCACGGGTGAACACTAAGTACTTAAAAAATTCGAATTTTGGTAATCACATGACAGCGAAAGTCATGTATACATCGTCGTACGAAGACTCTATGCAAGGAGGAGGAGGGAGTTGCGTTGTGGGTCTGCTATTGGGTGGTCGCTTGTCGGTTGTCCCATCCCCGGCCTACAGCGGAATTCCAGTGGTGGCTCAGGATATTTTTCTTTTATAAGAACAACCCTTGAAGTCACCAAAATATCAATATAACCGTACAACGTCAAGCACTTTTGCTACAAAAACTCGACATTGGTAAAATCATCTACACCAAGATGGATGCCATAACCTTAAAAATAGAATAGAATAGAAAGGAGGAGGAGGAGGAACAGGAGGGAGGAAGGAGGTACTAATACATATCACTACGTCACTTCCGTTCACCTCGCCCGAAAACTTTTCGTAACACTCGCGTCACGTATTTCACCAGCTTACTCCCCAAGTCAAGCGTGAGTAAAGAAGTGTTACTTAAAAAATTCGAAAAATCTGTCATTTAGCGTCAGGTTCTTCTTCAGTGTACAGACACACTTCTGTAACAGCTTTACAGTAGTGTAGATTAGCTGTTGCCCGTAACTTCATGTGTCAATCCAGATCATATTCTTTCTGTGTCTCTTTCATCGAAACCCGTTCAGCCGTTTTGCTTGATTTAGTCACAAACATCAAAACAACACATAGGTCCTTGTCATTATAAATTTTAACATTAGTAGCACAAGTAGGAAAGTAGGAATTTAACGTTCAATGACATTTTACTCGACAGAATACTTCTTTGCAATATTTTTGTAACCAAGACCCAATTCGGGTACCTGAGCTAGTACGTAAGTGTTTTTGTTAGGGAAAGGCTAGGGGCGGCTAATGGGTTGGCTTATAATAACTTGACACGTCATCCTATCCTGAAACGTTCCTGATATGCCAAAAATAAACCTTGTTACGGTTATAGCGAAGTTCGTGACCACCCCGAATGGGATTATGGTCCTGAGTGTATAGTAAATTATTTAAAAAAAGTAGGATATACAAGGTGTTACAAAAATACAAATAAACATTTAAGGGGGTGGATTAGACCGTCAAACTAAACAACTTTCACTATGGGACCAATATCGAAACGAAATCGCGAAAAAAAAATGTGTTCTATACTCTACAAATCGACTCGAGCTAAAATATGTATGGTATATCAGATTTTTTTTCGCGATTTCGATGTTGGTCCCATAGAGAAAGTTGTATAGTTTGACGGTCTAAACAACCCCCTTGAGAGTTTGAAAAATTTATTCTTACTTATGTAACACCCTGTATAATCAAGAAGTTTTATAGACTCTACCTATACTGTATTTATGGTGATACACATTTTTTTAGGGCTGTAACTTTTGAACCGTAATAGTTAGACCAAGAGTGCGATTTTTTAATGTCACACGTCGAACAAAGAAGTAGCAAATGTCAAAATTAGTATGGAGATACGCATATTTCTACTGCTGATTTGACTTCAAAAAATCGCACTCCTGAAGTATAATTTTTGAAAGTCAAATCAGCAGTAGAAAGATGCATTTCTCCAGAGTAATTTTGACATTTGCTACTGTTGAGTTCGACGTATGACATTAAAAAATCGCACTCCTGGACTGTTGAAATTTTCACAGAATGTGCATTAAAATGGCGAATTTGCTAACTAGTAATAAAATTTTCAAAAAGTTACAATTTAAGGGGGGTCCTTATACAAGAAACTAGTTTTTATCAACGTTTTTTCTTCTCGCTCTATCGTAAAAACGGTAATACATACAAGAGTCAAACTTGGTATGATTATAGAGTAAACTCTACTGTAAAATAACAACTAATAAAAACTGGCCAAGTGTGAGTCGGTCTCGCGCTAAAGATTCCGGAGACTTTTTTTTTTTAATGTTATTTGTGGCACGGAACCCTCGATGTGCGAGTAGCCCGACTCCCACTTGACCGGTTTTGTATGTATTGAAAGCATCTAATAGTAAATGAATATATAAGAAATACTCACCACCTTCTCTTCAACAATGTCATTGTTGTTGTTGTTGCTCCCATATTTTAAGGCACCGTTTTCCATGACCACAACTGATCGTCGGGTAGACTTTAATGATGTCTTTAAAAATATTTGTCCTCATGTAATATGTTTTATGAACACTTTTGATTATTATTAATCAGCAGTTAACCTACTCTATTTTAACCTATTAACTTAATTACAACATCTGTGCATCTGAAAGAAATTATTGAGTTAGAATTTTGTTTCGTAGAAATATTCCATCAGGATCCTTCTTAATATGCTCTAACTTTTAAGGGGATGATCAGACCGTTAAACTGAACAACTTTCTCTATGGGACCAACATCGAAATGGTAAAAAAATATTCAGCCGTCCCATACATTTGCTTCCCACAGGTTGGCAGTTTTTATGAAATAGCTGATTTTTTTCGCGATTTCGATGTTGGTGCTATAGAGAAAGTTGGTCAGTTTGACAGTCTGATCATCGCCTTAAAAAGTATCAGCATATTAAGAAGGACCCTGTATGATTATAATTTAATGACATATTTTATCTGTAAATTATCACGATAGTATAGTCTAGTGAGTACCTAATCTAATTGGACTTTGTTTTTTTACTTTTAAATTGTAGATCACACTTAATAATTGATAATTTTTTACGATATTTAATTGTCACGCGATCACGTTTGATTAGATTAGGATAGATAATTAAGATACCTAATGCATACAATTTAATCCATAATTGATAGATTCGCTGCAATTTCATTTCCATTCAAATCTATCATTGTCTGAACAAGAAATGCAATGAAAAATGTATTTAAATTCAATCAATAAAATATGACTTTCTTCACAAAGATTGTTTTAAGGGAACCGAATGTTTCAGAACATAGCATAGCTATAAAGTCATATCAGTAAAACATTGAAATACTGGAGGATACAGAAGGACTCTTCGCTTGCCATTTAATGCACTTCATTGTTTTGTGTTAGATAGGTAGAGATAATTCAGGGTAAACAGTACTTAGATTTGTTTATGTGACAATACAAATTCTTTTGACCTCTATCGCTCGCGTCTAATAACTTTACTAGACAGTTAAGGTTTTAGTTAGCGGAATATTGATTGCAATTTGTAAACCACGACGTCGCGACCCTTACATAAACCTACTAAGGTAGTCCAATTTCAATATGGTAATAATTTCAAGTTACGGATTGTTGCCTGTCTGAAAACTTGAGTTTTTTATTGATTCATTACCTACTTTGTTTCTTGTTTGTGATTTTTAGTTATATTTTAGTTCATAGTAGTTTTAAGTTTTCAGGGTTTAAACAATTTCCATGATGTAACTTTTGCATTTAATGTTTGTACCTAAATCTTTTTTCAAGTTAGGTAGAAATAATGTAAGTACTTTAAATAATAAAGGTATTTTCGAAAAATACAAAAGTAAATAAGTAAGAGGTAGTACCTAGAGGGAATTCATTTTTACAGTTTTTTAGTTTTAAATAAACGGTGATTTTTTGTCAATAAATTTGTTGCTAAGATACTTTTTTGTAAACACTTTTCTTTGTTCTTCTAAAGAATATCAAACCAGCTTTCTTGTTGTTATTGTTTATCGTTTTATCATAACACCTTACTTAACACTTCGTTGAAAGTTGAGCACACATTTAATTCATTTTGATACGACCTTTGTAATTACCAATAGATTGTAATAAAAAGGCACAGTCACTAAACAGCTAGGCGACATGATATTGTGAGATTGTTAGAGTGATGTCGTATTTGTTGTATTAGGGCGCATTGGAGCGCGCGGCGGAGGCGGCGGCGGTGGCCAGGGCGGGCAGGCGAGGCGCGGACCGCGTCACACTGCGGCGGCAGAGGCTCGCTCGGCCCACCGACCCACCGGCGCAACCTCCTCACTGCCTCGCCCGCACTCCAGCGCCACCACCATCCGAACACCATCGCCCCGCGATACACACCATCATTTATTATTGACATAAGACCTTGGGCTACATTCTCATTTCTTTTTTCTTCATCCGAACCCTTGGTGGGTCAACGTTATGTGGCTACCTACTTATAAGTAAAGCCACTCGAATTTGGTTAATAAATTGAAGTTTGTTACATAATATAATTTTACGGCAGAGTGTAGCGCAGTATGCTGCAGGTTTTAGTGGTTGCAAATTACCTTCGGACGGACGGCGAATGGAGAGTAACATAATGTAGCTTTAATATGTTTTGTTGAATCATACAGATAATAAACCGAATTTGGTGTAATCGTGGTAATACATAGTACATAAACATCCCTTTCAGTGTGATCATAAGCAAAGTAATTACGTACCTAAAGATGCCTAGTGTAGAAGAATATATACAGGGTGTAAGTGACAGCCTAGCAAATACTGAAACGGTGAACTCAGACCATCAAACTGAACAACTATCACTATAGGCTTTCCTCAGGAAAGGCGAAAAAAAATCATCTGCCCCATATATTTTTTGTCGGGTAGGTACAAGAGTTTTGTTTGGGACAGCAGATTTTTTTTCGTGTTTCCTGAGGTATGCTCCATAGTGAAAGTTGAATACTTGACTCTTACAAAAATTTTCACTTAAAAGCTTCATATTTCGCTAAAAGATCCCTAAATCGAAAAATGGTTTTCCCACACCAACGACATTTTTAAAAGACATATCCAACGATATCCCACATCATTGGAAAGACTAGAAAAACATATTTTTCAAAATTTTATTTCAGCCCTTTGTCGGCGTGATTAATAATATGTATACCCATACCAACTGGGGAAAAACGCACAAAGTGACGTATCACTAGGTGTCCCCTGTGTTAATCGAACCCACGACCTCAAGAGCCCAATGCTCTTTTAACCATTGGACCCAGTTGAACGAATATCTTTTCCGTCCATACAAAACGTTGTCGTATAACACTCGTAGACGGTGTTAATAAAAGTAATGTTTTATATATGGAAAAATAGCTTAGAAAATCTAGTTTGCGCATATCAAATAATATTTACAATTTATAATATTATTACGAAGATATCACGCTTTGAAATTATTCATACAAAATTTCAAACCCTTATATCTTGGTTATTATATTACAAATTGTAAATATTATTTGATATGCGCAAACTAGATTTTCTAAGCTATTTTTCAATGTATAAAACATTACTTTTATTAACACCGTCTACGAGTGTTATACGACAACGTTTTTTATGAAATTGACAGCTCTCCAACCACCTTAATAGATATTTTCTAATCACGCCTGCGGAACGTACGGCACCGAATTCGGTTGAACAAGCGTCCACTAGGAAAAATGGCGCGTAAATGAAACAAACTGCAAACCAACTTACTAGTTACTACTAAAACAAGATTCTTAAATTGTATCCATGAACACGTAGCGCTTTCATACATTGCTGAAATGATAACAAATCATTTTTGCCTCAATGTGAATAACTTTAAATTTTACTATCAAAATAATGAATTATTGTTTCAATCTAATTATTTTGTTGTAATTAGTTGTGGTGTATGAGGTTTTGCGCTTATTAACACGTTGTATACCTACATTGGTTTGACGTAATCTAAATAGAGATATCACTCTCGAGGACGGCCGGCGCTGAAAATTGGTTGATAAAAAATATTGTACCTAGTATATTATGTTTATGGTACCTACCGACTACGGCAAAATGTGTACTGTCACAGTGACATTTCAACTTTAAATTTTTACTCTCGAAGATAACATCCTAAACCTTGGATTATGGATAATAAATTGCTCTACATTAATAATGTCAGTCATAAAATAAAGTCATACGATTATTACAGCTACTTTTATACAGTTTTACAATTTACAATAGCTAGTGTGTTGTAAACCGTTTTAAAACGGCATCAATCATACTTCAGGAGTGCGATTTTTGAAAGTCGAATCAGCAGTAGAAAGATGCATATTTCCATAGTAATTTAGACATTTTCAACTGATGAAAGTCGAGCTCAGCAGTTGTAAATGTCAAAATTACTATGGAGATATGCATCTTTCTACTGCTGATTTGACTCTCAAAAATCATGCTTCAGGAGTACGATTTTTGAAAGTCAAATCAGCAGTAGAAAGCTGCGTATCTCCATAGTAATTTAGACATTTTCAACTGCTGAGCTCAGCGAATGAGATTCAAAAATCGCACTCCTGGACCTCAAAATTTAGTTTCCATAGCATTCCGCAACCGACGCTCTCGAAGTTAAAATACATATCTCTACATCATTATATAGACTTTATTTGATACTTGTAGACATTTCTACAAGTATAAAATAAAGTCGCTTTCCGCGTCCTTTTTTTGTACTTTAACTCCTCCTAAACCACGCAACGGATTTTGATGCCATTTTCACAAAGAATTTCTTCCGGAAGGTTTATGTTATAATTATAGATCCCACCCGGGCGAAGCTGGGCCGGGTCGCTAGTGTTAAATATTTTGCTCTTATCTTTCTGTGTTATGCGATTATGTTTATTCATAATTTCCTTGAGTGACATGTAGGTAATGTTTCCAAGAAATAATTATTTATTCGCTATTTCCTTCTTGTTTTGATTTTTCGAGCTTATAACGAATGTGTAGGTACTCTTCAACATTTATTTTCGGTAGTCAGAGATGATCTGAAACCTCAGAACATCCACGTTACACCAGTAGTACTGAAACTCTGTCCAGTGTGACGGGGGGTGAGCCCGTCGCCACTTATAATGGACAGTGGGTACAATTCATGCCTCGAAATTTAAGCATGCAGGTTTCCTCACGATGTTTTCTTTCACCGAAAAGCCAGGTAGGTACTTAAATCAAAGTAAAAGTATTACATAAAGTACGGTACGTATAAATTACTGACGGACACTCCCTCCCTCCCTCCCTCCCTCTTGGAAGGAAGCGTGGCAGAAAATATAAGCGATGTTGTATTCCTGTTTCACTCGCATTCGCTAAGTATCGTACGTATGCGACCCCATCTTTCAGTTTTTTCTTATTTGTATGAAATGACAGCCAAGTGTCCAAGGTGTAATTCTGATTATTTATACTAAAAAGGAACCTAATGTGAATTTTTTTAGGGTTCCTTAGTCAAACAAGGAATACTTATACTTTCGTCCATTCTGTCTGTATGCCCCTCGATTACCTACTCGCTCATTTATGCACCTAAAGAATAGAAATTTGGCATGACGACAGATAACAGTTAGTAACTTAAGAAACGGAAGAGAAGTCATGAAAAAACATATTTTTTTCGTCCCATACAACGAAAAGGGGGTTGGATAAAAATATTTTTTTTTAATTAATCGAGTGAGGTGTTCGTTAGATAGGTCTTATTCAATGGAACAAAACTAATAAAAAGTAAAATATGTTTATAATGCTTCTGTCTCGAGATATCTGGACTCAAAGTTAAAATACTGGCGTTAAACATCTGAAAATGTTCTAAAATAATATAGCTTTTTGTAAGTAATTTCAATGAAAATTATAAAGGATGCTGTAGCCGTGTAGCGCAACCAGTTTCGACAAAAACGAGTAACGATTATATTGATAAGGCCTGTTTCACCACTTCTGAGTAAGTTCTTGTTAGCTTATCCGACAGATATTGTGAGATATTTTGTATGAAATTATGTCAGATAAGTCTGTCGGATAAGCTAACAAGAACTTACTCAGAAGTGGTGAAACAGGCCCTTAATTTTCTAATAAGAAACTAGATGGCGTGGCACGTCGTTAAATCGTTATGTATCAAAAATGTCTCTCAGGTAAGACAAGATGACTCTTCTTATTCTTCTTATATCTACAATGGAATGGCTACCTACGGAACCCTATCATGGGCTAGTCCAACACGCTCTTGGCCTGTTTTATTTGTTCATCTGTCTTTGCGTCACAGCTAACTATTTTCTGTTACAGGTGTTGATGTGTTTATGTGCTCTTACAGGTGAATTATTCCTTATAATATAGCCGTTAGCGCGTTATTTCCACACGTGGCAGCATTCTATACAATTTGTTTTGATATTAACCACACCTGCAGCTACCTAACCTATCAAAATAAAATTATACCATTTAACGATTTAATGGCATGATAATATCAAATGAATCCATACATTTGAGTCGAGTCGGTAATGCAATGGGTCAGCTGATTTCGCGATTTCCTTATTGGCTCCATAGTGAAAGTTGTTCAGTTTGATGGTCTGAAACACCCCCTTGTATGTCTATTTGTATTTTTGTACCACCTTGAGGTACGCAATTTCGATTCTTACAACAATGGATTTACATTTTTTTGCGGGACTAGGTAGGTACTTCAGTTGCGTTAGCTTGTAAGAATGCGTGTGTTCTGGTTGATATGTATTCATTGTATTAATTGTATTAATTTTATATTAATTTTGTATTAAATTTATTAATTTTAATTATTTTAATTAATTTTAATTATTTTAATAAATTTTAATTTAATTTTAATTAATTTTGTATTAATTTTATATTGTATTAATTTTATACTATTATTTTTATTTCTGAAATAAAAAGTATTAAAACTTCATGTTCAAATTAAAGATTGAAAAATTTTTCTCGGGCGGGACTTGAACGAGCACTCTTCCAATCCAGGGAAGTGCGTTATCCAATTTCGCTACCGAGTCCAGTAACCAGAGAACGAAATGCGCAATAAGCAAAAGATTGAAAATTTCGTTCTCTGGTTAGTGGACTCAGTAGCGAAATTGGATAACGCACTTCCCTGGATTGGAAGAGTGCGGGTTCAAGTCCCGCCCGAGACAAATTTTTCAGTACCTATTTAAATTGATTCGAAATAGCACAACATGGCTGTAACATGTTTATAAACAACTAGTGTTTTCCCGCGACTTCGTCCGCACAAATTATATTACCAGATTTTAAGTCAGAAGCTATCAAACAAAAAAAGTTTCATCAAAATCGGTTCAGTAGATTTTGCGTGATGCGCGAACAAACAAACAAACAAACAAACACACAAACAAACAGACAGACAAAATTTCTAAAAAAGGTTGATTTCGAGTCAGGGATACCTAAAAACCATATATCGTAATCTTTTTTTTGTAAATATCTTCAATGTACAGACACACTTCAGTTACAGTTTTATAATAGTTTAGATAATATTTAAAATTGATATAGAAATATAAAAAACCTGGTTTGGGGGCGCTGCAATCGACAATAACCTTTAATGTCAGTGTTCCAAGTACAAAAATTAGTTCCATTGATTTTCCGCAACATGGCGAGGTTTTTTATTTTTCATACAATATTAAAAGAAGTCAAAACTAATAATTAAATAACTGTAACGGAAAGGTCATCTCATTTTTTACTTGTGTAAACATAACCAGACATTACACATTCACAAGTGTCGTGTATAAACGATTACATAGTTTCACACATATTAACCTGTCTGCTGATAATGTAGAGATCTCGTATTTGTTTAGATTACGTATCTTTTAATGGAGCCTATTATTCCATATTACATTAAGTATAAATATCATTAATGTCGTGCTAATAGCCTCGGATTTCGATTCGAAGCCAGTCGGAAACCGTCGTGCGTCGTATGCGCAAGTATATAACATTAATTGCTTCAATTAAGCAATGTAATTAAAAATATATTAAATAAATAGAATTAAGTAGATAAATTTTTAAAATGGTGGCAAAAAAAGAAAACGGTGTTGGTACTGGAAAAAATAGTGAAAATGTAAAAAAAACACAGAAAAAAGAAAAAGATGTGCCGGGATTGTTTTCGCGTTTATTGTTGTGTTGGATGTTCCCGATATTCTACAATGGTTTCCGTCGAGATCTGGAAGAGGATGATTTGCGACCCTCGAAGAAGATGTATGACTCAAAGTTGACCGGCGATATTCTTGAACTGTAAGTGACACATGTCATAGTAGTTCAACAAACCCTTAGAACTACCACCCAGAGAATACAAACAAACAAAGTATTTGAAAAAATCGTAGAGCGTCACGTGACTCCCGTCTACGGACCGGAAAAAAATCAATATCTTTATCTACGTACGGTATCGATTTTATGAAAAAATACGTACTTACCTAATCACTTTGACTAATTTTTATCTCACACACGAATCGTTCCAGTTATCAAAAATTTAACTATGTCAGGGAAAATACCCTGAGATAACAATAACAAGTATTTAATATTACATTTAATAAATTTTGACTGATAGAATGTCTAAGAAAAATAGAAACGTACACTAGACCGAAATCTGGGGGCACGGCAGTGTCCCCGGCCAAGAAGAGTTGATTTGTTGTGAAACCAATCAGTACTGCACTATCTTTTAAAACCAGCACATTATATCCATAATACATAAACTCACAATCATAATGTCAGAAGCTCTGCTTAGAAAGATAAAATAAGTTTCATTTAATCCACAATGCTCGGTGTTTCTCTGAGGGATCACATCAGAAATGAAGTGATTCGTCACAGAACTAAAGTGGCTGACATACTCGTAGCTCAGAAAATTATCAAGCTGAGTGGCAATGGGCTGGTCATATCTGCCGAAGAACTGACAACCGATGGGGTGGCAGAGTTCTAGAGTGGAGACCGCGAACTTGGAGGCGTAGTGTGGGACGCCCTGCTGCCCGCTGGACAGACGACCTAAAAAAAGTAGCGGGGAGCGACTGGATGAGGAAGGCCAAGGACAGAGTTTTGTGGCGCGCCTTGGGAGAGGCCTATGTTCAGCAGTGGACGATGATAGGCTGATGATGATGATGATGATGAATCTACAAATTTACGCACGCGTGGTGGTCTAACGCCCTTACACCCTCCCTGAGGATAGGTCGTGCCCTGCAGTGGGACTGGGCTGTGATGATGATGATGTTGAATCCATAAAATAAAGTTATGAAAATCGTTCTATATTTAGTTTAAAATGATTGTAGGTACCTGTTATTGAGCAGTTCATATTGAGAACTTTTCATTAAAATTATAGTATGAAATCAAATTCTATTGTTTCAATTTAGTTTGACCGTGAATTTGCATTATCAAATTATTATTATAAACGAGCTAAAATAACTTTTACAATTCGATACAGCGTCACTTTATAGTTCAATATAATAATAGTAGGTATAGATTTTAAATAAGAAATGATTTTTATAAAATCTGTGCTGGTTTAAATAAATATTAAATAATAAATAACGCTCACTGGCACATACATTGTAATGATCCCAACTAAGCCTCAGGCTTTTTGTTATGCGCACCATACAACAACGGCACACACATGACCGAACCGGAATTCGATCCCAGGATCCTGGTTTGGCAGTCCGGCGTGGTAACCATCACACCAACCGGGTCGTCGTATGGATTTTATTAAAATGTTCCTCTAAGTAAATTAATTATCATCTTATTTAAAGAGCTATACATTAGAATTATACATTTTTGTCGATTGAGTATTATCCAGTATTTTCCGCTAAGTTCCTGATACCACACGTCAACAACCATTTTTCAAAATGAAAACGTGCTGGGTAATACTGACAAGATCTTCCTCTACCTCTCTTCCCCTATAATTTTCCTTCCAATATAGTGATGTTGATGAAATAAATTAGTTGCAAATCAAGCAAATAAAAACGTGTTAAACTTGTTTGAGATATATGTCGGTTAAGAGAGTCTAAGTCATAGTGTAAAGGTTAGTGTGGTGCTGCTATTTCATTCATTTTTAGCCTGGCAGGACGGACGGTTCCATAGAATCGGCAGTAGGTACATCAACCGTACTAGGATTTATCTCTTTAACCGGATGAATTTCTGTCGTTTGAGTAAATGGATGGTTGAGACTATAAATAAAAGGTGATAACGTTTATGTATTGTGGATGCAACTCTGAAATTCTCGAAAAAATCAGCTATTCCAAATGAATGGAGCGGCAGACTTTTTTTGCCCGATAGGCATTGAAACAAAACAATGTTTTTTCATTTCCAGACTCCAGTGTTGTTTCAATTCTAAATAGATTCTAAATGTCTCTTTTTTTGTGGTCTGTGAAGAGTTTAGCTAAAATGTGCGTTTTTATGTAATGATTAAAACATTGCAGCGATTTTATCGAGCGATTTTATCGAGCGATTTTATCGAGCGATATATATAATCTGTGTCGAGAGTGATATCCCGACACCTTACACACTGGAGCGATTCCGTGATTCGCGTCACGCATGCACCCCACCACTGAATGTAGTCGAAAGAGATTGCGTCAGGTTGCGATAATATCGCGG
The DNA here is from genome assembly GCA_963693445.1 of Agonopterix heracliana. Lineage (NCBI taxonomy): Eukaryota > Metazoa > Arthropoda > Insecta > Lepidoptera > Depressariidae > Agonopterix > Agonopterix heracliana. The sequence continues at coordinate 11,834,540 of OY856308.1, read as the reverse complement.
CAGTGTGTAGGATCGCGCTCGTCCCCATACAAAATGTACTAGAAATAAATATCGCAAAATCGCAGCGATAATATCGCTCAATAAAATCGCTGCTATGTGCGGAGGCCTTTAACGAGTGATCAGGGGCCCTAGACAAAGTGACAATCTATTAGCGTTGACGCTAGTACAAAATGACAAAATGTATGGATTTGACATTGGCGATGGAAACATTTTGACGTTTGCTTTCGTTACCATACGTCAAGTCCATACATTTTTATGTTTTCTACTGTCGTTAACGCTAATCGAAAGATACTTTGTCTACAGGCCCAGAATGATCAAATGACAGAATAAAATATGTATCAGTATATTAAGTTTATGGTATCAATTGATACATACATACAGTTCAATAAAGTAGTAAGTAAGTAAAGCCTGACCAGAAATATAAAAACCTCGCCATGTTGCGGAAAATCATTGGAACTAATTTTTGTACTTGGAACACTGCAAGGCAAAGGCCTCATCTCACGAATAATGGTGAGAGGGAGTGGGCCATACTCCACCACGCAGGCCCCAGTGCGTGTTGGTGGAGGCAAGGTAGTGGTCAACTTGCTGTCAGAGAATTTTCAAGCCGCCTCAATAGGCCTCTTACCTGGCTTAACGAATAGTTACAACGCCATCTGACGGAACTATCCGAGACCAACTCCTTAACGTGCTTTCTGAAGCACGGAAACGCTCGAGATGAAATAACACTAAACGTCCCATCCAAAGACTAACCGGACCTGACGTTGCTTAACTTCGGTGATCGTTTCCAATACCGAAGCTCCACTACGCCAACGAGCGCTTCAATAAAGTAAACTGACGTCAAATCAATCGGGAGCAAATCGTCAACAACTTAAAATTATCATGGTCATAATCCCTTTCGGGGTGGTCAGTAAATTTACTGCCACCACCAACTACGGGACTATTATGACAATAGTTCAAATAACATTGCTGGTTACTTTATGGCGTTAAACAACGTGTTAAAGCGCTCGTTGGCGTAGTGGAGCTTCGGTATTGAAAACGATGACCGAAGTTAAGCAACGTCAGGTCCGGTCAGTCTTTGGATGGGTGACCGTTTAGTGGTATTTCATCTCGAGCGTTTCCGTGCTTCAGAAGGCACGTTAAGCTGTTGGTCTCGGATAGTTTTGTCAGATGGCGTTGTAACTATTCGTTAAGCCAGGTCAGAGGCCTATTGATGCGGCTTGAAAATTCTCTGACAGCAAGGTGACCACTAACTTGCCTCCACCAACACGCACTGGGCCCGCGTGGTGGAGTATGGCCCACTCCCTCTCACCCTTATACCTATAACCTTCGACGAAGCCTATAACTTACTAACTACTATGGCGTTAAACAACGTGTGTCCTAAGATTCTCAGAAATGAATCTGAAATAGTCATGTTTATAGGTCACATATTTTAAACAGTTCATGAATGTAGTCTAAAAACTATCAATAAGGCTTGGCCCATAACCTGTTAATAGCAGGCAGCGATATCTGTGCGCTTCTTTATTGTTTTAACCTGTTTTGCTCTCTGTTTGATATTATTCAGAAGATAAAAAGTGCATTCGTCATTTTGTTATTGTGATCATTTATTACAAACCTGGGTAGATATAAGTTGCCCCTGTGGATCACCGTGGTGGAAGCCGTGGTGGTCCAGTGGCGAGTAACCTTGCCTGCCGTGCAGGAGGCGATGGTTCGATACCAATGAGTTTTTCGGAATTTACGTACGATTTGTAACACCACTGGATTTTCGGTGAAGGAAAACATCATGAGGAAACCTGCAAGTTTCAATTTCGAGGCATGTATTGTACCCACTGTCCGTTATAAGTGGCGACGGGCTCACCCTCCGTCACACTGGACAGAGTTTCGGTACTACTGGTGAAACGTGGATGTTCTGAGGTTTCAGAACATCTCGGACTACCCCTCGGGGAACATAGTCGTGAGCATAATGCTATGCCCTGTGGATCACGCACCAATAAGTAGACCACGGGTGGACATTAAAGCTAAGATCTTCGATAATATGAAATGAATGAAACCAATAGAGAGGGTTTCAATAGCTTTATTACATAAACTGCCTCCGTGGTCTAATGGTTAAGAGCATTGGGCTCTTGACACGGAGGTCGTGGGTTCAATTCCCACAGGGGACACCTAGTGATATGTCACTTTGTGCGTTTTTTCCCAGTTGGTTAGGACATTGCAGGCTGAATCACCTGATTGTCTGAAAAGAATGATGATAACGTGCTTCGGATGGCACGTTAAGCCGTTACTACTCCCGTCCCGTCCCGGCTACTATCTGTAGTGGTAGAAGAAGTCGTTACATAAAAACCCCGTCAGGGGCCGGAAGGCGGTTTAAATATACTCTGACACCAGGGTTGGCCACACGATAAGAAGAAGATACATATAAAAACATTGACCAACAGTCAATGGCGTTTTCTATATTTCAGACATTATGTATTCAATATTTCAGAAATTGGATAGCGGAAGAGAGAGCTGCGCAGGCGGCTGGAAGAGAGCCATCTTTTGTAAGAGCGCTTTTTAAGTCCTTCGGATGGTCTTTCTTGCCCGGTGGACTAATGCAACTGGGTTGTGTTACTTCAAGGTAATTAATTACTGTCTTAAAACTACCATTATGTTACTAGTTTATAGCTTTTTGTTTTAATTACTGAGCCTTTAAGTAATACATTTTAATATAAAAGATAATTGTTATAACTCGGTGAAGTTAAGTATGTAAAGATACGACAAAATTGTTTATAATTTTATGTAAAAATTTTGTTTTTTTTAAACTGACGGAGCAGCAGACCTCAGTCATCGTGTGTGACAGCTCTTAGGCTAGTATTACAGAACAACACTCAAGTGGAGATCTCTTCTTAAGTAAAGATAGACAAGGATGCATGTAAACGTTGTATGTATTTGCATCCTTTTCTATCTATACTGAAGAAGAGATCTCCACTTGAGTGTCGTTCTGTAATACGTACCTTACAGTGTTAATTTATGAAACAGAACCGCCACTCCACTTCTGTTCGCCCAGCTGCTCAACTTTTGGTCTGTGGGGACTACGATGACTCAGCTAACTGCATCGTACTACGCAATCGGCATGATTCTCTCAAACTGGGTTGGAGCATTCCTAAATCATCACGGAAATCTGTACTGCCAGCAGTTTGGAATGAAACTCAGGGTAGCGACAAGCACATTAATGTTCAGAAAGGTTTGCACATTTTTATTTATATTTATAACTAGTGTTTTCCCGCGACTTCGTCCGCACAAATTATATACCAGATTTTAAGTCAGATCATAAGCTATCAAACAAAAAAAGTTTCATCTAAATCGGTTCAGTAGTTTTTGCGTGATGCGCGAACAAACAAACAAACACACTATTTTGCCAATAGATGGCGCTGCACGCCATTTAAATCGCGCTATCGAATGTTATTTGAATTTATATAAAGTGAACCGCTTCTTTTTTGTTCCTGGTTTTACGGTTTTATAATAGTTAAGATTAATGGACTTCTTGCTTGTGCGTTTTAGCATCGCATTTCCGCCAGTGTCAAGTGGTTTGATGTATCTATCCAACCTCGAGGATTGTTTTTGAGTAAGAACACAACTGAGATGGATTGTGGAGCCTCGTGGCAGGCTGAAACGCGATCCGCGCGAACACCACGCGATAGACAAGTGTTCGGGGCAAACCCTGCAACGTGACTCCCATTTCATTTATAATCGTACTATTACCTCATAGGTCTGTTATAATAGGGCCGTTCATCATATGCCGACGGTTTTTTAAGGGGATGATCAGACCATCAAACTGAACAACTTTCTCTAAGGGACAAACATCGAAATCGCGGTAAAAAAACCTGCTGTCCCATATATATTGGGATCGAGTAGGATTACAGTTTTGAATGAAACAGCTGATTTTTAATCAATGTAGGCGGTTCCTAACAACTCCTTGCTTCACAATCACAAATGACGGACTGACGTCTGACGCTCCGTCAATGCGTCATCGTGTGTGATCAGTTGATCACACTTAGTTTAGATAGCATGTACAATAATGCTGTGTATATCTTTTTAGATAATGCGAATGAACAACGGCTCCCTCGGAGAGACGACCGCTGGGAAAGTAGTGAACATACTGTCTAACGACTTGCAGAGATTCGACCTGGCATTTCTGTTCCTGCACTACGTATGGATCATTCCGATACAGATCATTGCGGTGTGCTACCTGGGATACTTACAGGCAGGTGTATCTGCGTTCATCGGGTTTGCAGCGTTGGTTATTATTGCATTGCCTATTCAATGTACGTTAACTATACCTACCTACTTAGATAGAAGTTTAGACGTTTGCTACTCCAATTCAAACTACCGAAACCCGTCTTTCTATTTTTGTATATTGACCAAAGAGACAGGTTTATTTTGTTTATTTGTTTAATTTTCAAGGCTTACACACTTTTATTAATTGACATTTACATTTTGGTTAAAGATGAATCAGAACCCGTACTAATAAATACCTATTGTTATTATTTGGCTTCCAAGGTATTTATTATTTTACTAGCTTTTGCTCGAGATTTCATTCGCGTGGATTTCGGAAATTTTCTGGAAAAAAAAATGGTCAGAATTTTTCAAATTTCGTGGTTACCGTTTTTTTCTACACTGTCATGTACTTCACTTTAGTTCTATACCCATACGTTATAGTAAGACAATCTTCTAATGTAGCCATACAAAGCTATAAGCGAAGGCTATAAGAGCAATCAATTGACTTTTTCATTTGGTTTATAACTTTGTATGGCAACTTTAGACAGTCTAACTATTACGTATGGGTATTGAACTAAGATGAAGAACATGAAAATATAGAAAAAAAACGATAACCACGAAATTTAAAAATTTCAGACAATTTTTTTTTATATTTTTGTTGTACGGCGGGTTGTGATCTGTAAGACTTAGGTTTTTATATTAGTCATTGAGTACCTTACTACAATTAAATTTCTAAACGGCAATCGGTAATCTTTTTGGTAATTAAAAAGTCCCCCGGCTACCGTACTATCACAATCTCTGTTTCAGCTGTTCTTGGGCGGCTACTTGGCAAAGTTCGAGGTCGTGTAGCTGGCAAAACAGATGAAAGAATCAAAGTGATGAGTGAAGTTATCAACGGAATTCAAGTGAGTTATCTATTTGATCTTAAACTACTTATGTTCTACAACCTTTTAGAATAGGTGACCTGTAGAGGACATCGGTAATAAAACTGTCAGTGATTTCAAAGACGTCATCATCATCATCATCCATCATACGTCCCACTGCAGGGCATTGGCCTACCCTCAGGGAGGGTCTATTTAAATTAAAGGCAACGTATTGAATTTTTTCTTTCCATTAAGACTATATCAAGAAATCAAGTGCCAGTGAAAGGTAATAAAATACAAATAAATTTTCAAAAGATTAACGTCTTCTGGAGGAAGAGAAAAAAATAATATCCAGAATATCCAGAGCTGCCAAGGGAAGCTTTAAAGTTATAAGTGTTTTCGCGTTATTTTCAATGGTTAACATAAAAACTAAAGCGCATCGCATACAGAAGGAGTCGAGGCGGAGTCGAGGCGGCGTCGAGTCGCGGGCGCGCCTTGGCGACCTTGACATACGGTATACCAAGAATCCGAGCGGCGCGCCGCATATAATAACCGACCGTATGTCAAGTTGTCAAGGTACCAAAGGAATCGTTTTATGGGGTAGCAGTTCAAACTTTTCTAACCTGTTTAGAAGCCAGAAAAAATGTATCCGAATCCTGGCGAACATCTATGTACTAGAATCTTGCAAACCTCACTTCACAAAAATGAAAATACTTACACTCACATCTATTTATATCTTGGAAATCTGAAAGTTTGTAAAGAAATATCCAACATTGTTTGCTCCCGACACGAGTCCATTAAACCTACGCCATAAAAACAGACTGGCACTGCCCCACTCTAAATTGCAAATACACAGCTCTGGACCGCAGACAATGGCAGCTAAAATATTAAATAAACTACCTGAAAATTTAAAGAAAATTTACAAATTTAATAACTTTATTCAACAATTAAAAAATCATCTGATTGCAAAATGTATACACATTAAAATGCGTCTGGAGAAGTTTGGATAGGTACCCTAACTTAACACCGAAACCCTAAAACCGAAACCGATGGGAAGCGGCGTATCACGTATAATATCGCAACGTCATATCTTGATACAGTATCAAAATGCGTCCATACTACCGATCATGATACGTGTATCAGATACGAGGTATATCAAAGTTCGAGTCGATACGTCATTATGCGTCTATACCATTTTGCGTCCAAACCAGCGATCACGTTTATGACACACGTCGGTGCCACGCGACGATACGCTAAAATGACACTAATGTGGACCCAGCTTAACTATCTATTCCATCACTTCCATGGTCAATGGAAGAGATAGCTGCTAGACGAGCTAAATGCTACGATATGAGTGCAAGACAAGCATCAAATAAAAAAAAAATTGTTACACTCTTATAAACATTGTAAAAGTAGTTTTATTAACATGTTTTCATTACAGGTAATTAAAATGTATGCCTGGGAAGTACCGTTCCAAAAGGTAGTAAGTGACAAGCGAGCCGATGAAATGAAGGAAATAAAAACTGCGACTGTCTTGAGAACTGCATTTTTGGGCTTTATGATATTCGTTGAGCGGACGGCTCTTTTCCTCACCATTCTGACTTTTGTGCTACTCGGGAACACAATGACTGCTAACGTGGTAAGTAATTTAAACTGATAGTTGACACAAATGTCAGCAAGTCGTTAAATCATTAATATAACGTTTATTATAATTCACCTAATGGTAAATTCGACTTGATTTGAAAAAGTTATATTCGAAACATGGCGCCGACCTGACCCCAAAATGATGATAGAGTCTTACCTACCTGTAACCTTTGTAAAATTCTACCTAACGATCCAGTCCGTCTGGCATGATTTCTCTACTTACTACTTGGCCCGGCGCACGTTCTCTGAAAAGCGCAGGAAAAGCATATTATGAAATCGTACTAGAGTGGCTACTGTACAAATTAACTTAGTTGAGTTTACATTATGATGTAAACTACTATGTAACTCTGTTGTCTGTATATCAAAAGATAAACTAATCGTTGCAGATCTATCCACTACAACAGTTCTTGAGTGCTGCACAAATAAACATAACGTTGATATTGCCGTTGGTGTTATCCTTCACCGCTGAGCTCTTTGTCACCTTCAAGAGAGTTCAGGAGTTTCTTAAACTAGGTGAGTCAATATCAGGTTCTGATAAGGGTTTACTGACGAATCAGTTTTAGGGTTCCTTACACAAAGGGTGCCATGCCAGTTGAAACCTATTCATAAGCCATGCTGTCCGTCCGTACGTCTGTCGTATATAAAGGGCTGTATCTTTTAAACCATAATATCTAGACTTTTGAAATTTTCACAGAATATGCGTTTTTTAAACTAGTTTTTTCATAGTTTCTTATTCTTAGTCTATCGTTAAAACCATAATACATTCAAGCGTCAAGCTTGATGTGGTTATAGTGCAAAATCTACAGTATAACAACAAATAACGAAAACCCGTCAAGTGTGAGTCGGTCTCGCGTTAAGGGCCCCGGAAAAAACAAATTTGTTTGGTAGAGTAATATAATCTGTGCCTGTACGGACCCTCAGTGCACGAGTAGTCCGACTCGCACTTGACCCGTAGGTTGAGTATTCTATAGATTTCCTGACAGCGTATACTCGAAAGGGACAGAGATATGACGAAAATGTATGAGAAATCGTGCCTTTGTTTGCCATAGTTGCAAGATTTTGTATGCAATTTCAACTGTGGCAAACAAAAATATCGCATACGCAGAAAGGGACAAACGACATGGATTTTGTCGCATTCACTCTGTGTAATTAGCGTATAAGGCTGTCTCGTTTTCGTGACTATTATTATTTTAATGCCTTTTCTAGTTGATTCTCTTTCTACGACTTGACCGGTTCTTTGAAAACTAAGCATAAACTCTACGGTTTTTTCACATTTCGTAAACTAATCAGAATGTATTGTTTTCAAAAATAGCTCTCCAACATCTCTCCAAGGATAAAGTGTCGTGAAAATTAATATTGTGCAAGTCATCAACATATAGATCAGTTTATTATAGGTATAATTTTTTTTTTTTTTTAATTATGGTAGGTATAATTTAATCTGGCGAATAAGAACCGTAGCAAACAACACAGTAGATTCTAAAGCTTTTAAAAAATGTGTTTATTTATTACGACTCCTTTCGAGCTAAAGGAGCATTGCCAAAGCTTGACTTTATTTCCAGAGGACCGGCCCGACTTGAGCGCGAGCCAGGCGACGGCCTCGTCGGAATCCAATCTATTCCGCAACGTCTCCTCCAGATTCAAGGAGTCTGATAAGTCTCCTATAAGACCACTGTCTTACAAACTCAATTCAGAACTCTCCGCTGGCAAAGGTAAGTTGACAAAACTTTGTGTAGCCTCCAATACCTACATTATTATTTTTGATAGTTGTGACGACCGTAGCAACAGATTAGCCAAAATGAGTTAATAGAAATTAAATTTAAAGCAATTCAGAGAAAAGTTTGTTTGGATAGATGCCGTAACCAGTCAGAACAACGAATTCATATATCTACTGATAATTTTGCCTTAAAATAAAGAAGATTTATTTATATCAGCATTAAAAGCCTGGTGACAAGATAACACTACACTCACGGTTTCTAATCGATGACAAAATTAACTCAAGTGAAATAGTTCTACGATATTAAGAATGTTGAATGAATGTAAGCTCGGAATCTTACATTAATGATTGGTCATTAGTTTAAGCTTGGCAAGAAGTTTTATAACTTAAACTTCTTGATGCTCGGCATTTTATGTCAAAAGTTAAAAGTAATGTGCATAGTACAGTGTAATCGCGCGTGCGATTTTTGAAAGTCGCACGGTCGTATCAGCAGTAGAAAATACTGTATGTCGATTCTATAAAATGTACACTCGAATTCGAATCTCACATCCGAAACTCATCTCACTTAGCTTCTGGTGAGATGCGAGTTTGATTTGGCATTCTGTAAATAAAAGCAAGCAGTTGCGATGCGAAGTGACGAACGAAATGTGATGCGACGCGCTAGTGCTTGACACACAGTAAAATTTATAAGTTAACATAATCGATCTTAATTCTTTTAGCTTATTTAATGACAATACTGCTATGGATCTTGCAGATTAATGTTTATTTTGTCTAAATGAATCTTAGTCTAGGTAAATTATAGTCCAAATCTACCTACAACCATAATAATTAATATTTCAATATGAGGTGGCAAAATGCGCTTGCTTCCAGTCCAAAAAAAAAGCGAGACGGTGACGATGACGCGGTTAAAGTAAACAAACCTTGAATTGTAAAACTAAACAATGAGTTAGTTTGTAACATGTGATGAAGTTAATACAGTTACTTATATTTTGGTAAATAAGGTGTAGGTAGTACCTATATTGATTTGTTAACATACGAATTCCTATTTTAATTTTCCAATCAATTTTCCTAATGAAGGACGGCCCGATAGCACAATCGGTAGTGAACCTGCCTGCTGTGCGAGGGTCGCAGGTTTGAATCCCGTAAGGGATAAGTACCTATATTATAATGTTTATTAGGTAATGAAATAAAGCGATGTTCCATGACTTACATTATTTATAATAAGTATCATTATAATTATTTTTCTATCCCTACCAAAAAACAATTCTAGATTCAATAGGTACCTAGGTAACTTATAAAATTAAACATCATCATCATCAACTTTAATTATCTTAATACTTAAATTATTGTTAATGATCTCCTTTTGCAGACAGCCTTTTGCCTGCTGCTGCTTGCCTTTCCATGTCATGTAACTTAATAATTCTGAAACGAGAAATTATCCATTAAATACCTACATGACAACGTCACACATTACATCACACCTGACTATTTCCATCACCTTAGATTATACAGGGTGTTATACAGATACAGTTTTCAGTTGCTACACAAAGTTGATACAGAATGTTGTTCAGTTTGATGGTCTGAAGCACCCCCTTAAGTATAACTAGGGTGTTTTGTTACACCCTGTATAAGGTAAATTAATAAAACCTATAATTACCTGTTATTTTTGTCTAAATCTTGTAATTATGTTCTGCTAAAAGTTTTTGTAAGATTTTGATTGTTTAAGCCATCATCAACACTCTTACAGTTTTCTAATAGCATTCACTAAGAAAATATCATAATGGTGCACCATGTGTTTCACCTGGAACATAGAAAAGAAATTAGTTAATTAAAGGTGTACATGTACATTACGGTTAGGGGATAGTCCGTAACTTTGTCAAAACTAGCTACAAATAAACCTTTAAAATTGTAGAGTTACAGCAGGTTTTAGCCTATTTTATTAGGAATAGATAAGTGGCTTAATCCTCCATACAAAAACAAAAAGGGAAGAATTCTTATATCCCGTATCTACTGTTTTATACTTGGGGTCTCAATCACGTACACATCACAACATTACTTACCTTTTTTTGAGGTACTGTAGTGTAGGTATCTAAATCTCTAAATGCTAATTCATGTAACGATTCTTGATATAATTCTTCTATTACACAAATGATTAGGTGTCTTGATAATTGATATTTTATAGATAGTTCATGGATTCCTTTGATCACGGTATGTCGATGCACTTTGTAAAATACCACTAGCGAAATAATGTTTTGAATAAGAGAAGAGAACAATAATCAACAATTAGGTCCTTAAAAAATAAATGCAAATCAAATGCCACTATGATTTTGATATTAATTACAGCTTTTTAGAACTCGTTCATGATTTCACTGGCAAAAGACTAACTTTTTATTTGACATAAGTTTTCGAGTGTCGAATGCGGATGTGAGTGCGGAATTTGCTTACAGAATACCACTTGAGACGTCAAACCATATAAACAAGGTGTCAAATGCTCGATAACACTGGTTCAACTCGCTGACGCACACGCAATGGTGGCGCTGGCATAGAATTCGTTTAATGAGTCATTTTACAGAATGCCAATTTGCAATCTCACTGCGGATTCAGATTCGAGTTGTACAAATACACCTTACAGAATAGCACTGCTGAACTGACATGGAGATTATGCATCATTCGATCATGATTTTGATTTTGAATCTCACGATTCAAAAATAGCACTTCTGGACAACCTGACGACGACACAGCCGGCTAGTGTGCCTAGCAAGTATCACGTAACCACGTAAAAATAATAAATATGATAAGTACTACTATGTATTACGGTGTAACTGTAGAATAAGTGTACCAACCACTTTATGATGTATTTTTTTTTTATTAATTACGTAATCTAAGACGAGTGTGCAGTGTCAATATAAACATTGTAATGTTTAATGACACCAAGTCATATTGTTACTGTATTTTCCTTTATATAAAATAAAAAAATAAAAAAATCGTACAGTGCTCTGCGATTTCAATACAACAATGGTTTCAGGATACTCGTAGTGTTGGGACTGCCTCGATTTTTTGAAGTCACAGAGATGTTTGCTAAGGCACAGGTGGAATGCTCGCAGACCATAATTTGCAAAAAAGCATCTCTGTTACGCCGGTTCCGTGGTAGTGGCAATAGCATCCTGAAGGCCATTGCTGAAAACAACCAGAATCCCACGGCACATGGCCCAAATTACAAGTTCCGTTTTTGTACCTAATTGTTTACTAACCATAGTTTCATAAGCTGTATTGTTATTGACACTATTGGATCATTGTTGTCCTTAATAATAGTTATTTGTTATGCAGCCTAGGCTGCAAATTTGCTTTTTTGCGCGAGTACTTGTATTGAAACCTGAGCAAGCGAAGGAATCTAGGATTGAACCACGAGCGAGTGGTTCAAATAATATAATCCTGAGCTCAGCGAAGGTTTCAAAGGTACGAGATGCAGAATAACTTTGCAGCAGAGCGAAACACACAACTTTTCACCTCACAACAGCGAGGAAAAAAGTGAATTGCTAAAAAGAACATTTTAAAAAGTTTTTTTTTCGTGCTGGCCAGTGACATGAAATAGTTACTAAGCATTTTCAGTGGATTGGTGGTATAGAAAAATATTGAATAGACAGATTCGAATTTCAAAAACTCTTTCCACGCTAGCGGATAAAATTCACTTTTGCACTCAGATTTCGAATGATAAACAGAATCTTTCCGAGCTTGTGAGGTGAAAAAGTTTTAAATTTTTTTTTGTACAGGAACGACGCCTCTACGAAAGTTTAGCAGAAGTATGTCGTTTCCTGGCGACGCGGTGGTAGAACTTCGTGACGTGTCGGCGAGCTGGACGGGCGACCCGAATTCTTTGGCTCTCAAGAATTTATCTCTACGCATTCGAAAAGGAAAACTTTGTGCTATTATTGGAGCTGTCGGTTCTGGAAAGGTACGTTCAGCCATTTTCTTTAAATTGTAGTCTTATTTACTGTCAATCGAACTATCTACTTATGTAAAAAAATTAAGTTACCTTATTATAATCGATGTATACAGGGTGTAAAATTTAATGTGTTACATATAATAAATGCTGCGTTCACATGCACGCCGTGCAGTCCGGCAAGCTTAGGCAATTCGTTGTACATTGAGGCTTTTATAAAGCTAAATAGTAACTATCACTTTACAGACGAGTCGATGTTCAGCGAATTGCCTAAGCTTGCCGGGCTGCACGGCGTGCATGTGAACGCAGCATCAAGGCCATCAAAATGAACAACTTTCACTATAAAAATTTGTAAAAAAAAAAATTCGGCAAAATTGAAATCGCAAAAAAAAATTCTGTTCCATAGAAAACGTCTACCGACCACTACTCGAACTAACTTTCATACACAAAAGAGCTGATATTTTTTTCGCGATTTCAGTCTTGGTCCCATTGTGAAAGTTGTTCAGTTTGATGGTCTGCAGCACCACGTTAAGTATGTTACGCATTTGATTTTACACCCTATAGTGTTTGTAATTTTGTTTGCTTTTCTTTAGCTTAGCTAGTAAGACAATTTGTTATTAATACTTTTATTTTCTTTTGTAGTCTTCAGTTTTGCAATTGCTGTTAAAAGAATTGCCTGCAGCCACTGGCACGGTTTCAACTTATGGGGACTTCTCGTACGCCAGCCAAGAACCTTGGCTATTCCCAAGTACCGTCCGAGAAAACATTCTCTTCGGTTTGCCTTTTGATTCGGAAAAATATAAAAAGGTACGTTTATACAAACTATAAAAGTGGCAGGTACCTACCTTTTTAATGAGTTTTGAGTTTTAATATTTTTGGTTTAATATAATTGGTTTTGAATAATAGATGGAAACCCGTGATGGAAACAGTAAATTTATAAGATGTCCTTAGTACATTTGATATCGGCTTGCATTTTGTAGGTATCTTAATTAGTTATTTAAAACACTATTAACAGAAACATGTTTATTTTTTTAAATATTTTATTCAGCTGTATACTTATTACCAGTGGGAATCTCGGGGCATTTTTTGAGCATACAAGTTAGGATACGCCTTGAATTTCCCGGAAATATCCGGATTTAATAAATATGGATAAAAATTTCACGGGATTTATTGGGATTACCTATTTAGATGTCAAGAGACGTTTTTTTTAAATCAAGAGTATTAGCAGCGCATACTAGAGGCCGCGACTTTGACACACGCCGCCTGGTACTTTTGACATGTACCGCGCTTAGGTAAATATGTTGACCGTTATTAAACAATGATATTAAGTAACTAGATTAGTAGTTAGGGCACCAAAGCGTTGCCACTTCGAAGATGTCTGCAGGCTTCTTTGACTTCAGTTCAGGCGTTTATCTATGGTGAGCGGACATACCCGTGACGTTTAAATTATGCTACCAAAATGGGGAAATGCGCCGTAAAAATTTGTAAATCACAGTCGGAAAAGAATAATAAAGGAAATGGTGTTACTTTTCACAAGTAAGTTTACTATATTTTGTTAAGATTATTCAAAATAACAATAAAAACTAAATAAATTTTTAACGCATTGTTTTTGCCATCAGTGTTGCAAGTATATACGATTTTGATTTTCCCACACTGTAGGGAGTTTTGGTACCCTCTTCGTTATTTCATACAGGGTGGGAAAATCAAAATCGTATATACTTGCAACACTGATGGCAAAAACAATACGTTAAAAATTTATTTAGTTTTTAATGTTATTTTGAATAATCTTAACAAAATATAGTAAACTTACTTGTGAAAAGTAACACCACTTCCCTTATTATTCTTTTCCGACTGTGATTTACAAATTTTTACGGCGCATTTCCCCATTTTGGTAGCTTAATTTATACGTCACGGATATGTCCGCTCACCATAGATAAACGCCTGAACTGAAGTCAAAGAAGCCTGCAGACATCTTCGAAGTGGCAACGCTTTGGTGCCCTAACCTAACTACTAATCTAGTTACTTAATATCATTGTTTAATAACGGTCAACATATTTACCTAAGCGCGGTACATGTCAAAAGTACCAGGCGGCGTGTTTCAAAGGCGCGGCCTCTAGTATGCGCTGCTAATACTCTGGATTTAAAAAAACGTCTCTTGACATCTAAATAGGTAATCCCAGTTAATCCTGTGAAATTTTTATCCAAATTTATTAAATCCGGATATTTCCGGGAATTCAAGGCGTATCCATACTTGTATGCTCAAAAAATGCCCCGAGATTCCGATCACTGGTTATTACCAATACCTACTACTACATACTATACGAGTATATGTTTATTTTATTTTATTTTATTCATTTTAGGAAAACTTACGGACTAATTACAGGATAGTAAGATATCAACATTTTTTATAAACCAACATTGCCAACTAAAAGTTTCCACAGATAAATGTTACACTAATTAACCTAGGTACTAACTATTATATGGATTCTGTCCGAAATAAATTATTGCTTATATATTTATTAGAATTCGACTTCGTCGCATTTAGCAGTGTTGAAAATAAATGTAAATGTATCTGTAGTGTTGTCAAAATGTTTTGTTGATTCTGACAAACAGACTACAGTCCAACACAGACTTCTATCTGTGCTACAGTCACAACAATAAGGCCCGTCACAGACACGCGCTATAATATGTTGCTGTACTCTTCTTACGCACGCAAAATTACATAAGCACGTCTCTTTCCCGCGTGCGAGTGAGAGGAAGCGATTAGCAACTTGCATGCGTTAGAAGAGTACAGCAACATATTATAGCGGCCGTGTGTTGCGCGCTTAATATTGTTATATGTAAATAATGCAAAATTTGTGTCACCATAGCTATGTATCTATGTTCGATTTATTGTTATTTTATCATTTCATTCAGATTTAATATTTGATTGGAATTTCAGGTTTGCAAAACATGCACGTTAGAAAAAGACTTCAAACAATTCCCATACGGTGATCAGACCCTGGTTGGAGAGAGAGGCGTGTCCCTCTCAGGAGGTCAGCGTGCCAGAATCAATTTGGCACGTTCGGTATATAGAGAGGTACGTAATTAATGTCTTTGCTTGCAACATAAACAGTTCATACTTCGCTTTATCTCCAATACAAACTGCGTTGTTAAAAAAGAAGCCTCGTTTATAATTTTAAGTAAGTACTCGTAGATTGCATGCCAAGAATGTGGTTAACCACTTTAAGACAAATATCCTACTTATTATTAATAAATTAATCGCTTAGGTGATATTTTATTGCCGTGCTGACTTATCTTCGCGTCGATTATTAATTCAATTTCAAAATGATAATTGATTCAAAAAACAAGTTCAAAAAAAGAAATCCTCTGTGTCGCAAGATAATAAATTGTCACAATAATGAAAATGGCTAAAAAATAGTTCTTTTTGGCGAATTTTTGGCTTTTGTAGTTCTATTCGACTCTCAAATATGTTCAAAAAAAGTAGAGGCGACGAGGCGTATACTGAAATAGATTTAAGATTTTGACAAAGCATGTTGCTGATTGGTAACCTGTTTATTTATATTTTATTGTTTAACTTTTGAGGAAGCATGTTGCTTGTACTTTCTTTCCAATAAATATTATCTATTTATATAAAAAAAAAGTAATTTCACCAATTTCGTTCCTCCTAAAGCAATTATTACTTAAATTGTTTTTTTTTTTTTTACTTGGACTGTCACACAAATTATCTAGTCACATTTAAAGTTCCAGAAACTAGCCTGGACTTGTATTATGATAACTAGACAACGATATAGAATACATATATAGATGACTCGGGTACAAATATTCATATTCATCATACAAATTAATATTTGTCCCTTACGGGATTCGAACCCGTGACCCTCGGCACAGCAGGCAGGTTCACAGCACAGTCTGTACTGTGCTGTCGGGCCAACGATGACATCAGTTTGGTCATTCATATTTAGTTTTTCCTATTCTGTTAACAGGCAGACGTATACCTACTGGATGACCCGCTGTCAGCAGTGGACGCGAACGTGGGCCGACTACTTTTCGAGGGCTGTATCAACGGGTACCTGCGCGGCAAGACCCGTATCCTCGTTACCCATCAAATTCATTTCCTTAAAGCCGCCGACTACATCGTCGTATTGAACGAGGTTGGTTTTTCTTACCAATTAAAGAAAGATTTTTTTTAACGGATATATCGGTGAGGTGTTCCGCATTTTATTGTAGAAAAAGCGAAAAAAAAAAAACTTACTAAACCATTTTCGCTACGCTACTATTTTCGCTAGAAAGTAGAAAAGATACCGAAAATTCTCCTTTTCCAGAATGAAAATCTCAGATTTTTTCAAATGTTTCATGGGAAAATCTATTTTAATAGATAGGTACTTACTAACTAGGTAGTACTATTTTGAAAAAGATACGCTTAAAATAATTAATTTCGTTAAAATACTTAGCTTGATCAAAATTCTAAATGTATAACAATCTTCTGTAACCATATTGTTGTGTATTCCTTTAAATTAAAAGAAAACGAGTCGACTCGAGAACAAGACATTCTAAGCGCTGAAGAAGTAATTCTGATGCGTAAGTAGGTACCTACGTGAAGTTCACCAATCCACATTGAGTACGCATGGTGGACTTACTTCCATACCACTGCACAGGCCATCCTCGTATGGACAAGCAGTGCAATGCAGCGGGATCTATTACTACTTATTATTTTTAGGAATTTTTGCAAGCCGATGCTTATAACAACATTGCTGGTCATTTGTGTTCGCCCCACGCTCGCCCATATTTTATTTTATTTTTGATAGGTTTGCTCTTGACCTCTAACTAGTCCTCAGGACAAAGATGGGGTCGAAGATGTAGCGAGCTTACCCAGAAGTGCACTGGCACTCCCTGCACACTGAGGGAACGCAGCAAGCTGCTTGGCGCCAGACTCCGGCAGGAGGGTGGTCGCAAGCCAGGCGGCTCTTTGCGGAGCCTACCACACCGTTGTGGGGGCAATATTTTACACGTACAGTCAGCTTCAGAGAAACCTGACCCCCCCATCTAAACCTTTTGAGCGCCATCTGTGACAAATTGTAAAACTAAAATCAAATGGTTTTAAGTTCCTCGAAGCAGATGTGAACCATAAAAACTGCTATCTTTATTGATTTACAATAAGCGACATCTCTAGAAACTTAACCATAATAAACTAAACCAAATTCTCATCGTGACGGAGGATATGCCTATTTACGTCGGTAATTATATGGCAGTCGTAGCTCAGTTGTTAAAGGTGCTTGATAAGAGAACAGTTTGACGTGAGTTCAAAACCTGTGAAGAGAATTTTATTTTTAAATTTGTGAAAATACTAAACTTGACTTTTCATACCATTTGGCTAAGAACAAATTAAACTAAAAGGGATAACAACGAAATAGAAAACAATTATAAGTTTTAAAACATTTATTAAAAGTATTTTTGAGAAAATAAACAAAAGTATTTAATTTGTGACAGCTAAATGATGTTGTTTAGATTTTGGCGAGAGAACCAACATGTTAACTGTAGTCAAAATAACTAACATGATAACAATTTACATCTCTCGCACGCAATCTGATATACCTAACAGAAACATTAAGGAAAAAGATATACCTAAATTACACAATTAGCCCTTTATAATTGAGGAGTCAAACGATTCTAAAAAGCTAAATAAGGGATAGGGTGACCTTCAAATCCTAATATCTGATCGAGTCGACCTTTTATATTCGAAACCATAGTGAAACAAATATCATATCGCATTAACTCTCAGATTCTTGTAACTTTTTGATCTAAATTTGGCTTGGACCTCACTTCACTAGGATCGCAACTCAGAACCATTTGACCCCACACATTTTCGATTGGGTTCAAATCGGGGCTTTTGGATGGCCAATTTTATTTACAATAGTTATATAAGCAAGCGACTGCGTGACGCGTCGTGAAGGTTAAACAGAGCAATTATCTTGAACGAAATATATCTGGCCCTCAGCTTATCCTGGTATTATCAAATCTTTCAATATCTCCCTATTGTAGCTGGTTCATACTTCAATAAGCTCTCAAGCTGGACCTATGTAGAAAATCTGAAAAATAAATCATGTTATGTAAATAAAATAACGTCCACAAAACAAGTAGTATATAATATGCTATAAGTATTAAATAATTATATATATATATATATACACTGTTATATATAAGTATATAATATAAGTAAGTATATAATTTTATAAATATATAATGTTATGTTATAAGCTATATAAATTTATGTTATTTATCTAAATAATGCTATGTTACCTATGTTATGTGAATGCCTGAATGCCTGTATGCAAGTGTCTTCTAAGCAAAATTCCATACAATTCCGCAGTTGAGCGAGTGATTGATTGATTGATTGATTACTTTTGGTGGCGTTCGAATCTGTCCGAACGACTGGCCGTGGTCCTTGGCGGTTACACTTTACAATCGCTTATTTCCTGATGTATTTGTATCCATACGCGAACAGTATTTGTCTGTAAACGTTTAATAAACAGTAAATAAAAATTAAATTAGCAAACAATAGATTTTCTGCGTCGGTTATATGTAATTCAGATTTACTTACCGTCACGCCCAATTTTCGTGAAATTCCTTAATACTTTCGTATTGCTCCCAAAGAACAATCATTTTAGCCTTTAAGAATCCACTTAATCGCAACAATAATTAATCAATATTTAAAAATCTAAAAACTAAACATGATTCCTCCGATACGTCATGTGAAAGTATGCACTGGATTGCAACAACTTGGATCGAGCCATATTGAATTACCCTCAAACATATTTAATAAAATTATAACGATTATCGTAGTTTGATACCAAGCAGTTCACAATTTCACATGGTTGAGTAAGTAACCGCTTGGCTCAGTGGTAAGATCGCTTGAATTAATGGAGTTGAATTTTGCGAGTGCTGAGTTCAAATCTCTGTCATGGATGGAAAGATATATTTTATAAATTTTTCACTGTGTTTGTAAAATTTAGAATTGGCAGAATGATTCTCTATAGTATCTAAAGTGCAAAGGAAGTGCGAGAACAGGTTTATCGCTTGGAAACGTCTACCAATAGATGGCACTTGATTCACCTAACGTGAAGCTTGTGCCTCAAATTCTTAATACTTAGGGGGTCAGATTTCTCTGACGCTGACTGTACCTCAGAACTTATGGTATTTTCTTTTCGTTCTCGGGTATACAGGTTTCCTCACGATGTTGTTTCCTCAACCGCCACGAGCCACTGAAATGACAAATATAACCGTAGATAAATATT
Source organism: Agonopterix heracliana (assembly GCA_963693445.1). Taxonomy (NCBI): domain Eukaryota; kingdom Metazoa; phylum Arthropoda; class Insecta; order Lepidoptera; family Depressariidae; genus Agonopterix; species Agonopterix heracliana. The sequence goes on along the minus strand of OY856308.1, from coordinate 11,814,833 downwards.
ATATTCCGCAGAAGTTAGTGTTACAGGCCAGGATTCGAACCAACGCCTCATGATTGAGTCGCTAGCTCTCTTGCGTATAGACTATCATCGCTGTAGTGGGAACTATAGTGCTGACGATGATAATGATAATATTCATGAAACTCGAATGCAATAAGAAACAATAATAATTTCTATATTTCTAACAGGGCAGTGTAGAAAACATGGGAACGTTCGATGAGCTTATATCAACTGGAAAAGAATTCGCTACGATGCTTTCTGCCTTACAAGAAGGGAAAGACAAGGACACTGATAGCGTTAGCTCGGCAGCAGTAAGTACCTACGTACTCTTTACATCCACTATCTTATTAAAAGAAACACACAAAGAACTCAAAATTTAAATAGGTACCCCTTAGATTAAAGTGAAATTAATGGATAGGCCTGAAGCGCGTTAAGTTGAAGCACACTACTAGGGTAATTGGTCCATACAAACTAGCACAATTTATTGTCTGTCAGAACTTCTAGGTCAGAACTCAGAACTAGGGCAATTGCATACAAATTTGAAGTAGGTATACCATTCATTTGTTTTGCCTCATTTTTCTGGTTTGAAATCCATTAATTTTACTTTTTTTTTAGTGTCACACAAATTATCTAGTCACATTTTAAGTACCAGAATCTAGCCTGAACTTGTATTATGATGACTAGACAACGATATAGAATACATATATAGATACAAACATCCATGACTCTGGTACAAATATTCATATATTCGTCATACAAATATTTGTCCCTTGCGGGATTCGAACCCGCGACCCTCGGCACAGCAGGCAGGTTCACTACAGACTGTGCTAACGGGCCGCCCAACTTTGATCTAAGCCTAGCATAGGTAGCATACCTATTTCTACTGTAGGTACAGTAGACCTTTATATAGGTACAAGTGTTTTCCCGCGACTTCGTCCGCACAAATTATATACCAGATTTTAAGTCAGATCATAAGCTATCAAATAAAAAAAGTTTCATCAAAATCGGTTCAGTAGTTTTTGCGTGATGCGCGAACAAACAAACAAACAAACAAACAAACAAACAAACACACAAACAAACACACAAACAAACAGACAAACAGACCGACAAAATTTCTAAAAAAGGTTGATTTCGAGTCAGGGATACCTAAAAACCATACCATATAATCTTTTTTTTGTAAATATCTTCAATGTACAGACACACTTCAGTTACAGTTTTATAATAGTTAAGATTATACAAGGTCCTTCTTAATATGCTAGCGGTATTTTAAGGAAATGATCAGACCACGAAACTGAACAACTTTCTCTACAACACCATAGTCGAAATCACGAAAAAAAACCACCTACTCGACCCAAATGTATGCTACTGATTTTTTCTCGCGATTTCGACTATGGTCCAATCCCAATAGAGAAAGTTGTTCAGTTTCATGACCATCCCCCTTAAAAAACAGTCAGCATATTAAGTTGGACCCTGTATACAAACATTTGAAGTTTGAAGTACTTATACACGTTTTAATTTCGCAGAGTATCGACACTAAAGATAAAAAGCCAAAATTAGCCAGAGCGGTATCTAGCGTTTCTGCTGAAGAAGAATTGCCCGAGTTCAAGGCACAAAAGATGATAGCCGAAGAGAGACAGTCCGGTAACCTGAAATGGGAAGTGGTTTCTGCGTATTTCATGTCTGGCGGGAGTATCTTCTACATCATGTTCACGATGTTCGTGATCTTGCTAACTGCCGCCAGTGCTGCCAGTGTAGATTATTTTGTTAGCTATTGGTTAGTGATAAATTCCTATGTAACTATAATCAGTCATTTAGAAAAGGCCAAATAACAACCCGAGGGAGATTTATCGATCCAATGTGAGCAGAACAATCGAGAGAGGGCGTCCGAGGAGAGCTTACCATGACCAAATAACATGGTCTTCTCCAAAAACGACAAGTGCGCAGTACCCTCAACCGACGGAAATATATGAAGATATGTATGAAAGTGGATGAGGCGAGAGAAGACTGTCAGAATCGTAGTGTGTGGCGAGCCCTAGTCTCTTCCTACCGCTGTGGGATAATAGCACAGAGGATTGTAAGAATATGTATGTTATGTTGTTCATTAATTTATTACAACACGGCGATGTCCAGCTTAAAGATAGGGTTGCCAGATGATTTTTTTCGCAAGACCGGACATAACCACTGAAAAAGCTAGTCATTTGGGTTCCACTGCCGTACAGATGGAGATAACCATATCGAAAACGAGTGCGATATTTGCTGAATATTCCGTCTGTACTAAAACCCTTACATAAGTACCAACCCTGCAAATTTCAATTTGCTACATTCTACTTTGCATACTTACCTTAATATAGATCCTGCAATTTTAAAGCAAAAAAGCAAAAAATGGTTGAGCGGGCTCATTTTCCGCAACTCGACGACTTAAGCGCCTATTTTGCGTGAGGTGGGAATGACTACTCTTGCCATCCTAGTTCCTCCAGGAAGCCCAGCAGCTTGTTGATGTTGCCGAATGCCTCTGGTAGAGACCCCGGTGATCCGAGGTGTTGTGCCCGATAGTGTGCTAGCCCGTTGCATTCTTACAGCACGTGAGCAGCTGTTTCTTCAACCTACATGCAGACCCTGCACAGAACACTGTTAGTAACACAGATATTAAAAAGATGTTTGTTAAAAGGACCATGACCAGTCATCAATACAACATTTATAACAGGATTATTTCCCAATCCATCATTAATTTGGTGTTAAATTTCAGGTCAAATCAAATGGCAGCCTATGAGGAGGAAGTCGGTGCAGCTAATATGGGTCGGTGACTTTAGATTATTTAATTGGAATGATATGAATTAATTTGATAAATATCATTTGGCTTCCATTCAATGACAAGTTCTGTATTTGCGATATTTTTGTGATGACATCATTATTTACCAGATAAGATATTAAGTTTTATCATGTTTTTATTAGTTTAAATGCGCATTAAAAATTTATGTCTCTTAAAATGTATGCCATAAAGGAAAAGATTTGGTATCTATTCGGGATTATTATTAGTATCATCATAACCTGATAATATTGAAGGTTATGGCAATATTAAATACAAAACTTTTGATGTTTATTAACTTCGTGATTGTAAAACGGATGGATTTCGATTAAACTGTTTACCTACTTAAATACCTAAACCAAAATCTACATTAAAGCCTGACCAGAAATATAAAAAACCTGGATTGGGGGCGCTGCAATCGAATATAACCTTTAATATCAGTGTTCCAAGTACAAAAATTAGTTCCATTGATTTTCCGCAACATGGCGAGGTTTTTTATTTTCCTGGTCGGGCTTTACAATGTATATTTAACGTAGGAAAAAGCGAGTATGTTAATGGTTTTGAAAATGTCCTTTTTTATTTCACAGAGCCAGGACTGGACGTGATGGTAGGAAATTTCACAACTGGCCAGTACCTCATCATCCACGGCTCAATCGTCTTCTCGACCATCTTACTGGTCCACCTTCGAATCTTGCCCTTCGCTAATCTGTGCGTCTCCGCTTCTAGAAATCTCCATAATACCATGTTCGCCAAGATGATAAAAGGAATCATGCGCTTCTTCGATACTAGCTCGTCAGGTAGTACAGCATTTTGACATGTCATATAAGTATCGAAAGGGATATGCCAGGTTTCCAAAGAAACTTAGGCCACCAGCTGTGTACACAAATGAAACTATATGGAAATAATAGTATGTGATGTTAATTATTGAATTGGCAAAGGAAAAGGTTTATAGAAAGTTCATATTTTGCAATTCTACCTATGCGAAATTACGAAAGAAATCATACAACAACAATTTTCAACATACTTGCTCGTAAAGTGGCTCTTATTGCACCGCTTTTAGGTACCTACATAATTCAGCTTATAGAACACGCGTGCGAAAATGATTACAATACACTAGTGCGGTAATGTTACTTTTTTTCTATTGTTTGTTTTTAAATCACAGCTAAGACTTTAAAAAAAAATGGTTTTTAGTTAAAATATGATACATAAACGCTTCATTTCATCAAACAAATATGAAGTTTGCAACGTTTTTCATATCTGGTTGTTTGCAACAAAATGTCGTTAGTTGAATGGCGGCTACAGTCATCGCCTCTTTATAAAAGAAAAGTCCAGCTCCATTTTCAAGTACTTATAATGTTTTCTATGGCCATTTTCCTCCAACATTTGTCTAAAATTGTTGTATTTTACGAAATTTTAGTACTTTTTCCTCGCAAGTACCTATGTTGAAAAACGTCGTATAGAAACGCGTGAGCATTGGTCATTACAGCCTCGCTAGAATGTACAACCCTCGTCTGGGCTCGTGTTGCAATCCCGCCTCGGCTGCAATGACCAACTTTGCTCACTTGTATCATAATGTAGGTAATATTCTTTAAAGTCGATGATAAAACAATTACTAAGTTCTAGTGATTAATGAATAGTGCCAGAAATTAAGAATGACAATTTTATCAATTCTTACTAAATCGAATTTGATGTAAGTTACCTGGGCCTAAATCCGTCATGGCCCTTTACGGCTGTAGTACTCAATAATATACCCTTTATACTTCATTATAGGTCGCATTTTGAATCGGTTCACCAAGGATATTGGAGCACTTGATGAGATCTTGCCAAGGACACTATTGGATGTGCTGCAAATTTATAGCACTCTTGTAGCTATTTTAGTCCTGAATGCCATAGCTCTGTACTTCACATTGGCACCTTCGGCTGTGCTTCTCGTGATTTTCTTCATGTTCGTCAGCGTTTATTTAAAGACTGCTCAAGGCGTCAAGCGGTTAGAGGGAACTGGTAAGAAATTCTTTTAAATAAGAGAATGCAAACAATTTAATTCTAGAAGCAAAATTTATAATAATCTGTAGATAATATGGAAATTTTCAGCTAAGAGTCCTGTTTTTGGTATGGTGACTTCATCACTCAACGGTATAGCAACTATCAGGTCGTGTGGTGCCCAAAATAGGCTGATCGACGAATTCGATAAGCATCAGGTACGCAAAACTATTTTTCTTACGGTAAATCGAACACCAGAGTTGTTTGATTGAGATCAAAACCGGCTAAAATTCCAGACACAATTGATTTTCTATTGCGTCTGGAATTTTATCCGGTTCTGATCCCAAACCACTCAGATATTAAAACTGATTGGGGATCATTGTTTTCCAGGACCTCCACACATACACTTGGAACAGCTACTTATGTGGTGGCATCACTTTCGCTTTCTATTTAGACACGATATGTCTTATTTATCTTGCCACCGTTATCTTCGTATTTTTATATCTTGACTTCAGTAAGTACCTATTACTCATTTCTAAATCATTTCGTTTTTCAAAGTAACCTATAAACCTAAGCAAGGTTACCTAGCGCATAACGTATTATTAATCGTAATCTTCATAAAAATGATTGTGTTTTCTAGTTTTTTTAGGAGATAAGGTACCTAATATTAGAGAACAAGATTCCAGCCAAAACAAATACGTTTTTCGATTTTGTTAAATTTTGGTTGTCTAGACAATAGAAAGGTATAGCACCAGCTATGCATAATATTTGAATACCATACGTTGATGTACTTATGTCGGATAGGTATATAAGTATACATAAGATCTCGCTTTTCCAAGGGTGAGTACAAGAAAGTAGGTACTTAGTATGATTACGTACAATGAATTAAATAAAAGTCTCTTCTGCTGCTATCACTCTTACTGGTAGCTCTGGTAAACGTATTTAGTGAAAGTTTGAAGAAAAAGCTAAAAATTGTTCTTGAATTTCAAAGATTGCGGAATTCTTTTCGCGGACGTGTGGATAGGTACTTTGCGCATCTTTCCCAAGCAGCAAAATCTGGTACTATAAAAGACCTGAGAACGTTTTAGAGCGTGCTAATTAGAGTTCATGATTAGCACTATAATGGTGTTGTAAACGTCTAGAGAACCCCAAAAAGGCCCTAGTTTTATCACTAATTTATTCTATAAACATTACATAAAGGCTCTCACGGTGATAAATCTACTACTATAAAAGTAACCGAAAAACGTTTATAGTGCTATTTTGCACCGTAATCGATTCTGTTTCGCTATCCTAAGTACGTAAGCGCTTAACTAACAAAACAAATTTCGGTATGTTAATAATATGCTTTTTTATGTCATTCGCCATTGCTTAACGTAGCATGTATTACCTAATAAAAAGGACATACTACAAAACATCCATGGACCGTAACTCTGCCGTAACTTGCACTTGCGAAAATAATTGTATCGATAAAATCACTATGCTGATTTCAAATTTGACAATGCGCCCTCATAATTTTCGTGTTTTAATAAAATGTAAATTAATAAAATAAGGAATTGTCCCGACTATGGCTGTTATAGTACACATTGGCTACAGCCGTGCTGCTAATGTGCTATCATTGCAGAAAACAGCAGCCATGACAGTATGCCACCATTTATGAATTACCTGTGATATAATTGGTACTCAAAAGTTAGTTACAGATCTAATTAGTTCATAAATCGTTAATTTTAGTACTTTTATGTCACGCTTTAGTCTCGTAGCAGTACCACAAACTCAATTATAAAGCAATTTAAGCCATTTATGTTTATTAGCAACGGCACCAGGAGTAGCTATGGTACTATTTAGTACTATAGAGGAGTTTTCGTGACTTTCACAGAACTGTCCCCATAACGGTGTGGAGGGAGCTTTTAAGAAGCTAAAACATTACGTAATGGTCGTGTAAGGTTAATTTATAGTGCAATTTGATCCTATAATAGGGTTTTCGATATAGCTTCAATACTAGTACTGTAATAACAATTTTGACTCATTATTAGTGCAAAATAGATACATAAAAGTGTCAGTAAGGTTGTCTATAGTACTAAATAGTACCATATCCGCTTTTTTCATATCGATTACAGTGCAACACTTTAAAGGTTCTTTTGTATGGTCCTGTTAGCGTTCTAAGAGCTGAACTATAGAACTTAAATGCTCTTTAATCTTATAGAATCAAAACGTTCTTTTAAAAACCTTTATAGTACAAGCAGTCACAATGGTTACCATTATAGGCGTACTATATCACTATTTGGCGATAAAACGCCTAGGTTATACAGCCTTCTGCTACTTGGGTTGCATGCATCGCCTCAAAGGTCTTTCAATCAAAGTCGGTTTTTGCGTCCGAGTCAAATGACCCTAAGACCTGTCTTAAGACTCGAGAAGTTTAACAACTGTGTAGAACGCAGAGGGCATTTCAGACAACAATAGCGATAGATGATGATATTGTCATTGCAGATGACGTGATCCCCGTGGGCAGCGTGGGTCTGGCCGTGACGCAGAGCAGCACGTTGACTGCCATGCTGCAGCACGGCGCGCGCATGTTGGTCGAGTTCATCGCCCAGCTCACCAGCGTGGAGCGCGTGCTAGAGTACACCAAGATCGAGAGCGAGGCCAACCTGTTTGAAGGACGTGAGTCGTCATTTCAACGCACTTACTCCTTTGTGATAAAGTTAATTTTGGGTTAAACATAAGTTTCACCCGTTTCACACAAAATAAGAATAAACTAAAAATGTATCATCATCATCATCCCTATAATCCAGATTATACGAGTACACTATACGGATCAAACAAAAGCAACAATAGATACTCGTATCGAGTTTAGCAGAGGCATACTGGCTCGATACAAGCCGCGTCGCACCCTTTGTGCGGCTCGGAAGTTTTGGAGTAATTTTGCTGTCGCATAATAACGAATAACTTAGTCATAAGGAACTTTCCTCATATTCCTCGACTTTCCTCATCCAGTCGTTCCCCGCCACTTTCTTAGATCGTCGGTCCCCGTTATACAATTTCAGGCAGGCATACCCTCCTCCTTCCCTTACCTCCTCCTCCTACCTCCTCCTTATCCTAGCTCCAGTCGGTTTAGGACTTATGCAGGCAGACCTAGTCCGTCCCCATCACAAAGATGCTCTACACCCTAAGAATACTGAATCAGCCTTGCAGTTGATGGTTACCAAAAGTAGGCTTATCTCTTATACCTACTAGAAAGACGCAGCTGTACCGCAACGCATCGTGAGGCATGACCAAGAGCCCAAGTGATAGTGAAACCTAACTAAATAATAAATAACTAAATAAATAGATACCACATTTTATTTCAGAAATCCCTGCGTCCCCAATGTGGCCATCTCAAGGAAGGATTGTTTTCAATAACGTTAACATGCGATACGCTCCCGATGAAGCGCCCGTGCTCAAGGACCTGAATCTTACAATAGAGAGTGGTTGGAAGGTAGGTAATTATTGTGGATCAATTGTTACCTAATGTAGGTAGCTTTGTGTATGAGAAACTAAATACGTACTTATATAGTTTCTTTTTAAATCTGATACAGCTAATAAAATAATACATGCTTGTAGAAGCATAAGTAATAAATATTACACAGAATAAGTACATCTATGCCTTTTCTCTCTCAGGGACTTGATATAAAAATTTATATATTACAACGAATTACATTAAGGGGCACCGAGCCTGTTGTGCTGTCCTCAATCATATTGTTTTTTTTTCTAAACAAATAAACAACATTTCCTAAAAACTTAAATGTCAAAGCTGATTTTCAATTTATCGGGTCACTGGGGGATTTGTTTTTATAATGCTTGTAGTTAATATCTTTAAAACAACCGCCAAAGTGAATAACTACAAGGATAAAATATACTTATTTATCCGCAATGTTTAGATAAATTTAAAGCCAATCAGGACTACAATGTGACATCCTTGTTTTTTGGAAATGTTGAGGGCAGCACAGTAGGCTCGGTACCCTCTTAAGCGCCGCCCAGTCGGACAATTTTTTTTGGGCGCGCCCTCCAGCGCGATCTGTCCGCTTTCTATATCAAGTCCGTATGTAAACACATCAGACAGCCGTCATCTTATACCAAAAAGAATATAAATCACTACGTTTTCTGCTACCTGTGCTGCTACTAACCTACATTGCCTGGATTTATTTTATGGATATACCTAATACAGATAATACAGGTACCACTAAAGAAATTTCGTTTTTAGGTTGGAATAGTCGGCAGAACGGGTGCAGGAAAATCCTCTTTGATATCAGCATTATTCCGATTTGCTTATCTGGACGGCACTGTATCTATCGACGGTATCGACACATCTCTAGTCTCAAGACAGGTATGCATCCGCTCCAGTGAAATGCAAAGAAAGATTTTAAGATAGACAGCAGCACTAATCAATTGCCGTGGTGGTCCAGTGGCGAGTAACCTTTCCTGCCGTGTAGGAAGCGATGGTTCGATCCCCGTCCAGGCCGACTCGTACCAATGAATTTTTCGGAATTTATGTACGATTTTTAACACCACTGCATGCTTCAATTTCGAGGCATGTATTGTACCCACTGTCCATTATAAGTGGCGACGGCAGGGAGTGCCTGTCACACTGGGCAGAGTTTCGGTACTACTGGTGAAACGTGGATGTTCTGAGGTTTCAGAATATCTCTGACTCCCCCTCGGGGAATATAGTCGTGAGCATTATGCTATGCTACTAATGAATTGCATTAATTACAGAGCTTACGTGCAAAAATATCCATTATTCCTCAAGAACCAGTACTGTTTTCGGCATCAATCCGATACAACTTAGATCCATTTGGTATTTATAGTGACGACGACCTTTGGAGAGCTCTCGAACAGGTAATGTAAATTAAATATACTCATGTTTAAAACATTATTCTTTATTTATGAGCTCAGTTTATAAGCCATAAATATTATCTGATATTTTTACATTTTATTCTAGGTGGACATGAAATCGGCAGTTCCTTCATTAGATTTTAAGGTGACTGAGGGAGGCTCCAACTTCTCTGTGGGACAAAGGCAGCTGATGTGCTTAGCTCGAGCCGTGTTGAGATCTAACAAAATATTGATCATGGATGAAGCAACTGCGAACGTTGACCCTTCGTGAGTATTTGATACAGGGTGAAATTGATATCATTAGCATCTTTTTAAACTAAGAGTCTACCCATCAAACTGAACAACTTACTATGGGAGCAAACCAATCGGAGCAAAAAAAAATTTGCAGTCCCATACTAAACTGCACCGCCGCTGCCTATACGACTCAAATGTATGGGACAGCAGATTTTTTTGCTCCGATTGTTTGTTCCCATAGTAAAAGTTGTTCAGTTTGATGGGTAGGATGCCAATGATATCAATTTCACCCTGTAGGTACTAAGTATAAAATAATCCGTTTCGGTTTTTACATTTCCAATAATCCATTTTTTTTCTATTTACAGTACGGATAATTTCATCCAGCAGACGATACGTCGAAAGTTCGCAGATTTCACAGTTTTGACGATTGCTCACCGACTGAATACTATCATGGACTCGGATCGGGTACTCGTGATGAGCTTCGGGCGTATGGTAGAGTTCGATCACCCGTACATTTTGCTCTCAGACCCGAACAGCCATTTCTCTTCCATGGTGCGGGAGACCGGTGAGAAAAGTAGTGCGCTACTCTTCGAAATAGCCAAAGAAGCATACTTCAAGAGCAACCTGAAAGAATATGGAGATCAAACGATAGCTCGTTGACAAACAAATTATCTGCATTGGAGTTTGAAGCAGGTCCCATCGAAAGAAATGCCCAAACAATTGTCTGCTTAGTGACATTATGGAATTTCTTATAGTATTTGTAAATAATAGGCAAAACTTTATCGATGTATATACCTATTTGTAAGGTAGAATTTGGTAGAATACAATAAATTTTAAGTTTTTACGATGATTTGATTATATTTCACATTCATTATCATTTGAAAACTTTTAACTAACTAACAACTAACTCAACTGAACAAGGCATCATCATCGACGTAATTTTTTTTATTTATAATTCATGGACTCTTGCTTGTGCGTTAGCGCTGAATTTCTGCCAGTGTCAAGTAGTTTATGGGAGTATCTATCCCAGTCTGCGGCCCACGATGGTCACGTCCCTCAGCCATGAGGTTACGACCAAGAAGAAGAAGATCCCAATCTCAGGGATTGTTTTTAATTAGGAAAAAGAAGAGATTGAGGACTGCGGAGCCTCTTGCCGTGGAAGGCAAAACCGCGACGCGCGAAAACCACTCGAGACTAGTGCGGGTCAGAACCTATGAAACGTGACTCCCATAATAATGTTATAGGTACATAATAAAACATAACAACTTAACATCAATAATATGTTACATCAATATTTTAAGAACAAACCTATACTTATACATTAAACAATTATGTACTACGTACTAGAAATATCACTGCACGTCAAAATGTTGTCCCAATAAATCTGGTGATATCACCACACTTTTCAACCGTCTGCGCTCCACCTGCCCGCAAGAGGCGCATGGCGTTTGTTTGTCGTGTTACTCTAGTACCTATTACCTACACACGGAGTAGACCTACGTTTTAAGGGTATATTATTCGGAGCGCGCTCCATACAAACGTACTATGGTGATATTTTCAATACTAACCAATTAAAGTCAATGAAATTTTGCAGAAACAATCTAGAAACAAATTTCTATGCTTGTATGGAGTGTACAGTTTTAAAGTTACAGTGCCTCAAAAATTTCCATACAAACCTTAAATTAATCCTAGCATTGAAACTGTATATTTTAACGAAAATCTGACTCTATAGAAGCATAGAGATTTGTTTCTAGATTGTTTCTGCAAAATTTCATTGACTTTAATTGGTTAGTATTGAAAATATCACCATAGTACGTTTGTGTGCAGCGCGCATTTTCGCTCTTGGAATAGCGGGAGTTCCACCATACTAAAAACTGGTCGTGACCGCTATTCAGAATGTATGAAACGTGCGCTAACATTCAAACGAATTAGTGTGGAATTAGTGCACGTTTCTTTGATAATTTTTTAGTAGGGAGTCTCCCGAGTCTGGTAGTGAAATACGTGGTGGTAGCAGAAAATACTGTACATTATTATTGTTATAACTGCAATAAATACTGAATACTGATTAATCATTATAAAATATGCTACACGATTGTGTAATTATTAATAACAAGCAGTCGGTACCTTTTGCTAGCTTGCTCATGTCCTGAGATCCTTATAATCATTATCCTATTCATCGGAAGCGATACGATCAAAACAAGCACTTTATTAACAGAGCAGTCATGTTCGAGGATAGCGACTCTTAAAGAGTCGGTAGGCCAGATATAACGCTACCAAGACTAAACCCAACAGATATCCTTGTACTTTATGTGCTAAGAAGAAAGACTCCCAGTTTTCATCTGTGCAGTGGTCACAGCAACCCATTTTCTACTATTGGGTGATATGTAAACCATCTCACCGATGTTCATTTCATATTTGTAATTAATTGTGCTTACGATACTGAGATACTGATTGATTTTTTTAGATATTTTACTAAACTACATAATTTACGTGTAATCTTTGTTAGTGAACAATTTTTGAAATTAATTTGACATTGTAATGTGACATTTATTAGACAGCTGAAGACGAAGCCAAAATTACAATAAAAAAGATTGTATGGTATTGTCTATTGCCACATTTACACTCAGCCCTGTTAGACAGGGAAGTGAGTAGGGAAGTGGGCAGCGTGAATGTAAGGGTTGAATCGCATCTAACTGCACCGCATCGCATATTTCGTCGCTCCATCCTTTTCTTTCACTCAGGATCAGGAAAATAATTTGCTAGAGCATAATAAGATCGACGATACGCGATCGCACGCGACAGCAGGGCCGCGTGCGATTGCGTTCCGTCTATCTTATATGCTCCAGGCCTCCAGCAAATGACGTTCCTGAGTGACAGGAAAGGATGGAGCGACGGAAAATGCGTTGCTTTGCTGTGTGGTGTAGTTAACCCTAAGATTAGATCCTAAAATGCCTTAGAAACAATATGCACAGTATAAGTACTTATACAGGGTGAAATTGATATCATTAGCTTCGATCAAAATAAAATGAATGGATAGGCCTTAAGCGAACATTTCAAACCAGAAAAATGAGGCAAAACAAATGAAATTTTTACTTGTCACTTGTATGAAAGTGCCCTAGATTTGACAGATAATGGCGCTAGTTTGTATGTACCAAGTGCACCAGTAGTTTGCTTCAACTTACCGCGCTTTAGGCCTATCCATTCATTTTATTTTGATCGAAGATCATTAGCATATTTTTTCAAACTAAGAGTCTACCCATCAAAATCAAACTGAACAACTTTTACTATGGGAGCAAAAAAGAATCTGCTGTCCCATACATTTGAGTCGTGTAGGCAGCGGCGGCGGGTGCAGTTTAGTATGGGACAGCCACGGGACAGCAGCTCCGATTGGTTTGCTCCCATAGTAAAAGTTGTTCAGTTTGATGGGTAGACTCTTAGTTTAAAAGGATGCTAATGATATCAATTTCACCCTGTAGTTGGATTGCATTTGGACAGGATTAGAAATAAGTCGAAGTCAGATAGTCGTGTTGGTCCAGTGGCAAGTAACCTGGCCTGCCGTGCAGGAGGCGATGGTTCGACCCCCGTCCAGCCCGACTCGTACCAATGAGTTTTTCGGAATGTATGTAAGTACGATTTGTAACACCACTGGCTATTCGGTGAAGGAAAACATCGTGAAGAAACCTGCATGCTTCAATTTCGAGGCATTTATTGTACCGCTGTCCATTATAATTGGCGACGGGCTCACCCCCAGTTACACTGGACAGAGTTTCGGTACTACTGGTGAACAGTAGATTGGATGTTCAGAGGTTTCCGAATATCTCGGACTAGCCCCTCGGGGAATATAGTCGTAAGCATATGCTTATGCTTAGAACTAAGTGATTTAAAAATTTAATAGTTATAGCTTGGCAAAAAAGTCATGATCGTGGTGACAGGTGGAACTAAAATGTTAGTATCGTGGTGTTGCCAGGTTATGCGTGATTTTGACGTTCTTGCGTGGAGGCAGCGCCCTCATGTTTTATCACGACTTTTTTGCCAAGCTGTACGTAGTTATACCAAAATTAGCCGCAGCGAGAGCATAACGACATTTATACAGCGACTAACCCAGGTAGAGGATGAGCATCCCCATTATCAAGGAGCAGTACACGACGTGAGGTTTGGAGAAAAATGGCTTTTTCGCATAGCACACATCGTTACAACAACCCGTACCCATACAAATACCCAACAGCATGTTCCTTCATGGAAATCGTTGGTATTGTTAAGGTTGGGGTCTGGTCCTAAACAAACACGTATGAGACCGTTATAGTCATAAAATCCTATACAATTTGTATGAAAATAGATGTCTGACTCCGGAGCCAGACAGCCGTCGTAGAACAAAAAAGTGGCTACGTCGATAAGGACAGCAATAAGTAGCGATCTCCTTTTTTAACTAGAGCGAATTTGCTATGCGCATCTCTTACTGAGTGATATGACAAGACACGTGCTTTCTTCTAGTTCCTTCTCTTTCTACGGTGGAACTACATCACATAGCACCGCATCGCATCGCATTCTTCCGTCGCTACATCCTTTTAAACATAAAAAAAAAAAAAACTTTATTCATCCACACATTTTGCAGTTGCAGGAACGTCATTTGCTAGAGCATATAAGATAGACGGAACGCGATCGCACGTGGCCGTGCTGTCGCGCGCGGTCGCATTCCGTCTATCTTATTATGCTCTATCAAATGACGTTCCTGAGTGACAAGGATGGAGCGACGGAATAATGCGGTTCCGTGCCGTCTGGTGTGATTGAGAGTGGGTTGATTTTGCGTCGGGGCAAAAATTATCTGTAGTTGATGCGAGGAAGAAATTGATAGTCATTATTAAAAGATATGAACCGTTTTATTGTATAACATAAATGCATAAATAGGTACTGACATCACACTTTCTTACTTAAAATAACATTAATTTAATTGATCTACAGTAAATATCGCTATCATTTTTCTGGATTTTCAGAGAAATATTTAGTTTTCGCCATTTCAAACAGCTGTTTAGCCATATTCTCTCCTGTTTCGTTGACCATGAAACTAAGTTTACTGGAAGGGTCTTTGAGCAATAAGTAGGGGTGTTCGAACTCGGCCACTTCACCCTTGTCCATGACGAGCACGCGATCGGAGTCCATGATAGTGTTCAGCCGGTGGGCGATGGTGACCACCGTGCAGCTTGCGAACGCGCGACGGATTGTCTTCTGGATCAAAGCGTCGGTCCTGCAATGAAGATACATTTTTCTCGTCAAGTGCTGCATACAAACTATGTTCAATATTTAACCAATTAATGAAAGAAAAAATAGTCTAGAAACCAATGTAGGTAAAGCCTGACCAGAAATATAAAAAACCTGGTTTGGGGGCGCTGCAATCGACTATAACCTATAATGTCAGTGTTCCAAGTACTTACAAAAATTAGTTCCAATGGTTTTCCGCAACATGGCGAGGTTTTTTATTTTTCTGGTCGGGCTTTACTTCAATTTTTTTCAATGCTAGAATTAAGATATTATTTGTACGAAAATCTTTGAATCATGGTTCACGGTTCAAGGGGATCCATATTCACATTTCAATGCAGCCCAGGAATGACCGGCAGAATCCCGAGAATCCGACCTCTGATTAATATTACATTTTATGTTTATTTTATTAAATTTATTATGCCTACTTATGTTTACGTTTCTGATTCGGACACTTTGTAAATTTAGTATTTTACGTTTTTTTTTCTAAAATAAACTATTTTTTTTAATTGGAGAGAAGGCTAAACAAACTAAATACTCACTGAGGGTCGACGTTGGCCGTCGCTTCGTCCATGATAAGAATCTTGTTGGAACGCAATACCGCTCTCGCCAAGCACATCAACTGACGCTGACCAACTGAAAAGTTGCTGCCGCCTTCCGAAACGTTGAAGTCGAGTGCTGAGATTGACTCTTTTAGTTCAACCTAAAATTGATAAAAGTTAATAGAATTACAACCGGTCAAGTGCGAGTCGGTATACTAGGGTGCAATACATTAAATAATGTTTTGTGACCGTAATCAAGCACGTAACCAGACTTTTGGTTTGTTTTCAATATTCATTGAAAAACCATAAAAAACGAAATATCCTGATTTGGGGGGATTAATAACCTATATATCATATAATAACCATAAAACCGGTCAAGTGCGAGCCGGGATACTCGCGTTCCGAGGGTTCCGTATACGTAACAACATATGAACTTACAAAAAAGTGTTGTTTTCTCCGGGACCTATAGACCTAGGCCGGTTTTTTATTATTTGTTGCTAGGCTGTAGAGTTTGTTCTATAATCAATTAATAACACGAAGTATAACGCCTCAGTGTGTTACCGTTTTTACGATAGAGCGAGGAGAAAAAACGGTGATTAAAAACTAGTTTCTTGTAGGTATGAGGATTGAGGTCCCATTCCCCTTAATTTTCATATTTTTGACATTTCTATTATTTATCAGCAAATCTACAATAATAACGCACATTCTGTGAAAATTTACTGTTTAGGTATAACGGTTCAAAAGTTACAGCCCTAAATAGGTAGGACAGACAGACAGACGGACGGACAGCGTATGCTTATGTACAGGGTCCCGTTTTACGGAGCCCTAAAAAATATCAAGAAATAAAGTCAAGGAAAAAAGGTGCAGAAAGGTACCTGCTCCAATGCTCTCCAAATGTCATCGTCACTGTAATGGTTAAATGGATCCAAATTATAACGGACAGTGGCAGAAAACAAAACAGGTTCCTGAGGAATGATCGACAGTTGTGATCTTAGTTCCTGAAATTATAAAAAGTTTGGAATACCTATAATGGAGTCATGGATCTAAATCATAAAGGATAGCACTCCTCCTTACAAGCATTGATACAAGAAAATTTGACGTTCGTCTCCGTCGTCGATATTTCCAATTTTACGTGCGTCCCTTTCTATTCCAATGACGTCACAATTACATGAACGACAATTGAGTGACGTCATGCCTAGACATACATTAGAAAGGGACAAAGTTAACGTCACTAAAAACCACTACGGAGAAGAACGATCATTACCGACCATCAAGGAGTATTAATTATCATGTTTTCCCTCTTGTTAGGCAGTCTGTGCTCCACTTTAGAGGATTCCAAACTTCTTGAATGGAGTACTGACTGCCTAACAAGCGGTGAAACATGATAATACTCCTTGGTAATGATCGTTTTTTTCCTTCGCGTCGTTGTTTTTTTTGACGTTAACTTTGTCCCTTTCTAATCCAACATAAATAATGTTAGCTCCTCTCCTGTCATTTTCGTAACTACGTCATTGGATAGAAAGGGACACACCTAAAATTGGAAATATCGACGACGCCATTGCCAATTTTATTGTTTCAATGCTTGTAAGGAGGAGTGGCATCCTTTATGATTTAAATCCATGAGCACTCTTCTTGTCTTTTACTCTACGGTAATATAAAATAACAGAAAAGCACGCTCCTAAGGAGGATGCATATTTATCCGCGGCGAACGAGCCGAAGGAGACGAAAGAATAGAATTTTAGAATTTTTTGTAAGACACCTCGCAAACTTATCCGCGTCGAATTGAACGAATCGTCAGAAGAATTAAGGCGTAATAGTAGGTGGAAATACCTCTGAGGCATCTTTTTATTTTTCATTTTACGACTAGATTTATACCATTTACCGAAACTAAAGTCATACCTCAGTATTTTTGGATAGTTTATCTAGTGAAATCATAAACTGAATACACGATTGGTATTACTTCACTCGATAGAAAATCGACACAAAGATGACGTATTTTCAAGCATTTTTCTCGTTTTAGAAGAACTTTAAATAGTTTCCGATTTTTTGCATTTATACTCACATATTCACCATTTTAACTAGTGAAATCATAAAAAAAAATCTAGTAGAAGTACTTTTATTAGTTCTTTTAATCGAAAATACGGCTCACGCACACACTTTTCGGAGCGCTGGGCAATCGCGTTTCTCATAGAAAATATTCGTCGGGACCTATGGTCCCTTAAAAGGCAATTCGTTTCGTTCGCCTCCTTCGGCTCCTTCGCTGCGGATAGATATGCATCCACCCTAGATGCAGGCTCAATTAAAAAATTAACCTGTTTCGCTAAGCCGTACGTATCGATTTCGTCTATTTTAATGCTTCCCTCGATTTCAGACAATCGAAATAGTGCAGATATTAATGACGATTTGCCTGCCCCAGTTCTGCCGACTACGCCTACCTAGAAAACAAAAAAAACATTGTTCATTTTATGAAACAATTCTGGAGAAATTATTAAAACATTTTCCTCGTGTTTTGAATGAGAAATGTTAATAAAACTTTGAGTTTTGATTAGAAGAAGAATTTGATAAACTTCGTGAAAACATACCTTCCACCCACTGTTAATGTCGAAGTTTAGATTCCTCAATACTGGTGGGTCGTCGGGTCCGTACGTCATGTAGACTTTTTCAAATTTAAGATTACCTTTTGCAGGCCAATCTTTTGGTGGTTGAGTTGCTGTGACATATAATAAATTTAATTAACTTATATATGAAGAGGTATACACAGAAAGAGAAACAAACAAAAAACACATTATATAAGATATTTTTTTCGCTTACGCTGGCAGACGGAACATCAGTGTACCCGCGTATGAGATAGCGATAGTCATAAAATCCTGTACAATTTGTATGAAGCTAGACAGCCGTCGTAGAACAAAAAAGTGGTTACGTCGATAAGGACAGCAATAAGTAGCGATCTCCTTTTTTAACTACAGCGAATTTGCTATGTCTCTTACTAAGTGAATATGACATGACGAGTGCTTCCTTCTAAGGTACTAGTACCTTCTCTTTCTTCGATTACAGTTCTATACTGTTCTCTTTTATGCTTTTATAACACATTTCTAACAAGAAGGGTTCTAGCATCACGCATGGATTATAACAGGTATTATTTCATATACCTACATAACGTATGTGTTCCTTTAATTTCTTATTACAAAATGGACTGACATCAATGACGTTTTACAAATAGACGCGTCATACACTAACATCACTGCACTTTAAAATGGCGCGAGATAGTGACGTGTAGCCCGAACACTAGACGGCGCCTGACTATGTAAAAGCCGGGCAATTACCTTGCTTTTTTGTTGCCATTTTGGTGCGTAGACAACGCATCTACATATATAAAAACATCTTAGACTGACATCCCCTAAATCCACATTTTCTTCAAGGCGTTGCCGTTGTTTGATTTAGGTACATGAGCACTTTCTTGAAAGATTTGGTCTGGTGATAAAAGTCAGCAGCGTATAATGCATGCATACTGAAATGCAGAAGAGTTTACTTACGCCCTGAGTTGATATTTTTCTCGGCGGGTAACTCGGTGTATTCGAGTACTCTCTCAAGAGAGGTGGTCTGAGCGAGGAAGTCGGCGGTGAACCGAGCTGCCATCTGCAGCATCATCGTCAACATCATCGACTGACTGACTGCTAAACCCACGCTTCCTACTGGTATCGAGTTACCTGCGCAATCAGAGTAGGTACACTAAGTAAATAATACAATAAAAGTACATGCTGTAATATTAATTATGTGTGTGTTACTTATTTATGCAAATAAATTAATTTTTTCCCCTCCGGACAGAAAGAGTAAATTCTCGTCCTGCTGCGCTAAACGAAGTTACCGCTTTCCACTTCCGTCGAGGAGGAAAATAGTACACTAAACTTGGGCAGTAAATAAGAAAGCCTCAGATCACATATTTGTTGACCTCGGCTTCACCTCGGTCAACAATTACATGTGATCTGAGACCTTTCTTACTTTCCTGCCCTCGGTGTGTAATATCTACTATCTATGTTTGTATATGGGTTACAATCATTTGCTGCGCTAAAGGAGGACAACGTACACACGGCGACACATCAAGCTATACAAAACCAACATAAGCTGGCCGCGCGTAGGTTGCATAACGTATAATGTGGTGCGGCCAGCTTATGTTGGTTTTGTATTGCTTGATGTGTAGCCGTGTGTACATAACATGGCGCGACGCAGTATGGCAGTGGAAATGGAACTGTACAGAATATAATACGGAAAATAAAGATGTGTGTTGTAGAGCTTTGAACTAGTATTTATTTCTTTATTCGTAGTTGTAGAGTTGTTACTGGCCGCATCTTCTCTACAACAGAGCACCTTGCAAAAGCTATCTAAGGTGAGCGGCATGGTGTCCTATCCCATACAAATGAGTTTTTTGTTAAAAAAATGGTAATATATGGCATTATGGTATCGATTTGTAATAAATATTTACGTAAAAGTGTAAATTGTTACTAAAAATACATGATCTGACTACAAAAAAATCTCATGAGCCTCGGAAAATAAAGCAATTTACTTTGCCCGAAGACTGCCCGCGTTACGACAGTCGCGTTCCATTGTTTGACGTTGGGCATCTGTACTGTATAGTATTATATAATCTGTGGGTGAGGTAAGGATCGAGCAATTGCACTTATAAGAATCACGATTTAGTTCTTCTCTTTATACCAACACCTGTCTTCTAGATGATTAGACATGTGTCTATTGACACCTCAACATGACCTGGGAGGATATCCACAGTGCTGCCCATAGACGTAGTACATTGATATCGTTGGTGCTGCCCAAGATCGATGAGAACGAAGAACCGACGGAGAACTATTATCCGAATTCAGGAGTGCGATTTTTGAATCTCATTCGGTGAGCTCAGCAGTTGTAAATGTCAAAATTACTATGGAGATACGCATCTTTTTACTGCTAATTTGACTTTCAAAAATCGCACTCCTGAAGCATTATTTTTGAGAGTCAAATCAGCAGTAGAAAGATGCATATCTCCATAGTAATTTTGACATTTACACCTGCTGAGCTCACCGAATGAGATTCAAAAATCGCACTCCCGAGCCCTATACCTTCTAGCCTATACCCCACGTAGTGGTAACAGGAAGAGCGAAGAAGAAGAACTGATGTGTAAATAAGATTATGATAAAACACAGCACAGAAGCACCAGAAGGCCAACATACACTTACCAAAGTCAATGAAAATGAAAATAGTCAGTACAATTCCCAAGTAGACCAGACATAAAGCATCCAAGTATAAACCAAAAGTAGAAGATCCTCCCACGAATGTGTAAAATGCACTCGTATGAATATCCTGAAAGTGTAGGAAGGAAATTAATTGTATAGCCGCTTAAATCTTTGATTTAGGACAATGTTTGCAAAAAAGAACTAAAATTATTATGCGACTGTGACGCGACGGTGGCATTTTCCGACATTTCACATGCGTAAAAAAGAACAGCTGCCATTTTAAAGGTTACAATACTGTAGTGCTAATGGTTGGCTAATGGTGGTAATAACCACCAACCATAAGCAAGTACCATTAGATCATAAGATTAATTTTTTTCTGAAAACAAAAAATTTGCCACAGGTGTGAAAAACAGAAGAAATACGTAAAAATTTTACCTGCGCTTGATCAAACGTCCCGAGCAGCTGAGACTGAGCATTTGAACTTCTTATTGTGGATAAACCCGAAATTGTCGAAGTTATCATTCCAAATACGGGGCTCTTAGCTGAAGACAAAAACGCAGTTTAATAAAATTTAGCATCTTCGAAAATAATATAGGTACTTATGCGGTACGGTTTCCTAACGGTACGTATCTAATAACCGTCTGCTCTCAAACGGTGAAGGAAAACATCGTGATGAAACCTGCACAAGCTGAGGGTAGGCCTGTACCCTGCTGTAGTGGGGCGTTTATAGGCTTTATGATGATGATTATATTAATTTACCTTTTACAACAGATTATAAGGTACAAACAATCTTGGATAGTCAACAATGTTTAATACTGACCACACCAGCACCTACACCAGTTACTAGCATAATATTAAATATTCGGTGCTACTAGACTTAGCTTGGCTTACTGGTTTAATGAGTTGCTGGCTTTGAAAACCATTCGTTCTTAGCTGAAAGTGTTCACAACATGTTAGACATACAAGACAGAATTGAAAATAGAGTTCACTCACTTGTTCCCTCCAGTCTTTTAACAGCCTGAGCAGCATTTAAATACCACTTCAGCAAGACAACAAATATGACGATTAGTATGAATGTGGGTATCAAAGTCCAAGTCAGTGATAGCGCGTTCAACACAAGTATACTTGTCATGACTAAGTACATCTGTATAGTTTCTAATAAACTCCTTGGTAGCAATTCGTCTATTGCACCCATGTCCTTTGAGAATCTGTTTAGAACACGACCTTGAAAAACAAACGAAGTAAATTAGTTATAGATTAACCATCTCGATTTGACGTCGATCACATTATTTTATTTTAAAATAATAAATGTTGGAAATACATCAATGGAAAAACATGTTGACGGTTTTTTAAGAGGATGACTCATCAATCTCAACAATTTTCTCTATGGGACCAAAATCTAAAGCCGAGAAGCTTGGATTGTACTTAGCTATCAAATTGTAATTGTAACAGCACATCATTGTACCTATTTAATGCACAAAATCGCTTACTCACCTGAAGGATTGGTGTCAAAGAATCTCATGACAGAAGCGATTAAATTATTAAATACTGTGTCGTGTAGATTTTGTGATGCCCTCATAGTGGTGGTGACGAAAAGATAAATTCGAATGAGTAAGAACACTATGACAGCCAAAACTAGGCCGCCGTATATTCCAATGTATTGGCCTGTTGTTAAAAGTCCAATTTGTGCTCCTAAGCTAGTATCTGTAACATAAAACATGCGGTTATGATTATTTATCTAGTCCTGAGTGAACTCAGATCAGAGCTATACCATCTGTAGTGCAGAAACAATTGTAATAAGGACAATAATAATATAATTAATACTTGTGCTATGAGCGCGAACTGGGTGGGCTGGAAAATATAGGATTTGTGGAAAATCTGACTCCTTCCGTACATAGGTACGTACGGTAACTAGTTTGCAAAAACGTCATACGATGACCACAGACTTAAAAGAAGAACCAGACGTAATCTCGTCTAATCATGAGTGAAGCACCCATTTCTTTGCGTGCGTGCTGTCACGCAGTACATAAGGTGATGGGTTGTAGGACCTGTGCCTAGAGCTAGTGCATCTGTGTGAGTGTAGGTCCTTTGTAGAACAAACGAGATTGTATTACCATGCATGCTTCACATCTTTTTAGTGCAATGTTCGTACCGTATTTCTTTCAAGTCTGTGACGATGGCTCACTGAAATCCAGACAAGTCCCCCAAAATAGCCCTCAACTAGATACCAGGTGGCAACACCGTTCTATGTAGCCTATTTACGGGTGTCAAGAGTAGGTAACCTAAACAGCTACGTTTTTTTTTTTTTTTTTATTACTTCTTTTTTTTTTCTAAGAATTTGATGTTCCACTCAGGATTACTCTCGGCTTAATGCCCTTTTAAGCATTAACTATTGTACAAATTCATGTTGGCCGACTGAGGGATGCAAGACAGAGGTGGGAATGCTAAGGTCCTCCAGGAGCACTCAGGATCTTGAGGTAGCCACACGCCAACAGTTCGCTACAAGCTGCCTCGCAGGCTTATATTACAATTAATAATGAAACAATAACTAGTACATTACCAATTTCTTCTCCCGGAGGTAAGGTTAGCTGATGTGCTTCTACTTGGTTAGTCCTGTAAAAAATAGTAATCAATACGTTGAGTAATACTCTAAGAGGTATTGAATGGGACGGTGAGCGTCACTGCCATATACTCTAGCGATAGATAAGCTCGTTCAAACAAACAACATGTCACACAAAATGACACATTGTCGTCTGTCATTGCCATAGTAAAGAAGTGAACTCGGGTAAAACATGTTGCCTCTATGAAAGGGCCTGTCTATCGCTAGAGTATACGTCAATGGTGAGAGTCATTATTTTTAATAATAAAGATAATAAAACAAGGGAGACTTCTTACCAGAAACTCAACCAGTAATCAGCAGATGTTCCAGCGGCCTGGACAACGAATAGAGCAACTAGAGTCGTGATAACTAGGCCCCAAGAATTTACGAAGTTCAAGTATTGCCACACGATTTTCCATTTCAGACTTCCCGTGGCTCGCTCTTCTGCTTTCTGAATCTGTTCTACTTCCTCCTCTGGGTTTTCTTCACTTCTAACAGAAATACCCCGCTGTAATGACTGCCTTTTTTCTGTCTACAATTGAATGTATTAAACCCATTAGTAGGTGATGCTTAAAATATAATAATGTGAATGAAAATAAGAATGTATTTAAGGTAATACGTACTTTATTATCACTTACGACTTTTTCCTCCAAATCGTTCAACAGCATTGAGAATTCTTGCTCAGACTTCGCTAATTCATTGTAAGTACCCATATTTTCAATAGCACCCTGTAGATGTAACACGCATTATATTCAAGTGCTTAGATAAAAATGTTATTGAAAAGTATCCCGCAATTTTTTGAAAAAGTTTTAGTCAAATTGCATGAAACGGATAATTTATGTACAGGGTATAAGGAAAGTATCATTAACCTTTAAACCACATACTCTACCCATCAAACTGAACAACTTTTACTAGGGAGCAAAACGATCAGAGCAAAAAAAATCTGCTGTCCCATACGATTGCGTTGAGTAGGTATTGCAGTTTAGTATGGGACAGCTGACTTTTTTTGCTCCGATCGTTTTGCTCCCATAGTAAAAGTTGTTCAGTTTGATGGGTAGAGTATGTGGTTTAAAGGTTAGTGATACTTTTCCTAACACCCTGTATAGTAAAAAAAACATACTAACATTATTTAAAACAACAATATAATCAGCGGCTTGGAGGAAGTGTATTTGATGTGTGACAAGAATACAGGTCTTCCCCCGCAGGTAACCATTGATACATCCCTCAAACAGCTGTCTGCCTACGTTAGCATCGACAGCCGATAGTGGATCATCCAGTAAATAAACGTCGGCCTGAAATGTTCATTCTGATAAGATACAAATGTACAAATAACGCAATAACACAGTCAATATTTTCTATGTACGAAACATTCACCTCTTATATAGTATTTCTGGTCAATGGTACGATCAGGAGATTTATCACAAGTTCAAAGACCTACTAACCTCTCTGTAAACAGCTCTGGCTAGATTGATTCTAGCCCGTTGTCCTCCTGAAAGAGAAACTCCTCGATCACCGACCAAAGAAAGGTCACCATACGGGAACTGTTTGAAGTCTGGCGTGAGGCAGGACACTCGACAAACCTAAATGAAATAAAGATTAAGCTATAAAACAACCGGTATTTATCCATAGATTAAGAGGATAGGCGGGCTGAAATGCTAATTTGGAGAATAGGTCACTTTTCCGACTGTATACCTACCTATAAATCCGCCCCACCCACACACCCCGCCGACTAGAGTGCGAAAGAGACAACTGCAGCTCGGACCGATTTTATATACAAAAAATCGACGAAATCAGCATTTCGTATGCCCCTGTTTTCTCCTCCAAAACTAAACCGATTTTAATAATTCTTTCAAAAATAATATGAGAAAGACTTTGGCTATGTCCGTACGTTTTGTAAAATGGGTCATTTTCGAAGGTCCCTAATTCTTACAGTAATAAATTAATACAAAAAATCAAAACATAGGGACATGGCAGAGGTGCCATAGATTGTATGGTAAAAAAATAAATGCTCTAGTGTTATTATCCAGGGAGAAAACCGGGGAATACGTTTGTACGGAGAAAACTGTTCTCGTCTATCCTCTTAAGGTCGGTAATCGTAATAGTGTTAGTCGGTTCTCAATAATACGATAAATTGATATGGTTATATTTTTATTTTATTGTTATTTACACAAAAGTCATCGACCCGTTGACATTGTCGTCGACATGGCGCCAGGACCCGAGTAGACCACACGGGTGCATGTCGCCGGCAATGCCATCCACATTGAACCCGCCGATATTGTCGGCGGGTCGGCAACTTTTGGTGTATAGACACCTTTATAGAAACTTGCATACTTATATCAAACAGCACGGTTGATCCAGAGTTGATCGCATTGGTATGATAATCAACAAAATAAGTTTTTCTCTCTTCAAGTCAAACCGCAATATGAACACTGGACTCAATCTAAACTACTATAAAACTGTGTCTAGGTCTCCTGCATTGAAGATATTTTACGGTTTGTTTGTTCGAGCATCACATAAAAACTACTGAACCAATTTTTATGTTTTTTGTTTGTTTGAATAAAGTTTGTTTAAATCTGGTAGGTATAGAAAGTGTGGACGCAGTCGCGGTTAAAGATTAAACAAAAAATACATACCTCTTTGTATTTTTGTACATCGTAAGGCAATCCAAACAATATATTTTCCCGCACTGTACCAGGGAACAACCACGATTCTTGGCACGCGTACGAAATTTTTCCATTAATGTTAAACTTGCCCGAAGTAAGCGGTAACTCCTTCAATATCAATTGCAGAAGAGATGACTGTAACCGAAATAAACACGATTAATTAGAGTCGTTCCCGTTTGCGCCACTCGTTATGGTCCACTCGAATATTAATTTCCCATTCGATCCCCTCGTTCGTGAGCATTCCCATTCGATCCCCTCATGCAATGTACAGTCAGGAGAACAAATGAAAAATATTTGTTTTAGATCATTTATTTTGTATTATTACAACATTAAGAAATCAACTCACGTAATTAAATATTTGTGTAAAATCAATCAACGGAAGGTGCTGTAAAAATCGCGTTTATATGACTACTATATTATTCGACGATTTATTTTGTATATAATATTTGTCCATAGTAATAACAACAATAATTTCTACTATCAAAATCGTAAAAATCAATCACCGGAATGTGCTGTATAAATTGCGTTTATATGACTACTATATTATTCGACGATTTATTTCGTATATAATATTTGTCCATAGTAATAACAATAATAATTTCTACTATCAAAATCGTAAAAATCAATCACCGGAATGTGCTGTATAAATTGCGTTTATAATATTATTCGACGATTTATTACTTATACTTATTGTATAAATCGCGTTTATACGACTTATATTATAAGACGATTTATTCCGTATACTTACAGAATAATTTTAAAATCATATAAAAAATATTCGGGCATCAGCAGCAATATGCTGCTGTACTATTCTAACGCACGCAAGTTGTCAATCGCTTCCTCTCACTCACACGCAGGAAAGAGAGACGTGCTTATGTACTTTTGCGTGCGTGTAAAGAGTACAGCAACAAATTATAGCGCATGCCTGTGACGACGATTAGCAACATGCGTGCGTCAGAAGAGTACAGCAACATATTATAGCGGCCGTTTGTTATATAAGCACGTCTCTAATATGTTGCTGTGCTCTTCTTACGCACGCAAAATTACATAAGCCCGTCTCTTTCCTGCGTGAGAGTGAGAGGGAGCGATAAGCAAATTGCGTGCGTTAGAAGAGTACAGCAACATATTATAGCGGCCGTTTGTGTTGAGCTTCAATTTAATACGGACGTGGGCGGATATATCTATTCGTGCCACTGTGACATATTCGCTCTTTATAAGTTACGCCGTGAGCTATGTAATACTTTAATATATAATACTTACATCGCAGTATAATATAAAAAAAAACAATAGTAAAAGTATAATAGTATAATATAAAAAAAACATTATTCATAACAATTTTATCCCTGACTGTACTTATTAAGAGCGAAAATGTCACAGTGGCACGAATGGGTATAAATTTAAATGCATTTTTAAATATTTTTAATGATCCCCTGACGAGTGGACCAAACTTGAGTTAAAATAAATCAAGAATGGCACAAACGGGAAGGTGGACCATAGCGAGTGGCACAAACGGGAACGACTCGATTAATTATATAAATCAAGGTTTCATGGTTAATCAAAATGCGTGTACCCTATTTGGTCAGAATGAGTGTGTTTAGCCCCTTTTTTCAAGGAAGTAGGTTCACATGATATAATTTATAAGTAATGCCCAGATAAATTGAAAATCAGCAATGATTACAATGTGACAGACACAGGCTTATTGGTGACAGACCTACCTATTGTGTAAGCTTCCGATTATATAAAATACAAACTCGGTATGGGTATAGAAATAATATTATGCAAGTTAGTGCTAGCCTGATAATTTTCCCTCTAACAACACAGTATTTCTAAAGTGTATGATTCTTTTCAGGTTTTATATGGTATTTGAAATAGAGATGGGGACAGCAGTTTTTCTGAAATCATTGTTGAACTAAGTTTTACTAAATAGGTACATTTTTAGCCTCTCATTTTCAAAAGCTTTTAATTGATACTCCACACGAAATTGTTACCTTGCCAGAGCCAACGGGTCCGATGATGGCACACAGTTTTCCTCGGCCCACGCGCATCGACATGTTCTTTAATGTCATTTCAGAAGGGACATTAGATTTGGTCCACGAGGCGCTTACATTTGCCAGTTCCAGTACATAATCTCCCGCAATCGACTTGCGAGGCGCGTTCGTGATATCTGCAAAATGAATATATTTATCGATTAAATAATTAACATATTACTTTTGAATTGGTTGAATACAGTAGAGTTTAATCGCTCGTGCAATTGTTGTAAAATACAAAATATCATGTATGTTGACTTAAAACTTTATTGTATGGATTTTTTAAGTCCGTTCATATTTTATTACATACATCCTTTTTTGAAAATGTATAGGTATGGTAAAAATAAGAAAAGCAAGTAGGTAGTAAAAAATAACATAAATACTGACCAGATGAGCTTAATACATTATTCTGCAAATATTTCTTTGGTATGACGTTACTAACTTCCTCGGATGAATCTTTGGAATTAAATGTCACTTTGCTACCAGGTGTTTTGGCACTAGGCAGAATCTGTAGATCTTCTCTCTCCTCTAAATGAAACAATCAGAAAGTTTACTAATATTATGTACTAATAATAACTTTTTATGTCATACAATATACTAAATAATCAAAAGAGTCTTACCCATTTCAAGAAAACTCTGGACACGATTTAAAGAAACCATCATTTCAGATAAACTTGCTATTGCAATTGGTAGGATCAAAGTCAAGTTAAACTGGATAATACCAAAATATTGTTGGATGGGATATATCTGAAAACAATTGTATTCTAATTGAATTAGGATAAACGTCAGAGATATACACCAATAGGTTTTAATTACCTACTAACAACATTTTAAGGGTGTATTCAGCCTTTGATCGAAGTAAAATTAATGGATAGGCCTTACGCGAACATTTCAAACCAGAAAAATGAGGCAAAACAAATGACAGGTATACTTCAAATATGTACCGAGATGACAGACCAAGTGTGCCAGTTTGTATGAACTAAGTGCACCAGTTGTGTGCTTCAACTTAACGCGCTTTGGCCTATCCATTAATTTTACTTTGATCGAAGTATTCAGCTCAAAAAACGAGAAAATAAGTGCGGTTCAGTCGATTTTCTATAGAAGGTCCAACTTTTTTTTCTATTTTCGTCCTATGTTCTTTTGGGAAAATTGTTTAGTTTCATTGTCTGAACACACATTAAAATAGGGATGGATAATTGAAAAATAAAATAACTACAGGATAACAGGAGAGTGTTTACCCGTGGACCCGGTCGGTTGACTCATTACCGGGTCCACGGGTAATTTTAATTACCCGTGGTCCCTTGGCATTAGGGATTGCTCCCTGGACATTTTGACTGTATCGATAAAACGGGTTAGTCCACCAGGATCCCCTAGCCCGATCCCCCAGGGGATCCTGGTGAACCGCTTCAGTTCACCAGGATCCCCCAAACCTGTATCATTCGAAGCTTATTGTCATTGTGCTAGTAAAAAAAAAGATGATAGGTACCGTGGTAGCAGAGACCATTGTGCCAGTGAGTATAAGACTGAGTGTAGTGAAGAACATAATACTTCTTTCAGTGAACATCATGAACCCAAGAAACATGCTCCTGATAAACATAGCCTTCTTGAGGGCGTCCATTTCATAGGCTCTCGTTGCTTTAACTACCAACTCAAATGGTTTCTCCCATGCATACATTTTGATCACCTGCAAAGCAAATATTTATAAATAACCAGCTGTCCAGCTGTGAGAGGATGCCTTTGCCCTGCAGTGGGATTCTAGAGGCTTAACTTACTTACTTAATTAACTAGCTGTCACCGCCACGACTTTATTCACATGGATTACAAACGCCCCCTTAGGGGTTTATCTTAACTATTATAAAACCGTAAAATCATGAGGAATAAAAAAGTAGCGGTTCACTTCAATAAACTCAAATAACACTTCGATAGCGCGATTTAAATGACGTGCAGCGCCATCTATTGACAAAATTTTTATTTTGTTTGTTTGTTCGCGCATCACGCAAAAACTACTGAACCGATTTTGATGAAACTTTTTTTGTTTGATAGCTTATGATCTAACTTAAAATCTGGTATATAATATGTGCGGACGAAGTCGCGGGAAAACACTAGTTATTTTATATAACCTTTCTTAATGCACCTCTACATCCTCAGTAGAACATAAATCTTCACTTTCATAAGAGTGAAGAGATGTAAAGTATAAGAGTCCTAGAGTTGTCTCTTCCTACCCTAATACAATGGGACAATGGCGTGAGAATTTATACAGGGTGAATTTGATATCATAAGCATCCTTTTAAACTAAGAGTCTACCCATCAAACTGAGCAACTTTTACTATGGGAGCAATCCGATCGGAGCAAAAAAAAATCGTCTGTTCCATACTAAACTGCAAATGTCTACTCGACTCAAATGTATATAACAGCAGATTTTTTTTTTTGCTCTGATCGGTTTGCTCCCACAGTAAAAGTGATTCAGTTTGATGGGTAGACTCTTAGTTTAAAAGGATGCTAATGATATCAATTTCACCCTGTATAATATTATGTGATTTCGATTAGTTAACTCGGTCAGTTACGGAACTGTTTTGTATGTAAAGTTTTAGCAAAATTCTTTCTTAGGACCCACAGTTAGCACCCTACATTGCCCGAAGATTGTTAAGTTTCAAATTTAATGTTTCTATTTATTTATTTATTTATTACGTAATAGTAGGTGGAAATACCTCAGAGGCATCTTTTATTTTTCATTTTACGACTAGATTTATACCATTTACCGAAACTAAAGTCATACCTCAGTATTTTTGGATAGTTCATCTAGTGAAATCATCAACTGAATACACGATTGGAATTACTTCACTCGATAGAAAATCGTCACAAAGATGACGTATTTTCATGCATTTTTAAACATTTTTCTCGTTTTAAAAGAACTTAAAATAGTTTCCGATTGTTGGTATTTATAGGTACTCACATATTCACCATTAGTTTAACTAGTGCAATCATAAAAAAAATCTAGAAAAAGTACGTTGTTAGTTGTTTTTAATCGAAAATACGGCTCACGCACACACTTTTGGGAGCGCTCGGCAATCGCGTTTCTCATAGAAAATATTCGTCGGGACCTATGGCCCCTTAACACTTTATTGCACACATAATATTACAGAAAAAAAAACAATATAAAGTATACATGTACAAAGGGCGAGCTTATCTCTAAAGAGATTTCTTCCAGCAAACCCGCAACAGAGACAGTTTCTAAAGTGTGTCTATCTTCAGAAGGTATTAGCTGTGTTTAAGCTGTGGTTTGTCTGTCACTCTCAATCAGTTAGTTAGTCAGTCACAGAACTGCTCTATTTAAGGATATTTAAAGATTATAGATAGATGTATAAAGAAAGGTATGAACAGGTGTTTGTTTATGCATGACAAACCTATTAAAACCAAGGATTGCTTTTAATAGGTCAAGTGTTTTTTAACAAAAGACTTATGTGGGTATTTAAATAGACAGTGTACACAAGATAAGTTCAGCATCATTAAATTTTATAACTCTTCTTCCGTTTCCCATTGGATCTATTTTTCATTTAAGTACTTGGTTAGTAATTTTCTAATAATCAGCAATAATTTAATTTAAAAATTCGACTTATATACACACGTAAGTCCATCAATGGCTAGTTGTGTTGTGGCCAAGGCTTGTTTAGTACTTTTCTCAAACAATGCGCAGAAATTAAAATCAATCAACTTTTCAAAATCAATGACGAACAATAGTAATTTTTCCTGCGTTAAAGCGTAGTAACTTTATTATTAATCTGTGGTTAAGTGCTTAGATCAAAATAAAATGAATGGATAGGCCTGAAGTGCGGTAAGTTGAAGCACACTACTGGTGCACTTGGTCCATACAAACTAGCGCCATTATCTGTCAAATCTAGGGCACTTGCATACAAGTGACAAGTAAACCTTTCATTTGTTTTGCCTCATTTTTCTTGTTTGAAATGTTCGCGTAAGGCCTATCCATTAATTTTATTTTGATCGAAGGTTAAGTGTTCATTTGTAATTTTTTTTTTCAATAAACTATTTGCAAGCCAGTTCGAAATTTCAATAAAACCTTTGATAAGTTACCTCCTTGGTGGCCATGTTGCGGAGTAAAATATAGTTCTATTTAAATTACACGACCGATATGAGTTTACTATGTAATTTATTTGGCCGCTAAACCACGACAGATATGGATTTTGTCAGTGAAGCAATTTCGATTTATCTCGAAGAAGATTGACACACACACCGAGTTCCGGTACTACTGGTGAAACGTGGATGTTCTGAGGTTTCAGAATATCTCTGACAACCCCCTCGGGGAATATAGTCGTGAGCATATGCTATATGCTCGAAGAAGGTTGTCAAAATAATTCTCAAATTTCCAAGCATGTTTAAGAAAATTTTTAAGACAAAACGTTAGACTTACTTGGATGCCATTGATAATTTCTCCCATCAGTTTGATTCTTCTGTCTGTCCTCTGCGCAGTCTTCTGTCGTACGATACTGGTTAGTTTGGTAAGACCGACTAAAACAAGACATTAGGTTACATTGTTACACTGGTGGTCTGACTGTGGAAAACGAAAAAAGGCGGTTGGGAGATCTTTTTAAATTAAGACGGAATACGAAGTATCTTTTCCAATTGCCTTGGAACAGCCTCCAATAAATATAATACTATTGATTACATCATCATCATCAGCCTATCATTGTCCACTGCTGAACGCCTATGTTCATACATATTACATATTATCCAAGAAATATAAAAAAGTCTCTTATATGTGAACCAATTTAATGAGTTCGTTGATAGTCCTAAGTCCTAATGGAATCAAGACATACGCCTGCCACACCAGTAGGCCTCGTATGCCATCCCCGAGGAAAACGATAAAAATCAAGATGTGCCTCCATCCTTATTATTTTACGTATGCCAGAAAGAGCGCGCATGACGTTTTTCTCGTCGCTTTGTCGTGGGTGGCATGCCGTGGTGGTAGCCGTGCAGAATTCCGTTCGGAACTTCAAATCCATACGAAATACCGCATATAGTTACAGGGTCCAACTTAATATGCTGACACTTTTTTAAGGCGATGATCGACCATCAACTGAACAACTTTCTGTATGGGACCAACATCGATATCGCGAAAAAAAAACAGATGTCCCATGCTTGAGTAGATTTGCAGTTTTGTATGTGACAGCTGATTTTTTTTCGCGATTTCGATGTTGGTCCCATAAAGAAAGTTGTTCAGTTTGATGGTCTGATCAACCCATAAAAAAAATGTCAGCATATTAAGAAGGACTCATGTGAATTTCAAGTTTTTATTTATCTTTTCGCCTCCTTTATCATATCCAAAATGAACATTACCTTGAAGAGGAAGAACTAAGATCAAAACGACTCCCAATGCAATGAACGGGGCATATCCTGCCGCATCATACATGAAATACAAGACCACAGCGGCCTGTATCGGGATTATCCATATGTAGTGTAGGAACATGAACGCGTAGTCGAACCTTGCAACGTCGTTCGACAACAGATTCACCAATTTACCAGCCGCAACGTCCCCGAGCGATACTTGACTTACGCGCAGTAGCTGCAAACAAAATTGGAACAATTCAATTCAACTATAGTACATTATAAACACAAGTACAAGTGAGCAAAGATGGTCATTACCAGTGATCGGAATGTCGGGGCATTTTTTGAGCATACAAGTATGGATACGCCTTGAATTTCCCGGAAATATCCGGATTTAATAAATAATGATAAAAATTTCACGGGATTTACTGGGATTACCTATTTAGATGTCAAGAGAAGTTTTTTTTAAATCAAGAGTATTAGCAGCGCATACTAGAGGCCGCGCCTTTGAAACACGCCGCCGCCTGGTACTTTTGACATGTACCGCGCTTAGGTAAATATGTTGACCGTTATTTAACAATGATATTAAGTAACTAGATTAGTAGTTAGGGCACCAAAGCGTTGCCACTTCGAAGATGTCTGCAGGCTTCTTTGACTTCAGTTCAGTCGTTTATCTATGGTGAGCGGACATATCCGTGACGTTTAAATTAAGCTACCAAAATGGGGAAATGCGCCGTAAAAATTTGTAAATCACAGTCGGAAAATAATAATAAAGGAAGTGGTGTTACTTTTCACAAGTAAGTTTACTATAATATTTTGTTAAGATTATTCTAAATAACATTAAAAAACTAAATAAATTTTTCACGCATTGTTTTTCCCATCAGTGTTTCAAGTAAATACGATTTTGATTTTCCCACACTGTTGGGAGTTTCGGTACCCTCTTCGTTATTTCATACAGGGTTAAGTTTTAATCAGTCGGAATAACTTCACCATTCATTCCCCTAATCAAACTGAACAACTTTCACTATGGAGCCAACATCGAAATCTTGAAAACAAAATCAGCTGTTTCATACAAAACTGCAGTACCGACCGACTCGACTCATATGTATGGGACAGCTGATTTCTTTTTTCGTGATTTCGAAGTTGACACCATAAATAAAATAAATAAATACCTAAATAATAAACATCTTTATTTGCATAGTGAAAGTGAAGAGAATACAATATGGTGACGTTATCCGATCTGGGTTAATTAAACATCAACCCTGTATAATATGATAATATTACTTAAAGTTTAATTATACTTAAATCTGTTCAAAGCACACAGAGCCTATATATTCAAGTTTAGAATTCAGGTAATTAATTCATTAAATTCAGTAATTAATTCTGGGGAAATTATTTCTAACCACTGGCAACTGTGGCCGTATTTACGTTTTTAAAATAATAACGTCTTTCTCATTTCGTCGTAATTTTTTAGACGGCAGAAGAAACGAGACAAACATAGTTTACTTTGGCGTATGTATCGATTTCCAAGCTACGTCTTTGAAACTCTGAAGTGGTTACGCATTTTTGAGTATTGTTTGTAAGAAGCTATCCCTCTAGTATCGTATAAGCTCACTGATATTAAATCACCCAGGACAAAATCTCAATAAAATCAGTCGGTTAAATATTATAGTAAAAAATATTATAGTAAACTTACTTGTGAAAAGTAACACCACTTCCTTTATTATTATTTTCCAACTGTGATTTACAAATTTTTACGGCGCATTTCCCCATTTTGGTAGCTTAATTTAAACGTCACGGATATGTCCACTCACCATAGATAAACGACTGAACTGAAGTCAAAGAAGCCTGCAGACATCTTCGAAGTGGCAACGCTTTGGTGCCCTAACTACCTAATCTAGTTAATTAATATCATTGTTTAATAACGGTCAACATATTTACCTAAGCGCGGTACATGTCAAAAGTACCAGGCGGCGTGTTTCAAAGGGTGATTTAAAAAAACGTCTCGACATCTAAATAGGTAATCCCATAAAAATCCCGTGAAATTTTTATCCATATTTATTAAATCCGGATATTTCCGGGAAATTAAAGGCGTATCCATACTTGTATGCTCAAAAAATGCCCCGACATTCCGATCACTGGTCATTACAGAAGAGGCGAGATTGCAGCACGAGTCGCAGACGAGTGCAACGTTTGAACAAGTAGACTGACTGATCGGGAAGTAGACGGATCGGGAAAGTGGACCGTTTGGACAAGTAGACCGATCGGAAAAGTGGACCGTTTGGACAAGTAGACTGATCGGGAAGTAGACGGATCGGGAAGTAGACGGATCGGGAAAGTGGACCGTTTGGACAAGTAGACCGATCGGGAAAGTGGACCGTTTGGACAAGTAGACCGTTCGGGAAAGTAGACCGATGGTACCGGAGGAATACAGAACAGACATACATACGCACACATAGGCGTGCATGCATACTGCATGCGTGCAGAACATACATTTGAACATTGAAATGTGCAAGGCGTTTGTGAGATATCTGGGCAGGAGGATGGTTGAGAGAGGCGCAACGATGCCCGCTTGTCCTACCTATTTCAAAGGATTTCTTTGGCCATTCAGTGTGGGAATGCAGCAAGTGTAATGGGATCCTTTATGCCGGGTACGATTCGTGACGAAGGGGTTGATTGGGATATATATTTTTATTTTATTTTTTTATTATAGTGTTGACGAAACGTGTTGCGGATCTTTGGTTGTGATTTCTTTTGACAACGCGTAACGCGGAAACTTTATGTGCGTTATTATGGCGGATTTGCTGGCAAATAATTAAAATTTCAAAAAGTTATAAATTAAGCGGGTCCTCATCAAGAAACTAGTTTTTATCAACGTTTTTTCTTCTTGTTCTATCGTAAAAACGGTAATGCAAACAAGCGTAAATCTTGGTGTGATTATAGAGCAAACTCTACAAATAATAAAAAACTGGCCAAGTGCGTGTCGGGCCACGCGCAGGGTAGGGTTCCGTAGTTGCCCGTCACAATATACGAACTTTGAAGGGGGCTTTTTGTTTTATACTACGGTTTGACGGCTAATAAAGTCTAAAAAGTACATTTTTTAAGTTGGTCGACTATTACTCGTTAACTTGTAAAGCTAACTTAGCGGTGATAGTTTTCCTTTTAATTTCATTATATACACTACTACCATGAATTTTTTCACATATTATCTAGAAACAACCGTTTAGCTGGCAGAGGGGGGGACACTCGACTCTAACAAAAATTAGCACTTTAAAGCTTAATATTTCGCTAACGGATCCCTAAATCGAAAAATGGTTTTCCCACACCCACCGTATTTTTAAAAGACCTATCCAACGATACCCCACACCATGGGATAGACGAGAAAAAAAAATTGCATCCCCACTTCACGGGTAGGGGAGGTACCCTAAAAAAAAAATATTTCAAAATTTTATTTTACCACTTTTTCGGCGTGATTAATATGTTTACCCATGCCAAATTACAGCTTTCTAGTACTAAGCGTCTCTGAGCTAAGCCGCGGACAGACGGACGGACGGACATGGCGAAACTATAAGGGTTCCTTGTTGACTTCGGAACCCTAAAAACCAGCCAAGTGTGAGTCGGTCTCGTGATAAAGGTCACGGAGAAAAAAATGTTTGTAACGATATAATTATTTCATGGACGTTATTTTATTTACAGAATTTTATTGCTTTTCTATGGACAGGGAGATTTCTTTCCTCCCCAATGGCGGTTCTAATGTGTTTACGCGCGTTATGTATATTATGTTATGTAGGTATGAGATGTACATATTAATCTATGGATGTCATGACAACTAATCCGCTTGAAGCTGTAGGTAAATTTATTTTTCGTACCACTTGCTCAAAAAAGTGACATTCTATGCCACAAAAAGCGAACATAACAATAGTCATTATTAACCTGTTAAAAACAGGGAAAGAAAGTTGTACTGAATTTCATTCATCCCCTAGGGAGAGAATGTGATTTAAATTTGGAACTGAACTACATCTGTGTTTACACCATTGAGTTTGTTTATAAAGCATTATAATCAAATTAAAGATTAAAAATTTGTCTCGGGCGGGACTTGAACCCACGCTCAACAAGCGAGCGAGCGTAAGCGGGCGTTGTTTGAGCGTGGGTTCAAGTCCCGCCCGAGACAAATTTTTCAATCTTTAATTTGATTCGAAATAGCACAACATGGCTGTAACATGTTTATAATCAACTAGTGTTTTCCCGCGACTTCGTCCGCACAAATTATATACCAGATTTTAAGTCAGATCATAAGCTATCAAACAAAAAAAGTTTCATCAAAATCGGTTCAGTAGTTTTTGCGTGATGCGCGATCAAACAAACAAACAAACAAACAAACAAACACACAAACAAACACACAAACAAACAGACAAACAGACAGACAAAATTTCTAAAAAAGGTTGATTTCGAGTCGGGGATATTTAAAAACCATATCGTAATCTTTTTTTTGTAAATATCTTCAATGTACAGACACAGTTCAGTTACAGTTTTATAATAGTTAAGATAATATTAAAGCATTATACTTCTTTTGTAAAAGGAATACGCATTTATTTTTATGAAATATCTCGATAACGGCGAATCCTAGCGAAAAAATTACAATTTTTTCGAACCCCTAGGTTACCCATAAACCGACCCTTCCGCATGCAAAAATTAAAAAAAAATCATTTATGTCAAAAAAAAATCATAAAATTACGAAAACCGACGAGGCCGTATGAGCTTGATGCCTTTGCAAACAAAAATGTAACTCTCTCTATCAATAATTGGACCAATGTTTCGAATGTTAACTTTTACTTTTAATTGTCATTATTTTTAATAAATGCTTATCTCATATTATTATTGTGTTAATTTTTTCGAAAATGGTACGAAAAGTAGAGTATTTTCCTCGGTGATAAAGCTGTCTTAGTCTTGGGTGAGTTTAAATCCCTCGCTAAACTCAGGACTCGTCTTAAATCCCTCGCTTCGCTCGTGATTTAAGTTTTTAACACCCTCGCTAAGCTCGGGAGTAAACCTCGAGTCCTTCATCACGCTCGCGATTTAAAACCCCACCCGCGACAGAAGACACTGCTTTATCCCCTTGGTTAATAATCTACTATTTCATTCAGGGAAAACCAATAGGTTTTCCCATTCTACTGAAAGATCAACAACATTAGGGCAATAATAACATTAATTTGACTGAAATGTGCGTGTGTAATAAAAAGTTAAATATGCGCTATAAAATTCAGAGTAGAAAACATTTACGTTTAGCATTAACCTAGATATCGTTGTGGAAATTAATTTAATGAGTTTGTATTTCCGAGTTACTTATGACAAAATAAATAATAAATACCTACACATTATAGCTATAATAACCTCATGGAAACCAAATGTTGTCCTGAATTCATAAATAAGATACCCTACCTTATACTTCATTCCATATAAGATACGAAAATATTTCCGATTCCAATTTAGCTTTCTGGTCAATCCTGATTAGCAAATATATAACTAATTTGTCACAAATATATATAATATCCGACATATCTTGGACGTTATTATACAAGGTGTTACAAAAATACAAATAAACCTTTAAGGGGGTGATGTAGACCATCAAACTGAACAACTTTCACTATGGGACCAATATCGAAATCGCGAAAAAATAAATTGATGTTATAATACTCTACAAATCGACTAGAGCTAAAATATGTATATAGGATATCAAATTTTTTTTTTCGCGGTTTCGATGTTGGTCCCTTAGAGAAAGTTGTTCAGTTTGACGGCCTAAACAACCCCCTGTTGTTGTTTTAAATCTCTATTTCTATTTCTGTACTTCAAAATAGCCTTTAAATTTTGTTACTATTTGGAATAGATAGAGTATGTTAATTTTAAGGGTTCCGTACCCAAAGAGTGAAAATTCGCTATGTATAGAGAGGTTTTCCAAACCCTTTTTTTGAAGTCGACAAAGCAAGTCGTTACAGTGCATTTTTTTCCACCTGTACTTTGACGAAATGCGTATTGGACTAAGTGCTACTAGGTCATTCATCAGCTGTCCGTCTGTCTGTCCTACATATTTAGGGTTGTAACTTTTGAACCGTAATAGCTAGACAGTTGTTGGCAAGTTAACAGTTCACAGAATGTGCGTTATTAGGTGGATTTGCTAACAAATGCGAAAAATTACGAAAAGTTAAAATTGAAGGAACTTCATATTATAAGAAACCGTTTTTTCTTCTCGCTCTATCGCATACAAGCGTCAAACTTGGTGTGATTATAGAGCAAAATCTACTGTATAACAACAAATAACAAAACTAAATGTGAGTCGGTCTTACACTTAGTTTTATTATTTGTTGTGTGTATAGTCTATATATGCCTGTTATTGTCTAAGTGTGTATAGGTCCCGGAGAAAGCAAAATTTTTTTGTAAGTAAATTTTTTTGTGTGGTGGTGTTGTACGAAACCCTGTGAGTGCGAGTATAGCCCGACCCGCACTTGACTGGTTTTATTAAAATCACGTGAACTTTTATAGAGTGCCTGTTTTCATGCGTCATACTGCAAAAAAATCGATCAAACCTCCTGAACAAAACACTACCTCTGAGCCCTATTAGTTGTGACGTGTGGTATTTGCAATAATTTAAGTAAAAAAGTATAGCTGTAATAATTTTGGGCTTATCTTTGGATCTTTTACGGCCATTCGAAACAAGTTAAATGGATTTTTAATTATTTTACGCCAGGTTAGTAAAACTACAATTTTTCGGGGAGAATTTTTCCACTTGTTCTCCATTAGCTCCTGAACCTGAGCGGGAAACAATTATTTTGAGTTTTTGAAAATAAAAAAGGTCTATTTGTAACACCACTGGCTTTTCGGTGACGGAAAACATCGTGAGGAAACCTGCATGCTTCAATTTCGAGGCATGTATTGTACCCACTGCCCATTTTAAATGGCAACGCGCTCACGCGCGCGTCACACTGGACAGTTTCGGTACTACTGGTGAAACGTGGATGTTCTGAGGTTTCAGAATATCTCTGTCTACCCCCTCAGGGAATATAGTCGTGAGCATATGCTTATGCTTTAAAAAGGTCTATTTTTTTTTCAAAAACTCAAAATATTTGTTTCCCGCTCCACTTTGGCGAATGGAGAGCAAGCAGTGGGCTTTGCTTTCTAGCATTTTTACTTGAAAAAATTCTCCCCGAAAAATTTTAGTTTTACCCTATTACTGTGATTCACACTTTTAAAGCTAAAATTAACTGTATTTATGAGTAATTGGCTCACCTTTCTATACAGCAGTGCAGATACAGCAACTTTTATCTTCATACTGAAGCTAGCCACAAATAGAGAGCTGTGATGTTGGCACATCATTGTGACGAAGTTAAGACCCAGCATGGCCAGGGCATAGGCTCCGGCGTCCAGGACCTCCATCTCTGTATTCACTGACCAGAAAGACAAAAGCTGGCCGAATAGCAAAGGTTGTGCCGTTCTGTTAAATAAAGATACCAAAACATTAGTAAGCCGTGGTGGTCCAGTGGCGAGTAACAGGCCTTGCAGGAGGCGATGTTTCGATCCCCGTCCAGGCCGACTCGTACCAATGCGTTTTTCGGAATTTATGTACGATTTGATACACCATTGGCTTTTTGGTGAAGGAAAATATCGTGAGGAAACCTGCATGCTTCAATTTCGAGGCATGTATTGTACCCACTGTCCATTATAAGTGGCGACGGGCCTTCCGTACTACTGGTGAACTCGTGAATATAGTCGTGCTACCCTCAGGGAATATAGTCGTGAGCGTATGCGAAGCATAGAACAGGGACTCTTGGAGAAACCGGAGCGAGGCTTTTGCCTAACAGGAGGATAGCAATGGCTGATATACTAAAAAATACAGGATTCACTTTTACCTTGCAGCGCTAATGATCAGGATGAAACATGCTCCAGGCATGTAGGATAGCCAATAAGCTCGTACTAGTGCCATCCATAACGATGCTTTTCGATTCTCCCGTTTAGCATTTTCGAATTCTTCTAACCAATACCTTTAAAAAACAAGTTGTATGATATTGTGAGAGGGCAACCATCAATGAAATGTAAAATAATGATGACTAAACACAACGAAACGATAATACCTATTATTATTCCAATTTATTGCTACACTAGATTTTGCCGACGACTACGTCTGCGTGGATTACAAACGTTTACGCCGGGCCATTTTACATTCTTCGGGGTTGATTTTCGAAAAATTATTTCTTAGGGTCCTGCATCCTCTATAGAATGCATGTATACAGTGTCCTACTTAATATGCTGACACTTTTTTAAGGGGATGATCAGCCGTCAAACTGAAAAACTTTCTATATGGCATCAACATCGAAATTTCGAAAAAAAAATCTGCTGTCCCATACAAAACTGCAAACCTACTCGAGAAGTCGCGTGGCTAAGGGGGTAACAAGTAGACGTATCGTCGGCTTGCGATTTGATTGGCCACCTAGCTCCACCGTTTTATGGCGGTTTCGAGTGTGTGTTTTGTTTAAAAACGGGGCTTTGAGATTGCCATACCCTATTTACCGTACAATATCGAATAAATATATCTTCAACACTATCGCGCGCGGTGGCGTTCCGTCTATCTTATATGCTCTAGCAAATGACGTTCCTGAGTGACAGAAAAGGATGGAGCGACGGAAAAATGCGATGCGGTGCTATTAAATGAGGTTCAACCCTTAGTTAGTCAGTCAGACATAGTACTCTGTGGTCAGACTGTCGCGGAACTGTCTTAAGTATATTGTAGGTATAGATAGATAGATGTACAAAGTATAGACTATAACAATTAACAGACTGCACTTTTAACGAGGGGAACGTGAGTTCACTCCATTTTATTATTGTGATAATGTTAGTTATAGATATGTGTACAGACAGGGTGTAAAAACACAGCTCAGTAATATTTAAAGCAGAGGCCAGGCCATCAAACTGAACAAATTTCAC
Source organism: Agonopterix heracliana (assembly GCA_963693445.1). NCBI lineage: Eukaryota > Metazoa > Arthropoda > Insecta > Lepidoptera > Depressariidae > Agonopterix > Agonopterix heracliana. Next base: position 11,772,328 of record OY856308.1, on the reverse strand, counting down.
TATCAGCTGTTTCATACAAAACTGCAGTACCTACTCGACTCAAATGCTTCGATCAAAATAAAATTAACGGATAGGCCTAAAGCGCATTAAGTTGAAGCACACTACTAGTGCACTTGGCCCATACAAACTGGCACACTTTGTCTGTCGTCTATTTCTTTATTCGTAGATCTCGGTCTGTGGTCTCGGTACATATTTGAAGTATACCTGTCATTTGTTTTGCCTTATTTTTCTGGTTTGAAATGTTCGCGTAACCATTAATTTTACTTTGATCGAAGCTGAAATGTATGGGATATTTTTTTTATTTCGATGTTGTCCTACGGAGACAACGGTTGTTCAGTTTGATGGCCCTACATAAAATTATCAATCTGCAACGCTCAGTTGCAGAAACCCTAATTAGAGTGAATCTGAGTGAATCCTCCATTAGGGCCCATCACATACATGCGGAATTGCGATTCGGAATTCCGAATGCAAACCGGTTTTCGTATGGAGGTTCCCCCTCCAGATTTGCGAACGGGATTTCAAACCTATACGAAAAACCGGTTTGCATTCGGAATTCCGAATCGCAATTCCGCATGTATGTGATGGGCCGTAATGTCTTGCAAGCTTTTTCTACTACAACAAGACAAAACGTGACAGCAATAGATTTAATGGAGGATTAATTCTAATGAGCGTTTCTGCAACTGAGCGTAAGTGAACTAAAATTAAATAGAAACAAAGTATGTGTGCAAACAAAAAAATGGCGGTCAGTAGGACTATAAGATTAAGCTTCCGATTACACCAAATAAAATATCGGTACTACCTTAGATTATCAAGATAGACAGTCAAAGCTACGAAAGCGTCGAAAAAAATAGGAACCAGTACTGGTTCCAAAACCCTATACATATACACGCACACATACATAATTAGTATGGCGCCTCACGCACACCAACCTAAGAAAGTTAGCCCCTTTTGTTTTATACGGAACATGTGTGAGGCTCATTCTAGACATATACTTTTTCTAAGGGTACTACTACCTAATGAGTGTTCTGGCCTATTTTTTTAACCCCCCCCCCCCCCCCCCCCCAACGCAAAAAGAGGGGTGTTATAAGTTTGACGCCAATATCTGTGTGTCTGTCTGTCAGTGGAATCGTAGCTCTCGAACGGATGGGCCGATTTCGATGCGATTTTTTAAATATTATTTTGTTTCTCCGATCATCACATCCATGGTCTGAAATTGTATGACTAAGAAGCAGAATCACCAAGAACTGTCAAAAACACCATACCTATAGATTTGATACCGATGTAATCGGGTAGTTAGGTACACACGGCGACAGTTTGACCTACCCATAGTTGAACTATATGTTCATGGACATAAGGTCCAACTATGGGTAGGTTGATCTGTCGCCGCGCGTACACAATTAGACCAATACACAACACATACATCTAAACTATTATAAAACTGTAACAGAAGCGTGCCTGTAATTGAAGATATTTCCAAGAAAAAGATTACGATATGGTTTATAAGTGTCGTGTCCCTGACTCCAAATCAACTTTTTTAGAATTCTGGTCTGTTTGTTTGTTTGTTCGAGCATCACGCAAATACTAGGTACTGAACCGATTATGATGACATTTTTATACTTTATACTAAACTTTAAACACTCTATATACAGGTTGTAAGGAAAAGTATAATTAACCATTAAACCACATACTCTACCCATCAAACTGAACAATGGGAGCAAACCTACCAGAACAAAAAAATATCAGCTGTCCCATACTAAACTGCAATACCTACTCGATTCAAACGTATGTGGTTTAAAGGTTAATGATACTTTTCCTTACACCCTTTATAATCACGATACACAAATGTAATGTGTTCATATCAGTTTTGTGTCAAAAAGATAACTAAAAGACAAAAAGATAACTACTCACTTTTCAAAGAGTGCACCCTGTCTATCTGAGTCGTACTTCTTGCTGGGAACAACAAGATCTTCTTCTTCAACGTCTCTTCTGTTTCCATTGAAAAGCACAGGACACATCCAACAAAAGAACAGCCGTGATATTATGTTCGGGTTATTTCTCTTCTTTTGCTGTGCATTGTGATTTGATGTGTTGTTGGCTTCACTAGTTTTAGTACCACCATTTTCCATTTTAATGTTTATGATAATTCATAAGAAAACTCTTGAAAACTGTAGTTTGTAATTATTAGGGTTTTATTTTTCATTACTACACTTGTAATAACTAATAATGTCTTTGTCCTCCAACAGATCGAGCGATTATGATATTACGAGAACGTAGAACAATTAACGTATATACGTACAGCTGGCATGATAAAACATTTTTCGATTATAATTTATTGATTAGGTATCTTTATAACCGAAATGATAAATTTACTGATACGAACTGTATGAACAAGCAGTTTTAGAGCAATTAGCGATAACTTCGGACCTACACTTTATATATAAATAACAGTCATAAGAGTTGTGGTCTAGGGTCTCGTGCATTGAGGTGTATTTGCAATATTTTTCGCATGAATCAGAAATTAATTAAAACAACACTTTCCATCAGGATATTTATTTTCCAACTTGTTACATTATTATTTAACATAAAACCAAATTCGACACTGAATCAAAATGCAAATTAAAAAAAAAAGACTTTAAACAAGACAAACCAGAAGATATCATAATTATATATCTTTTTACATGCTCCTCTTCCCGTGAACTGGACAAACTTTTGAACTCAAAGAATCACAAGTACATTCGGAGTTAACTAATTTGTCTTCAATATTTTCTATTAACATTTTTACATGACAAATGGGTACCATGTTGCAAGCACAATCAGAAAATTTCTTAAACGACGTTTCGGTAATATTTCTCTGTAATGCATCACTTTTAGTTTGTTTTAAATTATTTCCCGAAGGAAAATACACCTTCTTAAATTTTCTATCGTCAGAAAATTGTGAACCACATTCGTACCAATCCGAGGTATCATCGGTAGTGTAGTCTGTTTCATTACTTACCAAATCATCATCGTGTGTATTCGTTGTGTTATTTTTAGGTGCATAACATTTATCTTTAGAATCTTTTAGGAAGATTTCGGCGTCGTCATGCGCACTGGTCGTATTATCGCATGTTACTAAAGATGGTGAGTACTTTGTTCTCGGCATGTTTTTCACATATGAATCTTCAGCTACTTCTATGAAATTCATCTGATCTTCTTTCTTTTCGTAAACGTTATCCAAAATGTAAGAAACGTTTGCTTTGGTTAAATTACTGTTTTCTAAAGATTTCCAGAATTCATTTATTTCATTATTGTTTCCCTGAAAAATGGATTTGGAACAAACACAATGCCCCATATTATCGGCACATGAGCAATCTACTGTGTATCCAATGTAGGGCAATTTAGGGCTATAATTTTTAATAACGTCATTTGTTCTATCATTGTCTTGATTTTTCAACTGATGTAATGTTGATTCTTTTTCCTCCTCAACGAGAAATAATTTATGTTGTTTTTTTTGGGCACTGTGATTAGTACTTTCACTTTCTTCTGTATCTACTAATACATTTTTGATATCTTTTTCATTGACTATTGTAACATGATCAATATCATCAGTTCTCAAAGCCATAGTACCATGATCACGTAGCATTTCTTTCCTTTGGTATGGCAAGTTATTTTCAATACTCGTTATATTTTGACACTGACAACATTTAGACTCTGAACACATAGCATATGGTATAGTCGCACTTTTTCGTGTTCCTACTGTCTTCATATCTTGAATATCTTTTTGCATTACTTCACAAGATTTAGAATCCATTTTCATAATATTTGATACTTGGGAAGATATGCTTTCTTTTGGAATATTTGATGTATTTGTAATGTGTTCAGATTGTTTTGCTTCAGTATTATTCGTGAATTCTTCTGTTTTTATAATAACCGTGTCCATTTTTGGAAATTGTTCAATTAGTTGATCTTCTTCAATGCTATACTTCTCAGATAGTTTATCAATGTCTTTGCATTTGCAATGATTTTTCAACTGTTCAAAATCATTCATTATCATGTCACATATTTTATGTGTTATATCAGGCAAAACATTTTCATTGTACTCATTTTTACATGAACATTGAACGCGTTTTATTTTTGCTTTTAAATATTCTTGTAGTAGACTAAACGCTCGATTCCAACTTCCTTCGCTTTTGTATTCATTTGGACATTTGCACACAAATCTACTGGTATTTTGAGTAATAAGTTGTTTGACCTTAAGAGCTATTGTTGAAAATAGCATATTTTCTTCATCTGGTGAAATACATGACGACTGACAGTTGAGTTTGAATTCTTCTAATTTCTCTTTGAGATGTTGTTCCAATAATTGGAAGGTGTTAACTTCTAATTCATTTGATTCTATGCTATCATTAAGTTTGCAACACACACATGGTTCTTCTTCTCTTTCATTTTCTTTTAAAAAACTTTGTGTATCAAGAGCTTTATCTTCATTTATCTTATGATCACCAAACGGTAAAGTGTTATCAAAAAAATGTCTAAATGCATCAAAGTTGACATTGCATTGACATGTTGGTAACTGATTACACGTTTCACCAAAACTATTGGATTTACCGTATTCGTCGGATTTGCTCGTAGCTCTGGATGGCATAGTGTTGAAATTATGATCAATTCTGACCTTTTCGTATTGCGGCTCTTTGGAGTTATCGCAGCAGTAAATACCATCTTTGTGAATTTTAGGACCTTTATTCTTTGACGTTGCATTTGTTAAAGTAACGCCTAAAAATCTCACACGATAATCGCTATCACATGTACATAGCTCCGATTTTTTATAAACAGTATCAGTGTTATTAGTATTTCCTCCTAGATTTTTGATACTTTCCGCAGAATTAACACCTAACACAGTTTTTTTCTCATTACAGTCACTAGAAATATTATTTTTAACTCCTGATTTTAATGTACCGTCAAGTTGTTTTTTACCAGTACTTATCGCATTTTGAAAATCCCCTTTACTGTGCTCTTGATTTATGTCATGATTAAGCAGCGGTGCGATGTCAACTTGCTTTTTTATTTGTGTCTCTCTCATAAGTGAATTATCAATAGTTAATTTGTCTTTTTTGGTTTCAGAGGTTTTATTACAGCAAACACTAGAACCGAGAACACTACATTTACATATTTTTTCATTACTTTTGTCTAAATTAATTGTGCCAATATATTCGGAGTTAGTAATAGCGGGTACTTGATGTGAGAGTTCAGTAGTTTCTTCCATTTGACCACTCAGATTGAAGGAGAATGGAGTATAATTTTCCGAACTAACATAATTACTGATATTGGTTTCAATTTCAGGCTTTAAATTTGTATCATCCTGGGCCCTTATATCGTTTCCATCAGAACACCCTTCCAGGAGAATAGCATCTTTTTTACATTTACCTTCGAGAGGATCCATCAAATCACATTTCCATTTCGCTAGTGTCTTTAAGAGTTTATCTATTGATGTATTTGAAGGCATTTTATTAAAACAAACACAATCACTTTGATAAGACAGTGAGGGACTTCTACTATTTCTATAATTGTAATTTTCCTGAGGTGGTAATGGAGCAATTGGATTTGATTTTCTGTCACTAGAAACTTCTCGCATTAATTTTTTTGTCTTCGCAGTAAATTTATCTGTTTCATTTAAAACATGTTGACGATTTGTAGGTTGTGTAGATGTCGTTTGCGGTGCAATCTTATTTAGATCTTTATTGGTGCCACACAAACACAAATTCACAGCAAATGACTGCCCAGGTCTTTTACAATATTTAGGAGACTGTTTTTCAGTAGAACTAGCTTGATTCACCGTAGTTTTAAGTATATTTTTCGGGTGGCCGGAAGCGCGGGAAGTTACATTGTATTGTGTTACATTGTAGCCATTAATATTGGATGGCTTTTTCTTGACTAAATTCTGCCTATTGCATTTTGCGTTTGGTCTCAATCTATCCACAGAAAGAGGTATAATACTTCGATCCCTTTTCATGCTATCATCTATAGAACTCATGTCCTCTTTTTTATCAGGCACCTGAAATAAAGCAACATTTATCGTTTTCACTAAATTTTTATTTAAAACTCTTCCTCATTCTTGGTTTGATTAAGTTATAATTCCAATTGATTTAAGTCGTATTGGTCCGCAGTTTTGTATGAAACAGCATATTTTTTTTCTCGATTTCAATGTTGGCTCCATAGTAAAAGTTGTGCAGTTTGATGATCTGAAGCAGCTCCTTAAGTGTTAATAGGGGGTTTTGTGTTACACTCTGTATAGATCTACAGAACGGTCCTCTCTGACTTCAGATATCTCACCTCATAATTTTAGAAATTTTTATATCGGCCGGCCGTCCGTCGGTATATGTCTCTCAACCCAAATTAATTTTATTTAAGACTACTAACAAGATGTTTTACTTAATTTAACCCAGTTTTCTTGCAATTTTACACTATTACTAGGGAAAAAATTACGTGAGATTGGGTTCGACTCGACTACTCTCGCCTCGGTGCGAGAGTCTGACTCACACTTGGCCGGATTTTTATCACATAAAACAAAACAAAAAAGTAACATTGTTTTTAAAAGACCTGTGCGAGTATTAATAGGTATATCATGAATAACAAACTTACCGAACGGCGTTGAATCAACCTTGTAATTTTATTTTCTATGGATTTTAAATCCTCCTTTTTGACGGACTCCTGTAAACAATAAAATAAACAAACATTAAAAGGATAGTTACCTGATTCTGTTCTCATCTCACAGTGAGTAAAAGAACAAATATATTAGCTATCAACAATCAGATACAAAAGCAAAAAATTTCAGCATCAGTCCACTGATGCGTAGCGGAGAAACGGAGAAATATTAACTTGCATAAAACATCCGCTCAGCTCCAGTGAACAGGAGTTTGCGAACTAGTTTTAAAAATTCATACATTTCAGGAAGCGGCTCGAGGCAGCGGTGCAAGGCAGCGGTGCGAGGCAGCGGAGCGAGGCGGCGGAGCGAGGCGGTGGAGCGGGGCGGCGGAGCGGGGCGGGGCCTATTGGTTACGAGTAGTATTTCTCCGTTTCTCCGCTCCGCAATACTTGCTCGCTCCACTCCACCGCCTCGCTCCGCGTCAATGGACAGGCAGCCTAAATCTAATATTTTATGTTTTATGGGAATATCTTTAAATACTCTTTTACAGTTTTATGTTAGTTTCGACATTTTAATTTGATTTAGGTACTCCAAACTTAAGAGTAAAATATAATTGCCATGTAGTTTGATTTTAACATGTCCAAACTTTAGAGTAAAATCAAATTACAACTGTCACTGACAAACTCAATACAATAATAAATAAATCAACACACATTTTGTAACGCCAGAGCTAGGTACCGCTTAAATGCTTACTTACACACTGACCTGCACTTTTAGCATGACACTAGGTTCGGTACCGGTACGCTACACAAAAGACTACCGTTCAGTTTGCTACAGTAGCGCCCTCAAAGGACTCAAAATTGCATTCTAACTAGAATCTATCTAGTTCTTGCATAACTATGCAAGTTTATTAATACTGTGCGTTGACATACAAAATAATGGACGCCGGGTCTAGTACAAAATTCTCAAAAAAAGTGTCCGAAACCAACCCACACAAACCTAAGTACATGTATAGTAATATAAACCAACTAAAAGAATTGAAAATGCTGAAATTCTTTTTCATTTTGCTTGCGTAATTTTTACCCCATTGCGGTACGGTGCGCGCCGCGCGCTCGCACTTGCTCGTAGTCAGCTGATCAAACAAAGACTGTCGCGAAATCTGTAAGTCAATGATACTGTGACTACCTTTTTGAGATCCTCAATCTGAGCCCTGAGCAGAGTGACGTCCTTATGAGTACGCTTCCAGTTCGCCGGAGTGATGGTGCTTTCTGGCGTCTCTTTCAGCGCACGCTCACGCAACGGTTGTGGCTGGTCCAACAGGCATGGGTACAACGCTAGTGCAAACAAGTGTTACATGAACAACACATTCACAATTTAGTTCCATTTGTCAGTAAAGGACAGTGGGCAGGAGTGGTCCAAGAGCCCCCCATACTTGGCATACCTACTACGTTTGAATGGGGGTTTAATATAGAACATTTTTTTATATGTGCTACCAATATCTTTTCGAGAGAAAAAAATATACAGGATGTTTTGTTTAGCGGATTTTCATATTAATGTTAGCATTTCACCGCTATTTTTATCTGCATCTCGAATTTCTTGTTTCATATTGATAGTATTATTGGTTTTTATTATTTTTAATGCAAAATTAATAATATTTAGCCCTTAGCATCTCATAAACTCAAAACGAGAAAATCGTTATTCCATCCTGAAATTGCCATTATGTTACACATAAGCCTTCTTACTGTTGCATGCTTAAGAATAACTTTTAGTAGTTGTAGCAAAGTATCTGATTCTACATGAAAGAGATCCCACATTTTGGGCCATAATGTCAAAATGATTTCTTCCAAAAACGATCACGTAAAAATAAAACATCCTGTATCTTTTTTTTCCTCGTTTGGGTATCCTCTAACAATCACTAAATGTGCCATAGCTCTTGGACCAGTGGCCATACATTTTTGCCCAGTGTCCTTTAAATACCTACCAATGTAGGGTTATAATAAAACTAGCTTCAACTAAATTGCAAATGTGTAGCAAAGTAAACTGAATTATAAATTACAATCTTTATAAAATAAATAGGTATGATACGCAATAACCAGATGCGCCAGATAGATAATTAAGTAAGTAAGTATAATAAATGTTGTTACAAAAGATAAGACTTTAGGAATAATATATGAAACGTGCCTGTTTCTGGTTGGGTCGCACATTCGCATGGTGGAGGTCCAGAAGTTATGACCTCCTTAGCTTTGTTCATGATTAGTTCCTTCTTTTCCTCAAACATTTTTTCTGCTAGTTCTGATGCGAGCGTCTGCGCTCGACGCTCCACGGCACTCCGCTGCCAATCTTCAAACTCTGCTCTTCCCAAATCTGGGGTCGGTCTTGCAGCATCGACACACGACGATCCAATCCACTAAAATTTTGTAAACAGTACATTTTGATACAAGTGCGTTAAGTTGGTAATTGGTTGGTTAATTGCAGCACGAAACGCAGGCAGGTCACTTGGGTCAGGGTTCGAATCCCCACGGACGACATGCCATGATCAATCATAAAAACATCATGGGGAAAGCTGCATACGCTGAAGAAGTTCTGATGGGTAGTACCTATGTAAAGTCTAACAATCCGCATTGGGCACGCGTGGTGGACTATCGCCCATACACCCTACCTGAGGGTAGGCCTGTGCCCTGCAGTGGAACGTAGCTTATAATAGGCTGATGATGATACATATTGAATAATTTGTCTTTAGGGTTCCGTACCCAAAGGGCGAAAACGGGACCCTATTACTAAGCCTACGTATATCCTAGCTATTTAGGGCTGTAACTTTTGAACCGTAATATAAATATAAATATCTTGGACATTGTCACACAAATTATCTAGTCACATTTAAAGTTCCAGAATCTAGCCTGGACGTATTATGATAACTAGACAACGATATAGAATACGTATATAGATACAAACATCCATGACTCGGGTACAAATATTCATATTCACCATACAAATATTTGTCCCTTACGGGATTCGAACCCGCGGCCCTCGACACAGCAGGCAGGTTCACTACAGACTGTGCTGTCGGGTCGTTGGAATTGTCACCGAATATGCGTTATTACGGCGGATTCGTTAGCAAATAATAAAAATGACACAAACTTAAAAATTAAGGGGGTTTTTAACAAGAAACATTCGTTCTTATCAACGATTTTTTCTTTTTGCTCTATCGTAAAAAGGTAATACATAGAAGCGTCAAACTTAGTGTGCTTATAGAGCAAACTCTACGGTATAACAAAAAATAATAAAAACCAGCCAAGTGTGAGTCGTGCTACTCGCGCACCGAGAGTTCCTTACCACACCACCACACAACATACGGTAGCGATTGAATGAGGTAGACCGAGTATAGTTTTGTGGCTCGACTTGAGAGAGCCATTTTCAGCAGTGGAAGATGATAGGCAGATGATGATGATGATAGTGGACTGGTAGATCTACAGGGTGAAATTGATATCATTAGCATCCTTTTAAACTAAGAGTCTACCCATCAAACTGAACAAGTTTTACTATGGGAGCAAACAAATCGGAGCAAAAAAAAAAATGCTGTCATACATTTGAGTCGTGTAGGCAGCGACGGCGGGTGCAGTTTAGTATGGGACAGCAGATTTTTTTTTGCTCCGATTGGTTTGCTCCCATAGTAAATGTTTTTCAATTTGATGGGTAGACTCTTAGTTTAAAAGGATGCTAATGATGTCGATTTCACCCTGTATAATCAGATTGTAGAATTTTATGGTCGACTGTTTTCCAACAATCAAAGAAGTATATGAAACTGTGGAATTAATTGCTAGCATTAACATTAAATTAAAGACTGAAAAAGTCGGGCGGCGAGCGGGATTCGAACCCACGACTTGCCTATCCGGGGCATGCTCGGTCTTTAATTTGATTAAGCTAACATGGCATTGTAGAATCAATAATTTCGATTAGTATTAACATGTTTCTTAAAGTATTTGATTACCCTGGCATGACACTTCTCAATAGACGTTGCGATAGCTATATCGAGTTCTCCGACGAGCAGCTTCGAGAAGTAGTGCCTTAGGTTTGTCTTGATTATACTAGTACGATCCCAGTTGTGCTTATCCTCAAGGCATTTCAGTAGTTGGCAGGGCATTTCGAAGCCTGATGTAGCTCCAAGTTCAGACTGCAATCCACTGAACAAATCTGCCAGCATATTAGACAATAAACTGCTTCGTAACGACGTACAGGAACAAGTATCCTGAAAATATTTGTCATTATTACACAATTAAACTTTTTCCATATTATATCAAAACTACAGCAAATCATAACACCTAATACCACTCGTAAGTATAATCCACTTTACCTATACAATAGAAACGCCCTGTCGAGACTGTCGATGGTATAATTTGTCTATCGACTGACAATGACAGTCTTTAATGTTACCACGTAAAAACTGTTCACTATACTTACTAATAAATACGCAATAATACTACAATTTTAACTGCCTCCGTGATCTAATGGTTAAGAGCATTGGGCTCTTGACACGGAAGTCGTGGGTGTATATGTCACTTTTTGCGTTTTTCCCCAGTCGGGTAGGACATTTCAGGCTGAATCACCTGATTGTCCGAAAAGAAAGATGATTCCGTGCTTCGGATGGCACGTTAAGCTGTTGGTCCCGGCTATTACTATCTCTGGTGGTAGTAGTCGTTACATAAAAACCACGTCAGAGGCCGTAAGGTGGTCTGAAAAAACTCTGACACCAGGGCTTGCCCAAACGATAAGAAGAAATAAATGCGGTGCTGACGCACAAGCAAGAAGTCCATTAATTATAAAAAAAAAGAAGAAGAAGATACTACAATTACAAAAATGAACACTGACTCCATAAAAAGTCCATCAATTCAAAAGTAGGTACTAAATAGGATAGATTAACATTAAAAAAAACATTAATTAATTCGTGTTGCAATCAAATAATAATTAGGTACGTAAGGTGACATTGTAAAACGTAAGTATGTCGTCTGATTAACGACAGAGTTTTTTAAAAGTCATCGTACCTCGTACTTTATCTACTCCGATAGAAGCAGTATCTTTACCTTCTTACAGCAATAATCATAACATAGCATAAACATGAAGTCATATAAAAGATTAGCTCCTTGTATATAATGTACAGACAATAATGAAACGAAACGTGAAACGTGGATGTTCCGAGGTTTCAGAATATCTCTGAATACCCCCTCGGGGAATATACAGGGTGAAATTGATATCATTAGCATCCTTTTAAACTAAGAGTCTACCTATCAAACTGAACAACTTTTACTATGGGAGCAAACCAATCGGAACAAAAAAAAATTTGTTGTCCTTTACATTAGAGTCGTGCGTGCAGGCAGCGGCGGCGGGTGCAGTTTAGTATAGGACACCATATTTTTTGTTTGCTCCGATTGGTTTGCTGCCCCATAGGAAAATTTGTTCAGTTTGATGGGTAGACTCTTAGTTTAAAAGGATGCTAATGATATCAATTTCACCCTGTAGTAGTGAGCATATGATGACAGTGGCGGATACAGAAAAAACTCAAGGATATCTAGAGCTAGCTCTACTTTTAGCTCTAAAGATATCTAGAGCTAGTTTTACTTTTATCGTAATAAAAAAATCATCAAGTCACATTCACTTGCTAATTTAATGAGCGAGTTGCTCACGACTTTATCTATTCTCCGCGGGGATAGTCGGAGATATTCTGAAAACTCAGAACATCCACGTTTCACTAGTGTAGTACCGACTCTCTGTCCAGTGTGTGACGGGGAGTGAGCCCTTCGCCACTTATAATGGACTGTGGGTACCTAAATACATGCCTCGAATTGGAAGTATGTAAGTTTCCTTGCGATGTTTTCCTTCACCGATAAGCCAGGGGGTTACAAATCGTATATAAATTCGACTTGGACAGGGATCGAACCATCGCCTCCTGCACGGCATGCAAGGCTATTCTCCACTGGACCACCACGGCTAATAGCTAACCTCTAAGTTGTATGACGAACCTGTAAGAGTTAGGATTGTTTAGACAGCTTCGTACAGTACCCGGCTGTAAATAATTGCACATCAGCTAATTTCGGCTTTGTAGAGCGTCGTCTCTGTCACTCAGTACATTATGTTATGTTTTGTCGCTCTCGTCAGTCGTCGCCCATGTGCAATATTTACCGCCGGGTACTGAACACCAGGCATGCCAAACATGCGGCCCGCATCGCATTTTCGTGCAGCCCGATCCAATTTTAAGAATAAGCTTCCTTTCGCGGCCCGCGAGCATGCAGATTTTTTTAGAAGTCGGTAAGCATCTTATGTACAGCGAAAAAATTGTGGTGATAGTTTTAAGTTATTGCAATTGTGAGAAACATGTCGAGCTTGCTTCGCTCGCTCTGCTTTTTGTTAGATTTTACTATTAAATAAACGATTACAGTCGTGTTTCATGATCGATGCAATGAGTTTTATTTCTATATGATCTTTGCGGCCCACAGATTCTACTATCATTAGTCATTACCTATGCATGTGTGGGCCACCAATGACTTTGAGTTTGACATGCCTGCTCGTAGAAAGAGAAGGAACTAGAAGCAAGCACGTGTCTTGTCATATAACTCAGTAAAAGATGCACATAGCAAATTAGCTCTTGTTAAAAAAGGAGATCGCTACTTATTGCTGTCCTTATCGACGTAGCCACTTTTTTGTTCTACGACGGCTGTCTGACTCCGGAGTCAGACATCTATTTTCATACAAATTGAATAGGATTTTATGACTATCGCTGTCTCATACGCTAAATACTTCGCCTATGTGCCTGCTGTACACTGATCTCACAAACTTCAAATAGAGAGCGAGCAGCAACCATACAACAGTAATAACTTGATGATTGCTAAGCTACTAACCAACAACCTGTCCTCGGGCGAGCACATGCACATCGCCGCGAGAGAGGGCGTGCGCTTCACTTCCACCGCCTCATCGACCGGCAGCTTGCATTGGCACTCCAATACCCTGGCTTTAAGCTCTTCCATTTGTTTCCTCTTATTCGTCAAATCGTCGTTCTTGCTCTCCATGCGCTTGTCACACATTACCTTACAACCGTCCAAGTCTTGTAAAAGTTCCACTTTCTCTTGATGTAATTCTTTCAACTGAAAATCATTAGGTACTTTATACTACGTTACATGGTACGATATTATGAAAACTAAGAACCATATCACACAATCGTAACTTGCACCTCCGTAACGTCCAGCTGAATCGACGCGATTTTTACTGAAACATGTTATCGCCGTGACGACATCGCCGCAATTCCGCCGCGTTATCACATTTTAACGAAAGGTTAAAATCTCAAAAATAGCTTGTGTGAATCGGCAACAATTCGGCAACTTGAATGATCATCTCCGTAGGTGACGTGTTGATATTATACATGACACCATCATTGGAAAAGCAACATTTGTTTATCGACTTTGCCTGAAGAATAGCTAGTTATTTTATTTGGAGAGCACACAGCTATAAAACAAGTGAAGTACTACAAATTATAGTCAGGTTTATGCCAATTACAAGTTTTCGCAAACAACGACATTGACTTTGATTTGACAATTTCAATCCAATACGTTAGTTATAACAACATTATAACATCTGAGGCGAGCGGGGCAAGCATCAAAGCAAAATGTTGCGCTGCAATCATGTTGCACGTTAGCACAACCAGCACGTCTAGCATGAGTTCTCTTCTTGCGCGCGACTCGGCTTTACTCTATCTATACCAATTGTCGTGGCAAGCGCGGCTTTCGCTCTCTGAAAAGCGCGGAAACAGGTAATTTTCTACGAAGCAAGGGCGCGTCGCGCGTACCGTGTGTAGTGAAATCATACTAGAAAGAAGTGGGCATTTGCCGGCCATGGCATTTGCTGATCATGGCAATAGCCGTGGTGGTCCAGTGGCTAGTAACCTTGCCTGCCGTGCAGGAGGCGATGGTTCGATCCCCGTTCAGGCCGACTCGTACCAATGAGTTTTTCTGAATTTATGTACGATTTGTAACACCACTGTGTACTGGTCTAGGTCTACACCAGTAATATACGACTCTCTAACCATCAGGCACATCTTAATATATTGCTTCAAACAAAAGGAATCATAATTATAAAGTAACTATCGTTAAAACCTAGCAAACTTCAAAGTTAGAAGTTGCAAAGCTCAGACAAATTATGTTAACTAGTATTTTGAGGGAGGGAATTTAGTTCATTCAAATTATCATGTAAACAAAGGGAGATTAGCAATATCTCAGTCGGAATTGGCCAATATTTCATTAGAAAATTAAAATTCATCAAATATTGTAATAATGCAAAAATGGCGGAAAATTGAGTTAGCAGAAAACAGCTGATACATCAGTGATGCTTTGTGCGGGGGAAAATAGTTAAAAAATTTATTCGCTAGGAGGCGCGGAGCAAATTCATCAAGCAAAAATAGGCGTTATGATAGAGTATTAGAGTCTTATGAGCGTGATTAGTCCATAAGTAATTGACACTTTTGACACATGCGCACTAGGTAATTATTTTGGTTCGGCGGGTTTTGTATAGCGTACCCAAGCTGCGCAAAAAAGTTCTAAAAGTTGATATGTGAAGTTGGCGCGAGGTGAATTTCCTCTAGCAAAAATGAATCTTATGTCAGGGGAAGATAGCTTAATTCACTAAGTTTGGGCCTTAGATAGTTCGCGCATCAGGCTGTTTGCCTATTTAATTAAGAAGCTAAAATTAAGCATAGAAGTTCATGCAATTTCCATCTTTAATTGGAAGTAAATAAAGATTGATGAGGGAAAATGTAAATAACTTTTCAAATTGGTACGGGTTATTAGGAAAACAAGATTACCATATAAGGAGACGTTTTCTTGTATGAATTAGAGAGAGGACTAGTAGGTTGAAAGACAGTCTTAAAATTATGAAGTTAAGGATCAATTTTCATTGTTCAAAAAAACCATCGCCACCATCGTCACCTTAGTCAGCATCGCCATCGTCGCCTCCATCGACATAGTGAAGCGAGTATAAATAGGCTCGGTTTGGCGGGAGCGGGGCTTTTTCCGAGAAACCAGCTACGAGTGAACATCTCTTAGTACCAACTTGTGATTTTATTCAGAATTTATTTATTTACTTGAGTTTTGATTGGAGTTTAATTTAATTTGTAGAAATCTAGTAGCTCGTAGCTGAATTTACATGACGAAGTAGTTCATGGGCTGGCTCGGCAGTTTCAAAAGATATTTACTAATATCTTAACCTGGTTGACTGAGACAATATCAGGCGCCATTCTTTACCAACAGGCAAAGTCTCCTAGGTCAAGAGAAGTCCGCCTTGTGAGTCGATTGGGAACTTGTCGAAGAGGGATCATGCCGTTCTAGGCGCCAAAAGACTCATAAGGAAGTCCTTGACTTAGTCCCAAAACCTTATATATATATTTCACTCACCTTTATATTACTCACCTGGAGACTCTCACGATCTATAGGCTTCGGCTGTGTGAGAGAATTCAAACACACATGGAATAGGCTTAGACACACTAGAGGGCTCCACCCTCGAATCTCTTAGTTCGCTTAGTTCGAAGATTTCCATTGCACCACGGAAATCTTACATCACACACCTACACGATTACATGTAAATGTGAGGCCTACCTCTAGTCTTGCGGAATTTCTCTTATACCGGAGAGTTTCAAACATTAGGGCACTTCTTTAGAATAGGAAAATATTTAGACAATGGTTAGATTTACTAGGGTTTTGTTAGAATAATATAGGTTAGGGTAGGTATTTAACTTTGACTAGGAATTTTAGTAGGAATGGAAAGGTTTAGATGTTCAGGTTTACAAATTGGTATAATAGGAAAATTCAGTAGGATTTAATTAATTATTTCATAGACTTGAGTTATATGATTTTTCAGTAGATGTTTGAATGAAATTCAGGGAATTCGAAGCAAATTAATTTTCATGATAAATCTTGGTTCTAAAAAAGTAAATGACATTATAAATAGAAAACAGTGAATAGGTGACAATATCAAAGTTATAATTCAATATAATACTGTCCAAACAAAATAAGTTCAATCTAAATTTATCGTTTCCTTATAATAATGGGAAATTAGAGTTTCTTATCATACCTATTACCTACTTTGTTATGAGTTGGTGGAACTTTGGGATATAGTGCCTAGTGCCCTCTAGTCAGAAAAATAAATGATTATGGTACATAATAAGTTTTACAGATTTATATCAGAGTCAAATAAATAAAAGTTTATACTACTATTCACATGAAAGAGAGAACTTACTTTCAATGGACCAAGGTTCTATTCATTCAGTTAAATGTTATACTGTTTCTATAAGCTAAGGTTTCTGCTTATATTGTCATGTTAGTTTTATGTATATTATGTTCTTACCTACTAAATGATAATGATGTAGATTCTCAGAATAGGAACTTTACTTTGATTAAACTGTTAACAGAGTTGAGCTTTTGAACTGGTTTATAAAAGAAAAGATATTTAAAAGGGAAATTTCACTAATTAGGGTCCCTTAAAGTCACGACAAATATAGAAATTAAGTCTAAGATTTACTAATATAGCTCAACTCGTACTAGAGTCTAAATTAAATAGAAACCAGTCTATTTGAAAATTACCTCTTGTCCATTGTATGACAAGTTACTGACACACTGACAAAGAAATGACTTTAAAATTTACAAGTCTCAAACATCCCTTACTAAACTTGACTTACCTGACTAAGACAAAATATCTCGGGAAAAGTTTGGAGGAGGGCTGACCAGTTTGGAGACGAGGCCCACTGAAGCTAGAAATATTCTAGCAGGAGGAAATACCAAATAAAATAACTCCTGAGAGCGGAATGGCGGGGCTCTCTTCTATACCAAACGAAACACTCATTCCTTTATACTTTGTTGCACTAAAGGAAAACCCAAAACTAAGAAATAAATTTATATTTTATATAGGTTAGGAAATCTAACACCCTGTATAAGTAAATTGGTAGAGAAATCTAAGTTAACTATTTAATACACTGTAGGATAAGAAAAGGACTTTAGCTATAGAGGTATTTCATTAGATTGACTTCAGCGCTTACTGACGGAGGGTTGTAGGCTACATTTTCTGATAATAACTTCATAATCATAGTCAAAAATAGTATTGCGGACTGGGAAGTTAGGAATTACTTTCTGATTTATGTTAATATTAAGTTTAGGTAATTCTAGGTCTCTGTTTGTTAGAATATTAGATAAATCTCAAGTCTGTCGCACCTAGGTTACTATTATACGGTTCACAACGTAGTCTCCTGTTTTACTAGACGATCGATACTGGCCAAGTTAACGTCTTCAACTCAAAAATGGGATCATAAATAAGTTTAGGTATAGTTCATAAGTTAGGCTAAGTTAAGTTAAGTTAATAGGTAGGGATTTTCTATACACTGTTGGCAGCGACCAGTTAGTTAATTAGTTTAGGTAGATAGGCATTTTCGGTACGTAGGTGCCGAATGTCCAGGATTTTAAATTCGTTTTTCATAGGTAGCATAGGTAGTATAGGATAGGTAGGCCATCTTTTACTTTGATAGGAGTCGCGAACAGGAAGTTAGGGGTATCTATTACATTGGTGCCCGCCACCAGGATTAGGTAGCCAGCTTTTACATAGGATGGTACGACGAGGATAAGTTAGGTAGGACATCTATTACATATGTGCCGTTAAGACCAGGATAGGATTTAAGATTAATTTTTACTTTTGATTCGCTAAGTCCACAGGATTTTATAATAGACTTTGTAGACTAGGTCAAGTTTTATTTTATATTTTGTAAACAAAAGATAGGTTTTGAATTACAAACGTATGATCCATTTTGAGTTAAAATAATAGCCTTTTTAGGCTTACATTGTTGCCGTGAGAGAGGATAGCAGATTTCGAGATTTAGGTATTCTGAGAGATTTAGAAAAGGTTTGGTTAGAAATGCAGTTAAATAATTAGTTTATTTAGTTAGGAATATGCTTTAATTTTGATCACATAGAATAGATGTTTACATGAGGTTATATAGGCATATGATTGGGAATTTCACTTAGAAGGTTATCACTGTTCACTAGATATTTATGAGCACTTTGTTTTTACGTTACGCACTGTTATGTTGTTACACCAGGGTTCCTTGCTGTTCACTAATTTGCACTAGATGAAACGACGTTTTGTAGAGATTTCTGCTTCCGAGTGGATAGTTGCTGGAACGAGGACAGTTTGGAGTATTGTCAATATCTTCTTTTCTTCCTTTTATTAGCGTAGTTTGAAATGAAGTTCAGGAGTTTGAGACGCCTTGAGGAAAGCAGCACTCAGCAGCAGATAGTGTGTTGAAATGCGTTAGGAGGTTCTTTTGAGTAGCGATTACAGGAACTTCGGTTCGAGAGTTTTAGGTTGTAATGTTCTTAAATGTCTTGTATACTTCTTCTTTGATACCGTAGCGAAGGAAGTATAGAAAATCTGAGTTTAGACGCCCGCCCTGACGCTTTCTTCAATAACAAAACAAGTCAGGTCAGATATTGAAAGGATGTTTGATGTTTCTTCTTTTCAATTTCGATTTGTTCTTGATGTTTTCTTTTCCTTTTTCGTGATAGATAACGTAGCAAAGAAGTAAATGAGTTTTTCGTTAGTGTTTGGATTGGAAGCTTTTTCTGCAAATCGGCCATGTTGTGTAGAAAAAAAATAACAGACGGAAGTAGTAGGTAAATTTTGACAGGTAAAAATGCCGTGATGTTATTGGTTGATCGCATAGAAGTTAGAGAGAAGCATATACGTTCATTGGCTAATATAGGCTAGCGACATTTTTCTATGATTAGGAAGTTTGTCAATATACATATTTTTAAAGCTAAAACTAGAATTTAGGTAATTTAATTATTAATTGGATTATGCCTAAATTAAAATTAAATACAATCGTTATTTGTGATTATAAATCTAACATCAAAATGTCTCAGAATGATTTTTAATAAAGTAAGTTGATCACCGGAGTAAAAATCAGTGTTGCCGTTTCTTGAAAAATAAGTCGCTAGATTTTAAGGATATGGTACGTTAAGAATCCGATAGGGGTCGCCAAAAGTTGAAATTAGATTTATAAGAAAGTGCGAGGTAAACAAAACAGTTGATAAAACAAACTGTTTATTAGCTTTATTACAGAATTAATTGAACGATTAACTAATTAGGGTTCCGAATTAATTATTTTGTAGTTTATCTGTAATAATGACTAATTTTAGCTTTGTAATAAATTGTGATTTTGATTTTCTTGATTAGGATTGACTTAAATTATGACTATTTCGATTATATTTATTTAGGAGCTCCAGCAGTGGATGCATTATACACATAAAAGCAAAATTTTACAATACCTACTAGCGAGATTTAGAAGTAAAACTATATCGTACAAGTACAATTTTGTAAAATTAGTACTAATAACAAGGGAATAATATAAAGCATAACATAATGAATTTATTAATGAGAAACAATGTCGTTAAAAGCGTTAGATACAGCTAATTTTATTATTAAGGTAAAGTGTACGTAATTTATAAAAAAAAAGGGGTAACTAAGCCGCAAATAAATCCCTCACTAAAATGGTAACACTGTAGAGAATTGATTTTGGTTCGAAGTTAGAAGGTTAGAGAACTAGATGGAGCTAAGTGTCTCAAATCTAATTCTTACGATTATTTTGAAATCTAATGTACATAGATTGCATTTGTTTGAATAAGTTAATATTTATGCTAGATAGATAAAATAGGTAGTTAACTTATTTTATAATGGGAATAGAGAGTAAAAAGCGGAAATTTAAGTATTTCTTTCGCTAGTACCTATAGAATGTTTCGCAAATAAGGTCGGTAGATGGCGTCAGTAGGTTCAATCGGTAATTAGGTGTGTGTAAAGGATTCGTAAAATCGAGGTTTTAATACCTATTTGGGTTTCCTAGAACAGGTCTATATCTTGCTAGTTAATAGTAGTAATAGTGTTTTTCATAATAAGGCAATAGATTTCTAATAGTGTAAAATTTGCCATTCGCCTAGTATGATTTAAATTATTGCCGGGAAACGAGTAGGAAAATGATTTTTCAACTTATTTTACTTAAATTATAGTTTTGACGGAGTGGAATTGTACAAAATTAAAATTTATTGTAGTTAAGTATTTTAGAACGATAAAATGAAATGAGATTTTATTTTTACATAATTTTGGAAAGAAAAGGGACACAAAATTTGTGTTTACCAACTTGAAATAAAACCAAGTTAGACAACCTTGTAGGATGAATGCGATCTTAGTTCAGTACAGTGGACCTACAAGACAAAGTGGAACTCGATGTTCTCACTAAAAAGTCGTGTTTAAATATTAGCATCAAAGGTAATGTTAAATCATAGGATAGGAATACATAATTATTGAAAGGTTAATAAGAGAATTATTTTAAAATAGTAAGATGACTAATGGATAAAGGCTCAAATGAATTCAACTCGGGGGGAAGGGTTTTTGCTATGTTTTATTTTATGTAGGTATTGGGTAGATTTAATATTAAAGAGTACTGTTTAGATAAATTAAAGAGTGGGAAAGATATTTTGCGGAACATTTAATTATGATTACCTACATTAGTTATAAAAATTTAGTTAGTTTAGGAAATGAGCTAAATTAAAATTATGTTGATGCTTCTCTTGTTTTTGGTAGGTAACTTGTTTTAGTATTTCAAAAGTAAATGCAGTAGAGAAGTGGGAAATTTCATAATAGGTAAATAGCAAATAATTTAGAAATTATGGTTAGGTACAATCTAAAACTGAAATGCTAAATAGTGGTAACAACAAGAGCGTTATAAATTAAATCTTTATTTAATCAGATAACTAATAATAATGCTAGTGAGATCAGGTTATAAATAAAAGAGAGGCACAAACAATGTAGGTATATAGGTATATTAGATATATAGTCGAACCATAGAAAAGTATATGTCTAGAATGAGCATCATGGTTCTGCCGTACGGGACAAAACGGGCCAGCTTTCTTGGGTTGGTGTGCTTGAGGCGTCATACAAATTATGTCTGTGTGCGTGTGTAAAAATATTCAATTTGCTAGAATTTCTTTATAAGGTGGAAAGCATGTAGCTAATTTATAGTTATTACAGGTTTTAGTTATTGTTAGTTTAAATTTATCCTAGTTAAGAAGGAGATGTAGGAACTTAGTCCCTTTCTATCCAACTCGAAGCTAGTAATAGGTACCTACCCGAGAATAGCGTAGAATATCAATCGTATGAAAGCCGAAGAGTGATAGATATATAATCTACAACACGATAAATGAAGAATATTATTTAGAGATAGAAAATAACTGTATAATATAGCAATAAGAAAAACTAAAAAACTATAACATTTAATTAAATAAGCGCGAGTAGTTGTCAAGCGAAAGATAGGTAGAATTCGTCCGCAGGTAGTAACCGTGCGTCCGAGCGGCTGGATGTCCGCGGGATGAAGCTCGAGGAGGGGGACGCCTCGACCGGTAGAAACTTCGATGCAATGGTGTATGGTCCAAGTTGCTAGCGTGCGACTACTTTTGAATAAGTTAGGGCTTGGTCCAAGTAGTAGCGGAATGTCGTTACTCTAGTATAGGGTTCTCTAGACTAAAGTAATGGTTTGGTGTTCTAACACTCTAGGTTGTTGACTGCAATGGGAGTCTGTAGCATCATGTATCTCATGTCATGAATCCCTAATAATACTAGTCATGTTTTTACACACTATTGTGTTTGTACATTTCTAGCAGTAAATAGTAGGAATAAAATTTATTTAGGTGGATAAATACTATAATTACAAAAAATAATTAGTCTAGTAGGTAGGTACTTTCACACATTTGAGTTAATGTTTGCTTTTTAAAATAATTATACCTACTTTTATATTTTGTTATTAATTTAGTTGTTAAGTAGGGATGTCCAATGGTCAATCATGCGTAAGGAGTCGAAAATAGAGAGGGAAGCGAGTTTCGGACTTCTCTGTCAGCACGTCATAACATCTAGGCAGAGGAAATTGTGGAGATGTTTTATAGGGTTGTCAATAAGTAATAAGAGTCAAAGTCAGTTCTGAGAGTGGTAAAATGCAGGAGGCTTGAGGTGACATTTAACTTATAAAAAAAGGAGAGATTAAGGGTAGGGGGGAAGTTCGTCTGCCAGTATGTAGGTTGTTTGGTGAAGGGAACGTATTCAATGTCTAATATTCTAATATAATAATTTATAGGTTATCGGTTAATTTTATCATCTGTAATAGTTGGTAGAAAAAGTTATTTAGCGAGTCAATTATGCAAGGGGTGACGTGCTTGCCTCTGATGATCTTACCTGTTTTGATCATCTTAAAATTTAATTATTGGAAAAAAAAAACCAACTTCTGTTTTCTGATTTAGGTAGCTTTGAGTTAAAAGCGTGAATATTCTTTCATTATGCAATTGCCATTTTGTTGAGTCATTGGGTTGTTGCGAGAAATTTTGGGAACTTCACTACTACTCGATTTAATTTCATTATAGTTAAGTTAGGAAAGGACTAGCCGTCGTGGCGATTCTTGGGGGGGCCTGTGTCTGGCAGTGGACGTCCGTCGGCTGAGATGATGATGATGGTTAGGATAAAAATAAGCAGTAAAATATTAATGACAAATACTAGGGGGTCGCGATTTCATTATAATTCCAAATAAAAATAGTAAAAAAAAAAAAAACCTAGAATTTAGAATTAAATAAATTTAAAATAAATATCAAACCACAAGTAAACAGGAAATCACGGAAGATTAGATTGTTTAGGCTTATTTCATTTACCTTTTAGGATAATTAAAGTTCAATCTGTCAAAGTCCGACTTAAAAGATTAGATACAAGTAAAGAATTTTATTAGTAAATGATAATAAATAAAATGTGGCTTAATTTAGAGTTTTTGAACGATAAAATTTAAGTAACATGTGAGTGATGGTGACAAGAGTTATTTAGTTTTGGAATATTCGAGAATGGGGGAAGGAAATGTTCGAATTTCAAAAGGTATTTAATCGTTATTATAACTTGATTTAGAACTTCTTTTACGCGGTTGTGGTAATTTATAATTTTATCTTTTCGTGTCATTGATCTGTTGATTTTATTTTGGATTTGAATTGGTGTGTGAACAAAATGAAAGTATGTGTTGGCAAGCAGAATGTTTAAGCGACATATTTATAAAACCTTATTACAATATTATATATTTTATAATTTATATTATGAAAAAAAAAAAAGTATGAGGAAAGAGGGCCATTTGGAATTAACAGAAGTCAAGGTCATGGAAATTAGGTTATTGATATTCAAACTTGGACACACTACACTATACAAAAAGATTTCTTGTGTAGATCTAATAGGAGGGTCTTAGTTGTCGCGACAGTTGTTTTCAATGGCTGGGACGATGATTAAGATTAGTAGTTGGTTTCAGTAGAGAATACTGTCCACAAGGAAGCTTTTACTCCACTGGTAGGATATGCAAATACGAGAACACTCTACACTCTCCAAACTATTAATGATTACAGTGGTTGATGGAAAGTGTCAGATAGGGTATTTAATATTCAAACGATGGTTTTCAGTCTAACGACGATGATGATCTGGATGGTGGTAGATTGTATTATGGAGTTCTATTAAATTGAAAAATAGAATCTGATGGATTGACATAGTACACAATTCATTCTGAGTGACTAGCCTCACAAACTAGTTTCTACACATGATCCAGATTTTCTAGTGAAAGCTGCTAATTGATCCTGAATGTTATGTTATGATTTGAAACTTTTCTCACTGATGGAATTGTTTCTCGGCTTGGTATTTTAAATACACACCACACTGAGAACATTTCAAGGAAGAATATTAATAAACTATTTTACAGTTAATATATTAAGTTAAAATTGACTCCGGTTGAAATTTGAATTCTAAATACATACCTGCGTAAATTTTGGGGGAAGAATGTACTGGTCTAGGTCTACACCAGTAATATACGACTCTCTAACCATCAGGCACATCTTAATATATTGCTTCAAACAAAAGGAATCATAATTATAAAGTAACTATCGTTAAAACCTAGCAAACTTCAAAGTTAGAAGTTGCAAAGCTCAGACAAATTATGTTAACTAGTATTTTGAGGGAGGGAATTTAGTTCATTCAAATTATCATGTAAACAAAGGGAGATTAGCAATATCTCAGTCGGAATTGGCCAATATTTCATTAGAAAATTAAAATTCATCAAATATTGTAATAATGCAAAAATGGCGGAAAATTGAGTTAGCAGAAAACAGCTGATACATCAGTGATGCTTTGTGCGGGGGAAAATAGTTAAAAAATTTATTCGCTAGGAGGCGCGGAGCAAATTCATCAAGCAAAAATAGGCGTTATGATAGAGTATTAGAGTCTTATGAGCGTGATTAGTCCATAAGTAATTGACACTTTTGACACATGCGCACTAGGTAATTATTTTGGTTCGGCGGGTTTTGTATAGCGTACCCAAGCTGCGCAAAAAAGTTCTAAAAGTTGATATGTGAAGTTGGCGCGAGGTGAATTTCCTCTAGCAAAAATGAATCTTATGTCAGGGGAAGATAGCTTAATTCACTAAGTTTGGGCCTTAGATAGTTCGCGCATCAGGCTGTTTGCCTATTTAATTAAGAAGCTAAAATTAAGCATAGAAGTTCATGCAATTTCCATCTTTAATTGGAAGTAAATAAAGATTGATGAGGGAAAATGTAAATAACTTTTCAAATTGGTACGGGTTATTAGGAAAACAAGATTACCATATAAGGAGACGTTTTCTTGTATGAATTAGAGAGAGGACTAGTAGGTTGAAAGACAGTCTTAAAATTATGAAGTTAAGGATCAATTTTCATTGTTCAAAAAAACCATCGCCACCATCGTCACCTTAGTCAGCATCGCCATCGTCGCCTCCATCGACATAGTGAAGCGAGTATAAATAGGCTCGGTTTGGCGGGAGCGGGGCTTTTTCCGAGAAACCAGCTACGAGTGAACATCTCTTAGTACCAACTTGTGATTTTATTCAGAATTTATTTATTTACTTGAGTTTTGATTGGAGTTTAATTTAATTTGTAGAAATCTAGTAGCTCGTAGCTGAATTTACATGACGAAGTAGTTCATGGGCTGGCTCGGCAGTTTCAAAAGATATTTACTAATATCTTAACCTGGTTGACTGAGACAATATCAGGCGCCATTCTTTACCAACAGGCAAAGTCTCCTAGGTCAAGAGAAGTCCGCCTTGTGAGTCGATTGGGAACTTGTCGAAGAGGGATCATGCCGTTCTAGGCGCCAAAAGACTCATAAGGAAGTCCTTGACTTAGTCCCAAAACCTTATATATATATTTCACTCACCTTTATATTACTCACCTGGAGACTCTCACGATCTATAGGCTTCGGCTGTGTGAGAGAATTCAAACACACATGGAATAGGCTTAGACACACTAGAGGGCTCCACCCTCGAATCTCTTAGTTCGCTTAGTTCGAAGATTTCCATTGCACCACGGAAATCTTACATCACACACCTACACGATTACATGTAAATGTGAGGCCTACCTCTAGTCTTGCGGAATTTCTCTTATACCGGAGAGTTTCAAACATTAGGGCACTTCTTTAGAATAGGAAAATATTTAGACAATGGTTAGATTTACTAGGGTTTTGTTAGAATAATATAGGTTAGGGTAGGTATTTAACTTTGACTAGGAATTTTAGTAGGAATGGAAAGGTTTAGATGTTCAGGTTTACAAATTGGTATAATAGGAAAATTCAGTAGGATTTAATTAATTATTTCATAGACTTGAGTTATATGATTTTTCAGTAGATGTTTGAATGAAATTCAGGGAATTCGAAGCAAATTAATTTTCATGATAAATCTTGGTTCTAAAAAAGTAAATGACATTATAAATAGAAAACAGTGAATAGGTGACAATATCAAAGTTATAATTCAATATAATACTGTCCAAACAAAATAAGTTCAATCTAAATTTATCGTTTCCTTATAATAATGGGAAATTAGAGTTTCTTATCATACCTATTACCTACTTTGTTATGAGTTGGTGGAACTTTGGGATATAGTGCCTAGTGCCCTCTAGTCAGAAAAATAAATGATTATGGTACATAATAAGTTTTACAGATTTATATCAGAGTCAAATAAATAAAAGTTTATACTACTATTCACATGAAAGAGAGAACTTACTTTCAATGGACCAAGGTTCTATTCATTCAGTTAAATGTTATACTGTTTCTATAAGCTAAGGTTTCTGCTTATATTGTCATGTTAGTTTTATGTATATTATGTTCTTACCTACTAAATGATAATGATGTAGATTCTCAGAATAGGAACTTTACTTTGATTAAACTGTTAACAGAGTTGAGCTTTTGAACTGGTTTATAAAAGAAAAGATATTTAAAAGGGAAATTTCACTAATTAGGGTCCCTTAAAGTCACGACAAATATAGAAATTAAGTCTAAGATTTACTAATATAGCTCAACTCGTACTAGAGTCTAAATTAAATAGAAACCAGTCTATTTGAAAATTACCTCTTGTCCATTGTATGACAAGTTACTGACACACTGACAAAGAAATGACTTTAAAATTTACAAGTCTCAAACATCCCTTACTAAACTTGACTTACCTGACTAAGACAAAATATCTCGGGAAAAGTTTGGAGGAGGGCTGACCAGTTTGGAGACGAGGCCCACTGAAGCTAGAAATATTCTAGCAGGAGGAAATACCAAATAAAATAACTCCTGAGAGCGGAATGGCGGGGCTCTCTTCTATACCAAACGAAACACTCATTCCTTTATACTTTGTTGCACTAAAGGAAAACCCAAAACTAAGAAATAAATTTATATTTTATATAGGTTAGGAAATCTAACACCCTGTATAAGTAAATTGGTAGAGAAATCTAAGTTAACTATTTAATACACTGTAGGATAAGAAAAGGACTTTAGCTATAGAGGTATTTCATTAGATTGACTTCAGCGCTTACTGACGGAGGGTTGTAGGCTACATTTTCTGATAATAACTTCATAATCATAGTCAAAAATAGTATTGCGGACTGGGAAGTTAGGAATTACTTTCTGATTTATGTTAATATTAAGTTTAGGTAATTCTAGGTCTCTGTTTGTTAGAATATTAGATAAATCTCAAGTCTGTCGCACCTAGGTTACTATTATACGGTTCACAACGTAGTCTCCTGTTTTACTAGACGATCGATACTGGCCAAGTTAACGTCTTCAACTCAAAAATGGGATCATAAATAAGTTTAGGTATAGTTCATAAGTTAGGCTAAGTTAAGTTAAGTTAATAGGTAGGGATTTTCTATACACTGTTGGCAGCGACCAGTTAGTTAATTAGTTTAGGTAGATAGGCATTTTCGGTACGTAGGTGCCGAATGTCCAGGATTTTAAATTCGTTTTTCATAGGTAGCATAGGTAGTATAGGATAGGTAGGCCATCTTTTACTTTGATAGGAGTCGCGAACAGGAAGTTAGGGGTATCTATTACATTGGTGCCCGCCACCAGGATTAGGTAGCCAGCTTTTACATAGGATGGTACGACGAGGATAAGTTAGGTAGGACATCTATTACAACTGGCTTTTCTGTGAAAGAAAACATCGTGAGGAAACCTGCATGCTTCAATTTCGATGCATGTATTGTACCCACTGTCCATTACAAGTGGCGACGGGCTCACTCCCCGTCAGACTGGACAGAGTTTCGGTACTACTGGTGAAACGTGGATGTTCTGATAGAGTACCTCTGATTACCCCCTCGGGGAATATACATAGTCGTGAGCATATGCTATGGTAAATGGTAATACAAAAAACCAATCTATAAATATGAAAGTACCAATTTGAACAGTGATTTCGCAAACATCGGTATTTATGTTATGAAATTTCTTATTTATTAATTAGGTACACTTAGTTACAACGACGATCAAGTTTACTATACCTACGCCTGAAGAATGACAAACTTTCTGTCGATACTCCATTGCTAATCATTAAATATAGGAGGTAACAAGTAAAAACTGTGATAATAGGTAAACATTAAATTACATCATCGGCACCACCTGCTGTATCCTAACTACTTTTGGCATTTTTGTGAATAAACTAAGGCACGAGTTGAAACCCAAACGTCAAACGTCCGGTCGGGGAGAAAACAGAAAGTGTACATCTGTGGAATGCACCAGGAGAGGTAAGCAAATATTGTAACGCCCTGGATCCCAGAAAATGGTCGTCGACGTCCAGGTCGTCCTAAGAAAAGAAAAAACCTAGCGGGAGGATCTGCACTCGTAGCATGTTACACGTGATACGGCTTTATCACGCCTCTTATCTCGTTCGTTCACGTGCAAATAGAAAGAGAGCGAAGGTGTGATAGCGCTTTATCACGGTGTCATGCTACCTATGCTGGATGCTTTTACGATATGACTGTTGATCATGCTGTTGTCAGAGCTTGCCCAGTGGGATGAAACCAGATAAAGGTTTTTGAGTTTTGAGTACCTTACGTTTGGTTTCATCAGTGCGTTGTGGCCACCGTCACGACCAAGCACTAAACTGGTAAATTTTTAGGGACCAAATAAATCCTACCTGTTCACAGAGTTTATTATTATTGGCATCTTCAGCGAGCAGTTGTTTGGAGACCAGGACCACTTGATCCTTCAGCGCGTTGAGCTCCTTGCACTTGGCCGTCTCAACCAAGCACTAAACTGGTTAATTAATAGGGATAACATAAATCTTACCTGTTCACAGAGTTTATTATTATTGGCATCTTCAGCGAGCAGTTTTTTGGAGACCAGGACCACTTGATCCTTCAGCGCGTTGAGCTCCTTGCACTTGGCCGTCTCAACCAAGCACTAAACTGGTTAATTAATAGGGATAACATAAATCTTACCTGTTCACAGAGTTTATTATTATTGGCATCTTCAGCGAGCAGTTTTTTGGAGACCAGGGCCACTTGATCCTTCAGCGCGTTGAGTTCTGATCGCATCCCTCGCTCAGCCTCGAAGATCAACGCTTGTGCAGACTCCACCTCACTCTCCAGCGCCTGCCGCTTTCGATGAGCCTGCTCTTCCTTGAACTGTGATACAGACAAAATTTCAGTAGGAGGATGAGTGGGCTTCAAATAATTTAATGACCATTTAAGCCAATTCACAATTAATTGTAGACTATTGAAGATTGTCGTTGTCCTGTTATGTTTGATTCTAGACCTAAAATTACTACTGTACTCAATACTCATACACCAGAGATTTTGTTTTATTTCCGAGTTACTAATGACAAGATAAAATAATATTAAACCACTATTTGTGCTATTGTACCAATAACGGCCGACGGGCCGATAGCTCAGTTTGTGAGACTGCCTGCTGATCCGAGGGTCCCGTTCGAATCCCGTAAGGATAGGATATAGTATAATTGTTATCAGTGCGCCAGAAATGTTTAGTGTTTATTTTTAACGTACACACGGCGACAACTACGCAAAACCAAAATAAGCTGGCCGCGCGACGTATACGACGTGTAGGTACCTACGCTTATATTGGTTTTGCATAGCTTGATGTGTCGCTGTATGTACTTGTAGATCTCTGTCAAGTTGTGCAGCTTTGCACTGTTGATCGGCGAGTATGGCGTCCTCTCTTGCCGACTCCTCTCGGAGACGCAGTCGTGTACAGCCACGTTCGCACACTTCCTTCTCAACGTTCACCAATTGTTGTTGAATTTTATCTGCTGCAGCCCCTTTCTCTTTCAATAGTGGAACCAACGTCATGCAAACTGTCTTATAACCATTCCTTTCATCAATCAGTTTTTTGCTCTGTAACAGAAGTAAATGTTTTTAAAGAGAATGTGGTTTGGTAGTTATTGCATTCCTAGAATCTAATAAATCTAGATATTACGAAGCAGCCTTCTGACCATATTAAGAGGAAAGGCGGTCGACAAGAAATGTGAAGAAACGTAGTTTTTTAACAGATCTATTGCTGTCGCGCTGCTGTTCCCAAGCAACCGAACGAACTACATGCAGTGCGATTTTTGAAAATCATACGAGCGGTTCGGCAGTAGAAAATGTCAGAATTACTATGGAGATTATGCATCTTTCTACTGCCGAACCTCTCGTATGATTTTCAAAAATCGCACTGCAGTGCGAAAGTGACAAAGGATTGATTTTAACTACTTGCATAAAATGGACGAAATCACGATTTCGCATTTCACTGTTTCCTCCTCCAAAACGAATTCTTTCAAGAATAATATACTCACTTAATAAAGATTTTAGCTACGAGTATGTTTATTATATTTTCCTTTTATTATTTTTCATCAAATTTGCTTGATGGATGGATATCTGAACATTGCCGTAAAATTTAGCCATTTTTCGCCATTTCCGAAAGCTCCTAGGTAAGTACGTAAGTTATTAAAGTAATTAATTTTTGGAATAAACAAAAGACAGGGACATAGCAGAGTAGGTATCTATGGTATGGTAAAACAATATTTGCTCTAGTGTCATTACTCATTAATCATTATTCATTGAGATAACAGAGGAATACGTTTGTATGGACTAAACCCGCCTTTCCTCTTAAAATCAAGACTAAATGAATCAAAGTAGCATGATCGGACTTTTCTTATTAAGTCTTCTTCCTTTTCATCCGCGTCTGCAAGTCGTCGCTGATAGCCGCGCTCCAAGTCCTGCCAAGCTGCCTCGGCGCGCTCGAGCAGCTCTGAGCGCTCTGCCTCGCGCCGCGCCAGCTGAGCGGCGCGCGTCCGCAGCTTCTCCGTTGAAGCGCCCAGGGCCGCAAGCCGCTCCACGCATGCGGACTCCATGCAACATGCCTGTAATTTTGAAAAGCCGGACAAGAAAGCTTCTACCATAGAGTAAAGGAGACAAGAAGAGTAGGTATTATTCTCACACTAAGTGGCGTACCTCAGAAAAAGCTCAAAATTCTGTCTCATAGATGGCGCCGACTCCTTGCCCGCGAGTAGATGAATTGCCAAATATACGCTAAGAAATTGTGATTAGTCATAAACGAGTAGTAGATCCGAAACTGTTGATGCAAAAATAGCGAAATGATGCCCATAACGACATATCTATAGCATTTTTCTGGTCAAGCTTTACAAATGTTTTCGAATGGAATGAAAAGACGATGTTTCAAAAACAACAATTACCTAAGGGTTAAGACACATTTACCGACTGCGACTGAATTAAGTAAGTATTTCAAAAATGTTTACCTCATCTATTTTAGTACTTATATTTGTAGATTTTGCTCTATTATGCGATGTCCTCTGATTTTGAGAGTTATCCTGCCGCATTACAACTTTCGCTTCATTGTTCATTGTAGGCAACTTCATCACGGAACCAATTAGAGAATGGACGTCAAAATTGTTAAACATGACACTCTTCGAACAATCATCTTGTTTGTTCTGCTTACAGTAGCTGATTGGCTTTGCTGGTAAATCTGAGCTGAACAAACCGTCGAAATCTTTATCGGAAGGTTCTTTAGAAGTTGCACATGTCTGTTCGTTTTGTCGTGTTTCAACAAATCTGGAAAAATACAATTTCTAGAATATTTACATCTGAGGCCTTAGCCGTGACACAATTGCATTTATGACAGTAAATAACTCTACATGTACGTAATTAAATAAAAAAATAACACAATCTAATGACATTCGAGCTAATGCGATTACCTGAACCCTGTGCCCGCATCCATTTTGTACAATTTGCAACCTATCTAACTTAATTATGCCATTATACCATATTAAGTCTACTATTGGTAAGTATACCTATTTATTTGTAGTTAGCCTACTATGTAACCTACTATATAGGTAAGGCTAAGTACAGGGTATCATTTGTTATTTTGTTTTAGATTATTTACCTTGGATAACCGATTTTTAGTCGAGGGTTGGAGGAAAATTTAGAAAATTTAAAAAACACGACCCGTTTATGTTCAAAACTTCATAACTTTTATATAAATACGAATAACCAAGCGATTTATATCTTGAATCTGTATAGGTAAAATATGCATCTTTTTCTACGTGGTACCTACGTATTTTCCCGTGAAAACCAAATCACTTGAAAACCAAGTAAATTTTTTGTTTGACCGAAACCTTTGTACCTACTAAGTTTATTAATTTTATTATTTGACCCAGATGTGCTAGCTGGAATGCGATTATTGAAACTCATACGTTGATCTCAGCAGTAGAAACTGACAAAATCACTATGGAGATATGCATCTTTCTACTGCTGATTTGACTTTCAAAAATCACAATTCAGTCAAAATTTGTGAGTACCTATGTTAAGTCAGTGGTCTGCGTGAACGGAATCGCTGGTTCAGCTAGTTTGAAATAAGATGTACATCATACCGGCTTAGACTATCAGCTTTATTATGTCCAAGATTTTGCCATGCGAGGAGCGCGCACGCCAGGTGCCGCTCGTCCGAGTGCTGGGAAATAATAGAGGTCACGTCGTGCGTGTCTCTCTCCAGACGCTCCTCAGCAGCCTTTAGCGAAGCCTGTTCAATTTATAGATAGGTAACTCATTAGTTTCAAAGAAAGACTATAAGGCTGGCTTGCACCAAAAAGTAGCACGTAGACCCAACACACATTCCCACCGCTGTAACTCCTGTGAACCAGGATCAACAGCGGCGACCATTCACAACACTAGACAATGAAGTCCAGCGAGCCCGGGGAATGACTCTAATCTGTCTTGCGAGGGCAATGAATTAATCAAAGAAAATAGGAGGAGTAGGAAAAAGGAATATCCAACTTCCATCCATTGCTTTTATTGATTGATCATCCTCACTATTTATTAAACTGGTTAAATGCTTACAAAACGCCCTAAAAACCGGGGAAGAAAGTTTGAAAGGTACGTCATTATCGAAGGTTATTCAGTCATCGATTCTGTAACATAAATAATTTGCAGTTTACCAATAATATTGCGGCATCTTCAAGAATTACGTTTGTTATTCATATACCTACTCATATTCGGTTCCAGACGGCATTATTATGTGTTGGACAACATAGCTGACCCAAAAAACCTCCTGGTACTCTATTAATGTTTACGTTTTTCTCGAACTTACCTACGTCTTTATGCTCGATTCCTACAGGAGCGGTGTGCGGACTACTAATATAAGATGTAAACTTAAATGAGTGCATACTTTAGAGAGAGCTTTAGACTTTGATGTACAGTCGCCATCAGATATATACCGTAGCAAACAAGGTGGTAAAATATTTCTAAGCAGTTCTAATTTTTATTCATTTCTTTATTCTGTAAAAAATTTATTGAAAACTAACTGCTCAGAAATATTTGAATACGTTGTATGCTACGATATATCTGATGGCGACTGTACTAGAAAAAAGTGTATCTATTGTCACATTTACAGTCAGCCCTATTGGAAAGGGAAGTGGTCAGCGTGAGTGACCTATTTACATACTCACGCTGCCCACTTCCCTGCTCACTTCCCTGTCCAACAGGGCTGAGTGTAAATGTGGCATAAAAGGAACAAAAGTGAGCATTTTCCAAAAGTGTCTCGGGGAAACATTCTACAACTTGGGGACTAACATGGAAATCACGAAATAAGCAGATTGTTTTTTGCGATTTTAATGTTGGTCCCATAATGAAAGATGGTTAGTTTAATGGTCTGAAGCACCCCCTGGAGTATGTAACACAGGTTAGGTTTCACCCTATAGCATACTATTTAAGTTATAGTCTACCATCTATAAAGTCGTGGCATGAATGTTTGAGGAACTAATCATTTTAGTATGGTGGTGTTGCCAGGTTATGCTTGATTTTGACGTTCTTGCGTGGAGACAGCGCCCTCATTTTTTGCCAAGACTTTATAGACAGACTGTATCAGCATGGTATAAATAAAATAAAATAAAAAAATAAAAAATAAAAATAAAAATAAATTCATCATCAGCATGGTATAAGCTAATTAAATTTAATGTTAACAGAGGAAAAATAAAGGATTCACCTTCAAATCAATGTGGGGATTTTTCTCAACGACTTTGGCAATATTCCAAATAATTAGTGTACTCATAGAGGTTTGTAATTCTGATATTGAAGGGTTGCATTGCTCCCCATTCTTCATGTTGTGGTCCTGCTGTTATAACGTTACAAAACGTTCAGTAAAATACAATATCAGGTCATAATATACAATATTTTCCATGACGACTCTACGTTCTAGATGAAAACAGAAAGAAAAAAGTACCTCATCATTAAAAGTTTTTTGATTCCTGTGTTCCATTTAGAAAAAATATATTTTGGTTAAAATGGTAAGTGTCGTCATAGTACCTAGTGAAGGTAACTTTTTTGATGTTACTTAAAAAACCAATTTAAATTCTACTTAAAATTTTTATTCAAAAACAGTTAAAAACAATTTTTTACAATTTTGTTGTGGTTACTTACATTTTTATTATAAAAACAATTCTTGACAATGACGCACTTTGCAATGACGGTACTCTTTGCCATAGAAAAAAATATCTCGTTGCATCATAGAGTGATTCTGAGGATTCCAAACTTCTTGTTCTATTCTCTTTGCATAGTTCATACAGCTTCCTGTGGTATTCACAAATCTCCTGAATAGTCTCGTACCTAAGTCTCGTACTAAAGTTCTCGTAGGGTCCTTCTTAATTGCTGACACTTTTTTAAGTGGATGATCAGACCATCAAACTGAACAACTTTCTCTATGGCACCAACATCGAAATCGCAAAAAAAAATCTGCGTCTCCATACAAACAAACGTGTACTCTAATGCTTAGATCAAAATAATTTTGATCTAAGCTCTAATGTACCTAATCCGTGACAAAACATCCTCTGTGACAAAAATGCAAACCTACTGGAGCCAAATATAAGGGACAGTTGATTTTTTTTTCGCGATTTCGATGTTGGTCCCATAGAGAAAGTTGTTCAGTTTGATGGTCTGATTGTTCAGTTTGATGGTCTGATTATCCCCTTAAAAAAGTGTCAGCATATTAAGTTGGACCCTGTATAATGTCTAAGGCTCCAGGTCGTGTTTGGCCATGGATTTTATTTTAACACCTTCTCTGTTTGGCCAGTTTTTTGGTTTTCTTAGGTTTTCTGTATGCTTAGGATTTTCCTAAAAAACAGCCAATGTCCTGCTTATCTCACTCATTTTGTCGCCTGATTGAGAATCTTACTCAATTAATATTTATCCTGTCTTCCTTGGATCCTGTCCTATATAAAATAAGTACTTAATATTATGAAGCTTTCCAAACGACGATCCTTTATAGTAAACTGCCCTTTTTATACTTCTTGTAATAAATAGAAGATTAGCAATGGCATAAGAACGCGGAGTTTCTCAGAATAACATAAATAGTATGACATTGATTCATCACATAGGAGACTACGTGTAGCATGCGCAGTGACACGAAGATAAAAAGCAAAAGAAAAGGGTCGATACACCCCGGGCGGACGGCGGCGGCGCCGGCGCCACCAGCCGGTTCCCACCGCTAACGGTCCGGGCCTTCCAAGTATAGCCAGCATTAGCTCCGATGTACACTATTTATAGCTCTAGCTCCGTGTCAACACGCTGCGCCGGCGCCGCCGTGGACCGACACCACACATCCTACTTGGTAATGGGAAAAAGCGGATTAGTGTCCATGTCCAATCGTGTCGTATTCAAGGCTGATTCAGGGTATTGCTTGTTATATGGACTTTATTAGGGTCTTCTTAATATACCGACAGTTTTTTAAGGGGATGGTCAGACCATGAAACTGAACAATTTTCTCTACCTACGAGACCAACATCGAAACCGTGAAGAAAAAAAAGCTGACATTTGGGTCGAATAGACTGGCAGTTTTGTATGAAACAGCTGAGTTTTTTGTGTTGGATTGGTCCTATAGAGAAAGTTGCTCCGTTTGATAGCCTAATCGTCCCCTTAAAAAACCGTCAGGGTCCTTATACTGAATCTGAATAATTTACTATTCCTCTATTGTGGTACCGCTTCTATAAAGTTATCATCGATTGTGAGAAAAAACATCGAAGTAACTCTACTTCAAAAATCACTTGTATGTTGTAAGATACAAGTGTCCGTGTCAAGTTGTGTAAGTTGAAGCACAGCATCACCTCCTGAAGTCAGAGAGATATCATTTTCACAATTATCAAAAGTTGGTTATTCTTTATTAAGAGAATTTTATTCCGAGAGCGAAAATGCGCGCTGCATACAAACGTACTATGGTGATATTTTCAATATTAACTAATTAAAGTCAATGAAATTTTGCAGGAACGATCTAGAAACAAATCTCTATGCTTTTATGGAGTCCGATTTTCGTTAAAATATACATTGAGTAACTATGATGAAAATATATAGTTTTAATTCTAGGATTAATTTAAGATTTGTATGGAAATCTTTGAGGCACTGTAAATTTAAAACTATACATTTTAACGAAAATCTGACTCCAGACTCCAGGTTCGAAATTATTGTTCAGCAATTATGGGCTGCCGCGTGTAGTGATAAATTGTATGTACGATTTTTTGATCTTGCATGTTAGCAGAGGGGAAATGCTAAGGCGAGGCGGGTCCCTATATAAATCGTCTAAGGTTTCCTCTTTTTTGGAGAGGGAACCAAAGAGGAAAGGAATACCAGGAAGCTGGCGTAGTGTATAATACTGTAGCAGCAATTAAAGAATAAGAAAGATAAAAATAATAAAACCATTATAATTACAATACAGCTTAACAGCACAAGCTTAACTAAGATTATAGCGAAACATGATGTTGTAAAATTACATGCAAAAAATATTGCGGAGCGCACCATTTTTTGCAAGTAATTATATAATTCCTAATTATACTTCCCTATTTATCGTCTCTGCAAATATTGAGATGTCTAACATTTTAAGCACATGTTATATTAATTATACTATAGTGGAAAGAAAGATAGGAGTAGCCAAACAGTGTTATTTATGTTTCACAATGAATTGAAATACCTACTTACATCTATTTGTTATGTATCCTTGATACATGTATGTATCCTAAGATTTTCCTGTAAAACCTAAGATTTAACATAGTTTTGTGATTATCGTTAATTTCTGACTTTTACTCGCTTTCAGGCCTCCGCACATTGCAGCGATATTATCGAGCGATTTTATCGAGCGATATTATCGACAGCGATATCGCGACACCTTACACACTGCAGCGATTCCGCGATTCGCGTCACGCATGCGCTACTGAATGTAGTCGAAAGACAATTTTTTAGAGTTACGCGGTTATTAATTAAGCTAAAGTTAATCATTATAACGGGTTAAATATCGGGAACTCCCAAATAAATAAAAACGCGGTAAGAACCCGTTATAATGATTAACTTTAGCGTAGTCTAAAGAGTTGTGATAATATCACGATTCACGACAGTGTGTGGGATCGAGCGCGTCCCCATACAAAATGTACTGAGAACAATTATCGCAAAATCGCAGCGATATTATCGCTCGATAATATCGCGGCAGTGTGTAGGATCGCGCGCGTCCCCATAAAAAATGTACTGGAAACAATTATCGCAAAATCGCAGCGATATTATCGCTCGATAAAATCGCTGCAATGAGCGGAGGCCAGCGACGACAGGCGGCGGCGCAACGCGTCGGCACGTTGGTGCATAGGTAGCATGACACCGTGATAAAGCACTATCACACCTTCCCTCTCTTTCTATTTGCGCGCGAATGAACGAGATAAAAGGTGTGATACAGCCGTATCACGTGTAGCATGCTAAGAGTGCTGGTGTCGAAATCATACCGACCGCAACGATAGGCGACAGCAACAGAGCACAATGCTGCCGCCTGCTGCTGGCGTTGAAATTATAC
Source organism: Agonopterix heracliana (assembly GCA_963693445.1). Classification (NCBI taxonomy): domain Eukaryota; kingdom Metazoa; phylum Arthropoda; class Insecta; order Lepidoptera; family Depressariidae; genus Agonopterix; species Agonopterix heracliana. Next base: position 11,733,960 of record OY856308.1, on the reverse strand, counting down.
CGAACGTAGCGATGGGCACAAAACGTGGCGACACGATGCTTCCGCCTGCTGCCAGCAGCGTTGGATACCGACCGCACCAACGTCGTACGTTGCTGCAGTGGACGTCAGACATTAACAGGATATATTCCTTATAAAGGGCTCCATACGAAACAGCCACGTCCTAGTTTGGACATTATTTAGCACTTAATTAAAGTAAAATAACACAATATACAAACCATATCTTTGACCTTGTCAGATTTCCATTTAAATTAGTTCCAAACTTTGATGAAGTGTTCCATAGTTACTGTGGTTTAAAGATTTCCATACAAATTGGAAAAGATGCCGACATCGATTTTTTTTTTACTTTGATTGGTTAATATTGAAAATAGAACGTAACTTCATTTGTATGCAGCGCGCTCGGGCGCCCTGACGAGTGTATTATCTTAATACCATATATTATGACACAGCCTTCAAGAAGCTGAATTATTTGCACATGAGTTACGAATGTGCCATCAGATAGCGATAGATACGAGTCTCCTTATTATAATATTATAATAAGTCGTGATGTGAACAATTAATGCACATGATTATTGCATGACTGGTAAGTACCTAGGTACCTATTTTCCAAATACTTTCCGTCCTAAAGTCATGAATCAAAAAAGTATGGGTATTCCCACAGAATAAGGTAATCATTGAATCATTGTAGTCGGTAGCCAATGGTTTATTCTCCAGAATTGATTGGGGATCGCTACCAAGTATATTATTTGATGGAATCCATGTTCCTTACAGTACCTACTAGCGTAAAAAACGTAGGTATCCAAATCGACTCCAGTCTTTCTTCATCATCATCATCATCATCATCATCATCAGCCTATCATCGTCCACTGCTGGACATAGGCCTCTCCCAAGGCGCGCCACAAAACTCTGTCCTCGGCCTTCCTCATCCAGTCGCTCCCCGCTACTTTTTTTAGGTCGTCTGTCCAGCGGGCAGCAGGGCGTCTCACACTACGCATACCAGTTCAGTACCAGTCTTTCTTGGATTCCTCAAATGAAATACGTCAAATAGAAAATTGTTTGCCTCTGGTGGAGCATTGAGAAGGCTCCATAATTTTCTACCGACAGCCACCAAAACAACGATTGCCCAATCTTTGTTATTGCCAATTCTTGACTATGCCGATGTTGCCTATCATAGATGACATCGTTTATATTATGGAGCGCGCCAACGGTAACGGATGTGCAGTGTACCATTGAGACCAATGGTCACGGTTTTTTCCAGTTCGATTTAATATACGCACCCAGTACCTACTCATGTCACAGTAACGTGGATTTAGAACGGCTAACAAAAAATAACTCTTATCTAAGTTCAATAACAAAAGTGAAACTGCTGGGTAATATAAACCAATATGTGGCAGGCCTATGTCCGTGTGCCGCCGTACTCCAAGCGTACATCAAACTAGGAGCTTGGATATACAGGTTCCTTCTTAATATGCTGACACTTTTTAAGGGGATGATCAGACCTTCAAACGGATCAACTTTCTCTATGGGACCCATATCGAAATCGCGAAAAAAAATCAGCTAATCCATACAAAACTGCAAACCTACGCAAAATGAATGGGACAGCTGAAATTTTTTTCGCGATTTCGATGTTGGTCCCATAGAGAAAGTTTTTCAGTTCGATGGTCTGATCATACCCTTAAAATAGTTTCAGCTAATTTTGTTAGACCTTTAAAGTTTAAGTTTATGGGATGCTTCAGATTCAGGCCACCAAACTGAACAACTTTAGTAGTTTCAAAACGAAAAAAATATTCTTCCATAGAAAACTTCCATAAGCTATCAGCTGTTCCATTCTAAACTGCAATGCCTACTCGACTCAAACTTATAGAAAGCAGATTTTTTCTCCCATAGTAAAAGTTGTTCAGTTATAAATAAATAAATAAATAACGCTCACAGGCACATAAATTGTAATGATCCCAAACTAAGCACTTAAGGCTTTTATTATGGAAACCATACAACAACGGCACGAACATATAACATCCATGACCGAACCGGGATTCGAACCCAGAACCCTGGTTTGGCAGTCCGGCGTGGCAACCATTACACCAACCGGGTCGTCTTACACCAACCGGGTCGTCAGTCGTCAGTCGTCGTTTGATGGGTAGAGTATGTGGTTTAAAGGTTTATGATACTTTTCCTTAAACCTTCCATAAGCTATCAGCATTTAAAAATAAGCCATTATCTCGCAAGAGCATTCTAAAGGTTCACTTCCGATCCCAGCGGCCGATGCGACTGACGGATCGGAAGTGAACCTTAAAACTGATCTAGCAGGCGTACTCATTACAAGCTTGGTTTAACTAACTGCATTTATCGAAGTGTCAAGTTTAGTAAAGTACCTGCCACACTCCTCGACTCCTACGAACGTGGGCCGACGCCAGCCGGATAGATGAAAACAACGCCTCGCAATTCCGTGTTATGTTTACCTTTACATGTGACATTGATTCGAACAAAAAAGAGTCATGCAGTGTAAACAGAATCAAATTACCATAGTGAAAGGATTCCTAAAATATTGACAAGCTTTGGCTGTGAATATGCAACGGTTTCCATACGATGACCGCATTACAGTATTTTATTTTAGATCGCATTGCAAAATTGCTTCGTTTAATTAACTTATGATATTCTTCGGTATTATCAAATAATACAACACATAACAGTTGGTGTAGACAAGACATTTGTAGTCAGTTAAATTGCAACAACTACCCGATTCGTCAACTGTACCGAATGAAACACTTTCACGATTCGTCCACTTTCCCGCATGAACCAGCTTTGCGAATGGAACACTTACCCGATTCGTCCATTTTCCCGATTTTCTCGAACCTCTCTGTCGAATGAACCGCGTTCCCGATTGTACCACTAAAGTATCTTGCTAGGTTCGAGACCGAGATTTTACGAGAGGGATCTCGAATTTAAAATGGTGCAGATTCTAAGGACAACTAGAAAATCTTATAAAATTTGTCACAAAGTACTTTTTCAAACCTGTTGAATTCGTCCTAGCGTAAAGATAAATAGACCAGTTAGAGTTAGGAAGCTAGAAGGCATAACATTGTTGAGCAAAGTATGAATGATGACTCGCGTAGTCAAAGCGGTCTGTCAATAGGATGTATTGTGTCGGACTTGTGCTGGACGCATTGTCGTCGGCAGACTGATGACCCCACTGCATAACTACAATCAAACAACAATCCAATACGATCACATGCCGGTCGCGGCCGCCGGAACACGCGAGATACCTACCTACCTACCTACCAGTACGACACGGACTTCGTCTTTCATAACAACATATTTCGTAAGGTGCAGTCATATCGATCGTCACAACAGGGTTTCTATTTTGGTTTTTAAATACACATACAACAAGAAAAACTAGTCGAGCTCGATGATTCATTCATCGAAAGTTTTCTGCATCTCCCAGTTACTACTATATCTATCAGAATCATATTATCTTACTTTCATCCTTACGTAAGACGGCAGAGTTTATAGCTATGGCTATGTCGTTTATAAATCTTTAGAATGATAATAACACGTTGTTGATATACTTAATAGTGAACCAATCTACCAGACCTTGATACCAGGTATGATTGTGGTATAGAGCCAAGTAGGTACTCATAGTTAGATGGGGGTCTCTTTTGCAACCAGCTAGCACTTCAAGGATTTCTTGTTGAGTTTTCCACTCCAATCCTCTATAATGCAGTTAATACGACGAATCATTTTATGTGGTTTTCTATTGTAACTTGATACCTACATACGTTAGTTATGCTACTGTTCATGGATGTCATTTTGAGACAAAATAGCAGTTTATTTAAAGAACTCTTCAATCCCTAAACTGTAGGGTTTGTAATAAACTAGGGAACCCTATAAATATCAAAGTTTGGAGGTTTTGATGTTTAGATGTATACTTTTTTAAGGTCCACGTAGACGGGGTCGCGGGCAACATCTAGTAAGTATATAAATGTGTGAGTTTATTTAGAGAGGTAATTTTTGTTAGTGACTTTAATCACGCATAAACGGCTGCACGGATTGGGATAAAATTTGGCAGACAGATAGAACGTGGTCTGGATAACACATAGGTAGAATTAGGGTAGAATACATACTTTTTAAAGTAAACGAAGATGAAGTAGTTCGCGACATTTTGCTGTCATGTGGTTATAAAAGGTCTTACAATTAGATAAGTACACACAAGAACCCTGGAAGGGCACTGCAATACGTTTATGTAACTAGTTAATTTATTTATGTATTTTAACACTTTATTGTACACACGGAAATACAGATGAATACAGCATAATATGCAAGTATGTATTAATTTTCATTGTTATACCTACTTATCACCTTCGATATCACAACGATTCCGTAAACTTAGTTTGTGAAATTATACTTTTTTTTTGGCGTTAAAAAGATTCTATCTCATCTCAGCACTACAATAGATATAATTTTTTTATTTCTTCATCGGTCGACCATCACTGAAGTTTGGCAGTCAGCCCTGCAAATCCCCGCCTTTCCCCCGCCAATCAAAACAGTTTTTCAATCATTAAAAACCGGTCAAGTGCATGGCGGACCAAGCAGAATGTAGGGTTCCGTAGCGATTTATCTTGACGCCTGGCCCGCAAATTTTTTCCCGTCCCATGCAGACAACATTCGTAGCATCACAGGATACACGACACAATATTGCTGGAGTTCCCAAGATGACCTACATTACTTATAATATGCGTTTCTAGGTCAAATAGTTCAGAAATTATAGAGAGGCGAAATTTTTACTACTTTGGTAGGGTACGTTTATCTGGCAAACGGTGTGACTGATGTTAGAAATATGTTTGAAAATACTGCTAGTTTTGCCAAGACCTATGTGGGCGTCCACGCAAGAAGGGTCCAGTTGCCGGCTTGTGAGTTACGGTTAGATTCGGCATCAAGATCAGTCACCATGATCATATGGATCATCATATCATATTTTATTTATTTATTAATTTAAAATTTATTTATTTATTTATTTATTTATTTATTTATATGGAATAATAAAAATGGTGGGTTAAAATGCCAAAAACTGGACCCTTCTTGCGTGGACGCCCACTATTTAACAACTCCCCAGCCCCCTCTATCTCTTTCTCAATCTCATTCGGTGAGCTCAGCAGTTGAAAATGTCAAAATTACTATGGGGATATGCATCTGTCTACTGCTGATTTTACTTTAAAAAATCGCACTCCTGAAGCACGATTTTTGAGAGTCAAATCAGCAGTAGAAAGAAGCGTAACTCCATAGTAATTTTGACATTTTCAACTGCTGAGCTCACCGAATGAGATTCAAAAATCGCACTCCACTAGTTGCTATAATGACAACGAAGCAACGACAACGGTCGGTGCTTGACGAAGACAAACAGCGCGAAGGCGAGGCGGCGCGGCGCGGCGGCGGCGCGGGCGCCGGGCGCGGTGTTTCTAGCTTCATACAGCTTCACATAAATAAGGCGCTCTTCGCGCGCGTCTGTCAGTCAGTAGAAGGGAGGTTACCTACGTGCCGATTGCTAGAGCAGAGGCGCTTTGCGCACGCGCATCCCGGGGCCTAGTGCCGTTACCGCGGTCAAGTTTAATTCGAAAAAATGCTGTTTTTTTAATTTACTGTAATTTTTCGTAACAAAAGTCAAAAACAAGCTAACTTTTGAGGAAGTTTTCTTTTGTTTCTTTATTTGTTATTGTTTTAAAAAATAAATCAAAATGGTTAGTGGCAACAAAGACCCCAGCGATCCAATGAAGATTCCGCCTAAGAATCGTGAGAAAAAGAGCAACAACTACAAGCGGGCAAACTTTATCTCAAGAACATGGTTCTGCTGGATGATGCCTACCTTCTGGCGAGGATACAAGAGAGACCTGTACGACGCCGACCTCACATACCCCAAAGATAGCCATCTTTCCGACAAACTTGGAGACCGTCTCGAAAAGTAAGTCAAAACAGCACCTTTTCTTAACTATTAACATTAAACCTCACATTTAAAAGAACTTTAAAATTAATTTAGCGACGAGCACTTATCGGAATGCAGTATGCACATAATTGTCCATGTTTAAAAAATAAGCACAAATGCGACCTTTACGCTGCTAGCATTACAAGGTGAAGTACCTACGTTAATGCTAAGTACCTATATTCATTTTCGCAGATTGTTTAAACCTATTTAATGTTTAAAAAAATTAAATGATGAAACTGGTAATTTTTAATGTTTCTATAGTTATTACTACAATCTTAATTTCACAATGGAATAGAAATGTATAAGCGTAAAGATACAATAAATTAAATTAAAAGTATTTATTTGTCAATGTAATCAATAGAAAAACGAAATAACTAAACTGAACCAAAAAATTAAAGGTTTTATCAGTTAAAAGTGTAAACTAACAAAATATTGGGGTTCGTTCATTATTACGCTGATAATAATTATAGTAAAAAGAATAAGTCCTCACCTATACTTAATTCTGATTATTGCAATAAACTTTAAAACTTTCCTGTGCTCTTTGGTATTTCATATAGGTATCTACCTATATAGGTAGGTACTTATATTTTAGAATATGTTTATAGGTAGTTGTATTTTATAATTATCTAAGTACCTAAATCAAAGAAGTTTAAAGATCAAAGAATAATATTAAATAAAGAAACATTAAATGCCAATGTTCCGGAACACGATAAAAGTAAGGTATCATCTATCACACACATTTTTTTATTTTTTCTTATTTTTTTGTGTAATGAAATAGTAGTTAAGTAATTTATATATCTACTTTACATTTAGTATTGGCTTTAAATCTAAACTATTATGAAACTGTAACTGATGTGTGTCTGTACATTGAAGATATTTACAAAAAAAAAGATTACGATATGGTTTTTAGGTATCCCTGATTCGAAATCAACCTTTTTTAGAAATTTTGTCTGTCTGTTTGTTTGTTTGTTCGCGTATCACGGAAAAACTACTGAACCGATTTTGATGAAACTTTTTTGTTTGATAGCTTATGATCTGACTTAAAATCTGGTATATAATGCGGACGAAGTCGTAGTTCATAATAAACATAAACAAAACATTTGACTTCACTTCAAAGAAATTCTTGCGTGTGTGACGCCCCTTTTTGAGGCCTACCCTCAAGTAGGGTCTTATCACATACGCCTGTGTCCTGCAGTGCGACGTATATTATAATTATTATTTACATATTATAATTATAGGCTGATTATGATGAAAACTTTAAACATTTTACTGATGATTTAATTTAAGACACTTTTCTATAAAACAGAGTACCTACCTATATGTTTACCGGAAAGACATAAAGACACAAACATGACGAAGCTTGAAGTGTCGCCGTGTGTACAGGATACGGCGGTGTATAAATGTTACTGCTAGATCTTGTACTGCAGCTAGTAGCTGACTCAACCCTCAACCCTGTCCATTGTGTATGGGTGGGGCTTAAGGAGTTGCAATAATTTAATATTCGAATGTACGACTATAGTTAGGCGACCTGGGTCAAAATACTAGGTTTTTTTCTATGGCCACATGAAGTACCTACCTGTTCTGTTCTTTTTTATAAAATATTACATAATTCACGATTTAAAAAATGAAACCTTAACGTCTATATTATATAGATAGACGTTTCATTTTTTAAATTGTGAATTAAACACGTGAACTGGGAAACTAAAGAAAATTTGCACCCTTTACACTTTACACCCTATATTAATATGCTGACACTTTTTTAAGGGGATGATCAGACCATCAAACTGCACAACTTTCTCTAAGGGAAAAACATCAAAATCGCGAAAAAAAAACTGCTTTGTTTGGAACAGCTGATGGTCTGATCAATCCCTTAAAAAAGTGTCAGCACATTGATGATTACCCTGTATGTATAATTTTCATCAGACCATCAAACTGAACAACTTTCAGTTATCCATTCAGGTTTACCTACACCTGAATGGACAGCTACAGATTGATGGTCTGATTATCCCCTTACAACAGTTTTAGCTAATTTTGTTGGACCTTTCTAACGAAAAGGTTTGCCTGCCTTCGCGTCGTGGGTGAATTATAAATACCTCAGAATAATAATTAAATCCTATACAGAATTTGAAAAGGGGTTCTGAAAATATTACTTGAGAATGCAACCTTTGTTGTGGGATGCTACTAACTTTAATTATTGCTCAATATTTTCTACCAATAAATAGGAAAATAAATTTATAATTATTTCAAAATAAAAGGTAACTTTTCGTTTTTTTTTCTAGGTTGTAAACTTTCATTAATTATCATTTTAATCAATGTTATAAGACCCTTGCAAATAACATGTAATATCCATATGATTTTATTAAATTAATTTCGACTTGATTTCGTTAAAAATCTTAATTTACCCTTATAAAGAAGTTTAAAAAAAAATACAAGTCAAAAGTCTGAATAACCAACGTTCAAACTCAAGGTAAGATGAGTTAGGTAGGTATGCTTCAACTAACAACAATCAAGCATAAATTAATTTCAAAATCGATTAGGTACCTATTTAATTGATATCATTTTATAAGTCGATTATATGAAATAAGAATTCAGCGCGTCAATGGTTTTCCAGGTACTTATAGTACGCGCAACCGATAAATTAACACTATTTAACTGAACCATATGTTACGGATAATTATATCTTCTATCTATTATGTACGTCTACTCTAGTCTACTATAGTAATCTATACTTATAAAACAGATCCGTGAAACTGACTGACAGACAACGCCAATGCACAGGCTAAGGGTTGAACTATACAATATGGCCGCAAGCGATCGCATTTTTCCGTCGCTCCATCCTTTTCTGTCACTCAGGAACGTCATTTGCTAGAGCAGAATATAAGATAGACGGAACGCGATCGCGTACGGCCATGTGTAGTTCAACCCTAAACCGCATGAAATTTGGTAAACATAATTCTAAAGAGCATGCAGGGATGCACAGATATGATTTTTCAAAATTCAAACTCTAGGGGGGTACATATGGTGAAAGGACATCCGGCGATAAATGCCAAATATTGTATACCTACTTCAAAAAGAAAAATGATAAAGCGGCAATACCAAGGCAATAAAAAAAATATCTGACAATGTCAATTGAAATTAGTTACCGGTGACCGGTGTTTCCACAATTTAGATATTTTAATGTGTTTTTTTTACCAAAATAAGCATCATAAAAATTATTTAAGGGTCCATACATGATAAATGTAATATTACATACATAATAAAATAATATACAGCTGTATACAACCGTTGGCATTTTTTCTATGGCCGGAGACGCATCTCCTTTATCCGAAATTAACGCGGATGAAGTCGCGGGCCAAATCTATACAGGGTCCTTCTTAATATGCTGACACTTTTATAAGAGGACTAGTGTTTTCCCGCGACTTCGTCCGCACAAATTATATACCAGATTTTAAGTCAGATCATAAGCTATCAAACAAAAAAAGTTTCATCAAAATCGGTTCAGTAGTTTTTGCGTGATGCCCGAACAAACAAATAAACAAACAAACAAACAAACAAACACACAAACAAACAGACAAACAGACAGACAAAATTTCTAAAAAAGGTTGATTTCGAGTCAGGGATACCTAAAAACCATATCGTAATCTTTTTTTTGTAAATATCTTCAATGTACAGACACACTTCAGTTACAGTTTTATAATAGTTTAGATTAGATTAGATGATCAGACCATCAAACTGAACAATTTTCTCTATGGGACCAATGTCGAAATCTCGAAAAAAAATTCAGCTGTCCAATACATTTCGCTCAAATAGGTTTGCAACGCAACGCAACCTAAACCGCTGAAGATAGATAGAAACATGAAATTCGGACAGAGGATAAGATACAGGGGGTAAAATTAAGTGCGTTACATATTAAACAGGGTGCTTAAGACCATCAACCTGAACAACTTTCACCATGGGACCAACACTGAATTCTCAAAAATAAAAACAGTTGCGTCATACTTTTGGGTCGAGCAACGATTGAGGTTTCCTATGGAACAGCAGATTTTTTTTCGCTATTTCGATGTTTGCTCCTTATTGAAGTCTGTATCACTCTTTTCGATATGTAACGCATTTAATTTTACAACCTGAGACCACGGACCTGAAAAACAGCGGACGTAATGTGACACTAAAAAGATTTGAAGCATACAAGGTCCATTTTCGTTTGTTCTACAAGATGCACTAGCTCTAGACTAGCCTAGATGCGCAGGCCCTACAACCCGCCACCATTATGTACCGTGTGTGTGACAGTTCGTCAGCACGCACACAAATATAAATGGGTGCTTCACTCGTGATTAGACGAGATGACGTCCGTCTTTTTTTCAAGTCCGTGCGTGGGAGGTGCACTAAAAAGGATTTTTCTGAAATCAGCACCTAGGTATTGAAATAGGGTTAACCTACCTAAACGTTTGTAATCCATGTGGACGAAGTCGAGGGCAAATGCTACTACGATGGTCTCCAATACTCGATACATGTATACTTATAATATGATTATTGTATAAATTTGCTCTTAGCATTTAATTTATCACGATATGTAATCAGTTATTATTTTACTTCCTTAACCTTGTCGGAGTTAAAAATATAACGTAGGTAATTACTGTTCGCTAAAGTACTGATTAACTCTGCTAAGTCGCGAAAAAACAATAATCAAAATAAAATGAACTAAAATTACCAAAAAACACGAGTCTTGTGTAGAAAAAAACTCGTTCGTAATGTATTACATTAAATTTAACATAGGTGGTACATAAATGCATAAGCTCACGACCGTAACCCTTGACCACCCTAGTCAGAAACATTGCTACAACTTTCCCTAAAGAACGGGCGCATGGCTAGAAAAACAACAATAATTTTTGGACTTCCCATAGAAAATCGATCGACTGATCGACTTTTGAACATAACTTTCTAAAAAGTTTTTCAACCCATGTTCCTCAGGGAAAGTTGTTGATAGTTATGTGTTATGCTATAGGCTGCATAGTTGCTTTTTGGCGCGAGTACTTGTATTGAAACCTGAGCAAGCGAAGGATTCAAAGGTACGAGACGCAGAATAACTTTGCAGCCGAGCGAAACACACAACTTTTCACCATACAACAGCGAGGAAAAAAAGTGAATTGCTAAAAAGAACATTTTAAAACGTTTTTTTTTCGTGCTGGCCAGTGACATGAAATAGTTATTAAGCATTTTCAGTGGATTGGCGGTATAGAAAAATATTGAATAGACAGATTCGAATTACAAAAATTCTTTCCACGCTAGCGGATAAAATGCACTTTTGCACTCAGATTTCGAATGATAAACAGAATCTTTCCGAGCTTGTGACGTGAAAATATCATTGTCTGAATACTTTGTTAGTAGTTAATTAAAAACATGAGGTGTACATGAGAACTTACTTAAGAGGGAAAATAGGTCACTTTTTCGAATGTATTTGTCGGATCCGCAATCCGCAATCCCACACACCACGCCGTCTAAAGTACGAAAGAGACAACTGCAGCTCGGACAGATTTTATCTAAATAACTCCGACGAAATCAGAAATTCGTATTACCCTGTTTCCTCCTCCAAAACTAAACCGATTTTAATTATTATTATTTCAAGAATAATATTATGAAGATATTTTCCTCTCCCCCAAGTGAGATTGAGTGAGATTCGGCTCGACCCCCTCCCCTACCCTGAACACCTCACGTAATTAATGGACGGCCCCTTATCCAAACTCATTAACAATATCTAAATGATTTTTAATTGCACGTATTCTTATTTATTTTATAACACAACGACATCACAACGACAAGTCTAGTGAGTCATCTAGAAGTTTTTCCAACAAATGATCTAGGTATTAAACTATCCAACTGTGAAGCGAACAAGTTTAAACTTATAAATTATTAACGTAAACTAAGCACAATGCGAATACCTTTACATAGAAGGCTGGTATAAAAACTAGAACGTATCCCATAGTCCCTGTCTATTTATAGACCGGGATCATATTACCTGGCCCCAGAGTACGTTTACCCCTAGACGTGAGTTTTTATACTATAAAGTTTTATAGTATGGCATATGAGCTTTAAATAGCTCGCTCATTAGCTGGAAACTAGTCTGTGAAGAGAGGCATTACCACGGAGGACAGAAAGGAGCGGAGGTGTCGAAAGGCAATTAGGTCTGTCGCCAATTATATTAGTTCATGACGTCACAGTAGGCGTAGCTGTCTGTTTCTCCTGGGCATTTGTACGCTTCTTATCCTCATCAAATATATTTGCTTTGTTTATAGGAAAAGGTATAGAATTTTATAACGCAGTTATAAAGCTCGCTAGACCCCTGTAACAGCGCTAAAATTATACCTTTTCTTATAAACAAGGCGAAAATATTTGGTGACGATAATGACAGCGTTCAAACGCACTGGATAAACACCCAGCCTGTGATGCTAAGTCCAAAGCGGACCGCCATTCTTTTTGTTGAGAGGGGTTTTGACAATAAAATCTTACATCTAAAACTAAGAAGTGCGCTGTTCCTCGATTCTTTTTTAGGGGCGGTACCTGCCCACTCATTTTGTCCGCACTCCCTGCATTTTGGCGACACTTCTATAGAAATATTTTATTGCGACGCCACCGCTCCTTTCTGTCCTCCATGGGCACTACATTAGGGCTCCAAGCTGCGCAGATACTCGCCAGATTTATCCCTCACGTCTCAGTCTAGACAGGCACATTGGTTTTTTCCATGTTACTCCATAATTACGACGACTGCGTAAGTTAAGCTCCTAAGAATAACTCGGCGAGCTGTCGTGACTCTTATAATCTTGCTTACCTCGTATTTATCTTCATAATCTATGTTTTTAGCTTAAAATTAGAAAGCTGTGTTTCTTAATAACTACATTTATAGGTTGTTGGAAAATATATGTTTTATTATTTCCCAACAACCTGACAACATTTTATCAGTCTATAAATAACTAGATGACTGCGGCGAACTTCGTACCACCTTAGAGTCTTCCCGACACACACTTGGCCGTTTTATTAGCCTATGTTCATCACAGATAATATAGCATTCTAATGGTGAAAGAATTATTCAGATCGGTCCAGAAGTTTCTAAGCCTATTCAATACAAACAAACACACAAAAAATCTAACTTTCCTCTTTATAATATTACTCGTATTAAAGATGAGTATACACATTTATATTTAAGGTAACTGTAACTTTAATGCGAGTTATTATTAAGAGAATATTATTCCGAGAGCGAAAATGCGCGCTGCATACAAACGTACTATGGTGATATTTTCAATCTTAACCAATTAAAGTCAATGAAATTTTGCAGAAACAATCTAGAAACAAATTTCTATGCTTCTATAGAGTCAGATTTTCATTAAAATATACAGTTTCAATGCTAGGATTAATTTAAGATTTGTATGGAAATCTTGGAGGCACTGTAACTTGAAAACTATACTTTTTAACGAAAATCTGATATATCTCCATACAAGCATAGAAATTTGTTACTAGATTGTTTCTGCAAAATTTCACTGACTTTAATTGGTTAGTATTGAAAATATCACCATAGTACGTTTGTATGGAGCGCGCTCCGAATAATATACCCTTAAGTAAGTAAAATGGCATGGTTTTTGGCAAATAAACTATTTCTATTTCTATATCTATTTCTAAGTAATAATGAAATGGTATAGTTTCATCGACTGTTTAAATGACTCGTGTACCTAAACGCTAACATTACTAAGACATAATTGCCAACAGAACCTCCTTATCACGACGTTGAGATACGACACAACATTAGAAGCACTGAAAAAAGCATTAATAATGACCACAACACAAATTCCATACAGATGAATCAAACACACACTCACTCACAGCACACACAGCAAACAGTAGTTACTCTAGCTAGGCACGCTTCAAATATTAAACACTCTCGATAAGATAAGGAGAAACCAACTATTATGACTAAGTGATCCGGATTCACTTAATTAAATATCACATTTTGTCTATCGGTAATAGGTATAAAACATCAAATTCATTATTTGGTATTAAAATCGTGTTACACTAATGTTATTTTGACGACTTGCAGCGTATCACAAACAATTAGGCTCACGTTGCTCTAAATGAATCAACGCATTTGGAAATAACTTTAAGTCTGATTAGAATATATAATATGCGACTCCAAAAAAGAACATAATTAATTAATGTTATAACGATTACACAATGTCTCCGCCCGCCCGCCGCTGCCGTCGATTATTTAGCATAGCAAGATTAGCAAGGCAGTACTATGTGGAAATCAGTAAAAAGTAATGTTTTGCTCAGCGCGTAAATTGATCGTATCGTAGCAGCTAATAAACGTTAAATATAATGTTTTGGCTCTCGACGACCGCATATCAGCTCTGAAACAAACGACAAAAGACTTATATTGTTCTGATTTGAGAAGGTAATGGAAATAAAATAAGACACCTAAGCATCTCGGATACCTAAGCATTATCTAAGTTTCTGTCCACCCCGAATCGGATTATAGCCCAGTCATTTTACGGAGTTTTGTTAGGGGGCTAAGTTTTTAAGTAATTACTAGGGCATTTTATTATATATACAGGATAATAATAACAACACATTAAAATAAACACCAAACTTAATTCTATGCTATCAACATGTTAATTAATACCTCGCAAAACTTCATATAGGTACCCCAACTTATTTGTAACAAAATAATTAGATTGAAACAATTATTTCATTATTCAAAAAATAGTAATTTATTAATTATTATTATTTATTTATTTATTTATTAATTTGTTATTCGCATTTTAAGTTTTGCGGCAAAAATTATGTTTTGTCATTTTAGCAATGTATGAAAGCGCTTACGTGCTCATGGATATATTTTAAGAATCTTGTTTTGATAGTAAGTAGAGTGAGTGTGCCCGCGCGGTGGTTAGAGATCAAGTTCAGTAAGTACTTAAATTTAATTAAATTTTAAAAACAAATTTAACATTTTGAAAAAATTACCTATGTTATAACCATGATAATTCGATTCTGCTCTCGATTCTAAACAAACTACTTTCTAGTTTTGCGTTAAATAAAGACGAAAAAAGCATAATTACCTACTGTCTACTACAGTACAATCAGTACAATATTATTTTTTATATATTACGCTTGAACACAATTGAATTTAATAATCATAAGATTTTAATTACACAGGTGGAAACAACAACAAACGAATTTGGCTAAATGTTTCAAATAGAGTTAAAATAATATATTTTTAGGCTATTTTGATGTTGGTCTAATACAGAAAGTTGTATGAAACCGCACTACTCTAGGAAATCTACGGATTTTTGTATGGAGTAGGTTGCATTATTTGCACTTTAGGGGATTCTTTTGGAATATAGTAGATACATACCTGAAAAACATAAATACTCAAAAGTCCCCGATTTTTTATTGTGTATTATTGAATAATTAAGACATTTACAAAACATTAAATTTAGGTATGAACAAAAAATAGAAAACTGGTGATTTTGTACAGGACGGCTTCGCTCAATACGTTTTACTTATAACAATAATAATCCCCGGATAATATCGTAAATTTGAGTAGATATTTAATATTTTGTAAGTCTTCAAAATTGCTAACCTTAAAACTTAATTATTTACTGTTTGTTTGTACACATTAAATTTGCCTTGTGATATAACTGTCTCTTTTTCTAGTATGATGGAAGAAATATCTTTAGAAATAAGCTTGCCTTTGTACATTTATATCGATTTTTAGGTATATCCATGTTCCTGAGCCTGTATAACCACGAAATCTGGAAAAAAGTGTTATGGTTTGATCATAAAAAACCCCCTGTATTGTTGACATAATAGTAGGTAGGTATTCAAATTTTCAGCAATGACGTATCGTGTGTATGTTATTTCAGCTGGTTATACTCGATGATTTTGATTCGTCTGCCTTAGGCATAGGGCCTACCATGAGTTTTCCCTGTTATTTACTACTGTAGTTACGTCGCCAAATCGTATGACAGAAATTAGTTCTCAACGTAACCACTAGGAGCGCTGTACGAAATTCAATACAAAATTGGTGACGTTACTACAGTAGTAAAGAACGGTGAAAACTCATGGTAGACCCACAGACTAGTTAATTCTGAGTTAACGTAACTAAAATATGAATTGTCTATAATGCGTAGGAAGATAAACTGAAAAACATCAACTTTATAACCCAAACATAAATTTAATTTTATTTAACTACAAATAAATCTGTATCAAACCTACGTTAGTTTTAGGGTTTCTAGGTTTCCCCCTACACTAACATAAAAGCACTCCCCACGATGATTTAAATGAAGAAAAATAAAAATTATTTCTTCTTTCCTACCTACGTATCCATTTCTCTTTTCGGGTTACTGTTATCTGGCTTCACACTAAATTTCGATTCAATAGGTGTGCAATAATGAGCGAGTAATTAACGTTGGCATAAATTAAGGAGGGCATACAGACAGACATAAAGAATGGACGAAAGTTTAAGGGTTCCTGTTTGGTGGAAACCCAAAAAGGGACCGTAGTTTCAAAGATCTTTATTTGTATTAAGATAAGTTTATGCATTCTTATGTATGCAATAGATTCACTAACTGGACTGTCGAAGACAGACGATTAAAAAAACAGCGTCTATGTTTGTAATTATACATTTTATGCTCTTGTATACATACAGGGTCCTTCTTAATATGCTGACACTTTTTTAAGGAGATGATCAGACCATCAAACTGAACTACTTTCTATATGAGACCAACATCGAAATCGAGAAAAAAAATAAGCTGTCCCATACATTCGGGTTGAGTTAGGTTGGCAATTTTGTATGGGATAACTGATTTTTATTTCGCGATTTCAATGTTGGTCCCATAAAGACAGATGTTCACTTTCATGGTCTGATCATCTCCTTAAAAAAGTGTCAGCATATTAAGTTTGAACCTGTATAATGTATAAATATAACTTCCACGGCATTTTCATAAACTGAACCGGAAGGCGGCAAGCCAAATAACAAAATGAGGTTATACTTGCTCGCAAAAACATTTACGCTTTATTTCACACATGGACATCAAACAAATTAATGGTAATACACAAGCACAACACATGATACCTACCTCTGTTTGTTCGCCTGATATGTATGATGCCTATAGTTATTTCTCGGAAACAAATGAAAAATATCCATATAAGTTTAGTCAAATAATGTAAAAACCAACCAATTTATTGACTCCGGTGCCGGTACTTCCTTAGAATTTTCGATAGATTGTGTAATCACTTCACCGTGCACCAGTCCGGGTTATCGTGGTCTCAAGTACTTGTTAATTAGAAGTTTAATGTATATTGTTGTAAATGTCCTTTCAGTTAGTATAATTGTTTATCAAACATTGCATGCGTTAACCTGACTTCTGCGAAAAAAGAACTTCAAGTTAAGTTATCAATGTTAATTATCATATTACAATTATGGCATATTACGACGGGTAAAATCCACCCAAATCGCTTCTATACAGTTTATAATTATGAAAATAGGAACTATCGCATACTATCCCTGGGCTAGCCGGGACGGATCGCAGTATTGCCAAGGGCGGATATAGGGGGGGCATGGTCCCTGATTAATTTGTGGTTGGCTATTGCAGCAAGGATCATTATGTAACACTAAGACCATCGCTGATCCATTGTGTTTGCCCCAAGCTCACCCATATTTTACGCATACCTCCGAACTTAGGTATTTTCTTTTCATTCTCGGGAATGCAGGTCTCCTTACGATGTTTTCCTTCACCGCCGAGCTAGTAAATTATAAATACTACCGTTCATAAATTCCGTAGAACTTAGGGGTACAGGCCAGGAATCGAACCGCCGATTGAGGCACTTGCTCTCTTCGGTATGGGCTACTATCATCGCTCTTAGATACCTACTGTATTACTCTTTTCTATTTTACTAATGAAATACGATAGGTTTTTGCGACCCCAAGGCTGAACTTTACAGCCATAGATTAAGTTTTAACTCGTTAACGAACGACCGCAAGACGTTTTAAAGTCATAATAAATAGTTTTTTGTGCACTATTGTCTGTTTGGCAAGACCTAAACGCCGCACGAAGTGGTTTTCCTGTCTAATTTAACCATCGTTCCGGGTAATTGTGATTACGTGCCCTCTCATTGGGTAATGCGGACAATAAGTACGGCACTTCGATAACTGTCCCGTACGGGACAGGAACCAGACTCTCATTAACCAATCAAGATGGTATGTACTTCGGACCCGGTCGACTGGGCACATTCACAAAATTGTGTTTCGAAGCAGGTTTCTTATCATCATACTATTTTAACTGTTGATGTGATTCATAATTATCATTTTAGATATGAATCTTTATTGGGTCGTAAGGAAAAGTATCATTAACCTTTAAACCACATACCTTTTTGTTCTGAGAAGTTTGCTCCCATAGTAAAAGTTGTTTAGTTTGATGGGTAGAGTATGTGGTTTAATGGTTAATGATACTTTTTCTTACACCCTGTATTTAGTTTAATTTCTTTTTTTTTCTACAGGGTGTTACAAAACACATACTTAAGGGGGTACTTAAGACCATCAAACGAAAAAATCTGGTGTTCCATACATTTGAGTCGAACCGGTACTGCAGTTTTGTATGAACCAGCAGTTTTTTTTTTATGTTAGGACTCTATAGTGAAAGTGGTTCAGTTTGATGGTCTGAAGTCTGAAGCACCCCCTTAAGTATAATTAGTGTGTTTTGTTACACCCCGTATAAGTAGCATCAATGTCTTTGTTCAGTTTGTGAACTAGTTTAATAGCTAACGTTGAAGTTAATTTAATCAACCTTAAAAATAACAGATTCAGATTACTCATAAACAGTGCCAATGCGAGGCCGCAGCCGTGCCGTCTCGAACTCGCCGGCCCGGTCGGTCGGCTTAAGGCTGCACCGAGCGTATTGTGCTGCCCCCAATCGTATTTTTTTTTTTCTTATCAATTAAACAATATTTCCAAAAAACAAGAATGTCACATTGTAGTCGTGATTGACTTTCAATTTATTGAAACATTACGGATTTATCTTTAATACCGCCAAAAGTGGCCACTTTTGGCGGTTTTAACGATAATAACTGCAAACATTATAAAAACAAATCCGCAGTGACCCGATAAATTGAAAATCAGCAATGACTACAATGTGATATTCTTGTTTTTTTTTGTAATATTGTTTAATTGTTAAGAAATAAAAAAAAACGATTGGTGGCACAATAGGCTCGGTGCAGCCTTAAAGAAACAACGAAATTGGGTTGCAGAATTTAATACCAACTTCATTCGTTATTAAAACGTTACGCGCAATGCGAAATTGGATAGTACATCAATTATTAAGATGTAATTGTCCGAACCCGGAGGGAATTGTACCTCTTTGGTCCTCTATGTTTTCCTCGCCAATGCACTTGAGAATATTTTACAATTCAGCATGGCATGAGTTTTTCTAACTTATATACGTACCGACTGCTCTCAAACGGTGAAGGAAAATCGTGAGGAAACCTGCATACGCTGAAAAAGAAATTCTGATGCGTATGTGAAGTCTACCAATCCGCATTGGGCACGCGTGGTGGACTAACGCCCATACACCCTCCCTGAGGGTAGGCCTGTGCCCTGCAGTGGGACGTTTATAGACTGTGATGATGATGACTGGCAACGTGATATAGCGTAATAACACCTTCGCTCTCTTTCTATTTGCGCGAGAACGAACGAGATAAAAGTCGTGATATAGCCGTATCACTTGCACCATGCTACGCCTTCTGCATGGCTAGTATGACAGCGTAATAGCGCTATCACGTCTTCACTCTCATTCGATTTGCATGTGAACGAACGAAATAAAAGACGTGACAGCCGTATCACGTGCCACATGCTACGCTTACTGGTCTGTGTAAAATAAATGGAAAGTTTAAAAGTCTCTTTCCTTCTAGATCTATATAGCCAACAGCGACCATAGCATAGCAGCGTGATACCTATACAGATAGAGCTATCGCGCATCCATATCTAAAGCCATCTCTCATGCCAACAGCGACCATAGCATAGCAGCTTGATACCTATACAGATAGCGCCTTAAATCTCTTTCTATTTGTACGCGAACGAACGAGATAAAAGGCGTTATATAGGCTTATCGCTCATCTTGCCACGGCTAGTGTGTTCTCAACTTAAAAGATAAAAATACATTTTTCTCCCCTCCGGACGGAAAGCGTCAATTTTCGTCCCGCTGCGCTAAACGAAGTTGCCGCTTTCCACCTCCGTCGAGGAGAAAAATAGTATACTAACCTCGGGCAGTAAATAAGAAAGCCTCAGATCACATGTTTGTTGTTTTTATTATTATTACATGAGATCTGAGACCTTTCTTACTTTCCTGCCCTCGGTGTGTAATCAATCATATTCACTTTAATTTTACAAAAAACATCCTTTCGGCTACATTACATATATTTACAATCAACTAATAGGTATAAGACCGTACAATAAGTATAGTGCGTTCACACAAATTATGATGCACTGACTGACGGAGAGGCAGATGTCAGTCCATAGAACCACACCCGGTGCGTCAATGCGTCACCGTGTGTGCTTATACGTGCGGTTTCTTACAACTCCTTCCTTCACAAATGACGGACTGACGTTTGCTGCTCCGTCAGTGCGTCATCGTATGTGAACGCACTTATAGGTATGAGACAAATTAATTACAAAATATCTTAATAGCTATTAATAAGTATTTCACAACATTTTTGAGGCAAGTACGAGTATATATAACTATTAATTAGATTAAGAAGCCGTTGCGTTTATAGTTAACTACTTAGGTAGGTGTGTCAGTCTGACATTGATCTGCTATTAGTTTCGTCGCTTCGTATTCAGTTCAAACATTTGTTATTTGTTCCACTCCTAACAATGAACAACCGGTTTCGCTTGAAAAATTGACCATCTAATGTTACGTACGACCACACAAGCGTCCGTCGTTGATTAAACGTACCTACATATATAGTACATTACTGCAGCGGCCAGCAAAAGAGGCATTGATGGATGAACGTGTAAATGTGGGCCGAGACGAAGCCAGCGAGGCGCAGCCGAGGCTTGTATAGTGCTCTTCTCAAATAAAGCGCGGAAATTAAAATCTATCAACTTTTCAAAATCTATGACGACCATCAATAATTTTTCCTGCGTTAAACCGTAGTAACTATTATATCTGTGGTTAGTGTTCATTAGTTTTTTTTTTCAATAAACAGCTTTCTATTTGCAAGCCAGTTCGAAATTAAAATAAAACCTTTGATAAGTTACCTCCTTATCTGCCATTTTTCGAAGTAGAAGATCTTTCCATTTTTAAATTACACGACAGATATGAGTTTACTATGTCATTTATTTGGCCGCTAAACCATGACAGATATGAATTTTCGTGGAACTTTTGCCGGCCACTGCTCGCATGTATTCGGCCAGTAGATACAGCAATTTCGATAAAAATAGTAAATAAAATGTTAATTAATAAATAAAGACAAATTATAAAAATTTTATGTTACTTATTTATATTTTGTTACCAGACAACAACAATGTGCGCGAAAATAATGTTCGCGTTGATGTCTAATGTTCCGTGCGAAGTGCGGACTGCGGACTGCCCACGCGCACCGTAGACGTCTTATTTGGACGACAGTTGCAGAAACGCTCATTAAAGTAAATCCTCCATTAAATATCTGACTTACTTTTTGTTTTATTGACGTAGTAAAAGCTAGTAAGAGATTTAACGGAGGATTACCTTTATTGAACTTCTGAAACTGAGTATGACTGACTGATTTTGACTGACTTTTAGCTGATCAACTACACAATTGCATGTTTAACAAAATTACTTCACTTTTTTGTACAAACTTTTTATTATACTTAATAACATTTCTATCCCTGAATCAGAAATTCAGAACCAAGAACCTAACCGAACCTACCGACCGACCGACCTACCGAATGTATACAGGGTACAAGGAATAGTTCCGCAAATTGCAGCGATATTATCGACAGCGATATCGCGACACCTTACACACTGCAGCGCTTCCGCGATTCGCGTCACGCATGCGCCCACCACTGAATGTAGTCGAAAGAGATCGCGTCAGGTTGCGATAATATCGCGGCAGTGTGTGGGATCGAGCGCGTCCCCATACAAAATGTACTGAGAACAATTATCGCAAAATCGCAACGATAATATCGCGGCAGTGTGTAGGATGGCGCGCGTCCCCATACAAAATGTACTGGAAACAATTATCGCAAAATCGCTGCGATATTATCGCTCGATAAAATCGCTGCAATGTGCGGAAGCCTTAAAACCTTCCATACTAAATTGCAATGCCTACTCGACTCAAACGTATGAAACAGCAGATTTTTTTGTTCTGACAGGCTTGCTCCCATCATTTATAATGATCAATTTGATTAGAGTACATAAATATGTTGTTTAAACTTTTAAACTTTACTTGATATTTTCCTTACAACCTGTAGTGATCATGCGGTAGAAGAATTTTTTAGTTGTTTAACAAGCATCTGTGACCTTATTGTGTTGCTATAACTACCCGATTCAATCGGTATCAAATCAACGTGATGTTTGTTAGTGGTTCTTTGCGACTCTGCTGGCAATTAATTTCAGACAATTAATATGATGATCACAGAAACAAAATATGACTTAAAAATTTCCTACAGTCATAAACACGGTACCGATCTTTTTTTTTTTTTTTTTTTTTATTTATATGGGGGCTTTTAACCATGAGGTTATGTCAGCCCCATCGTGCCTTCTATTGGGGCTTTTAACCCTGAGGTTATATCCTTGTGAACGAGATTATCGGAAACTTCCACAATAGCCCGACAAGCAAAAAAATTTACTATAATAGTTACTACTTAAATAGATACATCACTTAGAAAACGATAAATTCCCGCTCTTTTAATCCAGCTGATAGAATGACGCAGGCCTGCTACAGATAATCTCACTTGTCATCTTGCAAGGCCTAGAATCTCTGCAAGTAGGGGAAAGGTGTACAAGATGATCCCCTTAAGGGAAAATGCTCGTAGTTTAAAAAATATTCGGTTTAATTCTGAAGTTTAAGCGATTAATGATAGCAAGTTTATCTGTCTACCTGTTATCATACTCAAAATGTTGAATTTAGTGATATTTCATTATTATATTTAAATTTTTCTAAAACCCTACGAAAGGATCATCTTGGACACCCCGGTGTCCAAGATGATCCCTAGGGTATGGGCAAGATGATCATGCCCCTTTTTAAGGAAAATTATATGTTTTTGTGGAATTAAATGTTATCTCAAAGAACTAGTCTCAAGCTGAGCCAGCCTTCTTAATACTCACAAAATAAGTAATAACAACCATTATTATAATAAAATCAATCGTATAGTGTATAATTTTAGCAAGATTCTAAAATGGTGGTCCAGTGGCGAGTAACCTTTCCTGCCGTGCAGGAGGCGATGGTTCGATCCCCGTCCAAGTCGACTCGTACCAATGAGTTTTTCGGAATTTATGTACGATTTGTAACACCACTGGCTTTTCGGTGAAGGAAAACATCGTGAGGAAACCTACATGCTTCAATTTCGAGGCATGTATTGTACCCACTGTCCATTACAAGTGGCGACGGGCTCACCCCCCGTCACACTGGACAGCGTTTCGGTACTACTGGTGAAACGTGGATGTTCTGAGGTTTCAGAATATCTCTGACTACCCCCTCGGGGAATATAGTCGTGAGCATATGCATGCATTCTAAAATACCGTACTTAATCTCATACACCCGAGAACAGGATCATCTTGCCCCAATTTCAACTTTTTTAGTCTTTGTTCGATAACATAATTTTTATGCTTTCTGTTGTTACCATACCATTCAAAATACTAAATAGGGGCATTATATAAAGCCACTTACACAACAATCTTTGTTATTGACTGCCTAGATCAAAAGTTACCTAAGCTTAAAATCAACCCTACCTTAGATCAAAGTCACAAAATTTATGTTTTTTTCCATAAAAATTTACTCGTCTGTCACATCGCCATGACGAATTCACTGATGCGAGGGGGTATCGGGGGCTACGTTTTACCAAACAAAACAACTAGATAGGGTTTATAGTTTCGCTGCAATTGAGAGGGATCATCTTACCTCAAGGGATCATCTCGTACACCTTTCCCCTAGATAGGAAGTACTAATCAAGGCGACGTGCAACTTGTTAACACTACGAACATACACATGACACATCAAATTTGTAATTTAATAGTCGTTAATGCTTACTCATACTAAACGTCACTTGTAATTCCAATTTTTCTATTAAACCAATTACTTTATATGACAAAATGCAGCTAACGTTCCTGTAGATAAACAGGGTGTAGGTAGATTAAATGCATAACATACTTTAGGGCGTACCGTGTTTCAGACATAAACTGAACAACTATTATTATGAAGCCAACATGGAGATCGTGAAAAAAAAAATATTTTTCCATAGTAAATGTACCGTTAATACCTCGAGAATAAAATCCAAATGTGTGAAATAACAGGTGATAATTCTTGCACGATTTCGATGTTGGTCCCGTAGTAAACGTTTTTCAGTTTGATGGTCTGCCTCTGAAACATCCCTTAAATAATGTAACACACTTAATTTTACACCCTGTATTTTCAACTTATCTCTTTATACAGGGTGAAATTGATATCATTAGCGTCCTTTTAAGCATAGAGTCTACCCATCAAACTGAACAACTTTTACTATAGGAGCAAACCGATCGAAGCAACAAAAAATCAGCTATTCCATACTTAACTGCAATGCCAACTCTACTCAAATGGATGTATAGTAAAAGTTGTTCAGTTTGATGGGTAGACTCTTAGTTGAAAAGGATGCTAAAATTGCTAATTATATCAATTTCACCCTGTAGATATTTAAATTCAGTTAAAGTTGTTAATCCGTTTATTGTCATGTAAATATAAGTTTATACGGTTTGGAGCAGTCCAGTCGGGTTATTGTATACAAAACGACGTATCGTAAAAAAATATAGCAACACATTTCGAATGGATTTATTAACAGCACGTGGTGACGCTCCAGTTTTGACGGTTACGAGAGCATAATACGCAGGATGAACATTATCATTGAAATGTTTAATACGACAGTAGGAAGCAAATCATTAAAAGATATGTTAGACCATGAATCACACATTTATATTCCGATAATCATCGACCAAAAATTCACTTTATATTCGTTAGCAATATGACATTTACACATAATTTTTTGTTCGTTGTAAAGAATTTGGTCACGTGGTGCAATAATAAGACTAGGTATATAGACGAAAAAAATTTCGCTTACGCTGGTAGACCGAATATAGTTCAGTCAAGATGTACATCCGTGCTTGCAAAAGGTCAGGTCGTTCTGAATTTTTTATATGTTGTTAGGACCTAAACCAATATTAAATTGCCAAATTTGCAATTTCCAAAGTGATGTGCGAGCGGTAGGGTAACCAAAAAACCATAAAATTTTCGGACTTTTTTCAGTTTTTCGCTTATTTCTCGGAATATATAATTCGTATCGAATAGTTTTGTAGGTATACTTTTATTCTGACAAAATTTCCTACAAAAAAAGTGGTGTGCACTTTCCTCATAGGACTTAACCTTTGAGGGCTAGAGGGACGAGAAAGTAACATCATTTCAAAAGTTATGAAATTCGTATGACGACCCTCTTGAAAGTTGAAGATAGAAACAAAATGATTCCATATTCTTAATCAGCGACCCCGAAAACCCCCGGATACAAATTATCAGTCGGTTCACTGAACCTTTAATAGCTGCGTTGGCGTTTGAAATTTCCATGGCAGCCATCTTGGATTTCGCAATTTTGGATTTTTTTTCGCCGCCAACAAAATCTGACCAGGGTCCACTATGACATTGTTCAAGGTCCATACCCCTATCTGTCATAGTGTCCGCGGGCCGTTGACGTCATCCGTCAGGATTCGACCTTCGGAGGAAGTCGACATATTCCTTTTAACATCAGGGCATCGTTATAATGTTCCCTAAATTTCATCCTTGTACTATAAGGTAACCCGGAGATCAATTGGAGGTATCTGGTCGATCCCCACCACTTTTCATAGATAGTAGATAGATGCCCGGATAATTGTTCGCCGGGTTTCCCCCGACCAACGTATATTAAAATTATTTTGGAGATCATCATAAGGATGCTCTGGTGTTAAAAGGAATATTTCGAATTCCTCAGAAGGTCGTATCCTGACGGATGAGGTCAACGGCCCGCGGACACTATGACAGATAGGGGTATGGACCTTGAACAATGTCATACTGGACCCTGGTCAGATTTTGTTAGCGGTGAAAAAAAATCAAAAATTGCGAAATCTAAGATGGCTGCCATGGAAATTTCAAACGCCAATGCAGCTTTAAAAGGTTCAGCGAACCGACTGAAAATTTGTATCCGGGGGTTTTCGGGGTCGCTGATTAAGAATATGGAATCATTTTGTTTTTATCTTCAACTTTCAAGAGGGTCGCCATACGAATTTCATATCTTTTAAAATGCTGTTACTTTCTCGTCCCTCTAGCCCTCAAAGGTTAAGTCATATGAAGAAAGTGCATACCAATTGTTTTGTAGGAAATTTTGTCAGAATAAAAGTATACCTACAATACTATTCGATACGACTTACAGATTTCGAGAAAAAAACGAAAAACTGAAAAAAGTCCGAAAATTTCATGGTTTTATGGTTACACCGCCGCTCGCACAGCACTTTGGAAATTGCAAATCTGGCAATTTGATATTAGTTTAGGTCCTAACAACATATAAAAAATTCAGAACGACCGGACCTTTTGCAAGCACGGCCCCCTTTTCATGTTTAACTTGACTGAACTAATATCAGTGTAACCGGGTATGAGATAGCGAATTTATCGCTGGGTGAATACAATAACGGCACAATTAAAAAAAAGCGATTTCGAGAAAATTGCGTTTAAAGTTGCGTCGAATGTACTACGCGCGAACAGATTTAAGTGACACTAGTGCCATCTATCGGGAAACCCCGTGAAGTAGCAAGTTAAGTCATTATTGCATAAATAGAACAGTTAGCGCAGAGCATGAATCCGCATCTAACTCGAATTTGCCAAATTTTGACTTGTGCCGTTATTGTATTCACCCAGCGTTATATGAAGTGACATCTCGGAGTCAGGTGGTTGTCCCATACAATTTATATGAAGTGACATTTTGGAGTCAGATGGCCGAAGTACAAAAAAGTGGATACGTCGATAAGGACAGCAATAAGGTAGCGATCTCCTTTTTTAACTAGAGCGAATTTGCTATGTGCATCTTTTACTGAAAGAATATGACAAGACAAGTGCTTCCTTCTAGTGCCTTCTCTTTCTACGACTAGGTACCTTTACTTCTGTAACTTTTTCTTTTCAGTTTATAAAACATCAAGTACAAATATTAAGATGTCATGTCCTGAAACAAGGTTCAACAACCATACATCAACATTCTGGTTACATTGACTGTATTGACGGAGGTGCACTTCCTACTTGCCTCTTGTATGCCCTTGTAGTGATATCGTAGTTAAGAGTATTTTACCGTTAAAAAGCCCCGCCCATTTGCTCACTTGTATCATAATGTACTATTATAGGTTTCTTATGGGTAAATATACAAATTTGAAAAAGATACAAAACTGCCTCTTCTACACTTATTTCGAAAAGTATAATGTTTTGAACCAACATAGGTATTCTATAAAATAGCTTTAGGCTTGGAGTAGCACTTCCTTATTATTGCATATCGCTAATTAATGATGAAGTATCTTGTTTCTTATAGATTATAGAATGTGTTTTGAGTTTTCATTATTGAGAAATCTATACTTATAAAACAGTTCTGTGACTGACTGACTGATAGACAATGTACAACCTAAACCGCTGAATATTCTATGGAAGATTAGGGGTGCACTGAGAAAGGATTTTTCGATATTCTATGTATATTATCACGCAGACGAAGAGAGTTCCGAGCAGTTGGTACAATTTCTCAGTTTATAAAGTGCTCAATTCTTTCACTTTCGCTGATCGTTCAATTCGCAATTCGTGCGTCGATCGCGGGCTAAAGCTTAGCCTTTAAAATTGTGATAAGGGCGGTACTGAACGGTATCGCTCAGAAAGTATGGCAATAAGGTATGGGCATGGCTCATAGCTTATTTCACCGATACTTTTAAGATTAGACAGCTGGCAGGCGTAATAACAATGATAACTTTATGAATAACATCTAACAGACTCGATGTCATTAATGTGACTCTACTAACTAAGACTACGTCTCGGTATTGAACTGGCACAATCACTTGTATCCTGGGATGCCATCAGATGATTCATTATTAGGTAGCACGATGTGTGTTAATCGATTAACATGCTGCAGTCAGTATGTTAATCGATTTCTGCTAGTTATGGATCATTCGTATTTCTCTAAAACCTAACCTAATCAAATTATGTTACGGGGTGTTAGTGTTAGACAGTTGCATTACTTTAAAGGGTGATTGTACTCATGATACTGAACAACTCTCCCCAAAGAAACAAAGGGGTATTCGCAAAAACAAATTCATTGCATAATAGTACTGGCAAGTCCACATTCGAAGAGAAAGTGGTGAGAATTTGGGTGTGGAAGGAAACATTGGAAGAGGCAGAACTAGGAGGAAGTATCTAAACCAACCAATGCCAGGATAAAAGTAGCCGAAATCGAAGGGAATTTATGACAAGATGTATGGACCTAGAGGAAGCAAGAGAGGCGAGTATCAGAACTGCCGAAAATGGAGAACAATAGTCTCTGCCTACACCTCTGGGAAAAAGGCCCGAGTTTATGTATGTAGGTATGTAAGTCAACATTTTTGTTTTCCTTAGATTACTCGGGGAAAGTTGTTTAGTATCGTGAATACCTACAATGACTCTTCTGAAATAAAGTTTCTTTTTTTGCCAAACTCTATAAGTTGTAAGTAAGTTAACAGTTTACCTTTAACCATTTGTTATCGTATAGCTATAGGCGTAGTAGCGTTGACGTAGTAATTTCGTAACGTATTGACACCACGCTTATTGTGTAACGTAAGGTAACTAATAGTAAGCAAATCCATTATTGTGGAAGGTAATGAAACATGAATGCAAGGTTATTAATTGACCGTGCAGTTGCATTGTGTGTCAGCCATTGATCAGACATTACAGGTAACGAGACAGTAGTGGAGAGCTCACATAAAATTGTATCGGGAACGTTTCAAGTTCGAATAAAATATATATACACTAGTGTTTTCCCGCGACTTCGTCCGCACAAATTATATACCAGATTTTAAGTCAGATCATAAGCTATCAAACAAAAAAAGTTTCATCAAAATCGGTTCAGTAGTTTTTGCGTGATGCGCGAACAAACAAACACACTAACAATTTTGTCAATAGATGGCGCTACACGTCATTTAAATCGCGCTATCGAGTGTTATTTGATTTTATATGAAGTGAACCGCTACTTTTTTGTTCCTCATGATTTTACGGTTTTATAATAGTTAAGAAGATAATTAAAAAAACACAATTTATATCAGACCAAGTCTAGATGGAGTTTTTCTGAAAAGTTTTGTATGGAGCAGCCGGTTTTTTTCGCGATTTCGATTTTGGATAGAGAAAGTTGTTCAGTTTGATGGTCTGATCCTTTGAAATGTGTCAGCATATTAAGTTGGGCCCTGTATAATTTTTTTTATAGGTGTCCCTACAAGAAACCTGTTTTTTGAACTTTATTTGTTTTTGATCTATCATAAAATCGTAGCGTCAAACTTGGTGTGATCTAGGTATAGTGCGTACTCGAAGCTCTAAGTTATTAAACACATTGACGATTAAACAACAAAAATTAAAACCTATCAAGTGTGAGGGATCCCGGAGAAAACACATTATTTTGATAACATTGTATGGTGGCAAGAGTCAAACTCGCACTTGGCCGGTTTTCTTTATCTTGGTTTAAAAATATTACAGGTTAATTTTAGCTCAAAAGATTATCAAGTCGGCGCAAGTTCTCAGAACAATAGACATTTCATAAATTTATGATTTATAGCTAAACTATTCACTCTGCATTATGGTTTATATAGTTTAATTGTCACTATTATGAAGTACAATACCAACTACCGTTTTATAATCCCCCGGTTGTGTCAGCCCAAGGCAACAAAGGGGATAAAACTAGATAATTGATTGTTAATTTATGTAGATACTTGGTGCAAGTTAACTCATCATTTCATCAAGTAATTTTCAGAGTTAAGTATTAAAAAAACTAAGAATAAAAGCTATGTTTTATGTATATTTAAAGATCATATTTCTAAACTCTTTTTCTCCCCTCCGGATGGAAAGCGTCAATTGTCGTCCAGCTGCGCTAAACGAAGTTGCCGCTTTCCACCACTGTCGAGGAGAAAAATAGTATACTAACCTCGGACAGTAAATAAGAAAGCCTCAGATCACAAATATTTGTTGACCTTGGCTTCGCCTCGGTCAACTGAGATCTGAGACCTTTCCTTTACTTTCCTGCCCTCGGGGTGTAATCTACTATTGTTGTTTTCATTTCTATGTTATTATAAATTGATATTTTATTCCTTGTTATGTAAATTATAAACTTTATACTTAAGCAGAAAAAAAAATCGCACGCTATACCTATGTACAAACGGTGACACATGAAAACCAAAATACGCTGGTCGCGCGACGTTATAAGTTATTTACCCTACGCGCGGCCAGCTTATATTGGTTTTGCGTAGCTTGATGTGTCGCCGTGTGTACAGCCAAATGCAATATTAGGTATAATGGATACTCACTAAAGAGACTGGCTAGCGTAGGTAGCTCACTAACTCAATTGACACATTCACTCTAAAATCTTCGACTTGAAGACATGTATGACGAGGTGCCATTTATTTATTTTTCCTTGTGGTAGTACCTTGTAATAACATTGAGTATATAAATTAATATTTATGCAATAAAACGCCAAGACAATCTAGCTGCAGAATAAATAACGAAATATTTAGTTTTCTGACATTTTAGCATCATACCTAATTCACAAGGAACGTAATAAAACCTAATTTCATCTCAATTTCCTAACGTAGATTACGATTAAAATTTATTATACAAGGTGTTACAAAAATACAAATAAACATTTAATGGGGTTTAGACCATCATTATTTATTTATTTAATTATAGGGTCAATTTGATTATACAAAAGAGCAGTAGGTAATCAAAAGTAGGTAGGTAATACAAGCCTATGGACATCGGACGGCTCCGCAGCCTTCGGTCAGGTCAAGTTAATACATATCCGTATGTTTACCTACGTTTAAATGGTTGTTTACTTATTGGTTCGTCATATTGTAACTCACAACTAGTTTAAAGGTAAACGAGCTCAAAGCAATTTGTTCAATAAATCAATTTTAGTGGAAGAATTCTTACTACCGAACGTTTGTTCACGCTGGTTTTAGAAAGCAAGTGACATTCCTAATTCGCAACTTTTATTGACATACGAGTATCATATCAACATGGAATCTGAAATCGATATTCCAAATACTGTTCGTCTAGTCTCAAAATAAAACCCAGTTTAAAAAAATAATCGTTTGTTATTCCGAGAGCGAAAATGCGCGCTGCATACATACGTACTATGGTGATATTTTCAATACTTAACCAATTAAAGTCAATGAATTTTGCAGAAACAATCTAGAAACAAATCTCTATGCTTCTATAGAGTCAGATTTTCGTTAAAATATACAGTTTCAATGCTAGGATTAATTTAGATTTGTATGGAAATCTTTGAGGCACTGTAACTTGAAAACTATAAATTTTAACGAAAATCTGACTCCATAGAAGCATAGAAATTTGTTTCTAGATTGTTTCTGCAACATTTCATTGACTTTAATTGATTATTATTGAAAATATCACCATATTACCTTTGTATGGAGCGCGCTCCGAATAATATACCCTTAATTCAGAATTTAGAAGAAAGTAATTGTAATACCAATTAAAAGATAAGTAAGATACTTACTTACATCTTTTCTTTGCAAGTTGATAACTTCCTTTTGTTGATTTCATTACCAAACAGTAAGTACCGATTATTTATGTACTTACTCTAGGTAAGTAAGTACATAAATAATCCACACGGTGGGGATAGCAATTAGTCATCCTCATGGGTGCGATGGCGTCTGACCTCTGTCACGAATGTTGTGTCCGAAAGTCTGATTATCAGGCCTGTCACATACATACGGAATTGCGATTCGGAATTCCGAATGCAAGCAGGTTTTTTGTATATGTGTGAAATACCGCACATCACACATTATATCACACATATACAAAAAACCTGTTTTCATTCGGAATTCCGTTTGACGATTCCGCATGTATGTGATGAGCCTAAGTCATTATTTTTGTTCATAATGATATTTTGTTCACCTCTTCGCGCACACCTGCACCGACGTGCATAAACTCACCACCATAATCTCTTTCGCGATGGTTATGGTGAGATACTTTGCTACAGCTATAAACTAAGTATTTTTTAAGCATGCAATTGTAGAAATGCTCATTTCATGTCCTTAAATTTGGAAAGCTTTAGAAGATAATGTTTGCACAAACGACGTCCTACTTTTCATCCTCATTTCACCACCTAACTACAGTACTTATAATAAAGAGTATGTACCTATAATATCTAATAGCCTAATACCTAATATCTAATATCTAATATCTAATAATAAGCCATAGACAAGTGTATGTATAAAGAGTACCTAACCTTACACAGTTGTTAATTCAAGTTGTTAATGCAAGTATTTTCTGTGCGCATCACAACACAAGAACATTGCTATTATAAACAACATTTTCACCTCACAAGCTCGGAAAGATTATTTTTATCGTTCGAAATCTGAGTGCAAAAGTGCATTTTATCCGCTAGCGTGGAAAGAGTTTTTAAAATTCGAATCTTTCTATTCAATATTTGTCTATTCTGCCAGTCCAGATAAAAAGATAGTAAAAACAATACGTGCGAGAAAGACAAAAAGATTATGTTGCTGACAGACAAGCTTTGCATACTTATATTCGTACATATTATTGTCTTCTCTTTGGCGTATAGATTCGTCCTTCACTATAATTTATTTGAGTGAAAAAAAAGAGATTATACCTAAACATAATCTCTTTGAAAAGCAATATCTCTTGTCTTCTCTTTTTCACGTATGGGTTTGTCCTTATTTGCATTTGCATATAATTATTTTCCAAAGAGATTTAATTTAGTAATAAGTTTAAATCTCTTTGTTATTTTCCCAGTATGTAGGATAAAAATATGGTTTAAAATAATATTTAAAACGATTTTTAATAATTAATTCATCAAGTTTACCTATGAGAAGTTATTCCTTTACATTTCCTTACATTTCTTGAATTATTTGCGCAGTGTCTCAGTACACACCAGGAGTGCGATTTTTGAATCTCATTCGGTGAGCTCAGCTGTTGAAAACGTCTAAATTACTATTTAGATACGCATCTTTTTACTGCTGTTTTGACTTTTAAAAATAGCTCTCCTTGAGTATGATTTTTGAAAGGCAAATCAGCAGTAGAAAGATGCATATCTCCATAGTTATTTTGACATTTTCAACTGCTGAGCTCACCGAATGAGATTCAAAAATCGCACTCCTGGACATTTTTTATGCTGATAATTTTTTTTTTCAATCAAACTGCTACACGTGACCGCAGTGAGACAGTGATTAAATGCAAGAGTACTATATCGCCGCAATAGAATGGGACAACGTCATGAAGCGCGGTGTATCTGATGATGATCTAAAGTTAATGCTTGCACCTAACATTTTCCTCGCTGTTGTGAGGTGAAAAGTTGTGTGTTTCGCTCAGCTGCAAAATTATTCTGCGTCTCGTACCTTTGAAACCTTCGCTACGCTCAGGATTCTATTATTTGAACCACTCGCTCCGCTCGTGGTTCAATCCTAGAATCCTTCGCTTGCTCAGGTTTCAATACAAGTACTCGCGCCAAAAAACAACTTTGCAGCCTACCATAACAAATAACTATTTTGGCGCATCATCAATACGCTCTCGTCAGTGGAGTATTCACCATCCAGTCTCTTTTTCGGTATTGCCTTGAGTTCCTCATACGACACGACATAGACCTTTTCTTTCACCTGTTGTGTTTCTTGTAGTAAAATTTCTATACCAGAAAATGTGTTATTTAAGGCGTATCATCCCGGTACCACGAACGAACGAGCGAACGAGCGCGTGGCCGGTCAGAATTTAGCCGTTTTCTTTGAAAAATGAGAAGATTTTTAACAATTTTGAAAAAGTAAGTACATCATTTTAAATTGTGTGCGAACAGAACAATATTGTAAATTTTTAATTTTCTTCCTATCAAAAATGTAAGTTTAAAATGGTTACAACTGGAAAAAAAGGGGTGACTTTAGATTTCCTTTTCTTCGGTTTTATTCATTAAAATCGATTTCTAGAAAAACCACATCACTTCTCATATTGTGTAGATAGTTCAGTTTATTTTTCAGCTCAAAAAGTGCCAAAGTTAATGAATATACCTAATGGTTACAAAGTTACCCAATTTCATGATAAATCCAGAAGATAGCCCCTTAATAAATTCTACTTTTTGGAAATGTTTGAATGTCTTCTGGCTACCTACTTCAATTAAATTTTATTAACTTACAAATTTGCTGATGATTTGGATAAATATTCAATATCCTACATAAAATGTAGAAAAACTTTAAACTGTGCTACCATCAAGGCCATAATTATTACGTTATAAAATCTTTAACTTGTGATGTTTTCAACAATGGCTGACTGTCATAGTGCATCACGAATATAAAATAAAGTAATAACCGATAATTAGATAAACTGTGTCAATTTGTATTAAAATAATGACAAGGCTAAGAGGAATTTTCTCTCCATCCCAACATCGATCGTGACAGAAAAACATAAACATGATAATTAAATTGTAGGTACTTCTTTCATAATTATACTCATTAAAGTTACTTAAATTAGAATATGGGAACAGACTAATAATATTAGTGTTTACCCGCGACTTCGTCCGCACAAATTATATACCTACCAGTAGGTCTACCATGAGTTTTCACCGTATTTTACTATTGTAGTTACGTCACCAATTTTGTATAGAATTTCGTACAGCGCTCCTAGTGGTTACGTTGAGAACTAATTTCTGTCATACGAATTGGCGACGTAACTACAGTAGTAAAGTACAGGGAAAACTCATGGTAGGCCCTCAGATCTTAAGTCAGATCATAAGCTATCAACCAAAAAAAGTTTCATCAAAATTGGTTCAGTAGTTTTTGCGTGACGCGCGAACAAACAAAAAAACAAACAGACAGACAGAAAAAAATTCTAATAAAGGTTGATTTCGAGTCAGGGTAGTTTTGAGTCATACCTAAAAACCATATCGTAATCTTTTTTTTGTAAATATCTTCAATGTACATGTACAGACAGACACACTTCAGTTACAGTTTTATAATAGTTTAGATTAGATGAACAATTTTTCGGGGTGACTAGAGTTTTTGCTAGGAATACCTACCGACTATTACAGGGTCCAACTTAATATGCTGACACTTTTTTAAGGGGATGATCAGACCATCAAACTGAACATCTTTCTCTATGGAACCAACATCGAAATCGCAAAAAAAAAACAGCTGTCCCATACATTTGGCTCGAGTAGGTTTCCAGTTTTGTATGGAAGAGCTGATATTTTTTTCGCGATTTCGATATTGGTCCCATAGAGAAAGTTGTTCAGTTTGATGGTCTGATCATCCCCTTAAAAGAGTGTCAGCATATTAAGAAGGACCCTATATATTTTCGAATTGAGCAGTTGCATCAATGTTATATTTTATAGCATATTATGTTTCATAGTTTCATAGCTTTTCAAATGGTGGTACAATAGTAATCTATCCCTTGAGTCGCCTGTACCGAATCAAAGTACAAGATGAAATGGGGCGGTAAATCTATAGGTACTTCTACTTTTAAAAATATTTATTAAAATATTATTTTTTTGAAATAAATTGTTTGATGAAATGAAGCTTTCATTTATCATATTTTAACTAAAACAGTTTTTTTTTTCGTAAAAAACTCTTTGCTGAGATTTAAAAACAAACTAAGTATAGAAAAAAAAAAGTAACATTACCGCACTAGTGCGGAAATATAATCTTTTTTGCACGCGTGTTCTATAAGCTGCATTGTGTACCTAAAAGCGGTGCAATAAGAGCCACTTTACGAGCAAGTATGTTGAAAAGAAACATAATTCGTCCTTTGATAAAGTATATGTCAAGATTGACAGTCGAAGATACGAAAGCGTCGAAAAAAATTGGAACCAGGACTGGTTCCTAAACCCTATACATATACACGCACACATACAGAATTTGTATGGCGCCTCACGCACACCAACCTATGAAACTTAGCCCCTTTTGTTTTATACGGTAAAACAGTGAGGCTCATTCTAGACATATACTTTTTCTAAGAATTCGTCGTTGATACTGCAATGGGTCACATCATCACATGTCAGGAGCAGTCAATTTTTCAGGAGGAAGATAAAACGTTATAACTTTTTTAGTATTTAGTCTAAATTAATCTTACTTGGCATAGAGATTCATTATTCATATTGCAATAGATCTGTGTGACATTTTGCCTTGAGCTACCACACCAGCATAGCTAGCATGCCGCAGTGATACAGCGCTATCACACCTTCGCTCTCTTTCTATTTGCGTGCGAACGAACGAGATAAAAGACGTGATACAGTCGTATCACGTGTAGCATACTACGAGTGCAGATTTCGGATACATTGCGATTAAAAAAAGAAAATCGTTTTTTTGACATGTGACATATTGCAGTATCAACGCACAACGACGATAATTAGGAAGTTCGCAAAAAAAAATTGCGACTTTTGACACAAACGTTCGATCAGCTGATTGCATTTAACCTAACCTAACTAACCTACCTACCTATTATTATTATTTAGGTACCTACTACTTTTTCAGCTCCCAAAACCACGTACCTACTTTAAATATAATTATCACTATCAGTTTATTACATTCTCAAGATCAACAGTTAAATATTATCAGAGTTTAATCCCCTTGTTTTTATATAACTTAACTTCATATTTGTTCAGTTTACACTTTACAGCAATGGTTGTATAAGCTCATTGCTTTACAGTTGTTAAAACAAGTAGGTACGTTAAACACGTAACATGTTTTAAATGGTACCTATTGTATAAAGGTGGTAATGCTTCGTCACGAACAATAAAATTTATCTCTGCGCATTTATTGTTTGGGGGAAAATTTTATTACAATTATTTACTTAACTAGGTATGTCTATAGCACTACCTAGCAGTCGAGCCGATCGGCGACACATCAAGCTACGCAAAACAAACATAAGCTGGCCGCGCGACGGTATACATTACTCAACCTACACGCGGCCAGCTTATTTTGGTTTGCGTGGCTTGATGTGTCGCCGTGTGTACACTAATAGTATAAAAAGGTAAAGTTGGCTTGATCACTGTTACTACTTATACTACTTCTTTCGTATCAACCTAAGTTATATCGTATTACAATCACTTATGCTGTAAGTCAGCAATGGTCGTATTGAGGCTGACTTCCCACGGTACGCTAGACTAGATTTCGTCACTCGGGGAGGCTCTTACACCCCATCAACATTTAAGTACACTACATATACATTACTTACAAGTAGGTTGTACCCATAGAGAAATTACACGTTGTACCTAACAGTAGTTCCAGAGATTGCCCCCTAAATCAAGCAAACTTTACCTTTTTATGAATTATGTATAAATTATGATTTAAATACATAAGTACCCACCATTTAACCATATACAGGGTCCAACTTAATATGCTGACACTTTTTTAAGGGAATGATCAGACCATCAAACTGAACAACTTTCTGTATGGGACCAACATGGAAATCGCAAAAAAAAATCAGCTGTCCCATACATTTGGCTCGAATAGGTTTGCAGTTTTGTAGGGACGGGCAGATTTTTTTTTCGCGATTTCGATGTTGGTGCCAAAGAGAAACTTGTTTAGTTTGATGGTTTGATCATCCCCTTAAAAAAGGGGTTACCTACGTAACATCTAAACATGTTTGGACGAAACATGTTTCACCGAACACCTTTGAACTAATGCATTATTCAACGAAGTAATGTTTCATCTATGTAACGTTTCCGCTATAGCACGTTTCATCTAATGTAACGTTTCATCTAATTTTCAATTTCTAGTTGTTTTGGATGGTAGGGGGGGGTGGGGGGGGGGGGATGTAAGCAGGTACGTGTGTATGTATATTATGTATGTATGTATGTGTGTATGTATGTATGTGTGGGGACTTACCATAGATGTCAACACCCACAAGTTATAGCAAAGAAGCTAACAGATGGCGATACCGTCGCTCTCAGAAATATGCTCCATACAAAGACAACGTTCACCGTAAATACGTAACTCGTAACCTACTACAAATAAGGTTCACAATCGAATGCGAGACATAAATCGCGCAAGAGAAATAATCACAGAGATTCGATATATATACAAGGTCCAACTAAGAACTGTCGGACCACGGCCGGTCCCCAGGCTTCACACTAAGCCTGGTGGAAGATCTTCCCTTTTCAATGGAGGAACATTCCCAAGTACCACCTCCATATTGGTGACCCTCGACAAAGAACATCGCAACCTGAACACCGCAGAGCAGCATCAACACAGAGCAGCAACCAGCTTCAACCAACCCCTTCATACCCCTCGACCAGGTCAAACAAGCAGCAGTCACACGACATCAACCCGGAGCCGCACCAGGTCCATCGCAGCTGTCTTCACACCGCTTGCTGGGCCTGCAGCTTCCTCAACGACAGTCAGCGTCTGCATAGAAGGATCTTCCGCAGCCCACGTGTCTGAGCTCACCTCCACGTGGCAGTTCTGCTCGCCTTCTCCACGCCTGTCACTCACCCGCATCACATCAGGACTAGTCTCCCTGACAGATGCACACACTCGCAGCACATCGCTCGTCAGACTCACTTGACTGGAGCCCTGCACCTACATGGATACAGACTGCACACTTCGAACAACTCAACGACCTCCGGTCTGAGGGGGGAGTACTGTGGGGACTTGCCATAGATGTCAACACCCACAAGTTATAGCAAAGAAGCTAACAGATGGCGATACCGTCGCTCTCAGAAATATGCTCCATACAAAGACAACGTTCACCGTAAATACGTAACTCGTAACCTACTACAAATAAGGTTCACAATCGAATGCGAGACATAAATCGCGCAAGAGAAATAATCACAGAGATTCGATATATATACAAGGTCCAACTAAGAACTGTCGGACCACGGCCGGTCCCCAGGCTTCACACTAAGCCTGGTGGAAGATCTTCCCTTTTCAATGGAGGAACATTCCCAAGTACCACCTCCATATTGGTGACCCTCGACAAAGAACATCGCAACCTGAACACCGCAGAGCAGCATCAACACAGAGCAGCAACCAGCTTCAACCAACCCCTTCATACCCCTCGACCAGGTCAAACAAGCAGCAGTCACACGACATCAACCCGGAGCCGCACCAGGTCCATCGCAGCTGTCTTCACACCGCTTGCTGGGCCTGCAGCTTCCTCAACGACAGTCAGCGTCTGCATAGAAGGATCTTCCGCAGCCCACGTGTCTGAGCTCACCTCCACGTGGCAGTTCTGCTCGCCTTCTTCACGCCTGTCACTCACCCGCATCACATCAGGACTAGTCTCCCTGACAGATGCACACACTCGCAGCACATCGCTCGTCAGACTCACTTGACTGGAGCCCTGCACCTACATGGATACAGACTGCACACTTCGAACAACTCAACGACCTCCGGTCTGAGGGGGGAGTACTGTGGGGACTTGCCATAGATGTCAACACCCACAAGTTATAGCAAAGAAGCTAACAGATGGCGATACCGTCGCTCTCAGAAATATGCTCCATACAAAGACAACGTTCACCGTAAATACGTAACTCGTAACCTACTACAAATAAGGTTCACAATCGAATGCGAGACATAAATCGCGCAAGAGAAATTATCACAGAGATTCGATATACACGGTGTTTCATAAGTAACAATAAATATTTGTAACTCTTAAGGGGGTTGTTTAGACCGTCAAACTGAACAACTTACTCTATGGGACCAACATCGAAATAGCAAAAAAAAAAATTTCACATCCCATACATATTTTAGCTCTAGTCGATTTGTAGAGTATGGAACATAATTTTTTTTTTTCGTGATTTCGATGTTGGTCCCATAGTGAAAGTTGTTCAGTTTGATGGTCTATACCACCCCCTTAAAGGTTTATTTGTATTTTTGTAACACCTTGTATATACAAGGTCCAACTAAGAACTGTTGGACCACGGCCGGTCCCCAGGCTTCACACTAAGCCTGGTGGAAGATCTTCCCTTTCAATGGAGGAACATTCCCAAGTAGCACCTCCATATATGTATTTGCGTATGTGCGTACCTACGTACGTAGGTGGGCAGGTGGTAGGTAGATAGGTAGGTACGTACCTATACTTACATACGTATGTACTTATCTACGTAGGTAGGTAGGTAGGTAGGTAGGTAAGTAGGTATCTACGAGAACAGAACAACCAAATACCAGCCACCCTTACTTACTTACTAACTTACTTACCTACTAACTAACTAACTTACTAACTTACTAACTAACTTACTAACTAACTAACTTACTAACTTACTTACTTACTTGCCTTACTTGCCTTACTTACTTATTGACTACATACCTACATGTAAAGGTACGTAGTACGTACACACACACACATAGATACATACAAATATTCTTACTACAAATAACTTATTTTGTTACTTATTTAATAATTGCTTACACACATACATACATACAAATATTCTTACTACAAATAACTTATTTTGTTACTTACTTAATAATTGCTTACACACATACATACATACAAACATACATACATACATACATACATAGATACACACATACCTATCTACCAACCACCTGCCTACCTACGTACGTACGCACATACGCAAATACATACATACATACACACATACATACATACATACACATACACATATACATACCTACATACATACATACATACATTCGTACCTACCTATCTACCTACCACCTGCCTTCCTACGTACGTAGGTACGCACATACGCAAATACATACATACATACACATATACATACATACATAATATACATACACACGTACCTGCTTACAACCCCCACCCCCCACCCCCCCTACCATCCAAAACAACTAGAAATTGAAAATTAGATGAAACGTTACATTAGATGAAACGTGCTATAGCGGAAACGTTACATAGATGAAACATTACTTCGTTGAATAGTGCATTAGATCAAAGGTGTTCGGTGAAACATGTTTCGTCCAAACATGTTTAGATGTTACGTAAGTAACCCTTAAAAAAGTGTCAGCATATTAAGAAGAACCCTATGGTTCCGAGCACGTAGTCGCCGGCAACAGCCAGTGTTACAAAATTAGTGTGACAATTCACTTTTATTAAAAAAATTGTCTTCCTGTTACATTAAAAGTAAAAACATACTATTTATTTCAACCTTGTAATGGATTGTTTACACAGCACTAGCAATACTTGACCCCAGACACCTAGATGCGCCGACGCAGAGGCCAGAGTGCGAGGACGCAGAGGTGGAGATGAACAGTTAAACTATGTGATACGATTCAGTCTCATATACTAGGTGAAGCAAAACGACACACTTTCCCCAAAATCTCAAATTGTTTTGCCTTTGTATACCTACCTACTTATGTCCAAAGAACTTTGCTATTATTTTATCCGTTTCAAGATATAGGTAGCTATCTTATCAGCAGATCGGGTCCACAGAACAGAAAGCCCGTCTTTGTTTTAATAGAAGTAGCATGTAGGTGCAGCTTCATATGCTTTTGTCGCCCTATCTTCTCATACATTTCGTTTCACAAAAGGTCTTATGTCATTATATTAGATTACACACCGAGGACAGGAAAGTAAGAAAGGTCGCCGAGGTCAACAAACATGTGATCTGAGGCTTTCTTATTTACTGTCCGTTAGTATACTATTTTTCTCCTCGACGGAGGTGACAAGTGACAACTTTGTTTAGCGCATTTGACGAGTATTTTGTTTTTTGGTCGCGCTCTTTTTCGAAAAAAATTGTCCTCATTCATATTGATTTTCTTTTCCCTGAGATACGCGTAAAGGTTTGCACAACGCGTCGGTAATATTTACCAACCATAACCACCAGACCCCAAGATACTAGAATGATACTATCACAGACTGTTGTAAAAAATGGCATAATATATTGACACTTCAGTTTTTTTTACAAATTTAATCAGTTACGCCGTATTATTATACAAATGAGAAAGATATTACATAAACCCATATAATTCAACATGCTTAATAGAAACAGTGTGACACGTGGCGCATCTTTCTCGCATATATTTACATATCACTATTAATAACTATGTTCCCTGTAATTTACACAAATCACGTGTATCAGAGTTCAAGAGTGGAGACCGCGAACTGGTAGTCGTAGTGTGGGACGCCCTGCTGCCCGCTGGACAGACGACCTAAAAAAAGTAGCGGAGAGCGACTGGATGAGGAAGGCCGAGGACAGAGTTTTGTGACGCGCCTTGGGAGAGGCTTATGTTCAGCAGTGGATGATGATAGGCTGATGATGATGACGTGTACGCAACGTACATCACATCAGCCCATCATCGTCCACTGCTGAACATAGACATAGAACGCCCCCAAGGCGCGCCAATAAACTCTATCTTCGACCTTCTCTAATCAACAGTTGCGTTAACGGGTTAGCAATTAACTCTGGGTTAAATAGCTATAGCTCTGGTTTTTTTGTATACTAAAATCATAGTTTAAGTACCAACTTAAACTAGAAAAAATTGCTAATCCCAATGGTAATCTTATTTAGAGGCTTCAAAATGGAAGTTACCACTTTTTGTCGCATTGATGTGACCACGAACACCTATTATGATGTGGGCACACCATTGTCATGAATACAAATACAAATACAAATACAAATATCTTTATTAACAAAAAGAACAAATCAGTACACATGATACAATGGACCCCGCATGCGGCAAGCCAGAATCTCGGGAATCCTTTACAATTTATCAGGCAATAATTACAATTTTAGGACAGAGTGAGCGATATTTAAATAATTACAGTGATAAATAAATGTTAAGTACCTATAGACAATGAAGTTACAACTAACATAACGGAGACATGCGCTGAAATTTAATAACCTACACATAATTAACAACTTTGAAATATAAAAATAAAAAGTGTGTGAGTGTTACTGTATGTGTGTGTGTGTGTAAGTGAGTTGGTGTTTTAACAAGGAACGGCTAGGAGTGATTCAGTGGCAACATAATCAAGGGACTTTAAATAATTGGTTACTTTAAATTTGACCTCTCTGGCACTAAGATCTTTCAGGCTACACATCCCGTTAACTTTTCTGTATAGATAGGGGAATAGAAATGATCTGAAACGTTGAGCAAAGGTGGTTCTTACTCTTGGTGTTTTTATCATTATTCGACGGCTCTGCTCCGATTTCGTGAAATCACCTGAATTCATGTAAACCCTATGATAGGTGTTTATTACCCTGAGTATGTA
This sequence comes from Agonopterix heracliana, assembly GCA_963693445.1. Classification (NCBI taxonomy): domain Eukaryota; kingdom Metazoa; phylum Arthropoda; class Insecta; order Lepidoptera; family Depressariidae; genus Agonopterix; species Agonopterix heracliana. The sequence continues at coordinate 11,690,336 of OY856308.1, read as the reverse complement.
CAGCTGGCGGACAGTTAGTGTAGCGGCCACGCGGGGAAAAGTCGTCTCTAAACCAAATCTCGTATGTAAGTTCTGTATATACCTACAACAGGTATGGGTGTGTTCAGGGTACTCTCTGGATCACGAAACTGCTTGTTGTATAATTCTAAAGTGGTGGAGGGGGTAGCAGTGACGTCATAAAGATGGCCGCCGACGGTTTTAGTTTTTCTTCAATTGTAGCGCACCTATGAGGTCAATCTGGTTGTGCAAGGTGTCATTTGAAAGATTATTCAATTTACTTTAACCATTTCATAGACACCTAACGTGAAAAATTTTTATTTACTGAAATATTCTCAATTTATTGCATTTTTCGTTACCTACCAGCAATCATTCCTCCAGTTTTCTCGGAAACGGGTAACTTTATTGTGATTATAGCCATTACATAAAACATAGAGAATTTTATTAGCTATCTTACAACATCAATTGTATAAAAATACAACTTCAAACGACTGAGCTGTGTCAAATTTTCTGGTGCACTGTAACTATGAGTCCAAGCGTGCGGCGGTGTGCGGGCGGGGCGGACGGACTGCAAATAACATTATGATTTAGAGATTATATAAAATTAAGGTTTCCGTTGTAATATTGATTCGAAAAACATACATTTTTATATTATTTGCACATGCGTTTACATAAATTGTAGATGTACAGGGTTTAATATTAAATGCGTTACATACTTAAGAAAAAGAAGTTTTGGAGAAATCCAAAACAATTTAGTTAACAGGTTTATAAATATTTATTATTGTTATAAAAAAAAACACTTGTTAGTTGCAAGCATGCAATGTCTAGAGTGATTCATCAACATCACCAAAATTATACCTACTGATTTAAGCATACCTCCTCACTGATATTTTATGGCAAACACCCTGGATGCATTTTTGAATTTTACTAACAAATCTGCATCTCGCACTACGGCAGCCTGTTTTGCATTGGCAAGACATTAATTCCAAATCTTTTACGAAATACATGGTTTTAACGTTGTTACTAGTTTCGGTGACAATTTTTCGTTTTCCAATGTTCAACCATGGTTTGTAGGTGGTGGTAAATTATGACATGCCACATCTACAGTGGCCCAATCGTACATTTGGTAATTTGCTTTTTTTATATGTTGTTTCAGAGCTTCTTGTGACGGTATAAGTTTATCCACGTTACCAATATTATAACAGTAAATAGCCATATTAAACTTCTCACCTTTTTGCTTTAGATCTTCTGTTAGATCAACGACCGTTCCAAATCCTTCCAGAAGATCGTAATTTTCTGTGAAGACTTTCCTTGTGCTTTTCTTCTAAAAACCTGACAATGAGCTTGTGCTATCGCATACTGTAAGAGCGTGGAACGTCAATAAACAGTTTATTTCTGGTCCAAGTGCTTGAACAATTTTATTGACTAAAACGTATTTGGATTTACTCGCGCTCATTCCTCATTGAATCCAGACCTTCGCTGTTAACCTCGAAGAAATGAATGAGCAACAGTAAAACTTCAGTGTCTGTTTACCATTAGGGTCTCAAACCCACTTTGGGCCGCATCAATTACATGTAAAACAAAACGGGTGTCAGCTTGTTCGTGATTGCTTTTTAAGTGATCGACAGGTCTGTTTTTATTTGTTGCTACAGTAAGTGGATTGTCTAATCCACCAGCGGTTAATAATTCTATGCCTCCCTCAAGTTGTGTTGCTTGCTCTTGAAATAATCGACCAGAAATACACTGTTTATTGACGTTCCACGCTCTTACAGTATGCGCTAGCACAAGCTCATTGTCAAGTTTTTCATAGAAAAGCAGAAGCAGTCTTCATAGAAAATTACGGTCTTCTGGAAGGATTTGGAACGATCGTTGACCTAACAGAAGATCTAAAGCAAAAAGGTGAGAAGTTTGATATGGCTATTTACTGTCATAGTATTAGTAAAGTGGATAAACTTCTACCGTCTCAAGAAGCTCTGATACAACATCTAAAAAAAGCAAATTACCAAATGTACGATTGGGCCACTGTAGATGTGGCATGTCATAATTTACCACCACCTACAAACCATGGTTGAACATTGGAAAACGAAAAGTTGTCACCGATAACAACGTTAAAACCATGTACCTACCTATTTCGTAAAAGATTTGAAATTAATGTCTTGACAATGCAAAACAGGCTGCCGTAGTGCGAGATGCAGATTTGTTAGTAAAATTCAAAAATGCATCCAGGGTGTTTGCCATAAAATATCAGTGAGGAGGTATGCTTAAATCAGTAGGTATAATTTTGGTGATGTTGATGAATCACTCTAGACATTGCATGCTTGCAACTAACAAGTGTTTTTTTTATAACAATAATAAATATTTATAAACCTGTTAACTAAATTGTTTTGGATTTCTCATTCTTTTATTTACTTTTCCAAGGCAGCCTCATTCTTACATAGTGTAAAATGTAATGCGTTAAGTAGGTACATATTGTATCGAATGGGGTACCTACATCAGACCATCAAGCTGAACCACTTTCACCTTGGAGCCAATATAAATATAGCGAATTAAATCAGATTTTCCGTGGAACATGTCTCTTCTGGACCAAAATGTATGAAACAGCAGCTAATTTTTCTCGTGATTTCAAAGTTGGTCCCATTGTAAAAGTTGTTCAGTTTTATGGTCTAAAGCATCCCTTAAGTATGTAACGCATTTAATATTACACCCTGTACATCTACAATTTGTGTAAACGCATGTGCAAATAATATAAAAATGTATGTTTTTCGAATCAATATTACAATGGAAACCTTAATTTTATATAATCTCTAAATCATAATGTTATTTGCAGTCCGTCCGCCCCGCCCGCACACCGCCGCACGCTTGGACTCATAGTTACAGTGCACCAGAAAATTTGACACAGCTCAGTCGTTTGAAGTTGTATTTTTATACAATTGATGTTGTAAGATAGCTAATAAAATTCTCTATGTTTTATGTAATGGCTATAATCACAATAAAGTTACCCGTTTCCGAGAAAACTGGAGGAATGATTGCTGGTAGGTAACGAAAATTGCAATAAATTGAGAATATTTCAGTAAATACAAATTTTTCACGTTAGGTGTCTATCAAATGGTTAAAGTAAATTGAATAAGCTTTCAAATTACACCTTGCACAACCAGATTGACCTCATAGGTGCGCTACAATTGAAGAAAAACTAAAACCGTCGGCGGCCATCTTTATGACGTCACTGCTACCCCCTCCACCACTTTAGAATTATACAACAAGCAGTTTCGTGATCCAGAGAGTACCCTGAACACACCCATACCTGTTGTAGGTATATACAGAACTTACATACGAGATTTTTTTTCTCTGGTCCTGGCCGCTAGTCTAAGTTAGTACCTGCGCTTCCTGATAAAGTAGACCAGTACTGAAGCGATATTTTTTGCCCAGCATCACCTTGAGGACTGATCTTTGGGCTCTTTCAACGGCAATGATGTGCGTTTTTGCAGCACCCCCCCAAGCAGTCACGCAGTAAACGAGAATAGACTGACAAATTGCAGAATATACCATAGCAAGAACTTTTTCACTGGCCCCGTCTCTCAACAGCTTCACAATATGGATCACTTTTCTCACTCGACCCGAAAGAGCTTTGATATGAGGCCTGAACGTCAGTCTCTCATCCAACACAACACCCAGGTACTTGGTAGATTCCACTCTTCTCAGGGAGTTGCAAAAGCAGCCGTTATTGCAGCCACCGCAAGAGTGAATGCTGAGAGAGAGTGAAGATGGAGGACTGGATGCTTTAGTTTTATGGAAGCACATGTAATTTGTCTTCACTGAGTTGAGCGTGAGCAGGTTGCGTTTCAACCAAAAAAAATGAAATGATGATACATGGGACCACCAGTCTGAAGACTTCATTGAAGTTGGTTTGCACTTTCGAAGTGTATTGATAATTAAACGAAAATTACAGAAACAATGTTCTCATTCAAAACATAGCCGGTTTAATTTTATTTTATTTCGAAAAAAAACATTATCGTCGGTCATAAGTGTAATAACTATAACATTACGGATATTCACGAAATTTGTCTTGTTATAACTGTATGTACTGATGCCGTTTACTTTTATATTCATTATTAAACAATTCTCCGGTTGTCCGCGTTGGTTATATTTATAGAAACAGTTTCTAAAAATATTTTATCAAATTTTGTATTGTAAATTATCATAGGAATGTCTTGAAAATGTGGAGACCACGTGGAGGTGTTAGTGACGCAGGTAGCACGCCGGCAGACGAACTTCAAGCACTCGTTTGGACTCATTTGAAGCCAGTTTTAAGTTATCACTGCAGCGTTAACAGCCATTATAGCATATTATAATTAATTTAACATAAAACGTGTGAATGACACTTTGTATAATGACATTATAATTCATTATATTATTGCATATCAACAACCATTAGGTATACTAAGTCCTTCTTGCAAACCATACCTATACCTACTAATTTTGACAACGAAGTGCTCAAGTGCCCGATATGTGTGAGGATCTCTGATGCCAGCACTTCACCATGGCCTATTTGGCAAATATCACATACGTTTCCCGTCTGTCGGTTTTCGACGCACATTAAAGGAGCGAAATAGGCAAATATGCAACCAAAATATCCCCGGGATCCACGTTTTATAGTTTTATTGCCAATGTTAACATAGAAACGCGTATTTTTAGCATAGTATTCCCCAAGGAAGTCAGAGATATTCTGACGCGTATTTGTCATGCGTGATATTTGCTAAATAGGCCACGTGAAGTGCCAGCATAAAGACTCAGAGCTCATTAACGCCAACAACAGTTGAAGTAGTCGCCGTGGCCGAAAACGGTCAGGAGCAATAATTACATGCAATTTTACAAGTTTTCTAAAATTGTACTCTTGAACTTTCGTTCTTTTGTAACGAATTACCAACATTGGGTTCAAATAAATGTTTCTGTGTCCTGGTGACTTGGTGTCGCCAGCCGACTCTTTCTATTTGGTGACTAATATACGACTATTTAAGTTTTTGGAGGCTAGTTTTGTCACATGAGCCAATGACGCTGTTGGCGTTAGTATGTCACAGACACATCGACATGTGGAATGTACACAGACATACCGGTTATCACTTTTATTCACGAGTACCAGAAGCGCTTTCACTCCCACTTTATTTACATATATCTCCGACTTTGCTATTTGTCCCTGACCATATTATATAAAATGACAAAGTATGTTGTTCGAATAGTTGAACGGCTGGCGAGTTTTTAGTAAACATTGGTAAGTTATAGGTTTTCGTTTATACGCAAGCTACCAAAGCAACTGAACGTACCTACTCATAGAAGTATTCATCAATTTTATTTTTATTTTCAGTCCTATACCAACGCAACGACATAATTTATAATAGGATAGAAAAACGTTTTTAAAATTAAAACTTACAATCTTAAAACTAGCTAGAATGCAGGCAAAAGAAATTAACAAGAGTTTAATCAGTCAAAACGGTACTACTGGTGAAACTTGGATGTTCTGAGGTTTCAGAATACCTCTGACTACCCCCTCGGGGAATATAGTCGTGAGCATATGCTAATCAGTCAAAAAGCCCTCCACGGGTCATACCGGATTCAAAGGTTCCCATGACGCTTCTCACGTTTCCGCGTTGGATGGCGATGGACAACCTTTGCATCAAGTACAACCCGGAGCGAGCGTCATTTTGATAATTGATTAATTTTATAATGCTCTAAATAACAATTGACAAAAAACAAAATGTTAATTTCCAAATAGTCAACAAAATAACATTTGATGGAGCATCCATCATCATCAACCATTCAACAGCTTATTTTTGTTCTTCCTGTAAATCTAGATGTAAATCTTCCTGTAAAGCTAAATGAATCAATAATTCTAAACTACAGGCACGAACAAAAATTTTTATAGGGAGGTACTTAGATCTGACAATCAAACTAATCAATGACCCAACATAATTATTCAAATTCATTTATTGCCATAAATTGTATGCATCATGTTGTATAGGGCTCACCCCCCGTCACACTGGACAGAGTTTCGGTACTACTGGAGAAACGTGGATGTTCTGAGGTTTTAGAATATATCTGACTACCCCTCGGGGAATATAGTCGTGAGCATATGCTATGCTAATTGTATGCGTGGATATGTGGTAAAATAATTTTCCGACTAAAACTGGATCTATTGTTTTATTCTACCATAACAATAAGTCTTCAAAATGTGACAATCTATCTGTCTGTATTAAGTAGGTACAATGTACGATACATGGTGCGATTTCTCACAATAACTCTTCTAACTGTTTTATAAACAAATGTCACGATCACGACTCGACGCTGTGTTTCTTATGTAAAGCGCGTAGTGGGTGCGCAGACGCAGACGGTAGCCCGCCCAGTGTTGCCACCTTAGCGCTTTTTGGGCTAGATCTAGCTCTTTTTTTACTGTAGGTGAACCCTTGTCTAATGATTTAGCCCGGAAAGGGCTATCTAGCCCTTTTCATTTTCTTAAAAATATTGCAACAAAATCTGAAATTTGCGCCATGCTAACATCGCGATAAGATCGAACTTTCGCGATTTGTGTCATTTTTTATTTTTGAACCTATTAAATTGGTAAAATTTTTCTTCAAATTCAGTTTAATTTTGAAAAATTTTATTTTGATTCTAAATGAAAAAAAAAAAACTTACTTACTTACTTACATGATTGTAAAGGTGTTTTTTAACCTTTTTTTTACAGCAAGTCTTTTGTTGGTAATTTGTGTTCCATCTAGCCCTTTTTAGCTTATTCAACTGCCCCCATTACTAAAACTAAGGTGGCAACACTGGGCCTGCCCGTCGCGAGCAGGGTCCAAGGCGCGCCGCGGCGCCTGCGGCCGGTGACAGAACGCGACAGTACCCAGTGGGTACTGCACCCAGCTAAATAACAACACAATATACCTCATTCACGTTAAACTGTAGCTCATAATCTTGACACAACTCTAATACTGTGTCAAGGCGCACGCAGCTTCATTCGATGTTATTATAAGCACCGACAATTATCTCACAACGTTAATGCTAATAACAATTATAGTATTCAAGTGAAGTAGGAAGCAATAAACGTACGTGGGTAATTCGAGATACACGTGATATCGTATATTCCATTCCACATTTAAATTTTAAAACCGATGATATCATTGAACCAACACCGGTGTGTTTATCTACATGCCTAAAAGGTTTTATATTCGTATATTGTGTGTATCGTTGGTTGCTTATACATATGCTACATGTAAGGTCAACCCAGGGAAGCACACTATAATAGCCAAGAATAAATTAGATATATGCTTTGTGTCCGTGATCTTAAGAAAATTCTCAGTTGACGTGTTGAGTGACTTGACCCTTTCCCCAACAACATTAAAATACTTTTTTTTTAAAGTTCTGTTAAACTTATTATGGATCCTATATCCTACGTAGTACGTACCAACAAGAAGAGGCACTTCACTTCATTACGCTCGCTGTCCCAATCCAGTGCGGCAAAATCGCCGTAAATCGCTAAATTCTCTTCAACCCATCTACGCTTTTCCTACCCGCATGGCGCACGAAAAATGACAAAATTGGTTCTACGAGTACCTATTACCTAAACGTCTTCCATCCGTCAGATTAAATTAATTTCAATGCACAAACGCGCTAGGTTTACAATTTGGTATTGTTATGCTTCGATCAAAATTTTATTTTGATCGAAGTTGTTATGTACATTATCCAAAAAATTTTGCTCCAATATCTAATGATGGGCTTCCTTTTATGACTCAAGAGTTGCTTATTGAAAACGATTAAAATGCTATTTTTTAAAAACCGACTTTCCTTATAATGTTGCAAATCTCTGAATAAAATCCTCGACCTTAGCAGAACGTTGCTTAGTAAACACATTACGAAACAATTTTATTTAACCTTAAGTATTTCAGCATTGAATTTTATCTATCGAAAAACTTGGAGGTTGTTAGTTTGACGTTAAAGTGTAAAACCTAAAGTGTTTATTCTTTTGTTTACAGGAAATGGACAGAGGAAATAGCGTTAGCGTACAAATTGGGCCGAAAACCATCGCTTTTGCGTGCTATGACCAAAGCGTTCTGGATGAGTTTCGCACCTTCCGGGTTCATGTTCCTGATACAGGCCCTCCTACTCAAGTGAGCACTTTATTTAATCTCCTTTACATCTTACCCTTGACATTGTCATGCAAGAAACACGTTATGGAACCGTAGCATAGGTACTATAAAATGAAGAATAACAATGTTTTTTCGACCGAGAACGCCTTCAACTCAGATAATAATTATCGTGCCTTCATAGTTCGACGGTCCCTACGTACATATTCCTAAGTGGTAGATACGTGATTTGCCTTTTATTGTTCCATGTCCTTCAGGTCACTCTATACTATCGATTAGTCAAAAAAAAAATAAACATTTTATGCAAATTGAACCTTAAATCCACACACACATTTCCCGTAACTACAAAATTAAGAAAAATTTCCGAAGTAAACTAACATCAGTGGTAGTTCAGTGATTCTACATTGGAACGTAATCCACGCCTGCCGCGTAACTGCTACGCACTATGTTAGTTACGTTGTTTTACGTGGACAACTTTACATGCCTAAGCCAGGCCATGCCATGCAAGTGGTAGATAAGTTTTCTTACGTCGGAAAATAAAAGTACTTTTTATCAATAACTACCATTTAAGGCTTTTTATGTCGGAAATATGTTGTAAATATGATAAGAAAGTTGTATTTATGTTATTAAACTTCTGTAACTTCGTCTGGTTTTGGAAAAAAATATTGATTAGCCAGCCAAATTAACATCTTACAACCATCATGTCAATTCCAAATTGACATATTAGGTGACAGTTGTTTATGACCAGGAAGCTGGCATACGTTTATGACTGTGCGCGTTTGTCATTATTTATAATAATTATAATGCTTTATGCAGAAAATAGTTTAAAAAAATTATGCAATGTAAAGAGGTCTATCAAAACCTCTTTATTTATTTATTTATTTCATTAATTGTACAAATTAAAACCATTTACCATTAGTTAACTAACGTGGCAATGTTTTTTAAGGCAATATGAACTAGAAAATTGGTTACGCCGATCACATGAGCGCTGATGTTTGTCGTGAAAGAGAGTAACAGTAGCTATAAGTAATATATGGGATGTTCAGATGGGAAGATGAATACCCCTCCATAATAGCCCTCTCCATTGCCCTTTGTGTGACTTTCAGGCTTTTTATGAGGCCAGGAGTGAGCTACTACGTCTCAATTTCGTATGTCAAGTACTTAATATTCTATCCTATTCTGTGTCGTCACTGGCAACACACACTGGTCAATGACTTTCGTTTTGAGACACTGCAGTGTTTGGCCGAGAAGATACTACGCAGTCCATACGTCCAGCCCAGTTAGATTCGTCTATTGACCTCTATCTCGAAGTGGGACCATCCTAACTGGATAGTTTGTCCCTGGTTAACATAATCGTGGTAACTTCGAACTCAGAGTCTACGATCTTTACAGGAGTGGGTAGAACATGGACATTTGACATGATCTTCGTCTTGTCCATGGTAATTTTCAAACCAACTCGTTCGAAGGCTCTGCTAAGGTCATCAAGCATTCTACTGAGGCCCTCCATGCTCACCGTCATAATGACTATAATTATCTCACCCTGAGAGACTCAGCCCTTTCCAATCCAAAACCTTGAAAACATCTTCCATTGCCACGGTGAACAGTTTCAGAGAAATAACGTCTCCATGCCTCACACCTCGCTGCGGTAGGTAGGATAGGTATCTATTCTGGTCATGTAATCGGACTGACATAGTGGCAGTAGCATTTGAGCACTTCCAAGTACCTACCAGTAGTCAACTTTTCATCGCTGGAGAGACTGTAGCACAGCACATGTCCCATTCAAATCAAAAGCTTTTTCGTAGTCCACGAACGCCAAGCAACGAGGCAGAGCGTATGCATGTGGTACGCGGTGCTAAAGTTTGTTCGGAACCCAGGTTACTCGGGAGGTTGGAATTCGTCCAAATGAGCGCGACACGGTTCGTATCAACTCTCGAAAACAGCTTATAGACATGGCTAAGAAGTGAGATGGGCTTATAGTTCTTCAGTAGGGCATTATCGTCCTTTTCAAAAGAAGAGAACCATCAAATTTCTGTTCCATGTCTGCGGCGATTTCCCCTCAAGTATGACGAAGTCAAACAGCTTCTGAAGGGCTTAAAGACCGGTGTCAATAGTGACACCCACCATACCAATTATTTGTTTTGAATTAGATTGGTACTCATATCGTATGGTCAACAAGTCGCCTTATAATATTGTCAGTTTATCAAAATAGTAAAGTCTACTACTAGAGCACCGCCATAGCATTTATCGCTCTATTCCATCAAATGAATTTCTGGAAAAATAGCTTTACGAGATATGGCCGCCATTGATACCCTTCTCGTCTATGTTGTAAATTGTATTTGTCTGTTTCAGACGAGTAAATATAGAACAATAATTATTTTATGTTATCAATATTGCTAAGTCTCAAATTAGTTACTTTGCTATTAAAAATATACTAAAACAATATAACAAAACAAACAATATACTACACATACTAAAGTATATGTAATTTTTTAAACCTTCGTACGTCCACGTTTCACTAGAAGTACCGAAACTCTGTCCAGTGTGACAGGTACACACGAGGTATGTGGGGACGGGGTTAAAATTTATTAATAATACTAAAAAAGTTTACTTTTTGTTGTAACAATACACTTCTTCCTTACCTACAAACCCCGTATCTCCATAATGTTTCCCATGTACAATGATCTATGTGACAGTTAAGATTTTGATCGATCTTGAGACTACCGCGTAATAATCAATATGTACCACATACGTTATTTGTAATTGGGGAGTTTCCGATGTAGAACTAAGTAAGTGACTAATAACACACTTCCAATTAACTTTTTGAGTTTTTTCTTTATTTTACATATAGTTTACCGTATATTAAACCTATATTCCAAATTTCGTCACTGTGTTACAAATAGGACGTGAAATACACATGTTTGAAACTTAAAAGTGCTCTCCTGTAAAATTTGACTTTTGCACTTACGGGAATGTACGTAGGGACCGTCGAGTTGATCTGTGACTTAATGCACACAAGATACATACATACAAACTCACGACTGTAATCTCTTTCGGGGTGGACAGAAACATTGCTACAACTACAAACTTTCTGTATATGTATGAAGATGTAGCAATGCTCATATTTAGCATTTGAAGGTTCCGGATGGATACTTATTGGACATTCAACTTTAAGGCGTATCTGCCCTGGACCACGACTCTCCATACTAATCGATGCGAACGAGCGCGTGGCTCCGGTCAGAATTTAGCTGTTTTCTTTTAAAAATAAGATGATTTTTTATTAATTTCTAAAAAATAAGAAAACCACATCATTCTTAATTGTATTGTGAACAATATTGTAAATTTTCATTTTCTTCCGATTCAAAATGTAAGAGTAAAATGGTTACAACTGGAAAAAAAGGGGTGACTTTAGAGTCCCTTTTCTTCGGTTTTATTCATTAAAATCGATTTCTAGAAAAACCACATCACTTCTCATAACCTGTAGATGGTTGAGTAGTAGTAAAACCGGCAGGTAGCCCCTTAATATACTTAGACCTTTTATATCCCTTTCTCGGTAGTATACATTACCCAAAGATTTTAATTGGTCTTCGCACAGCGAAAATATTAATCTATTACCGTTAGAAATAGTAATACCACAGCATAAATATATTAGTCCTCACAGTACGGCAACGGATGTACTTGCGCAGAGCAACGGTGGGGGGCTTGCGGGGAAGTGGGCGGCGCGGATTTTCCCAAGATCATCTGTAGGAAGATTTTGGGATCGACTGCGCATGACAAAGTAAGCACCGGCGCGGCGGTGGGACGCGGCGTAAAAAACTAATATAGTTATGCTGTGGTAATACTGGTAATACGTATCTTATTAATTCTATTCGATCATCATCAATCACTCTTTTATAACCCATACCAAATCAACTTCGTTCTTCAGGCCATTCCAGCCAGTTGCGTTAAGCATGCTGCTGGCGTACTGGGAGCCAGGCTCCAACATGTCCTACCAGGAGGCAGTGTACTACGCCTCCGCTGTGATCCTCATGTCGCTGCTCATCGCATTCCTCAACCACCACGGTACCTTCTCTACGCAGCAGTTCGGTATGAAAGTCCGCATCGCTTGCTGCTCACTTATTTATAGAAAGGTGAGTCTTTGAACTTGAATTGCTAAACTAAAGTGGCAATGGGCGCAATGACATTGCTCGCAGAACCGATGGGGCCGAAGAGTTCTCGAGTGGCGATCGCGTATTTAGCGGAAAGCACAGCGTGGTTAGGCCTCCCACAAGGTGGACCGACGACCTGGTGAAGGCGGAGGGAACCTGTTGGATGAGGGCAGCGCAGGACTGGTCGTTGTCAGTGCCGGATTAACCTATAGAAGCAAAGTAGGCTCCAGCCTATGGGCCCAGCGCCGCCATGGGGCCCCGTGGCTCGGGAGAAAAATAAGTGAAAACTCAATGATTTAGGCCCACCCCAGACTTAAAAGGAATTACGAAAAATAAGAGATCTGTATTTCAGTTGTCTCTTATTTTTCATAAAAAGCGAAGCAAGCTGGAGATTTCACTGCAATTATTGCAGTAAAATCTCGAGCTCGCTTCGCTTGTTCCAGAAATTAGATAGCATTACGAAACGCGATTTTATAATATTGTAGTAAAACCTCGAGCTCGCTTCGCTCGCTCTACATTTTAGTGTTTTTATTATGTTGTTTGATTGGTGGTTATTTTACTGCGACCATAGGAAAAAATCATTGCGACGCCCATGGATATAGGGGCCCCAGGACTTGCATTGCCTAGGGGCCTCTACGTGGCTTAATCCGGCCCTGGTCGTTGTGGAGATCCTTGTGGGGAGCCTAATGTCCAGCAGTGGACATCCATCAGCTGAGATGATGAGGCTTTGTAACAATTCTACATAATTACATCCCTCTCGTCCTTAAAACTTAGCAATAGACACCGTTTTTAAAAATAGTTCAGTACAATGGAGCTCTTTTTGTTTATTTTGCGTTTTAACAATGATATCTAATGTTTTACCTCGTAATATATTACGAGTATTATTATATCAATATGATATGTTATATCATTATGGAAATTATACAACACATATCAGTGTCAAAAGAGAAGCGTACTTTATCACATGTATTTACCTACTTGAGCTATTTAAATACCTGAACCAATGTTAATATTTGATAGTATTAATCATTATATACTTATTAGAGTATATGTCTTCCTTCTTCTTATCATGTGGGCAAGCCCTGGTGTCAGAGTTTATTCAGACCGCCTTACGGCCTCTGACATGGTTTTTAATGTAACGTAACGACTACTACCACCAGAGATAGTATCCGGGACCAACGGCTTAACGTGCCATCCGAAGCACGGAATCATCGATTTTTTCTGACAATCAGGTGATTCAGCCTGCAATGTCCTAACCAACTGGGGAAAAACGCACAAAGTGAAATAACACTAGGTGTCCCCCGTGGGAATCGAACCCACGACCTCCGTGTCAAGAGCACGGAAGCAATTTAGTATGTCTTCCTGGAAGGAATCGACCTTGGAAACTTAATCTGGTGAACCTAGTCAGCGGCTGCGCCTGCTGCTCAGCTTCCAGTTTTATACATGGTGTAAACTTAAACGCGTTACATAATTAAGTTGTTCAGTGTGATAGTCTCAAGTAACCCTTTAAGTTCTTCAGACCATCAAACTGAACAACTTTTACTACCGGACCAATATTGAAATAACGAAAAAAATTCTGTTATTCCATAGAAAACTTCAATCGATGATCGACCTAAATGTAGGGACAGCTGGTTTTTATCGCAATTTTAATGTTTGCTCTACAGGGTGAAATTGATACCATTAGCATCCTTTTAAACTAAGAGTCTACCCATCAAATTGAACAACTTTTACTATGGGAGCAAACTAATCGGACCAAAAAAAAAACTGCACCCGCCGCCGCTGCCTACTAAACTCAATTATGTATGGGACAGCTGATTTCTTTTTTGCTCCGATTGGTTTTCTTCCATAGTAAAAGTTGTTCAGCTCGAAGGGTAGATTTCACTCTGTGTAGTGAAAGTTGTTTAGTTTGATAGTCTGTAACGCATTTAATTTTACACCCTGTATTAGTTGTAGTAAATATAGATTGTTGTTGCAAAGAACTCTTGAGTTTAGTGCAACACACAGAAACTGGAGCATGCAGTGAGTTGAGTACCTACTATAGAGATGTTGTTTTTGACAGGTGATGCGGATGAGCTCCGGTGCGCTCGCGCAGACGACCGCTGGCCAGGTCGTGAACCTTCTGTCCAACGACGTGAACCGCTTCGACTACGCGTTCATCTTCTCCCACTTCATCTGGCTGCTACCGCTGCAGGTGGTGCTGGTCTGCTATCTTATCTACATCAGGATTGGCGTCGCCGCCATTGTGGGAGTCGTCGGCATCGTCCTCCAGACGATACCAGTTCAATGTACGTTTCTAAGAAATTTTACAGATTTTTTTACAAGGTGTTACAAAAATACAAATAAACCTTTAAGAGGGTGGTTTAGACCATCAAACTGAACAACTTTCACTATGGGACCAATATCGAAATCGCGAAAAAAAAATTGATGTTCCATACTCTACAAATCTGTATGGGACGGCTGTTTTTTTCATCGCGGTTTCGAAGTTGGCTCCGTAGTGAATGTTGTTCAGTTTCATGGGCTGAAGCACCCCCTTAAGTATTACTAGGGTGTTGTTACACCCTGTATGGCCTGTATACAGTAGTACAAACATGAGAAGATAAATTTACTTTTTTCTTTTTTGCAGCATACATGAGTAAATTGGCTGCAAGTTTACGTATGAAGACTGCATGCAAAACGGACGAGCGTGTGCGGATTATGGACGAAATTATTAATGGCATGCAGGTATGTACCTACACGAAATTATATTCTCAAAAAAGATGGATTAATACAGTATTTGTTGCATACCTATTAATAGTACAGAATCTGTACTGGAGTGCTATTTTTGAATCCCACACTTTTAAACTCATGATCGAATGATGCATAATCTCCATAGTGCGCTACGAGTGCGAGTAATTTTGCTTTGAAAATAGGACGAAACTTTGTTTGTATGCTGCGCTCTCCTCTCAGTATATCCTCATAAGTGCCTACGTGAAAATTGCAGGTGATAAAAATGTACGCGTGGGAGAAGCCGTTCGAGCAGGTGGTGGCGCTGGCTCGCAAGAACGAGATCAACTGTGTCACGTCCGCGTCCTACCTGCGCGGCGTCTACCTCAGCTTCATGGTCTTCACCGAGAGACTCACCCTCTACATCACTCTTCTCTCTTACTCATTGTTAGGGTTCCAAGTTACTGCTGATATTGTGAGTACAACTTTTGTAAATATAGTACAGGGGTGGGCCAAGTCGTCGACCACGGTCGCCCGTATCTACTTTTATCGTAGCCCGTAAAGAGATAAAAAATTTAAAGTAAACAAATAAAATTTTTTAACCAATACAATTTTTTCAAAGTTTCGCTAGACAGTTGGGCTGTTTATAAGTATTAGATCGATTCTGTCTACGTATACAATACAATAATTCATCAGCTTCCATTTTAACGAGGGCATTAAGATTGACAGTTGTTAAAATCGGGTTGATGCTAAATCTTTTCTGGTTGAGTAGGAGAATATTCAAACTCGGATAACTCCGTTTAACATAATATTTTTTTAATGTTAATTTTAAGACCATTTGGAACTGTGATTTTTGGAAACGGTCGCAAGTTTCCATACCTAAGGAAAAGTAGCTTTATATTGAAATTTGGATATACCTTTTTGAATCAGCATTTTCCACAAAAATGCGATAAAAAATAAACATCGTAAATAATGTCAGTTTTTTTAAGTAGACCGCCAGGTATATATTTTAGAGTTCTAATGTAAACCGCGTAGGTACTAGAAAAGTTTGGCCAACCCTAGTAGGTACTTCTAGTAATATTGTCTTTCAAAACCCACTATAACTGTCCGTTACTATGGTTTTCAATCTGCTATTCAGAGTATTTTTAAACCACCAAAAAGCAACAATTGACTTGGCTTTGCTCCGTTCTCGAAGTTTTGCTTTGTCTTCAAAGATCTTTACCATCACCAAAATGTAACCACAAGTTTACGGTCTTGATAGAGGCCTACGACCTATACTTACGACTCCTAGCAATATGTTGAGTACATGATAATTTTCAGGTGTTCCCATTGGCGCAATTCTACAACACACTGCAAGGAACCCTTTCGATAATTATGTCAAATGCCGTATCATTTTTGGCTGAGGCACTGATATCAGTTCAACGCCTCGAAGCGTTCATGCTATTCGGTACGTGAGACCTTTGGTGGTCTCTGCATCTCTACATGTCATATTATGCATGCTGCATGCAACACAGTGTTTCTTCATATATCTCTCATTACGAGTACATTAGCTGACACTCGTTTCTGTAAATAACTCTTTTAGACTCCTTTAACTTAAGGTAGATAGATACTAATGATTAATATTATTGTAAATATTGAGGGATGGTGTTATTTCAGTCTCCAGGATCCTAATAGCTCTAATGATAAGTAACCTCCGATAGGTGACGGCACCACAAGAAGAAGAAGTACTTAGACATTATTTGCATGACCTTTGTAGCAAGCTAAAACGTGCAGTTAAAAACTAAGATGTTTTTATATGTAGATGCGTTGCCCGTGCTCCAAAATGGCAACATTAAAGCAATTGCCCGGCTTTCATCTTGTGTTAGCGTATGACGCGTCTATTTGTAAAACGTCATTGGTGAAAAAGGATATAGTGGCAGAATTCATATAAGTGTGGTGTTCACAGGCGTTCCCGATGGCTCAAATGTTCAACATACTTCAGGCGTCTGTAGCAATCATGCTTCCGACGTCGCTTGCAGGGTTAATGGAGAGTTATACTTCTGTTGTCCGTATACAGGCTCTCTTGTTACTTGGTAGGAGTCTGATATTGAATAAAGCGTGTGATTCGTCCAAAAGTGTGTGCTGTATTTAGTAAATGTATTTATTGTCGATTTAGTGTTTGTCTATGTTTTGTTCAGTATCTATTATAGCTACGAATCGTTTGACGTCAGTCTCTGTGTTTTCAATTAGGTATTTTTCTCCTCTCCGGACGGACAGCGTCAATTCTCGTCCCGCTTCGCTAACCAAAGTTGCCGCTTTTCACCTCCGTCGAGGAGAAAAATAGTATACTAACCTCGGCAATAAATAAGAAAGCCTCAGATAACATGTTTGTTACATGAGAGAATTACATGAGATCTGAGACCTTTCTTACTTTCCTGCCCTCGGTGTGTAATCTACTATAGCTGGTAGCACATGTTCGTAAATGCTGCGTTATATATTTTGTCTAATGGTTAGGTAAATAATAATTATATATTAACTAACGGTATGAGGGCATGATGGTGGTGGTATTTGTGGAGTTGGCGATGGTGCTTGCAGGCAAATTAATGTTAATAAGCTCGTTTGCACTAAACTCAATTCAGGTGAATCTTTGTAAAGTGACTCGTAAACCTATACTCCATTCCAAATAGCAACGAAATTTTAAGGTTATTTTGAACGAAACCTAAGTTTGAAACACTTAATTACTCTAACTTATTCTTAGAATAGCTTCAGTAACTTACAAGTTATGTCAGAAAGTATATCTTTCTGATAAATAAATTATAATTGCTTATCGGAATTGGCCCGAATGCAAAGTAGGAATCGAAACGTATACGTATACTGTATACGCTATTATAATAAGATACCAGAGGATATTCTAAACTTGCCAGACAAAAAGTTTAAATCCCATGTTAAACAAGTCCTCTGTAAAAAAGGTTACTATAAACTCGATGATTATTTGAATGACCAAAATGTCTGGTCTTGACAATGTTACACTATGTAATTCAATATTTGTACTTTGTATATTTTGTTTTGTTTAAAAGAAGTGTGTTGTAGAGTTTCTGGCCGCATCTTCTCTACAACGGAACACCTTCCGAAGCGGTGGTAGAATCAAAAATGACGTCAAAAAGTTATCTATGTGATATTATTTTGCATAAAAATTTTGACTTTTGACTTTTGACTTTTTGAAAATCTTTTCGTCCTTACTTGGAATGAAGTATAGGTATCACCATTAAAACAAGAACTATCAGCATTAAACGGGCATTCGCATATTTAGGAGATCTGAGTGCAGAGCACTTTCTTGTTAGGGTGTCTTATGTTATTAAGGCATCAGGTTGAGATGCAGTTAAGTTTAGTGCAAATGGGCATAATACTTCTTTAAATTGAATGCTTTGCTTTTTGATCTGATAAGAATGTTATACTTACCTAATGTTCCATGCCTTATATTTGATGCTATTTATCTTTGATACGGGTAGTTGGGCGGTTGGGCGGCGCTCGTTTAGGACCGCGGTGTCAATCGTCCAAGGGCTCTTTTTGAATAGGGTCTTACACACCACGGTATGCATTTTAATATTGACGTTATTAGGACCGCGGTGTCAATCGCCCATGTGCTATTTTTGAATAGGGGCTTCCGGATCGTTGCATTTTATTTAAATTGTTTCATTTTCTACACTAAACGTTTTTCTGCCCGTCAGTCCAAAATTAAATTATGTTATTAAAATTTTCATAGCGGTCCGAAAGACCCTATTCAAAAATAGCACATGGGCGATTGACACCGCGGTCCTAATAACGTCAATATTAAAATGCATACCGTGGTGTGTAAGACCCTATTCAAAAAGAGCCCTTGGACGATTGACACCGCGGTCCTAAACGAGCGCGGTGTCAACCGCCCAACTGCCCTTTGTTACATATAAACGATTCTACAGACATGAATTTAATGTATATATGTATGACACAGATGAAAGAGAAGATCTTCGCAGCGTACCGGACGTTGATATCGCTAAACTAGTCCAGAGTGTAGAGAACAAAAAGAATAAGAATCTTAGTGAGGTAGACCTCTGCCCTAACACATTCAAGAAAATCGACGACGATGGCATTTACAATCCTGGTGAGTATTCAACACATAATAATCAATATAACATAACACACCTAAAGATACATCCCATACCACGATAATATCTATTACTATTACCCTGCAATTTTTCCGTCATAGGTGCTATATTCAAACTGGACCATTACATGGTGGAAGGAAAAGTATCACCTCTCTACCATCAAACTGAACAACTTTTAAGGGTATATTTTCTAAAACCCCTATTTTTAGGAACATTGTTTTCAGTGATATGCTATTGTATATCCAGTGTTTTATATTTATTATGAAAGAACTGCCTTTACTTAAAAATGTAATGAATCGTTTTTTTGTATGTTTCATATAATTTATTTTAGTAATCGCATAAAATCCGACCACTGTTCGTCGAAATATAGCTAAAAATGGGGTTACTTTAGGAACATTTTTAGAAGGGTTACGTTAGACGGTTGAATTTACAGTTTACGTAGAAAGAAAGTTTATATAAATTTAAAAAACATAATGAATCGATTTTTTTAAATACTAGTCTGAAACACGAATATTTATGAAAACATTTTAGTTAAAATCAAACATTGTGATTACCATACAAAATGGCGAACAAATTCAATCTTTTGACATCCTGTGACAACTGCAAAACTATCCTTGTTTCTGATTTTTTTCATTGTACGGCAGGTGCGGGAAAGTTACGTTTTCATTGGCTGCTGAATATTTTGCTTCGCCATCTCTAGGCAGTTTTCCCAACTTTTTGGAAGATAGAGCTGTAATGACACAGTATTCACAATCTATTGATTTAAAGAAAATTGCATTTTTAAACAAAATAAATAAATAATAGTAACTAGTAATACATTTCATGTAACATTGTTATATTAAAAAAATTGATATTGGAGCGTGGCGGAATGTTACACCTAAATCAATCGATTATAACAGTCGGACCGTTGACAGCTCTTCTCTATCAGAGTCCGTTTCACGACGTGTAAAAATAACTCGGGTTGCCACTACGAGGGAGAAAAAGTATACGAAGAATATGTAAGCTAGAGTGAAGTATAGACATTCCACCGAGTGATTTTTACACGTTTTGAAACGCAGCCTCATTCGAATTTCAACTAAAGAAAAAATAGAAGACATAAAAAACTCTACTTGACGTATTCACACTTATGGCAAACGTGTTTAAGAAGAAGCGAGACGTCAACAGTATACATATGCCATCCTGCGGTCTATGTTTTTGACGTACTTAACAGTGTTGCCAATTCGGCCCCTAGTGGGCCGATTTGAGTCCCTTCGGAATCTATTCGGTATGCCTTTTACTGTCATAGACCTATCGTCAGCCTTTGTCAGTCAGTCTTTGACTGCCATTAAAAAGATTTTATGACATTGTTACAGTTGCACAAAGGACATTATCAGTTTATAAGTCAGTCGCAAAATGTATGAAACTGCGTCAGCAGTCCTACATGTCTGCAGTGAATGGGCCCCTTAATTTTGATATTTTCTATTGCTGACTTGAACGTGTGACTTTCGAATTTCAAAATAATGTTTGAATGACGCATAATCTCCATAGTAATTTTGGGCTTTTTCTACTGGTGATTTGACCGTGTGACTTGCAAAAATCGCCCTGCAGGACGTAAATGCAGGACGTAAATGGCGCCCTGCAGGAAGTAAATGGCGCCACCAGCGCACTTGTGGGTAGCCAAAATGTATCTACCAAAGCTCGTTTGGCTGTCCACAATAGCGTGTTGGTTCCAACTTTGATGTATGGGAGTGGCATCAGAAGAATGAAAGCAGAATAAATGCAGTGGAAATGAGGGCTTTACGCAAGATGTGTGGTGTGACTATAAGGGATAAAATGAGAAATACTGTGATTAGGAAACGTTGTGGTTTGAATGAAGATGTAGTGGTTAAAGTAGAGAAGGGAATGCTTCGATGGTTTGGACATATTGAAAGGATGAATGAAAGTCGACTTACAAAACAGATATATAAAGCGTGTGTGAAAGGAAATATTGGTATAGGCAGACCTAGGAGGACGTACCTAGATCAGATCAAGGACGTCATTAAAAAATGCCAGGTTAAAAGCAGCCGAAATCGACGGGAATGTATGAAAAGATGTAAGGACTTAGGCCGAGATTCAGAGACGATTTGTAAGTCATAGTTCGAACTCCCGTATGTCAAAATCCATACATTTCTACCCTACTTAGCTCGAGCTAAGACAAAAAAAATCGTCTCTGAATCTCGGCCTTAGAGGAAGCAAGAGAGGTGTGTCAGAACCGCCCAAAATGGAGATCCATAATCTCTGCCTACCCCTCTGGGAAAAAGGCGTGAGTTTATGTATGTATGTATGTATGCCCTGCAGGACTTGCATTTTTTTAAATTTTTTTAATACATTTGAGCGAATAAATTTAATTAAAAAATTTATAAATAATTTATAATAAGGGGGATAAATCCATATCCAACCACCCACCTAGATACGTGCCTGCTCTCACTCTCAGGTCCTTCTGTTAGCTTCATGATCATTAGTGAAGTTAAAGCCTCCGCACACTGCAGCGATTTTATCGAGCGATATTATCGACAGCGATATCGCGACACCTTACACACTGCAGCGATTCCGCGATTCGCGTCACGCATGCACCCCACCACTGAATGTAGTCGAAAGAGATTGCGTTAGGTTGCGATAATATCGCGGCAGTGTGTGGGATCGAGCGCGTCCCCATACAAAATGTACTGAGAACCAATATCACCAAATCGCAGCGATATTATCGCTCGATAATATCGCGGCAATGTGTAGGATCGCGCGCGTCCCCATACAAAATGTACTGGAAATAAATATCGCAAAATCGCAGCGATATTATAGCTGCAATGTGCGGAGGCCTTAAATATTTTTTTAGGCCATTTTCAGAAGTGTTTTTAGCCATTTCAAGATTTATTTGCTGGCAACATTATTGTACCAGACAAAAAATTTAAAATGACGGTCGTTTTCATTTGTAAACGTTTATTTTGGTTTTTTGTTGATGTTTTAAGCTTATAATAAGTTATTTCGGTCGCAAATTAGTACTTGGAGATGATCATTAGATTCTCATTGCGATACCTATTTGTGCTGCAATATGTATCGGATGCTTTTCATCGCTGTTTAAGTTTTACAAGATGTCCAACTGTAACGTTGTGATTGCGGATTTTACATGAAAGGTTAGTAAATATAGTTTCAAATACGTATCTCTACCTTGTAACTAGGTACTTATAATAAAAATGTTCACTGGGAAATCGATGACACGGTTGGTGTACCTACCTAATGCGGGCACTACATTCTCGCCGAGCACGAGAACAGCCGAGAACGAGAGTGTTTATTTCCCTTAATAGTTCTCGTGGCGTTTTAAGCCATAGTAATTTTCCTTGAAAGTTCTCGCCGAGAATTCTTGCCGGGAAGTTCTCGCGAGAGTGCACGCTTAATGGTTACCACAACAAACCAGCACTCGTAGTATGCTACACGTGATACGGCTGTATCACGTCTTTTATCTCGTTCGTTCGCACGCAAATACAAAGAGAGCTAAGGGGTGATAGTGCTGTATCACTGCGGCATGCTAGCTATGCAGAAGTTCTGAGTTCGTGTCCCAGTTTGGTTAGTTAGATGTTAGATGAATCAACTAATTTATTGGATTTTATACGAACAGAAGACTAAAAAAATATTACTTGTTCGGATTCTAAAAGACATGTCCGTATTATTTTTTGTGTAAAATAAAAGTGAAGTTTAGGTATCAGTGGACGATCACCCGATCACTAGTTATAATGTTAGTGTTGTTGTAGTACGGTTTTGACATTATTAATTTTTGTTTTTCTATATTTATTTACAGAGTCAAGGAGAACACCCACATCCCAGCTTAAGTGCCTATTATAAAATATAAAATAAATACTCGAAAAAAGGATTAAGAATGGTTACATAGCATAAAAAGAAGACCAAATTATTTAAATATGGTTTGAAAAACCTGTAAATCTTTGTGATGATGTCCTGATGGCTTATCCAAAAATTTACATGTGGTATGACATAAGCAGCACAATTTTACTTACTGAAATGCAATTTCGACAAACGAAAAATACCAAATGGGTGATGTGATGATTCAATTTAGAAAAAAAAAATTATCTCTAAGCCTTTACAAATGAAGCCCAAAAGGATATGGTTTAACATGAGGCATTAGGTACCATCCCCGAAATATTAAACTATCTTCCCAGTAAAATTTGAGCCAGGCATAAAGAAATTAATTTAGAAACAAATTAAGAAAAACAGTCTCCAAAGAATGCAGAAGATTATGCTGTGCACATCAATTTTAGATAAAATGTTTTAAAATATGACATGGTCAAAGATGAATTAAAGGGATTTGCCACAAATGGAACTGAAACAGTCTGGTTGAAGATACAGAACGAGAATACCTCATAAAAGGAAAGGAATAGAGAATTGATTTGGTGAAAATTTGAAAAAAGTTATCATAATAACCACTTATTTCATCATACTTTCACTATATGTGTTGATTTTGATGATGAAAACACGGGAAACATATAGAAATGTTATTTACGAGGGCTCTATGAAGCTGATAAATCTATATATAATCTATAAAGATAAAGGGTACTTAAATGCCGCCAGAAGCTTACCGAAGAGCATGTTGAACCCTGCGGGTAATTAAGAAATGCATAAAGGTATAATGACATCCTGCCAAACTTGCAGTGACAAAACGACGACATCCAGGGATAACTACATGAATTCCAATTCTTTCAATCAGGATACTAAAGGATATAATCATATCGAACATTAAAATCGCAAACTAACGTCTAGTTCTGATTTTTTAATATGCTGTTAGGACCACTACCAGTAGCGTATATCCAAGTTTGCAGCTTCGTAAGACCTGTGCTAACTTTGCAGCACTCGAAAAACCATCCCGTTTTTTGGTTTTTTGCTTACATCTCGAAGACTATAAGTCGTATAGAAAAGATTTCTAGGTACAAATTAAACCTGATAAAATTTCCTACAAAACCAGTAGTATGTACTTGTCTCATAGAACTTATCCTTTGAGAGCTACAGGGCCAAGAAAGCAATAGCATTTTAAAAATTATGAAATTAGTATGGCAACCCTCATGAAAGTTGAAGATAAAAAGAAAATGATTTCATATTCTTAATCAGCGACCCCGAAAATCCCCGGATACAAATTTGCAGCTGATTCGGTGAACCTTTAAAAGCTGCTGTGGCGTTTGAAATTTCCATGACAGCCATCTTGGATTTTGCAATTTTGGATTTTTTTTACCGCCAACCAAATCTGACCAAGGTCCTCTATACATTTGTTCAAGGTCCACAACCCTATCTGTCGTAGTTTCCACGGGCCGTTGACATCATCCGTCAGGAGTCGATCTTCCGAAGAAGTCAAAGTTTTCCCTATATCACCAGAGCATCCTTATGATGATCCCTAAATGTCATCCTTGTACCGTAGGGGGAACCCGCAGATCAATAGGAGTTATCTGGTCGATCCCCACTTTGCATAGATAAGTAGATAGATACCCGGATAATTGTTCGCCGAGTTCCCCCCAACCAACGCATAGTAAAATAATTTCAGAGATCATAATTAGGATGCCCTGGTGATAAAAGGAATTTTTCGACTTCCTCAGTAGGTTGACTCCTGATGGATGAGGTCAACAGCCCGCGGAAACTATGAAAGATAAGGCTATGGACCTTGAAGAAATGTATAGAAGACCTTGGTCAGATTTGGATGGCGGTAAAAAAAAACAAAAATTGCGAAATCCAAGATGGCTGCCATGGAAATTTAAAACGCCAAAGCAGCTATTAAAGGTTCACCGAATCAGCTGCAAATTTGTATCCGGGGATTTTCGGGGTCGCTAATTAAGAATATGAAATAATTTTCTTTTTATCTTCAACTTTCATGAGGGTTGCCATACTAATTTCATAACTTTTAAAATGCTATTTCTTTCTTGGCCCTGTAGCTATCAAAGGATAAGTCCTATGAGACAAGTACGTACTACTTGTTTTGTAGGAAATTTTATCAGGTTTAATTTGTACCTAAAAAACTTTTCTATACGACTTATAGACTTAGAGATGTAAGCAAAAAACCAAAAAACGAGATGGTTTTTCGAGTGCTGCAAAGTTAGCACAGGTCTTTCGAAGCTGCAAACTTGGATATACACTACTGGTAGTGGTCCTAACAACATATTAAAAACTCAGAACTAGACGTTAGTTTTTTATTTTAGCGATTTTTTGTGTAAGATATGACCGGCCTACTAAGTAATATTGGGTACGTGATGTACCAGAATAATATATATTTTTTGACAGGGTAGGTAGGCACCTTAACCATTGTAGCTACAGGAAAACTTTCTTAGAAAACAATTCTTAACTTATTGAACCATTTAGACCTGCACAATTTGTAAAAAGTAACTGTTAGCAAAAAAGTTTACAATTTAAACGATAAAAAATGTTTCGGATAGGGTGTCGCAAAGAGAAAATTTTTACGCTAATTTTATATGGGACTCGACGCATTATGACCTAAGTTGACAGCGCGAAATGACTTACACTATGTATAATGTCCTAAACGCAAAATGTCCTAAAAGCGGAATGTCCTAAACGCAAAATGTCTTAAAGGAGCTGGGACTTAAACAATTTTGAGCGAAATTGTATGAACCATCGACTTAGTCGAATTTCCGGGTGAAATTAGTATGGGGGCTGGACTTGTAAAATTAAAAAAAAAAAAAAAATTTTTGCATGAGGAAGGGTGGGTTTCTGGGTACCCCAGGGGTTCGAAAAATTTGCTAATTTTTCGGTTATATAGATATTTTATAAATTATGTTTTTATAAAGGGAAGGGGGCACGATCTAACTCAGTCGGTTAGGTTAGCGAGGAGCGAAGCGACGAGCATGTTAGGTTTCTTGG
Organism: Agonopterix heracliana; assembly: GCA_963693445.1. Classification (NCBI taxonomy): domain Eukaryota; kingdom Metazoa; phylum Arthropoda; class Insecta; order Lepidoptera; family Depressariidae; genus Agonopterix; species Agonopterix heracliana. Next base: position 11,664,356 of record OY856308.1, on the reverse strand, counting down.
TGGTTTCTTGCGATTGTTTTTTGTTCAAAATTTTCTAAGTCCTAATTTTGTATGGGACCCTCATTGCGACAATACCCCGACCAAAGTTTCATTTAATCGATCCCGTTTCTAATGAGGATTAAAAAAAAGAAATAGGATCGTAACAAAGTTATTGAAGAAATTGCCAAATTTTCTTGCTGACAGTACATTTTTCAAAATCTGCAAATGTAGGTATATTAATAATATTAATGTCGCAAAAAGTTAAGGACAGTCTTTAAGTATATTTTCCTGTTTAGCCCAGTTATTTTAAGGTTTAACCCGGAACTACCTATAAAACCTACCTACCTACCTAATTGAGAATTGTTTAGGGTGTCTTATAATAAGCATAGCCATCTAAGTGTTTACTGTTTATTTTTTACATAATTATGTTGATTTCCCTGATGTTATAAAGCACAGTTTCAATAGTTGTGAATGTCACGTGTGTGTGGGGTGTGTGTGTTTAACATTGAATGTAATATTAATCGGTCAGGCACTGGTGGAAGGTATGTCCTGCGATAACAATTATTGTTTATGTATTGTGTTGTGTCTTTTATACAGGTGTAAGGAAAAGTATAATTAACTTTAAAACCACATACCTACCTATCAAACTGAACAACTTTACTATGAGAGCAAACCAATAAGAACAAAAAAAGTATCAGCTCAGAGCATACTAATCTGCAATACTCGACTCAAATGTATGGGACAGCTGTTTTTTTTTTCGTACTGACAGATTCCTCTCCCATACTAAAAGTGGTTCAGTTTGATGGGTAGAGTATGTGGTTTAAAGGTTAATGATACTTTTCCTTATACACTTTATAAGGGCTTAGACGGATTAATATGTATTACTTTGGAAACTGATAGACTGGCTCGATTTCTTTTTAGTAGTACGCCGGTATGATATAGCAGTACGCCAGCGTGATACAGCGCTGTCACGCTTTCGTTCTCTTTCTATTTGCGTGTGAACGAACTAGATACAAGGCGTAATACTAGCCCAGCTGATGTATGAATGAAATGAAATGAATGCCCTAAGCGCAGTCGGTATTGAAAAAGACTAGTTGTAGATTATTCCTAGATCAGTTAATCCATAAAAATGTTTACTAATGTATTTCTCTAATAAGTGAATATGATTGTATTCTTTTTCTTTTAGAAAGATATTTCTATACTTAACCGTAGCTAGTAGCTACCTACATAATGATTTTAAAATATATGATTAAAAATGAGATTCACATTCTTACATTTTATTTTAGATTTAAAGATATTGTTTCTGATTTGTTACTCGTCAGCTTCAAAATTGCTGCTGGTAGCCTATACATGCGCGTATCTTTGTAATGTAACTGCTAATAAAAATTATACCTTGTTAATAAAAGTATTCTTCACTAAATAAAGAATGTTTGCGGCTGCCTGTTCAATTTAAACTTGAAACAGACGAGTTTAATGTTTCGTTAGTGGTGTGATTACAGGTTCATACTTCATATGGTGACGGTTTTTTAAGAAGGTGATCAGACCATCAAATTGAAAATCTTTTTCTACGGGACTAATATCGAAATCAGCAAACAAAATCAGCTGTTCCATACAAAATCTGATTTTTTTCGCTATACCGTTGTTAGTCCTATAGAAAATGATTTTTCAGTTTGATGCTCTGATCATCTCCTTAAAAAATGTCACCTTATTATTATGTATGTGTGAATACTGGTACTTGTATGTGTGTGTGTAGTCCTAAAGTTGTAGCACACTGCAAATAGATGGCGCAACAGTACCCAGGGTGACACTAATGACTCGCAAGAGGGCGCTCTATCCCCCCCAGTTTACAGTACTCTATGTTGTACGGCGAAATGCCGTTACTGGAGCACGTCCGCGTCAAATGTTTTTAAAATAATTTGCGACAATTTTTTTCTCGATCCGTCTGTGGATGACTGAAACACAAAGGTAATTGAATGGAATAATTCATTATTTGTGTTTTTCTAAAGCTAAAATTATGTTATATTCCAAAAAAAATTAACGAATTCTAGGATAATATTTGTCATATTGTTCAATCAAATTGAAATGACTTCAATTATGACAGTAGAGTATACCAAATCTATTACCATTCTCTTTGGTCGGCTTTTCAATATACAATTGCCAATACAGTCGCGCACAGTTTCAAATAAATTCTAAGCAAGAAGATTAAATTACCTACGTAGCATAAAATTCTTGATAAGAAAATCATGCTATTTTTATTTACTTCTGAAATTAAATCACTGCAAATAATATCAAAACAACTAAAAACTTACTTCCTACCAATTTCAATGAATAATTGAATAGAAAATATTTATTTAATAGCGGCGTTCGCGAATGGAGCGCGCTCCATACAAACGTACTATGGCGATATTTTCAATACTAACCAATTAAAGTCAATGAATTTTTGCAGAAACAATCTAGAAACAAATCTCTATGCTTGTAATTGGTTAGTATTGAAATTATCGCCACAGTACGTTTGTATGGAGCGCGCTCCAAATCATATCCCCTTTAATACTCACAACTTTTGATTGAACAATATAGCGTGAATTTTAATCCAAACTGAGCCCTATGCTTTCGTGAAATCCAAATCTGTTCAGTAGTTTTAAAATAACGTGTGCACAAACAAACAGACAAAAATTCTAAAAATGGTCTCAATGTATTCCATTACGTACCTATCCCAAACGCCCCCAATTAACATTTTTATAAATATATTCAATGTACATCTACGCCATGTTTGCAATTATGACCCAATCACAGACTTAAATTGCTTTCGAATGACATCAAAACAATGGGAATATTGAAATTCCACGGCAAATTTTTCTCCACTAGTCTTAATAGTACCTACCTACATTACTGCAGCGGCCAGCAAAAGAGGCATTGATGGACGAACGTGTAAATGTGGGCCGAGGCGAAGCCGAGGCACACATACGTAAGTTCATCAATGCCTAGTTGTGGCCAAGGCTTGTATAGTGCTTTTCTCAAATAATGCGTGGAAATTAAAATCAATCAACTTTTCAAAATCAATGACGAACAAAAATATTGTTTTCCTTCGTTGAAGCTAGTAACTTATTATTAATCTGTGGTTAAAGTGTCCATTCGGTTTTTTTTTCATTATAAAGCTGTCTATTTGCAAACCAGTTCGAAATTTAAATAAAACCTTTGATAAGTTACCTACCTCCTTGGTTGCCATGTTTCGGAGTAAAAGATTGTTCCATTTTTAAATAACACGACAGATATGAGTTTACTATGTAATTTATTTGGCCGCTAAACCACGACAGATATGGATTTTCATACTGTTCGCTTAGTACAGCAATTTCGATTTATCTCGAAGAAGGTTGTCAAAATAATGCTCAAAGGAGATGCGGCCCCGGCCATAGAAAAAATGCCAACAGTTGTATACAGCTGTATATTATTTTATAATGTAGTTAATATTACATTTATCATGTATGGACGCTTAAATATCTTTTATGATGCTTATTTTGGTAAAAAAACACATTAAAATATCTGAATTGTGGAAACACCGGTCACCGGTAATTTCAAGTGAAATTGTCAAATCTTTTTATTTATAGCCTTGGTATTGCCGCTTTTTCATTTTGAGGTAGGTATACAATATTTGGCATTTATCGCCGCATGTCCTTTCCAAGCATGTTTGAGAAAAAGTTATATTTCTACAATTTTATTTAGTAAAAACTGCTAAAGCATATAATTATATATTTAATGGAAACCGGCCAAATGTGAGTCGGACTCACGCACGGAGCCTTACGAAGCGTCCCTTAGCACCATACAATAGCGTAAATTCACTTTGATCAAACCGGCCAAGAGCGAGTCGGACGCGCGCCCGCGTCTCGTACGCTCTGTTTTTATTGACTTTGAGCATGCACTGAGCGCATATAATATATGCTTATGTCTTGAGATATATTTCTCTCGAGATTTTTTCGCAACCCCCATTTCGTAGTAGCTATACAGAATAATATAGGTACAGTACAGATTATAGGAGATAGTTAAAAGTATATTAATGAACGATAGTTTGGTTGCAATGAAAGCTGTATCTTTTGAGCCGTAAAAGCTAGCTAGTTTATCAATACAAATACATTTTTTAAATGATTTTGATCTGTAACCTCTAAATGCAAAAGTGGTCACAAGAAAATCATTCGAACTCCATGTAGAAAAACCTTAGCTTATCTAAAAAAGACACCTTCCTTCTTTTTATACCGGAAAACCCTATGCTGGAAACAGAAACAGCAACATAAAATGTCAAATTCCGACTGACTGAAAAAAAAAATTCTTAATGGCCATTTATTTTATGTTGATTTCATGTTTACCGACGAGTTTGCAGGGCCCTGTTTAATAAACGTGACAATTACAGATGACAATCGTCAAAATATCATGGTGGAAAATTAAAAAAAAATTACATGTTATTTCTTAAAAACTATTTGACCTATTATTTCTGTTCAATACACTTTTTCTCCTGACGGGTGACATGTGACAATTTGTCCTGAAAAACTTGACATATTTGTTTTATTAAACACCTTCTTCTTATCGTGTGGGCAGCAAGCCCCTGGTATCAGAGTTTTTTTCAGACCGCCTTACGGGCGTGGTTTTTATGTAACGACTACTACCACCAAAGATAGTAACCGGGACAAACGACTTTATATGCCATACGAAGCATGGAATCATCTTTCTTTGCAGATGACAATCGTCAAAGGTGATTCAGCCTGTAATATCCTAACCAACTGGGGAAAAACTCACAAAGTGACATGTCACTAGGTGTCCCCCGTGCGAATCCAACCCACGGCCTACGTGAGCAGAAGCCCAGGGCCCTGTTCAATAAGCGTGACAAGTCGACTTGTTTGTCAATTAAGTCTGCTCGTCGACATAATTGACGCATTGTCGCGACAAGTGCTGTTCAATAAAGGCGACAAATAAGTCAGACAGCGACATAATTGTCATGGTAAAATTGTCACACTTGTCGACCGTGTTTACAATCGTCAGTCTCAAAAATAAGTAGTTGACATATTTTTCGTGGTGGGGATCGACAAATTTGTCGTGGTGATTGACAATTTTACTGACAATTTTTGACATTAATTATCTCGATGATTATTAAAGAGTGCAAGGATAGAATTAAAAATAAATAATGGAGTACATTATGATGTTTCCAATGGATTAAAATTACTTATCAGTGTTACATTATTCTTGAGATTAAAAATCAGTCAAAACAATTTTATTCAACTTCGAAGCTATCTAACTAAAATTCGTATCTTTTTAGGAAAACAACTCACTGTAAGAAAACACTGTGTTTGGTCTCACTTATCATCACTCAACGAAAACTTTTTAGTATCACTGTCTTGGAAACTGGATATTTAGTTAAAAAAATACTTTATAATTAAAAACATTTTAAGTAAGACGCATTTATTTCTATTTTTTTTATTATTGTATTAAAAACTTGCAATTAATGTATTTTGGTTCGTGGGTGCTTCCACTCCAATAATAGTTATGATTCACTAAGTAAAACAGACTTGCAAGCACAAGGCAAGCACACGATTTTCATAACCAAAAGAAATAACATCGTTTTACTTAACATATTAAATTCTTAAAACTTTTGACATAGACCATAGTCTCCTGTCGCGATTTTATGACAATTCTACAAATTTGTCAACACTAGTCGCGACCATTTATTGTTCAATAAAACAAACATGTCAAGTTTTTCACGACAAATTGTCACATGTCGCCTGTCAGGAGAAAATTTTTATTGAACAGTAAATTGTCGAATTGTCGCCTGTCACCTGTCATTGTCACGTTTTTTTAATAGGGTCCTGCTATTTTTGAATCTCATTTGCTGAATTCAGCAGTTGAAAATGCCATAATTACTATGAAGATATGCATCTTTCTACTGCTGATTTGCCTTTAAAAAATCATACTTTAGGAGTGCGATTTTTGAAAGTCTAATCAGCAGTAGAAAGATGCGTATATCCTTAGTAATTTTGACATTTTCAACTGCTGACCTCACCGAATGAGATTCAAAAATCGCACTCCTGGTCGAAAACGACCTTAGGTACCTAGTTTAAAAAAAATATCCGTAATTCTTTCATTTTAAAATCTCTCACATAGAAAATATTGTTATTCAGACAATTCGGTCCTTATGTCAAGATTTTTTTTGTCTTTATTTTTATTTTTACGGATAGAAGATATCGTCGGTCCAATCGTAAACTAGCCAATCTGAAAATTCCTAACTGTTGGGGAGACTCAATTAAAATTTTGGGGAGATTAAATTAATTAGGTACTGTAAAGCAAGTTTTTCACGTAGATATTCAAAAAAATCTGTTTTTTTCTATTTCTTTTTCTTTATTGCGATAAATTACATGTTTTTGTAGGATGTTTGTAGAATACAATAAGATTGTAACAATGTAATTTTACCCCTGCGGGTGTAGCAATTTATACTAACTAACTAACCCTGCATTTAAACAAGCAATGAGGGAAGCCAAGACATTTTAAAAGAGGAAAGCAAAATCTACTAAATTTGTATAATAATACTACTTACAATAATAATTGTGAAACAAATCAAGCCAATTTAATAACATGTCAATTTAATCCCTAATGCCAATGTTAATTATTTATTTGTTTTATTAACTACCTACGTACTAAAATCATAATTATAGAATTCATTTAAGTCATATGGGCACATACTGACTAGCACAGATTTCAGTTTATTCAGGAACCTTTTGCCTGAGAGAGCTTTAATATTAGGCGGTAGCTTATTATAAACTTTGGCGGCATTATAGGTTACTGTCCGTTCATATGCGGCAGTTCTACAGCGGGGGATTTGAAGCTGTGTTGCATGGAGATCGTTTAGTCGTCTGCTGTGGAATGCAGGTCTGTTTGGAAATTTATCAGGATAACGCCTAACCAGTTTACAGAGTTCCATAATATACAAAGAGGTTACTGTCAGCAACCTGAGCTCCACGAAGGCAGATCTACAGGAGTCCCTGCAGGATCGCAGCCCATATATAACTCGTATACATCGTTTTTGCAGTATAAATACCCTGTCAATGTCAACAGATCCCCCCCAGATCTGTGTATTGGTCCTAGATAATTGTCTTTCTGGTCACACTTTAAAAACAACTGATATACTTGCTTAGTTGTCTAATGTGTAATGACTATCTCACGTAGATAGGCGAAAAGAATAATAGCAATATCTTCTCAATTATTGAGGTTACACATACGATACTTTGCCACCACTTGAATCGAAATGAAACATAAATTTTGATATAGTAAAGTCGAAAATGCCAAAATGACAGATTGGCTAGTTTACTATTGGACCGACGATATTATTAGAAACTAATTTAATTTTTTTGCAATTCATGGAGTTTATCAATACAAATTTAATATTTACTTTATTCTGTAAATGGCAAACGTGGGCGCGAAATAATCATTCGAACTCCACATTATTCACGTTGTTGTTTAACAATTTAATTTAAAAATAAAAATTACCCGCCTTCTCTTTCTAACTCCATGTTGGAAACAGAAACGGCAACATGAAATGTCAAATTCTGACACATTGAATATATTTTTTCTGAATGGCCAGTTGTTTTAAGTTGATATTTAGTTTACCAAGGAGTTTACAGGTCCAACGTCTTCGTTGAACCGAAAAACGACGCTATTTTTATTAAAAATATCTGTGAGTAATCCTTTCATTTTAAATTCTCTGACAAATAAAATATTGTTTATAATAATAATAATAATAATAAATCATTTATTTCAGACCTTTTTGTCCATAATGTGTTAGTAACAAGGTTTACTTATAACTATGTTAGTATACATATGAGACAATTGCCTCGAAATGGTTTTCGATTCAGCCCTCAAAAACAAACTTGACATACCTACCTACCGAATTGACGAAAATGTCGGTAAATTTTGTTTTCATTATTTTCAAAATTAGACAATATCACATGTGTAATTTTGAAACTCTCGAAATATTTAAAAACAATCTGTAGGTACTTATAAAATAAATTGAAGGCATATTCCGTTACTCTACATATTGTGAAAGCATAATTTTTGTATCTCTATAGTACATTTTTTTGCCCTCAGTGATGATCGTATTTAGTTTGAAAAAAGTGGTATGCATGTAGGTTTCACTTTAAATTTACCGAAACTTCCCACTTTGGTTAATTTAAAATGTTTTAGTTATGTAATGAATTTCATATTGTGTGAAAAAAAATTATTACCTACTAACTAGGTATTCTTCACTCAACCAAATTTCAAAAAATACTTAACACTTTTCTTATCGATGGTGGGAGCTCAAACAAAAGGTCACGGAAAACTTACAAAACATTATCAACATTTTTTATTGAAAATTGACAGCAAGTGATGACGTCACAAACGAAAATATACCCTTAATATGGGAGCAAACCTGTATGGAAATCTTTGAGGCACTGTAACTTTAAAACTATACATTTGAACGAAAATCTGACTTCATTCGAACATAGAGATTAGTTTCTAGATGGTTTCTAAAATGTTTCATTGACTTTAATTGGTTTTGTATGGAGCGCGCCTACGGTAATATACCCTTAAGTGACTGATGTAGCGTATCTTGGCTTTAAAAGTGCGTCTGCCGACTTTGCATAGGCTATAAGTCAATTTACACCCGCATACTTACTTATTTAATGTAGGTACCCATTGACCAGAAGTCAATGTAGGTACCTGATATAATTTCGGAAAGTAAAAATCTATTCATCGTTTCAGGATTCGAATGTTCAGAGAAGGGTCTGATGAATGTATCGCTGAGCCCAGTGCCGGTGAGCCCAGACGTGGGCGTCCTGATCCAGGACGTCAGTGCCAGCTGGACGGTGGACGGGCCGGTGTCGCTGCGGAACCTCAACATCACCGTGCCCAAGGGCAAGCTCTGCGCTATCATCGGCTCCGTTGGGTCTGGAAAGGTAATTCTTGTTTAGGCAGAAATTTATCATACTGGGTAATTTTTTCCATTATGTCAAATCATAGAATAGATATTCTACCAGAGAAATTCATACAAGCTCGCGGTGGTGAATATACCCCTACATGCGCAATGATGTTTCTCCCAAACGTTTTCGTTCGTGAACGTTCACGATTGCTGTACGCTGCGCATGTAGAGGTCATATGAAGCTTTTTTTCTGATAGGATATCTATTCGGTGATTACGTAGTCCAATCGATTGGACGATAAAGATTTCTATGTTTTATTTTAATTTATTTATAAAGGGTTTTATTTTTAATGGTTTTTATTAATTATTTACCTAAAAACTTAACTAAACATACCTATACTATCTTTCCTTGTTCATAAGATTCATTGGACTTCACGTTATTTATTTTTTCATGTTGGTGATCATCGAACCACCAGGAGTTTTCAGATGTCTTGCCATTAGGGGTTGTTCTGACGATTAAACCGACCCACTTTTGTTAAACCCAAAAAAAAATATCTCGTACATAGGTCCTTCGATCAAATTAAAATTAATGGATAGGCCCAAAGCGCGTTAAGTTTGAAGCACACTACTGGTGCATTTAATTGGTCCATACAAACTGGCACACTGGGTCTGTCATCTCGGTACATATTTGAAGTATACCTGTCATTTGTTTTGCCTTATTTTTCCGGTTTGAAATGTTCGCGTAAGGCCTATCCCACAGACTTGAAAGAAATACGGACCGAATATTGCACTAAAAAGACGTGAAGCATGCAAGGTAATACAATCTCGTTTGTTCTACAAGGGACCTACACTCACCCAGATGCACTAGCTCAAGGCGCAGGTGCTACAACTCGTCACCTTATGTACCGCGTGACAGCACGCACACAAAAGATATGGGTGCTTCACTCATGATTAGACGAGATTACGTCTGGTTCTTCTTTTAAGTCTGTGGCCTATCCATTAATTCTACTTTGATCGAAGCATAGGACTAGTAAATATCTCTCTAAACCAGTATATTATTGCAGAGTTCGATTCTCCAACTGCTGCTGAACGAGCTGAGGTCGTCGTGCGGACGCATCCACCTCTGCGGGCCGCTGTCCTACGCCAGCCAGGAGCCCTGGCTCTTCGTGGCCACCGTGCGGCAGAACATACTCTTTGGCCTGCCTTACAACTCTAAGAAATACAAAGAGGTATCATTTTTGAAGTAGCTTTTTATGGGAGGGCATTGAAATTCTGATCCTCAACCTTTTCGTGTCGGAAGTTCGAAATAAGGTAAACTACATCACACAGCACTGCATCGCATTTTTCCGTCGCTCCATCCTTTTCTGTCACTCAGGAACGTCATTTGCTAGAGCATATAAGATAGACGGAACGCCAGCGCGCGCGATAGCACGGCCGCATGCGATCGCGTTCCGTTTATTATATGCTCTTATATGCTCTAGCAAATGACGGTCCTGAGTGACAGAAAAGGATGGAGCGACGGAAAAATGCGATGCTGTGCTATTAAATGAGGTTGAACCCTTAAACTCTCGCCAACGTGATTCGTTGATGTCTTTTGTACTATCTTTTATGAGTTTAGTTGTAATTTTATTACAAGCACAAGCTTTATTTTTTAATTCTTTTTTTTTATTTATGTTACGAGAATAAAATCTTATCTTTTATACTTAATTCTTATTGAATATTGAAAACATTTAAATTGAAATGCACTGATGGTCTCGTTGAAATCTTTTACACTACCAATCTCAAGTCGTAGCTAATTGCTACGCTTTTGCTACGATGTATTTTTTATGAATTATTTAAAATAATTATTGAAGACATGGCAGAAAAGATTTGCCACCTCACCCCGGCGGCGCTAGATAGGAGAGAATCACCTGTATTATTAATAAGTCACAATACAAATACCTAACATACAACTCATTAACGGAGATTTTCTATAAGTAACTAAATAGTCACATTGAAATGTGTTTCAGGTTGTGAGAGTGTGCGCGTTACAAAAGGATTTCCAGCAGTTCCCGCACGGTGACCAGACATTAGTGGGAGAAAGAGGCACTTCGCTCTCCGGGGGTCAAAGAGCTCGTATCAACCTCGCTAGAGCGGTCTACAGACAGGTACCTAAATTATCAACTTTTAGATATTAACTTCCGTTAACATTAATGGAGGTTTGCCCCAAAAAGTATTTAATCTTAAACATGATGCTGTCACTCTCTTTAGTATGAGCAGTGTGAGAGACAGAGCGTTCAATAAATAGTTTAAGCCTAAATACATTTTCGTACAAACTTCTGTTTAGTTTTAAGGTCGAATTAAAGTTCAATTGCGATTACATAAAACCTCCTTTTCAAAATATGGTCACCACTTCGCCTATGCATTGTAGTCACAGAGTCTGTGATTGTAGTCATTATAATTTTAAAAGTTTTTTTTAAAGGCTTTTGGACCTGTGTTTTGGACAAAAGGACTTAATTTTTTTCAGGAATAGTGGCTAGCATAGAGTACTGTAAACGGGGGGTGGCTTAGTCTGTGGCTAGTTAAGTAAATAATTCGATTTTTATGTGAATAAATTAAAAGTTTCTACCCAGGATTATCAGACTAAACTGGTAGTTATATCGACTCAAATGTATGAAACAGCAGATTTTTTTCTTCACGTTTCCTGACGCTGGCTCCGTAGTGAAAGTTGTACAGTTTTGTGGTTTGAATTCACCGTTTCAGTATTTGCTTATACAGGTGAAATTGATATCCTTAGCATCCTTTTAAACTAAGAGTCTACCCATCAAACTGAACAACTTTTACTATGGGAGCAACAAAAAAAACAGCTGTGCACCCGTCGCCGCTGCCTAAACGACTCAAATGTATGGGACAGCAGATTTTTTTTTGCTACGATTGGTTTGCTCCCATAGTAAAAGTTGTTTAGTTTGTTGGGTAGACTCTTAGTTTAAAATGATGCTAATGATATCAATGTCACCCTGTATATAGCCTGTCTCTTACACCCTATGTAGATACTCTTTCTTATCCCTTCTTAAACTGTGGTATAGTCGTAGCATAATATTACATTAATTATGTTTGAAACTAAATCTTCTCATTGTTTATAAAGGCAGATGTATACCTCCTGGACGACCCGCTGTCTGCCGTGGACGCGCACGTGGGTCGGCAGCTCTTCGATGAGTGCATCAACGGCTACCTGAGACACACGACTCGAGTCCTCGTCACCCACCAGCTCCACTACCTTAAAGCTGCCGACTACATCGTCATTATGAACAACGTACGTATAATATAAAGGCAGATGTATACCTCCTGGACGACCCGCTGTCTGTCGTGGACGCCCACGTGGGCCGGCAGATTTGATGTTGTTCTAAAAAAAAGTTGGCCGTCACCATTGACTTAAACTCTAGCGATAGACAGGCCCTTTCATAGAAGCAACATGTTCCACTTGAATGCGGTGCCCGCACCTGATTGATGTTTCCGAGTTCACTTCGTCACTATGGCAATGACAGACCGCAGTGTGTCATTTTGTGTTGTTTTGTGTGACATGTTGTTTGTTTGAACGATCTTGTCTATCGCTAGAGTATATGTCAGTGGCCGTCACTATGAAACCCTGCAGATGTGAAACACAAAATAGTCGGTTATTTAAAAATAAGTTGTGTTTTCTCCTGGACCTTTAGCGCGAGAAAGACTCACACTTGGCCGGTTTTTATTATTTGTTGTCATTCATACTGTAGGTAGAGTTTGCTCTGTAATCACACCAAGTTTGACGCTTGCATGTACCTATTACCATTTTTACGATAGAGCGTGAAGATATACATTGATAAAACCTGTGGATAAAACTAGTTACTTGTATGAGAACCTCCAATTTATTTTTACTTTTTGTCATTTTTATTATTTGTAAGCAAATTCGCTATAATAACGCACATTCTTTGAAAATTCCAACTGTCTTGCTATTTCGGCTAAAAGTTACAGCCCTAAATAGGTGTGACAGACGGACGGATGGACGGACAGATAGCGTAGGCTTATGAAAACGGGACCCCCGTTTACACCCTTTCGGTACGGAACCCTAAAAACTACACCATCCGTCATGATTAATTTATTAACAAAATTTCATAAACGATTCGTGTATTAAACAGGGTTCAGTGGATGCAAAAGGAACTTTTGATGAACTTCAGACTTCAGGCAAAGATTTTGGCAAGCTTCTTGCGTCGACTCAAGATGACAAAGATAAGGATGTTGAAAAACCCCCACCAATGTCAAGACGAACATCATCTAGAGTAAGTATTTTATTTTATTTTATTTTATTTGGAAGACCAACAGCTGTTGACACAATACAAGTATGGATGGCTAACAGAAAGCCAATACCAGGTCTCCGCTGATAGAAACAGAACTAACAAAAAAACAAAGCAGATCTTAGACTAAAAATAAATTGGGTAACAAAAAGATAATGAACGAACAAAAAGATATCAAAGTCATAATCTTTAAATTAAATTAAATTAAATTAAATTAAAAAGTCATTTATTGCCTCAATTTTTCTTACAGTCTAAGTACACAAAAAAGTATAGAAATAAAATAAAATCTTTAGATAGAATGTTAAAGTTGTTGCCCGCTCGTGGCACAAACGCGTTTTGTCTATAGTTAGTGGAACAGGGTGGAAGGGCTAGTGGTGGGTTGTGTCTAAAAACCTTGGTAGGTGCTCTAAGAGATATCTTGGACAAGAGTTCAGGGCAGTCAATGGCTTCAGATGCAATCTTTAAGGGATATAATAAGTCAGCGACCTCACGACGTTGCTCTAGCGGAAGCAAATGATGCTTCTTGCACACATTGAGGTAGTCATCCGAATCATAAGGTACTCTACTACGATAACACAAATACCGGGCGAACTTCCGCTGAATACCTTCAATACGCTTAATGTATGTGTCATACCTCGGGTTCCACACTTGCGTAGAATACTCTAAATTGCTGCGGACAAAAGTGCAGTACAAAATTTTTAATGTTTTAATATTATTAAAATCAGTATACCTATTCGTTCAGAACTAAACCTTTGGATCTGTCTCGAAGGACCAAAAATTTGGCTAATGTTCTTTTCTAAATATCAATCAATCAATCAAATCAGCCCACATCAACCTCCTGCTAAGCATAGGCCTCCTTTTCATGGCGCCACTCCTCACGGTCCTGTGCCAATCTGATCCATGCCTGACCGCCAACCCTTTTTAAAATATAACTGAAGCCAAGTTTATCGCAATGGGCTCACGTGGTAGATTATATCTCACTACCTTATATAAACTCTTGCTAAAGTATTTGTTTAGATGGACAGTCGAACCTGCCCGAAAGCCTGCTTTGCCTGCCTGAAGAAAGTTATCCTGTTTATTTTAGTACCTACGGTAGAAGCTTGAGGCCAGGCACGTATCCAGGGGTGGGATTTATCCCCCCCCGAAATCCGAATTTGTATGGAAAAGTGATTACAGCACCTACTTTTTCATTGTTTTGCTATGAATATCCCCCCCCCCCCCTCCCCCCCGAAACAAAATTCTGGATACGTGCTTGCTTGAGGCTCAATCTAGACATCTACTTTATCTAAGCCCACTTCCTCTCATTATCCGGCTCAGAATAAAGAATAAACCAGAACGAGTGTTCGATTACATTTATACGCAGCGCGCTGTGTCCAAAACAACGTCACAAACATGCCCCGCCCGCTCTTCACACATTTATTAATTAAGTATACTCAAAAAAACAACCTAATCTATTTAATAGATAGGATTAATATTCAGTAATTAATTACCGATGCGCGCGTCGGCCATCGACTAACCTGGATATCGAGCCACTCCAATTTGGAGGGGTTCTGATTGCCTAACTTTCAAGCGCGTTGACGGTTTCTGGTTTATTATGTATTCTGAGTTATCCGGACAGATCCTGCATGAAAGCTAACCGCATTTTTCAAAATATCGCTTCGTAATGGCGCAACTACTGGCTACACGGTCTAATACGATTCCCGTTATTGGATTAAGGAATACGGAATAAAAAACCAGGTGCAAATAATATGAACATCAACAATATTTCAGCTATCCACGACTCGTCGGCCTTCACTGACAGAATCGTCCACCGGGTGCGAAGGTCCAGCGCAAGAGATGGAAGAGGAAGAGCGGGAGTCAGGGTCCATGGGCTGGCACGTGTACAACGCCTACTTGAGGGCTGGAGGTCGCTCTCCAAGACTCATATTTATGATCTTTCTACTTGTAATAGGACAATTATCTGCTACCCTCTGCGACTATTGGGTCACTTTCTGGTACGTATCAACTTAGGTACAGTCCGTGAGGACTTAGAATAGGATTTAGCTGTTATTAAAATCGGTTATTCGTATAATAGATAAGATCGTGACAAATGGCAATAGAATTGAATAGAAAATCATTTATCTTTGCGAATATGGGTACATAGACAAAACAGAGATTGTACATAATTAAAAACATTGAAAATAAATCAAAATTATAAGTTAACAAATATGAATACTATTTAAAACATTATATATCGAAATTACTAATTTCACTATAGTTAGTAGGTAATCATAGTAAATAATAGTGTAAAACTTTTCATGCATAGAGCAGTAGAAATATTACATTCGCGTGCCTCCGGCAATAACCCAAACCTATTTAAGACCCGAATCCTATTCTAAGTTCTCACGGACTATCAAGTATGATGACAACATGTTTATTATCAAAAGACAGAAAAATAATTTAACAATTTTTTTGTAGGACCAATGAAGTAACTCGGCAAAAAGAAAGAGAAACCAACAGCACCAATGATTACGACAGAGACATAATGCCGAGAAACCAAACTTTTGATTTAACATCTTATTTCTCCGGAATAGAACTTATACCAGGTTCGTACCCATTCACCATCATCATCCAGGTTCTATTAAATACTTTTTTATTCGAAATGGGTTTGCGCTTGGCCTCAGCTTACCTGACGGAAAGTGTAGATGAAGCCGAGGATGTACGTAGCGCGCTCGCCCAGAAAAAGCCTATTAACTCTTCTTTTAAAAATATCCTGATTGTATTTGCTTGGGAACACAGACGCAGGGAGAGAGTTCCAAATCTTACCGGTTCTCATTATAAAAGAGAGGCTTCTGTCTGATGGAATAATTACAGCCAAATTTACATTTCAGCCTTGAACATTCACGCATACATCGGACCACTGGACACGGCTCAGTACCTCTACGTATATTCGGCTCTGATTGTGTGCTGTATCTTCTTCATCACGGCGCGGGCGTTCATGTTCTTCAAGGTTTGCATGACGTCATCCCGCAACCTCCACAACGACATGTTCCACTCCATGCTGAGAGGAGTCATGCGATTCTTCGACGCTAATTCTTCAGGTACTACAGCTACTCATAACTACCCACTTCAATACTAACTGTCGTTATAGATCAATTAAGTAATTCATAACAAAATGTAACGTAACTACTTACAAATATTTGGAAATTTTGTTTTAGACAATTAATTATACTTACTTAAAGAAAAAGCCGTGGTGGTCCAGTGGCCAGTAACCTTGCCTGCCTTGCCTGCTGGGCGATGGTTCGATCCCCGTCCAGGCCGATTCGTACCAATGAGTTTTTCGGAATTTATGTACGATTTGTAACACCACTGACTTTTCGGTGAAGGAAAACATCGTGAGGAAACCTGCATGCTTCAATTTCGAGGTGTGTATTGTACCCACTGTCCATTAAAAGTGGCGACGGGCTCACCCCCTGTCACACTGGACAGAGTTTTCGGTACTACTGGTGAAACGTGGATGTTCTGAGGTTTCAGAATATCTACCCCCTCTGACTACCCCCTCGGGGAATATAGTCGTGAGCATATGCTTATGCTTATTATACTTACTTAGTTCCAGTTCACTTGTAAAAGTACTTACCTTGTATAATATGTCGTTTCAGTATTTTTACCGATTTATAAAATACGAATGTTTCAATTTGCAGGACGTATTCTAAATCGGTTCTCAAAAGACATTGGTGCCTTGGACGAACTTCTGCCTCGTTTCCTGTTAGAATGTATCCAGATTTACCTCGTGATGTTCAGCATCCTAGCGCTCAACGCCGCAGCCTTGGTCTGGACCTTGCTGCCTACCACCATCATCTTACTCCTGTTTTATACCATCCTCCAAATCTACTTGAAATCTGCGCAGTCAATAAAACGTTTAGAGGGAACTAGTAAGTACCTACCAAAATCATCGACAATATTATTGATATTCCTTCCTAACTACGTCAGGACTTATGACTAATGTGCGGAATATCTACATCAGTTTTTTTTATTTCGCAGCAAGAAGTCCAGTATTCTCGCACATGTCTGCTACCCTGAATGGCATTAGCACTATTCGCTCATCTGGGGCCCAGCAGAGACTAATTCAAGATTTCGACCGATTCCAGGTACCTACGTTATCTTGTATATGTACACACGGCGACAGGTCAGGTTACCCTGTTTGGGCTTTGAACTATTAGAAATTGAACGCTGCGAATCGTGCGAGAGGGTGCGGTATGTTGTTGTTGTTTCGTCTCACGGCACGCTGCGCCCGCGCCGGCAGCCGCGACTATGCAGGCTCTCTACCGCACTATTTTGCGTTTTGTACGTAGTTGTAGTTATTGGGTATATAGGGTTCGTAACAACATGATGTGTCGCTGTGTGTACAGTGACAAAACACATGCATGAAGTAATTAATCTGATATTAACAAGTTGTTTTGATCTCTTCCAGGACATCCACACGTCTACATGGAGCAGCTACCTGGCTAGCGGTGTGACACTTGGTTTTTGGCTTGACGTTATCTGCGTCCTGTACTTGGCCATCGTCATCATAGCTTTCCTTGTTATTGATAGCAGTGAGTACAGTTCAATAACTTTTTTGTCAATTATTCATTTAGGTATTAGGTAGGTACCTATTCTGTCTCTATAAATTAAACCTTTTATTTGATTGTCGATGTCGTGTGAAACGAGGATTGAAAATTACGGTTTTGACACATCCTGAAAATTTTAATGCATTTAGTTATAAACTTTTCTCGCTATATCCATGTTGGCTCCATTATGAAAATTTTAGAGTTTTTTTATCTGAATCACCTATAAAAAGAACAAAATGTAATATTTAAATTTTAAGTGTAAATTAATAGTGCACTTGTGTACAATTCCTGTAAAATTACAGTCAATAAAATTTTATTTCAACAGAAACGATATTCTCTGGGAACGTGGGCTTGGCAATATCGCAGACACTGATCCTGACCGGTATGCTGCAGTTCGGTGTCCGGCAGACCGCCGAGGTCATTTCACAGATGACCAGCGTGGAGCGGATACTGCAGTACACGCATATTGAACGAGAAGCACAATGGGACAAAGGAGGTGTGTAGTGTGTAGCTGTGTAGTGTACTTCATCGAACTTATTTTACCTGCCGCGGGCGCATTCAATGCTACTCCGTCTCACATAATTAGTTTAGGTAGGTATGCGATTATACCTACTCCTTGCTGGGAATTATTCGGTGTGTCAAGTTTTTTTTTGGAGGGCTGAATCGAAAACCATTTCGAGATAATTGTCTCAATAATCATATTTTCTATGTCAGAGATTTTAAAATGAAAGGATTACAGATATTTTTAATAAATAACGTCGTTTATCGGTCCGTCCAGTGACGTCACTGGAATACCTGTGAACTCCTTGGTAAACATAAAATCAACTTAAAATAACCGGCACTTAAGAAAAAAAAATACATTCACAATGTCAGAATTTGACATTTGATGTTGCCGTAGCTGTTTCCAGCATAGAGTTAGAAAGAGAAGGCAGGTTTAATTTTTTAAAATATTGCAGCCAGTAGTTTTTCTCCATGGAGTTCGAATTATTTTCTCTCCACCATTTTTGCACTTGGAGATTACAGATCAAAATAATTTAAAAATTAAATTTATATTGATAAACTCAATGTATCGCAATAAGAATGAAATAGGAGTCTTAAAATGATGCCCTCTATCCGTAAAAAATATAAAAATGAAGACCAAAAAAAACTTGACATACCGAATTAGAAATTGAAACTGCAAATCTTATTTTTAACCGACTTCAACAAAAGGAGGAGGTTCTCAATTCGACCCGTATGTTTTTTTTATTTTTTTTTTATTTTGTATGTTTGTTACGCGATTGCACCGCCAATTAAGAATTGATTTTGATGATTCTTATTTTGTTTGGTAGGTCATAATTCCGAGGTGGTCCCACGAAATTGTTTCAGCGCTTGTTGAAAAAATCTACAAAATAGCAAATATGTACACTATCACGGACTTGAAAAAAATACGGACGTAATGTTACACTATAAAGATGTGAAGTATAAACGCGTATCAGATAGCGATAGTCATAAAATCCTATACAATTCGTATGAAGCTAGATGTCTGCCTCCGGAGTCAGACAGCCGTCGTCAAACAAAAAAGTGGTTACGTCGATAAGGACAGCAATAAGAGCGATCTCCTTTTTTAACTAGAGCGAATTTCTAACTAGAGCGAATTTACTATGTGCATCTCTTACTGAGTGAGTATGACACGAAACGTGCTTCTTTCTAGTACTTACCTTCTCTTTCTACGACGCAAACACAATATAATACATGGGTGCTTCACTTATGTAATAAAAGGATATTACGTCCGTCTTTTTTTCAGGTCCGTGACACAGATGACGTTTTTGTTTGTCGATTCTCTTCAGGAGTGCGATTTTTAAACATCACACGTTCAAGTCAGCGGTAGAAAATGTCAAAATTACTATGGAGATTATGCATATTTCGTCTTTCTAATGCTAATTCGAACGTGTGATGTTCAAAAATCGCACTCGAGCAATGTTTTGATGGGGACTGTCAAACTATGTTTTTTTTTACTGTCATAACCAAGAATCTTTATATGCCTATAATATTTTTAAAACTTCTTGGTCATACTGCTGTGTTTAAACGTATATTAACTTTATGGTTTCAACTTCATGGATATAGGTACCGAAACACATAGATTTAATTGATCATGGCGGTCGGAAATGTTCGTCGTTTTAAGGGTTTCGTAGTCAAACAAGCAACCCTTATACTTTCGTACATTCTGTCTGTCTGTCTGTATGCCCCGCCTCAATAACTTGCTCATTTTTGCATCTATTGAATCGAAATATGGCATAAAGACAGATAAACAGTAACCCAAAAACAGAAATGTTGTACGAAACATGGGTTGGATTTTTTTAAATCGAGTGAAGTGTAGAGCGTACACCGTATCCTTTGCATTGAAGTACTTATAACTGCTTAGTCAAACTAATGTATTTCACCTAGATTTCAACACTGAAAAGTTTGAAATAAAAAAATTTTAACAAAAAATTAAAACCGTCTTTAAAACTAAAAAGGTAAAAATAATAATATTGCAGTCGTTGATTTTTGCATTCGAATCTATAAGAACATTAATTTGTTTTATTGGAGTCGGTGTCAAGCCAAGATAAGCCAAAAAATTACTGCAAGCCCAGTTGCGAATCGTACCGGCTTGACACCGAGTCCGATAAGACAAATTAATGTTCTTATAGATTCGAATGCAAAAATCAACGACTGCAATATTATTATTTTTACCTTTTTAGTTTTGAAGTCGGTTTTAATTTTTTGTTAAAATTTTTTTATTAAGACTAGCATCACTTCTATGTTCGGCTGTATATGTACTTTTTTTTTATGTATGTTCACCGATATTGTTTTCGTTATATTTTGTAGTTAGTAGGTACCCAATGATATTAAATGAGGGCCCTTACTTATGTGCTGATGGACTGAACAATTTTTTCTATGGGTCCAACGTCGAAATCATGAAAAAAAAACAGCTGTACAGACCGCAGATTTTTTTTCGTGATTGAGATTTTGGTCCCATAGGTACAGAAAGTTGTTCAGTTTGATGTCATCTCTTTAAAAACCGACAGCGTATTAAGCTGGACCCTGTATAAGTTTTAAATTCTTTAGAACTACTAACTTAAGTAATGTTATTTCTTTTTCAGCAAAAGAAACACCGAAAGGTTGGCCATCGCGAGGCACCATCGAGTTCCGCAACTGTTACATGAAATACACGCCTGAAGATCTGCCAGTACTGAAGAACCTTAATTTAGTCCTCGAAAGTGGTTGGAAGGTAACATTATTCATTTAAACTTCTATGAGAATCGTTGTAACTTTTGCTTCTTGTGTAGGTTTTCCCTCTCTTAGGTGCACTCAGTTGCAGAAACGCTCATTAAAGTTAATCTTCCATTAAATCTCTTGCTAGCTTTTACTACGTCAACAAGACAAAAGTGACAGCAAGAGATTTAATGGAGGATTAACTCTAATGAGCGGTTCTGCAACTGAGTGATTAGCTCATAGGATTCGTAGCTCGTAGGTACCCATACCATACGATTTGGTACAAGCTAATTGGATCTGAAATATTTCGCAGGTTGGCATAGTGGGACGCACCGGCGCTGGAAAATCATCTCTCATCTCGTCCCTGTTCAGACTCGCTATTGTGGATGGCGAGGTTCTCATTGACGGTGTCGACACCTCCCACCTAGCTCTGCAGGTCAGAAACTACATTTTCCCAATTTTGTATTTTTTTCTTTTATTTGAGTTGGTACTTTAATCGTTATGTTGTTCATACAGGATCTGCGGTCTAAGATCTCCATCATTCCTCAGGAACCAGTACTATTTTCAGCTACAGTGCGATACAACTTAGATCCATTTAATAATTATGACGACGAAAAACTCTGGCAAGCACTTGAAGCTGTAAGTACATAAACTACCTACGTCTATAAGTAACCATTGTTTTCTTTTTTATATAATATTTAGTACCTACGAATAAATAGTAAATACGCAAATTAACATAAAAACATAATTTCAGGTGGATCTGAAGGCAGCAGTACCAGCGCTCGATTACAAAGTTTCAGAGGGCGGTTCCAATTTCTCCCTAGGACAAAGGCAGTTGGTTTGCTTGGCTCGCGCCATCTTACGAGGCAACCGCATTCTCGTGCTTGACGAGGCCACTGCTAACGTAGATCCTAGGTAAGCACATCATTTCATACGTCCATATTTTTTAAATAGGGGTAGGAACATGGAGGACAGAAAGAAGCGGGTGTCGCAAAGTAATATTTCTAACAAGTGTCGCTAAACTGCAACAAGACGGGTGCGCAGATTCCTTCCCTAAAACTCCAGAAACAGCGCACTTCATCGTTTTAGATGTATTTTATTGACAAAACACCTCTCCTCACCAAAGAATGGTGGTCCGCTTCGAACTGAGCATCAAATGCCACGCCCACTGTATTACGCCATGACCTCTCACACACACACACACACGACACGTCCGCTCATTTCTTTATTCCGTGGGTAGGAAGGTACTAGACAATAATATTTTTGTATTTTTACAGAACGGACGAATTTATCCAAAGAACTATAAGGAGACGGTTTGCCGACTGTACCGTATTAACGGTCGCACATAGACTTAATACCATAATGGACTCTGACCGTGTCATGGTGATGGACTCTGGTAGACTGGTCGAGTTCGACCATCCCTACAAACTGCTCAATAACCCCGAAGGGTACTTCACGAAGATGGTGAAAGAAACCAGTGATAAAATGTCGACACAACTCTACCAAATTGCAAAGAACACATTCATTAATAATGGCGGAATACCAGAATAATTTTTGGAGAAAAGGCGGATGCCTTTAGGAAGGCTCTTAACATTAATGTTATTTTCAAAACAATGTTTGTACAAATTAAATACCTATACCTATTAACGTCAAAGAGATAAATGACCATGAAACAATGTAAACTATAGAGCCCGACCTGAAAAATAGAAAACCGCCATGTTGCGGAAAATAATTGGAACTAATTTCGTTTGCAATCATTGACCAAGAAGTCACTTGCGCTGTTGCACTATAAATGTTAGTTAAATCTGCACGTCTAGCATGATTTCTCTAAACGCGCGCGACTCGGTTTTTTCCATACTACAAGTCGCGGCAAGCGCGGGAACAGGTTATTTTGTATGCAGCGAAGCCGCGACGCGCGCGTGTAGAGAAATCATACTAGACGTGCTGGTAGCGTTCCCAGAACAGATTTTTTATTTTGCTGGTCAGACTTTGATACTTACAACAACACCAACAACAAACCCTAGACACGTTGCGAGCGGCATGCTAAACAGCGTAAAGGTGCGTTCATACGCGTGCCGTGCAGCCCGGCAAGCTTAGGCAATTCGTTGTACATTGAGGCTTCTATAAAGTTAAGTAGTAACAATCACTTTACAGACGAGTCGATGTACAGCGAATTGCCTAAGCTTGCCGGGCTGCACGGCGTGCATGTGAACCCAGCATAACGCATTAAAAAGAGAAGATCTTTGATTACCTAATTTGAATGCAGTTACGCATGGCCGCATGGAGCTAGGAACACGATATCTTCGCTAAAGCCTTGGTCAAAGCAAACTCTTGATGTCAACATCTTCACGAGCACAACAAACGTTAACTATTTTTTAAGTTGGTTGTACCTACTATTTTCAATCGTATTAGTAAGAGTATGGTTCATAATTAATTAAACGTTTTATGTTTATTTATACGATCATGCAGTTAGCAAATTAGGTAATGTATTTAGATAATAATTATTTCATTACTACAAAGCGGACTGAAAGAATTCCTTTGAATGTGTATTTGTGTACCTACCTACATGAAAATTTTAGGTATGTACCTATAGATAAGGCCTATCGCTGATGACAGCATGCCTGTAGACTACGACGACGGTATACAGGGTGCTAGGGTAAACAGTTGCATTACTTTTGGGGTGATTGTACCCATGATACTGAAAAACGTTCCCTAAGAAACCTATAGGAAATTCGCAAAAAAATAATTTGGTTTTGGACTTGCCATACTAAATGCCATCAGCGGACCGAACGTATGCAGTACCTTTAAAAGTCGAATTTTATTTTTTGCGAATGATCGTTTTTCTTTTGGTTTTCTATGGGTTCGATAGATGGCGCTACGATCTGTGCGAATAAACGTCAAAATTTAAAAGTGTATTATTTTTATAATAAAGAGGGTAAAAAAGATACCAACCATCTTTTAAGAGCACATATTTCATTATTTACTAATCATTTTAATCGAAAATTCGAAACTTTAACGCCTAACATGGTTTTATGGGCCTTGTCGTTCCAAAAAAAAGGCAGGCACAGTCTTGACGCGATTTTGACAGGATCTCGCGAATGGCTCTATGGAGCGATAAACATGCCATCTTTCGAGTTTTTAGGAACTACATTAAAAAATTTAAAGAAAAACGCTCATTCATTTCCGTTTGTTCCTTTGGAGAAGTTGTTCAGTATCATGGCTACAATCACCCCTTAAAGTAATGCAACTGTTTACCCTAACACCCTGTGTAAGTGCTGGAAAGTAACTGTGTTATTTATTTTTATTGTAAAATTGTATTATATTGGTTCATACAGAAATCAACCATTGTGAATGCCATAGAGGTTATCCTCGGTCTAATAAAATAAGCTTTATAAAATGTTGTTTTAATCGTTAAATAAAACGTCGGAATTCACTTTAACCTCTCCAACTTTATTCAAGCAAAACAATTTGTCACTTACCAATCATACCTTTGATGAGCTTAACCCTACTGAGTAGGCACAAAAGTGTTGACCAACGCGATTGAAACAAGAAAGACCAGAAAATAGTCACTTGTTTAAAACACACTTTACACACACAATAGTTCTCAAACAATCTTTGGAATGTGCATTTCTGCATATACTCATAATTATACAATGTACAAACACTCTTTTTAATCAACTAAAAGGTAGACCTACTTCCCCAATTCAATTAGTTATATTTCATTTAGATAAAGTAAAATATACATAAATAAAAGTACCTAATAGGCAGCCGTTCTCTGATGCTATAAAATAATTAATGGCATTATGTAAAGTACACATAAGTAAGTATATAACATTAATAAATGATAATGTTCCGCAATAAATTTATTAGTTACCTAAATATAAACAAAATCAAAACGTCATAAAAGTACTCAGTATCATGAAACTTATAAAATAAAACTATTTTATTGCTACCACACTTTAAAAAAGATACTTAGTAAATACGTAAGTTTTGTTTTTAGTGAAATGGAAAATGGAGACAAACAATTTTACACTTTAACTATTTAGAATTTAGCTCATAATTAATCATAGTTCAATTTCCAGTAAGTACCTCCTTCGAGAGAACATAATTTTGAACAAAATCACACACCAAATACAGTAAAAAAACTCTAAACATGCACATGTCCCAACAAAACAATGAGTTAAGTTTATTTAATTATAAGAAGGAAGGCAGGCATACTGATATTGATACACCCTAAAAGATAATTGGCTGAATATAAAATAATGTGGAAGTATCAAGTACCAAATGGCTAGAGGTGTGTTAACATTTGAAACAAGTTATGGCTTACTCTGAGAAGACTCACTGTCATACAAGTATTAATATTGTTGAATTCAATAAAAATAGCGCTGTAGGAATCATCTCAAGCTCTTTTGTAGGCTGTACTCATACAGTTATAAAAACTAGTGATTCAGCTAAGTGGTTGCGACTGGTCTTGCTTGCTTGGTGTGCGGGGCGGGGCACCGGCAAAGACATTACCGCCACCATGGGCACATGGCACAATTGACCTGTCCCGACCACCATCGTGAACCACTATAGTTTTTTAACACTATGCTATAGTCAAAGGCCAACTATGTTGGTGCTGGGATAATATAGAGACACTACCTATTGTTAAACTGCAGAATGAACGTTTTAGGGATTGTAACTCAAAAAAGTTTTAACTACAAGGGCTCAAGGATCTTAACTATAATTTAATTACAAGCTAACCATACTTTCCATTGTATAAAAGCTCAAATATTGTTCATAATCATGTTAAAACTAGACACTAACTGGATTGTTAGTTATTGGCATAGAGTGAAAGACAAGAGTGCTATACTCCATACTAAGTGGCATACACCGGAATAAACTTAAAATAACATCTCGTAGATGGCGCAGACTCCTTGCCCTTGAAGTAGATGAATTGCCAGTATATGCTTAGAAATGTTGATTTTTTTAATATTATGAACCAAACCAACTACGTTAAAGAGGGAGCCTAGGTCAGGGGTAGGCAACTGGCCGCAGAAGCGGTCAAAATTTTGCCAAATGTATCAGACCCCACTTAAAATTACTTGCCGACCCCTGGCCTACGTAACTAAAAAGAGTATTAGATTCCAAATTGTTGTTGTCGAAACTCGAGGGTAAGGCGTCAGCGCCATCAATGAGACGGGCTTTTGAGCTTTTTCTGGTGTACACCACTTAGGTCGGATTCAACCAAACACGAGTAACTTTTATTCTTAGATTAAGTCCGTCCTTGTCATGTGATTTAATTTTAAACACACAAGTGACGTATTTAAACCTAACAAATTACAAATGTATAACCTCACATTGCAATAAGTATGGATACAATGACCTCTTTCTTTAGGTATTATTCCTTGACACTTGGATAAATCAAAGTTTGGTCAAGTCCGGCCTTAGTATGGAGTATATCACTCTTCTTGTCTTTTACTCTATGTTATTGGCTACCATGTTCGAGATCATTTACTCTACATCGGGCAGATCTTCTTCCTCGCCGGAGCTGGAGCCGTCTTTTTCATTTTCATCACCAAAGTCGCCTATTTTACTCGAGAACATGTCATTCATGTCATCAAGTTCCTCACCGCTCTCCTCCTCGTCCTGCCAGCGCTCGAAGTCAACCTTGAGCCAATGATGCTTCTTCTTGTCACTTGTAAGTGTTGGCCAAAACCCCTCATCGGTATTCTCTTTAGCTAGAACTACTTCAATGAGTCTGCCTTTGTTAACATGTGAACTCTTTTCGGGGTTTATTTCACCGTACAGCGGTATTTCTACTTGATGCATTTTCCGTTCAGGAGCACATAGTCCGTGGAAGGAAATCGATTTCCTCTCTATTTTAATGTCTGGTTTCTCGCATTCTACGTTGAATGTGAGGAAAACTCGTGCACTCCTCTGTGCCCATGAAACTGGCGGCGGTATTGCGTTCGCCTCTGTGGTCATGATGGTACCTGAAACTATGCATAACAATCACAATAGGTAACCTACTGAACTTATGGATAATCTCATAATCTGGATTTACATACTTACAGGATTTATTCTGGATTTTAGTTTAAACACACGGTTTTACAACCCAAGCGAACACTCGGCGACCGGACAGTTTGTTGGTTGGTTGACACTGACAGTGACAGATTATGTCATGGTTTTTTTGTTGTTGTTGTTGTTACATTTATCCTTGCGGAAAGGCAAAGGGAACATAGCCCATGCAGCCAAGTCTGATTTTGTCTTTTTCTTATAAATTCATTATAAAAGGCACTATGTGCCTGATCCGTGCCAAAATTTTAATTTTTCCAAGTCTTCATATTTCAAGCCAATATTCGCCCCTCCGTAACAATGTCATTTCTGTGGCTTTCGTCATTTCCTTGTGTCATTTCCGAGACCAAGCTTCCATCCTCCGATGTCCCCAATAAGCCTTCAATATTGACAGGAATCCGCAGTCTCCAGCAGTTTATCCTTTATCGCAACTTAAACACTCAAACCTAACTCATTGAAATGTGAGGGTGCCGCACACATCGCAATGTTTAAGGAAG
This sequence comes from Agonopterix heracliana, assembly GCA_963693445.1. NCBI lineage: Eukaryota > Metazoa > Arthropoda > Insecta > Lepidoptera > Depressariidae > Agonopterix > Agonopterix heracliana. The sequence continues at coordinate 11,636,762 of OY856308.1, read as the reverse complement.
CTTCACGCGGGGACATCAATCCGAATCGAACGATCGCGCCCAACTTTACTTCCCACTCCCACCATATTGTTCTCGATTAAAGGCACATCACTACACTAATTCCACCACATTATCACAACAATAGCCACGAAAAACCAATTCAGAAAATTAAGAAACAAAGTCCGCCCGCTTCGTCTTGTTTCCCGCGCAAAAAACCTTTTGTTGTTGTTACATTTATCCTTGCGGAAAGGCAAAGGGAACATAGCCCATGCAGCCAAGTCCAATTTTGTTTTTTTTTATAAATTAATTATAAAAGGTACTATGTGCCTGATCTGTGTTAAAATTAAAAAATTTCCAAGTCTTCATATTTCAAGTTAATTTTCGTTTTTCCGTAATAATGTCATTTCTGTGGGTTTCGTCATTTCCTTGTGTCATTTCCGAGATCAAGTTTCTATTTGCCGATGTCTTCAATAAGTTTTCAATATTGACAGGAATCCGTATTAGAAGTTATTCATTTTTTCGTAACTTAACCCTAACTCATTGAAATGCGAGGGTGGTTCACACATTGCAATGTTTAAGGAAGTTTTACGCGGGGATATCAATCCGAATCGAACGGTCGCGCCTTACTTTATTTCTCACTTTTACTATATTGTTCTCCATTAAAGGCACATTATTATACTAATTCCACCACATTATCACAACAATAGCCACGAAAAACTAATTTAGAAAATTAAGAAACAAAGTCCGCCCGTTTCGTCTTGTTTCCCGCGCAAAACTCCTTTTTTTGTTGTTGTTGTTGTTGTTGTTTTATTTTTCCTTACGGAAAGGCAAAGGGTACATAGCCTATGCAGCCAAGTCTGAATTTGTATTTTCTTTCTTGTAAATCCATTATAAAAGGCACTATGTGCCTGGTCTGTTTTATGTTTATTATAATTTTTCCTTCTTGTCTTCATAATTCAAGTAAATTGTAATTTTTCTGTAGTATTGTCATATTCTGAATTATATCCGAGATCGTGTTTCTAGTGTCCGATGTCTTCAATACATATTTTCCAATTTTGTCAAGAATCCGTTTTCCTTAGTAGTTTTTCGTTTTATACACTTAAACCTAACCCATTGAAATGCGAGGGTAGTTCACACATTTCAATGTTCAAGGAAGTTTTACGCGGGGATATCATTCCGAATCGAACGGTCGAGTCGCGTTGTCGATCTGCTATAGGGCAGTCACGTTTGTTGGTTGCCCCCTCCCAGCTCGACAGCGGGGCTCCAGTGGTGGCTCAAGATAGTGTTCTTTTATAAGAACAACCCTTGAAGTCACCAAAATATCAAATATAACCGTACAACGTCAAGCACGTTTGCTATAAAAACTCGACATTGGCAAAATCATCATTAACCAAAGATGGCAGCCATTTTTTAAAAAATAGAATAGAATAGAATAGAATCGAACGGTCGCGCCTTACATTATTTCTCACTTTTAAACGAAATACGTATGTGGTCGTTTAATACCTTAGGGTCGTACGTACGTATGACCTCCTTTGTATCTACCTACTAAGGAGTATTATTATTCTTTGCTACTGTACTTGTACCTCCCACTTATGTCAATCATTGCTTCAATCAAAAGTCGTTTGGTCGTAACAAAACCCAAAAAATCAGGCACTATGAATGAAAAAAACAGTTTTAAAATTTAGTTTAAATCAATCTGAGGTGAAGCCAAAAAAATCCATAATGATTCGCATAAATCAACTTCCTGATCATTACAACGCAAAATGATTAAGTAAGTAGACGAGTGAGGCGTCTAGGAAGATAACAAATATTTCAAAAACATGGGGCGATTAGAATTAAAAGATTCAAAATCATCTACAAAAATGTCAAAGAAGGGTTCGTCAACTGCGAAGAAAGCTTCCGCAACAAAGGCTTCACCAACATCCTCAAAAGTCTTCAACTTGCATGACCCTAAAGTCCAAACAGCACTTCTTGTTGGTCTCCTAGTAATTCTGGCTGTGGCTCTCTGGTACGGATTCAAACATGGTTGCTGTCGCCAACGGCGACGAAGACGTTCTACGTGCAGGTAAAAATAAAAGCGTTGAAAATACAGAAGAGATACAGAAGATAATAGAACTAGGAGGAGACTTTAATATTTTTTTAACTTTTGGTCACACCTCAGTTTTATTTAGCTGTTTAAATAACTTCTTTTCCTCTGATATCTAGGGTTCCGTACCCAAAGGGTGAAAACAGGACCCTATTCATCAGTCAATGCTGTCCGTCGGCCTGTCTGTCTGTCTTACCTATTTAGGGCTGTAACTTTTGAACCGTAATCGGTATCCATAATTGGACGTAGTTTTGCAAAAAGGATCCAACCCACTATGGAATGGGTTGTGGGTTGGATCTTTTTTGCAAAACTACGTCCAATTATGATCCCCAAAATTATTTTATTTAATAAGTTGGTTGGGGAGAATTCGGCGAGCAATGAGCGTTTTTCTTTTCTTTTTTAAATAGTTCCTAAAAAACTCGACAGATGGCATGTTTATCGCCCCATAGAGCCGTTCGCGAGATCCTGTCAAGACTGTGCGCCTGCCTTTTTTTTGGAATGCCAAGGGATCGAGCCCATACAGCCATGTCATGTCAGGCATACAATTTTAGAATTTTCGATTAAAATGATTAGTAAATAATGAAATATGTCATTAAAACATGCGTTGGCATCTTCTTGATCAACTTTTAACTCTTTATTATTTTAAAGAAACACTTTTTGGAAAGTTGACGTTTCTTCGCACAGACCGTAGCGCCATCTATCGATCCCCTATAAAACAAAAAGAAAAACGCTTACTATCCAGAAGCCGTAGCATGCTACACGTGATACGGCTGTATCACGCCTTTTATCTCTTTCATTCACGTGCAAATAGAAAGAGAGCGAAGGTGTGATAGCGCTGTATCACGTGTAACATGCTACGAGTGCAGTGCAGGTAGCATGGAATACGTGATACGGCTATATCAAGTCTTTTATTTCCTTCGTTCGCACGCGAATAGACAGAGAGCGAAGGTGTGATAGCGCTGTATCACTGCGGCGCTGGTATTACAGGTGGTATCTAACTACTTATCTATGCAAAGTAGGGATCGACCAGCACAGCTAGCATGCCGCAGTGATACAGCGCTATCACACCTTCGCTCTCTTATTTCTATTTGCGTGCGAACGAACGAGATAAAAGACGTGATACAGCCGTATCACGTGTAGCATACTACGAGTGCAGATACCGGCCTAAAGGTCCCGGAGAAAACAACTTTTTTGTTGTTAGCATAGCATAGCATATGCTCACGACTATATTCCCCGAGGGGGTAGTCAGAGATATTCTGAAACCTCAGAACATCCACGTTTCACCAGTAGTACCGAAACTCTGTCCAGTGTGACGGGGGGTGAGCCCGTCGCCACTTATAATGGACAGTGGGTACAATACACGCCTCGAAATTGAAGCATGCAGGTTTCCTCACGATGTTTTCCTTCACCGAAAAGCCAGTGGTGTAACAAATCGTACATAAATTCCTAAAAACTCATTGGTACGAGTCGGTTTGGACGGGGATCGAACCATCGCCTCCTACACGGCAGGCAAGGTTACTCGCCACTGGACCACCACGGCTTTTTTTGTTGTTAAGTTAATAATAATGTTGTATGTGGTACGGAACCCTCGGTGCGCGAGTAGTCTAGGCTGACTCACACTTGACCGGTTTTATCCATTCCTTTAAGCAGTTGGAGCGACAGATTAACCTACCCATAGTTGAACTCAGTGTTCATGGGCACAGAGTTGAACTATGGGTGGTTAGGTATGGGCATGGATTTAGAATCATAAAGGATGCCACTCCTCCATACCAAGCATTGAAACGAGAAAAATGGCAATGGCGTCGTCGATATTTCATAGCATAGATAGAGTAAAAAACAAAGAGGTAAAAAACAAGAAGAGTGCTATACCACTATACTCCATAAACAGCATTGACCATACTAAGTGGCGTACACCGGAATAAGCTCAAAATCCCGTCTCATAGATGGCGCTGACTCCTTGCCCGCGAGTAGATGAATTTCCAATATACGCTAAACAAATTGTATTAGTTTTCCAATATTATGAACCAAACTACGTATTTAACTTTATGAACGAAACTCGCGGGCATGGAGTCAGCGCCATCTATGAAACGTTTGTTTTTGGGTTTACTAACGACTCCTTTATAATTCTAGCAGGTGACGCAGTGAGAGATTATGTGAATTAGTCATCATCACGTCCATACAGACAAGTTACGGAAACACGCAGCATCAAATTCAAGATGACGAATGGACCTTCAAATGACCAAATTTCCAAGATTCTTAAAAATACTTATATATAAAATGGTGTTAATAGGTAAGTAATTAAATATGTAACTATATGGGAAAATGGCATAGGCCAAGTATTTCACTTACGCTGGAAAATGGTCAATGTTGACATAAATACCGACATAATGCTTTACAGACAAAAATAGATTATACCTACATAATAAATTATTATTCCGAGCTAAACTTTGCATTTTTATTATTTTCCTCCAAATCGGCGTTTGGTGGTTAATCGAAATCGACGATTATCATTGCGATTATTTAACGATTACGGTGAGGTGGGGTAGTTAAGTGAGTCATACTTTTTTTTTTCAAAGTTCAGTGAGGAGTTTTCTGACAGCTAGTCAAACTTAGTTCAAAATACCGGCGATAGATGGCGTTGACCAGAGAGGGGTCCTCAGATCAATTAATACAAGTAGTGACGCCATTGTTTTTGTCGTCGTTTTGATACTTTTTATAGTTTATCCAGTTATTAAAAATAGTATTCAAGCAACAGAATTACTGAAAATGTGAGTTTAGCGTAATTTTCGAACGGTTTATTTACTGAGCAGTTAACACTAAAATATATTTGATGTAAGTAGTCTACCTACTCCCCTTCGCTCACCCGTCTTTATCGTCAACGCCATCTATCGAGCCATTGGGAACTACTTTTTTTTTTTTAGGGTTGAACCTCATTTGCTAGAGCATATAAGATAGACGGAACGCGTGACCGTGCTATCGCGTTCGGTCTATCTTATATGTTCTAGCAAATGACGTTCCATAGTGATAGAAAAGGATGGAGCGACAGAAAAAATCGATGCGGTGTTTTGTGATGTAGTTCAACCCTTAATGGCTTTCAGAAAATCCCTCATTCATCCGGTCTGTTTATTATTAAAGTTTATTTGAATGTTATACTACTGACATCATCCTTAGGGGTCAGGTCAGGTCAGGGGGACAGTCTCCTTAATATGCTGACACTATTTTAGGGGATGATTAGACCATCAAAATGAAAAACTTTCTCTATGGGACCAACCAACAACATCGAAATCGCGATATTGGTCCCATAGAGTTGTTCAATTTGACGGTCTGGAGTGCGATTTTTTAATCTCATTCGGTGAGCTCAGCAGTTGGAAATGTCAAAATAACGATGGAGATCTGCATCTTTCTACTGCTGAGTTGACTTTCAAAAATCATACTTCAGGAGAGCGATTTTTGAAAGTCAAATCAGCAGTAAAAAGATGCGTATCTCCGTAATAATTTTGACATTTTCAACAGCCGAGCTCACCAAATGAGATTCATAAATCGCACTCCTGATTCTCAGTCTCTGAAACAACGTTAGTGTCGCTTCTTTTTTTACGTTTGTACACAGGGTGTTACATAAGTAAGAATAAATTTTTAAAACTCTTAGGGGATTGTTTATACCGTCATACTGAACAACTTTCTCTATGGGACCAAAAGCGAAATCGCGAAAAAAAAAAACTGATATCCCATACATTTTTTTTTCTTGATTTCGATATTGGTCCCATAGTGAAAGTTGTTGAGTTTGATGGTCTAAACGACCCCCTTAAATGATTATTTGTATTTTTGTAACACCTTGTATATCGTACCCTTATTGCAGAAACCAACTATCTGCAACCAACTATCCAGATTTTTCTATGAAATCTATTCAGTTTTCTTCGATTTTGGTTTAAATTTTGGTGCAGATAATTGGTTTCTGCAATAATGGTACGACGTCTCCTTATTGAAAAAACAAACTATCTGCACCAAAATTGAAGAAAACTGAATAGATTTTATAAAAAAAAACTGGATAGTTGGTTGCAGATAGTTGGTTTTTGCAATCAGGGTACGATATGCTCTTTGACACAGATCTATAGAATATGTTCTGGAAGCTATAGTTAGGCTTAGTTGTTAAATAAATTGAACCGAAAAAGAAAAATCTTATGTAGACTTTTTAATTCCTTTATTTTCGTACCATACAGAAATTGAATTTTTAATCAGGTAATGGATAAATAAATGCAGTGAAAACATTTAATACCTAACATAATAGCATCAGGTTTTATTAGTCTGATGATGGGACGATAAATTGTAATCATCAGCCTTTCTAGTTCCAGACAATAACTTACCTAACTAATTTCAACCTTGCGGTTATTACTAAAACATAGTGTAATAAAATTAATAGTGGCGAAGCTCAGTTGTAACGTCATCCTTCCGTATCTTTGAACCATTTTTTTTTAATGGAATCGCCTCTTCGAATTCGGTAATGCAGGTAGCGGAGGCCGGGACACGCTCCTCCCGCGGCCCCCGCACACCGCGCACGATTGGCCTCAATAATTTTTAGTTTTTGTTCCTTTTTGTCATTGATTGTCCATAAGCTTAACTCGAGCGGACATGACGAAAAGCGAATTTGACGAAACAAGGACTTGACGAATGTAGTATTTGACGAAATAAGAATTTGACGAAACAAGAATTTGACGAATGTCGTGGCTACCGTCGCGACGGCTGAGCTTCACCACTTTTAATTTTTATTACACTATGACTAAACGATACATTTTTATGATACATTCGTAGAGTTTACCTAATGTAAAATATAAATTTAAAAAGAAATATTACTTAAATATTGTGCAACAAATTGCAAAGATAATCATAGATTAAGTTTCTCTAGTCTAATACCCAATTACCCGATACTAGATTTGGTTCAGTGTCTAGTTATTATTAATTAAGCACAGAGGCAGTACATAAAACCACGTCAGAGGCCGTAAAGCGGTTTGAATAAACTCTGACACCAGGGCTTGCCCACACGATAAGAAGGGCACATTACAGTACAAAAATTATCATAAATCTTACCTCTAAAATTAAAGGAAATGAAATTACCAGCATGTTAGGATCTTAAGTATCAAGAAAGATGATCTTTACAAAGATCGGATCGCCAGCATACGATCCAGTGATTTTTTTGGATCGATTCAAAGAAGCCATTCTATTCTCTAAGTCCGATTTCTGATTGATCCCTTAGATCAATGTAATAACTTAAGAAACCGGATTGCTAAGATCCATCTAGGAAGGTTTCTAACGCTCTGAACATAATCATTCAGAATTCTAGTTAGGAAGGGAGTTTGGACAGTGTAATATTATATAATATACTTAACATTCAAGTTCTGAATGGCTTAGGCCTATGGGTAATTCTTGTATGGATGGTGGCGTCTTTTTTTTAAGCGACCAGGTACCAAATGTTCTGGGTATTTTAGGGCTAATATTAACGTAACGTTTCGGAGATATTTAGGTTCAACGTTTTAATAAAAATTACTTCCAAATCGCATAAAAAGTTACTCGTTTGGGTTTTTTTTACCACTTTTTTTGTTTCTATAGCCCAGAATAATATGTGTGATATCTTCACGCATATTTTGTGCGCAATCCTTGCTAGTTTGCGGCCTTTCGCTTTGATTAGTATGAGTTTCTACGCTGATACGGCTAGGTGCCAAAGCTAATATTATTATGTAATTAAAATTATTCAAAAGAAATGGTAAAAAAACCAAAACGAGTATCTTTTTATGAGATTTGTAAGACATTTTTTTTTTAATTTTGAACCGAAATATCTCCGAAACGTTACACCGTAGGATATTTTTTTTGCATAATAATGTAAGGTAATAATAGCCCTAAAATACCCACCACATTTGCTAACTGGCCGCTTAAAAAAAAAGACGCCAATATTACCCATACCCCTTTAGTGTGCAAAATAACAGAGATGGAACCACATCTCTACCATTCTCGTTTTTTCGAGGGCGCCATGCTAGACCCACTTGATAATGTTATATGTCCTAAATCCTAATCCCAATTTTCGCTCCACTCTTGCGTTTCTTCTGCAACCACTTCCCCTTCTCCTTCGTTATCTGAAAATGACAAAATTATATTAAAATCTGAAATCACTGATTCCTCTTATCGTGTGGGCAAGCCCTGACCTGTGGGCCTACCATCGACCTAGAACTCTATGGACACAGGGTCTAGTTCAAAATTCTCGATAAAAGTGTCCCAAACTAACCTTATAAAAATACTAGTGTTTTCCCGCGACTTCGTCCGCAAAAATTATATACCAGATTTTAAGTCAGATCATAAGCTATCAAACAAAAAAAGTTTCATCAAAATCGGTTCAGTAGTTTTTGCGTGATGCGCGAACAAACAAACAAACTAACAATTTTGTCAATAGATGGCGCTGCACGTTTTTAAATCGCGCTATCGAATGTTATTTGAATTTATATGAAGAGAACCGCTACTTTTTTATTCCTCATGATTTTACGGTTTTATAATAGTTAAGATTGGTATGCATAGTAATGTAAACAAACTGAAAACATTGCAATTGAAATCGTATGAAGCTAGTCACAAGGGTTAATTTTGCTTACACCTACTTAACACCATATGCAGCTTCGACTGGAGGTGAAAATGAACATCAAACATGACAGACGTAATGGCGGACGCGATGACAGATAATCAATAAATAAAATAAAAATTAAATATTATGTTCGTAAACAAAATGATACTTCTAAATGCTTCTAAATGATAAAATAATAGTTTGCTTACTGAAAATAGGATACACCATCAAATTTTTTCACTTTTCTTTGGTAGTTTTTACATGTTTTTACAACACAGTACGCCATCATGAACTGGCGCGTGCTTAGACGACCAAACAAAGAGCGGCAAGAGACTACAGTGCCTTTTTGAATTGTACACTTCTTTTGGTTCGGACACTTTTGAGCGTGGACCCATCTTCCATAGCGTTCTAATTCAATACTATGGGCCTACCATGACTTTTCCCTGTACTTTACTATTGTAGTTACGTCGCCAATTCGGTATGTCAAGTTTTTTTTTTGGAGGGCTGAATTGAAAACCATTTCGAGATAATTGTCTCAATAAACATATTTTCTATGTCAGAGATTTTAAAATGAAAGGATTACAGATATTTTTAATAAAATAACGTCGTTTTTCGGTCCGTGCAGTGACGTCACTGGCATGCCTCTGAACTCCTTGGTAAACAGAAAATAACCGGCCATTAAGAAAAAAAAATACTTTCACAATGTCAGAATTTGACATTTGATGTTGCCGTATCTTTTTCCAGCATAGAGTTAGAAAGAGGAAGCAGGTTTAATTTTTTTAAATATACCAGCATGTAGTTTTTCTTCATGGAGTTCGAATTATTTTCTCTCCACCATTTTTGCACTTAGAGATTACAGATCAAAATAATTTAAAAATTAAATTTATATTGATAAACTCGATGAATCGCAATAAGAATGAAATAGGTATCTTAAAATTATGTCTTCTGTCCGTAAAAAATATAAAAATGAAGACAAAAAAAAACTTGACATACCGAATTATTATAATATTTTACGGTTATCGTGAATTTTCATTAAAATAAACATAATGAATGCGTAGAAGATTGAGTGGACTATCTAATAAGAAAGATTTATGGGTTTCGGTATCTTAAAATTATGTCTTCTGTCCGTAAAAAATATAAAAATGAAGACAAAAAAAAACTTGACATACCGAATTCGTATGACAGAAATTAGTTCTCAACGTAACCACTAGGAGCGTTGTTCGAAATTCAATACAAAATTGGTGACGTAACTACTACAGTGGTAAAGTACGGTGAAAACTCATGGTAGACCTACAGATGTCAGAGTTTAAGGCCTCCACACATTGCAGCGATTTTATCGAGCGATAATATCGCTGCGATTTTGCGATAATTGTTTCCAGTACATTTTGTATGGGGACGCGCGCGATCCTACACACTGCCGCGATATTATCGAGCGATAATATCGCTGCGATTTTGTTCCGACGCAATCTCTTTAGACCACATTTAGTGGTGGGGCATTCGTGACATATCGCTCGATAAAATCGCTCGATACTATCACTGCATTATGCGGAGGCCTTTATTCAATCCGTCTTACGGCCTCTGACGTGATTTTTTATGTAACGACTACTACCACCAGAGATAGTAGCCGGGACCAACGGCTTAACGTGCCATCCGAAGTACGGAATCATTTTTCTTTTCAGACAATCAGGTGACTCAGCCTGCAATGTGTGTGTGTGTGTGTGCAACTCGGGAAAAACGCAAAAAGTGACATATCACTAGGTTGGTTTCCCCCGTGGGAATCGAACCCACGACCTCCGTATCAAGAGCCCAAAGGTCTCACCATTAGAAGACGAAGACAGTTGTTGTTGCTGAAATCGCTGATAAGCCAGATTTTAGATCAGATCATAAGCAATCAAAAAAAAAGTTTCATCAAAATCGGTTTAGTAGTTTTTGCGTGATGCGCGAACAAACAAACATGTCAATAGATGGCGCCACACGTCATTTAAATCGCGCTATCGAGTGTTATTTGAGTTTATATGAAGTGAACCACTAGTTTTTTATTCCTCACGATTTTTACAATTTTATAAAAGTTAAGAAGAAAGATTGGAAATAACATTTACCTTCAGCATCTGCACATTCCGTTTTAACTGCAACTGTAAAATACATATTTGTTATTATGAGTTAGGAAAATTCAGTTGCGGACAGAACTTTAAACCACAATCTGCTTACAAAATAGGTACCAATTGTTAATTATAATTATCTATACATTTACGTGACTGACAGACAACGCACAGCCTAAACCACTGAATAGAAATGATATTTGGATATTTATTCTAGAACATTGTAGGGGTGCTCTAAAAAAAGGATATTAATCAACATCCGCTAAAGGGGAGCAATGAGTTGTTATAGCAGATTACACACCGAGGCCAGGAAAGTAAGAAAGGTTTCAGATCTCATGTAAGCCCAATCCCACTTTAGATTGGCAGTGGTGGTGGCGATGTCTGTCATTTGGGTTCTGGCGCGAATGACCCGGTCGATCAGTTTTAAGCCAAGGATGCTGCGCTCCATAGCCCTTTGCCAAACCTTGAGGTCAGACTTTTGGTCCTTTGTTTATTTGTTCCCAAAGAATACTTCTTGTTCCCATAGAAAACGTTGTCCAGTATGATGGTCAGATCATCCACTTAAAAAACGTCAGCATATTAAGAAAGACTTTGTATAAAGATAAACTCACCGGGATCGTCGACTGGGCCCTTCATCACGTTTAGAATATGTTGTTTTTCTTTTGTAAGATGTTTTTTACCATTCAAGTGAATGGTCATTTGCTCGGTACATGTCACCGCAATCTGAAAAATTTGTTTTAATGCGTTATGTATTATTACAAACACATACATAAACTCACGACCGTAATCCCTTTCGGGGTGGACAGAAACATTGCTACAACTATCAACTTTCTGTTTAAGAACGTACAGTACTTCAAGGAAAATAATGGGCATCGGAAAACATCGGAAATAATTGTAAAAGCAGCTCTATATCATTAAACAATACTGCCTAGTTTCGGTCGGTCATCTTCGGGCACACGAAGTTAGTCGATGCCCATTATTTTCCTTGAAGTACTGTAGTTGTAGCAATGCTCACAATTAGTAGTTTCAGGATGGAATGACGAGTCAAGTGGTGAGAGGTGGCTAACCTTTCGACCACATAAACACTGCATAAGAAACTTTTATTCCCTTTGTCACCTCGTACGACACCCACGGGACGAAATGGGGTGGTCCATGCATGCTTGCATATGCTCATGACTATATTCCCCGACTACCCGTCAGAGATATTCCGAAAAACTCAGAATATCCACGTTTCATTAGTAGTACAAAAACTCTGTCCAGTGTGACGGGGAGTGAGCCCGTCGCCACTTATAATGGACAGTGTGTACATACACGCCTCGAAATTGAAGCATGCTGGTATCCTCACGATGTTTTCCTTGACTGAAAAGCCAGTGGGGTTTTTCAGAGGAATTCGCGCTACGGCTAGCTCGGAAGTAGCTACGGGCACCGTTTTGACAAGCGCCGCTTTTATTCGCGCCACGGCTACCGACGCGCCACCATGCTTTGAGTTCTTCGCGTTATCAATTTGTACATAAATTCCGAAAAACTCATTAAGTAAGTTATTTTTTTTATCATAATACTATAGCTACCTTGCATATCACACAAGTAAGCTCTTTTAGAGGGGGTTTATTATCTTGAGGTTCCTCCGCAACTTTTTGTTCCTCGTCTGATTTCATGTGCTTTTTTTCACGACGAATTAGCTGATCCCTGAAATCAAATAGTTTTTTAAAAATGAATAAAATATTGGAAGAAATTAGAACATAGTGCGTTTAAAATGGTTGTTGTGACAAAATCTCTGGCCACCACAACTGGACGGCATCCGATACTAAATGACATTTTCGTATGGGCCGGCCGTCGGTAAATGTGTCTCAACTATTAATTGGCCTCTGACCTGGCTTAAATAATAGTTACACCGACATCTGACGGAACTATCCGGGACCATAGCTTAACGTGCCACTCAACGGTCACCCATCCAAAGACTGACCGGCCCTGACGTTCGGTGATCGTTTCCAACATCGAAGTTACGCAACTCCAACAAGCACGTATCCAGACTTTTGTTTCGGGGGGGGACATTTAAATTTTAGGGGGTGACATTTAAATTTCGGGGGGGGATATTCATATAGAAACAATGAAAAAGTAAGTGCTGTAATCACTTTTCCATACAAATATTAGGATTTCGGGGGGGGATAAATCCCACCTATCCCCCCCCCCCTGGATACGTGCCTGAACTCCAACGAGCGTCGCACGTAAGATACAAACACACTAAGAGGGGTATTACAGAACGACACTCAAGTGGAGATCTCTTCCGAAAGATAGACAAGTATGCATGTATACGTTGTATGTATTTGCATCCTTTTCTATCTATACTCAAGAAGAGATCTCCACTTTATACCCCCCTAATTAACCTAATAACAAAATTAATCATCACAGCCTATATACGTCCCACTGCAGGGCACAGGTCTACTCTCAGAGAGGGTGTATGGGCGTTAGTCCACCACGCGTGCCCAATGCGGATTGGTAGACTTCACATTCGCATCGGAATTTCGTCGTCAGCGTACGCAGGCTTCCTCACGATGTTTTCCTTCACCGTTTGAGAGCAGTCGGTATTACGTACATAAGTTAGAAAAACTCATTGGTATATGGCATGTGGATGTGGTCCGTGCGGATTCGAACCCGGACCTAACTCGCCGCACCGCACCACTGAGGCTGACTGAACAAAATGAATACAGGGTGCAAGGAAAAGTATCATTAACCTTTAAACCACATACTCCTCCCATCAAACTGAACATCTTTTACTATGGGAGCAAACCTGTCAGAAAAAAAAACCTGCTGTCTCATACGTTTGCATCAAGTAGGTATTGCAGTTTAGTATGGGACAGCTGATTGATAAAACTTACAAGCGTTCTCTCATATGTCCTTGTATCAACATTGGGTTCTTAGGTTGTTTGCGTCCCTCGACAATTCTGCAACAATACATAATAATAATTATTCAGTGGTTTTTGCGTGATGCTGTTACAAACAAACAAACAATCAGACAAAAATTCTAAAAAAAAGGTTGATTTGTAGTCAGGGACACCTAAAAACCATATCGACTTCTTTTTCATGCAAATATCTTCAATGTACAGACACACTGCAGTTACAGTTTTATAATTGTTTAGATTAAGTAGATTATTTTATTTCCATACTAGTGGCGCCTGCCCTCGACCTTGGTGCAGACCACTGAAGCACAGCATAAGAAAGAATATCTAGTACTACATACGGTATGGACACTCCGTGCCGCCCACCAATTGCTTACCTCACCCCCGGCAGGATCGTGACGTAAAATGTAAGCAAATGCGTATTCCTGTCTCGCTCGCACTCACTCAGTATCGCATTCGCACAATGCTTACCTCTTCTTTTAAAGTATGAAATGACAGCTAAGTGTCCAAGTGGAACTGAAGTATAATGTACTTGAAAACTTGATTGCGAACCGCGATGATTGAACCGATAGCCTTTATTGCATTCTATACTATAACGTATCACTAATTATTTTGCAATTTCCAATGTACACACGGCGACACATCAGGTTACGCACCCTATCTATATACCCATAACTTCACTACGTACAAAACACAAAATAGTGCGGTAGAGAGCCTGCATAGAAGTGGCAGCCGGCGCGAGCGCAGCGTGCCGTGAGACGAAACAACAACATACCGCACCCTCTTGCACGATTTGCAGCGTTCAACTTATAATAGTTTAAAGTCCAAACAGGGTAGTCTGAGCTGACGCCGTGTGTAACCAATATAAGCTGGCCGCGCGCGGTTATACATATTACTCTAACTACGCGCAGCCAGCTTATTTTGGTTTTGCGTAGCTTGATGTGTCGCCGTGTGTACATCTACGCCAAGTTTAAAATTGTATAATATGTATGTTAAAACAAAACGTTTATTATGTATTTAGATATACAGGGTGTTAGGGTAAACAGTTGCATTACTTCAAGGGGTGATTATACTCAACCCTGTAGACTCTGGTTTTAAATCTCGCATGAGTCTAAGCTCCTCTTCTTCAGAATCACTACCAAACCATACTTATTCTAACAAGCCATCAAAAACTTACGCGCGGTGAGGCTTCCCCAGGTAGTGGGAGCTGGCATGTTGTTTAGACGTAATGTGCACGTCGCACAACTCACAGTAAAGCTCCCGAGCCTTCATCGGAATCTGAAACAGTTTTTAATCATCATAATCGTCATCAGCCTGTGTACACACGGCGACACATCAAGCTATACAAAACCAACATAAGCTGGCCCCGCGATGTTATACGTTACTCGACCTACGCGCGGCCAGCTTATTTTAGCTTGATGTGTCGCCGTGTGTACATCCCACTGAAGATCACGGGCCTACCATAAGCATTTCAATTCCGTATTACTTGATTACATTAAAAAACGAAGTTAAGTTACGCTAATCATTTTAACGGGTTCTTACCGCGTTTTTATGGATAAGTAAGTAAGAAAGATATGTAGGGGCTATGGATCACAGTATTACACTGAAAACGTATGTTATTATTTTTTTCTCCCCTCCGGACGGAAAGCGTCAATTGTCGTCCCGCTCCGCTAAACGAAGTTGCCGCTTTCCACCTCCGTCGAGGAGAAAATTTTTATAACTAACCTCGGGCAGTAAATAAGAAAGCTTCAGATCACATGTTTGTTTTGACAATTACATGGGATCTGAGACCTTTCTTACTTTCCTGCGCCCTCGGTGTGTAATCTACAAATTTTTGACTAGGATATTGTTTGACAGAGCATGAAAAAACTTTAATCTCCTTGTGGGCTCGGATAACAGGAGACCGCATACACAATAAAATAATGCGATCATCGCACTAAGCAATAGGCGATGATCACACCTTCTTGTTAAATAATTACCCTAATTAAAAGAGAATTTATAACGCAAATTACACACCTACCTAGTTTCTAGAAATTTCATACATACATACATTCTTTACAGAAGTAGGTAATAGTTATAAACCCCATGTCTATAAACCAGAACATGGAGCAGACAATTTGTTACAATGTATGTTTCTATTTTGTCGACAAAGTTCACATAAATCTCACTTGGTTTGTATTGTCTGCATCATACCTACTAAACATTTATATTTGATACTATTGATTTGTAGTGCAGGTGCAAACATCAAAACAAGTGAAAAATACAAATAAGCTATCAATATAAACCTGTCCATTCTTCATTTTGAGATAACCGATGCTCCAAACGAAAACATGGATGGTAATAAACACCACAGAGCTAACAAACCATTTGTAATTTAATATCCCTACCTGATTAATAGATATGTGAACTGTACTAATAGTCGGCAAAATACCTATGGAAACGTTACATTGTCAAATTATCTAGTAAAATTACCTCTTTACCGCGACGAGAATCTGCATCAGATCTCATTAATAACCATTTTCCCTGTTTCTTCAGATGATTTTTGGAAAGATAATGTGCGCGAGCTGCAAAAAATTCAATATTTCAAAAAGAACAAACTGTAATTTTATATACGTAAACACATGAACCTTATAGTTTAAGAGATAAGTGTACTTTTTGCAACTATCAGCAGCAAGGCTGATTCAGTGTTTATGGGGTGTAGAGCATATCTGTGATGGGGATGGACCAGGTCTGCCTGCATAATGTCAGTCGGTTTAGGAGTTACAGACGTTTAAAGATCCGACCTTTGAACGGCTGTAACTCCTAAGCCGACTGGCAGTTCATGACAGTTTTTGTACTGTTCACATAGCTACAGTGCATACTACAATAATATCATACGATCAGCCTTGCAGCTGATTTTTACTGACCTTCAAACGTCTGTAACTCCTAAACCGACTGGAGTTATGCAGGCAGACCTGGTTCATCCCCATCACAGAGATGCTCTTCACCCCATAAACACTGAATCAGCCTTACTGCTGATGGTTGCAAAAAGTACACTTATCTCTTATAATATTATTCCTTTCGGAACGGTCAGAAACTTTTGTACAACAAGATTGTTTTAAGTGTTCAATTGTAGCAAGGCTGACTTCAATCGTAATTCGGTGTGTCAAGTTTGTTTTAGTATCGATTTATTTTTTACGGATATTAGCATAAGCATAAGCATATGCTCACGACTATATTCCCCGAGGGGGTAGTCAGAGATATTCTGAAACCTCAGAACATCCACGTTTCACCAGTAGTACCGAAACTCTGTCCAGTCGTGTGACGGGGGGTGAGCCCGTCGCCGATACGGATATTAGACATCATTTTAAGAAACTTATTTCTTTTTTTTTGCCATTCATGGAGTTTATCAATATAAAAATATTTTTTTCATTAACTTGATTTCTAATCTCTAAACGCAAAACTGGTCGAGAGAAAATCATTAGACCTCCACAGAGAAAAACCTAAGCTTAATAAAAAATTAAAAACAACTGTCTTCTCTTTCTAACTCTATGCTGGAAACAGAAACGGCAACATCAATTGACAAATGCTGACATAGTTTATTTTAAGTTTACCAAGGACTTTTTTAAGGAGAAAATTTAAAATATCTGTAAATCTTTTTATTTTAAAATTGTTGGTTTTCGATTCAGCCCTTCGATCTATATTGTTGACCGAAGATTCAGCCCTAAAAAAAACTTGACCTACCGAATTCAAGTAGGTTTCAAGATGGAGTACCAAGTCGCTTACCTTTCGCCCTAAATACTGCATAAGAAACCTTATCCCTTAGACGCCTCACGGAATCACACGGTTTTTAAATATATTTTTTAAATATGGCCTGTTGCTTATGCTTAGCACTGCAATTCTGCCAATGTCAAGCAATTTACGTTCAGGTCCATATTGTCCCTTTCCCAAAATGTCCCCTGGTTCCAGAAAGTCCCTTTCCCAAAATGTCCCTTCCCCAAAATGTCCCTTGTCAAATGTCAAAATATACACAAAAACTTGAGATTACTCAAGGATTGTTTTATATACAAAAACACATTTGAGCTACTACGAAATGGCGGAGCCACGTGCAAGCCGGAGAGCACCCGATACGCGACCGTAACTTGCAACGTGATTCGTTCTAGCAATCGTTAGCAAACCATTACATAATAGTACATTATGATACAAGTGAGCAAAGTTTTTTATTTGTATGATCAAAGGTTTTTTATGAGATTATTAGTACGTTAAAAAAACAGCTGTATATGAACTTACAACTCGCAAAAGATTCAAACTCAGCAGCACAAACACCACAGTAGTCAGACTCCATCATTTGAAGCAAGTCTCTGGGAAGGTTCCTCAAGCTTTCCCTTGGTACACCACATCCTGAAACATAACATAAATACTCTTTATTTCTACGCCAAGAACCATGGAGAAAAACGTGTCAACTGTCAACGCCCGGAGAGTATTTTGCAGTATTTTGTTTATTTCTCCATATAACATTTTTCTGAAATTTTTTGCGGGGGGAGGGACCGTTGCTATGACAATAGCAGTAAAACGCATCGAATTTATAGCCCATCTGGGCTAGGTCGGGGCCGTCATGGAGGTGGGACTTTGGCAGAGGGGAAAGTATGTGTATCCTCTAAATACCACACTCAACTTTTATTTATTCTTTTTCACAATATGGCGTCAGGTTGTCGCCTTTTTCTTTAGTGAAGAAAAGTCTCTCGCAAGATTAAGACAAATCGATTGACATAAGAATCATTAAAATCGGCCCACGCGTTTGGTCTCTATTGTGCCACAAAGGAAGAAACTTACAGACATACATAGGCTGATAAACACATTACCCTCCCTTTGCGTCGCGTAGTTGGGTAAATATACTTACGCATTAAATATCGTAGACCTCTTTCTTCCGCAGGACGGCCACCCCTCCCCCACATCACATCAGGTGGTGGGGGTCCAAACAAATTAGGTGGTCCATAGCGACCTGGAGGTGGAAATGGGCCAGGCGGTCCAAATGGTCCCGGACCAGGTGGGCCTTGTCTAAAAAATCTTGGACGTGGTCCATACCCTTCACCTGGGCCATACCCTCCTCTATAATCTCCATAAGCATTGCTGTACCGTTGATTCCTGAAAACGATTCTGTATTCATTATATTAATATAGACTACAAATCTTAGGCCTCGTCCTAATAAAACTCAATAGTCCTAATAAAATAAATGGCAAAATCGCGCGAATAGACGACGCGAGCGACCGTGGTCTAGGGCAGTGGCACGGTCGATACCATAGAGAAATTACACGCTCCCCTTGGTAGAGATGGTGTAACAAAGTGTGCACAGTAACCACCAATTGTGCACTAGTTTGTACTGCGACCATAGAGAAATTACACGCTCCCCTAAGCTTTTTGTCTCCCCTCACCCGTCCCTCACCCCCTTTGTCGGCGACATAATTTTCTATAGAAACAAGCCGATATGCCATCTCCTCTTACTCCATGGTCGATACCAACAACCATGAACGTCAGAGACGGTCAATTTGCTGTCGGGAAATATTTGGATGACTTATTGTGCAAGTTTAGATGGAAATGAAACCGCCGACGCAATTATCGTGAGAATTTCAATTAGGACACCTATACGAACTAAGTTCAGGCGAATAGATTTGAGTCGCGCGACCGCGTCATGCGATTGTCAGTTAAGACATATTATTCGAGTTCAGTATGAATTGAACCTCATCTAACAGCACAGCATCGCATTTTTCCGTCGCCGTCGCTCCATCCTTTTCTGTCACTCAGAAACGTCATTTGCTAGAGCAAATAAGATAGACGGAACGCGAACGCGCGCTACAGCACGGCCGCCGAAATGACTTTAATTACTTAAATTTTAAAAAAATGTGGGAAAGTTTAGGGGAGGCCTTTGCTCAGCAGTGGGACATATAATATAGGGAAACTAAACTCTCATAGGCTCTTACGTTATCCGCATACTAACACATCTTAAGAGGGTTGAAGTTGAAGGCCAGCATTGAAGTTTCGTTGATTGATACTGGCCTAAAAACTGGCAAACCCTTGAGACCTGTTTGATTGTGTCTAAGAGATTTTTTCTTACCTGGGTGGCCCACGTGGTCTCATCACAATATCTTCGTCAGGTGGACCAAAGTCTTCCGGCCATTCTGGTTCTACATCATTACTAAAGTTGCTCATTATTACTGGAAACATTAAATCATAACATTACAAAATCTATCAGTGTGAATCTCCAACTTAAGGGATAGTAATGGAGTAGCAGGTGCAGTTCCTTGGACGAAATTCTCAATTTGTAGTCAAAGTGTAATCAACCTACCCATAGTTGAACCACAGAAGAACTATATTTGTTCTTACAGTATGGCAACGCTCGTAGTACGCCGCGCCCCGCCGCCGCGCCGGTACTTAGTCATGCGCAGTCGATCCCAAAATCTTCATACAGATCTTGGTAAATTTCGCGCTTCATATCGCTTTCCCGCAAGCCCCCCACCGTTGCTCTGCGCAAGTACATCCGTTGCCGTACTGTGAGGACTTATGCTTTGGTTGAACTCTATGTTCACGGACTAAAGGTCCAACTATGGGTAGGTTGATCTGTCGCCGTGCGTACATACATATACTCACGACTGTATTCCCCCTACGAATAAGAATAATTACTATAGAAGAGTAACTATAATATAATAATAATATAATAATATCATTTATTTTCTTTCTCACATATAAGTACATTTACAGACAGAATACAGATAAGACTTATTCTAGGGAGTCTAAACCTATATGTGAGAGACTGGAGCTCGTCATAAATTTATAAACCGTGCTATTAACAAGAAGGCAATAAGTTGGCTTGAATACCTGAAATTACAGACTTATAACATTATAACGTGGGAAAGTAACGTGCATAATAGCTTGTAGGTATGAAAACAAAAAAACAAAAAATATTAATAATAATACCTATTGAAGTTAAATACTCATATATAGAACTAACTAGAATTGTGATTGAACTAGTGTGTGCGTGGGCGCATGTGTGTGTGTGTGTGTGTTTATGACGGTGTGTGTGTGTGTGTGTGTGTGTGTGTGTGTGTGTGTGTGTGTGTGTGTGTGTGCGTGTTGATAGAATTGTTGAGTGAATACATTATTGTTGAAAGTAGAGGGTGTTGACGAACTACTATTGGACAGTTCCTACCCACCCACCCACTTACCTACCCTACGAGTGTCAGTCTTGGGATCGGATTATATAGCTACCATAGGCAAGTGGGTGTAATGCAGTAACTCTAAACAAAATGGAAATAATTTTTGACACCCAACGAAAAATGACATGTTGTATGAGTTTTGGCGGCTAGGTACAGTTTTTAACAGGGTTCAAATTATCAAGATAATTATTTTCTTTGATAATTATCATAATTCGGATAATTATCAGATAATTATCGGATAATTATCCAAGCCAATTCTTAATTTTGAGTAAAATTTCTAACTACAAGTTCTAAAATGGCTGTTTTTGTTTTAATACACTCTTATCCAGACCAACCAGTTTATAGTCTTCGACATTTTCGTTTCTCATCACAATTAATAACAAATAATTGAGAAAAACGACAGAAAACAGTGAGAAAAATTATTTTGTGATCATGATCAGATATACAAGGCCTGACATTGCTTACGCAAGCTTTTTGTTTTTTCAATTAATTTTATAATTATCAAGATAATTATCACGATAATTATCGTTTAAAGAACATATTTAGAACACGGTACACTTTTTATGGTGCCACTTTTTGAGCTTCATTTACACTTCTATACATTCTTATTTGTAGTATTCCCCAAGGGGGTAGTCAGATATTCTAAAACATCAGAACATCCACGTTTCTAGTACTGAAACTCTGTCCAGTGTGGAGTGAGCCCATCGCCATATAATGGACAGTGGGTACAATACATGCCATGAAATTGAAGCATGCAGGTTTCTTCACGATGTTTTCCTTCACCAACAACATGTCACACAAAACTACACAAAATGAGAGATTGCGGTCTGTCATTGTTGCCATAGTGATGATGAGAACTTGGGAACATCAATGCGGTGCGGGCACCGCATTCAAGTGATTCATGTTGCTTCTATGAAAGGGCCTGTCTATCGCTAAAGTGTAAGTCAATGCCTGGGGCCTAGGGCGGCCAAGACAGCAAAATTGCAAATCCGCCACCGAGTACTAGGGTGTTTTGTTACACTCCTGGACCTGAAAATAAGGTGAACGTAATCTCGTCTAATAACGAGTGAAGCACCCATTTCTTTTGTGTATGTGCTGTCTCGCGGTACATAATGGTGACGGGTTGTCAGACCTGCGCCTAGAGCTAATGCATCTGTGTGAGTGTAGGTCCCTTGTAGAACAAACGAAAATGTAGGACCTTGCATGCTTCACATCTTTTTAGTATCACATTACGTCCGTCTTTTTTTCAGGTCCGTGGTTACACTCTAATATTTTTCTTATAGCAGCTTCTATGAATATATTAAAAATCAATGGAGATAGTGGACATCCCTGCCGTACACCTTGTCTTATCTTTGCAGTACCCTTCTCTTCCCCCACCTCTATTACTGTTTCCTGCTCCTTGTAAAGTTGGTAAACTATCCTTCGGTCTCTATAGTCAAGCCCTGCTTCTTTCATAATTCTCATCATTCTTTCCCAATTTACCCTATCAAACGCCTTCTCCAGGTCTATGAAAACAATATGCGTTTCGAGGCCCAGGTCCATACGTCGATCTATTACAAGTCTGAGTACGAGCATGGCTTCTCTTGTGCCCTTTTTCTGCCTAAAACCGTATTGATCCGGTCCCAAATAATATTCTGTTCTTGGCCTTATTCTATTTTGGACGATCTTGAGAAGAATCTTTGAAGCCTGTGAAATAAGACTTAAGGTCCTGTGTTCTTCACATTTAAGTGTGTTGAGCTTTTTTGGTAGTAGTACTGTTTTACTAATTTGAAAGTCCTTAGGTACCTTTCCCGTTTCATAAATTTCCTTTATGAGGTTAAAAATTTCGTCTGTCATTAGGTCACAATTAGCATATTTAATCATTTCTATGTATATATTGTCATTTCCTGCCGCTTTCCCATTTTGTATACATTTTAAAGCTTTATCAAACTCTCCTCTAAGAATGGGTGGGCCTCGGTCATCTTCTTCTATTTCATCCTCATTTTCTAGCTCATGTTCTTGCATTCCCTTTCCTTCATATAAACTTTCTATGTAACTTTTCCAGCGCTTTACTATATCTTTATTATCAAACAGTATTTTCCCGTTATCGTCTAATATAGTTGCACTTTTGGTCTTATGTTTTTTGTCTAACTGTCTAATGATGTTATATGCTTGATCCATTCTTCCTTTTATCATGTGTTCCTCTATTTCATTACAAATTTTAATAGTGTCTTTCTCTTTGCTTTCCCTGCATTTTGTGGTAATTTTATTTGTTAATCTCCTATATTCCTTCTTACTTACATCATCGCTCTTTCTTCTATATCTTCTCCTTTCTAGCATCAAATCAATTATTTCTGGTGTCAGCCATTTTTTCCTGGGCACAATTTTTTCTCTTTTTAGACATTCCTCAGCACTCGTTCTTAATATATCCCTTACATTATTCCATCTACCTTCAATATTTTCCGTAATATCATTACTTGCTTTATTTTCTCTATATTCTAATAATTTATCCCCTAACTTATTACTATATTGCACTCTATAATTGCACTTTGTGTCCTTAAGTTTAGTGAGATCGATAAATTTTGGCTTAGTTTTCCTTCCAGATTTCTTAATACTGAAATTACAATTACTTAGTAGCATGTTATGGTCGGTGTCAACGTTGGCTCCCGGAAAGGTTTTGCACGATTTGACTTGGTTCCTGTACTTATTCTTCACCAATATATAGTCTATTTGAAATCGTTTTCTGTCACCTGGATTTACCCAAGTGTACAACCTTCTCTTTGGTAATTTGAAATATGTGTTTGTAATAAATAAGCTATTTTCTTTACAAAATTGAACTAATCTGTCGCCTCTTGCATTTCTCTTGCCCAACCCAAACTTACCAACTATATTTTCTTCCTTTCCCTCTCCAACCCCTGCGTTAAAATCCCCCATTAGAATCAAACTATCTTTATCCTTTACTGAATCTAAAATTGTATCAATATCGTTATAAATATCTTCTACTTCGTCATCTTTATGAGTTGAAGTTGGCATGTACACTTGAATAACTACTATATCTGTTGGACTAGTTTTTATTTTTATTGCTGTTAATCTGTCACTATGATGTATTGTATTTTCAACTTGTGTACCCCATTTCTTGTTTAGTATTATTGCTGTGCCGTTAGCTCCCTGTTTTTCTCCAGTATAAATTATTCTATAATCATCGCTCCAATAATCCCCACTTCCTCCCCATCTTACTTCGCTCAATCCCAGAATATCAACTTCAAGCCTTTCCATCTCCGACTTTAGTTTTTCCAGTTTCCCTGGTTTCAACATGGTTCTCATATTCCACGTTCCGATTTTACAAGGATTTCGCATGATGACGACCGGTTCAGCCTTGCGCCTGCCCCTGCCGGACTCAGACCGCCACGGCATGTTACATCGTGGAAGCCCATTGTCAAGAACTACATTTTCATATTGTGACATTTTTCATACTCCTATTCTAGGAAAAAAAAATTGTGTGGTGGTTTTCCCATTTGCCTTCCACACCGCAGTACAATGGCCGAGGTTCGCCCACTGTTTCTTCGTCATGAACCCTTTCGGAATCCATTTCTTTGGCTTCCTGACGTACTGATAATGCTGCTGCCCCTTATCAGAGAAATGCTTATTTAGTGGCGGCATTGTCTCGCCACGTCACAAAGATCGTCCTAGGACCCATGTAGCTTTTTGTAGAGGAGTCCGTTCCACCGGCCAACCCACTACGTCCTGATAATCCTGCCGCTGTTTGGTCGGGGACTGCTTATTCAATATATTCGCAGCTAACCACCATATCTGATGGCCATCCACTATCCGCCACCTGTGACCCCGTTTGTAGCCTACAGCTCAGCCCAAAAGAAAAATATTAGATTCTGACAAAGGGGGTATCAAATGTAACGGGGAAAAAATACATTTCATCAGGTTTGCGGATGACATTGCTGCTCTTGCAGAAAACACAGAACAATTAGAAGAACTATTACAAATAATGGACACGGTTTTCAGAGAATTTGGGTTGAACATAAACATCAGTAAAACAAAAGTAATGGTAACAGCAAAAAACGGACCAGTTAATAGTTCGGTCAAAATTAACAATACTCCAATAGAGCAAATAAATACATTTAGGTACTTGGGTAGTCTCATTACAAATGACTCCAGATGCACCCCAGACCTCGTTACAAGGATTGCTATGGCAAAAAAAGCTTTCAACGACAAAAAACAACTTTTGAAAGCAAAGATAACAAGCAAAATCCGAAAACGCCTAATTAAAGTGTACATCTGGAGCATTGCATTGTACGGTAGCGAGACGTGGACATTGACCAAACGAGATCGAGACAGGCTGGAAGCTTTTGAGATGTGGTGTTGGAGGAGAATGGAGGGGATAAGTTGGACAGAACGAATAACAAATGAAGAGGTATTAAGAATGGTTAAAGAAAAGAGAAATATCTTAAAAACAATTGAAAACCGGAGAGGAAGAATGATCGGACACTTGATACGAAACGACAATTTCTTTAAAACCATACTGGAAGGGAAGATAGAGGGGAAAAGAGGCAGAGGAAGACCCAGACAGAGTTATCTAGCCCAAGTGAAGGAAAAGGTTGATGTCGTGTCGTACCAGGAACTCAAGACACTAGCGGAAAACAAACAAGAGTGGCGAATACTCCACCGACAAGAGCGTAGCTCTTAAATAAGATGATGATGATGGTTACACTCTAGTAAACTAGTAACAAATTATTTTATGCCCGAGCCAAACCCCGGCCGCGGCCGTAGCACGTCTCATACAAAGAACACGTTGTAGTACTCTCTATTAAGTCTGTGAACACGTTACAAAGAACTTGATTGCAATAACTAATGCACACGAGTAAATAGAAAACATAATAAATAATTACCGTTTATACAAATCGAACGCACACAACTTGGCCGAGCTTGAAGCAGAGATGATGAGATGAATAAATAGTAGTAAGGATAATACGAGCCTGAGCCTCTATTTTAGAGGTAAACAAGCTGTAAATTCCGAGGACAAGGAAATCGCAAAAATTATACAAAAAAATCTAAAATTTACACGGCAACGCTGCCCAAAGAGGAGAGCATAGATAAGAGAGAACCAAAGAGAAAAATATAGAAAAAGCGAACAAGCCTGAACAAGCCTATGACATCTTTAGTTCCTATAGCTTCGTTATGGCGCTGAAGTCACATGGAAAAAGAGACGCATGAAACGTCATCTTTCGACGACTGACGATGACGTAGGTTGAGTATTCTATAGATTTCCTGACAGCGTATACTCGAAAGGGACAGAGATATGACAAAAATGTATGAGAAATCGTGCCTTTGTTTGCCATAGTTGCAAGATTTTGTATGTAATTTCAACTGTGGCAAACAAAAATATCGCATACGCAGAAAGGGACAAACGACATGGATTTTGTCGCATTCACTCTGTGTAATTAGCGTATAAGGCTGTCTCGTTTTAGTGACTATTATTATTTTAATGCCTTTTCTAGTTGATTCTCTTTCTACGGACGATGATAAGACGCCATATTGAACTTACAGCAACAGCAGGGGTGCGTTCAGAACCTACGCCCAGAGTGCGCCCAGAGTGCACTCCGAGTGCAACTTTTCGCCCTAACGCCGTTCAGAGGCTCGATGAAAAGCGTATTACCCATAAGAGCGAGCGAGAAGAAAAACCGCACCCAAAGGTTCTGAACGCAGCCCAGCGTCATGCCGTGGTTGTTGGGTCTTGTGATTTACCTGGTACCTATTATCGCACGAGTTGTGAATCCTTAAGAAGCCCTAAAAGGCTTATTACACCTTCCTAAATTCAGATTGTAATTGAGGGACAGAGCTATAGGTTAGAACGGGACGTTATAAGTACTTCCTTTTTATTAACCTATAGCTCTGTCCCTCAATTGACAACATATCATTTTTGGAGATTATGTGATTCAAAGCTTATTATCAAAATTATAAGATTTTTCTATCCATTATTTCTCGAGTTATTTGAAAAATACTGAAAAATATAATAGAGGTTGAATGATATTTTATTCCTTTGCCTGCTTGGCTTTTCTATTGTATTTGACAGTTTTTATTTTTAATGTTATTGAGGCCAAGGTATCTTGGCATAAAGCCTACGTTTTTCAGAAAATTCAAAAGTAAATTAAAAATAGAAATATCAGTCAAAAATTAAATCGAAAATGTATAGGATATCCTACGTAGGTATCTTTTATTTTTTTTACCTATTTTTATATTTTTCATTAAAAACTGGTGGTTAAAAAATGAAATTTTGTCAATTAGAATCTGAATTTAGACAGGCATTTAATTATTCTCCGATGTATGACATGACATAATAATATCGTTGAGTAGTTTATTCCTTTGTCAAAAATTCCTGGTAGCTGGCGTCAACCTAATTTGTATCGAACTTGTAGGTACCTAGGTATGACCACTATTATTAATAGTATCCTTGATTAATTTGTTCCTTGGTCAAATTCCCTATTTTTGCTTTCTGGAATCACTATAAATAATATAAGGTCTAACAAAATCAGGTGAAACTATTTTAAGGGGATGATCAGACCATCAAACTGAACAACTTTCTCTATGGGACCAATGTCGGGAAATCGGAAAAAAAAAATCAGCTATTCAAAAGCAAACAATAATTCCTATCTACCACTGAATTTGGCCCTGTTCTGCTGTGAACAAGTGCGGCGAAGCGGGCGTGCGAGCGGCAGGCGAGGTCACTGAACTCGCGCGGGGCCTCCGAGCTGGGTTGACTATGTACCTAGTTTGTGGGCATGTCTTAGTTTTGATATTTAGGTACGTAGATAGTGAACGTAGCATTTTGCTTTAAAATTGGATAGGTAACCATAAATTTCCATACACTTGATTTGTTTTTAGTGGACGTTAAGACAATGAAATACCTACCTATTTTGAAAATTTAGGTAAGTAGGAAGGTAGGTAGGTACTTACATTAAATTTTGTACATATCCCACACCTTTTTCAATGAACTTTTGATTAAATTAACTTTGATTAAAATTTAATAACATCACATGCGATCACTGCACTATCCGTTGTCGCTGCTCATGGGTGGTTCTCACCATGTAACCGTCGTCATGTCCGTACACTAATGTTTCTACACGACCCCATACATGGAAATCAAGTGGCGTAAGGTTAGGTCAGGCCACTCAATAGGCCCATCTCTGCCACCAATCCACCGAAGTCCGTAGGTATCGTCCAAAGTAGGTACACTTGTCACTAGTTGTCACGTAGTGAGCTGGAGCACTACGTCATCGTAATGCTGGTAAAACATACCAAGTACGTAACCTTACAAGAGGTTGCGTGCGGTTGGGCGCGCGCGCACGATATTAATTTGTCATACAACGGAGAAGAATTAGGGCGTCACAAAGATTCTTAACTCAAGTAAAATACCCGAAAAAACACGAGATATTAAATTTCTGACGCAACAACACGGCATGACGCTGCTGCTGATATACCAAGTTCATTATTGCATCTTATGAGTTATGATGGCGGCGGGCGTTTCATGAGGGAAAATGCTCAGATAAATTAACAGGAATGGATTGGAAATGATCTCTCATTTCTACGCAAAAAAGTCTGTCAATTTTGCGGGGGTGAGGGGGGAGGTTTATATACAACTTGGCGACTGGCGCGGGACGCGCGTCAACTATATTTATATAACGGGCATGCTCACTGAGCATGCGCCTTTGGCAGAGGGGTACGCGCGTAATATCGCATCCCTTAATTTATCTGAGGGGAAAATGTGGCTGCAGCACCAAAACGGACCTATCGGAACTAAAGCTGAGTCATAGGCCTGAGAGCTAAGCACAGAGTAGGTACTTTTTTTTCAGAGCAATTGTACCTGTCAATGTCATTGTCAAATCGATAAAAAAATGTCAAGAAGCCGTTTCATAACGTATAAAAATCACTCGGGGGCACCAAAAAGTAAGAGAAAAAGCATGAGATAATACTTATGCCAGAGTGAGATGACAAGTTATTTTTTTACAAGACAGAAACGGGCCTCTATTTTTTTTTTACATTATCACATGTGCTTTAACAAAATATGAACTTTAATTTAATATTTTGATTGAATTACGAGTGTAAAGTATAAGTTCTGAGTTTCGGTCGGTTGTAAGTATTGTTACTATACTATTATCCCATTATTCCTTCCTATTATGTCTATGCTTCTTATAACCTATTCATCAAAACCAAAAACATCGAAGAAAGATTGATGAATTCAGGACCAGTCCGTGTTCAGGACTATAATAATAGGACAGAACTTGACCCTGCCTGTGACGCCTCCTGATGACTTGTTATAAACAATAGGTGCCATCAATACCTATGCCACCTTCATGGGTGCTATCATGGATATAGGTGCTATCAATACTTATGCCACCTTCCTGGGTGCCATGCCATCTAGTGTACGAAATATTGCTAAGTACAGAATTTCCAGGAAGCTGGAAGGTATTGTCATAATTTCAATGTTCAATATGGCCAGAGATTAACTATTGAATAATCTGTTTCATGATGTTAGTGGTTCAGTTCAGATGTTTTATATAGATTATCATCAGAATAACTAGTAACTATTCGTTAAGCCAGGTCAGAGTCTTGAAAATTCTCTGACAGCAAGGTGACCACTAACTTGCCTCCACCAACACACACTGGGTCCGCGTGGTGGAGTATGGCCCGCTCCCTCTCACCCTTATTTGTGAGAGGAGGCCTTTGCCCTACAGTGAGATTCGACAGGCTAAAACTTACTTACTTTTATCATCAGAATATCTCTGGCTACCCCCTCGGGGTATATAGTCGTGAGCATATGATTATCATTTTTATCAAAGAATTCTAAACTATGATTCTTTCACCTCCTCCGGCTCATTCGCTGCGGAGAAATATACATCCACCATAAGGTCGCCTTTCGCATAATACCCTTTGTGTTTGTGTTTTAATTTATTGTTTTTTGTGCATTTTGGTGTGCAAATAAAGTATTTTATCTTGTCTTCAGATCTAAAATGAGCTGCAGTAATCCATCTAGAAGAAGACCACAGAAACATCAAAACAAAACTGCATTTAAAAATGACTTGCATGATACAAGTAAAAGAACAAAATGCATTAACTCATTAGATGTTTCGGGGGTGTGCAAACGATGTAAAGATAAAATTGAATGGAAGATAAAGTACAAGAAGTATAAGGCATTGAACGCACCAAGCAAGTGTGTTAGCTGCGAACAGAAAGCAGTCAAATATGCTTACCACGTGTTATGTGGCAGTTGTGCTAAGGAAAAACATGTTTGTGCCAAGTGCACTACACCAATTACAGTGAGTATTGGTAGCTGGATAGATACCAATAATCAACTTATTGTCACAATCTATTTATTTTAGGCATACTTATATTATTATCTGATACACTAGCAGCACTAACTTTTAATAGGTATACAGGGTGTCCGGTAAGTAATGGATAACCCTTTACCTTCTGATAGAGCACCTCAAACCCTTACAGAAAATGGACTTTCATGTCTAGTAAAAGTGTCACGGTTTTCGAGATATTCGACAATCAACTTTATTTTCTTTCTTCAGAATGAGGATCAAGTTGAACCAAATACAGTTCCAGATACAGAAATACAAACAATGCTGAAAGGTTTGCCTGAAAGGAAACGCCGGACTCTACTCAGGTATTTTGTTGCTTTTAATATAGACGGAACGCGATCGCGCACGCCGCAGGCGATCGCGTTCCGTCTATCTTATATGCTCTAGCAAATGACGTGCCTGAGTGACAGAAAAGGATGGAGCGACGGAAAAGTGCGATTGCGTGTGGCCTTGTGTAGTTCAACCCTTATATTTACCAATGACGTTCTATATTTACAGATTTATCAATAAACAACAAGAGGCAGACCAAAAAATAACCCCTGAAGTAATGTCACATATTGAAGAAGTTTTGGCAAAAATGAATGTAAGTGATGATTTTGATGATTTCCTCAGCGACGGATCCTTTGAAGATGGTGGTGATGAAGAGGATTAAGAAAATAAATAAATGTTTTTAAAAAGTGCATACTTTATTCTTTTATTTACACCATAAAGTAGGTATTTGATAAATTAAATACATATACAATGTTTACTCTATTGACTAATGGAATTGAAAACATGTAAATTCTAAATATGCATCTCCAAAAAACTTCATAGATTTTTGCAATTTACATGAAATCTGGTGGTTAGTGCTTCTTATTTACATCGAATAACATTAAATGATACACAAATAAATAAGATTAAATTAATTACAAAAATTCAAAACTAAACCATGTAATAGTAATTAATACAATAAAAGCTAGCCAGCACCCCCCTTCGCAATTATGCATCACTAATTTTTCTAATTAGTAACGAAACTTCTAGGGTTTGTTCAGACCGTGAATCTGAATAACTTTCCCTAAGGGACATGGGTCGAAAAACGAGAATATTTTTTGGACCTCCCATAGAAAATAGAAAGGCCGATCCGCACTTTTGTATGGGAGCGGAGGTCCAAAATTTTTTCTCGTTTTTCGACCCATGTTCAATCAATCGATCAATCAATTATACTTTATTGCACACCAAAACAGAACATACAATTATGAATAAATATAAAAGATTACAAGTAGGTACAAATAAGGCGGTCTTATCGCTAAAAAGCGATTTCTTCCACACAACCTTAGGGTAGAGGAATTAACAAACATGTTCCTTAGGGAAAGGTGTTCAGATTCATGGTCTGAATACACGCTTAAAGTTTCGTTACCAATTAAAAATTAGTGGTGAATATTTTTATATTTATAATTATTTAATTATAAAATTAATCATTATACATTAAATAACATTTCACTGTCCTATTTAAAATGTGTCATTTGTTCTGTCGCCATAATATTCCACGACTTGACAAATATGAAATTTTTAATTACTTAGATAGAAAATGTTTTATTACTATAGAAATGGCAAAATATTAATTTAATTTCGTGCTTATATTACTTGTAAAAACAAGTTAACTATTTATTTCGAAACAACGTACACAGCACAAATATTTAACAAAGCTAAAATATTCTAAATTGTATGACAATGGTTAAGGTTTAGATAGACCTCCAAATCATTCTCCTAATAACAAGTGGGAGAGTTAGGGCCTGTTTCACCACTTCTGAATAAGTTCTGGTTAGCTTATCCGACAGATATTTTGATATAATTTCATACAAAATATGTATGTCAAACTATCTGTCGGATAAGCTAACAAGAACTTACCCAGAAGTGGTGAAACAGGCCCTTAGAGTTACCATATAAATGTGTCTTCATAAAATGTACACAAAAGCATCTGGAGTGCGATTTTTGAATCTCATTCGGTGAGCTCAGCAGTTGTAAATGTCAAAATTACTATGATACTATGATATGATCTTTCTACTGCTGATTTGACTTTCAAAAATCGCTCTCCTGAAGTATGATTTTTGAGAGTCAAATCAGCAGTAGAAAGATGCATATCTCCATACTAATTTTGACATTAACAACTGCTGAGCTCAGCGAATGAGATTCAAAAATCGCACTCCTGATAAACAATTCATTAGTAGGTAGGTAATACATATTATAATATTAAAAAATGGTATCTTATTCCTTCTTATTCTTATTTACCTATTCTCCTAAAACTCTGTATCATATGAGGCCGAGTTGCCGCAACTGAAATTAAAAAGAAAATGAAATTGTTGTTAAAGTTTATCCGTTAATAGAATTATGTAAAAAAAATTTTTGTCAGTAAATACAGGTTGTAATTGTAAGGAAAAGTATCATAAACCTTTAAACATTATATCCATCAAAATGAACAACTTTTACTGTGGGATCAAACCTTTGACTACTTATATGAGGACTGGTAACGCGTGTAATTCTACTAACAAATATTTCTGCCACTTATTGCGGGGGGCGAGGTAACGTGCAATCCGCAACTATGGATTTTATTCCCCATATCTTTAGATTCTAATTTTTGAATGTTAAAAATTTTGAAAAGTAGTCTTGTGTGAACCCCAAACGTTCTAAGTTCGAAATTATTGTTTCGCTGTCTCGTTTAGTGATAAGACTGATAAAGTATAAAATTTAATGTAAATGCACATGATCAATTGATCTTATACCGTGGCAGAGGGGAAATGCTACCGCAAGGCGAGTCCTTATAATAAATAGTCAAAGGATCAAACGTGAGCGCAAAGTCTGCTGCTCCATTTGTTTGAGTCGAGTAGGTTATTGCAGTTTAGTATGGAACAGCTGACTTTTTTGCGCTGACAGGTTGAGGTGAAAGTTTTTCAGTTTGATGGGTTGAGTATGTGGTTTACACGGACTTGAAAGAAATACGGACCGAATATTGCACTAAAAAGATGTTAAGCATGCAAGGTGTAACTCACACAGATGCACTAGCTCTAGGCGCAGGTGCTACAACCCGCCACCTTATGTACCGCGTGACTGCGCACGCACACAAAAGAAATGGGTGCTTCACTCATGATTAGATGACAATACGATGATGACACTACTTTTAAGTCTGTGGTGGTTTATAGGTTAATGAAACTTTCCCTTACACCCAGTAAATAGGTTTTTTAAGTACTTACAATTCCTTGGCGTTCCTTTTCCTTTTGAAGAACCTGTTGAGTTTGTATATCGTCAAATTTAACTACCGCTGCTAAAACTTTTGCCAATGTGACAGAATGTGTCCCAGAGCCAGTAAGATATTCATACAGAATGTTCCTCAGGTATTCTAGTTCTGTATTTTCCTGTAAAGAATGTAAATGTCTCAGGCTAACAAGAGCTTCATCCAATCTTCTTCCGAGTTTCTCATTAGACGATCTTAGCTTTTCATTGTTATCTTGCATTTGTTGCATGTTCCCGTTTACTGATTTATTTATATCTTCTAAATCATCTACCCTCTTTTCTAAAACATTTTTTGATTCTAGTAATTTGTGGTACTTTTCTTTTAAATTATCATAATTTAAATCCTTTGCATTTTCAATATCAGTAGATTTAGAGTAGTTCTGTGAACTTAACTGATCTTTGAGTTCTAGATTCTCTTCCACGAGTAGTGTATTTTCTCTGACCAACTCATCAATTTTCTCTTTTCCTAACTCAACTTCATTTTTGAAATCTGACTGATAACGCATCTCATTTTTATCAGGCGAATTTTCACTAGAAGCAATTAATTCTCTTAGTTTATCATTTAATGTGCTATTTTCTTTTGATATTTTTGATAAGTATGTTTGAAGCCCTGCTATATCAGATTGCAGGCGCCTATTTTCTTCTTTTAGAGAGTTGTGTTCATCATTCAAAGATTCATATTTTCTTGTTTGTTCGTTTTCTTTTAAAGCATTGTTCTTGTCTTTCTCTTCATTTTGCTGTAGCAATTGACTTGATAACTCCGCATTCACTTCTTTAAGCTGTTTAATTTCACAAATTTTCTCTTTCTCAATTATTGAATCAAGTTCAGTTGTAGTCGTCGCCTTGTTTGATTGTTGTCTTAACAGATCTGTTTGTGTGTCTTTTTCAATGGCATCCCTTTCCCCTTCAGTCTGCTCTAATTTTTCAATTACAGAATTCAAACGATCCTTTTCAATTTCCATTTCGGTGTGTGATTTTCGAACATCACTTATTTCCAATTGTAATTCTCGGATGTTCCTAGAAATTGTTTCAGATTGACTTTTGAGCGAGGCATTCTCTTGTGTTAATACTTTTATATTCCCTTCTAGCTTACCTATATAAACATTTTGTTCTTCGAAATTCTGTGTTTTATTCTTTAATATGCCACTTTCTTTTTCCAGGCAGCTGAACTTCACCATCACATCTTCGATTTCGTTTCTCAACTTATTGACTTCAGTACTCAATAGCTTATTTTCTTGTTCGTATTCCTTAATTTTGTTCTTGAGTGTATTGTGTTCTTCCTCTAGCAAATTGTACATATCTGTCGCATCTTTATTTCCTTTTCGAATCATATTATTTTCATCTTCAAGGTTCTTATTTTTATTGTTCAAAGCATCAATTTTGTTCGCCAGCTCAGTGGCCTTAACTTTTATGTCACTATATTCTGTTTTCAACTTGTTTAGTTCTGTGCTCAGTGAAATATTTTCATCTTCAAACAGTTTGGTTTTGTTATTGAAAGCACTGTTTTTTTCTTCTAGTGTATCCACACTTTTTGTCAATTCCTGGTTTTTGTTTTTCAGCTCGTCAATTTCAGCAAGTAGCAAATTATTACTTTCATCAACATTTCGCAATTGTTCAATCAGAGTCCGATTTTCTTTTTCTAGAGCCTTACCTTTATCAATAGCAATAGCATAATCTGTTTTGTTACTTTCTACAGATGTTTGAAGAAGTTGACTTCTATTTTTAAACTCTTTTAAACTTTGCTCCAAGTTTAGTTTTTCATTTGAAACCAATTTTAATTCATCCAAAGATGATTGATATTGCCTGTTAATGTCTTGAATCTCCGTCTTTACAGATTCATTATCTGTTTCACTTCTTTCTAGTTTTAATTTGAGCTCGTTATTCTGTTTTTTAAATGTTTCAAGTTCATGTGTAGTCTTCACACATTGATCTGAAATTATCTTGAATTCTTCTTGTAACACACTGAAGTTTCTTATGAGATCTTCGTATGTGGCTTTAATAATATCACTTTCATTCATTTGAGAAGCATTTACAATTAATTGATCGATGTTTTCTTTAAGGGTGCATATAACGTCAGTATTCATCTCCCTGAATGTCTTTGTTTCCTGTGAAACTGCTGAAACGATTTGTTGCAGAGTTTTTACTTTCTGTAGCATACCTTTACATGTGGCTTTAATCTTGTCGTTATTCGAAACGTTTTCGTGTAATTTAGTATTTTCCGCTTTTAAGTCTGACGTAATGTTATGTAGTTCTATATTTTGTGTCTGTATTAACTCATAATTGGCCAAGAGTTTTTCAATCTCAGATTGAAGTTTCACGAGTTCTTCTCTTTCTTCTTGAATTTCTGACTCTAAATTACTATATTTATTCTTCCAAGTATCAATCTCTTCCATCATTTTAGATTTCAAAAGTTCATCATCAGTATTACATGGTTTCTTTTTGTCTTTTTTAATCATCTGTAATTCACCCTCCAGGTTGCTCACCTGGGAACTTTTTTTTACATTTTCTTCCGTCAACTGTGCATTCCTATTTTCTAAATAAGTATTTCTATCAATCATAGCTAATTTTTCTGCAGTTTCTTGCTTTAATTGCAACTGAAGACATTTGTATTCCTCATCTGCCTTAGTTTTAGAGCTCTCTAAAGACTGGCACTTTTGTGTTAGTTCTTGGATTTGTGCTTCTAATTCGGTCAATTTAGTTTTCTCAAGCGTGAGTTCTGCCACGTTATTGATGAGTTTTGATTTTTCTTCTTCTAAGGACGATAATTCAGTTCTGTAGTCGGACATTACAATGTTTAAAGACTGCATTTCTGTTTTGGTCGCTGATAGACTATCTTTAAGTGATTTTATTTCACTTTCTTTACTCTCCAGTTCTTTATGTATACTTAATTTATTTTCAGCAAGAGAAATAGCGTTTTCTTCTTCTCTTTTAGTGAATATCTCAATCCTTTGACGAAGTTCCTTTATTTCTTGTTCTGATTTTTGCAAATCTATTTCAAGAGAAGATATTTCTTTAGTTTTTGTAAAGTCAAATGTGTTTATTTTGTTCTGCAACTCTTCATTAACATCATTCAATTCTTGTATCTTTTGTTTAGCTTCAGTTAAATGTACAGCAGCTACTTTTAGTAGTTCATTTTCTTTGTTTTTATTTTCCAGCTCAGTTGATAACATTTGTAGTTCTGTTGTTAACTGGGAATTTTTTTCTTTGCTTGTCTTGAGTGAATCTTTGTACTTGTTTACTAACTGCTCCAATTTTTCAACCTTGTTGTTTAAAGCGGACATTTCTGCAGTCAAGGTATCATTTGTTGGTTTGATATCAGTATCTGATAAATTTATTAATTGTGCCACAGCTTGTTTTTCTGTCATATTAGTATTTTTATCTACATCGTTACTGTCCGCATCTTTGTCATTGCTTTGTAATAATTTTATTTTAGTATTAAGAGTTTCTATTTTCATGTTTCTTTCTTCAAGGTCGACACGAAGAGCCTTTTCAAGGTGTGCCTGTGGAAAGTGTTGTATATAGTTAAACATTCCCTAATAATAATTTACTAATAAATCATTTATTATAAATGACATTTGACTTACCTTTGCACTTTGCTCTAAAGTACACTGTTCTCTTAATTCTGATATTCTTCTCAAAGCTTTATCTTGAGTTTCTACTAAGACACTCTGTAATTACAACAAAATACAGCTTAAGGAACAGTCTCATAATAAAACCATATCTTTGCAAAATACAATAAATAATTACCCTTGCTTTTGCATTTTCTCTTTCTAAAAGCTTGTAGTGACGAGCCAAGTCAGCATACTGTGTTCTGTACTTTGTGTAGCGTTCCTGTGTCCGTCTGTACGCTGCGTATATCTGTTCTTTGGTCACGCGGTCCAAGCTTACTAGTCCACTCCCACTGAAACCTCTTTCCTCTGCTTCACTCGCAGATATTTCCACGTCTGACTAAAATTATAAGCAATATAACTTGTTTAATATTATTTGTACTGACTTAACTAGTGCACTAAATAGTGGACCAAAAGGGTCATATTTTTGAATACCTATTTGTATTAAAAATGTCATACCTGTAAATGGTACATGGAGGGGCTTTCATAGCTCGGCAGTCTGAAGGATACATCACTAGCGAATGAACTGTTTGATAACCTTCTTTGCCTTTGAGTTTCCTGTAAAAGTACAAGTATATAATTAATAGCCATGAAAAACAATACAATCAAATATCTCTACAGATATTTGATTTAATCAAGAAAACAAATGTAAAATTTTTACATATTATTTCTAAGGTCCAGCAAATAGTTTAAATTTTCGAGATACAATCAATCACCCTAAACTAAAGGTGTAACTTACAATGACGTCATGACTAGATGCGTAATCCATTGATTCGTTACTAGTTAATGGTGATCCGGTTTGCATAAGGGACACATCTTGGAATGTATTATTTGGCGTACTCAATGGAATTGGAGCTTTGACCAAATGGCTCTGCTGACTGTCTGAAAATGAAGGAATAATTCTGGCTGAAGTTTTGTTCTGAAGATGACATAATGACTGAGTTGGTCCCGTTTTCATTTGGTGATAAACTGATAATGGGCTTGGAGCTACACAATAGAACTCCTCACAAGAGGTCAGCAAATAATCGGCGATTGAAACATTTACCTCGTATCAAACTTAAGTAACCACCACCAAATGAACGAACAAATTACGACGGATAATAAAAAAAATCAAGTAGACTTTAAAACTGAAAAAGTTTGTGCAAAAGGAATTGGCTGTAAAAGTTTTAGTTTTGAAGCAGGTTTAAATTTTTTTTTTAATTTATTAAGGCTGTGTCAAGCAATATTGCTAAAAAAACATCTGTTCATCTATCTGCACAATCAATTTGATTCACTGAACTACGAAAAAAATGTGTTAACAAATTATTGCAACATCAATAATTTAATATAATAATTAAAATATTATATTATTTTAATATATAATTTAATGTAACTTTGTATTAATTTCACACAAATTATGGGAATATTTTCGGAATTATAAAGAAATATACACATACATACTTGAAGGTCGCTTTATAAAACTTCTAACAAATTTTGTAGTCATTTTTAATCCTCATATTCTTTAGAAGATGACATCATCATCATCACCAAAATTGCCTCCGTAAATTAAGGAATGTTGGTGTTGTCAATCAATGTAAACCTTGCAAAATTTTAAAGTGAAATAAAAACTCACCACTATCTCCTATAGAAAAGAGGTCATTGTTTGTAATGTCTGATATGCTGCTGGATGCTGATGTTACGGCAGCCTGCAAAATTATATTATTGTGTGTAACAGTTGTGAGACCAGGAAAATAATTCAACTGTTGTTTGCGGAGAGCAGGCCCAAGTCCCCATCAAAACCAGAAGGCTCTTAGTAATTCAAAATCAATCATGTAGTCAAAGGGTGCAAAATCGGGTACTATAAAATCCTTCTGTATCTCGCTCAAGTCGAATATGGCGAAAAGGGCGAGAAAAAAACATAACCTTCTTTTCAGTTCTAAACCACATAATAAGGTTAAATTTAATTAGTTGGTGAAACTTAAGAAACGCATTTGGTATCTGTTACTAAGTACAATTGCGTGGTAATGACCCGCCGCTCACCGGCTGCGCACTGCGTACGATACGTACAATAATAATAATTAGGTTAATCATCAATACCAATTATAAACATTGATAATGCAATCTGTTATCATTAACAAGTGCCCCGGTTCAGTTTCACCAACTAATTTAAAATAACCCTATATTTTTTTTCTTATGTGAAAAGTCTAAAATTATATTGTGCTTTTTACAGTAAGCCAACAATTTATTATGTGACAAAACACCAAAATTCTGGAGCTGTTAGGAAAATTCCATTCATCTGGAATGTTATTCCTAGACCAAAAAAGATGAAAATGATCCTTATCTTGAGTGTCGAAAATTAGGGTTGGGCACAACTCGAATTCTAACTTCATGCTCATGAGAAATACCTACCTATTCAAGCCACTTGCATCACACACTTTGTATATACGATAGCGATATCTCTAAGTAATTGTCAATAACTTATTACTGCCAAACATTTTATTGGTAGTAGGTAACTTGTTCAATCATTTAGGTCAATGTTACAGTCAATTTTCGACAAGGATAGGCTGTAGATATTGTTGCAACAAGTGATGTGTGGTCCTCAGTGTTTAAAGAGAGCTTATCTTAATAATTATTATAACGTAATTGAAACAAACTATGTTAAACCTTGGCCAGTGATAGTGACTTTTACAACATACCTGAGCAGCCTGTGCGAACTGTTGAATTCTTTGTGGTGAAGATTTAACTTCTTCTGCTAACTTATCTTTCAGTTTTTTAAACATTTTCACGATATTTTAACACATTCAATCACTTTTTATTAATTTCTTTATTTGTAAGAGGATTATTGCTGACATGACATCTTTTTTGTTGTTGTTGTTTATGTTTAGTTCTTCTTCCTTTCGGAAAGGCAATAGCATCTAGCCTTTACAGCCGTTGTCTTCGGTAGTTTTTTGTTTAGCTGTTTCCATGCTTATAAGGAGGATTGGTATCCATCGTTAAATATTATGGTGTATGCGTCGTAAACAGGAAAAGTATTCCGTCATTTGTAGCGCGGCAAAGCGGTCGGTCGGTCGGTCGGTCTTTCCTGTGGACTTTACTGCGTTTCCCTTCGTCTTTCGGTTGAATACCTACGCTAGCTTAATGAGGAGCTTTCTGAGAGCTACTCAAACGTAGTTCATCATACCGGCGATAGATGGCGTTGACCAGAGAGGGGTCCGAAGGCGAAAATTTTTGGCTAAAAATGAAACAAAAAGCATGTCATTGAGTCACACGCATCCGTTGACGAAATATATGCTCATATTTTGCTGCTTACTTAAAAACACAATTCTTACTATTTTATTTGTATTTTATGATCTGCAAGGTCGCTCGTCCCTGTTCCGTCAACGTCATCTATCGAGCCACACTAGGAACTACTTTTTCTTTTATAATGGCTTTCTGAAAATCTCTCATTGCTATAAATAAGAGATCGGCTGTATGGGATATTTGGCTGGCCCTTTGCCTTGAATTGAACAAAAAAAAATATCACGAGACGCGAACGGTGAACTTGTCAATTCCGTTTCTTAACGTGTGAAAATCACTTGAGGTGCCAATACGAAAGAGAAAAAGCATTCGAAGAAATGAATGATGGAGTTGCTCTGTGGCTCTGCTATTGGGTGGTCGTGTCGGTTGCCCCATCCCCGGTCCACAGTGGAACTCCAGTGGTGGCTCAGGATATTGTTCTTTTATAAGAACAACCCTTGAAGTCACCAAAATATCAATATAACCGTACAACGTCAAGCACTTTTGCTATAAAAACTCGACATTGGCAAAATCATCACATACCCAAGATGGCAGCCATTTTTTAAAATATAGAATAGAATCGTAGAAAGAGAAGGAACTAGAAGGAAGCACGTCTCTTGTCATATCACTCAGTAAGAGATGCACATAGCAAATTCGCTCTTGTTAAAAAAGGAGATCGCTACTTATTGCTGTCCTTATCGACGTAGCCACTTTTTCGTTCTACGACGGCTGTCTGACTCCGGAGTCAGACATCTATTTTCATACAAATTGTATAGGATTTTATGACTATCGCTGTCTCATACGCGGTTACACTGATGTTTCGTCTATCAGCGTAAGCGAAAAATACTTCGCCTATGAATAGAATAGAAATGAATGATGAAATTGACTAAGATACAGGGGTGCGTTCAGAACCTACGCCCAGAGTGCGCCCAGAGTGCACCCCGAGTGCAACTTTTCGCACTTACGCCGTTCCGAGGCTCGGAGAAAAGCGTTCAACCCATAAGAGCGAGCGAGAAAAACGACCGCACCCAAAGGTTCTGAACGCAGCCCTGTGGTTAGATATACTTCCTCAAGTGATTTTTACACAATTTGAAACGGACCCCATGTCATATGGTAAGACAAACGTGAATTAGGTATATTAAAAGTCTTTGATGTGTTTGATGTGAATAATTACTAATATTTCGATCGCTGACAACTAGAAACATAAATATACCCAAGAATCAACATCAAGGAATATATTCTGTCCTTCCTGAAGGCGAGATCTCGTCGAATCGAATCAGTACCTACCCGCGAAAGGAGTGAAGATTAAAAGTAAGGAATTATTAGTATCTTTCCGCAACATTTGAATATAACTATGCCGATAGCAACCCGCACTCTCGTGCAAATCGCCGCTTGGGGCGGCCTCATAGTCAGCACCACAGGATTCTACTTGCAGCATCGGTTAATTGACAAAGTTAGAGGTTATGACTATTACAAAAGTGCACTGAAATCTTTGAGAATGCATCCCGGGGCCGTATTCTATCTAGGAGAACCAATTAAAGATAAACGATTCAAGCTTACTGACACGGAAAACAATTATACTGATGAGAATACTGCTCGGTTCAGTGTACCAGTGTCAGGTCCAAAAGAAAAAGGGATTTATTATTTCTGGGCAGAAAAAGAAAATGCTGAATGGAAAGTGATTAGAGCAGAGCTAGACCTCAAATCAAAACCAGACTCAAGATTAGTTATAGTTAAACAATGAGATGGCGTCCATAACTAGAATATTTAGATGATTTCTACAGTAACAGCATATATGAATAGGTACAAGTAGTCTTAAAGCGCGCGCAACGGCGCTAGACTTGCGAAAAAAGTTGTAATCTATTACTTTATGGATCAAAATGGTGTATTTATGAGTCAAGCGGTGGTCACGGCGCGGCATCCCGTTCGTATGAAGCTTCCGATCTGTTTGGATCAAAGAGATTTAAACTTATTCTTATCTCGAACATAATCGTAATCCATGACTTGTAACCTCGAGGTAACAAGTTGTTCTAGTTTGACACGTCGCACTGATATGATGCATTCAATATTGCAAAACAACGGGATGAATATTTTTGTATGAAAACCTGTCCAATGTCCTCTCTATAAGTAGTAATAATTAAATCTCTTTGGTTCGGATATTTAATCATGTGGTAACAGGGTAACAGTGTATGTAGTATAGCATACATTCTTACTATTCTTAACCTTTGGTATATGGGAGCACAGGGTTCGAAAGTATAATTATTTAAGAAAATAAGTATCTTGATAATTATCAAAGAAAATTATTATCTTGATAATTTCGAACCCTGCGGGAGCATGCCTCATTGGCATAGTGTAATAAAAACTAATAGTGGTGAAGCTAAGCGGTCGCGACAGGCCACTCGTGCTTGGTGTGCAGCGCGCGGTGCCTATGCACGTACCCTAACAGCGAATGAGGAAGATGCATGTAATTATTTTATTAGCTATATAAATAAAACTTAAAATCCAAAAAATATTCGTAAAAGAATTTTTCTGATGTCTTAAAAACTGAATTTTTTACAAATTTTTTAAGTTACGCGTTCTTAAATAGTGATCCGTCTAGACCGTTTAGCTCGTGACGTCACGCCGCCTGTTCGCTCGCCCGCTCGTACTGTATAATGCAGTGTTTTTGCGTTCGCTTATTATTTTCGCGTATTTTTGGTAAATATGAAAAAAGAAATACTGTATATATATTGCTTAGTACTTATTTGTGATAATAAAACAATAAACGCTACAGAAAAACCCTTTTTTTTGTCTCAAATCACAATAAAATTAGGAGCAGGTAGTGTAATATAATAAGAAAAGAGGATCCGTTATCTGCAAACTAACCTTATAAAAAATATTGGTATGCATAGTAATGTAAACAAACTGAAAACATTGCAATTGAAATCGTATGAAGCTAGTCACAAGGGTTAATTTTGCTTACACCTACTTAACACCATATGCAGCTTCGACTGGAGGTGAAAATGAACATCAAACATGACAGACGTAATGGCGGACGCGATGACAGACAATCAATAAATAAAATAAAAATTAAATATTATGTTCGTAAACAAAATGATACTTCTAAATGCTTCTGAATGATAAAATAATAGTTTGCTTACTGAAAATAGGATACACCATCACATTTTTTCACTTTTCTTTGGTAGTTTTTACATGTTTTTACAACACAGTACGCCATCATGAACTCGCGCGTGCTTAGACGGTCAAACAAAGACTGGCAAGAGACTACAGTGCCTTTTTGAATTGTACACTTCTTTTGGTTCGGACACTTTTGAGCGTGGACCCATCTTCCATAGTGTTCTAATTCAATGACCGCCAGTGTCTAATCTAATAATCCTTGGTGGGAGAAAAGAAATCCATACAATAATCGATTTCAGTTACAGCATTCTTATGATTCGAAAAAAAATATCATAATAACCCACAATGAAAACAGGAACATGTAACGGAATCAGGGAAATCCATAACTTATCTTGAAATATTTTCGGTCCAAAAATGGCACACTAATATTAAGGAAGTTATGATTTTTTTTTCCGAAATCGTAATAGTTATTGATAAAAAATAGTTCAGTACCTATTCAAATTATCTTCGCAACAATGTCGACTTTATTTTTGGAGATAATGGCTACTCCCTTCTCATTAGATTACACCACTTGTTTCTCACTTTATTGTGATTTGGGATATAAAAAGTGTTTTTTTGGAGTGTTTTTTGTTGTATTAGTACAACTACTGTACTATGCAATATATAGACAGTATTTTTTTTCAATATTTACCAAAAATACGCGAAAATAACATG
The DNA here is from genome assembly GCA_963693445.1 of Agonopterix heracliana. Lineage (NCBI taxonomy): Eukaryota > Metazoa > Arthropoda > Insecta > Lepidoptera > Depressariidae > Agonopterix > Agonopterix heracliana. The sequence goes on along the minus strand of OY856308.1, from coordinate 11,592,599 downwards.
AAAACGCAAACACACTGCATGAAACAGTACGGGCGGGCGAGCGAACCGGCGATGTGACGTCACGCGCTAAACGGTCAAGACGGATCTCTATTTAAGAACTCGTAACTTTAAAAATTTGTTAAAAATACAGTTTAAAAGATATCGCCATGATTTTTTCGCAGATGTTATTACAATCACATAAAGTTTTATATAAGATAAAAAAAAACTGATTTAATTTCATTTGCATCTTCCTCATTCTGTTAGGGTATGCCTTTACAAGTGGTGCTCAAATATGCTGTAGTCATCTACAGAAACAAGATGTTCTGCCTTTGTGTGCGTTTATCTTACATAGATACAATTTATAAAAATGCTGTGAGTTGATTTATAATGGTTATGTTTCCAATTTCCATGCTTGTAAAGTATGTAAGTAAGCATTTGATAATGGTCAAAGGGTAGCACAAAGCAAGCAGCTAGACTAGAGTGTGATTTTTAAAAGTCACATCCAAATCAGCAATAGAAGATGTCAAAATTAATTTTGACATTTTCAACTGCTGATTTGAAAATGTGACTTTTAATAATCACACTCCAGGGCCCTATTCAACAAACGTTACAATTGTAATTTACAATTACAATTCTGGGTGCATTGCTGGTTACTACTTATGATGCTAAACTTGCAGTAGGTAACATGTGCCTAACATTCGCAGCAATGTACCCAGAATTGTAATTGTAAATTACAATTGTAACGTTTGTTGAATAGGGCCCTGGTCTTGGTATCAAACATCTCATTATTTATTTAAATATCAATACATCTATCATCCTAAACCCGTTCTAATTTAATTTGATATTTGAAATTTTATGGTAAAACTAGCAGTAAAATAAATTTTTAATGTTAAACAACAAAATTGTAAAATAAAATTGTATAGTAGTTTGTTGATGTTTTTTAATTATTTCAGAAGTAAGAAAATGTTTGTTGGAACTTCAAAGGAAAAGTTCTTTTATCACAATACTTTATTGTGTTTAGTGAAAGCTTTACAAGGCCATAACATAACTGTAGATCTCAGGAATGATTCCTGTGTGTGTGGGCAAGTCGTGACTGTGGACGGGTGAGTCAATTTGAGATATGACATGTTATACGGGGTGTAAACTTAAGGTGGTTTCAGTCCATACAAAACTTTGACGTAAAACACTCGTAGACGGTATTAATAAATATTTTATAGAAGGTGTTACAAAAATACAAATAAACATTTAAGGGGGTGGTTTCAACCATCAAACTGAACAACTTTCACTATGGGACCAATATCGAAATCGGGAAAAAAAAATCGGATATTCCATACTAAACTACAAATCTACTCTAGCTAAATGTATGAGATAGCTGATTTTTTTTCGCGATTTCGATGTTGGTCCTATAGTGAAAGTTGTTCAGTTTGATGGTCTAAACAACCCCCTTAAAAGTTTTAAATGTTTATTTTAACTTGTGTAACACCCTGTATAAATGTATAACACATTTAAGTTTAGATCCTGTGTAGTTAGGATCTGTTTATACAGGATGTAGATAGTTGCATTACTTTAAAGGGTGATTGTACTCATGATATTGAACAACTTTTCCCAAGGAAGTAGGAAAGTTAGTATTGAATTTAGGATGGAAAGTCAAATTTTTTTTGGTGCATATTTCTTAAATATACATTCGTCCCTTGGGGAAAGTTGTTCAGTTCAGTATCATGAATGCAATCACCCTAATTCAACTGTAACCCTACATCACAGCATAACTATAGTTCTCACAGTATGGCAACGCTCTTGATACGCCGCGCCCCGCCGCCACCGCGCGGTGTACTTACCTTGTCATGCGCAGTCAATGCCAAAATCTTCATACAGATCTTGGGAAAATCCGCTCCGTCCGCTTCCCCGCACTGTTGCTCTGCGCAAGTACGCACGGCGTCAGATCAACCTACCCATAGTTGGACCTTATGTCCATGATCATAGAGTTCAACTATGGGTAGGTTGATCTGTCGCCGTGTGTACATCCGTTGCTGTACTGTGAGAACTAATATAGTTATGCTGTGCCTACATCCTGCATTAGGTACATAGCTGGATGTTAATATTTATTTTGCATCCATACATTATTGCAGATACATGAACATTTCCTTTACAAATACTGTATACTGTGATCCCCAAGGAAATGAATATTTTTTTGAACATCTGTTTGTCCATGCTCGAAATATCAGATATGTTCATATTCCGGAAACTGTAAGTATTAATATTTCCAGAGTGGAATCAAAATTATTTATCAGATTTCCAAAACATGTTGCTATAGTTTCTATATGAATATCCTTTCTGTTCTATACAGATGTCTGTGTTGACCACAATAAAAAATGAGTTTATAAAAAGCAAACGAGAACCCATAAAGAAACCTGTCGAAAAGAGTAGAAAAGTGAAGAAAGCACAAAAGCAGCATATGCAAACTGTTGCTTCACTTCCGTCGTAACCAAAGTATAGCTGTTGGGAATAGTTTAATTTCCTAAATTAATAAAAACAATTTTAATTATAACATTTAAATATTTTATTTTTGACATCTTCCATCCTGCGTTAATGTTTTACTTGGTCGAATAAACCAAATCAACACTATTTTGTCTAAAACATTAATTAATTTATTAACGAAAATAATCTTATACAATACAATTAATTATCTTACTTTTGGTCTTCACCTTTATTGTCTATTACAAGTTCATCAGATGTGTCTTTGCCTGTTTCATGAGCGAATGGTATATTTGTATTTGATGTTTGTAAATCGGAAGGATCATTTGCCTTTTCTGTCGTAGTTTTATGTCTACCAGTACCAGTGTACTCTTGACTAAGTGGGGCTGGAGCATAGACCGGTGGTGCAACATTTCGTGCCTGAGCAGCTTGTAACCTGACACCATGTTCGGCAAGAGTAGATAGATAGAATTTCAGCTTCTCTTCACCATAAGGATTCTTCTGGTTGTTTTGTGAGTACAATTCATTTGCTAATTGTTTTTGAAATATTTCTTGTCCATTAGAATACCTCTGTATATAATTATTGATGGCTAAGTTTTTGAAATCATAATTTTCTTGTTTAGCAGGAGGATCTCCTATGATCTCTATTTTTTTGTACGAAACATCCATCTGTCTGTTGACATAGTTTTCTCGAGACGGTGGTCGCTGTGGTGTGCAGTTTCTGATGTCTTTGACATTGTTCTCTGATCGTTGCGCAATGTACACTTGTTTAAATGAAGCCTGTTTATTAGAATCTGCCATGTTCTTAGTTGGGCGTTGGAATACAGGTGTATCTTTGTATGGAATAATTTGAGGAGTAGAAGTTGATTGTGGATCAGGTGTCTGGCTGCATAAGTAATTAGACTGATTGATGCTCGTGATGATTGAATTTGGGCTTGGAGATGACTGCATGACGTTTGGTCTTTGAACAGCATTCGGATTTAGGGCTCCTGGAAAATAGTTGGATTATGTTTAAATTCCCTGTTAGGGTTCTGCATGATGCGCGCGATAAAGGCTAGTTATATTGCGCCTTTTATCTCGTTCTTTCGCGCGCAAATAGAAAGAGAGCTAAGGGATCGTTCAACAATTACGTGATCATCGTGGCCGTTTTTAACCCCCCCCTTATGTGTTACCGTTCAGTGGCGCCCTGATCCCAATGTTGCTTAATATGTATAAGGTGACTGTTTTTTTAAGAGAATGATAATTTGGTGTTTTCATTATTGAGAAATCTTTAATACTATACTGTGATGAGAGCGCCACTGAACTGTAAAAGTACTCTCAAGAAAGGGTTGAACAAGTGATGTTTAAAACGAACCTTGAGGTTTATATTTGGCGAGTTGTGCGTAGACCTGTTTGATGCGCTCTATGTTGATCTGCGAGGCCTTGGAGTGCTCGACCATGGGCAGCGGGTAGTCGCGGCCGACGGTGCAGCGCGCCGCTTGCTGCACGTCCTCCGGCGCCATCCACGGCTCGTGGATGTAACGCGTCGGCATATTCTTCAGCACTGGGATGTATCTCCTATGAAAATAATATAGGAACAAACTGAACAACTTTCTCTATGACATCGAAATCGCGAAAAAAATCTACTGTTCTCTATAAAACTGCAATCCTACTCGACCCAACCCAAATGTATGGGACAGATGATTTTTTTGTGCGATTTTCACTACGGTCCCGTAGAGAGTTGCACCCTGTATAATTTTTTTTTAATGTCCTGCTGACTTTTTATAACGGCAAGGCTGATCAATGGCAAAGTTTGAAGGAAAACTCACGGGGAAAGCACAATTTGTTATGTACTAATTTATAGATCAAATAACTGTTATAATAATTGCTTTGAAAGGAACGATATTTGCGTTCACTTGGAATGATGTAGGTAATATTTAACAAAGTAGGATGGTACATAAAATAAATAATGGTCCTACCTTATGAAATCACCGTTAGGATCTGTTTTACGGCCGAACCGAACGGGGCAGTAGCAGTGAAAGAACTGCTGGAAGAACGAGGAGCAAGACAACCACATCCACATGCCCGCGTTAACGGACCAGTCGGCATCGAGCAGGAGTTCGTCAAACACCTGCATTAACATAAATAAAATCCTTAGAATTGACGAAACTAATCAATTCAAGTTTCGGCACTGGTTTCGGTTTTCGGGTTCAATTCAAATATCTGTGGCACAGGGCTACCCTCAGGGATGGTGCATGGGCTTTAGTCCACCACGCGTGCCCAATGCGGATTTGTAAGACTTCACATACACATCAGAATTACTTCATCAGCGTTATGCTGGTTTCTCACGATGTGTTTTCCTACACCGTTTGAGAGCAGTCGGTGTTACTTAAGTTAGAAAAACTCATTATAGTACATGGCATACATTTAATGTAAAGAAATTATATTACCTTCATGCCCTCTTCCCACGAGATCCAAAGATCACCTCTTGTGAGGAAGCAGGCGACGGCGTGCCGCGCCAGATGGTGGATCCACCCTTCTTCTCTTAGTTGCACCATTATGGCATCAATCCATGGGTATCCCGTTTGACCCTAAAGTTAGATTGATTAAAAATGTAACGTGATTAGGATTTTTTTTAAAGTGAGGGAGAAAAACCATCTACCTACTTCCGGTCTAGAGAAACAATGCGATAATTTGACATCACCGCAGGATACTTACATTCGCCCATTTCGCAAGAGCGTCTTGGTTTTTCTCCCAGGGAATTTGGACACAAATAGGATTTCCTTCCATTCGGTCAAAATTCGGATTCCGCGTTGCGGCACAATAGAAAAACTCTCTCCATAGTATTTGGCCGTGAAGCGAAAGCGGCGGCCTTACTCTTTTCACTCTTTTGTATAATTCCGTCAGCTGATAATAGAACAGCCGTGTTGATAAACAGCCGAATCTAAAGAAATGCACTTATTAATTTATGTTTTGTGAATACGACTCATAGAGATAACTTAGGTATTTACTAACTACGTAATTTAAGTAGGACTATTCTATTTAAATTACCTTCTATTCTATTCTATTCTATTCTTATTTAATGGCGTTTCCTTGTTAGATTTCGCCAGTGTCAAGTAGTTTGAGGGAGTGTCTATCCAATCTCGAGGATTGTTTTTGAGTAAGAACAACTGAGAAGGATTTTGGAGCCTCGTGGCAGGCTGAGACGCGAACCGCGCGAACACCACGCGAGAGACAAGTGTTCGAGGCAAACCCTGCAACGTGACTCAAATTACCTTAAGTACGGCGACAAGCCAGTTTGACTTGCTAGTAGAGATTGGGGTGTCATTTTAGGCCTTCCGAAAGATGCTACCCAAGCTTTCCGCTCAAGATGTCTTTCTAATCTTGCCAAAGCTTCGCTTTCTCCTCCTATCCATACGGGAGACTTGAGACCTTCTATTTCAAAACCTGAAATAAAACCACAAAGTGTTATTTTAAGTACACGCTTCCACGTACACAGACAACCATGCAAGCATGATCCTCATTTCTAACACGGAATGCATATACCTACGTTAGGATCTAGTTAGGATCTATTGCAAGATAATTTTCCTCCTATATGTTCTAGTAATGCAGCACAACACAATACATACCAAGTTCTTCCAGTGTAGGAACGCCAAAGCGCTCGTCATGGTCATCTGTAAGTGGCGTGGTGGCACCATTTAATGTCTGTGTAGATAATATGGTCATCTCAGCCGGAGGAGGAGGAGGCATACTTGCGATCAATGCTTGAAACTGGTGGTATGTTAAAGGTGCCTTACCACCATTACGCTCTATAATCCTGCAATAATGAACTTTATGTTCACATGGTGTCTAAAGTCTACCGACAAGTATAGTCGGTGGGTTCGGTGTGGATAAAGACATTGTCGGTGACATGCCGGCAGGCGGCGACAATGTCTTATCCACACAGAATTCTGTTGTCCGATACAAAACTGCAAAAATAGGAGTTGTTACGTTTGCAGTGATTTCTCAATGCATCGAATTCTCTCTGCAGTGACTTTTTTGACGCAAATACCTATGTATGGGACAGCTGACTGCATGTTACCTCATCATCATCATCAGCCTACCACTAGTCCACTGCTGAACATAATGCCTCTCCCAAGGCGCGCCACACAACTCTGTCCTCGGCCGTCCTCATCCAGTCGCTCCCCGCTACCTTTTTTAGGTCGTCTGTCCAGTGGGCAGCAGGTCCCGCACGTTGCATGTTGCCTACTTTGTCACGCTTTGTTTGAAATACGAATATAAAACTTACTTATCCAGTTTGTATAGTGTATGTGAGACTCGGGAGGTGACGCTGATGCCGACCTCCCGGCACTGCGTCATAATGTTGTGGTCGCGGACGCGGCCGTACGGCTCCGGGTCCTCCTCGAAGGTAAGCGCGGTCGTACCCCATTCGCGGAACAACTTCGGCAATGCATCGGCTGGTTGTCCACGAACGACGAATAAACGAGAATTTAACTTCCGTAAACTTTTATCCAAGTCTTCCAGACATTGCAGTAGGAATCTGGAGACAAATGTTTTTATTTTAAAATCGTATCTCGGAAATATTCTGATAACTCAGAACATCCATGTTTTACTAGTAGTACCGAAACTCCGTCGCCACTGGGTACAATACATATGCCTCGAAATTGCAGCATGCAGGTTTCTTCACGATGTCTTCCTTCACCAAGAAGCCAGTGGTGTTACAAATCGTACATAAATTCCGAAAAACTCATTGGTACGAGGCGGCCTGGACGAGGATCGAACCATCGCCTCCTGCACGGCAGGCAAGGTTACTCGCCACTGGACCACCACGTATATCGTATCTATAGTTATACATGGATTCGAATAGGCAGGTAAGAGTTTTAAATACAAACCTCCACTTATTAATCCCGACATTAGAAGAGCTGGCAAACCATGGATCGATGATAAATACACAGCGAAACGTGGTTGCCTCATGTATTCCTTCTCTGAACGCTGGGTTGTCGTGGAGACGTAGGCCTTTCCTGAACCAGTGTACGGTGTGCTTGGCCGCGGGACATCTTAAGGGCAGCGAGGGCGCTGGTGCGGCATTTATGTGCCTATTTGTGTTCAACGGCGTTGTCGTTGCCGGCAACGTCTCTGGTGCCGCTGACATACTTATGTCACCCTCGTCCACATCTCCAGAACTGTAAGTAGACGTATCCAAATTATAACATTTGAAAAGTGGAAATGTAGGTATTTTGGTAGTAGGCTAAAGTAGCCCATTCAAAGTAGTCCGTCTTGCAGTCCTACACGAATATTGGATCGTGAATGGTGTTGTAGTCGTACAAGGCGTCCGACGACTTTGAGCATAATGTATGGGTAGTCCTACTTGCAGGATAGTATGGGCTCGTAGTCCTGCATGTAGGACTACTGTGAATGGGCTCCTTAAGGTAGTAGAAGTCATGTTAGTACTTAATTAACAACTAGTGGTATCTTTAAGATTTGATCATTTTAAGTTATGTAGGACATACACATTAGGATTCGAATTTAGACGCTAAAAATCCTGTCCAAAATAAAATATAAGTAACTACCTACACCACTAGTTTTTAATTAGTAACGAAACTTTAAGGGTGTATTCAGACCGAGAATCTGATCAACTTTCCCTAAGGAACATGGGTGTATATCCCTTCATTCCTGCCGAAACGAGCCCGCAAAGTAACTACCTAACTAGTTACCTATTTTTAAATTAATGTAAATAATAAAATAACCTAGTTACTGCTATATTTTGCTGCTTACGAAATACGAAATTCAGACGAAGAAAACTCACAAGTTCGCAATGTTGAAACTTCCTCAAACAATTTTGTTTTTATGTTGAAATGTGTAAGTAGGTAGGTAGGCACCTACCTAGGTTTTTTTCCGTGAAAACAATAAAGTTCAACCAGTCTTTTTATTATACTCACAGATTATACTTAACCAAAAGCCCGCGACTCGACTACGTAGTACGTACGCGTAGACCACTAATTAACCTAAAGTTTATTAATTAACTTAATGTATCATCATCAGCCTATATACGTCCCACTGCAGGGCACAGGCCTACCCACTAGGAGGGCGTTTGGGCGTTAGTCCACCACGCGTGCCCAATTCGGATTGTACGCATCAGAATTTCTTCTTCTGAATTTGCAGGTTTCCTCAAGATTTTTTCCTTCACCCTTTGAGAGCAGTCGGTAATACGTAGGTAAGTACATAAGTTAGAAAAACTCATCGGTACGTGGCATGTTGTCCGTGCGAATTCGAACCCGGACCTCATGATTGAGAGTCCATACCTCTCCGCAACGCGCCACGAAATAGACCACATATAAAATATTTAATAATTTATTGCAATACAATCAAAGTTGCAACCGTAGAGTCATCCACTTCCGGCCGTACCGTCGTAGTAGACGACACGCTATAACTAATTCTTCAGACCCCGTAGCATGGATGCACGTAATACAGGGTGTAAGGAAAAGTATCGTTAACCTTAACCACCCGTTGTAGAAATAAACGTGTTAAACCACCCAGGGTAGAGTAGGTACCCGTCAAACTGAACAACTTTTACTGTGGGAGCAAATCTGTCAGAACGAAAAAAAAACAGCTCTCCCATACGTTTGCGTCGAGTAGATAGGTAGGTATTGCAGTTTAGTATGGGACAGCTGATTTTTTTCGTTCTGACAGATTTGCTCCCATAGTAAAAGTTGTTCAGTTTGATGGGTAGAGTATGTGGTTTAAAGGTTAATGATACTTTTCCTTACACCTTGTAAAGACTTTTATGTTGGGATGATCAGACCGTCAAACTGTGGTCAACCTGAACAACTTTCTCTATGACACCAACATCGAATCGCGAAAATAAAACTATGGATAAAAACTAGTAGGTATCTTCTTGAGAACCCCCTTAATTTTTAACTTTTTGTCATTTTGATTGTTTTATTAAGTATTTGTTATTCTATTCTATTCTTAATTAATGGCGTTTCCTTGTTAGATTTCGCCAGTGTCAAGTGTTGAGGATATACTCATTAGATATTGTACGGTACAATAGGATATGGCGAATGGCGATCTCAAAGCCCCGTTTTTAAACAAAAACACTTGTTAACAAATCCACCGTAGTTACAGTGCGACACAAAACAGTAGAAAAAAATGAGGGCGCTGCCTCCACGCAAGAACGTCAAAATCACACGCATAAGCCGGCAAGACCATAGTAAGCTCAGAAAGAATAAATTTTTAAAACTTTTAAGGGGTTGTTTAGACCGTCAAACTGAACAACTTTCTCTATGGGACCAACATCGAAATCGCGAAAAAAAAATCAGATATCCAATAGGTACATATTTTAGCTCGAGTCGATTTGTAGTTTTTTTTTCGCGATTTGTATATTGGTCCCATAGTGAAAGTTGTTGAGTTTGATGGTCTAAACCACCCCCTTAAATGTTTATTTGTAGTTTTGTAACACCTTGTATATTATTATACAAGATTTTTGTTTGTACCTCAGACGTAGAAAGAGAATAAGCGAAAAATACTTCGCCTACGACCTCAGATCAATAACGATAATTTGTACTAGTTAAAATATTAAGTTCCTGCTGTCACCGTTTTCTACTCTTTTATATGTCGCACTGTAATAACCGTAGAAAGAAATTTTTCGTCTAGATGGTAATAAGTAATAACGCATATTCTGTGAAAATTTCAACTAGGTACGTTTCAAAAGTTACAGCCCTAAATAGGTAGGACTAGGGTTGCCAACTGTACTTTATATAAAGTATTGTACGTTATTTTCAGTCAATGTACTTTATATTTTTGAAGAACAATAAAGTACGCAAAAATACTTTATTTCAGCTAGGTCTACTAAAAAATACTGGCGAGAAATGGCAGTAAATTTTTAAAGAATGCCCAAACGTATTCTATAATTTGAAGAAAATTATAAGTTATATTTTATCTGTCCCTGCCACTCCGGCTTTCAGGGTGTTTTCAGTGAAGAATGTGAAGTGGAGGGACGAGAAGAACAGGATATCATTAAAATTAGAAACGAGCTCTTAATATGATAAAAATCTTGATTTTGAATGCAGTGCATCCCACCAAACCTTTATAAATGATAAATCTTTGTTATTACTTGTATGAGCAAAAAGCTCGAAAAATACAGATTCAAAAATTTTTATTATTTAAATAAATGTAGGTACTTTATTTTTTAAGACTGTACTTTTTATTTACCATCCATGTAAAGAAATATACTTTTCATCTCTCATACTCTAAAAGTAGGTCATTGTTTATCTATGAAGCGGGTTGAAAGTGAAACATTTCATCCCTAGGGATGAAAATAATTTAAAAAAAAACCTACGTCTAATACTGGGCAAAGGCAGAAAATTATACAGCCACACTTCGATAAAATTATATGAATTCTTATTTCTTTATAATGATAAAGATCAATAAATTTGAATTTTAATAGATGTTAATTTAAATAACATTATTTTTTGTTATTTGGAGACTTTTGTAAAAATTATAAGCAGACAGAAAAAAGTTATGACGATTAAAACCTTAAAACCGAGTCAAAAAAAACGGCGGGCTGACTTAAAAAAAATAAGAGCCAGACGTAGGTTGAGTATTCTATAGATTTCCTGACAGCGTATACTCGAAAGGGACAGAGATATGACAAAAATGTATGAGAAATCGTGCCTTTGTTTGCCATAGTTGCAAGATTTTGTATGCAATTTCAACTGTGGCAAACAAAAATATCGCATACGCAGAAAGGGACAAACGACATGGATTTTGTCGCATTCACTCTGTGTAATTAGCGTATAAGGCTGTCTCGTTTTCGTGACTATTATTATTTTAATGCCTTTTCTAGTTGATTCTCTTTCTACGGAGCCAGATGCGCGAAAAAGAAAAAAAGGGAGGGAAAGGGAAATGTTGCTAATTTTTCGGATCCGTTTCAAAACGTGTAAAAATCACCCGGAAAGTCTATCTGTCTCACTCACTCTAGCATACACAATCTTCGTACCTATATTTTTTCTCCTTCGTGTTGGCAACCAGAGTGATTGCCAAACGTTTTGAAACGTAGCCTAAAATGAATTCATCGAGCGATTCAGAAATTGATTTTGCATTATCTAATTTTTGTTTACTTTCCTCGTATTCGAAATGAAAAGCAGAGTGTTTAACTCGGGAGAAAGTCGCCCATTTCACACTCGAATTATGGCGCCCCTCACGTTCCGTTCGGGGCGCCAAACATCTCGTGTGAAATGGGTGACTTTCATCCCTTGGTTAACAATCTACTATTATGTTCGCTTAAAAAAGTTGGCAACCCTAGGTAGGACGGACGGACGGACGGACAACGTATGCTTAGTAATAGGGTCCCGTTTTGGCTCTTTGAGTACGGAACCCTAAAAAGTTTCGAAAAAGATATCGAATATATTGCATGTTGCACGTGAATTCACGTGTACCTACAGCTACATGTGGTTTTGGTCAGCGACGCGCATTTAGGGGTGCTTAGGAACAAGATAAAAGACGTGATACAGCCGTATCACGTGTAACATGCTACGGCAACTGGTGTTACATTATGCGTACTACCTAATACACATGTAGGTAGGTAATTGAAAAACAGCTAAGTAAGTATTTTTACTTAATTTAAGTACTTAAATAATTTTATTTTGATCTAAGGTTACCTACTTAGGTAACTACATGATACATCGAAAATATGGTAATTTTGGTAGTTCAGTAGGTATGAGACGGTAAGTCTCTGAGACCTCCGCTCCAGCACAGATTGTATAATACTGTTGCTCCAGTTAATATTTTTAATAAGAAAATACTTTATACCTAATAGCCCAGTCATTTTACGGTTTGAGCCGGGACTAATTTAGAATTAATATTTCGGTATATCATTTATGAGCCAATTTGAGCCTAGAAACATACAAAAATTTAAAAAATCACGTCTGCAACATCCCCAAATTTATAAATTTCCATTAATCTCGTTCTAAAAAATCTTTAGGTAGTTTTATTGCTCAAAACTCATTTATATTGTTGAGTCTAATTAAAAAGAGTGCATCGATAGCCTTTGGAGGTAAGTAGGTACAATTAGGATTTCTATGTTGAGTAAGTAGTGAAATTTTTTTAAATTAATTTTCAGATACTTAGTCTTTTTGTCACTAAATGGTACCGGTTACAGTTTAAAAGTACACCATTCATAATTACCCCACCCCTTCTAACAAAACTCCGTAAATGGGCTATAATAAAGACGCTAATCATACCTAAATATAAATATTTCTACAGGCAGGATACATTGTATTTATATTAGGTACTTACCTATAATATAATCCAGTTAATCCAAATGGCACAGTAAATAACTACTTAATAGAGTACCTAGTTAAATCTAAAGTTCAGTGCTAACTCGAGAAAAACGTCGTAAGTAAAAAAAATTAAGCTAATCCACTGTTTTCCAATCACTTGACGGAAGAAACACAAAAAGTTTCACTAAACTTTTAGAGTAATCTAAGTAAAGAAGGAATTTAGAGTAATTTTAGTGCAATATAGTTCCTATCTACAAATAAACCACAAAAAAAATTGTTACGTCGGTCGATGCAGTAGGAGAGGAGTACACAAAACGTTCGACGGTCGACGCCAGTTTACTACACACGCCGCTTGCAACGTGACTGGCCAACAACGTGACCTGGGAAAGACCCTTTTACACCAACCAAACATAAGCACACGAGTCAAGCGCGTCCGTAGGTATATAACTACTCCCTTTCGGGGTGGTCAGAAACATTGCTAGGTACACACGGCGACACATCAAGCTACGCAAAACCAAAATAAGCTGGCCGCGCGTAGGTAGAGTAATGTATAACGTCGCGCGGCCAGCTTATGTTTGTTTTGCGTAGCTTGATGTGTCGCCGTGTGTATCTTACCTATTTCGCTATGCCAAGACCACTTTGGGTCGCTGAACCAGCTAAGGTTAACTATTGTTATCATTATAGGTAGTATAGGTAGGTACGTGTTGTAACGATCACTAATCTATAGTTATTCGTTCCGGTTCACAAATATAACATCAGTTAGTTATAATCTCTAAGCACTTCATTCTAATAGTAGAAATTAACTTTAACAAACAAAATCTTTAAATAAATAAAATAAGAGGGAAAGCCGCATGGTCAAAGTTGTATGCATTCTAGTTAAAATTACTTCCAATATTTCCAATCTAGCAAGGAAAAACCGAACAACTCTAATCCTATAAACATAGAGTTCATTTATCGTTGACTAAGTTAGTACCTACGGATCTAACTTGACACAACCTTATTTCCATTTACTAAGAGTCCATTTTGAATGTCCCAAGTATTGGCGTCATTGGTGGATTATGTCAGATCGAATTTAGCACGACCTTATTTCCATTAATTAAGAGTCAATTTTGATTGTCCAAATATCGGTGTCAATGTTGTCATGTCAGATCTAATTTAGCACGACCTTATTTCCATTGATTGAGAGTCAATTTTGAATGTCCGAGAGTTGGCGTCAATGGTAGTGTTGGTATCGTTAGAATCAATGACCTTATTAGCGTCAGCGGGGAATTTGAATAAATAGGGAGGTTCGATAGTGGACGGGATTCATTCAACAATATTCTTTCTTTGAGCTCACACGCTGCCGGTTTGTGATTTGATATTATTTTTATTTTAAAGTTCTTGTGGGGAGTTTATTTGATTTAGAGTCATTAGTAAAGTGTTTGCATTGGTATTTAAATTTAAAATCATTTTCTTAACTTATTTTGGGGTAAATTCTGGGAATTTCATATTTTTGCTATTTAATTTTAAATGGGGGGTCATTGTTCGGTTGTGAGGTTGAAGTTGAATAATCATGTGGTACACAAACGAGGTTTTGTGGGTTATGGACTGACTGTCGATAACTTCCAACGTCTTTTCGGAGACGGGCTCGGTTTTGGGGCGTGCCAGCAATCGTTCTTTGCCAACATAACGATTTATAGCCTCCTAAGTTTCGTAATCTGGATGTAATTGTTTTCCGGTAGCTTTCCGTGAGAAGTGGAATGGCGTCCTTTAGGGGGCTGGGAACTTTGCATCTGGAGTGCGAAATTTAGTCCCTGTAATTTAACACTTGCCAATAGGGACCCGTTCATATTACAACTTATGGCTTTGCTGCCGTAATATGAACAACACACCTGGAATAGATTTAGGTACTCTAGAGGCTCCATCCTCGCTTCGCTTTCCAGTTTAGTTCGAAGATTTCCATTGCACCTCGGAAATCTTACATAACACACCTACACGTTTAAATGTAAATGTGAGGCCTACCTCTAGTCTTGCGGAATTTCTCTTAAACCGGAGAGTTTCAAACCTTAGGGAACATCTTTAGAATAGGAATATTTTAGACATTGGTTAGATTGTAGGAATCGCGTTTTATTGTAAAAATAGAACTAGGATAGGATAGGTAACTTACTAGATTGTAAAGGGAGAATTAGTGTAGGTTTTCATAGGAAATTCATAATTTCTTATTCTTATTAAAGATAGGAAGAAAAGATTTATCTTATCTAAAGAACATCTTATCTACAGAACTAGGTTCCTAATAGAATTGTGCTTTGGTTAGATTATGTACAAGGAATTGACATCAGTCTAGGTCTCTACTGTATCACCAGTCGATAGAGAATTATAAGCATAAAGAGAGTAAATTCTAATTCGTTTGTTTTAAAATCATAATTTATTGATGGTTATCTTCTAATTTTATTTACCTTAACTGTTTAAATGACTTTGACTAACTGACTAAGACCAATAAGTTAAATATTGCCCTCTTACATAGTAATTAATACTTACTTATACTTACTGAATAAAGTTGATGAATAGTTGAGTATCACTGTAGAGTTTCTGGCCACATCTTCTCTGCAGATAGGTCCTTGCGAAGTGGTGGTAGAATCATTGCTTAATATAATAAAATAATAAGCCATTCCTCATCCAAAGAAAGTATTTGAGAAGGATTTTTATTTACAAACTTTACATAAAATGTTCTAATCCACGAAGTAAAAATACTAACATAACATAATAATAATCCTCTTGTAAAGTTAACTCGAGGTTCTGATGATTTTAGTTGTCTTAGGGTGAGCAAGACGCAGCCTTGTAGCCAATTTCTGTACCAAAAAGGATCGGATATGCTACTCTACAAAAGATAATGCTGGAAATATCAGTAATCCTATCTTCATGTCTACTATATACCTAATAACATTCAAAACATAAGCATTTAAGTAATATTCTTCTCAGATAATTTCTGTACCCGGCTTCTGGTAGAGGTTCCCCATAAACAACAATCACATTGTTGTCTAAAACAATTTATACTTACCATTTTCTAACATACCTACTTAATTGATTCAGTTCTATTTATCTATATTGATAGAGTTAATCTGGTTAGGTTTATTTCTGGTTCATTGCTGATAAGGTCTAGGTTACTAAGTTCTTCTAAAAGAAACTGAGTTACTACCACATAATGTAGGGTCATAGACGATCACATAGGTATTCTGGCCAATTCTTAGTTTTAAGCATGTTCTAAGTTTAGGTTTAGGTTTAAGAAATTTTAAAGTCTGTTAGCATGAAGTAGTATTTTAGTTAATAGTTCTAAATAGATTAGTATAAGTTGTTACAAGTGGGGTTCCATAAGCCCAAGATAGGTTAGTTACAATTTGGTTCTCGGGTGACCAGTATAGTTTAAGTTAAGTTAGCTAGGGATTGTTACAATTTGGTGCCGTGACCAGGATAAGAATGCAGTACATTTTTGTACCGCATAACCAGAATTCGAATCTAGGCTACAAATTGGTTACAATTTGGTGCCTTAGACCTAGGATATCAAATTATGTTATAATTTGATTGGCAGTATATTATGTATTGTATTGTATGTATCAGTAGGTGATCAAAATCACTTGCCACTTCATTACACTTCCTACTTCATGAATATAATAATACAATTTAGTACTAGAACATAAGATTTAGGATAGCTAGAGGAGATCTATGGTCTCTGTTAATCCCTTATTGCATAGGTCGTGAGGTTATTATGTATGTTTGTTGTTTATGTATTTTAAAAGTGGCTTTGCCACAATTTGTTGCCTAGTGAAATGGAAAGAAGAACTTAGGATCACCTTAGGATGGACTGTTTGCAATGACTAGAATAGATTTAAGTACCTAAGCTAAGTTAGTCGTAGATAAATAAAGGACGAGAATTCGAGAATAGAAGGTTTAATTTTCACAATAGACCGTAAATAGTTGCACTTGTTAGTAATAGCACTTCTTAAAAATAATTAGGCATTCACTCATTTCTGAAGTTCACTTTATTGCACTTTTACTGCTTAGGCTAGGCAGGGTTTTTGATAAGACACTCATAGGAAACTAGTCACTATCTACTACTGTTTGAGTAAACTTCGGCGTGATGATAGAATCTAATCATCTTCGTAGTTGTGTTTGGTTGAGGTTAGGTATAGTCATTTGTAGAGAAATTCATTGTATATTCTTGAAGATGCTGGTTATTCTGGTGTACATGTAGCGTCTCCCCGTTCCAGGTTTTCCAGGATCCATTTTTCGTTTTTCGATGAGAGAAGCCAACTGGCGAGATAGATGTAACTTTTGTATTAGCGTTTCAACTCCTGCGATTGCGCTGTCGTCCGATGTCCATTGTTTGTTCAATTGTTTTCTTAGGGCCGGTTGAGATGCGAGCACTACTTTTATTATAACGAAGAAAACGTTTTCGCGCTTAGGAGCGTTTGGATCAAAGAAAAAAGTGAATGGAACAGGGCTGCCAGTAGATTTTTTATAATTATTCAGCCAGGTTCCCAAAATTATACAAAATTGACTCGCAGGATACATACAGGTGTAAAAACCTCCGAAACGAATAAAATAATGTTTTTTCTGATTATTCATCACGTACCTAATTTGAACTCAGATCGATATTTTCATTCCCAACAGGTATTTTTATCAACTTTACTGCATTTTTTGGGCCTCGGTTGAATCGAGAGAGACAACATTTTACAAAACTTGAACGAAACATGATGTTTTTCTCGATTCAATTGTAACGTGACTGATTATAGTGGCTTTCTCTTCTGCTATTTACCGACTTAAGCAGAGCTTTTCAGTTGAAAATATTTATTATGTATCCAATTATACATGAAGGTCCAGGATACATAGAGGATACAAACAGCTACCCAATTATACAGTTTTTGTATCCAATTATACAATCTGGCAGCCCTGGAATGGAATGGCCGCCGTTAGCGTCCGTCACTCACTCGTTTCCCAAAATCAAGTCTTATTTAGTTTAATTGTCTAATCTTATGTCGAGGTTATAAAAACATAACATTAAAAATTTAAATGTTATTTTTACAATCATTTCCCTAGGTTACTTTTACTTGTATTCAATATTGAAAAATATTAAGTCCATGTTACGATTAATATGTAAAACAATAGTTGAAGATCTAATTGCAAAGAAACGTGAGTTTTAAGGTCTATAAATTCACAAACAAATCTAGGATGATTTGTTAATCATTGTTGAAGTTAGTTTAATAAATTAAAATTATTTCGATATTAAAACTTTCTATCTTTAGAAATTATTGCTTCCGGCTGATTAGTTTTAAAGCCGCATCGTCAGATGACGCCACAATACATGCGATAGATTTGTTTGACAGATTACCTGAGCCGCCGCTAGATGGCCCTGTAGTGCTTTTTATGGGCGCGCTCATCTTTTGATGTTTGAATAATAATGCTACTGTTTTATAATAATTTTAGGATACTTAAATAAAAGGTTGAGCAAAATTTTTATTAGAATATGTATTGATATGAGAGGAAGCAGGTTTGCACACCTCGATTTTGGAGTTTGAAACAAACAGGTTCTAGGTAAAGCTAGGAAAGAGAATATACTACTTACTTCATTCCAGATAGCAATGGAATTGTGGGACTGTTTTAGATTACAGAAACAGAGATTTGAAACACTTGCTCTAACTTGATCTTGGAGCAGCTTGAGGATAATGTCGGATAGTAAAACGTTTTGATAGGTAAATTTGATTTGCTTGTCGGAGGTGGCCAGAAAGCTTAATAGGAATTGGAAATGGATTGGATTACTTTCATTCTTATATGGAATGAAGTAAAGGTAAGACCTTTACCATAGCATAAGGATTAAGGAAATAATATGATGACTACCTATTAGGAAAAAGCAAAATTCTTTGAACGATTTAGAAAATAAATCAGCTAAGTAATAGGAAAACTGAACTAACATTCTTAAAGCTTGTGTGCAGGCAGCTAGAAGTAATGGTGAATATTTACCAACGATAGAGTGTCAGAAGTATAGAAGAAGGGGGGTTGTATGTTTAGGTCAGCTAAGATTCTATAACAGAATTATAAAGGTACTTACTGATTGGCCACTGTAATGTGACAAGGTGACGACGTATCTACCTAGTAAAGAGATATAAGAACGAGGGGTTGAAAGTCAAAAGACTATGTACCAACGATAGAGTATTGGAAGTATAGAAAAGGGGGGTTGTAGGTAACTATGACGTTTAGTTCAGCTAAGATTCCATAATAGAATTGTAAAAGTACTTACGGATTGGCCACTATAATGTGACAATGTATCTACCTAGTAAAGAGATATAAGAATGAGGGGTTGAAAGTCAAAAGACTGTACCAGCAATAGGATGTTAGAAGTATAGGAAAAGGGGGGTTGTAGTTATGATGTTTAGGTCAGCAAAGATTCTATAATAGGTAGACTATAATGTGACAAGGTACTTACCTAGTAAAGAGATGTAAGAATGAGGGGTTGACAGTATTTACTCTCAATTCAGTCTATTTAGAGTCTAAATTTTAGACTAATGAAGTTTTAAACATGGGGGGTTGTGTATTGGTTATGGCTCACTTTAACTATATTTATGGTTTGGGAGCATTGACCAAGAGGTCAATGTTTCGGAGTCGAATGGCAAGAGTGTAACAAATAAGGGGGGTTGTTAGATAAATTGATTAAGTTTGATTGTGACTTATCGAATAGCTTGTGTAAGTTGTAAATAGAGTATTTATTTACATAGAATGACGACGGGCTCACTCCTCGTCGCACTGGAAAGTTTCGGTACTGGTGAGGCGTGGATGTTCTGAGGTTTCGGACTGTCTCTGACTGCTCCCTCAGGGAATGTAGTCGTGAGCATATGTTTATGCTAAGCCACTTACACAGGAAAGTGATATTATTAAGTATTTGAAAAATAGGTAGATAGATAGTAGGTACCTACTTATTTAGGAAGTAGAAGAAAACTGGTCACATTGTCCTAGGACAGTATAAATCTATGAAGATGAAATGACTTTTAAGTAGGTAAATGGAAGATTACCTTGGTTAATTCAAAAGCGATATTAAACCAAGGCTTTTCTTAAATTATAGGAGTTAGATTATTGGAGTAGGTATAGATAAAAGAACCACTGTGGTTCATCTAAGTCAAATGAGAATTTTATTCGATGCTAGAGAGAATAATAAGTTCATGATAGCTGAAACAGAAAAGCCACCTTTGCAGTTAGATTTAATGAATTCGTTTGATGGAGCTAAGTTCATAAGTGTTATTGATCTAATTAATGCTTATTTCCAAATACCTATTTCTGAGGATAGCAGAAAGTATAGGAGAATTTTCTTTTAATGGAAAATCATATGTTTACAATGTATTATCACGAGGATTAAAAACATCACTAAGTAGCTTTAGTAGGCATGTTATTCTAAGAAATGAGGATTAGGGATTGTTGTGTGAAAGAAAAAATATACCTAATACATATTTTGTAATAAGTAACTGCACTAACTTATTCCTTAAAATTAATTCATTGAAGTGAACTTAATTGAAAGTATCTAGAAACTTACATTAAGTTTTAACATGGTGTCATCAAGTTTTATTAAGATACATGGTTATCCTTCCTTGTTATTCTTTCATAGTAATTTGAATAGAAGCATCTTAGAATATATTACGAGGTTGAGGGTAGAAATCAATTACTAGATTCAGCTTTTCTTTTATGGATTCTAAAATAAAAATCATTAAGATTCCATAAACAAAGGGGTATCTAACTACCTAAGGTTTAGATTTTAATACCTACGCTACGTTAAGTAGAGCAACATTAATAAGTAGGAAATCAATTAGAATTGACTTTTGATATGAGTCTGGATTTGTAAAATTAACTTAATGAAAGTAAATAAAAATTGGGTTAGATAGGTAAGTCACTTACTTACTTACTGGGAATAAGTCGGCAATATAATAAAAATGGATTCTGCAGCAGTACCTACCGTATTATAAAGATATTGTATAACAGGATTTACAATATTAATGATCAGGTAGATAATTAGGTTAATGAAATGAATGTTAGCCCTATTCATTAAATAAAAATAATTTCATTTAATCCTTTATTGTAATTTTATCTATTTTATATTGTTTGCCCAGCAGTGGTGGGACAACACAGGTTTCAAACAAAACAGGTTATAAAAAAAAAACATATGATACATTATAAATAATTTAAATTAAGTTATAATTACATAGATAATAGGGTTACTTAGTTGTTATTTCATTTAATTATTATTACTTCAAATTATGGTAAATAAGTTATACCTACTTGTACGTTTATTTTGATTGTTATTTTCTCAAAGTTGGTACCTAAATGGGTAAATTGTCATTATATTAACTAGACTTGGGTGTTGCAGGGTTGACCCAACACTTGATAAACTGCTGCGTGGCAAGTTTGCACACATTCATATTTATTGCAA
Organism: Agonopterix heracliana; assembly: GCA_963693445.1. Lineage (NCBI taxonomy): Eukaryota > Metazoa > Arthropoda > Insecta > Lepidoptera > Depressariidae > Agonopterix > Agonopterix heracliana. The sequence goes on along the minus strand of OY856308.1, from coordinate 11,571,443 downwards.
AAGCATTCGAAATTATACGAGAGTTCATTATTTCCTATGTAATTTGTCCTGTTGTTCTAAACCGATGTTATGTGTTTAAGTACCTACTTTTACTCATAAATGATTTGTATGCATTCAGCTTTGAAAGTTAAAAAGGTTGTCCTGACAAATGTCTGTCGCCGATTTTGTTATCTGTAAGTAGTGATAATTCGAACTAATAGATAATATGTATACTTACATGTAGTGTATTATGATTTCAATCATTAGATTAAAATAAATTTTAATAATTAGAAGTAGGTAGTTATACATTTAAAACCATGTGCAGTTGTAATATTATCAATGTAGATTGTAATATAGGAATTGTATTAATCTAAAGGGTAGTTCAACATCGATGCCATCAATGTTTCAATCTCTCCGTCTATGATTTCTTAATTTCTATGGTTATAGGTACAACTCAGGTTTGAAGTTAGCTGGTACGTTGTATTCATGAGTCTGAAACAATTGACATAATTATTATTCTTCATATAATTTAAACTTCTTGTACCTACAATAATTCATAATAATTAGTTTTTATTATGTCGCTATTTCCATATGACAATTCATATGACATGTACTTTATTGATAGATGTTAAGGATTGCTTTCACTTAAAACGTTGACATTAATTCAAGCAGGACCGCAGCGAGCGAGCAGCAAGAGGGTGAACCGTACAGTACGCTAGGATTCTTCTTATTATGTGGACCATAGAGAGCGGGCTCTGGTGTCAGAGTTTTTCTGTTCTATCTTGCGGCCTGTGACATGGTTTATTGGCAACTGCTACCAGGGATAGTGATAGTACGGCCGGGACTAGAAAATTGGCGTGCCGTCTGATGCGCGGGGTCGTCTTTCTTTTCAGACAATCAGGTGAATTTAATGTATAGTACTGTTTTATGAGATACTAACCTTTTAAGGAGCCTTAGAGATACTGGGGTTGGTCAGTCTCCGGTGATACTTTAGATTTTTTCTGTTTCCACAGCTAGTGCTGGCAACGCATGGTCTCCGCTCCGTTTTTTATTCAAGGATTATGCTAGATTCATAGTTGCATTCTCTTAATTCTGTAAATAACAATGTACACATCATGTAAATAACTTGTGATCAAATTAATTTAAGGCTAAAAAGAAAATTAATTCATCATCATCGGCCTGTCATCGGTCACTTCTGAACATAGGCCACGGACTACAGTTTAATACATAGGCCTCTCCTAGGGCGCGCCGCAGGGCTCTGACCTCGGTCTTCCTCATCCAGTTACTACTCGCAAGTTTTTTAAGTCGTAGGCCCGGTGGACAACAAGCGTCTCGCACTAAGTCTACCTACTATTTCGCGGCTTCCACTTACAACTTTGGCGATCCACCGGTTGTCAGTTCTTCGGCAGATATGAATGAACAGCTCATTGCAACTTCAGCACATAATATGTGATGAAGAACTGTTAAACAATTGATTCAGGTATGTACTTACCGATATAACGATAATCCAGGTGTCATCACATTTATCCGCGATACATTTAGGCATAGTTTGGTCGGAATTTTCACTGCTTTGGTGATACTTTCAAAAGAAACAATGTTTTAAAATATTTCACTTTCACTTTCACAGAAAGTTTTCTGACAGCTATTTTTGTTTACTTACAGAAAGAAAACTGGCCACGATGGTCTATGGTCATTCATTAATTATGTTTTTTAATTTTTAAAGCTCTGGATTCCTTCCTTTTGAGCCAGTCTTTTTATATTCATAAAAAGTTTAATATCACTGTAGAGTTCTAGATTTTTGAGATGTCTGAGCTTCGGATTGTTTTAACAGTGCTTGTAATAAATTTTGATATGGCGTCTTAATTAGATTTATTAGTTAGAAGTTGTTGTAAAGTTGACGGTGCGTATGGTGTTGCAACAACAGATAAACAGGGATAGCGTTATATAAGTTCCCGCAGAACCATTATAGATCACACCATCATCATCATCATTTCTCTCTCCTTTAAGAAGACTTTGACTTCGGACAAAAAGATTTTATGATCGATCTACTTAAATAAAAAAAAAAAAAAGGGGCACATTTTTTGTATATGATTTAGATTAAGATAGGCGTTCCTATTTGATTCGGATCAATTCGCGTTTAAAACTTCCTTGGTATAAGGTTGTGTTCAAGAGAAAAAATAATATCTAAAATCAACGGCTGTAATGGGTGGTTTACTATTGCCTTTCCGAAAGGATGAATAAAAAAAAAAAGTTGGGGGAAAAAGTTTGGACGTTTAGTTTCGTAAAGTTTTGTTTACTTTGCAAATTGTTGGAATTCTTTTACCGAAAGAGTTGTAATTTTAGTGAAATTATATAAATTTCGTGGCTGTGAACTGTTGCATTGCTAACGTCGAATGAATCTGAGCTTGAGGAAGGATGAATAATATCTGTTTTGCACTTGTACTTTGTGGAGAAATGAAAGGAAAGAATATGTGAGTATGGAATGTCTTCAATTATATTTTTACTGGGCTTTAGCAGTGTACCAGATTTAATAGTCATGGAATAAGTTTATTTACGCTTTGTCTTGAGGACTCACATACACATACACACAACGAGATTCCTTAATGAATTGGAGCTAGGTTAGAGAGAAAAAAAAAAGGAGAGAATTCAGTTTGAACTGGTAGTTAAGGAAATCTCATACTCTACCGGCAGCAACTATTTCTTCTGGGCGACCACTACACACTCTCCAAACAATTAATAATTGCAGTGGTTGGTGGAAAGTTTCAGATAGGGTACATGTAATTCAAACGATGTTTAATGGTCTAACTTAGATGGGGATTTGGTTGGTGGTAGGATGTATTGTGGAAATCTATAAGATTGAAAAATTGAATCCGATGGATTGACAGAGTACATAATTCTTCTAGTTGACTAGCCTCACAACCTAGTTTCTACACATGAACCAGATGATCCTAGTGAAAGCTGCTAATTGATCTTGAATTTTATGTTATGAAATTTGTGACTTTTCCCACTGATGGAATTATTTCTTCTTTGGTCTATTAAATACACACCACACAAAAAAAAAAAAAAAAAAAACTTTGAGGCGAAGCACTGATAAACTTTTGTTTCATATTTGTGAAAGACGGTTCAACTTTCTTTCGGTTCACCTGCAGAAACTTTCTGGGGTTGATCTGTAACGATCACTAATCTATAGTTATTCGTTCCGGTTCACAAATATAACATCAGTTAGTTATAATCTCTAAGCACTTCATTCTAATAGTAGAAATTAACTTTAACAAACAAAATCTTTAAATAAATAAAATAAGAGGGAAAGCCGCATGGTCAAAGTTGTATGCATTCTAGTTAAAATTACTTCCAATATTTCCAATCTAGCAAGGAAAAACCGAACAACTCTAATCCTATAAACATAGAGTTCATTTATCGTTGACTAAGTTAGTACCTACGGATCTAACTTGACACAACCTTATTTCCATTTACTAAGAGTCCATTTTGAATGTCCCAAGTATTGGCGTCATTGGTGGATTATGTCAGATCGAATTTAGCACGACCTTATTTCCATTAATTAAGAGTCAATTTTGATTGTCCAAATATCGGTGTCAATGTTGTCATGTCAGATCTAATTTAGCACGACCTTATTTCCATTGATTGAGAGTCAATTTTGAATGTCCGAGAGTTGGCGTCAATGGTAGTGTTGGTATCGTTAGAATCAATGACCTTATTAGCGTCAGCGGGGAATTTGAATAAATAGGGAGGTTCGATAGTGGACGGGATTCATTCAACAATATTCTTTCTTTGAGCTCACACGCTGCCGGTTTGTGATTTGATATTATTTTTATTTTAAAGTTCTTGTGGGGAGTTTATTTGATTTAGAGTCATTAGTAAAGTGTTTGCATTGGTATTTAAATTTAAAATCATTTTCTTAACTTATTTTGGGGTAAATTCTGGGAATTTCATATTTTTGCTATTTAATTTTAAATGGGGGGTCATTGTTCGGTTGTGAGGTTGAAGTTGAATAATCATGTGGTACACAAACGAGGTTTTGTGGGTTATGGACTGACTGTCGATAACTTCCAACGTCTTTTCGGAGACGGGCTCGGTTTTGGGGCGTGCCAGCAATCGTTCTTTGCCAACATAACGATTTATAGCCTCCTAAGTTTCGTAATCTGGATGTAATTGTTTTCCGGTAGCTTTCCGTGAGAAGTGGAATGGCGTCCTTTAGGGGGCTGGGAACTTTGCATCTGGAGTGCGAAATTTAGTCCCTGTAATTTAACACTTGCCAATAGGGACCCGTTCATATTACAACTTATGGCTTTGCTGCCGTAATATGAACAACACACCTGGAATAGATTTAGGTACTCTAGAGGCTCCATCCTCGCTTCGCTTTCCAGTTTAGTTCGAAGATTTCCATTGCACCTCGGAAATCTTACATAACACACCTACACGTTTAAATGTAAATGTGAGGCCTACCTCTAGTCTTGCGGAATTTCTCTTAAACCGGAGAGTTTCAAACCTTAGGGAACATCTTTAGAATAGGAATATTTTAGACATTGGTTAGATTGTAGGAATCGCGTTTTATTGTAAAAATAGAACTAGGATAGGATAGGTAACTTACTAGATTGTAAAGGGAGAATTAGTGTAGGTTTTCATAGGAAATTCATAATTTCTTATTCTTATTAAAGATAGGAAGAAAAGATTTATCTTATCTAAAGAACATCTTATCTACAGAACTAGGTTCCTAATAGAATTGTGCTTTGGTTAGATTATGTACAAGGAATTGACATCAGTCTAGGTCTCTACTGTATCACCAGTCGATAGAGAATTATAAGCATAAAGAGAGTAAATTCTAATTCGTTTGTTTTAAAATCATAATTTATTGATGGTTATCTTCTAATTTTATTTACCTTAACTGTTTAAATGACTTTGACTAACTGACTAAGACCAATAAGTTAAATATTGCCCTCTTACATAGTAATTAATACTTACTTATACTTACTGAATAAAGTTGATGAATAGTTGAGTATCACTGTAGAGTTTCTGGCCACATCTTCTCTGCAGATAGGTCCTTGCGAAGTGGTGGTAGAATCATTGCTTAATATAATAAAATAATAAGCCATTCCTCATCCAAAGAAAGTATTTGAGAAGGATTTTTATTTACAAACTTTACATAAAATGTTCTAATCCACGAAGTAAAAATACTAACATAACATAATAATAATCCTCTTGTAAAGTTAACTCGAGGTTCTGATGATTTTAGTTGTCTTAGGGTGAGCAAGACGCAGCCTTGTAGCCAATTTCTGTACCAAAAAGGATCGGATATGCTACTCTACAAAAGATAATGCTGGAAATATCAGTAATCCTATCTTCATGTCTACTATATACCTAATAACATTCAAAACATAAGCATTTAAGTAATATTCTTCTCAGATAATTTCTGTACCCGGCTTCTGGTAGAGGTTCCCCATAAACAACAATCACATTGTTGTCTAAAACAATTTATACTTACCATTTTCTAACATACCTACTTAATTGATTCAGTTCTATTTATCTATATTGATAGAGTTAATCTGGTTAGGTTTATTTCTGGTTCATTGCTGATAAGGTCTAGGTTACTAAGTTCTTCTAAAAGAAACTGAGTTACTACCACATAATGTAGGGTCATAGACGATCACATAGGTATTCTGGCCAATTCTTAGTTTTAAGCATGTTCTAAGTTTAGGTTTAGGTTTAAGAAATTTTAAAGTCTGTTAGCATGAAGTAGTATTTTAGTTAATAGTTCTAAATAGATTAGTATAAGTTGTTACAAGTGGGGTTCCATAAGCCCAAGATAGGTTAGTTACAATTTGGTTCTCGGGTGACCAGTATAGTTTAAGTTAAGTTAGCTAGGGATTGTTACAGTGTGCCGTGCAGTCGGTATCACCCTCTCGGTTAAATTAAAGAGACCGCCCCGCCAGCGACAAATACCTACGTATCCAGAAACTTTAGTGGCAAGCCCGCACTCACGCCCCGGATGCTCTTCAAATCTGGGGAAACGCGGACGGATACCTGCCCTAAGCACAAGGAACGCGTAGTAGCGCGACGTTATAACAGAACTTATAAGTTACTCGACCTACGCGCAGCCAGCTTATTTTGGTTTTGTATATAGCTTGATGGTGTTGCAGTGTATACCTAATAATGTAAATGGGTCTTAACTTGATAAGAACTCGAAACAACACCCTAAGCACAATACATTCTAAAATGTGCTCTATGTCCTTGTCATAACGTCCTCAATTGAAAAATTTATCCTGATCGAAATGGGCTGTGTACTCACAATACCAAAGACCTTGTACACATACACGATTTTTATACGAACTATACTACTAACTCCATCTATTGAGTTTTTCTATTGGATTGTTATCTATACCTACCAATTTTGGGAAATCAATGAAATCATATATTTTTTATAAATAACATATGTGCTGGTAGCATGCAGCACGTGATACGGCTATATCACGTCTTTTTTCTCGTTCGTTCGCACGCAAATAGAAAGAGAGCGAAGGTGTGATAGCGCTGTATCACTGCGGCATGCTAGCTATGCTGGTTTTGATCAAACAAAAATTTTCATCAAGCATATTATTATTTCAAACATCTTTCCGTGATCTAGTTCAAAATTGTCAAAGTGATTCATTTCACGTAATGATTTGACTCAGTGAATGAATAACATCATCAACATAAAAATTTTTTGCCCCAACACTAGTTCTTTCAAAAGTGGCCCTCTGTGAATGTACGTGAAATTTTAACAAATATTATAAAATCTTGTTTCATCCTAATAATTTGATGTTATTTATACGTGATATTGATATATTTGTAGTGTAATTAAGTAATGCTCCAAGATTAAGACAAGATTTTCACCTATCTTTTAATAATTTTCAGTGAGGGTTTGTAACCATGGGTCGTGTGATTCGTGCTCAACGTAAAGGTGCCGGATCGGTATTCGTTTCACATACCAAGAAAAGGAAAGGAGCGCCTAAACTACGTTCCTTGGACTATGCTGAACGTCACGGTTACATCAAGGGTGTGGTAAAGGTATGTAAAAATTTTCGAAACAAACAAAATGAAATCCTAACCTAAAAAGTAAATAATATTCATTGATATCTTATACATACTTGAAGTAGATTCACAATCAACGATCCAAAAATGGCAGAACCAATTCATACCAAATGCCGACTAAGTTTATGAATCAAAAACAACATGTTCGTGCCACTGAACAGAATGCATACTTACTTGATTTTTATGGGTTGTGTCACAAATTATAGTTTCTTCATAACAGATAGGTACATCACTTCCTATGAAAACGCTTGACGCTTTAATCATATTTCTTCCCACCGGACGGAAAGCGTCAATTCTCGTCCCGCTGCGCTAAACGAAGTTGTCGTCGCTTTCCACCTCCGTCGAGAAGAAAAATAGTATACTAACCTCGGACAGTAAATAAGAAAGCCTCAGATCACATGTTTGTTGACCACGGCTGAGATCTGGACCTTTCTCTTACTTTCCTGTCCTCGGTGTGTAATCTACTATAGCCAGACGGTACGCACGAAAATGTATCTAATGTTGTTAGATACTTCGTGCAGTGCGGGGTGTATGACGTTGCGAGTGTCAGAATTCATACAAGCACATTTGCCTACAATGCTCTAAAGTGTAGGTACCTACTTATCTCAGTTCTTACGGCTGAGTGACAGGGACTGGTTATGTGTCAGATTCTGGCAAAAATCTAAGATGACACTGACCAAAATTTGCAAGATTTTGTATATGAGACTGAGTCTATACTATAGTATTAAAAGTAAATAATATCACAATGTGTTTTCTCATGTAGGACATCATCCACGACCCCGGACGAGGTGCACCTCTAGCGGTCGTTCATTTCCGTGACCCTTACAAGTTCAAGACACGCAAGGAGTTGTTCATCGCTCCCGAGGGCCTTTACACAGGCCAGTTCGTATATTGCGGCAAGAAAGCCACCCTCGAAGTTGGTATGTTAACTGTTTTATTTTATTTATTCTATAAACATGTGTGTTAACAAAGCAAAACCAATGAATAAGTACCTCTATTTAACACTTTCGCTGCTAAGCTCAAAACAATGACATTCGCGCAGTGCTAACACTGGAATGCTATACAATTCTGACTCAAGGTGTGAGTCATGGACACTGCGGCCCATATGTCGCTGACTTACCAGGTAGGACGTCAGCAGTTAAAGTGTTAACAAACAATATCCCTGTTAGGTGCCGAACTGTATAGTTTGCTGTCATCATTATTCGAAGAATTTAATAAAGCATAGCATATGCTCACGACTATGTTCCCCGCTGGGGTAGTCAGAGATATTCTGAAATCTCGGAACATCCACATAGAATTTTATTATAGTAAATAACCAAAACGTCCTTCCCTACTACCCTACCCTATAATACATTGATGAATTTTCAAAAGAATACAGCATGTCCTACTGCGAAATGGTCCCAACATTAATGACTTCCAAACTGTCTAAAAAATTTAAATTATTGCTGAATTTTAGAATAATACTAACAAAAATATTTACCATTGGAAAGGAAGAACCAATTATACCTACTAAAGTCAGAGTTGCCATAAGTGTAAACATCTTTTAATTTTACAGGAAATGTCATGCCAGTGGGAGCTATGCCTGAAGGTACCATCGTGTGCAACCTCGAAGAGAAGATGGGTGACCGAGGCCGGCTAGCTCGTGCCTCTGGAAACTTTGCCACAGTTATCGGACACAACCCTGATGCTAAGCGCACAAGAGTTAAGCTCCCGTCCGGAGCTAAGAAAGTCCTGCCATCAAGCAACAGAGGCATGGTTGGTTAGTAATGATTTTTGTTAGATATACTAATCAAACCAATGTATATTATTAATAATTTCATCATTATCATAATTATGTCCTTAAATCTACCCTTAAATTGTTTTGGTTTTGTTCCTAATTTATTTGATTAAAGGCTGTTTGTTTCAAAATGTTTTGAAATCGCTTAGGAGTTAGGTAATTGCAAGAAAAAAAAAGACATATTCTATTCTATTCTTAATTAATGGCGTTTCCTTGTTAGATTTCGCCAGTGTCAAGTGTTGAGGATATACTCATTAGATATTGTACGGTACAATAGGATATGGCGATCTCAAAGCCCCGTTTTTAAACAAAAACACACTAGAAACCGCCATAAAACGGCGGAGCCACGTGGCTGTCAAAATCGCAAGCCGACGCACGAGACGTCCACTTGCCACACCTTCAGCCACGTCACTCCAAAAAAAAAAAAAAGTCATACAAAGACATCAATGAAAGGTGAAGTGACATGTACTTCTATCTACATTTTGAAGTTTTTGAGATTATTGTGTAATTAGGTGTAATATACAATGTTGCATTGCAATCAATTGTATACTTGCCAATTGCCATAATATCATTTAATTTGTCTTCTACAGGGTGAAATTGATATCATTAGCATAGCATCCTTTTAAACTAAGAGTCTACCCATCAAACTAAACAACTTTTACTATGGGAGCAAACCGATCGGAGCAAAATAAAAATCAGCTGTTGCATACATTTGAGTCTAATAGGCGTTGCACTTTAGTATGGGACAGCTGTTTTTTTTTGCTTGCAGTTTGATGGGTAGAATCTTAGTATAAAAGGATGCTAATGATATCAATTTCACCCTGTATAAGTTAGAAATTCGAAATTTATAACACTAATAAAGAAAGGAGTAAACCATTGAACTCCATACCACATACCGACCAAATCATAGGAAACATGTTTTTTCAGCATAAGCATATGCTCACGACTACATTCCCTGAGGGGGTAGTCAGAGATTTTCTGAAACCTCAGAACATCCACGTTTCACCAGTAGTACCGAAACTCTGTCCAGTGTAAACATTTTTTTATTTCCTCTTAAATCCTATTTTCATAGTTGAATTCATGTCACTTCGTCATCTATATGAATGCTAGAGTGATTGATAAACTCCACTGCTCCACAAGAGATTTATTCACATTCTGATATAGACCCATTACCATAAAAGCATACTTATTTTGTCATGATGACTTTCTACTTACCTACTCTGAATGTCTATGATTACACAAGAGGCTCTTTCTGATGATAAAAACTTGTTTCAATTGGTATTAATATTATATTACTTTGATTTTTAAAGTATCTTACCGTTCTCTTCAGGTATTGTTGCCGGCGGTGGTCGTATTGACAAGCCCATCTTGAAGGCTGGTCGTGCGTACCACAAGTACAAGGTTAAGCGTAACTGCTGGCCGTATGTACGTGGTGTTGCCATGAACCCTGTGGAGCATCCTCACGGTGGTGGTAACCATCAACATATTGGTAAGTTCATTTATTTTGTTAGTATTTATTGTTCATTTAGTTTTGTCAATGTATTAACATCTGTTTAGGCACCCGGAATGAACTGATCTTCTGTTAAGTAAAATGCCAAGGATACTATGCTTGATGCGGCAGAAGTGGTAATTAAAAGTGTTCTAGTGTAAAATGCGCTATATTGCGTGCGTGTGCGCCTTTCACGTGAGTGATCGCTGCTTTAAGCAAGCAAGATCACCACTACGTGATGCGGACTGTCCGTCCCATGATTTAAATAAAAACTACACCGCGCGTGCGGTCGTCCGCCTATGGGCTCTTGGTAACGAGAGTGTTTTAAGCTGGGGCTACAGACGGCTGCAAACCGCCACATTCTTACATACTGACGAACGGACGTAAGCCCCGTTAACAGCCATCTGTAGTGCTGCCATTGTAAACTCAACCAATAAAATTGCCTGATTCTGTCATGTGAGGAATATTGAGCAATTTAATTGGTTGATTTTACACAGACCCAAAGGTCTGGCCTAACAAGAGACCTAAACGCAGCAGTGGCGCTAAATATTGTTATAAATATACACACAAGCACGCAAATGTGCGTTTGGTCACAGAGATAGTTAAACAAGTTGAGTTAGTTTATTAAACAAATGCACATGATGACTTTATCTACTTACCTACTCTGAATATTTATGATTACACAGAGGCTCTTTCTGAAGCGAATCACCAATGTTTATTAATATTTACTTCAAAATAGTACTTGTTTAACAAACAATTTTTACTTTTTACAGGTAAGGCTTCGACTGTAAAGAGAGGAACATCGGCCGGTCGCAAGGTCGGTCTCATCGCCGCCCGCAGAACCGGAAGAATTCGTGGTGGCAAGACCGACACGAAGAAGGAGGCGTAAACATATTTTTATGCAAAATAAAAACCATAAAAATCAATTTACACTTTCAATGTACAGTCTGTCTATAAAGTCTTGGCAAAAAATGAGGGCGCTGTCTCCACGCAAGAACGTCAAAATCAAGCATAACCTGGCAACACCACCATACTAAAATAATGAATTCCTCAAACATTCATGCCACGACTTTATAGACAGACTATAAAACGTTTCTAAAAACGTGTTAAAATCACTCGGGGGCGTCTATTTCTTTCATTGTAGCATACATATCTCTTCGTATGCTTTTTTTTCTCTTTCGTATTCGCAGCCGTGTGATTTTCAAACGTTTTGAAACGTAGCCCTCATCGATTTAGCATATTTTATACTATGTTAGATCGGAAATGCGAAAGAGAAAGGGCATGGCATTAACGTATGTTAGAGCGAGATAGATGACGAAACCATTCACGAACACCACAGAGGATTATATTGTACAGAGTTACAGCTTCAAACAAGCTCGCAAAAGCGGCGCATCACTACATGCGCAGTATGATTGTGTGCGCGTTCACCTACGGGGCTCACGAACGAGGCCGAGGGGACACTTTGGCTGTGCTTCGGGTGGTTACGGCGTAACGAGGGTGTGAATTTAATGTGTGAGATATTGTCCATTCTTCCTTTCGGAAAGAGATTGGAGCCACTGACCTCTGTTAATATCAAGATGTCTATGGATTATTCTCTGTTTGATCGTCACTGTCATTGTAGAACGTCATGTGAATTTAATGTGTGCGTTCATTTTACTCGAGCACGTTTAAAAGTAGTTTAATAATATTAAACGAAATGGTTAATTATTGCACTGTGTGCTTTAATAATACGAGGAGGAACACAAACATCTCCTTCATCATATACCTTCCCCAAAGATCGTGACAGGTAAGTACATACAATTTTTGAGTCACCCGCGTAAAGCGACGGATCGAGCGGCAACGGTTTTTTAATTTAAACTCATTTTATTCAACTAAATAACAAATAATAAATAACACAACAAACAACAACAACAACAAAAAAGAAAAACAACATACCTACCTACTACATATTGTAAAACATTATCCTTCATACTTCAATCAAATTTATTTCCTTTTAGATAGCCCTACAAGAATAGGCTAATGTAATCGAAGCTCCTATGAAGCTGTTACTCTGTACAATCCTCTGTGCGAACACGCTACACGCTATGAGCCTGTATGGATGGACCTAGCGTCAGTTGTCAACGGAACGAATCCCATTTTTTTTCCAAAATCTCGGGGTTTTGTTTGGTCTCGCCTTGGATAATCCGTAGCCGATCTAACATAGTATAACGACGGTTAAGAATCTAATAGTGTCTATCTCAAAAAAGTCAACTTTATAGGAGAAAAAAAACGTTTGGAAATGTTTAGAGGTATAGACAGTGTTGCCAACACTGCATTTGGAAAGGGAGCTAGTTGGTTATGAAAAAAGAGCTAATTATTTCAGTTAAAAAGAGCTAAATAAAAAAAAACTTTTCGTTTACTCGATGCCATTTTTTGGAATATTACACTTTTCTACATGAATATGATGTAAGCCTTTCTGCAGCTAGTCAAAAAATCAACACATAAACACGAAGGAAACAAAATTGGTTGGGGGAAATCCCGGTATCCTGCAATCCAAATCATAGACTAAAGAGTACTTTCGTCTATGTGTGTGTTTATTCTTCCGACTTCGTTAAAAAATTCGGATACACTGTGATGTGTATCGTACACATCTACAAATTTGTAAGGAAAACTAAACAAATAATATTTTTTTAAATGTAATGGAATAGAGCTAGAATTTACAAATTTTAGAGCTAAGGAGCTAAAAATGATTTTTTGGAGCTGATTAGTTGAAAATGGAGCTAAATTTAGCTCTAAAAGAGCTGATTTGGCAACACTGGGTATAGACGCTTTGAGGAGAGATAGAAAATATTGGCAGAAAAATTTAAGATTCTATGACAAATAACTTAGGAAATATTGTTCATATTGAGATAGTTGCTTGAACAATTTATGCCAAATTGGACTTTAAATCTATTGACATAAAAAAGTAAAAACAGCCGAAAATTGAGATAGACATTATTAGTTCTTAACAGTCGATAAGCTAAATCTATGGTTGCCCTATGCGTGCAGGCAGAGAGAGACTACGGCCGCGGCGGCTGGTCACACCTATGCAAAAGCCTATACATCCACACATTTTAAAATTCAAGCAAAACTATTCTATAGTTTTCTTCTGACCTCAAGTGAAACAACATTTTATAAGGTAGCCTTGTTGGCGGTGTTAGGGTGATGTCAGCTTTCGCCATGCTCAGGTAAGTGCGATAATGTACCGTTTACGATAGAAAATAGGCACCATAGTGGCGACGCGACGGTGGATCTTGGAGCCTAGGGGACGTTAGTACAGCTCCGCCTCGGCTAGGATGGCAGGCGCAGGAATACACAGGAAGACTCCGTATTGACGAAACAAGAATTTCACAAAAAAGCTAATAGGGTTAGTAACTTTTCAACACAACTGCTAAAGTGACTCTTATTGCACAGTTTTTAGGTGCATTATGCCGATGCCGCTTATATAACATGCATGCGAAAATGTTACTATCGCACACAGCACTAGCACTAGTGCGGTAAGTAATGTTATTTTTTTTCGTTTCCCGTGGTCCTACCGAAATAGTTCTACGAACCCTTAGGTCGAACCATTAAAAAAAAAACGCCCTGGACCTACTGACTAAGTAGGTAGTACACAGGGAAAGGGACATTTTGAGGAAGGGACATTTTAGGAAAGGGACATTTTGGGAAAGGGACATTATGGACCTGAACGAATATTTTTTCTATGTTTCTACTGAAATGAATGGATAGGTCACAGACTTAGCTGTGGGATAGGTAATGGTTTCATCCTTTGTGTGTGTTTGTGTGTTACAATTACAAAACGTTATATTGTAGACTTCAATTATTGATTGAGGTCTACTAGTGGGTCTATAATTATATTTTATGATTGTAACACACACATACGCACACAAACAAACAAACAAACTCTGGAGTACTTACTTATTAAATTCTTTGACTATTGGTGGGTGGTCCACGCAAAAAGGGTCCAGTTGAGTTAAGGTAATACGGACACTTAGATTCGGCATCTAGAGCACTCACATAATCATATGGAATAATAAAAAAGGTAAGGTTTAATTGCCACTTCTAACTGGACCCTTCTTTGCGTGGACACCCACATTTAGTTCAATTACATGTCTAATACTATCGCCTGTGTTCTATTAGTAGGGTATAGAGACTTGATCGCCACGTTATGATCCTTACCGTCTCATCATCATCAGTCCGTATCTACCATGAATAGGATTCCAAACTTCTTGTTATCTACCCATGAAACAGATTATCCTTATACAGGTGTTACAAAAATACAAATAAGGGTTGAACTACACATGGCCGCGATCGCGTTCCGTCTATCTTATATGTTCTAGCATATGACGTTGCTGAGTGACAGAAAAGGATGGAGCGACGGAAAAATGCGATCGCGTGCGGCCATGTGTAGTTCAACCCTAGACATTTAAGGGGATGGTTTAGACCATCAAACTGAACAACTTTCACTATGGGACCAAAATCGGAATCGCGAAAAAATCGAATCATTCCCTTTACGTCGATCGTCGCCGTACGTCGAGTCTCCCAACAGTGAGTCTCTGAACATCGACTGTCGCTTACGTCGAGCCGATGACGATAGCGTTTTGTTTTAGGTACGGAAAGTAATATCGATAGAATCTGAGGTTCCACACTAAACTACAAATCTACTCGAGCTAAATGTATGGGATAGCTGTTTTTCCCATTTTGGTCCTATAGTGAAAGTTGTTCAGTTTGATGGTCTTACAGCCACTAAGTTTTAAATGTTTATTTTACTTTTGTAACACCCTGTATACCTACACAATTTTGATTGTACTAGTAGTGAGTGCACCATGGGTACACGTGTTTGAAAAATATTCTAGATTGATAGATACCCTAGCCATTGCATTCATAAATTGGGTTCACGACTACCTAACTACTTGTTTAGAAATAGAAATAAAAACAAAAATTACGAAATCCATTTATTTGTTCTTATGTTACTATTTTATTTACATGAAATGAAGCAAGTCAAAATGATTCGTTGTCCCTCCTGTTAGTTATTCCATCTATACTGTATTCTGAAATATCTAACTCACTATCCTCTTTTTCGGTAACGCGTTTGGGTTTTATAAAAGCCTTGCTGTTAACTACAGGAATATCCGAATCGTCTAGAATGGAACTTCCTAGGCTGGTGTTACTTCCACCTGTGCTAGCGGCTCTGGTCATCGGTCCACCACCCGATAGAACGTCCACGCCACCCACTAGAGCAGTTGAAGGCGTCTCGTTCCGTCGGGCTAGTTGTGACTCTATAGTTTGTTTTAGTTCTGCTATCTTCGGGCTTGTACGACTGTTGAATTGGATTCTTGTTTCATTTTTCAATGGTTCGTTTTCGATGCTGCAAACAAAAGTCAAAAAAATACAAGAGTGTGCATATCACAACAATGAAACAATTTAATTTTGCCTTTACTGCAGAAAAGTTAGCATGATTTCGCTACACACCTGGATATGTCCCAGTCCTCACCGTCAAGGTTAACTAAACCCAATTCATACTTCTCATTTCCATCACTTTTTTCTGTAATACTTTGTGATGGAGATGCACTAACAGATTTCATTTGTATCGCATCCATGTCAAATAAAACTTTCTTCTTATTTAGTGAAGATGTCGAGGATGCATTTTTTAGGACACTCTTTGTTTGCTTTGTTATGCATTTGACATTATCTCCAGAATCCGACGTTTTGATAGGATTATCTTTTGAAGATTCTAAATCATCGCTGCTATTTTCGATATTTTCTAACGATTGAACGTTCTTTCTGCTATTTACTTCGGCTTTCAATTCAGATACATTGACTGCAGATTGTGTACGCATTAGGTTATTACCATCATCTATCGTATATTTACGAATTGCTGGACCATTGTAAACTGCACTAGCTGAAGACGGTCGCCTGGCGGGAGATTTTATCAGACTTTCAATTGATTTTGACGATTGCTGTACAATTGCAGAGTTGTAATATTTATGATCACTTTCGGTAGAATCTGTATCTGAATCCAAAATATGATTAGTTGCAATGGATAGCTGGTTTGCTTTAGTGGAAAGTTTTCCACCATCCGTTGGATTCAAATCCGGATTTTGTTTAGCTTTTACATTCGTGTAATTACGCTGCGTTTCTCTTGCGGGAGAATCAATTTTTGATTTGGATACTAGCAAACTGCGTTGCTTAATAGGACTCGAGGATTCTGATCCTGGCGGGGTTTTTAACAAAGACATTGCCTTTTTAGCGACTTCAGAATTCAATGCCTTACGTTTTGCCTTAACGTTTGTGTCGTTGGACTTTACCAATGATAAAGCTTTACTCTTTACGTTAGAAATAACTGACGTGAGGCTAAACGTTTTCGTAACTTTGCTCGGAGAAATATAATCTGGGATGTCATCGGGTAATTCTTTTCGAATGCCTGATGTGTTTGAATCCAAATAGGTCAAGATAGAATGTTTAACTTTTTGATAATCTCGATTTCTCTGAAAAATTAAATTGTACAATATTTTGGTCAGGCCACAAATTGTAAAATGCAATACTACCTATTTAGATTTGATAAAAATGTTTGTAGAACCTTTGATTTCTCTTCGTGCTGCTGTTGAAGAAGCATCCTTTGTTTTCGGAAGATGCTTTGAGGTAGCCTGCTTTTTAGTGGATCAACTCCTACTGATACTAGGCGACTATTCACTTCTTCACTTATTTTCGCACGAACAACTTTTATAGGACTGCAATAAAGAATTCTTGTAAATATGATTTGCTTGGCAGGTAAGTATTAATTTTAATGTTTATACTGAAAACATTATCTTACCTTCCTGGAGATACTATGGGGCCATTTTGTTTTGCATCGGTTCTAGGAACAGGCTTAATCTTTTTATCTTTTTTTTCTTTAATTTTTGTTTTAGAACGTGTGTTGCTCTCAAAATCATTACTTAGTTGTTCTTTGCCTTTTGTATTCCCTTTCACATGATTTTCTCTAATAGTCCTAGAATTATTTTTTATTTTGTATTCTTGCCTGTTTTTAGATACCACCGGTATATCTATAGTTTCTGGTTTTTCGCTCGCACTCGACACATCTGAAGAACTAGTTGACCTAGTAGTGAGAAGCTCCTGCGCTTTCCTATGCAGTTGCTCAAGTGTTTTGTGGTCTAACACAGGGTTTGATTTAGGCAATTTCTTTTTTGATATATTTCTTTGATTATTGGTTGCATTAATCTTTTGGTCTGCTGTGTCCTCAATTTTCTTTGGAACCTGTAATCATTTTTAATTTAATGCATATATTTTATATGTATGTATTGTTTTCAGAAAATGATATGATGGTACCGTAACATGATTTACTGGTATCACTTCTCCATTATTTTCAGCCATATTCTGGCCCTTGCTACTCAGGCTTTGTTGCAATAGGACCTGTAAATGAGCAGCGCGTTCCCTCTCTACTTCGGCCATCGTACGTGATTCTTGAGCTTCCTTGGCTATTTCGTTCAACTTTTCAATCAATAAGTCGTACTGTTTTGATTGCGCTTCTGCACGCTTCGTCCAAATTGACATTTGATGTTCAGCTTCTTTTTTCCTTTCAGTTTCTTCATGTTGTGATCTCAATTTCTGGAAACGGTTATTAACATATTTAAAATATAATATCAACAACGAAAGTTTTAAAGGTTTAATGACACTTAGCCCCACTTGCGTCAACCTGGGTTGGCAAAAAACTCCAGGTTAAGTTGGTAACCCTTGATTTTTTGTACAGAAAAACAACTGAAAGAGCTGTTTTATCCGGAGTTAATTGCTAACCCCTGGTTGACGCAAGTGGGGCTTACAGCATTATTTAGTTCCTGTTTTAAGTCTAGTATCTCCGTGCCCTGTTGTTTTATGGTTGAATGAAGTTGCTCTACTAAATTTGGCTCGAATTCAAGAGGTTTTTGAATCTCCTTCTCCTTAAAAAAATTTATAGAATCCATTATCTGCGTACGTAACAAATTAATTTCCTTATTGTACTTTTCATGTTCTTCTTTTTTCCATTCTTCAATTTTGTCTAATAAATAATCTTCATTGTTAGTTGAAACTTCCGCATCTTTAGTTTTCTTTGCCATTAAATTTTCATTATTACTATAGTTCTCATTTGTAGCTTGGGGATTTTCATATTTATTGCCTTGACTATTCACTTTTGTAATAATGTTTTCCATTTCGATTAATTTCGTTTTTAATGCTATAATTTCGTCGTTCAGCCTAGAATTTTCTTTTTCAGTTTGTATATTTTGAACGGTATCGTCTTTTTGAGGCATCTCTGTGATGTTAGGATGTCTTCTAGTTAGATGGCTTTTCAAATATAGCTGATTCAGAAATACTTTGTCACAATAACTACATTTATTGTATTGAAGTGCGTCTCCATTCGATGTTGATGGGAAAATATCGCCTTTATTTGATAGAGTTTTTAAAATCATAGTAGCAATGTTGTCATTGCCATAAGGAAGTGGTGCTCTGTAGTTGTATTTTGTCTTTTTTCTTAACTTTTTTATTTCCTCTTCTTTTTCTCGAAGATCTTTTTTAGATGTGTCAAGTTCCTGTAAATAGTATGTAAGAATTGGTTTACAAAATTCTCTTCCATAGAGAATCCTAGGGAAATGTCCAAAGCATTATGAATTTAGAAAAAGTTTTTATAATTACATGTAAGAGTCCATTGATTTCCTCTCGCAACACGAAGACGCTGCGGTCGAGGTAGTGTCTACAGAATTGCTGGTATTCCACTGCAAGTTGCGCTAAACGGAACATCTTTATCACCCCTTCGTCAAGAATACGTACATCGAACTCTGACTCCAACACGCAATCCAATATCTGGTAAGAATAATTCACATTATGTAAAGTAAAAGCTTTGGTTCATCAATTTTCAATGAAATTAGACAAGCAGAAGACTCACGTCATTTAAATGTTGCTCGACGAGAACAAATTTTCTTTCTCTGATCAAACTTTCAATGTCGACTAATCCTGTAATAGATTATGTCCTGTGTATTTAGGTAAGAATATTTATCATAAGTAATTATTTGTTCTTATATTTAATAATATAATGGCCTAATCTTCCTATTCTTTCCATATGTGTATGTGTAGTATAACAGTACCTACATTATGATACGACAAGTGAGCAAGTTTATCATCATCACAGTCGTTACTATGTACACCTACACCTACGTTACTATAGTTACAATTTCGTAATTTGTTGGATGCGATATAGCTATCATAGCATATGCTCACGACTATATTCCCCGAGAGGGTAGGCAGAGATATTCTGAAACCTCAGAACATCCACGTTTCACCAGTAGTACCGAAACTCTGTCCAGTGTGACGTGGGGTGAGCCCGTCGCCACTTATATACCTAATGGACAGTGGGTACAATACACGCCTCGAAATTGAAGCATGCAGGTTTCCTCACGATGTTTTCCTTCACCGAAAAACCAGTGGTGTAACAAATCGTACATAAATTCCGAAATTCAATGGTACGAGTCGGCTGGATGGGGATCGAACCATCGCCTCCTGCACGGCAGGCAAGGTTACTCGCCACTGGACCACCACGGCAAACAATTATTATTGTTCTAACTGGTACTTATATTAAATTAAGTTTGAAATAAATAATAATCACGACCAGTGCTGGTAGCATGTTACACGTGATACGGCTTTATCACGCCTTTTATCTCGTTCGTTCACGTGCGAATAGAAAGAGAGTGAAGGTGCGATAGCGCTATATCACGGTGCCATGCTACCCATGCGGAATCCCTTTCGGAAGCTAGTGGTGACATGCCAGTAGGGGGCTAGCCTTTCGCCCACAAAAACAATACCAAGAAACCTTATCCCTTAGTCGCCTCGTATACGACTTAGAAGATTTGAGAAACTAATATTTTCGTATATAAACATGTAGGTAATTGTAGGTACCTATTGTTTCTTGATAAGTCGAAAAATAAAATGATTGTTTCTTACTAATTTTACTCCAATCTATGTGAACACGTGGACGATGGGTATTGAAAGTGAATCCCGACTCTTCTGCTAGTTTCGGGAAATGATGGTGGAGTTCATATGAAGTCTTGCACGCCATTTTTGTTATTTAATTTTCACGTAGATAACGTATTTTGTTATCATCTCAATAACATTTTAAATATAAAAACTAGAGAAAAACAATAAATACTCTTGAAACTTTATTGACGGTTTTGTTTGTGTTTTGTTGCTTAGCAACGAAACCATCGACACCACTCAGACTTCTTATTAGCATAGGCAAAGTATTTTTCGCTTACGCTGATAGACGTAACATCAGTGTAACCGCGTATGAGACAGCGATAGTCATAAAATCCTATACAATTTGTATGAAAATAGATGTCTGACTCCGGAGTCAGACAGCCGTCGTAGAACAAAATAGTGGCTACGTCGATAAGGACAGCAATAAGTAGCGATCTCCTTTTTTAACTAGAGCGAATTTGCTATGTGCATCTCTTACTGAGTGATATGACAAGACACGTGCTTTCTTCTAGTTCCTTCTCTTTCTACGCTTATTAGTTTTTTTTTTTTTTTTGAAAGAGTTTTATTAGTTTGTGACTCACAGTGTTGCCAGAAGGTTACTTTTGTAACCTTTTAGGTGATTTTTAGCACTGTCAGGTTACTTTTAGGTTACACGATTCAAAAGGTTACTTTTAGGTGATTTTTCGGAATTTGTATTATCAATCATATTTTTCCATGAAACGGAATGCTTTTTCACATTTTTGCACTGTTTTATAAAGCAAAACGTTCGTAACGTAGTTAGTGCAACTCCTAAAAACTCGTTTTTCTCCATTTTCTCTCTCGCACTAATGTAAAGATTGGTACCAAATCAAGAATGACTAAAAATGTTCTAAGTAGTCTCACTTACTCGCTCGATCAATCAATCGGATGAAAATGCAACTTAAAATGGAAAACGCTACTGCATTTTTTTCATTTCTGTAAGTTAATAGAACCAACATCTGTCCATCAACTTTTAATACCTTATTACTGGAAAAAATTATGAAAGGTTACTTTTCACACCAAAAGGCATAGGCGAAGTATTTTTCGCTTACGCTGATAGACGAAACATCAGTGTAACCGCGTATGAGACAGCGATAGTCATAAAATCCTATACAATTTGTATGAAAATAGATGTCTGACTCCGGAGTCAGACAGCCGTCGTAGAACAAAAAAGTGGCTACGTCGATAAGGACAGCAATAAGTAGCGATCTCCTTTTTTAACTAGAGCGAATTTGCTATGTGCATCTCTTACTGAGTGATATGACAAGACACGTGCTTTCTTCTAGTTCCTTCTCTTTCTACGCCAAAAGGTTACTTTTTAATCGAATTCCGGTTACTTTCGACAAGATCCGGCTGGCAACACTGGTGACTCAGACTCATAGGCCAAGTATTTCGCTTACGCGTTCCAAGTAAGTACAAAAATTAGTTCCAATGATTTTCCGCAACATGGGTACTTCGTTGATCGAAGCATGGGTAGGTATAGGGTCCAACCCAAGGGGAGCGTGTAATTTCTCTATGGGTCCAACCATGGATTAGAATCATAAAGGATGCCACTCCTCCTTACAAGATTGATACAAGAAAATTGGCCATGACGGTCGGTAATATTCAACCTTCTTTCGTACGACTCCGTCGTCGATATTTCCTATTTTAGGTGTGTCCCTTTCTAACGGAACAAAAATTAAATAAAAACTTTATTTTTTATTTTTGACGTTCGATTAGAAAGGGACAAAGCTGGGACAAAGATAACGTCAACTAAAAACAACTACTAAGCGAAATACTTAGCCTATGACAACTACGGAGAAGAACTCAGATAAAGAGAAGAACGATCATTACCGACCACCAAGGAGTATTATCATGCTTCACGTCTTGTTAGGCAGTCTGCACTCCACTATTAGTTCAGTTTGACGGTCTGATCATCCTCTTAAAAAAGTGTCAGCATATTAATTTGGACCCAAGAACATTATACAAGGTGTTACAAAAATAGGAGAGTTCAAAATTTCAGACTTGTCCAATCGATATGTTAGATCTTGTCCAAATTACACTACACACTGCGTATTGGAGTTCCTCTGTAAAGCTGTATGATGCTTACAATAAAGAAAGCATTAAGTACATCAATTACACTTATATACCTAAGTAACATTAATACTTAACTACTAATGTGGTGTAATGTTCAGTTGATAGGTGAACAAGGCTTAGCCGCTAATCCCAGAACCTTATGTTATGAATCAAATTAAATGAGTCCTTACTCCTTAAATACATATACAAGGTGTTTCATAAGTAACAATAAATATTTCAAACTCTTAAGGGGGTTGTTTAGACCGTCAAACTGAACAACTTTCTCTATGGGACCAACATCAAAAACTCAAAAAAATAAAAAATTCATATCCCATACATATTTTAGCTCTAGTCGATTTGTAGAGTATAGAACATCAATTTTTTTTCGCGATTTCGATGTTGGTCCCATAGTGAAAGTTGTTCAGTTTGCTGGTCTATACCACCCCCTTAAAGGTTTATTTGTATTTTTGTAACACCTTGTATATTATGAATTTACGAGTCTTATAGGTAAGGAATGCTTTTGGTTATATTGTAAGATTAAAACTCTAGATTAAAACACATCGTATTAAACGTGGTTATAAACCACTTTGCTTGATAAACTTTATTGGTCCAAGATACAGAGCATATTTCGTCGTTAAGAAATCTATCGTGTTACCTAACTATAGGTAATCTATCAGGAGCAGTCTCTGGGCAAGGGGCGGCCTACCGACAAGTAATTGATTAAACATTTTTTTGTATTTTTCTAATGCCGTTGGCCGATGTTTACAAGCGAAAGGTACCTATAAGAAAAGTGTGCACCGTTCAACTCGACACACAAAACGTGAACTCAAAATACGCAGCATTTCTATATTGCCTGAATATTTTGCAGCCAGCCCACGCTCTATGTTCAAGTTTATAACTTTGTACAAATGTAAATATTAGCGTATAAAAATAATAAATAACATCGCTTTGGCAGAATCGTGTCCGATGAGAGGCGAGGCAAAGTGTCGTCGGGTCTCGTTGGTAGCAGGTGAAGATGATGTTCACGCGGCGGGCTTCTCCTCGGAGACGGCGGTGACGCCCGAGGCCACGGAGCCGGCCTCGTCGGGGGACGCCTGGCACGACAGCGAGGGGAACCTCTGGTACAGCGCGGCCCGGTATTTAGGATGACTGCAATTATAGTAGAATATTAGATAATCGGTTAGTTTGTAGAAGCCGTGGTGGTCCAGTGGCGAGTAACCTTGCCTGCCGTGCAGGAGGCGATGGTTCGATCCCCGTCCAAGCCGACTAGTACCAATGAGTTTTTCGGAATTTATGTACGATTCACTGGCTTTTCGGTGAAGGAAAACATCGTGAGGAAACCTGCATGCTTCAATTTCGAGGCATGTATTGTACCTCTGTCCATTATAAGTGGCGACGGGCTCACCCCCCGTCACACTGGACAGAGTTTCGGTACTACTGGTGAAACGTGGATGTTCTGAGGTTTCAGAATATCTCTGACTACCCCCTCGGGGAATATAGTCGTGAGCATATGATGCGGTTAGTTTGTAAGAATGCCAGTAGATGGCGCCACGTCCCTTAAGTTAAGACGCAATAGAGTGAATAATTTCGTTCTCTGGCGTAGTGGCTCAGTAGCTAAATTGGAAAAAGCAATTCCACAGTTTGGAAGATTGCGGGTTCAAGTCTCGCCTGAAACTTAATTTTTCAATCTTTAATTTGATTTGAAATAGCACAACATGGCTAGTAACATGTTTGTAATATTTGATATGAGATATATGTACTTTCCTCAACCGAATTTTGTTCTTCCTTTGCTCTAAGATTATTTTGTTTCCCCTCAACATCGATAACTTAAAATATTTTTTAGAAGGTCCTCACCTGATACCATATACAATAGGATTGTAGACGGCATTAGCCTTGGCAAAGAGAGAGCCCCAGATGGTGGTCAATGGACTGATGGGTGCGCTCTCAAAAACTCCAGTGTAGTTGATCACCAAGTAAGGAGTCCATGCCATAAACCATAGAGAAATGGTCATCAATGCAACCTAAAACAATGAAGGCAACTATAATAAAGTTTTATTATTAGTCATGATCATGAAAATGCGGATTCGCGATATTAATTATTCGTAGGTAAGTGTCATAATTTTTGTGACCGAATAGCTGGCATTTTAGTGCGTCTTTAGCAAAGACTACAGTGTAATATACGGAAAGTCTTTAGCACGTCTGATTAGCACATTATGAGCTAAACATTTGACCGTAGATCACGAAAAATGGCTCACTAAAGGAGCGCAGCGAGTGGATGGTGTTATTGACTGATATAATTCTTTTTATTAGACCTACCTTTGCCAGTTTGCACTCTGCGCTGGTGCTCGCCGCTTCAGATGATCTGAGAGAAGCGACATTCATCTTTTTGGCCTGCTCCCTCATGCCTTTTTCGTGGGCTGCAACTGCCTGAAATAACATAATAATTGTGACATCATTCGCAAATATCGGCAAAAAGCAATGCAAGCGTTACAATTTGATAAGTACCTGGACAATGAAGAAATAAGAGTAGATGATGAGGAAAAGCGGCATGAAGTACACGAATACTGAGTAAACCAGGATATAGCTGCGGCTGAACCAGTCCTTGCTCAAATAGTCTGTTCCACACGCAGTCATATTGCCTTCAGGCACGTACCTACAATACAACGTTATCGTTAGGAATTGAATATGAGACAGTAGTTCAACTGTGGCTCCCCCGAGCTCATAGTTAGGATTAAAATTGTCATAGATGTGCTATGTCAAAATCAATGTACCTACCTGTTCCATCCAAAGAATGGAGCAAGAGTCCATGCAAGCGAGAACAGCCAGATGCCAAGTATACGCAATAGAGCTCCGTTGATGCTCATTGGTTTAGCGGCAATACCCTTGACAATGACGTTGTAGCGGTCGAAGGCGATCATCGTCATGGTCCAAATAGAGGCGCAGCCGAATAGAGATCCAGCGCAAGCGTACAGTTCACATGCCAGCGGACCTGAAAGATGGGACAGTCATCACTCGACATCGGATTATATGCATAAACAAAATGGCAAATAAATCATGCACATATATGCTCTAAAAAGAACCAAATTTGCACAAAACATGCACTATCAGAATGAATATTTTTGTACTTGAGTATAATTTTCACTTTTCATCAATTAACTAAATATATTTCTTGTGATAATAC
The DNA here is from genome assembly GCA_963693445.1 of Agonopterix heracliana. Classification (NCBI taxonomy): domain Eukaryota; kingdom Metazoa; phylum Arthropoda; class Insecta; order Lepidoptera; family Depressariidae; genus Agonopterix; species Agonopterix heracliana. The sequence goes on along the minus strand of OY856308.1, from coordinate 11,545,844 downwards.
ACAATCACGTATTTTTCCACATTTTCTAGAGAAAACTTGCTACTTCTAAATTGCTTCAAGACCCGGGTTTTTATATAAAACACTTAAATAGAACAACACAACATCACGAAGCTTTTCTGATATTTAAATTAGAAGGGTGTCAGTTCGTTCGATCATTTTTTCTAGTAGGTATTTTCATAGACTTTAAACAGAGGAAGGTCGCCCAATGTTACACGCCTATACTACACTCCTCGCTACCTACCGAAATAAGCACGATCGGCAAGAAAGTTCTATCCATTTCCATTTGCATATGAAAACATGCAAATGCATATATCACTTTACGTCTAAGTTAAAGATTGTCAAATTTTCTACTGACTAACACTAACCAAAACTCCAAGTTTCGTTGTAACAATTCACGACCATAGCAGGAGACATAGCACACATCATAAGGAAGTCCGAAAAAGCGAGATTAACAACGAGCAAGTTTGAGGGTGTCTTGAGATGCTGCAAAAGAAATTGATATATTTTTATAGGGGAAGGTAATGTGAAATTTGAAACTTTCAGTAACATTTTGTAAATAAATAGTAAGGTATCTTAGTGGTATCTTACCTTAGTCGTCGTAAAAATGTAAACGACCATTCCGTTACCAGTGATTGAGATGAAGCCGAGGACGCCGATTGTGAAACCCAATAGACCGTGCCACAGGGGGTTCATAGGTGGGAATTGATACCTGAATACAAATTCAAGTTCATTGTAATGTTAGAAAGTTAGAATATTGGTTGAAATTTTAAGCAAGTGAGATGTAGATAACTGACCAGTAAGGGTCGACCATGTGCAGCATGTCAGGCGGCACCTTGTCGACGACGGTCTGGTTGGAGGCGCCGTATGCCGCCACCTGGCCACCCCAAGCCTGTAGAGCGGCCATGCCCGGTCCTGGATCCATACTCCCGATCACCATCTTAACACTGGTTCCGTTAAGCTATCAACCTAAAAATGCGGCGGCAAACCATAATAGCAGTTAGTAATGGAATTAGTATGAAAGAAACCTTTAAAAGTTTTTCAATTATGCAAAAGATTCGAATAAATCAAAGTTATCCAATTTAACTTCTTTTTGCGACTTACTTAAAATGTCCAGGGTAGGGGAGGACGCCCCGAGATGGTTATTGCCAAAAATACTGAAGAAAATCGCTGCACGAACTACTCCAGTCTTTAGTGTTGTAACCAATCTCGTGATGCTGTGGACGCCTAGGCTGCGGAGGCTACTCGATGTTTGTGAGCTACCCGACGTCTTTTATAACAAACTCCTCAAGGATTAACGACAACGTCATGAAAAAATCAATATTCATAATTAGATATAGGTATCCAAGACGGTGAATACATTATTCTTCAGTTACAGGGAGGAATTCGTGAAATGACCAAGATTTAAAAATAACGTACTTACGCGGATTCCCGAACTTATTCGTATTTCTCAGGTAGGTAGGTAATAGTAGATTATGCACCAAGGGGATAAAGCAGTGTTTTTCTTTACGGGCGCTATATTGAATTTCTAGGGTTAACTCCCGAGCACAGCGAGGGAGTCTAGAGTTAACTCCCGAGAAGCTCGCCCAAGAGTACCTACCTTAGCACAAAATGTATTCGATCCTCAGCTAAAAAAACCAGAACTATTGTCTCTATCTATCTATAACATCATGCCACTTTCCCAGTGGGGTGGGCAGAGTCCAGGGCGCGCCATATACTACGATACATCTCTTTATAAATGCCCCTCGGTTTCTAGTTGTACTCCGCACCTACCCTTTTTGTAGGACGCAACCGATTAGATCGATCAGAGTAACTACGTCCTACGAGGAAGAAACTTCCACCACAGAGGATTATACTTCCACTCACATTAGCACCATCTCTTTCGTACATCAGCATAGCTAGCATGCCGCAGTGATACAGCGCTATCACACCTTAGCTCTCTTTCTATTTGCGTGCGAACGAACGAGATAAAAGACGTGATACAGCTGTATCACGTGTAGCATACTACGAGTGCTGCTGTCCTACTACCTATGGGCTCATAGGTACATCTTCTGTTCATTCTCATTTGATTTGATTGATCGATTATTCATAGATAGGTATTAAGACGTAATAGTAGGTGAAAATACCTCGGAGGCATCTTTTATTTTTCATTTTACGACTAGATTTATACCATTTACCGAAACTAAAGTCATACCTCAGTATTTTTGGATAGTTTATCTAGTGCAATCATTAACTGAATACTAGCTGAATACACGATTGGAATTACTTCACTCGATAGAAAATCGTCACAAAGATGACGTATTTTCATTAATTTTAAAAAAATTTCTCGTTTTAGAAGAACTTAAAATAGTTTCAGATTTTTTCCATTTATACTCACATATTCACCATTAGTTTAACTAGTGAAAGCGTTGGGCAATCGCGTTTCTCATAGAAAATATTCGTCAGGACCTATGGCCCCTTAAGATTATAAAGAGGAAAGATTTGAATAGGCTCCGAAACTACTGGACCGATTTGAATAATTATTTCACTATTAGAATGCTACATTATCCGTGATGAACATAGGCTAAAAAAACGGCCAAGTGTGTGTCGGGAAGATTCTAAGGCGGATTCGCCGCGGCCATCTAGTTCTCCATAAAAATCGGTTTTACCACTCGGATCGCATCTAGGCTGAGCACCGCATCGTTGATCTTATCATCATATTTATTATTGTTTATCTCATTTCATCAAATTACTCGTAAGTATAACATAATTTTGTGATAATTATAATAATAGGATAGGATACCTCTCTGTTTATTGTGTCTTAGGTACTTGGCTAATATCGTTATGAGGCCATAAGAAGTATGAAGTAGTGAAGCTAAGTGGATTACAGTTGGGTATGTTTCTGTAGGTACGAATAACGTGAATACGGAAAGAATAATTTACATATTCAATTAAGTCAGTACCTACAAGATACTTCTTGTAGCTTATGACTAAGTCGTACCTACCTAGTTAGTATCTTATCGATTACGTAATCTAGACTTTTCAAACAATTACTTTTCCCTAAAGCCGCCTAAAGGTAAGGAAAGAACGTCAGTACCTATCAGGTATGTTCAATTTGATCAATATCGGTCAAGTGCGAGTCGGGCTACTCGCGCATCGAGGGTTCCGTCCACACCAACACCGAAGACAACATTTATTAACTTGGGAGAAAACTTTTTTCTCCAGGACCTTAACCGATATTACCGGATACCGACTCACACTTGGCCGGTTTTTATTATTTGTTGTTAAACTGTAGAGTTTGCTTTATAATCAAACCAAGTTTGACGCTTCTATGAATTACCGTTTTTACATCAGAGCGAGAAGAAAAAACGTCGATAAAAACTAGTTTCTTGTTAAGAACCCCCCTTAATTTTTAACTTTTTGACATTTTTATTATTTGTTAACAAATCCGCCGTAATAACGCATATTCTGTGAAAATTTCAATTGTCTAGCTATAACGGTTCAAAATTTACGGCCCTAAATAGGTAGGACGGACGGACGGACAACGTAGGCTTAGTAATAGGGTCCCATTTTCACCCTTTGGGTACGGAACCCTTAAAATGATTTTCCCGTTATTGGGAAGGGAACTCCACTCAGCTTAGTTCGGTTGAGCATATGCACAACACTTATCAATATCAACTCAGGCTCCATCTATAGAGGATTCCAAACTTCTTGGGCTCCATACTCCATAGGTTAACCCCGGCAGCGGAAGACTGGCTAACACATCTTGACCTCAAAATTTAAACCTCTTCGGATCCAAAATGCCATACGATATGATGATGAACTCAGGCTAGTTTGATTTGACTTTTCAGCCAGTCTGAGTAAGGCTGATTCCTACGTCACATCCGTTCCAAAGGACATCGCCCATAGCGAAATACTTGGCCTATGTCGCCCATTCACAGTAGTCCTACATGCAAGACTACGAGCCCATACACTATCCTGCAAGTAAGCCCTACCATAAATTATGCTTAAAGTCGTCGGACGCCTATTCACGACCATTCACGATCCAATATTGGTGTAGGACTGCAAGACGGACTACTATGAATGGGCTACTTTAGGTACTACAAGCCCGGCGTGCCTGAACACCGGACGTGCGTGGCTGCGTTCGGTGTAGACTAAGGGCATCTATCTAAATGGACACAGTTATTTATATTTTACATTTACACGCCCTACCGACGCCTGTCTTATGTGGCATAGATTTGCAGTGAAAACATAAAGGATGAATAACTTTTATCTGCGTTATCACATGAATGAAAACTGCAGTCAGCTTGTGGCGAGATGTTGGAGAGTGGCGTTACCAGACCTTAGTGCTCAGGGAAGAAGTCCCTGATACCTACTCGTATCCGTCTTGTCTTTACTGACCAGTCGGAGTGGACCCCAAGAGGATATCCCGGTATCCCCCATACCATACCTAATGTGCTTGCCATTATTGGCCGGCGGTCTCAGGTTGAGAGTTTCAAGAGCTTAAGCTCGAAGTGTGTATGTGTTAATTATTGCGTAAGTGGCGAGCCGTGCACCTGACGAGCCGTGAGACCGGACAAACGGAGAAATATTAACCAATAGGACGACGGATTTGACGACCCGGTTGGTGTAATGGTTACCACGCCGGACTGCCAAACCAGGGTCCTGGGTTCGAATCCCGGTTCGGTCATGGAAGTTATAATATGTTCGTGTCGTTGTTGTATGGTTTCCATAATAAAATCCTTTGGTGCTAGTTTGGGATCATTACAATGTATTTGTATGTGCCTGTGAGCGTTATTTATTTATTTAATAGGATTGTATAAAATCTCGGAGCGGAAATTTTATGCAATCATATTGGTTAATATTTCTCCGTTCCTCCGGCCCGCAGCCTCGCTCCGCTTCAGTGGACTCTGGCCTATAAATGGAATCTGTTCTTTATTCGACAAAGGTTCGTTTGCCGCCATTATGCTGTTTAGACGTAGTTGTATGTAAGTATTTGATATCCGTGAAAAATTGGTTTTAGTGATATTTGTGACATTAATTTCGTGCGGATTGTGTGCCAAAAAGTTGCGTAAATCGACCAACATTGTTTTGGTGCAAGTCAAGTGCAAGTTAACTCGTACTGGTTAATGGGCGGCAACGCGCGAGTTTTCAAAATCTACCACAATTTTATCGTCATCGTTTCACCTATCATCCCATCATCATCAGCACTCGTATACAGTTCTGTGAAAAATGATGGTGTATTGTATAGGTCGTAAACAGGAAAAGTGTGTCATTTGTAGCGCGGCAAAGCGGTCGGTTCACCTCTTTCCTGTGGACTTCTCTGCATTTCCTAGTCTCCAAAAAAGCGTCAAAACGTCGAACGCCAAAGTTTTAATTGCTATAAATAAGATAATTTCATCACAGACATCGGCTGTATGGGAAATATAACCGTTTGCCTTGGAATGAACCAAAAAAAAAAAAAGGAGTTTTGCGCGGGAAACAAGACGTAGCGGACGGACTTTGTTTCTTGATTTTCTAAATTAGTTTTTCGTGGCTGTTATTGTGATAATGTGGTGGAATTCGTGTAATAATGTGCCTTTAATGGAGAACAATATAGTAAAAGTGAGAAATAAAGTAAGACGCGACCGTTCGATTCGGATTGATATCCCCGCGTAAAACTTCCTTGAACATTGAAATGTGTGAACCACCCTTGCATTTCAATGGGTTAGGTTTAAGTGGATAAAACGAAAAACTGCTGAGGAAAACGGATTCTTGACAATATTGGAAAATATGTATTGGAGACATCGGACACTAGAAACACGATCTCGGACTCAGATCAATTAATACAAATCTCGGATATAATTCAGAATATGACAATACTACAGAAAAATTACAATTTACTTGAATTATGAAGACAAGAAGGAAAAATTATAATAAACATAAAACAGACCAGGCACACAGTTCCTTTTATGATGGATTTACAAGAAAATACAAAATCAGACTTGGCTGCATAGGCTATGTACCCTTTGCCTTTCCGTAAGGAAAAATGAAACAACAACAACAACAAAAAAAAAGTGTTTGTTTTGTTTGGTTTTGAATTGGTTTTTAAAAGTTGTTAATCCCACCAGCCACTAAATAATTGCACTATAACATTATACTTCTTTCATAATTATTAGAATTATACAAAATTTCTGCAAAATTATTGGAGTTTATAACCTTTAAACTGTTAAGTTTCTTGTCTTGCTAACATCTTGCTAAGTATAAGTACCTATCTACACCGAGATTTTAAAAACACTTGTCGACGAGCTGTGGAATCATATTTGTTTGTCGTTTCCTTATTACTAGGAAGAGGGAAAATGGACATAGTTGAGGACATTCCATTCAGCGACGACGAAGAAGAAATCACGGCTGATACTGTCTTAAAAACTCTTCAAAATGCTTGGCAAAATGAACGTTTATCACCTGAGATACTACCGCATCGCAACGACATGGTCGAGTGCATGCTCGGACAAATACAGCATATGGAGCGGAACATCAACAAACTTCCCAAAACAGATCTACGCGCTTCCATACACAAAATGGAATTAAGTCGAATAAAATTTATCATATGTAATTATTTGAAAACCCGACTGAATAAGATAGAAAAGTACTGTATTCCTATAATAAACGAGGAAAAGCCACGAACAGAATCGGGGACTAATTATTTGACACCTTCAGAATACAAATATGCTCAAGAATATTTACTGAACATGGAGAGTCATTTGAAAACGGTGGTTTTGAACAAAGTTCCCGGGAACATGCAAGTGTTTGAGATGAACAAGATGGCAGTGTACCCAAATCTGCAGGCGCATGTGTTCCTGAAGGCGAATGATACGGTGAACGGTGTTGTGTTGGAGGACTTGACTGGAGATCAAGACGAGGAGATTGATTTGGAAGGTTTGTTCATTTTTAATTCAGTTATAATAAAGCCTTTATTTGCATTTCCATATGCGTTTAGTATGGTTAGTTTTCTTCTGTATTTGAGATCAGCACTCGTAGCATGTTACACATGGTACGGCTGTATCACACCTTTTATCTCGTTCGTTCAAGCGCAAATAGAAAGAGAGGGAAGGTGTGATAGAGCTTTATCACGGTGTCATGCTACCTATGCTGGACCCCATTTTGGGTGAAAGCCTCCTCCATACCTTTCCATGACTCTCTGTCCCTGGCTGTGCTCATCCAGTTTTCTCCAGCCACCTTTGCAATGTCATCAGCATTCAGCCCACCGTTTTAATCGGCGTACCAACGTCCCTTTTGCCCACCGGACCTTTCCATTTTGTTGTTTAATTCAGTTAAACTTTAGAAACATGCTAGAAACCTGTAATATCCCAGATTTAAATATATCCATCTCCAAGAAGGCACATGCGTTTAGCTGCCACGACATCCCAGTCACACACATGATATGTTCCATGGTTTCCTCCTCATCTCCGTGTGCCTGTGTTGTCCATCATCATGCATATGGCCTTAATTCTTAAAAAAGGTAGCAGAGAGTGACTGGATGAATAAGGCTGCGGATATCTTTATGTCGCGCGCGACTTTGGAGTGCAGCAGCATCAGATATGTTCAGTGGACGAGGATGATGACATATTTATGTTTATTTACTCATATCCCATATGAGTATTTTAACAATGGTCTCATGGAAAGCAGAGCCAAGGTCTTGTGAGAAGCTGGGGTTGAACAGGTTAATGCCGATTGCAAGATTGTCAGGTATACAGAGTATATGTTAAGAGTTTTTCTGTTGAGTCAACCGATTGTGTCTCCAAGAAGACATTGACATTGTGGATTTCATGTTGTTCGTGAGGAAACCTGCAAGCTTCAATTTCGAGGCATGTATTGTACCCACTGTCCATTACAAGTGGCGACGGGCTCACTCCCCGTCTGGACAGAGTTTCGGTACCACTGGTGAAACGTGGATGTTCTTAGGTTTCAGAATATCTCTGACTACCCCGTCGGGGAATATAGTCGTGAGCATATGCTTATGCTATGTTATTCAATTACTATGACCTGCGCCCCACAGACTGGAAAACTTACCCTTGCAGTATGAATACTTTAATTAAATACTTACGAAAATACAATAAGGATTGTTTTTTGTTCCAGAGGGATCCCAGCACATCTTGCAGTACAAACCAATTGCGGACTTGGTTAAGACTGGAAAAGTTCAACTAATTTGAGTGCAACTATCTGTTTAAAAATATACTAGAGTAAGAACATTTATATTATACCTAACTAAAAACGAAATTGTATAGAGCAAATTTTATTTCGCGACATCACTGATTATCCTCTGCAGTCATGCTGCATGACAAAGCAAGAACACATGCATGCTCATTTTGGCATGCGTAAAGTAACATAGGCAGACTTTCCTTTTCTCTTTTTGTCAGGGCTGGCATGCTAGGCCCAATGGACTCATAATAAATTGTGACGGAGTCCTACTAGGAATTTCCTGGCCATTGCGAAATCTGTTTATTGATTATTATATTGAGTAGGTAAGATTTCGCATAGCATAATGCTCACGACTATATTCCCCGAGGGGGTAGTCAGAGATATGCTGAAACCTCAGAACATCCACGTTTCACCAGTTATACCGAAACTCTGTCCAGTGTGACGGGGGGTGAACCCGTCGCCACTTATAATGGACAGTCAGTGGGTACAATACATGCCTGGAAATTGAAGCATGCAGGTTTCCTCACGATGTTTTCCTTCACCGAAAAGCCAGTTTTAGGTAAGATTTCGGATTATTATTTATTAACTTTGAATGAGAAGACTTTCCAAGATAATTTTTTGCTAGTTATTAATAATGCACTTTTAACGCTGTGGTCCTATTCAAACTATCCCACATATTTTGTTCAGTTTCATATCCTACGAATAAGAAATACTTTGGTCATAGAGAAATACTAAGTTCGCTGGTCATATCCCAACACTCACTATCGGTTTTTTGAATTCTAAACATCAAGGATCACAGGAGGGGCTCCGTATCAGAAAGACAATCTAGTAAAATGTCTTTGTCGGGTGAACAACAGAAAAGCAAAACGACTTACTAGTAAAACGTCTGAAATAAAAAATCGTCATACTAGTAAAATATCTTCAAAGGAAAACGTCTGATTTTCTTAATGTCTTACATAAATGTACATTCAAGTGCAAAATCAATTAGTATTTTGTATTTAATAATTGCATATTAATTGCTGCATAGAATAACTAATTATGACAGCTGCTCAGACACCACCAATATTGTGCTACTGGTACAGGTGTTTGTACTATTTTCTGTGGCAGTGTACCAGTCGTTTTACATTTATGACGATTCCTCATTTCAGACATTTTACTAGTATGACGATTTTTTATTTCAGTCGTTTTACTAGTAAGTCGTTTTGCTTTTGTGTTGTTCACCCCACAAAGACATTTCACTAGATTGTCTTTCTGATACAGACCCACAGGAGGCAACAGAAAAAAAGGTTTCAAAACATTGAGACATATATTTTTTTTAAATGTAGGTATACATATATCATTACAAACAACATCAAATAGGATTCACAATAATCTCAAATTAAGGCCACATTTTCATTGTAAGTAGCTTGGAATGCTGATGCTCTAATTATAGTTAACATGATCACTGGAATTCTTCACTCTTCATGAAGAAAAAACTTTGAAGATAGTAAAATATTTTATATAAAAATTCGTTTCTTTTGTAAGTATCTGCATAAAGGCAACTGTAGTTTAAAGCACCACATTTATCAAATATATACATGTGAGGTATAAGATAAATTCCGTATATTTTTACATTGTATTATAAATAAGTACATACTTAAATTAAGTATTTCAAGTTTCATATTAAGATACACATTTGCCTTACGTAAGGAAATAAAGCCACTACTACTATCTAGCGGAATTTTTGAGACAAAAATGCTTTTTTGACCAAGTCCTTTGAGTATATTAAATGTGACAAAAGTCGTTAAAATTACTGGTATAACTTAAGTGCCAGGGTTTCGAAATAATCAATTATCATAATAATTGAATTTATCTGATAGTTATCCAAGCTGATTCATTGAGTAAAATTTCTAACTAAGGCCCGATTCGACCAAGCGCGAGTAAATTTTATTCTTAGATTAAGTCGTCGCGCCGCCGGTTACTATAGAGTAAACTGATTTTGCGTTTTGCCAACCCTAATCTAAATGCAATGTCAATGTCACATAATTAAAAATGAATATAATAAAAAGAAACCTAACTTTCTTTAGGTGAATTATACATTCGTTCTTTTAGTAAGGGGTGTAAGTAAAATTATACACCAAAAGTAAAATTGTTCCTTGTATAGTTATTACTCTTCTATAAATCTAAGTTTGGTTGAATCCGGCCTAAAAGTTCTAATAAAATAGGTGTTTTTCTATTGTATCAAGTCTTATCCAAACGAACCAGCACCTATTCTTTGGTATTTTTGTTTCGTATCACAATGAATAACAAATAGATAAATAGAGAACAGAGAAAACATTATTTCATGTTTGTGAGCTTCTTTTTTCGCGAATCTTGATTGAACTCACATGGCGTGATGATGCTAGCGAAAACTTAAAATAATAATTATCATGACAGGCTCATTAGGATAATCGGCCTTACTACATGGACAGAGTTTCAATACTACGATTGAAACGTGGCTGTTCTGAGGGTACAGAAACTACCCCCTCGGGTAATATAGTCGTGATCATAATAATATGCTTATGCTTTAATTATCATGACAATTAACGTTTCGAACCCTGTTAAGGTACTTGACAGGTTATAACGTGTGCGCCTGATCATCCGCGTCGACGTAACGTATGTGCTGCGCGTGCGCTTTGCTGGCGAGCTCGCGCAGGCTCTGCTCCGACGCGGGCCCTAGTTGTTGCACCATGCGAGTGAAGTGTCCTTCGTTGTTCTGCAGTAACTCGTGTGGATGACCACATTCCACTATCTGTCCTGCTTCCATGACCTGAAACATAAATACACATTAATTTGCTAATCATCTATCTACATTTATAACGTCACACCTCTGTCCAAGTGAGGTAGGCAGTCATATATGTACCATTATTATTAAACACTTTATCGAATGGAAAAACGCGCTCATTGTATGAAAAATTATACTAAATAATGAATAGTGATTTTTGTCATCGTTTCGATAATTTGTATATAGTTTATCAGAGATATTCTGAAAGCTCAGAACATCCACGTTAAGGGGCCATAGGTCCGGACGAATATTTTCTATGAGAAACGCGATTGCCGAGCGCTCCGAAAAGTGTGTGCGTGAGCCGTATTTTCGATTAAAAACCAAAGTACTTTTTCTAGATTTTATTTATGATTGCACTAGTTAAACTAATGGTGAATATGTGAGTATAAATACCAACAATCGGAAACTATTTTAAGTTCTTCTAAACCGAGAAAAATGTTTTAAAATGCATGAAAATACGTCATCTTTGTGACGATTTTCTATCGAGTGAAGTAATTCCAATCGTGTATTAAGTTGATGATTGCACTAGATGAACTATCAAAAAATACTGAGGTATGACTTTAGTTTCGGTAAATGGTATAAATCTAGTCGTAAAATGAAAAATAAAAGATGCCTCCGAGGTATTTCCACCTACTATTACGTCTTAAGCAAACGAAAAGACACGTCCCACGAGAAACGAATAACACACTAGAATATCTCTGACTACCCCTTCGGAGAATATAGTCGTGAGCATATGCTTATGCTTATAGTTTATCCAGTTATTAAAAATAGTATTCAAGCTACAGAATTACTGAAAATGTGAGTTTAGCATTATTTTCAATTTTTTGTTACTGCTAAGATAAAATTACGGGTTCGTATCGGAATGACCTAAAAGCAAATTGACCTACGTATCATAACGACCTAAAAGCAAAACGTCCTATTATCAAATCGACCTAAAAGCAAAACGACCTATTATCAAATCGACCTAAAAGCAAAACGACCTGAAATCAGATTGACCTAAAAGCAAAAGGACCTAAAAGTAATACGGCCTTAAATTAAAACGACCTATTATCAAATCGTCCCATTTTTATATAGTACAGTCAAATACATAATTTCACTCATAAGCGCACACATTACGCCATTTATTAAGACTTAGAATCGTCAGAATCACGAAAAGTGGCTATTATCTTGAACTTTTTAGTTGCTAAACCGATTGCTTCCAAATCGATATCTGAAGGTCCGCATAGAGTCTGAACATGAATCTGATCCGATGTCAGATTTGAGAAAACTTGCCGCCATCATGAACTTTTCAGATATTAAACTATCGCCCTAAAAATCAATAATTGATGATATCCACAACGGATTTGAGTTATGACAGACACTGATTGTAGAAAATAAGTAACTTCTATGAAAATTATGATGATAGTCGAATATAATATACCCTATGATATACGGTATCTTTTCCTGTGCCAATAAAATAGAATATTATTCTATTCTATATCTATTATTCTATTCTATTTTTTCTTTTTTTCTTTTATTATTCTAAAATGTATTTTAAAAAACCCCCACAATTCCCCACTTTGATAATTTTTCCCCCATCCATTTCCCCAAAATTTCGGAAAAAATCGCGGAAAAAACCCCAATCTGGCATCCCTGATCTAAGAATGAAACATACCGGGTGAAAACGGTTAACGGTATGTGGACGGGGAGCCTAAGAAGAGTCCTTTGCTCAGCAGTGGGATGAAATAGGCTATTAAAAAAAAAAAACGTGCGTGCAACAACAAGGTTTATTTATTACTTCACATAATTATGATAACAACAAGGTTTATTTATTACTTCACATTGAATAACTTATTAATAATTGTCGATAAACAATCTTTTAATATGTGATATTTTTTTCAAAAATTCGAATGGCGTAATTTCTTGTTTCTTAAGCTTTCGTAGCTCTTTTTTATATTTTGACTCAAATAATATTTGATTTTTGCGTCGTGTCTCTCGTTTAAGTATTGAACGGGTTATTCTGTGATCTTGCCATTTTGCCTCTTTCCTGAGAGCGTTAACAAAAGACAGAAATGTAGGCTTTGGTCTTATCTGAGAATTAAAGCGCCTATTCCAACCTTCTAGCCCATTATTAGTCCGATGGCGCTCCATTGCACAGCTTATGACATCCGCGGGCAGGGTCATCCATTGCTTTTCGAAGTAATCGACGAACTTTAATAATGGTTTCGAATATTCAGTTGAATGTTCTGCTTTATGCTTAATGATGTCCCAGCATTCATTTGTATATTCCGGTGGTACTAAAGGTAAATTCGCACTCAGTCTTGTTATTTCTCTGCCTGTATGAGTTTGTGCTAGCTTGACTTCTTTTCCGTTTTCAGGATTTTTTTCCTTAATTTTTTCTGCTTTACGCCAAACTGCCTTGTTGAAATGATAGTAGCATCCCGTTACTTTTGAGTTTTCAAACACAGATTTAAACGCGTTCATATGTGCTTTTTCATAATCACAAGTAAAATTATGAATTTCAGTCCCAAGTTCATGTTTTACTAGGTTAAAGAGCCTTTCATATGTTCCTTGCGTTTTATTTGGTAACAGTGCATATATTACAGGTACAATATTTGTAGTTTCGTCACAGCTGTCAATATCTACATGCAACGTATACAATTGATAAAACGGGTGTGGGACGTGAAAAGTTCCATCCCCAAAAAATTGCACAGATGAGGATACATTTTTCAGGTACTTCTTGCTAAGTTGAGATGCAAATAATAAAATTCTATCATTGTCTTCTCCGTCATTGCAAATAAGAAATTTGTCTGCCAAAATTTCGGGAACTATCACTTCGTTTAAACTTTTAAATTCAGTTTTTTGGACTTGAAGAAATTTCCGGCGAGCTCGATACAGACTATCTTTTTTTGATGTGCGTCAGAATGACTGTACAAAGTGATAGATTGACGTTAACATACCACCAGCATTTAATACATATTTGCTACTATTTGGTACCTATGATTAAATATTTGGTACCTCATAAATAAATAAGAAATTTAAGTAATGAAGTGGGCAGTCATTCTGACGTCTGAATGACTGCCCAAATTTTTAATTTCCAAATAAGGGCTCCGTGGTTTGCGTTTAACTGTGCATAATTTAGTACCTATTTGATACCTACACATATATTTTTTCCAGATTTTTCAGGCAGGCAATAAAGATATTACTACTATTGCAAGGTATTACTTGGATTTTAAAGATTTTAACATGCGATTTGTTTACCAAATACCATCTTATCAAATATACAATCAAGAAACATCATAATCTTCTTACTTAGTACCTATCAAACTAATATTAAAGACTAGGTCTTTCTATTCATACATATAAGATAATGGTAGGATTAGTTTGAGTTTATTATAAGTTTGGGGCTATGAGAATTACCACCAAGACATAACAAAATAAATCTAAAAACAATTTTTGGACGCCTCCGTTTGGACCACCCTGTATAATGTTCCTTGATTGTTTATTTATTACATATGCAGATATAACACAATACGATACCTACGTTTAGATTTAGGGTGGTTACAGGTACGCACGCGCAAGTTAAAATCTTTAAAATCCAAGTAATTTCTTTATTGCCTGCCTGAAAAATCTGGAAAAAATATATGTATAGGTATCAAATAGGTACTAAATTATGCACAGTTAAACGCAAACCACGGAGCCCTTATTTGGAAATTTAAAATTTGGGCAGTCATTCAGACGTCAGAATGACTGCCCACTTCATTACTTAAATTTCTTTTTTATTAAAGAGGTACCAAATATTTAATCATAGGTACCAAATAGTAGCAAATAGGTATTTAATTCTGGTGGTATTTTAACGTCAATCTATCTCTTTGTACAGTCATTCTGACGCACATCTTTTTTTGATGTATACGGCGGTATCATATCAATGTTGTTCAAATTTGAAAACTCACTTTCAAAAATGTTTTGGATCGAGTTATACTTTTGGCACACTTTTTGTTTACACTTATCCATGATACTATCTGTTCTGTTTTTTAAGAAATTAGGTCTACAAGTGTGCAGCGTCAATCTTAAAACTCCAGTTTTCTCGCTATTAAGCGTCATACTAGCATTACAAATCTCACGACTCGCACAACGCCAGTTTGTGGAACCTTTTTTATTGCGTACCTTATAATTGTACCGATACCCTTCATGGAGTAAAACAGCACCACCCTTTTGAGATTTAATGAAAACAAATTCATTTTTTGAATAGTTTTCGTCGCTTGGTTCTCCATTATCCATTTTATAAAAACTTTACCAATATTTTCCGGACTGAATAGTTTTATAGAAAATGAAACAAGTTCGAAACAGCTTCTTTGACAATTAATTTGATTTTAGAAATAATTTTCGAAAGTGGCTAGTCACTGACAGGTGGATTAAAAAAGTTTTGAATGAAGTATTTTCCTTTTAATCGGGGAAATCTACGGATTTTTTTATGGAGTAGGTTTCATTAATTGCACTTTAGGTGAAAATGTCAGTATGCATCCATGTATGGGCCGTCCGGCTAAATTGTGATATATGCAATGCATTTGATGGCTTTGTGATAGGCATTAATCTTTTTTCGACCCATGTTGTTTAGGGAAAGTTGTTCAGATTCTCGGTCTGAATACACCCTTAAAGTTTCGTCACTAATTAAAAATTAGTGGTGGGTATCACTCTATTTTAATTTTCGAGTACTGTACTTTACCTTCAATCTGTAAACAGGTCGTTTTAATTTTAGGGCGTATTACTTTTAGGTCCTTTTGCTTTTAGGCCCGGGTCCCACGGCCTGTGTATAGACAAGCCGCGCCACGACGCGCTTCGCCTGTACTCGCCTGTAACACCACGCGCCGACCCGTTCCCACGGAGCCTGTGGCTCGCCATGCCATTCAGTGTTACCATTGCTACGCAAGGGAATGAGCCATTTATTTCTTTTACTTCAAAGCCAAATTATTATATAATATTATAATATCTAAATTGTTACATATTTCATTTCTTGTTGTTTTAATAACTGAAAAACAATCTTTCTTTTCTGAATTATTCTGCAAGAACATAGATTATAAGGAGACCGGAATAAGTAAAAAAAAAGAAATACGATAATTTTCGCGTCTTACGTAATCACCGCGGCACACGAAAACTGCATTGGAAAAGATTTGCATGTAATGTATAGAAACAAAACGAACTTTCACGACAAACCGTGCTCTGTAATTTGTCCGTAATAAGAAAATGTAAAATTTCGGCTAATTTATATAAACACAACTGAAATATAAACTACTAAGTTATTAAATATGGTGCAGCGCTAGTCGAGAGAAAAAAAGAGCTAATCTAGTTCCGAAAAGCCGAACTTGGCAACACTGTCGCTACAATCCACGCACCAACTGTAGCTAGCTTGTAGATAGGGTCCCACGGCATGTGTGTTGTCAATCCACACGCCACGCGCCACGCCGTGGGAACAGAGCGCCTGTCGTGGCCTGCGGTGCGTATTGCTATCCATCGAAAGTCGGTAACTTCAAAGGAAACGCCTGTCGCCGCCTGTACAAGCGCGTGGATTGCCGAGCCGGTCAGGAATAAATCTACCCGATGGAGAGTTTTCTGACAGGTAGTAAAACATAGTTCCAACAAACCGCGATAGATGGCGTTGACGCCAGATGGAGGAGAACAACTCGGATAACATGAACACTAGGACAACATGGTCAACTCTGACAACATGGTCAACTCAGTCAACATGGACAACATGAACAACTCTTGACAACTCAATTAACTTTGACAAAATCCACCGTTGATCATGTTGACTGAGCTGACCATGTTATTAAGGTTATTCACGTTGTTCAAGTTAACCATGTTGACCAAGTTTGCCATGTTGTCAGAGTTGACTTTGTTGACCATGTTGTCCGAGTTGACCATGTTGTCAGAGTTGACCACGTTGTCCGAGTTGACCATGTTTTCCGAGTTGACCATGTTGTCAGAGTTGACCATGTTGTCCGAGTTGACCATCTTGTTCGAGTTGACCATGTTGTCCGAGTTGACCATGTTATCCGATTTGTTCATGTTGTCCGAGTTGACCATGATATCAATATTGTTCTAATTTTTTTTGTTCTGACAGGTTAAAGTTGTTCAGTTTGATGAGTCGAGTATGTGGTTTAAAGCAGTGCGGGCCCAAAGTTAATTTTGATTAAAATTAAAAATAATTAACTATTTTAATCTAAAAAGTTGATTAAAATGAACTAATCTTACACTCAGTTGCAGAAACGCTCATTAAAGTTAATCCTCAATTAAATCTCTTGCTAGCTTTTACTACGTCCACAAGACAATATTACAGCAAGAGATTTAATGGAGGATTAACTTTAATGACTGTTCCTGCAACTAACACTCAGTTGCAGAAACGCTCATTAAAGTTAATCCTCAATTAAATTAACTTTAATGACCGTTCCTGAAACTAACACTAAGTTGCAGAAACGCTCATTAAAGTTAATCCTCAATTAAATCTCTTGCTAGCTTTTACTACGTCCACAAGACAATATTACAGCAAGAGATTTAATGGAGGATTAACTTTAATGACTGTTCCTGCAACTAACACTCAGTTGCAGAAACGCTAATTAAAGTTAATCCTCAATTAAATCTCTTGCTAGCTTTTACTACGTCCACAAGACAATATTACAGCAAGAGATTTAATGGAGGATTAACTTTAATGACTGTTCCTGCACTCAGTTGCAGAAACGCTCATTAAAGTTAATCCTCAATTAAATTAACTTTAATGACCGTTCCTGAAACTAACACTAAGTTGCAGAAACGCTCATTAAAGTTAATCCTCAATTAAATCTCTTGCTAGCTTTTACTACGTCCACAAGACAATATTACAGCAAGACATTTAATGGAAGATTAACTTTAATGACTGTTCCTGCAACTAACACTCAGTTGCAGAAACGCTCATTAAAGTTAATCCTCAATTAAATCTCTTGCTAGCTTTTACTACGTCCACAAGACAATATTACAGCAAGACATTTAATGGAAGATTAACTTTAATGACTGTTCCTGCAACTAACACTAAGTTGCAGAAACGCTCATTAAAGTTAATCCTCAATTAAATCTCTTGCTAGCCTTTACTACGTCCACAAGACAATATTACAGCAAGAGATTTAATGGAAGATTAACTTTAATGACTGTTCCTGCAACTAACACTCAGTTGCAGAAACGCTAATTAAAGTTAATCCTCAATTAAATCTCTTGCTAGCTTTTACTACGTCCACAAGACAATATTACAGCAAGAGATTTAATGGAGGATTAACTTTAATGACCGTTCCTGCAACTAACTCAGTTGCAGAAACGCTCATTAAAGTTAATCCTCCGTTAAATCTATTGCTAGGTTTTACTACGTCCACAAGACAAAAAATTACAGAAGAGATTTAATGGATGATTAACTTTAATGACCGTTCCTGCAACTAAAACTCAGTTGCAGAAAGGTTCATTAAAGTTAATCCTCCACTAATTCTCTTGCTGTCACTTTTTGTCTTGTTGACGTAGTAAAAGCTAGCAAGAGATTTAATGGAGGATTAACTTTAACGAGCGTATGACTAATATTAAAACCTAAGTCTTACAATATTATTGATTATAAACATGTTACAGCCAACAGACGCAACAGATTGAAAATTTCGTCCTCTGGGTTGTGGACTCGGTGGTGTAATTGGTTAGCACGTTTCCCCGGTTTGGAAGAGCGTGGGTTCAAGTCCCGCCCGAGACAAATTTTTCAATCTTTAATTTGATTCTAAGTCTTACAGATCACAACCCGGCGTAGAAAAAAAATAAAAACATTTAGTCTTAAATTTCGAGGTTTTCTTTTATTTCTATACTGACATTTTCAAACTAAGGTGAAGAACATGGCAGTATAGAAAATAGCTTCGAAATTTGAAACGTTTCAGACTTATTTTTATTTTTTTTTCTACGGCGGGTTGTGATCTGTAAGACTTAGGTTTTTATTATATTAGTCATTTAGTACCTTACAACAATTTCTAAACGGCAATCGGTAATCTTTTTAGTAATTAATAAGTCCTCTGGCTACAGTACTATGTCAATGGCTCGGCAATCCACGCGCTTGCACAGGCGCGGCGACAGGCGCCCCTTTGAAGTTACCGACAGCGATCCGGACACAATACACACCACAGGCGTCCACAGGCGTCTACAGGCCAAGACAGGCGAGACCGTTCCCACGGCGTGTGGCTTGGCGCGATTTGCGTATATACAGGCCGTGGGACCCGAGCCTTAGGTCAATCTGATTTCAGGTCGTTTTGCTTTTAGGTCGATTTGATAATAGGTCGTTTTGCTTTTAGGTCGATTTGATAATAGGACGTTTTGCTTTTAGGTCGTTATGATACGTAGGTCAATTTGCTTTTAGGTCATTCCGATACGAACCCAAAATTACTATATATTTTACACAGTCAACTCTTTGGTACAAGAAATCGATCAAGCTAGGTCTCATAAAATTTTGTTTATTGGCCTAGAGAAGATTTAATAACCATTTTTAACTATTCCGCCAGATTAAGTGGGATTGGGCCGGCCATGTCTGTTGGATGCTTAGGTTGGATGCATCAGGAAAGGTGGGCAAAAATTGTCACGCCCTGGATCCCAGAAAACGGTCATCGGCGTCCAGGTCGTCCTAGGAAGAGGTGGCGGGACGATCTGGATGCTTTCGATGACGCGTGGCCAGAGCATGCCCAGGACAGAGATGTTTGGAGGATTAAAAGGGAGGCCTTTGCCCAGCAGTGGGATGAAATAGGCTAGGAAAAAAAAATGTATACATACCACAACGCGATCGGAGTCTGCAACAGTGTGTAAGCGATGCGCTACGGTGACTACCGTGCAATCCGCGAAATGCTTCCGAATCGACTTCTGGATTAACGTATCAGTGCTGTAAAAGAGAATTACACTTTTCAATTACCGGAATCTAAAGTGTAGACAGAACATTGATTTTGTCTAATCTTGATGTAGGTAGTATAAAGACAAACATGAAAAAAAACCGTTGCATCAAAATGGTCCTAATAACTTAAACAATTAGGTAGTTTCAAAATACAAATTTTTTGAGATACCAAAACATCAAATTTATGTGAAATAAGGAAACCACCATAACATAATGAACTTGCCTAAAAAATATGAGATACCAAAACATCAAATATGTGAAATAAGGAAACCACCATAAAATATCGAATAAGTTATACACTACTATTCCGACGACAATGATGTCACGTGGTGTCACACAATAATGCATACTTGGGATCAACATTAGCCGTCGCCTCGTCCAGCACGAGCAGCTTGTTGCGGGCGAGTGCGGCGCGCGCGAGGCACAGCAGCTGCCTCTGTCCCGCGCTGAAGTTGGACCCGCCCGCAGCCACCTCCGACGATAGTGACGTCACGTGGTGTTTCAACTCCACCTGTCACGTTATCGAACATACGTCTATGAACAAGCCTTAATGTCGGTCTGCCACTGCCTTATTGGATTTATGATTATCACGTGTCTATGAGTTCTATGACCACATGAGTATAAATACTCCGCAGAGAGAAAGCTTCTAAATCGTCCATATATAGCGAACTGGTTTTGTCTTCTCATGCGCCGTGCAGGCACAGCATAACTATATTATTTCTTACAGTATGGCAACGCTCTTAATACGCCGCGCCCCGCCGCCGCGCCGGTACTTACTTTGTCATGCGCAGTTGATCCCAAAATCTTCATACAGATCTTGGGAAAATCCGCGCCGCCCGCTTGCCCGCAAGCCCCCCACCGTTGCTCTGCGCAAGTACATCCGTTGCCGTACTATGAGGACTAATATAGTTATGCTGTGGTGCAGGTGAACTTGTCGGTGATCGGACACGCACACACCGCTGACGTGCCTTGTAGTAGTGTACTTATTGCAGCGCAATTGTATGAAGCTTTGTCTCTGTTGGGTATTTACTTGACACTCCCCGTTCCCAGGCGGCCTAGCAGCGCACCGCCCTCCGAGAAAACGAGAATGATCGATATGTGCCTGTGTTGTTACTTTACGCATGCCAAAATTAGTGCATGATGGTTTTCTCTTTTTATCATGGGTGGCAGCCCTACTGGTTTGTACGAAATAAACAACCACTAGCGAAAATAAATATTGAAGCTTTTGTAAGAGGTAAACAGAACCTTCCATCTGGCTTCACCGCATTCAGGTATTAATGTAAACATAGAGGTAATTATCCAGTATACTTACCTCTATGAATGTAAATGACACATGTAGTAAAGAATTATCATGGCCAGTAGCTATTTGGTTAACATCACATAAATTTAATAGTTACCTGTTCTAACGCTTGCCAGATGTCTGCATCTGTGTATTTATCGAACGGATCCAGATTGTAACGTAATGAAGCGGAGAAGAGAACTGGTTCTTGAGGAATTATTGATATCTTTGATCTAAGCTCCTGCAAATTAGGAAAAAAAGGTATTCTTAATTGATTTTTTTTTTCTATGATAAAGTGAATCAAGTTGATTCTATAGTAAACATACCTTGAGAGCGATTTCACCGGTTTCAACTTCGTCAATGTAAACTTGGCCGTCGATAGGTGCCAGTCTGAAGAGTGCTGATATCAATGAGGACTTGCCAGCCCCGGTCCGACCAACAACACCCACCTACAATTGGCAATAATAAATGTTTATAGAGGGCACTGGTAGTGAAATGTGGATAAGTATTCGGAATATTTCCGACTATAGTACGACCAGGAAAATAATTCCTCGCGTCAATCTTAGTTTGCGCAGACCAGACCTGAGTAGCCGCCAAAACCCGAAGTAGTAACTATATACTGTTACCTATTCTGTGGTTGTATTCAAATGGGGTTAGTCCACCAGGATCCCCTAGCCCGATCCCCCAGTGGATCCTGGTGAACCGCTTAAGATCACCAGGATCCCCTTTAGGTAAAAGTGAGTAAAGGGGAAGGGGGCAGCAGCGAAAAGGACGCGAAAACAATTAGCCAATAACGGCAAGGGATTGAAGGTGGCACATCCTGATTCGACGATATAATTTCGCGCGCTATTAAAATTTGCAGGTACATCGTTAAGACTTATAAACCGGGTACTACCTTTACCATTGAACTGTGAGCGTATGCTATCTTTAGGCTATGCTTATGCTTATTTGAATAATATGTAAATTTTATTCTATATCTGAAAGAACGGGAGAAAAATACGATCATGGGTGGGGTCAGCTAGTGGCTATAACCGGCAGCCACACAGATAAGGACGAGAGAGAGCATATGTTTAGCGCGTACTCGCTTATACTCTTCAAAATATTCTTTGTTGCGTACCCGACTTCTTTAAAAATTTGCAGTCGTAGTCGAAATCAACTCCATTCATCATCAAAACCTTATCATACTAATTCATCAAAAAATGAACTCACCTTCCATCCGCTTTCAATGGTAATGTTCAGATTTTTTAGAACAGGTTCTGCTTCTTTATCATATCGTAAATACAGGTCCTTGAAGATGAGTCGTGCCCGCTGCGGCCAGCTCTTGGGAGGTGAGGGCCCCTCGGTCTTCTCCTGGGGCAGAGAGGTAAACTGCTGGACTCTCTCAACGCTCGTCATCTGAGAGATCACCTCGGTAGCCTGTCGGATGCCGTGCTGTACCATGTTCACTAGGATCAGGCCCTGACTGAGAGCTAATCCCACGTTACCGGACTCTGTCTTACCTTTAAACAACGAGTGAGATCGTGAATTCATGTAGTAAACTCGGATATTACAGGTTGTAAAATTACCTGCGTTACATACTCAAGAGGGTGATTCAGACCATTAAATTATTTTCACTCCGTGAGGAAAGAGCTACATCTGAGTCACGAGCAGAATCTAGGATGACAAGGGAACCTGCTCGAATCCGTGAGGAAAGAGCAACTTCCCAGTCACGTGTAGAATCTAGGATGACAAGAAGGGAACCTGCTCGAAAAGTGACTTGAATTGAAATCGTGAAAAAAGTCAGCTGTTCCATAGAAAACGTAAAAGGCGATTCGTCCCAAATATGGAACAGCAGATTTTTTTCGCTCTTTCAACGTTAGTTCCATAGTGAAAGTAGTTCAATTTGATGGTCTGAAACATTCATTTCATCGAGAATTCGACGACCTTTTGACGTAAGTTTTGAATGAAAGGACGATCCATTCATAAGTTACGTCAAAGATGGTCGTTGAAGCAGAAAATAACAAAGGAATGCACATTTTTAATCATATCGATTCTATTTGTAACTTACCATCATCAAGCAACAGGAATGTGTAAGCCACAACAATTACATATGAGGCGGAGATCAAACTAAGCCAGATACCAAATGTTGTATTGGTGACCAGTGTCAAGTACCTGAAAAAACAAAATCTTGGTTCGGGCATTCGAAACTAAAAGGATACTAACAAATTATGCCGTCGAATCTTCTTCTGTCGTGTCATGCTCTAGTGGATAGATTAGCAGAAAAGTAAATAAGCGAAAGACGCAATGAGTTTTTTCTTTTTTTTCTAGGGGATCGAAAGATGGTGCTACGGTCTGTGCGAAGAAACGTCAACATTTCAAAAAGTGTTTCTTTAAAATAATAAAGAGTGAAAAGAAGAAAGAAGATGCCAACGCATCTTTTGATGACATATTTCATTATTTACTAATCATTTTAATCGAGAATTCTAAACTTTTACGCCTGACATGGCTGTATGGGCTCGATCCCTTGGCATTCCAAAAAAAAGGCAGGCACAGTCTTGACAAGATTTTGACAGGATCTCGCGAACGGCTCTATGGGGCGATAAACATGCCATCTGTCGAGTTTTTTAGGAACTAAATTTAAAAAAGAAAAGAAAAACGCTCATTATTACCAAGCAGCGGTGTGCACGTCTTGCTTGTCGTCGAACTGAACGCGCAGCATCTCCTGCGCGTCGCAGGCGCGCACCGTCGTGAGCCCCGCCATGGTCGCCGACACGTGCGAGAACACTGGGCTGCGAGTCACGCCTTCCACTCTGAAATTAACACCCTTTTGTAGGTAACTTGGTTTTCATCATTTTCAGCCTGTATCTACCCACTGCAGGGCATAAGCCTCCTCCATATCTTGCCATTCTTCTCGGTCCTGTGCCAGTCGCATCCAGGTCTTGCCGATACTTTTCCAGATGTCGTCAACCCACCTTGCTGCCGGACGACCCACTTCTCTTTTGCCTAATCTCGGCCACCACTCTGTTAAGGCTTTGTTTAGGTTTGTTTGTTCAAGGTTTTCTCCGCGTGGATTTCTGACTTAAACACCCCGATTTATCCCTTTAGGGGTTCATCATAATCTGTATATGTCCTACTGCTGTCCTGTCCTGTTTGCCATGAAATTAATTTAACTAAAGCAAAGGCTCGTCTGTTCTTGGCGTAGAATGCGAGAAAGGCCGAAAACGAGAGTGTGGATTCCGTTCATTGTTCTCGCGGCATCCTGAGCCGTAATAATTTTACTTTGAAAGTTCTTGCAGAGTATTTCCTGCATAAGTCTCATCCTCGGGAAATAAGGCTGTTAGTGAACGTTCGTAATTATGGATACCTACCTTTTAATAGCTTGTGCGGTGTTCAGATAAACGATCGTCCAGAGATACATGAGGACGCCACAAACTGCAGTTGTCAGCAACATGATTGGTTTGACGATCGCCACCATCACCAATATTCCAAGCATCACCATCATCACCTGAACAAGTGAATTGTTTAATTAGTAAATCGTAAGAACTGGAAGAAAGTGACTTAGGGTCAGCGCAGGCCTAGCGGAGAACTGTTCGAGAAGTTTTAATTAGTCAATTGATAATGAACTCAATAACAATTGAAATAGAGTTGAAAATAGCGTGAAAGAATCGCTGTGCCTGTGACCTGTTCTGTTTGCATTATTTCTTGCAAGCTATTTTCAACTCTATTTAAATTACTATTGAGTTCATTATTCATTGATTAATGAAACTGCTCGACACAGTTCTCCGCCAGGTGTGCGCTGACCCTTATGCATAAGCAATGACATCTTTGAAAAGATTCACTACGATGCGGTTTTAATCGTACATCTTCAATTAGATAAGGACCCCGCAACGTTAACATGCGATCCCTGATTAAAGATTTATACAGGTTGTAACAAAAAACTTAGGATTACTGAAGGGGGTGTTTCAGATCATCAAACTAAACAACTTTCACTATAGGTCCAACTTAGTAATCAGCTGTCCCATACATTTTAATCGAGAAAGTTGTTCAGTTTGATGGGCTGAAGCATTACTAGGGTGTTTTGTTACATCCTGTATTTATATACCTACCTAAGTTCCATATACAGGCTGAAATTGTTATCATTAGCATCCTTTTAAACTAAGAGTCTAACCATCAAACTGAACAACTTTTACTATTCCCGGTCTACTTGCATACATTTGAGTCGAGTAGGCATTGCAGTTTAGTATGGAACAGCCGACTTTTTTTTGCTCCGGTTGGTTTGCTCCCATAGTAAAAGTTGTTCAGTTTGATGGTTAGACTCTTAGTTTAAAAGGTTGCTAATGATAACAATTTCGCCCTGTATAATTACTTATACAGAAATCATAATACATCATCAACATCTTAATCATTACTGATTTAAACGTACCTGTATACTGTCTAGGTACATCCTAGGTAATATTTCATCAACAACTCCCATGTCTTTGGAGAATCTATTGAGGATGCGTCCAGACGGGTTGGTGTCGAAGAATCGCATCGTCGCCGACAGGATGTTGCTGAACATCTGGTTGTGCATCCTTATCGAACTACGCATGCACACCCACAGGAACAACACTGACCTGAAACGCAAAATTATCAATACACCTACCTTGTTCAAAAACAAACAAAAAAACATTAATATAAAAGGTGTAAGGGACAGGCCTCCGAATACTGATGAAACGGTGTACGACTATTTATTTTTCGGTGAAACAGAAATGAAAACATATGAAACAAACATATACATATGGTACGGGTAAGAACAACAGTTTTTTTATAAAACGGACGCTTTCCGTCTGGAGGGGAGAAAAAAAAATTGCAATATAAGACACGATTATTTGCCCGAGGATAGTCAGATATATTCCGAAACATCAAAATTTCAACATGTTACGAAATAATGATCCTTCCTAGTCATCTAGAAATTCTCTTATCTCAGATATGATCGAAATTGATATCTTTTAAGATTTACCTAAAGGACGTAGTACTCGTCATTATTTTAATCTATACCCTGATTGAGAGTTATCACCGCATAGCTCGTTATCTATAAGTACACGGTCCTTACCCTTAGACCAACAACTATAGGGACCAGCCTTGCGTTAGCATTTCCCCTTGCCACGTTACAAGATCAATTAATCATTTGCATTTACATACAATTTATACCTTATCACTAAACGTGACAGCCTATAATTGCGGAACAAAAACTTCAAACTATTCTCGTTTGGGGTTCTTACGCTATTTTTAACAATCAAAATTAGTATCTAAAGTAATGGAATAAAATGCAAAGTTGCAGATTTCATGCTACCTCGTCCCCTGCAAAAAGTCTATGTATTCCTTACCTGAACGTGGTCAAAAGTATACAGCCAAGTATTCCAAGAGCCCAGATGTAGATATAAAATGGATGATCTATTCCACCAGATGTTATGTTCGTCATAGTAAGTGCAGTCGTAATCATAGTTCCAATAACGCTGACATTGTGATTCACCGTAGAATTGTCTTCAAAACCTATGTCGAGACTTGGAGTTGTGGTCTCATTGTAGGTCTCATTAATTGGGTTATTTTGTTTATAATCGGTTTCCACTACGTTCATCCTGGAAATGATAAAATAATTAAGTCGTACATTTTCATTTACTACTTATAAATTAAAATCGTAATATCAAGGTTTTTTTACGTAGAAAACACGGGGAGGGGAGGGATCTTCAATTAAAAACTGTGAAAAAGGGTATAGCTGTGATCAACTGATCACTGTTCCATACAAATATTAGGATTTCTGGGGGGGGGGGGGGGGGGATAAATCCCACCTATCCCCCCACTTGGATTCGTGCTTGGCGGCGGTGGCGCGTTGCGGAGAGGTATGGACACTTAAACATGAGGTCCGGGTTCGAATCCGCACGGACGTTATGCCATGCAACAATGAGTTTTTCTAACATATGCACATATTACCGACTGCTCTCAAACGGTGAAGGAAAACATCGTGAGAAAACCTGCACATGCAGAAGAAGAAATTCTGATGCATATGTGAAGTCTACCAATCTACATTGGGCACGCGTGGTGGATTAACGCCCAAACACCCTCCTAGAGGGTAGGCATGTGCCCTGCTGTGGGATGTATATAGGCTGATGATGATCTGATGTCTACCAATCCGCATTGGGCAAAATGAACAACTTTCTCTACGGCACCAACATCGAAATAGCGAAAAAAAAAACTGCTGTCCCATTTGGCTCAAGTAGGTTTGCAGTTATGTATAAAACAGTAATTTTTTTTTCGCGTTTTCTATGTTGGTGCCATAGAGAAAGTTGTTCAGTTTGATAGTCTGATCATCCCCTTAAAAAGTGTCAGCATATTAAGAAGGACCCTATACAGGCTGATGATGATGAAAATGGTGGAGCCTCGTGGCAAGCCAGAAAGTACCAGACACACGACAGTCTACAAACAGACTTGCAACGCGACCCCTGTCCGCCTTTTTCATAAAGTACGCGACCCCTGTCTGACTTTTGAACAAAGTGAATGAACCTTAGATAAATAGACAAGCAAGAAAAGGCATTGTTTACCAGTGCGTGAGCCAGAGATCGCCGAACGACGTGACGACCTGCGCGAGGAGCACCGACACCAGAGTCAAGGTCAGGACGCACCCGCCGCCGCCCGCGCGGAAGTAGTTGGCGTACACGGAGCCCGACACTCGCCCTGCGGATAGTCGTACCATGTGTCATTCACACAAACATAGGTAACTAGTGTTTACCCGCGACTTCGTCCGCACAAATTATATACCAGATTTTAAGTCAGATCATAAGCTATCAAACAAAAAAAGTTTCATCAAAATCTGTTCAGTAGTTTTTGCGTGATGCGCGAACAAACAAACAAACAGACAGACAAAATTTTTAAAAAAGTTTGATTTCGAGTCAGTGATACCTAAAAACCATATCGTTATCTTTGTTTTGTAAATATCTTCAATGTACAGACACACTCCAGTTACAGTTTTATAATATTTTAGATACCAGTCGGTCTACCATGAGTTTTCACCGTACTTTACTCCTGTAGTTACGTCACCAATTTTGTATTGAATTTCGTAAAGCGCTCTTAGTGGTTACGTTGAGAACTAATTTCTGTCATACTAATTGGCGACGTAACTACAGTAGAAAAGTAGGTACAGGGAAAGCTCATGGTAGGCCCTCAGGCCTGTTTCACTCCACAGCTCAGGTACGCTTGACGGCCGATCACCGATCCCCGCCGAGTGAAGTGAAAGGCAATAGGTAGAGTAGAGAATAGGATACCGTGTGAACTTCTTGGTCAAATCTCATTACTCATTAGACTTGCCGCCATTTCGTGATTCTCATGTCAATGTCAAAACATTTTTTTTATTGTTTTTTTTCGTATGTTTAGAGCATAGACGAAAAATTTTTCACTTACGCTAGTAGTCCGAATATCAGTGTAACCGGGTATGAGATAGCGAATTATATGAAGTGACATCTCGGAGTCAGGTGGTTGTCCCATACCATAGGCGAAGTATTTTTCGCTTACGCTGATAGACGTAACATCAGTGTAACCGCGTATGAGACAGCGATACTCATAAAATCCTATACAATTTGTATGAAAATAGATGTCGGACTCCGGAGTCAGACAGCCGTCGTAGAACAAAAAAGTGGCTACGTCGATAAGGACAGCAATAAGTAGCGATCTCCTTTTTTAACTAGAGCGAATTTGCTATGTGCATCTCTTACTGAGTTATATGACAAGACACGTGCTTTCTTCTAGTTCCTTCTCTTTCTACGTCCCATACAATTTATATGAAGTGACATTTTGGAGTCAGATGACCGAAGTACAAAAACGGTCTTCTTTTTTAACTAGAGCGAATTTGCTATGTGCATCTCTTACTGAGTGATATGACAGACACGTGCTTCCTTCTAGTGCCTTCTCTTTCTACGGTTGAGAGTTAGACCTATAAAATCATTGAGTAATTATGTATAGAGCAGACAACGCGAACAAAATCTGTGCAACATGATCAGCAGTGTGGGGCGCGTACTGGGAGCGTCAGGCTGCGACGAGCGCCTGGCACAGGCTAAGTGGGTTTGAGCGCGTGCACCCTAACAAGTGTTACAAAACATTACTTCTCGGTAGCTTATCTAGTTAACATAGTACCTCAATGGATAAAATTGATTTAATTCTTTTGTAGTTTACTTTTTAAAGGCTTTCTTTAAAAGAAAATTTTCATATTGTGATGAGGGCGCCACTGAACTGTAAAAGAACTCTTAAACCAAGCCCTGAACTAGGGCAAATATACCTATTTGCCATATTAACTCATAGCATGCTTGCATTGTGGCATACAATCAACCGGGCATTTGCGGAAAGCGGATCGTTAAGATAGATAACAGATAATTTCTATTTTTGTCCCACAATTACAACAAATTGTGACATGTGAAACTAAGAAAATAGGTACCTAGCTAATAATCGTAAATCGTTATCAACAGACGAACTAGTATAATAGTAAAGATCGATCGCCCCGATAATTAAAACTCAAGAGAACTACTATCTAATCTACATCACTGAAATCGGTATCATTCTATAACACTAATTAACTAACGGCTTATAGTTATCAAATCAAATATCTTTATTGTATCTTTATCTTGTAAACATTAATCTAAGTAAGTACATTAATCTATGTAAATACATCGTCAGTAATAATCTAGGTACATTTTTATCGCTGCAAAAAATCGCAGTCTGTTCATATTAGGTTTATGATACAGGGCCTACTTTGACTAGACGGATGACAGTTTGACACATTAGATCGGCTACGGACATAGATTTACACTCTAGATTACGCCATACCGTGGCCGCACATGGAGCAGCAATAGTTTGACTTTTGCATACTAAAAGACGGTTTGTTTGGCAAAGATTCTATAGGATTGACAGCTTGCCAAACACAAAAACCAGCCACGGTGACCGAAACATAAAATTGTTTTGTCTTTTTTGTTTGCTTTCACAACTAACTATCTCGCTCTCGATTTCTTGGCTCCATCTTGCAGCGTAAGCGAAAAGTTTTAAATCTATGGCTACGGATAATCCATGGCGAGACCAAAAAAACCCGATGTGATCTGTAAGACTAGTCATTTAAAACGGCAATCGGTAATCTTTTTGCTAATTAAAAAGTCCCCCGTCTACAGTACTATTATAGCGTGCTCGTGAAATGATCTCGTCTAACTATGTCGCTCTAACATACGTTAATGCTATGCCCTTTCTCTATCGATTTCCGATGTAACGTAGTATATGCTAAATCTATGTAAAAATCTGTATTTTTTTCACTTTTTTTTTGTGCTATGATACTTATGTAAATATAAAGAGCTTACCTTTCTCCATAAGCTCAGCCGATTCTTCTGCGTCAACCTGCTCATTTGCATTTCCTCCTTCATTCATCGTGACTGTGCTCGCGTGAGACTGTAAAATTGTTCTTGCATTTATTTTTGAATGAAATATAGTTACTTACACAAATACATAATAAATATGTATAATAGTTATAATAACAATAAACAAGCAATTGAGGCGCTCTTATCGGTAAAAACTAGTAAAAAGTTTTCTCAAAACAAATAACTTTTTTATTAGTTACAATTACATTTATTCGTTATTAACTTGTGTTATTATAATTAGTATTACACTAATTTATCTAAATAATTTATTGCATATGTACGGTCAGCTTCAGATTCAGATAATATAAGCGCAAGGGGGTTCGATTTTGTCTGATGGTGACCGATAGCATCTATGTATAGTATAGCCGATCTAATGTAGTATTTGCTAAATCTATGGATTTTTAAATTAGCATCAAAAGTATCTAATTATCTCCGGCGTTCAAAAACATCTGAACAATTACACGAAAATAAACCCTATTTCCTACTAGATAACATTATTGTTTTCAACTTAACAAATAACAACATGACATATAAATTAATTCGGTTTAATTGTGAGTTGAAATAAGGTTTGCTATCGTAAAGTTGTTCAGATATTTATGAACACTTAGGGCCTGTTTCACCACTTCTGGGTAAGTTCTTGTTAGCTTATCCGACAGATAGTTTGACATATTTTGTATGAAATTATGTCTAAATATCTGTCGGATAAGCTAACAAGAACTTATTCAGAAGTGGTGAAACAGGCCCTTAACATGCTTAGATACTTTTGATGCTGACTGTACCTCTGCAGCGCGCGAAATTATATTGACCAACCAGGATGTGACACTTTCAATCCCTTGCCGCTTATGGCTAATTGTTTTTTGGCCCTTTTCGCTGCTATCAGACTTTGCATTGCGCCCTTTGATTACTAAATACATTCACTTACACTCTAGTGATAGACAGGCCCTTTCATAGAAGCAACATGTTCCACTTGAATGCGGTGGGCGCACCGCATTGATGTGCCAGAGTTCACTTCCTCACTATGGCAATGACAGACCACAATGTGTCATTTTGTGTTGTTTTGTGTGACATGTTTGTTTGAACGAGCTTGTCTATCGCTAGAGTATAATTATGTTAGTGACTAAATGACTTCGGGTTTTGACGGGGACTCTGGTCTGTGCAAACGAAGATTGACGAGCGGAATTATGTTCCAGGTCGCACTGTGCTTATTATCTACTTTTAACTATACCTGTATAGACATCGTGCGCTTCCGGGCAACATTTTTCCCGGCCTCAGCGTCTTCAGGCGTTTCTTCCTCCTCCAACTCGGCGAACAGTGGCGACCGCGATACCGTTTCGAAATCACCTTGCGATTCTATTTCACCCTAAAAAGTAAGACACTGTTAATGCAGTAAGAACGTACGTTTGTTTTAAAGTGACGGATCCAGAATTAATTGTTAGGGGCTTATGTTCGGTTTCGTAGAGTTATTTAAATAAAATCGGATTTTTAGAATATCAGATTCTGCACTTGGCAAACATTTTTCACCCTTGGACTCCCACGGACGCTGTTTACTTAGGTACTCGTAAAAACCATAAAGTTTTATTTAAAAAGGACATGGCCTTGCTTCGGCCTCTTAGCCCAGCCAAGAAAATGTAGGTACTTATGTAGTATGAACATAGGTTCTGTTCTAAATGAAAGATTAGATTAGACAACATATTATTACTCATACACATTTGTAACCGAGTAAATACAAGTAAGGTACTCTGGAACGTTTACAAACTGTGGTTACAGATGTTAAGCCCAAAACACCTCTTCTCATAAGATAATTGTAAGGAACACATGAATAAGTAGGTAATAATGAATAGTTTAATTGACTGTTATATTAACATCTGAACAAATAGGAAAGATTACCTACTTTAAACATTAAAGAGCGGAACAAACAAAACAAACAATAGCTTAACTAAATACTCATGAATGGGACTGTTTGAAGAGCAGAGAAGATATTAATGGTTTAACGCAATGATAACATTATTAGTTAGTTTGTCTAGTCTTTTGTAACACGGTTAATTTATTAGCATTTAGGCATTTTAAGGTTAACAATATGTAACAAAACACCCTAGTAATTTCGAATATTATTAAGTATCTAAACTATTATAAAACTGTAACTGAAGTGTGTCTGTACATTGAAGATATTTACAAAAAAGATTACGATATGGTTTTTAGGTACCTATCCCTGACTCAAAATCAACCTTTTTTTTTAGAAATTTTGTCTGTTTGTATGTTTGTTCGCGCATCACGTAAAAACTACTGAACCGATTTTGATGAAACTTTTTTTGTTTGATAGCTTATGATCCGACTTAAAAACCGGTATATAATTTGTGCGGACGAAGTCGCGGGTAAAAGCTAGTTTGAATATAAAAATGTGCTATTTTTGTGTTTTATTGTGTCAAGCAATTCCGGGTTTGGAAGATTAATGCGAGTTCAAGTTCCGCTCGAGACTTGATTTTTTAATCTTTAATTTGAGCCTAGTTATGTTTAAAGGGGTGGGTTCATTTCAATCATCTTGTATGTATTACCGTTTTTACAATAGAGCGAGAAGAAAAAATATCGATAAAAACTAGATTCTTGTTGAGAACCCCCTTAATTTTTAACTTTATGGCATGTTTATTATTTGTTAACAAATCCGCAATAATAACGCATATTCTGTATAAATTTCAACTATCTAGCAATTACGATTCAAAAGTTACGGCCCTAAATAGGTAGGACGGACGGACGGACGAACTACGTAGGTTTAGTAATAGGGTCCCGTCCCCTTTGGGTACGGAACTCTAAAAAGACCTGCTATGTCATACATTTGAGTAGAGTAGGAACTACAGTTTTGTATGAAAAAACTGATATTCTTTTTTAAATTATTGCTCCATAGTTGAAGTTGTTCAGTTTGACGGTCTAACTAAAATATTACTTGGGTGTTTTTTTACACCCGTATAACAATAGGTGCTCGACATTAAAAAAGTGGCTACGTGGGGTCGTCGTGGGGTTAAACCAAGTACTAAAGGTTGCACATCGTGCATCGTACCGAACACGCATCTGTGTGAAGAACGCAACGTGATTATTTGCGCAGCTGTACGCCAGAGGTTGTGTTACTCAGGTGCTGCCTTGTCCATTCATTGATCTCTTTTATTTATTTGTATGTTTATTTACATCTTCACAACATATAATTTTGCAGGTTTGGTAAGTATTCCCGAGTTTAATTTATTTGGTAGGTAACACGCTAGAATAATAAGTTTATGTGGTAAAAAATTGTAAACGCTCTTTGTTCCATTTATAAAAACCGGTCAAGGAGCAAAACAAAAAAAAACAACATTAGTAGTTGCTTTTGTATGGGGACGCCCCTTAATTTTTTACTTTTTGACAATTTTTAATTATTTGTTAGTATATCAAATTAAGGATTGAAAAATTAAGTCTCAGGCGGGACTTGAACCCGCAACCTTCCAAACCGGGTAATTGTTTTGAATTTGATTTGAAATAGCACAACATGGCTATAAAATGTTATAAATTGTATGTACTGCGACATTAACACATGTTCTGTGAACATTTCAACCAGCTACCTATTACAGATCAAAGACGCAACCCTTTATAGTTATGAAGGGCGACGTAGGTTTAGTACCACCAGGACCGGTTGGTCCCCTTTCAGTACAGAGCCCAATTAAAAAGACTTACACTGCGCAGTATGATGACTTTGTCAGCCAGCTTTAGATGGTGCAGCTGATGTGTGACCAGGATACGGGTGGCGTTGCACAGCAGGCCCATCACACACTCCGACACGAGGTGCTTCCCCACGTGTGTGTCGACTGCAGACAGCGGGTCGTCTAGGAGATATATGTCTGCCTGAAAATACACAACTAATTAGGTAGGTACTTCATACTGAAGTTTTACCATAGATAAACAAATAATATAGAAAAAAAAATGTAGTAGTCATTCTCCAGAGCGCTGAGGGTCCTGAGACTAACTAACTAAACTACTTAATATTTTCGCTGCTTAGCTCAAAACCATCGTCCTCGCGCAGTGCTAAAATTGACAACCCTCGTAGGTCATGCGCAGTCGTAACGGTGAAACGATCAACGTGGCTCACCTCGTGGGTCACCCGCACAGGCTTAAGGTCAAGGTGACTCATGAGCACAGGCGAAATGCAATAGAACTGACTCGGTACGTGTGTTCTTTAGCACTGCATCCCATATGTCGCTGACCTACGACGTAGGTCGTCAGCAGCGAAAGTGTAAATAATTACAATAGAATACTATAAATAATACCCTATCGCACACAACATTGTATAAAAAAATAGATAGTACCTAGTTACTATTCCATTATTAATGATTGCCATGGGATTAGAATAGTTAAACCTAATGTTAGTGTAAGATATGATAATTGTATATTTAGTTTAGATAACAGGTGGTGGTGGTAACATACATAATGTTGTATCTAGGTCTAAAAGAAATGTTTGTTCTCTCTAATATTTTGTACCAATTTTGTTGATTTTTTTACCGTTCCGAACCTTTCAGGGGTGGTTCAGAGTTCAGACCATCAAACTGAAAAATGTTTACTATGGAAGCAAACCTCATAATTCCCTTGCCCATTTCCCATTATCTGGGGTCGGCGCAATATGTCATCCTCTTCCATTCATCTCTCCTAGCCGGCATTTCAGCAGTCACTCCTTTCTTACACTTAGCATCCTTCACACAATTCATCCATCTTTTCTTCGGCCTTCCTCTTCTACCACAGCCATCCACATTCATACTTAACACTCGTCTGGTAACATGACACTCGTCTCTTCGCATCACATGCCCGTACCACGATAATCTATTACCCTGTAATTTTTCTGTCATAGGTGCTACTTTCAAACTTCCTCTAATATACTCATTCCTTATCTTGTCCATTCTCAAACCTGAATTCGTAAAATATCTGAAGATATTTTTTTTGTTATTTCAGGCTTGGTCCCGTAAAAGTTCTTCAGTTTGATGGTCTGAAACACCCCTGAAAGTTTAGGAACGGAAAAAAAATCTTCCGGTACACTGTACTGGGTACAGTGCAGGCATACCAGTTCAATCAGTTTCCTTATCTCATTATTACTGCCCTGTCCTTGCGAATAACGATAAAAAGTCAAGTGCACTGTAAATAAGGAATAATAAATCAACTTATCGCGTGTACTATTTATTTACCTCGACTGATACATGAACCTACAAAATAAAATCATTCGAAATTCTTTTTTTCTAACCTTTTTCGTCAATTCGGGCAAAGGTCTCCCCGAAACTCTTCAGTACATATCTCTACAACTACATCTCTCTGTTCAGTAGGTTAGGCAGGCATAAATGTTTTAAATATTGGGCAGTTAGGTATTTCCCCGCTACACTTCTGTTCAATGACAATACCTACTTACTTACCTAAGTAGCTAACTCAGATGTTCCGTTTTCGAAGTGCTACACAATGTTTTTATCAACACTTTCCTTGTTGACAGGATGGCGTCATACCCAGAACCAGCCAGATACAATTCTTATAAATACCTACGAGTATGAAACATGTGTTCATCCTTAAAATCCTCATAATTATAATCAGAAATGAGAACAGAATGAGTCTACAGTCTAATTTAAATGGTGATTGTACTCATGATATTGACTTTCCTCAAGGATATAAAGGAGATTCACAAAAAATCTACTTGTTCAGCTTTTCATACAATCAAATAAAATATACTATGTATTAACTTTTTGTAATTTTCAAACGTTGGATCAGCAGATTGCATTTAGTTCATCATCATCATCATCAGCCTATCATCGTCCACTGCTGGACATAGGCCTCTCGCGCGCCACAAAACTCTGTCCTCGGCCTTCCTCACCCAGTCGCTCCCCGCTACTTTTTTTAGGTCGTCTGTCCAGCGGGCAGCAGGTATATTGCATTTAGTTAGGATAGCCAAATATTTTTTTGTTTTTGTTCCTACAAGCTCCATGGGTAAAGTTATTTAGTATTATGATCACAATCATCCTTTAAAGTAGGTTATCCAACTGTCTACACGTACACCCTGTAAGTATAATAGTATCTTACTTGTCTGTAACAAGCGCGGGCGAGGCCGATGCGCGCGCGCTGTCCGCCGCTGAGACTTATGCCGCGCTCTCCCACCAGCGTAGAGTCTCCCGCCGGCAGCTGCTCAAAGTCACGCAATAAAGCGCAAGCTGTCACCACCTGTACAATTTAAATTTTAAAGTAAACAAACGTCATTAAAGCTTTTTAGAGTTATGTTTTAAGTTAGAAAATTAATGCGGTGAGAACCCGCTGGAATTAGTTTAAAATAAAAGTTCTACGTCAGCAACGCAACATGCGAAAACTCGTTCGAAACATAATTCATGAGAAACTCGCGGCTAATCACCACGATGAAATCTTCTTCTTATCGTGTGGGCAAGCCCTGGTGTCAGAGTTTATTCAAACCGCCTTACGGCCTCTGACGTGGTTTTTATGTAACGACTACTACCACCAGAGATAGTAGCCGGGACCAACAGCTTAACGTGCCATCCGAAGCACGGAATCATCTTTCTTTTCAGACAATCAGGTGACTCAGCTTGCAATGTCCTAACCAACCGGGGAAAAACGCGCAAAGTGACATTTCACTAGGTGCCCGCCGTGGGAATCGAACCCACGACCTCCGTGTCAAGAGCCCAAAGCTCTTAACCATTAGACCACGGAGGCAGCCACGATGAAATAGTGCAGCGATAACATTACCCTACAGGCAGAACAGATTTTGGCATTTACCCTACATTGTTTGCTTTAATCGGCACATTTTAAAATAGAGAGAACAAATCAGGTAATGTATGACGAAATCGGCCCTGCTTTTAGGGTAATTTAATAGCTGCTTCAGTGATTCTCACATTATTTTTACAGCGAAAATAGTAGGCATTATTGTGTTATGACGTGCAAACGAATAATTTTATCCTTCCTTAGGGTGTTAGAGACCACTTATTTGGCCGATTGTACAAGTACATGCAATAACAAAACGAATTCCTCAACTAAACAAAATCTGAGCATGCATGGATTGGACATGTTAGTGAGAAGTCTTGATTTTTTTTGCTATGTCATGTCACCGTCAACGTGATTACTTATATGCCAATGATTTACATAAGTATCCGGTTTTATCAAAACGTGCTTATCAGATAGGTTCGCAGTGCTGGACTTGAACTCTGTTATTTTAATAATTTCAAGTTACACAAGTCACACATTACCTACCCAGTTGATCAAGTCAGTTTTAGATTTGTTTGTTTTAGTATCAAAGTTCGAACAAATAACATTTTCTCCCCTCCGGACGGAAAGCGTCAGCTTTCCGCCTCCGTCGAGGAGAAAAATAGTACACACCTTGGGCAGTAAATAAGATAGCCTTAGATCACATTTTTGTTGAAATTACATGTGATCTAAGACCTTTCTTACTTTCCTGCCCTCGGTGTGTAATCTACTACTCGTATCTTGACACGTCGACTAGAACATGATGAAATGCATGTCAAACGATAGGTATTTTACAGACCTTTAAATGGGTACCTAATGTTCTATTTAATTTCAAATTATTAAATTCAGTTTGACTTTTTAGTTCACTGATATTCCGATCGAGCTAGGAACACTTACTTTCTTGTAGCGCGAGCGGTCATAAGGCAATCCGAAGAGTATGTTCTCTCGTACCGTAGCAACGAAAAGCCAGGGTTCTTGGCTGGCATACGAGATGCGAGCCCCGCCGAGGGACACGGTCCCCTGAGACGGTGACAACTCTCCCAGGATCACTTGCAGTAGCGAAGACTGAAATACAATCAACAGTTAGCCTTTCATTCATCATAAGACCGGACGGCTCGGACACAAACATAAGAAATGACAACAGAACATCTAATTTATTGACTGTGGTACACGAATATGAAAATAACGTTTTGATGGGGTTCTCAGCCTCATCGAAGTTACGTTAAAGAAAGGGTTAACATTCACTAAAGTATCTTACAATGGTCTCTACTTTAATCAGTAAGTCTATTTTGTGTAAGTTTCCGATTATATCGTTTACAATATTATGACGGTACTAGGCAATTTTAAGTAATCTTTTGTTTCAGTGGGCATAATTAATATCTGAAATAAATTAACTAAATATTACGACGCAGAATAGCTACGAACTGCCAAAAAACACCATGTCAATTTGATACCGATCGATTGAATTGGGTAGTTAGGGTTGAGTCGAACGTCGGCAGGTCCATACAAAAGCGTTTAGTATGTAGTATGGGACACCGTCCGCACCTTCGCCGTCGACGCGGAACGGCGCCTTCCCATCCTGATAGTGGTTTTTTGTATGGGCCCGCCGTCGTTCGCCGTCGATCAATGTGTCCTGACCCTTCCACAATAATACCTCAGTTCTTGTAGTCTTACCTTTCCAGAGCCGACAAGACCGACGACGCCGACGAACTCGCCCGGCTGTGCGGAGAGCGTTATGTTCCTCAAGGTGTCCACGATCGGGTCCGCCTGCCAACTGGCACTCACTCCGGCCAGCACCAGCCCCGTATGCTTCGGTCTTTCCTTCTCTATCTCTTTCTCCTTCTCATTCTTGTCCAATCCGTTTGTCAATGCTTGAGAATTTAATAGATTCGCTTCTAATGCCTTCGCTGATTCCAATTCATCTAGCCTCAGGAATTCCTAAAAAAAAGATAAGTAGGTTGGACTGGGGCCACTGGCCAACGGTTTTTGGGTCGCCCCGTGTATCGTTGGGACGAGGACGTTGTGGAGGGTTACCTATACATTAGCTCTGGCGAGAGATCGCGCAGGATCGGAGACAGTGGGGACAGTGGCTCTCGTTACGGAGGCTAAGACCTACTTTGGGTCGATAATCCAACGGAGTTGCTTAGTTACATAGATTATCGTTTTTGAAACGATTTACATTGTTGGTGTAAACCGTGACTACCTTTTAAGTTTTCACCCCTCTAGGGTGTAAGTGTAGACATTTGGCTTACCTTATAGCACACAGAGTAGTACTACAGGGTGAAATTGATATCATTAGCATCCATTTAAACTAAGAGTCTACCCATCAAACTGAACAACTTTTATTATGGGAGCAAACCAATCGGAGCGAAAAACAAATCTGCTATCCCATGCATTTGAGTCGTGTAGGCAGCGGCGGCGGGTGCAGTTTAGTATGGGACAGCAGATTTTATTTTTGCTCCGATTTGTTTGCTCCCATAGTAAAAGTTGTTCAGTTTGATGGGTAGACTCTTAGTTTAAAAGGATGCTAATGATATCAATTTCACCCTGTATTATACACCATTGCCCACTGCTGCTGCATTGGACTTGATATAGGTACTAAATTTAATCAGCTGTTCGAATGGAACGTTTGCGTAAATGTTATTTTTTTTGGTTGTTTTTATATTGTGTCCTTTTATGGAATTTTTTTAAAAGTTTTCTTGGATTTATTTTTATTTTTTGGCAATAAACTGATTTGATTTGACTTACATCCTGTATAGCAAAGATCTACCCTTAGCATATTCAAGGTTTCGGATGCCACTATACTATACCTTAGTGGTAACCTTGATCTACCACACGAACCAAACCAAGTGTAGGTATATTAGTGGAGCATAAACAAATTACCTCTATCCTTCTAATAGAAACTCTCGACTCAGCCAAGAAGACCAACGCCAACGGGAATAAGATATTGCACGCCAGCTGCAGCAGGTTGAAGTATTGCATTAAAGAGAAGGTGATATCGGCTCGGATGTGGCCGCCCATCACCACGAACGCGACCACGGCGGCGAACAGAATGAACCGCTCCGTGAACACGGTCAGCGCCGTCGAGAACCCTTTGATCATCGATGTCCGCATTATGAACCTCACCTCCAATCTGCGCAGGAGTAACTGATAATGTATTGGTTGTAAAACTTACTGTTGTTAGTACTGAATTCTCTAAGCCTGCTGAAAGACCTTTATAAAACACCTATAAGAAAAAATTTTTCCTGCATATGAATAAAGTGCACTGCATTGCATTATGTACTTTATGTAGTAATAACGGGATACGGGATATTCCAAAAAATATAGGTAGGTTAGTATCTATAGGGTGGCCAACTTGATTAGACATAAGATCTACTGTTTACTAACGAAACCCGGTGGGATCTACCACTTACATACTTCTTGAAATCTTAAATTAAAAACCATATAGTTTAGTACACAATCAATTTATTATTTTTTATTGACCAGTCTTAGTCATATCACATGTGAGATTGTTTCCTTAAATTTACTTAATACTTTGGAATGGAAGTCTGAGTTGATGATGTTTAATCAACATATATAGAACATATTTTTTGCCTTGCCACGATCGACTGGGCTAATAGTCGCAATCGACCCGGTCGATCCGATCGACCGGTTGGCCACCCCTGCTATAGGTAATATGCCCGAGATAGGTAACAACGGCCCAATAGCTCAGCCGATATTGATCCTGCCTGCTGTAGTAACGGATTCGAATCTCGCAAGGGGCAAGTATTTGTATGATGAATACGAATATTTGTAGCCAAGTCATGGATGTTTGTATTTATTACAGGGTGAAATTGATATCATAAACATCCTTTTAAACTAAGAGAACCCAACAAACTGAAAAAATTTTGCTTTCGGATCTAGGAAAACCGGACGAAACAAAAAAAATCTGCTTTTGCATACAGTTGAGTCGAGTAGGCATTGCAGTATAGTATGCTCCCATAGTAAAATTTGTTCAGTATGATGGGAAGACTCTTAGTTTAAAAGGATGCTAATGATATCAATTTCACCCTGTATATGCATTGTATATTGTTGTCTGGTCATCGTGATGTACAAGTCTGAACAAGATTCCGGTACTCTAAAAAAACCAGATTATCTGTGACAATGCCCAAGATAAAGCAGAAAGAATACCTGCATAACTCGTTCACAGACAGGTCAGATAAGATAAGGACTTAGCAAAATTCAGTTAGACGTAAAAGATAAATGAATTACTTTCTCAGATTGTGGACAAGCTTCTCGAAGGGTTTCTCCCAGGCGTACATCTTGATCACCTGGACACCGTTGACCAGCTCACTCATCACCTTCACTCTCTCATCTGTGCGCTTTGCGATCTTCCCTCTAAGATCTCCTTGCAGTTTACTCAAATATGCTAAAAAATAAAAATAACAGGTAGTTTATTAGATACTTATCTATCGAAGTTATCAGCAAAGTAAATCACGTTGAGATCGTTTCTGTCATCGTGTCTGTCATTGAGATACCGATAAGTATAGTTAAGTATTATGTATACAGGGTGTTAGGAAAAGTATCAATTAAACCTGTCAGAACAAAAAAATCGGCTGTTCCATGCTAAACTGCAATGCCTACATGACTGAAAGGTATGAAACAACAAATTTTTTTTGTTCTGACAGGTTTGCTCCCATAGTAAAAGTGTGTGGTTTAAAGGTAGAGTATGTGGTATGATTCTTTTCCTTACACCCTGTACATTTTATGTAATACCTCGTCTGTAAAAAATGTGCGATACGATACGAAGATACGATATACGATAAATCTTCAGATTGTCTTATTACGATATCAACTAGCATTCGTTCTGAAGAGAACATAAATTGATTTTCCTACCTAAGCAAAAGTTACAAGTTTTTTTAAATGTCGTACCAGCGAAAAGAGAGATAATAGCAGTAGTTTGCAAATAATAATAGTTACCTTGTACCAAGACAGTCTGCACTAACATAACAAGGAGTGACGCGATGGTAGCGTAGCCGATGCGCTGCCACAGCAGATACGACACCACGGGGACCACGATGGGCATCACCCAGATGTAGTGCAGGAATAACGCCACCATGTCGAAACGGTTCACGTCATTCGACATCAAATTGATCACTTGTCCGGGAGCTGTCTTACTTGAACCAGCTCGGTTCAGTTTTAAGATCTACAATAGCAATAATTATTAGTTACGTCATTATTATTTTAAAGTAGGTGTATATCATAATCAGCCTATATAGGGTGAAATTTCTATCATTAGCATCCTTTTCAACTAAGAGTCTACCCATCAAACTTTTATAATGGGAGCAAACCGATCGCAGCAAAAAAGAAATCACCTGTTTCACCTGAGTCGACATGGCAGTTTAGTATGGAACAGCTGATTTTTTCTTGCTCCGATCGCTTTGCTCCCATAGTAAAAGTTGTTCAGTTTGATGGGTAGACTCTTAGTTTAAAAGGATGCTAATGATATCAATTTCACCCTGTAAAAATGCGAACGTAGGAAACATCCAACTGCCAAGGCACAGCACAGGCACACCTTGGACATTAGCTGTCACTTCATGGGAAAAATTCCCTCCGGTACCATCGTTAGAGGTAAGCATATGCGATACTGAGTGAGTGCGAGCGAGACATTTTCTACAACTTGAGGTTAAAATAAGTGGGTGGCAGGGAGCGTCCTACTGTATGTAGTACTGGATACTCTTCCTTATACAGGCCTACCCTTTAACTCAAGGAGGTTATGGGTGTTAGTCCAGCACACGTACCACATGCGGATTGGTAGACTTCCAAGAAACTAATAAGTGCTATTGTAGACTTCACTTTTAACACTCTTCTTATGCAGGCTTCCTCTCCGATGTTTTCCTTCACCATAATTTTATGCACGTAAGTTAGAAAAACGTATTGGCACATGGCTTGTCGTCCGCGCGGATTCGAACCTAGCTAGACCCTCAAGATTGAGTGTCCATACCTACATCTGCCACGCGCCACCGACAAAGCTCTTTAAGGGAAGTTGGCGCGCTCCATACACACGTACTATGGTGATATTTTCAACACTAAACAATCAAAGTCAATGAAATTTTGCAGAAACAATCTAGTAACAAATCTCTATGCTTGTATACAGTCAGATTTTCGTTAAAATGTATAGTTTTAAAGTTACAGCGCCTTAAAGATTTCCATACAAATCTTAAATTAATCCTAGAATTTAAACTGTATATTTTAACGAAAATCTGACTCCATACAAGCATAGAGATTCGTTTTTAGATTGGTTCTGCAAAATTTCATTCACTTTAATTGGTTAGTATTGAAAATATCACCATAGTACGTTTGTATGCAGCGCGCATTTGCGCTCTCGGAATAAACTTCTCTTAATGACAGTACTTACATACATAAATAGTCCTTCCACCTTTGACATATTTCGTATGAAAGATAGATATAATGTTAAACGGGCTGTCAGATAAGACTATTAATAATAAATAATCTGGATAATTCAGAAGTGGATAATCCAGATAATCCAGCCCCTTAGAATGAAAATATGAGATACTTATACAAAATCTTACCTTTCTGTAAAGCAATGAGCAGGAAGCGATCCTTACTCTCATCCCAACAGATCCTTGACTTAACATTAGGTGGTTCATCATTAAAGCGGTCGAAATGCTCAAGAAGTTCATACAAAAATTATATATATGCGCATTTATGTATGCCTCCGGAGTTCTTGCACCAGAAAAGTATCCTATAAATAAACCCAATGAGAATGGGATCAAAGGCCTGGAAAAAAGAAATGACTACTATAAGAGACAATGCTGAAGAATTGGATTTCTCTGTATTTTCAATATCATCATCATCAGCCTACATACGTCCCACTGCAGGGCACAGGCCTAATCTCAAGTGGGTGTATGAGCATTAGTCCACGACGCGTGCCCAATGCGTATCGGTAGACTTAACATCGCATCAGAATTTCTTCTTCAGCGTATGCAACTATGCAGGTTTCCTCGCGATGTTTTCCTTCACTGATATTATGTATTTCGAATTAAGTTTGTTTTTAATTCCAATTAAGTATAGTCATCTAACTGCCCTTATCCCATTATTAGGAGTTGGCGCAATTTGTCGTCTTCCTCCATTCATCTCTTTTTATTCCAATTACTCACCATATAATTATGAACAGTAGGCCGCAGAAGAAACCGCATATCATATATTCGAGCCAGAAGGACCGCACGATTGCTTTAGAGAGCGAAGGTTTGGAGCCAGTGCGGTCAGCGTTTCGGACCTCGTCCTGCCAAGCCTGCTCCAGGCGATCGCCCAGGCGTCCGGAGCGGTCGCCATCGCGGGCCTGCCATAAGTCCTCCACCTTAAGTCCATCGTTGTATCCTCGTTTGAATAAGGTAAAACACCATCTATATAAGAGCAAGATATTAATTAGTTAAATAATAGGTAATTCTATATTTTTTTAAATAAGTTTTGGACGGCGTTTTCCCGGCGCCCATGTTTTTTAACTAATTAATAAGTTGATAACGTAATGAAAATTTTATGATAATGGTGAGGCGGCAAATAAAACCTTGTGCAATAATGATTAATTTAATCATTTTCATGTCGTTGCAAATATTATTGCAAGTCATGCATAGTAGTACGTATAATAAATTGTCTTGCTGGTGATAAAGCCGTCCAGGCAAATTGTAATTGTTTACTTGTTATTATC
This sequence comes from Agonopterix heracliana, assembly GCA_963693445.1. NCBI lineage: Eukaryota > Metazoa > Arthropoda > Insecta > Lepidoptera > Depressariidae > Agonopterix > Agonopterix heracliana. The sequence goes on along the minus strand of OY856308.1, from coordinate 11,500,850 downwards.
AGTAGGTAGACCTACTGTCGACCGCAGGTCGCGGCGTAAAGCACATGGTCAACTCAACTCAAGTAAGCATATTTTATTTTCGATGCTTTTGCCATCTCTACATAAGTATACAATTTTGTGTAAAAAGGGTATAAGTACCTATAATAGGTAGGATTAAGACTTTTATTTTCAAAACTAATTTCTGCATGCCTAACTCAAGATTATCACAAGAAAGCTGTAAGTAGGTATACATTTTGATCTGCCATTATGTTATACGCTTTTTAATTGTCTCAATTGACTCAACGGGAGAGAGACAAATAAACTGAATCGAGGTTACAATACACAGTCTGTTGTGTGATGACGACTGTGAACATATCAATTCGTCTCAAAGAACATCTTACCTACTTGTAACAATTAGATAGTACGTAAGTATAACGATATAAGTACTATAGATGCGAACTAAACGTATGACTTTCACAAATCGCACTCCTGTTCTTATTAGATAGTTATATATAGTTACGAATAATATCTAATCAAAACTAAACTATTATAAAACTGTAAAAGAAGTGTGTCTGTTCATTGAAGATATTTACAAGAATTACGGTATGGATTAATTAAGTTGACTCCAAATCACAAATTTATGGATTTTTTGGAGTCAGGTCAGGGACACTGTAGTCTGTCTGTAGATATGTCTGTTTGTTTGTTTGTTCGGGCATCACGCAAAAACTACTAAACCTTTGTTTGTTTGAAAGCTTACGATTTGGCTTATAATCTGAAATATAATTTTTGCAGACGAAATAGCTGGTACTTACCTAAGATCTTATAGTGAATTTCTGATTCTACAAAATACCGGATCAAACCTATCAGCGCAAAAAAAAGTCAGCTATCTCATACTAAACTGCAATACCTACTCGATGCAAACATATGGGACAGCAGATTTATTTTTTGTTCTGATCAAAGGATTAGAAGTGCAGGATCAGGAGCAAAAGTGCTTCCATAGTAAAAGTTGTTCAGTTTGATGGGTGGAGTATAATGTTTAAGGGGCTACCTCCTGGTTTTACCATGAAATTGGGTAACTTTGTAACCAATTTATTTATTCATTAACTATGGCACTTTTTGAGCTGAAAAATAGAAAAATAAACTAAACCATCTACCTACACGATATGAGAAGTGATGTGGTTTTTCTAGAAATCGATTTTAATGAATAAAACCGAAGGAAAGGGAATCTAAAGTTACCCCTTTTTTCCCAGTTGTAATTTCTTACATTTTTAATCGGAAGAAAATGAAAATTTACAATATTGTTCACAACACAATTTAGAATGATGTGGTTTTCTTACTTTTTCGAAATTAAGCTAAATTCTGACCGGAGCAACGCGCTCGTTCACATCGATTAGTACCTATGGAGAGTCGTGGTCGTGATAGCGTGAAAAAATGCTATTCCGTTCAGTTGTTCAGTTTGATGGGTAGAATCTAAGCATATGAATAGATACGACTAAAAGTCAAGCTTCCTAAAGCGCGCGCAACAGCGCTAGCTAACTCGCGAAAAAAGTTGTAATCCATTGCTTTATGGATCAAAATGGCGTATTTACGAGTCTAGCGGCGGTCTCCGGCGCGGCGTCCCGCTTGTATGAAGCTTCCGATCTGTACGGATAACTAATCATGTGCTCTAAGTTTAGATGCTAATGATATCAATTTCACTGGTATCGTCGCAAAACGTCCCTTTCTCAAAATGTCCCTCGTTCGCAAAACGTCCCTTTCTCAAAACGTCCCTTTCTCAAAATGTCCCTTTCTCAAAACGTCACTTTCTCAAAATGTCCCTTTTTCAATGTCCTTATACATAAATATTTTATGACATTAACCACCCATTATGACTGCTATTGTCTTCCGAGCAGCTTCCGGTATATCTAGGGTTGCCACACCTAACTGCTAACTCAGTCGGTTAGGTTAGCGAGGAGCGAATTAAGTGACGAGCATGTTAGGTTTCTTGCGACCACAGCGCACGAGCCGAGCGAGCGCAGCGAGCGTGCCGCGGCAGCGGCCGGCGAGTGCCAGAACCGAATTGCTACTGTTTACTTAGTCAACCCGAAGATATACGATTTTTCACACCCCCTTTAAAGGTAGTTATTAGTACTTTGTATTTTTAAAAAGGGTCATTTTGAGAAAGAGACGTTTTGCGAAAGGTACATTTTGAGAAAGGGACGATTTGAGAAAGGGACAACTTGAGAAAGGGACGTTTTGAGAAAGGGACATTTTGAGAAAGGGACGTTTTGCGAACGAGGGACATTTTGAGAAAGGGACGTTTTGCGAAGATACGATTTCAATCTGTAGATTCTACGGGGAATGTAGGGGAGCACTAAGAAAGGATTATCCGATATTCTAATTTCACGCGGACGAAGTCGTGGACAAAAGCTAGAATAGAATAGAATAGAATAGAATATCTTGATTTGCTCTGAATAGGTACAGTACAGATCTTAATGTCATACAATTATACAATAATATAAAACAACCATTATATAGGTTTATTCAGCTAAATTAGATTAGCATGCAAAGTTACAGTTAAAAATTAAAAATGTGTGTTAAGAAATTCTTTAACATCATAAAAACAATAGTCAATTAATAGATTCCTTAGCTTTTTAGACATTATGTCAGGAGAACAATATTTAAACTCGTCAGGTATCTTATTGTAGATTTGAACACACATACTGTAACAGTTTTTTTGGTATACAGTTGTAGACGGACAGTGACCTAATACTAGTGCCTTAGGGCGCCTGGTAGCTCTAGGATTAATAGCAGTAGCCAACGTAAACAAATGGGGATTTTTTCTTACAAACTTAAATACTTCTAATATGTACATACTCGGCAGACTCAGGATACGTAATTTAATAAATAATGGCTTACATGGTTCACTTGGACCTTTACCACATATTGCCCGAATGCACTTTTTTTGCGCTACAAATGCTTTATGCATGTCTGTACCTTGTCCCCAAATTATCAGTCCGTAGTTCAGTATTGAGGCCACATGCCCATAGTATGCAGACATAGCTATGTCTACAGATGCAATTTTACGCAGTCTCCTAAGCACATAAACAAAGTTAGTTATCCTATCACGTACATAGTCAATATGAAATTTAAAACTAAGATAGTTATCAATTGTTATTCCTAGAAACTTTGCTTTATCTGTTTCATTTATTACATTTCCATTGCTAGTAAGTACTAACATAAATAGTTTTCTTCTTTTTTATTACCTAGGTATCGGATTATATTGTATCGTATTATTTCTGTGTAGATACCTAATAAATAATAAAATACCCCATTATTCAGCAAAAGATTTATCATGTAACTAGTAATAATAAAACAATAAAATTAAATCCTAAATCTTACAGACAAATCAAATTCAATGTATCAGACAGTAATCAGAATCTTATCTCTGCAATCTGGCGCAGCAATCAAAATATTTATCTTCGTAGGCTTAAAAATGGTAATAAAATTGTAAACTCGGCGTGTCTGTCGTCTCTAGGTAGATAGTTAGGTAAGTGCATTGAAAATATTTGCATAATTTTTGTGGGGGGATAAATTTATAAATAGGTATAAGTAGAATGCATAAGATCGCTATACAAATTTTGATCTACTCGTCTGTTAGTGCCTGCACGCATCATCTGCATCTAGACAGAGCTAAGTATCTAAGCCCCACTTGCGCCAACCTGGGTTAGCATTAAACTCTAGGTTAAGTTGGTAACCCTTGATTTTTTGTATAGAAAAACAACTGAAAGAGCTATTTTATCCGGAGTTAATTGCTAACCCGTGGTTGGCGCAAGTGGGGCTAAGTATATTTTTTCCGAATTTGCCGCCCCTAGTCAAAGTGAATAATTATAATAATAGTGGGGGCGCACAGTATGATTTGGAACCTCAAAAAGTGACATCGCCTTTTTATTCCAAAATTTGATAGTATTATTTAGAAATGAACGAATTAAACTCCCATGTGCCAGAAGCGAGTAGGTTTTGTGATATGATGTTTTTAAAATGTGTAATTTTTATCCAAATTTAAATTAAAAATACCTAACTAATGAACCGCAAAAGATATTTTAACTTTATTGAGACAAAATATGTTAAGCTATCAATTATTCACGTGTTTGTGCAATCACAATTGAATTGGATAAGTAATATAAAAAAAAACTTTAATTTCGAGTTACTTACAAACTTTCGAAACCCCACTTGGGACGGGGGGGGGGGGGGGGCACAATGGCACACTAAACTGTAGTCTTTGGGCACACTAAAAAGAAAATTGTTGCCAATGAATTTGAGACTAATTATTTGCGCCAAAGTGCAAAAATTTACTACAGCTTTTATTTTTCTTTAGAACCTGAAATGGCGATGGTGTCAATTCTAGATATAGAACTGGTGTTGCCATGTACAGGCTAGATAAATGCCTTGGTGATAAACTGAATATTTTGTCTTCCTCGGAAAGTCAACTCCTTACGGATGAGGTCAACGGCCCGCGGAAACTATGACAGACAGGGTTATGCACCTCGAACAAATATTATAGAGGACCCTTGTCAGATTTTGTTGGCGGTAAAAAAAATCCACAATATCGAAATCCAAAATGGCTGCCATAGAAATGTCAAACGCCAAAACTGCATTTAAATGGTTTAATAGTTTAGTTTAATAGTTTATTAGGTACACCAACGACACATTCACAAATTTGATTAAAGGTTGGTTACCAATGGTTCACCGATCCGACTGAAAATTTGTGTCTAGGGGTTTTAGGGGTCGCTGATTAAGAATACGAAATCATTTTCTTTACTTCAAATTTTTATGAGGGTCGCCATGCAAATTTCACAATTTTTGAAATGCTGATACTTTCTCGGCCCTATAGCCCTCAAAGGTTAACTCCCATGACAAAAGTGCATACAACATGTTTTGAAGGAAATTTTGTGAGGTTTAAATTGGTACCTACCATAGACATAATTAAGATCGTTGGGTACCTACAAAACTTTTCGATACGACTTATACTTAGATTTCGATAAATAAGCGAATAGCTGAAATTCCTCCATCCTACTTGCTACCAAAACAAGATTCTTAAAATGTATCCATGAGCACACAAGCGCTTTCATTCATTGATGAAATGAATGACAACAAATCAGTTTTGCGACTTAAAATGCGAATAACTATAATTTTTTTTTTTTTTTAATGAAATTATTTTTTCAATCTAATTATTTTGTATAAATCAGTATGAGGTTTTGCGCTTATTCATTAACACATGCTATAGTACTTACCTACTTATCTTTTATATGGACTGTAGTGATACTGTGAGTTGTGATTGAAGCGGTACTAACTAAGCGTTTCTAAGAAGTAGCTACTTAGGTAGGTTAACTATTGTACCGTACATCAGCTGTGCCGAGAACACACAAATGACAAACTGACAATAGACCGAACGAACGAACAATATAATTACTGTGGGACATACCATTCGTTGCCCAGTTATTATATTAGATGCTACCTAATTATTATTATTATGTGGTTACTGTATATAGCTAGGTATACGGAAACGTAAACATGGACAGGTAATTATTACTTACGTTAAGAACAGTTTGGAGAATATGTTTGCCCTGTCGTGGGGATTTTTTTCTTTCAATACCACTTTTGAATCCATGTTTTAAAACAATATGTGGCAGTATGTGATAGTAAATACACGTTTTACACGTTTACTATATCATTATAGTTTATTAACTAAAGCTTTAAAAATACAATATTTGTCTATTTCACTTCAATATCACGAGCTTTTTGTAACATTGCATAATAAACTGGCAACCCGTGCTGCTTATTTTAGCTCTCAAATACAATCTTTAGTCACGGAAACTACACTCACTCACTTTGTTTGAACATACACAACACTCAAATTACGATAGCATATAGGTATAAATATTTTATACCATTAATTAGAACCTATAAGTAAGTACTACAGTTAAAATCTCGTGTTAAAAATATAAGTAGGTATCACAGTTAGTTATAATGGTGGCGGCTAACTCTAGTCACGAGCGGATGGTTCGGGCGCCGCCGGCGGACTGGCTGGACTGTGTTTTTGCCTTTGCCAGTTCACAGTTGCGTCGAACACACAGTCACGATGTGATACGAACATGTCCTCTCGTCAGTCCTACACTCCATAGATTAGTATGTATATTGGGTATAGATAGGTAAGTCGCCTGGGATTTTAGAACGGCTAAATTATTGTCGTTGCCCCTTATTAGCGCTTGGGGGAGCCACATTGATAAATAAATAGAAAAAGACGGCCGGCCGACACGAGGCTCGAACCATAAGCACCCGAATCGTGAGCCGGTTGTCTAGACCACTAGACCAACAAGACAGTGCTTGATATGGGCGAAATCTCTCACTACTACAGCGCAGCGGTGAGACGTAGCGCGCTGTCGCTCATAGTGCTTCGAAATGTCACCGAGAGATGGCGGAAGCTGTCTTTCAGCGTTCCACTTCGTTTGCACTAAGATATCATAGCATGCTACACTCCTAACCGCCCATTCCCATCTGATATGTGACGTGAACGTGATTCATTGCTTTTCACAAATGTCACTTAAATATGTACAATGTAGATACGCCGTTGTCATAGTTAAGTTCTCTAGGTACTTGAAGATTGATCGATAGCGAATAATTGAAAGTCATGCTTACTACTTGTTTAATGTAAGTTTAGGAGTGATGCAACTCAACAATTACCTAGGTATTTTGTATACGAAAAAACCATGAATTTTATGAAACTTTCGTATGCGAATTAAAAAGCTTTCAAAAATAGCACTACATGTGTAGATACTTTATTGGAAAACCAACAGTAATGTAATGATAGACCTATCGATCCTAATAGCTAGAAAGTTACGTCTCACGTTAATTAATTAATTGATCACCTGAACACCTAGGTCTATCCTCAGCACGACAATTTTATAGAGATTACCGAACTAATTATCTAATTATAATGTACTTATTAGATTTCCTAATTGATTGCATAATTTTAGTTCTAATAATATTTCTGTACATACTTGACTTGTAGTTGTGTCTGACCATCGGAATATATAATACGGTTAATGAAGGGTAAATATTTCTCACAAAAGAAAAAAAAAGTTTGCATAAAATTAAAAGAAATTTTTTCCGACCCATGTCTTAAGGGAAAGTTGTCCAGATTAACGGTCAGTTTCGTTACTAATTAAAAACTATATAGTGGTGTACGAGTATTTAGGTATTCGTCATAGTTATCTATCTGTCACTTTTTCCAAAAATTTTACCAATAAAAAAAAAAAAAAAAAAAACAATTAAAATGTAATAGGTAATAGTAAGTATATAAATACTCTCCTTGCCTTTTTTTCGGCAAACTGATTTATTAAATAATTTATAGGGAAGTTTTTATTAATTTTTGATTACGCAAATCGGGGGCCCCCTTGGCCGGGGGGCCCCGTATAATTGATACGGCTGATACGGCGGTAGCTACGCCCCTGTGAGGAAACCTGCATACGCTGAAGAAGAAATTCGGATGTCTGTGTGAAGTCTACAAATCCGCATTGGGTACGCGTGGCGTGGGGGACTGATTCCCATACGGGAAGGCCTGTGCCCAGCTGCAGTTGCAGTGGGACGTAGGTATATGTATAGGCTGATGATGATGATGTGCCTCAGCCTAACCCAGCTGGACATAGGAGTGACGAGAGCATATTATGTACAGTATAACACTCCAGAACCGCTCCATTCCAGTATTGCAAAGTAGAAGTAGTTATTATGAATGAGAATAATAAATATTATTTTCTCCCCTCCGGCCGGAAAGCGTAAATTTTCGTCCCGCTGCGCTAAACGAAGATGCCGCTTTCCACCTCCGTCGCCAAGAAAAATAGTATACTAACCTCGGACAGTAAATAAGAAAGCCTCAGACATCCATCATCATTACAAGAGATCTGAGACCTTTCTTACTTTCCTGTCCTCGGTGTGTAATCTACTATTTCTCCCCTCCGGCCGGAAAGAGTCAATTTTCGTCCCCCCGCTGCGCTAAACGAAGATGCCGCTTTCCACCTCGGCCGAGGAGTAAAATAGTATACTAACCTCGGTCAGTAAATAAAAAAAGCCGCAGATTACATGAGATCTGAGAACTTTCTTACTTTCCTGTCCTCGGTGTGTAATCTACTATAAATGATGATTTATTTTTCCTTGTTAGCATAGGCTTGTTGGCGCCTGCTAAATGGCTTTTATATCAACTAATTTGGCTACCTGGGACACAGAGGATTATATTGTACAGAGTTACAGCTTCAAACAACCTCAACTTCAAACACTACATGCGCAGTATGATTGTGTGCGCGTTCACCTACGGGGCTCACGAACGAGGCCGAGGGGACACTTTGGCTATACTTCGGGTGGTTACGGCGTAACGAGGGTGTGAATTTAATGTGTGGATTATTTTCTGTTTGATCGTCACTGTCATTGTAGAACGTCATGTCATGTGAATTTAAAGTGTGAGATATTATTATCGTTCATTTTACTCGAGCATGTTTAAAAGTAGTTTAATAATATTAAACGAAATGGTTAACAATTGCACTGTGTGCTTTAATAATACGAGGAGGAACACAAACAAAACATCTCCTTCTTCATATACCAACACCAAAGATCGTGACAGGTAGGTAAGTCAATTTTTGAGTCACCCGCGTAAAGCGGCGGATCGGGCGGCAACGTTTTTTAATTTAAACTCATTTTATTCAACTAAATAATAAATAACACAACAAACAACAACAACAAAAAAGAAAAACAATATACCTACATATTATAAAACATTATCCTTCATACTTCAATTAAATTTATTTCCTTTTAGACAGCCCTACAAGAATAGGCTAATGTAATCGAAGCTCCTAAGAAGCTGTTGTGCTCTGTACAATATAATCCTCTGTGCCTGGTGTAAATACCTAGGTACATAATTTTTACATTTCTTATGAGAAATGTAAATTTATTTCTTTCCCGATGCCGCTTTCCACCTCCGTCGAGGAGAAAATAGTATACTAACCTCGGGCAGTAAATAAGAAAGCCTCAGATCACATATTATGTTTGTTTGATGATCGCAATTACATGAGATCTGAGACCTTTCTTACTTTCCTGCCATCGGTGTGTAATCTACCATAACACATTCGTTACTGTTTTATTAAACAATTAAATTGTTATGCGGGGTAATTAATGTGTTAAGGTTGTCCTCCATTTATCGGCTCGGCATCACTTCACCTCGAATTGATGAAAGTCAAAATGGCGGGGCCACACTATATCTCTAGATTTTTTTTAATGTACCTGACCTGAAAAAAATTGCACCTCAATAGTTTTCGAGATATTCACCGAAAACCCTGGCCCCGCCATTATTACGTCAAAATGGCGAGACCAAATCCATTAATCGGAAACCTCCGGTACCTAATTAGTACCTTATATTCGTCGGTCGGAGTTATTACTGGAACATCTAAAAAATTTTGTGTTTTGGACTTAGTAGTTATGTAGAATGATAGAAAATCGAAAGCTCTTTCCGAATCACTACTGGAACTAAAAACTGTATATTTCGAATTGTACCGGTAATGATACGATCAACATTTCTAAATTGGTACTCTTACAGTTTTTTTAGAATGTTTTTTTTTAAGTTACAGGCTGCAAACGCCTGCGGTAAACACTAAATAACGAAGCATTCAACTACTTCATTGCGCGTGACTTTTAATGAGGTGTTAAGAGTTACTAACGTATGACATTTTTAATAAGGTAATGTTGACATAGTTACTTTGTAACACAATAAAAAGCAACCACAAGTATGTCAACATTTCCTTATAGCTTATAATGACATAATAATATGAAATAAACATAATTAAGAAATGTCGTACGTGAGTAAATCTCAACGTCAAATCAAAACTCACATGCAATAAAGTAGGTGAATACTTCGTGATTTAATGTTTAGGTACCGCAGGCGTTTGCAGCTCGTATTTTAAAAAATCATTACAAAGAACTGTAAGGGTACCTACCAATTTTGAAATGTTGATCGTAGGAGGTACCAATTAGGTACTAAATCTTTGTGTACTCAGTTTAATCCTACACCTTGTAGTTTCCGAGTAACGGATTTGGTCTCGCCATTTTGACGTCATAATGGCGGGACTAGGGTTTTTAGTGAATATCTCAAAAACTATTGAGGCACTAATTTTTTCAGTAAAGGTACCAAATAGTACCAATTAGGTACTAAATACTGGTAATAACATTTTCTAGATATAACGTCCGGCCCCGCCATCTTGACGTTCATTCGAACTGAGAATAGCATGTTGCAAACCTACAATACAATTTGCGGAAAATCGAAAGAACTAAATAACTTGGTCGGCAGGACCTTGAAGGGCAGGAAAAAATTAACAGGCTTAAAGGAAATCGACATGAAAAGAATAAATCGGATGCTAGCTCTTAGGTAGACGTTAACTTGTCAAATAAAACTGCGAATAGTTTGCTGAGACAAGGTTCTATGGTGGCCTACATTTTAAATTGGTTGGCTATACCCACTTGTCCTTCATATCATATCCCATTTATATGAAAATCCTACAGCTGTTTATTTGATCTACATTAAAATTTACTACATACATACATAAGTTCACGCGACTCCACTGTCCCGTGGGGGGTGGCAGAGACAACGGACTACCATGCGCTACAATTCTGACACTAAATCTTACTCCATTTCAAATAGCAACGAAATTTTAAGGCTAATTTTGAATTAGGTACAGAAACAGAGATTTGAGACACTTGTTCTTACTTATTCAAGATATGTCGGATCTTTCTGATAAATAAATGGCATATAGGGCCCTTCTTTTTTTTTCCCGATTTCGATGTTGGTTCCATAGAGAAAGTTGTTCAGTTTGATAGGCTGGAGTGCGATTTTTGAAACTCATTCGCTGAGCTCAGCATTTGAAAATGTCAAAATTACTATGGAGATATGCATCTTTCTACTGCTGATTTGACTTTCAAAAATCATACTTGACGAGAGCTTTACGAGAACCGAATGAGATTCAAAAATCGCACTCCTGAAGAATGCGATCGAACTGACTCCTGACCTTAAAAAAGTGTCCTGTATCTTATCAGAATTCGTCAGAATACTAAGTAGGAATCGGAAAATCTTTTCGTCGTTATATGAAATGAAGTACAGGTTTTAGCATAATAATTAATATTATTGGTTTATTCTATTAGGTAGGTTATTTTGGCATTCAAGCAATCAATTATATTGTATTGCACACCCAAAAATTAATATTACTAATAATAAATGCGAAAGTGTACCTATCCGTTTGTCACGGCTAAACCGCTGAACACCCAGATTTATTTGCTTTGGTATTTTCCCCTTAATATACAAAAGCTGAGGTTTCAGAAGATCTCTGACTACCCCCTCGGGGAATATAGTCGTGAGCATATGCTATGCTATGCTAATATACAAAAGTTCAAACCGTAAAGTAAAATTCTAATCAATTTCTACACACAACGACGGACATTATCGCTGTACTGCGTACATACTACGGTACAGATGCATACAGACAGACAGAGCCATGACTGATGAATTGATAGGTCGAACGAACACTATCACAGTGATAGATAACCTTTTGTAACTTTGGTTGCGATTGTATTTGATACAGAATACCTCGATTTTTATTATTCTCCCCGTTACTGTTTAGTATAATTACATAATATTAATTACATAAACCAAAATTTAATATCTCTAATAAAAAAGAGGAATCTAACGAATATTATCACTTTTTTAAGAGGATAGGCGAGCTGAAATGCTAATTTGGAGGATAGGTCACTTTTCCGACTGTATACGTATTTATCAGATCCCACCCATACATCCAAAAAATCGACGAAATCTGAATTTCGTATTCCCCTGTTTTCTCCTCCAAAACTAAACCAATTTTAATACTTCTTTCAAAAATAATATGAGAAAGACTGGATATTATGTCGGGACGTTTTGCTTTTTTTGTTTATATTCGTCAAATTTGTTTACTGGATGTCTGAAAACGGGCGGTAAAATTGGTCATTTTCGAAGGGCCCTAGTTCTTACAGTGATTAATTAATGCAAAAAAGCAAAACATAAGGACATGGCAGCAGAGGTGACAAAGATTGTATGGTAAAAAAATATTTGCTCTGGTGTTATTATCCAGGGAGAAAACAGGGGAATACGTTTGTATGGAGAAAACGGTACTCGTCTATCCTCTTAAGGGGATGACCAGACCGTCAAACTGGACAACTTTCTCTATGGCACCAACACCGAAATCGCGAAAAAAAAATCTGCCATTCCATACATTTGACGCGAGTAGGTTTGCAGTTTAGTACGGAACAGCTTATTTTTTTATCACGATTTCGATGTTCTGATCTGATCGTCCCCTGACGGTCTGAGCATCCCCTTAAAAAAGTGTCATTGAAAGAAATGCGGACCGAATATTGCACTAAAAAGATGTGAAGCATGCAAGGTAATACAATCTCGTTTGTTCTACAAGGGACCTACACTCACACAGATGCACTAGCTCTAGGCGCAGCAGGCGCTACAACCCATCACCATTATGTACCGCGTGACAGCACGCACACAAAACAAATGGGTGCTTCACTCATTATTAGACGAGATTAAGTCTGGTTCTTCTTTTAAGTCTGTGATATTAAGAAGGACCCTATATAATACCTACTATGAGCTTTGCTTCCAGTAATAAGTACATAGCCTATGGCGCGAGATCTGGAGTGGTGTTTTTGAAAGTCATACGTTGAGCTCAGCAGTAAAAAATGACAAAATTACTATGGAGATACGCATCTTTCTACTGCTGATTATACTTTCAAAAATCATACTCCAGGAATGCGATTTTGTGCGTACAGAACATATCCCTAGACAAGACCCATATAATACGGGACAGTCATTTTACGGTTTGAGCCGGGATTAATTAAGAATTTATATTTTTTTCGGTATACTTATCATTTAAGAGCCAATTTGAGCCTATAACAATACAAAAATAAAAATAAAATCGCGTCAGCAACAACCCAAAATTTAAAAACTTGAAATTAAACTTCTTTGAAATTTTAAAGTTTCTCTATGGGACCAATATCGAAATCGCGAAAAAAAAATCTGCCGTCCCATACATACGAGTACATTTGGCTCAAGTTGGTTTGCAGTTTAGTACCTACGTAACAGCAGATTTTTTTTCGCGATTTCGATGTTGGTCCCATAGAGAAAGTTGTTCAGTTTGATGGTCTGATCGTCCCCTTAAAAAAGTGTCAGCATATTAAGTTGGACCGTATAGTGTATGCCGAAGTTGCAGGTGGGTGAGCCTTAGCACTTTAGCACATGAGTAGGGTAGACCCGGGTTAATAGTAACAGTTTTTACTTCTACCTCGATTGCGGGGAAACTATTCATATCTAAGAAACGGTACATACACATTATGAAAGGCAGTTTCTTAACGTACTGGATTTTTCATTTAAAGTGTTCTGAAGTCTTATAGAACCTTTCGTAATTCGTTCTTGATGTGAGCAGTGACCAGTGTTACAATTAACCCTTACCGGGGGTCATTTGTAACAGTTTGAAATAATTTGAAATAATTGCTATATATTATTAATCACTTTAGTTAACTATATATAATAGCATTTTAATAAACTAAAAAACTTTACTCTCGCATATGTTAATCAACCATAAAGGTTTTCATACAAACGAAGCTGTTACAATTAACCAAATGTTACTATTATACCTGGCCACGTGGATTTATTTACGTTTAAAGTGCAATCAAAAATCATATAATTCTGTCAAAATCACGACTGCGATTTCGTTGTGTACTATTTAAATTGGAAGTTAAATTAGAAAGCAAGCCTACCCAATAATTCCACCTAACATACTATAAAAAATCAATCTAAATTAGAGTTAGAGGGAGCGGCCGTTCTCAATCCAACGCTGAGGTTGGTGCGGGTTGGTGGAGGCAAGTTAGGGGTCAACTTGATGTCAGAGTATTTTTAAACCATCTTAATAATAAATATTTGATCATGGGTCAATTGTAACACAGTGTTAATTGTAACGTTACAATCAACCCCATCAAAAGTGTTACAATTATCCCTTGGTGTCAATTTTAGATAAAAACATTAAAAAACCATGATACCAACGAAAATAATGAACTTCTCATCATCTGTAGCATTCTCTAGTTCCTATTACAACGTATGATCGTAATATCTGTTTAAAAAATGTATTATTTCAGAAGTTACAACGTAATGAATTGATCGAAAATAATTGAAATGACCGCACATAAAATTAATTCCTCTGTAACACAAGACACCTCCACGTTGCACACACGGCAATTGGAGAGTAGGTCCGGACATGCAAGAGCCATCACCTCTTTCCACACACACATCCTTGCCTTGTTTAGTTACCGAAATATTGTCAATGTTACTAATAACCCGTGTTACAATTAACCCGGGTCTACCCTAAATACCCCACAATCACACAGAGAAAACATCGACACAATCGCGCTATTAGACAATCTATGGCAGACATTGGGCGAGCACAGCATCGTGCGCTCCTGGCCCCATAGAGACAAAACTTTTAGGAGCGCACAAAATGATTAAATGCACGATGCGACCGCCCAATGTCTCCCATAGATTTTCCACTGGTGCGATTGTGTCGAAGCTTTTTATTGTGGCCTTAGATCGTATTCGAAGATCGCGGCGGGCATAGTTTAATAAAATAAGGTGTTGCGATGTAGTCTTAATCTTTATTGGCGTCACAATCCTTGCTTACTTTACGATTAATAAATAAATACATTGTACATAATATCTGCTAACTTTCGAACGCGTGTAATGCTTTTGTCGTATGAACAAACAATAAGACATCAGTAGAAATTTTTTTTTTATATTTTATAGACAAAAGCAGTTCCATCCACAGGTAATCTATCTTAGATAATAAAAAAACAGATTTTATTATAATGAAGCTTAAATATCTTTTGAATATGAATGTTTTTATATTACCTATACAAGTTATTCACTAAACTCTAAATTAAAAACGAATCCCAGAAAATAGCAATAAAATGTTTTTAATTGCTTTATTTATGTATTTATTTGTAGTCTTTACCTGTACTACATAAATGAGAGTCACAATGACTATAGAACCTAGTTTTTGATAATTTATATGTCTAGCTAGATAGATACCTAGTCGAAGCAACGAATGCGTCGAAAAAAATATCACCTAATTTTGGGTGAATAACCGCGTCGCTATACACACACACAGACATAAGTCGTATGACGCCACACGCACACCAACCTAAGAAAGTTGGCCACTTTTGTTTTATACAGAAGAAGCGCTCAATCTAGACATATACTTTATCTAAGAACCTAATATGCAAGTCTGACTTACCTTCTACCACTTCTTCGTACAGAAATTGTCACTATAATGCCCTCTGAACTTTGCGAATATGTTGACTTTTAGACTCTTTCAGGGCTTGATCCAACTTGTTTGTCAGATGTAATAGATTAGGCAAGTCACACTGCAGTAGCACATGATGGATGATATTCTGACAATGACTGGCCGCCTTGGCGTCATGGATGGATGAATTAATGTACAATGGAGATATGCTCTTGTCCGCTGAATCACCAATAGTATCCTTTTTATCCTCTTTTGGACCGTAACATTTTGGAGTCATCAATATGAAATTCATTGCTACCATTGGCTTGATTTGCTCTTCACAATGTCTAGATGCAACCTGAAATAAGATGTTTGTTTGGTTTAAAGCTCTCAGAATTATCTACCCTATCATATATACTCTTAAGGGGCCATAGGTGCCGACGAATATTTTCTATGAGAAACGCGATTGCCCAGCGCTCCGAAAAGTGTGTGCGTGAGCCGTATTTTTGATTAAAAAGAACTAACCAAAGTACCTTTTCTAGATTTTTATGATTTTATGATTTCACTAGTTATAGATTAAGCTCCCGATGCATTATTTCTTACCTCACTCGGTTCCTCATCAGACGCATACTGGAGCGTTAGATAATACTTAGGAGTACAGGAATATAGAAGGTTGCCATCCTCTATCCTGGAAGAACCATGTTTTTATTCAAATACCGTGCCTCTATTTTGACTCATAATTACATCATCAGGTTCCCGATCGAAATGATTACGCATCGAAAGAGACCCCTTTGGAGATCCGAACCCGCATGGGTTGACAGCCCCAACCCTGGAAGGTGCCTCAGTCAGCCACGTTTTACGAGGCCAAAAAATGGGGTAATTTACATCATCAGGTTCCCCGATGAAACTAGTGCAGATCGATAGCCCTGGTCGTGCCATTGATGAATATATAGGGTTGTCTGCTATCAGCCTGGAAGGTTTCTGTAATTAATTCTGTAACTGGACAAGGCGAGGCAGAAGAAGAAGATTTGAAAAGCAAAATTCCAAATTTATAAAAAAAAGTGACACAACGCTACGCAAAGTGAGCTTTACCGCCATGCTGGAAGATTTCCTCACGATTCCTCACAGTTTGAGAGCACTCGGTTTTACGTAGATCTCATTGGTCCATGGCAAGTCGTCCGTGCGGATTCGAACCCGGACCCTTATACTTGATTCTCCATACCTCTCCGCAACGCCCCTTCGCGTTCTCTGTTTCCGCGATTTTTTTTAACTATACAGGGTGTTACAAAAGTAAAAATAAGCATTTAAGGGGGTGGTTTAGACCATCAAACTGAACAACTTTCACTATGGGACCCACATCGAATCGCGAAAAAAAAATCTGCCATCCCATACATTTAGCTCGAGTAGATTATGTAGTATTTTTTTCGCGATTTCGATATTTGTCCCATAGTGAAAGTTGTTCAGTTTGATGGTCTAAAGTAAACCACCCCCTTAAATGTTTATTGGTATTTTTGTAACACCTTGTATAAATAAAAATAATCTATTTTCTTTTTCAGATTTCTCTAGAATTATAATAGGTAACAAAATAAATGCAATGTTATAAGGCCAGTGCTCTGGTAATCCTTTATTCAAAAGCAAAAAAAGGCATACTAGTGAGGAATGACCACAAGTGGCTCATTTACCCTATTATTTCAAAATGTATGAAGCGCGAGAATATCAATGCGTAGATTTTCACTGAATGTCACGGTTTGCATTAATTGTACCTTGAATCTTAGCGGTTATACATGCATTTTCCTTCATTCGAAGATTTTAAGATCGTTTGTTTGAGGTGGCATACCAGGAAACCTTCCAGGCTGATAGCAGACAACCCTATATATTCATCAATGGCACGACCAGGGCTATCGAACTGCACTAGTTTCATCGGGGAACCAGATGATGTAAATTACCCAATTTTTTGGCCTCATAAAACGTGGCTGACTAAGGAACCTTCCAGGGTTGGGGCTGTCAACCCATGCGGGTTCGGATCTCTAAAGGGGTCTCTTTCGATGCGTAATCATTTCGATCGGGAACCTGATGATGTAATTTTGGGTCAAAAATAGAGGTACGGTACCCGAAAAAAAACATGGTTCTTCCAGGATAGAGCATGGCAACCTTCTGTATTCCTGTTGTCCTAAGTGTTATCTATCGCTGCAGTATGCGTCTGATGGGGAACCGAGAGAGGTAAGAAATAATGCATCGGGAGCTTGGTCTATTAAACTAATGGTGAATTTGTGAGTATCAATGCTAAAAATCGGAAACTATTTTAAGTTCTTCTAAAACGAGAAAAATGTTTAAAAATGCATGAAAATACGTCATCTTTGTGACGATTTTCTATCGAGTGAAGTAATACCAATCGTGTATTCAGTTTATGATTTCCTAAATAAACTATCCAAAAATACTGAGGTATGACTTTAGTTTCGGTAAATGGTATAAATCTAGTCGTAAAATGAAAAACAAAAGATGCCTCCGAGGTATTTCTACCTACTATTACGCCTTAAGGCATCTTTTTGAACTAATGTTTTTACCTGAATTTCCAACCTCCAAGTGAAATCTTGATAGGTGGGATCAGATTGCTGTAGCAAGTACAATGCACTGGACAACTCTGGTTTCTTAGTGCTGTACAGTTTGAGGAGGACTTCTTGTTGTTCAGGAGAAAATCCTGCCAAGGCCAGTGATGATTTGAAGTCTGGTTCTGCCAACTGAAAATGATATTGACAAAGTGAGTTTACACATGAATATCAATCAATCAAATCAGGTCACATCAATCCACTGCTGGGCATTGGCCTCCCTTTTATTGCTATTCTTCACGGTCCTGTGCTAATCTGATCCAATGCGAACCCGTCACTCTTATAATACAATGTCATCACATCAACGTGCTGGTGGTCTGCCTACTGACCTCCTGAAGTGGAGATGGGCATGACACTTGGCTAGAACGGAAGGCGGGGGCTCTTGGCCACCACTCTGATATTGCCTTGGTCCACCAGCCGTCTTCCCGTCTAGCCAAGTGTCCTGCCCATCTACACTTCAACTTTGTAATCCGTGTACCCACATCTTCGACGTTGGTTCATCGAATTTCGATGTTAGGTACTCGGTCCACTAGTCATATGCCTAGCATGGTACGCTCCATGGCTCTCTGTGCTACTTTAATTTTGTGCATGTTTTGCCCTGTCAGCGTCCATGTTTCGGCACTGTGTAGGCACTGTATAGGCAGGACACATTGATTGAATACCCTGGTCTTAAGGCATTGCGGGCTACGAATAAGAATAACTATAAAAGAGTAACTCTAAACAAAATCGAAATAATTTTTGGCACCCAATGAAAAATTACATGTTGTATGAGTTTTGGCGGCTAGGTACAGTTTTTAAAGAACTAATTTAGAACACGGTACACTTTTTTTGGTGCCACTTTTTGAGCTTCATTTACACTTCTATACATTCTTATTCGTAGATTGCGGGAGTTTAGATTTAAACACGGTGTCCAGTATGATACTTTATATCCTCTTTCTTAAATCGAAGTGCTACATAGTGGTGCACTATTAAACAGTTTACTTTAAATTTGATATCACCACAAGTGTCTTAAAGGGGGTATTTGCTCAGAATTTCTAGGCAAAAGGCAGCAGAGAAGTTACTCTTTGACACTACTTACATTATGTTTACATGCCTCTACTATCAGGTATGCCAGCGCCTGCACCAAATTCTGGACGACAGTGAAAGATACATCCAGTTTTTCTGAAAAAAAATAAGCATTTTTAAAAATTCCATTTTGGAAAAAGATTTCATTGTGAGATATGAGATGAAACTTCGTCAGATGAAATGTTCTGTCGCGGTTGTGTACGTATGCAACGCGCACATAGTGGAGGATGCTGCGGATCCGGGGAAAAGTAAGTAAAGTAAAATCATTTCAAAAAATACCAACTCACAAACACGGACCTGAAAGACATACGGACCGAGTATTGCACTAAAAAGATGTGAAGCATGCAAGGTAATACAATCTTGTTTGGTCTACAAGGGACCTACACTCACACAGATGCACTAGCTCTAGGCGCAGGTCCGACAACCCGTCACCTTATGTACCGCGTGACAGCACGCACACAAAAGAAATGGGTGCTTCACTCATGATTAAATGACATTCCGTCTGTTCTTCTTTTAAGTCTGTGCTCACAAAACGTAGATATAAATATTTAAAAAAAAATGGTTGAAACCATAACTCTTCTGCTCTCGATTCTAAAAAAATTACTTTCTAGTTTTGCGTTATATCATTAACATGTTGTATAAGTAGACCACAACAAAAACAACAGCTACAATAAAAATAAACCATCATTATCTTCATCTTTGATAAAGTTGTATGTCAAGATTGACAGTCAAAGATATGAAAGCATCGAAAAAAATTGGAACCAGTACTGACCCCAAAACCCTATACATATACATCCACACCTTAGAAAAAGTATATGTCTAGAATGAGCCTCCCTGTTTTACCGTATAAAACAAAAGGGGCTAAGTTTCATAGGTTGGTGTGCGTGAGGCACCATACAAATTCTGTATGTGTGCGTGTATATGTATAGTGTTTAGGAACCAGTACTGGTTCCAATTTTTTTCGACGCTTTCGTATCTTCGACTGTCAATCTTGACATATACTTTATCAAAGATGCACACATATATAATTTGTATGGCGCCTCACGCAAACCAACCTATGAAACTTGGCCCTTTTTCTTTTATATGGTATAACCATGAGGCTCATTCTAGTCTAGACATATACTTTTTCTAAGGTCTTCCTCATCACAAAAGTGGTTTACATATTTGTTTCAAGATCAATATTTAGGTCAAAGAGAAATTTGGTAAGTAGGTAGGTACATAAATATAATCCGGCTCACCTGCTGCAATACTGTACTTTTTGTGATTACTGCCATTATTGAGATAGTCAATCGTGAGTTTACAAAAATCCACCAAAACTGAAATGTAAGTTACAAAGTTAGCTAACACAATAAGGACTCAGATAGTCTTATGACCAGCAGTGCTAGCATGATTAGTCGCATGACGCGCGCCTGCAGGTTTGAAATCCATACCCGCGCCTGTCATTTATCCCGCGATGGTGAGCATGATTTGACAGCTCGTCAGCCACTCTACCGAGAGAAAGCAAAGTCGCGGCCCGGGTTCGCTGGGTTACCATACGGTTAAATCGATCAATTTGAATAAGGTATCACCGAATCGGTGATTAAAGCTGCCCCAAAATCATTCGTTCTTTTACTTATTTCGTTGCGTAAACGTAGAGCCACAAACTCTACCGAACGGTGATCATGCTCGCATTTGTAGACTAGAGTCTACGAATGACAGTTGAGAGCTCGCGTCATCGTAAGTCGCGGGCATCATGTTAGCTACTGTAGAGACAGAGGCGAAGACGCGCTGAAATAGAGATATGGTATAGAGAGACTCGAAGTCGCGGGGTATCATGTTAGCACTGCAGGCTGTTTTCTATTCCTTAATTAATTACGTTTACAGCACAATTGGTTAAGTTAAGTAAGACACCCAATAAACGGTAACACTTAGGGCCTGTTTCACCACTTCTGAGTAAGTTCTTGTTAGCTTATCCGGCAGAAAGTTTGACGTATTTTGTATGAAAATATGTCAAAATATCTGTCGGATAAGCTAACAAGAACTTACTCGTAAGTGGTGAAACAGGCCCTTAAAGTTTTGTAAACATATAATAAATGGTGTAATTTTACTTTACCTGATGCAGAATGTTTATGTAGTAAATTGAGATGTTCTCTCTGCAGTTCACTTAGAAAGATAATCATGATGAGTACCTATATAATGAATCGAAGCGATTATTTTATCAACAAGAAAACAATTTATTTGTGATTATCGGGGCGAACGAACGGGGGTAACAAAAATGAATGACATTCACAAACAAGTGACACTTGCCGTAATGTCATATTGACAGACATGCACTGATGCCAACCTTCTGATAAAAAATAAAGACGTGTTTCCACTTGGTTAAATTAATAACATTTTGGCTGTAAGGTCTAAATGCGTTTACCAATCTAACGGTGGATTCTAATTCATCATCGTAGTGAGTCATTTTGTTCTGCGGGAGAGTTTGGCTTCCCGCCATTAAATTTGTTCGGTCAAAGTTGTATTTGATATTCGTGAAAAATTGGTTTTAGTGATATTTGTGACATAATTTCGTGCGGATTGTGTGCCAAAAAGTTGCGTAAATCGACCAACATAACAGGAATCTCAAATACATACGAAGAAAGAACAAAAGTTTTGGTGCAAGTTAAATCATACTGGTGATTTTGGCGGCAACGCGCGTGCTTACAAAATTGACCAAAATTTCATCCTCATCGTTCATCTATCATCCCATCGTCATCAGGAGAGTTTTGCACAGGAATTGTGAAGAAACAGACGGGCTTTGTTTCTTAATTTTCTAAATTCGTTTTTAGTGGCTATTATTGTGTTAATGTGGTGGAATTAGTTTGATAATGTGCCATTAATGGAGAGCAATATAGTAAGAGTGAGAAATAAAGAAGGCGCTCCCGTTTGATTCGGATTGATTCTCGCGTGAAACTCCCCTGATCATTGGAATGTGTGTACCACCCTCGCATTTCAAGAGTTAGGTATTAAGGTTAGGTTAGGTTAGGTTTAAGTACAAAGAAAAAAGACACTAATGACCAGGCAGTAAGGGCTAGTTCCCATAGCCTATCCGAAAGGATAAACTTTTAAAAAAAAAAAAAATTGTTCTGCGGG
The DNA here is from genome assembly GCA_963693445.1 of Agonopterix heracliana. NCBI lineage: Eukaryota > Metazoa > Arthropoda > Insecta > Lepidoptera > Depressariidae > Agonopterix > Agonopterix heracliana. The sequence continues at coordinate 11,478,709 of OY856308.1, read as the reverse complement.
ACACCTCTAGAATGCCAACATTGCACAAAAATCGACTGTCAAATCATTCATTCATTTGAGTTTTTGATTTGACGTTACCCGAATATCTCCAATTTTTTCATTGTATATATTAAATAAATACGGACATGTTTCTCAGTTTATAACAATTATCATTAGGTATTATAAATGATCGAAAACTAACTTGACCAAACATGGCATTGAAAAAAGTAAAGGGTAACTTCGAGAGGATGTTCGACAAAAATCTAACTGATTTAGTGCGAGGAATCAGAAACAACAAAGATAATGAGGTATTTTATTGTATTAACAGTAATTTAATGAAATAAACAAGTGGTTTTACAATATATTATTATCTTACTATTTTTTAGGCGAAGTATATAGCACAATGCATGGAAGAAATAAAAGTCGAACTTCGCCAAGATAATATTGCAGTAAAAGCAAACGCTGTCGCAAAACTGACATACGTAAGTGTAATTGTACTATAAATAATATCTGTGACGCTTTTATTTTATCAAACAACTCATGAACATGATAGGTAACCAGACTAACAATTAAACTTTTCCTCTGGTATTATGTATCAATCAATTGATTGAATCATAGGAGTGACCAGCAGAGATAAGTATCTGTTGACCATTGCAGTCTGAAATGTTGTTTACTAGTATTCTACAATTAATTCCTTGTTAATTGTAAATACTTTTGAACCATGTCAGAATGACTAAATGCAACCATCATATCGTCAGTCGGAACAACAACACAACAACTGGTACAATTCAAATTATGCTGTTTTGAGAAAATAGACGAAATATACTGTTAATGACTTAGACCACTATAATAATTCTCGCCGGTGCAAGTCGATTCTTCTTGTTAGATTAACAGGTATGACTTGTTCCAGTAGTGCTTTGGATAGAGCTTTCGATTTTCTATCATTCTGCGTACTTGGTCCAAAACACGTAATTTTGGAGATGTTCTGGTAGTGAGCAACCAACGATATTCTCGCTGTACTATTTTCATAAGTACAGTCTTCTTATCGTGTGGGCAGCAAGCCCGGGTGTCAGAGTTTATTTAAACCACCTTTATGGCCTCTGAGTAGTACAGTGTAAACTCTGTATTTATATTAGAGACTAAAAAAGTTGAGAAAAATTTAGGGAACCACTTAATCTGGCAAAACTGACCTACAATTTGTGCTAGAATAGAAGTAGTAGTTCCTGCTGTCACTGTTTTCTACTCTTTTTTGCCAAGTTGTATTTTTTGTTTATTTTGGTCCAACTAAATATGCTGACATTTTTGTAAGGGGATGATCAGACCATCAAACTGAACAACTTTCTCTATGGGACCAACATCGAAATCGAGAAAAAACAATCTGCTGACCCATACAAAACTGCAAACCTACTCGAGCCAAATGTATGGGGCAGCTGATTTTTTTTTTCGCGATTTCGATGTTGGTCCCATAGAGAAAGTTGTTCAATTTGATGGTCTGATCATCCTCTTAAAGAAGTTTCAGCATATTAAGAATTGGCGAAACTTAACCAGGGCACTTCTTAATGATAACAGATTACATTATCAATGTTTATAATTGATATTGATGATCAACAAAATTATTATTATCGTGGTAAGGTACGCGCAGTGCATACAGTATGCGGTCGCGGTCGGACATTGACCTCAGAATCATATGATCGAGCGGGACATTGCCACGCAATTGTAATCAGTAACAGATACCAAATGCGTTTCTTAAGTTTCGCCAACTAATTAAATTTAACCTTAGTCAAGGTGTTTCATACGTAAAAATAAATATTTAAAACTCTTAAAGGAGGTTGTTTAGACCGTCAAACTAAACAACTTTCTCTATGGGACCAACATCGAAATCGCGAAAAAAAAATCTGATATCCCATACATATTTTAGCTCTGTCGATTTGTAGAGTATGGAAGATAATTTCGTTTTTTCGCGATTTCGATATTGGGCCTATAGTGAAAGTTTTTCAGTTTGATGGTCTAAACCATGTTTATTTGTATTTTTGTAACACCTTGTATACAAGTTGTTATGAGTTTTAAAAATTTATTGTTACTTATGAAACACCCTGTATGTATAGAGTTCCACCCAAACTTGCAAAAGTTTTACAATGGTACTAATTTTAAACTATTTTTCAGCTCCAAATGATAGGATACGATATATCCTGGTCTATATTCAATATTATAGAAGTTATGAGTTCCAATAAGTTCACATATAAAAGGATTGGTTATTTAGCAGCCAGTCAGTCATTCCATGCAGATTCTGAGTTGCTCATGCTCACAACAAATATGATACGGAAGGATCTCAACGCTCAAAACCAGTACGAAGCAGGGCTGGCACTAAGTGGACTCAGCTGTTTTATTTCTCATGATTTGGCGAGAGATTTGGCTAATGATATCATGACTCTGGTTGGTACCTTTATGGTTGAACTACACATGGCCGCATGCGATCGCGTTCCGTCTATCTTATATGCTCTAGCAAATGACGTTCCTGAGTGACAGAAAAAGATGGAGCGACGGAAAAATGCGATCGCGTGCGGCCATGTGTAGTTTAACCCTTATTATATTTTTCCATTTATCACGCAAAACAGGAAACAATAGAGGAAAATTTACACATAATATGCAATTCACATTTGATAATACTATAAGTAATGCAATTAAAAACCTAGAAATAAATTCTTTGTTATTAATAGTATAACTTGGAAAGAAATATAATATCATGGCAGAATGTAACATAACATAACATAAAAATGAAGGCAAAATGAGCCCCTTTTATTCGGAGGCCTTTTGGCAGTCAAGGTTCATAATGAAATAAGATGCACATTGAACGTTGTCGGGTCACAATAACCATTCTCATTGTTTTTCGGTCATTTGGCAGTCAAAGACTTAAAAAAGAAAAGTAAATGGAGTATTGGTATTGGTTGAGCGGGCTCATTTTCCGCAACTCGACGACTTAGGCGCCTATTTTGCGTGAGGTGGAAGATGTGGAAGATATTATGTAAAAATTGTATGGTGAATCAAATGGCATTGTCAGGTTTCAAATGATAAAAAATGGAAATAAACCCTTTTAAAAAGACACTGTTCAAATAGCAATCCATTTTCAAAGTTCATAGATAATTATTTGAAACTCAATGCAAAAAATTATAAATTCTAGTTAAACCTAATTTATTTACATGCATGTTGATTTTTTTAGATGAGTTCTACGAAACCATATTTAAGAATGAAGGCAGTTCTGATGATGTACAAGGTATTTCTAAGGTATCCGGAGGCTCTAAGGCCTGCATTCCCGAAATTGAAAGAAAAATTAGAGGACCCAGACCCTGGTGAGTCTTTTTTCATACTTATTCCATATTATTCATAAACTGGTCCCCTAATAGGCTAATGAGCCTATTTGAGTTGCATCGCAAGGCGGGGCTGACTTTCAACTATTAGGATCTGTGTTCTAATCAGCATATTGTCAAATATACAGTTTTCTTCTTAATATGCTGACACTTTTCTAAGAGGATGAATGATCAGACAATCAAACTGAAAAACTTTCTCTGGTATGGGACCAACATCGAAAACGCGAAAAAAAACAGTAGTTGTCTCGAGTAGGTTTGCAGTTTTGTATGGAACAGCTGATGTTTTTCTTCGCGATTTCGATGTTAGTCCTGTAGAGAAAGTTGTTCAGTTTGACTGTCAGACCCCCCTTAGAAGCATATTAAGAAGGACCCTACATAAATTGCTATGGAGGAAGGAATAGCAAATCAATTCATACTATTCAAAGTTGATAAGAGTGTCTATTTTACAGGGTCGTTCTTCTAATGGTTAAGAGCATTGGGCTTTTGACTCGGAGGTCGTGGGTTCGATTCCCACGGGGGGCACCTAGTGAAATGTCACTTTGTGCGTTTTTCCCCGGTTGGTTAGGACATTAAATAAATAAAATATCTTGGACAGTGTCACACAAATTATCTAGTCACATTTAAAGTTCCAGAATCTAGCCTGGACTTGTATTATGATAACTAGACAATGATATAGGATACATATATAGATACAAACATCCATGACTCGGGTACAAATATTCATATTCGTCTTACAAATATTTGTCCCTTACGGGATTCGAACCCGCGACCCCCGGCACAGCAGGCAGATTCACTACAGACTGTGCTGTCGGGCCGTCTAAATTGCAGGCTGAGTCACCTGATTGTCTGAAAAGAAAGATGATTCCGTGCTTCGGATGGCACGTAAAGCTGTTGGTCCCGGCTACTATCTCTGGTGGTGGTAGTCGTTACATAAAAACCACGTCAGAGGCCGTAAGGCGGTTTGAATAAACTCTGACACCAGGGCTTGCAGCCCACTCGATAAGAAGAAGAGGGTCCTTCTTAATACGCTGTCAATTTTTTTACTAATAGAAATAGAAAAAAAATAACTGCTGTTCCATACAAAACTGCAAACCTACTTGGTCCGATCATCCCCATATAAACCGTCAGTATATATTAAGAAGGACCCAGGTGGATCATTCCTTGCTGAAGGGTGGTTCAACTTGTGGCTGCAATCACAAGTACTTACTAATGATCAGTATGAATATAGCGCTCAAAAAAATTTTACTATCGAATTCGTAGCAGTTTTACACCTAAAAAAGACGTCTTTTAGTATCACCAGATTATGTTGGAATTATTAAGTTTGGGAGGTTTGTAAGCTAGGGAGGTTTGCCAGGATTGTAGCAGGTGGTGTTCGGTTGTCTCTGCCTACCCCAGTGGGAGACAGGCTTGAGAATATGTATGTATTAACCTCTCGTCTGTTGACATTCTAACCACAATAAAATTGTTATTGTCTTTGGACAGATCCGTGACAAACACAGAGGAAGGGTTAAACAGATAATTAATTTAAACTGTGTCATGCTTAACAGGTGTCCAGTCAGCAGCAGTGAATGTAGTGTGTGAGCTGGCTAGAAAGAACCCCAAGAACTACCTCTCCCTGGCTCCGGTGTTCTTCAAACTAATGACTACGTCCACCAACAACTGGATGCTTATTAAGATCATAAAATTGGTTTGTATTGTTTTTACTGATAATAATCACATTGACAACTACCTGTGCCCGCGTCTTCGTACTCGTTACCTAAGCAATACCACGCGATATGTACCAATGCGGTGGTTTTGACAGAATCAATTTAGATATTATGGTTAAATGGTTATACATAATATACGAAGCGTTGGCTTAGTGGAGCTTCGGTGTTGGAAACAATCACCGAAGTTAAGCAACGTCAGGTCCGGACAGTCTTTGGATGGACCGTTTAGTGGTATTTCATCTCGAGCGTTTCCGTGCTTCGGAAGGCACGTTAAGCAGTTGGTCTCGGATTGTTCCGTCAGATGGCGTTGTAACTATTCGTTAAGCCAGATCAGAGGCCTATTGGCGGCTTGAAAATTCTCTGACAGCAAGTTGACCACTAACTTGCCTCCACCAACACGCACTGGGCCCGCGTGGTGGAGTATGGCCCGCTCCCTCTCACCCTTATTCGTGGGAGGAGGCCTTTGCCCTGCAGTGGGTTTCTACAGGCTATAACTTACTTAATTACTTACATAATATACTGATTTGACTATCTTCTGGGAACCTTTTTGACTTCCTGAGAAAAAATCCTAAGATCAAAGTGTCCTAGATAATGTCCCAAGAGTTAAGCTATCATCATGTTAAGTCATCCAGTAGCTAATCTGTAATGCTGACCCTGCCTTCCGCTCTGTCCGCAGCGGATAACGGACAGCGGCAGCGGACATTACCCAAGAGTTAAGCTATCATCATGTTAAGTCATCCAGTAGCTAATCTGTAATGCTGACCCTGCCTTCCGCTCTGTCCGCAGCGATGAGGGCATCCTCATCGCACCACTTATCTTATATAGACAGACGGATAACATTTTTTGGGTTGGCCTCTGGGTGTGTCCAAAGTGATCTATATCAAAAAATCTTGTATGCAGATACAATCCCGGTATAGTTTTATTTGTTTGTAAACATGATAATAATGTACGGGGAAAGTCAACACGAGAACATGCCCAATTTTGACATTGGAATAAAACAATAGGTCAACATTTTTGGATATTGCTTCATTTTGTTTCAGTTCCAGTACCTACTATGAAATTGTGTCCCTTTTTAATTTTTGTAGTTGACTATCCTTGCATATTCTCAATTATCTTTCACTCACTATATTTATGAAAGTTTGGTTGTTTATTAACAATGTTTATCTTGTTTACTACTAATTATGACAAATGAATTGTTTGTGTATCAACATAATATTTGTCACACAATATCTGCCTACTATAACATCTGATGTGCATTGTGAATTCTCCACAGTTTGGTTTAATGACACAGTATGAACCAGATATCGGAAGAAAAATAACTCAAAGCCTCATAGATCTAATTAGCAGGTACCACTAGCGAATACGAGTTTGCCAGCCGCTAGACTCATTCACCACACCTCACCACTGAATTTTATTTAGCAACAAATATAATTATGCCACATTTTATCAACATACATGCATGCTTATTAACTTTGCAACTATTACTGATACTGTCTACAATACTAGTCGGGGAAAAATACGGTTTGAGATTGCATTAAAGACACTCTAGTAAATTGTGTTTGAACGTATAACTGTATTCGTTTATAACACTTTTTTCCAGATTTCGTGGTTATACAGGCTCAGGAACCTGAGAAATACCTAAAAATCGATATAAATGTACAAAGGGCAAGCTTATTTTTAAAGATATTTCTTCCAGCATACCAGCAAAAGAGACAGTTAATTATTACAAGGCAAATTTAATGTGTACAACAAATAATTAAGTTTTGAGGTTAGAATTTTTTTAAACTTACAAAATATTAAATATCTTCTCAAATTTACGATATTAACCGGGGATTATTATTGTTACAAGTAAAACGTATTGAGCGAAGCCGTCCTGTACAAAATCACCAGTTTTCCATTTTTTGTTCATACCTAAATTTAATGTTATGTAAATCTCTTAATTATTCAATAACACACAATAAAAAATCGGGGATTATTATTAATTTATGTTTTCTAGGTATGTATCTACTATATTCCAAAATAATCCCCTAAAGTGCAATTAATGCAACCTACTCCATACAAAAATCCGTAGATTTCCTAGAGTATACGTTGATATGACATTATTCATCCACAGTGACACAGTGATAAACTGAACTGGCCCATATCAAACTTCCTATCCAAATCAAGTTTTGAATTATTGGATGACAACATACGAGTAAGCGTCGTAAATTGTCTCCCAGATGTTTTGTCAGTCACGACGCGATGTTCTAAATAGTTGCAAAGATATTTAATAAGCATGCTAATGACATGAATAATATAACACAAATATGAACACTGAATGAATTGGCACATCTCACATTTTGTATTATTTTTGCTGCTGGTTAATTATAAATAAAATTTAAAATTGACGAGGTCTGAAAATTAAAATAATGGTCAACGATAACAGAAAAACTTATGTAGGTATTCACAATGATAAGAAAACTAACAGATATACAAATACCCTATGCTACCTCCATACTCCATGCGCGAACTTAGGCGAGCCCGCTGTACATTGACGCTTCTTTAAAGTAAACTAGTAGCAATCACTTTACAGACGACTCGATGTACAGCGGACTCACCTAAGCTCGCGCAAGCGTGTGGAGGAAACATTAGACAAATCATACTTTAATTACCATTAGTGATTGGTTGCTCACATAAGCTAGTCTTATGTAGTTTCGTTGTGTTTGTTACAGTTTGGTGCCTTAACCCCATTAGAGCCCCGACTTGGCAAGAAACTGATAGAACCCTTAACTAATTTAATTCATAGGTGAGTCAGTTAATGTCAATTGACACACTTGATGTTCTTAAGTATTATGTATTGGTCTCTATGGGGTGAAGGATTGTAAGCCTGTTTCTTTCTTAACTGATAATAATGGGCTATGATGTCGAGATGTAGTTTCTATACTTAATAAATGTTTATATTAAGTGGACTGCTTTCACTGCTTTTTCTTTTTGATTTTGTAATGAGCTTGATTTACATTTTAATTCAGAGAGATAACCAAGGTATTATGGTATGGAATATTTAATTTACTAACACTACAAGGTGATATAATGATATTACAGAAATTAATTTATGTATTTTCATTTAATGAAACTAAATAACAAAAAATGTTATTTTCGACAGTTATGATGGTTTTTAAATCACTGGCAAAATTTTAAGGTGCATAGTAAAGGAAAAAGAAATGTTCAAATATAGTTTTATCCAGGTTTTATCATCTAAACTAACACTGCTAAGATAGCAAGTGATACAAAAATTATCCAGTAAAAATCTATATACTTACTAAAATATTTCTTTTGGAATGGACAAAAACATTGCTACTACCACCTTCACAAACATGCGGTTGTAGAAAGTTTCTCCTTTAGCATATTTAAGGTTTCAGGATTATGATAACGTAACAGTAAGCGCGCAGGCAGACGATGCTAAAACTATTTTGCGGCGCCCCCGAGTCATCCACGCCGCGCTAGTTATTCGCAAGTGTAAACTCTATGTCCTAGGCAACAACATCCAAATTCCTCCCAATCACTCAACCGCGCCGCGGCCGCAAGAAAGTTTTCGTGTCAAATAAACTCGCCCTAACTAATACCTGGCTATGTTTCTGGTAGAACTTAGAACTTTCTTAGTAACATTGCTTTTGTACATAAATTAATTTCACTTTTAAAATATAGCATAGCTCTTATGTCTAATAACGTACCAGACAATTTCGGCAATAACAGCGTGATGTTTGAATGGCAGTACGTCGGCGATGTCGCTCCTGTACGAGTGCATCAACACGGTGATAGCAGTTCTGATCAGCATCAGCAGCGGGATGCCGGGCCACGCAGCCTCCGTCCAGCTCTGCGTTCAGAAACTCAGGATCCTCATCGAGGACAGCGATCAAAACCGTGAGTCTTATTCCCTTTACCCTTTATCTCCCACGCATGCACTTTTATTGAACCACCCACTGTTTATCCATAGTTACCTTAAAGCCGAGTTGCGAGTGGTTAATCCGGCTTAAGGGAGGGCATTACTTACAACTAGCGATCCGTCCCGGCTTCGCACGAGTGCACAAACCTTCCTCGTGATATCATAGTCTTGTCAAAATCCATACTTTTTTCGACGATCCGCTTTTTCTATATTTAGGATCGGACGAAGTGCGTAACTCCATGAAATTGTTTCCGTGTTTAGACGTATAATTTTTACTAGTTCCATGATTCCATCTTTAAGTTCCATGATGGAACTAGACTATTCTTCTTCGTAATAACCCTATTTAGGAGCCATGTTTGCTGCCGGTGCAGTTATCGCCAATCCAGTTTCTCACCTGCAAGTGTCTCGTTTTCCCGGTACTACACGATTCCGATCTTTACCTTCATTTGCTCTAAATAACACTGTCTAGGTCTTCTTCTCTTCCCCTTTATTTTCAATAATGAACTGAATAATTTGTTTGTAGTAAAATACCTGGGGTTGCTGGCGATGTCTCGGATTCTCAAGTCCCACCCGAAGTCGGTGCAGGCGCATAAGGATCTGGTACTCGCCTGCCTGGACGATAAGGACGAATCCATCAGGCTGAGAGCTCTTGGACTTTTGTACGGCATGGTAAGATTATTTTCACGTAGCATAGTGCAATGATAGGTTGAGGTCTGTGTAGGCTGGGTGTGATGGGCATTCAATCGTTTTTGGTTGAAACTTCTATAATAGGATATTTCCCAACCTAGACAAATCAGTAACACTATAGAATGTATAAAAAAAAAAGAAAAATTACTGACTTTAAAAATCCGAATAAATAAGATAAAATGATTTATCTAAATCTACTTATTTCATCTTCGAAAATTATTATCCAATAATTGAATTGAAGACAGTAAACTAATTTTTCCCACCTCCGGGCGGAAAGTGTCAACTTTCTTCCCGCTTCGCTAAACGAAGTTGCCGCTTTCCGCCTCCGTCGAGAAAAATAGTAGATACCAGCACAGCTAGCATGCCAGCCACGACAAAGCGTTTAAACGAGAAAAACGTCGTGCGCGCTCTTTCTGGCATACGTCAAATAATAAGGATGGAGGCACATCTCGATTTTTATCGTTTTCTCGGGGGTGGCATGCGAGCCCTACTGGACAGTAATTAAGAAAGCCTCAGATCACATGTAATTGTTGGCCGAGGCAAAGCCGAGGCTTTTCTTTACTTTCCTGCCCTCGGTGTGTACTCAACTATAACATTCTCGACAGGTATCGAAGAAGAACTTGATGGAGATAGTGAAGAAGCTGATGGTGCACATGGAGCGCGCGGAGGGCACGCTGTACCGCGATGAGCTGCTCACGCGCATGATAGAGATCTGCTCGCAGAACAACTACCAGCACGTCCTCGACTTCGAGTGGTACGTCACCGTGCTCGCCGAGCTCACCGAGATGGAGACCAGCGCCAAACACGGTTAGTGTTATTATTGCGCCATGTAACGTCATTACTGTACCGCGACGAGCTGCTCACGCGCATGATAGAGATCTGCTCGCAGAACAACTACCAGCACGTGCTCGACTTCGAGTGGTACGTCACCGTGCTCGCCGAGCTCACCGAGATGGAGACCAGCGCCAAACACGGTTAGTGTTATTATTGCGCCGTGTAACGTCATTACTGTACCGCGACGAGCTGCTCACGCGCATGATAGAGATCTGCTCGCAGAACAACTACCAGCACGTGCTCGACTTCGAGTGGTACGTCACCGTGCTCGCCGAGCTCACCGAGATGGAGACCAGCGCCAAACACGGTTAGTGTTATTATTGCGCCGTGTAACGTCATTACTGTACCGCGACGAGCTGCTCACGCGCATGATAGAGATCTGCTCGCAGAACAACTACCAGCACGTGCTCGACTTCGAGTGGTACGTCACCGTGCTCGCCGAGCTCACCGAGATGGAGACCAGCGCCAAACACGGTTAGTGTTATTATTGCGCCGTGTAACGTCATTACTGTACCGCGACGAGCTGCTCACGCGCATGATAGAATCGTTTATGCCAAATTTTAAATTGTTCCTATTGTATAGTTTTGGAGACTTTGTGGTTGAGTGAGTGTGTGAATACATAGATTCAACCAAATTTGACACAGCTCGACCAAAACTGGTTTACATTTCTACCACAGTGTGCCCTGCGATCGGTTTGACTCGCAAAGCATACATTGTGATCCCAGTTGGTCGAACATAAAGTTTTCTATTCTGTTCTACAGGGTGTAACAAAACATCCTATTAATACTTAAAGGAGTGCTTCAGACCATTAAACTGAACAACTTTCACTATTGAACCAACATCAAAATGCGAAAAAAGCAGTTCCATATAAAACTGCAGTTCCGACTTGACTGTAATGTATGGGACGGCAGTTTTTTTTTCGAGATTTCAAATTTGGCTCCACAGTGAAAGTTGTTTAGTATGATGGTCTGAAACACGCCCTTAAGACGTAATAGTAGGTGGAAATACCTCGGAGGCATCTTTTATTTTTCATTTTACGACTAGATTTATACCATTTACCGAAACTAAAGTCATACGGTACCTCAGTATTTTTGGATAGTTTATCTAGTGCAATCATAAACTGAATACACGATTGGAATTACTTCACTCGATAGAAAATCGTCACAAAGATGACGTATTTTCATACATTTTTAAACATTTTTCTCGTTTTAGAAGAACTTAAAATAGTTTCCGATTTTTTGCATTTATACTCACATTTATACCATTAGTTTAACTAGTGAAATCATTAAAAAAATCCAGAAAAAGTACTTTGGTTAGTTCTTTTTAATCGAAAATAGGCTCACGCACACACTTTTCGGAGCGCTGGGCAATCGCTTTTCTCATAGAAAATATTCGTCAGGACCTATGGCCCCTTAAGGTGGTTTCCGTCCATACAAAACGTTGTCGCTCGTAGACGGTATTAATAAAAGTAATGTTTTATATATGGAAAAATAGATTAGAAAATCTAGTTCGCGCATATCAAATAATATTTACAATTTATAATATTATTACCATAGAGGTATTATACCAGGAATAGAGGAACATACAGCTGAGAGAGCGAGATGTACCTAGCGGCACCACTGTATAATAGAAAGAGATACGTGACGCTAGGCAATAAGGCCGTTTTTTTAGTCTCCAATTAATTTTTACAATTCGGTTTCCGTGAATAATTGCGAATCTAAAGTGAAATCGTAGATAATTTTATGAAATATACTGACACTACTTCATTAATTTATCCACAACTTCACGTTAGACTCAGAATTATAGACAATATTCGAATTTTTGCCTGCGAATAGTCTCCAAAAAACATCCAAAAAAGGTTTCATTTGACAACTCATGTTTGTTGCTCTAATCCTGGTATAATACCTCTATGATTATTACGAAGATATCACGCTTTGTAATTATTCATACAAAATTTCAAACCCTTATATCTTCGTAATTATGTTACAAATCTTAACTATTATAAAACCGTAAAATCATGAGGAATAAAAAAGTAGCGGTTCTCTTCATATAAATTCAAATAACATTCGATAGCGCGATTTAAAAACGTGCAGCGCCATCTATTGACAACATTGTTAGTTTGTTTGTTTGTTCGCGCATCACGCAACAAACTACTGAACCGATTTTGATGAAACTTTTTTGGTTTGATAGCTTATGATCTGACTTAAAATCTGGTATATAATTTGTGCGGACGAAGTCGCGGGAAAACACTAGTTGTAAATATTATATGCGCAAACTAGATTTTTTAAGCTATTTTTCCATGTATAAAACATTACTTTTATTAACACCGTCTACGAGTGTTATACGACAACGTTTTGTATGAAATTGACAGCTCTCCTTACACCTTAAGCATTACTATTGAGTTTTGTTACACTCTGTATAGCCGATACTGAATGTAGTTGTTTATCGGCAGGCGTGATCCTGGCGGGCCAGCTGACGGAGGTGGGGGCGCGCGTGGCGGACGTGCGCGCGTTCGCGGCGCGCGAGTGTTCCGCGCTGTGCGCGCGCGCCGCCGCCGCGCCGCCCGGCCCCGCCTCCCGCGAGGTTCTCTACGCCGCCGCCTTCGTGCTCGCCGAATATTGCCGGTAACTTACACTTACATCTACTAGGTGTTACAAAACTACAAATAAACATTTAAGGGGGTGGTGTAGACCATCAAACTGAACAACTTTCACTATGGGACCAATATAAAATCGCGAAAAATAAAATTTATGTTCTATACTCTACAAATCGACTAGAGCTAAAATATGTATGGGATTTAAAATGATTTTTTTCGCGTTTTCGATGTTGGTCCCATAGAGAAAGTTGTTCAGTTTGACGGTCTAAACAACCCCCTTATGAGTTTCAAAAATTTATTGTTACTTATGAAACACCCTGTATACTTCATTCCAAATAAGGACGACGAGATTTTTCAATTCCTATTTTGCTTTCTAGCCCATTGGGACTACCAAACGTTTTTTTATTTATCTGAAAGATATACTGAGAGTAAGGGCCTGTTTCACCACTTCATAGCAAGTTCTTGTTAGGTTATCCGACAGATATTTTGACATATATACTTCATTCCAAATATGTCAACGCGTAACAAGAACTTGCTCAGAAGTGGTGAAACAGGCCCTTAGTGTTTCAAATCTCTGTTTCTGTTTCAACATAGCCTTCCAATTTCGTTGCTATTTGGAACGGAGTATAGCTAGAAGATAGACCGGGGGAAGTACTAGCTGAACGAGAGTGTTGACGCGCGTTTTGATTGTCTGAATCTTTCAAGCTTTAAGTAAATTGTTTATTGTCTGCGTAAGAGTTTCAGCAAATCAAATAATGCGTTACCTCCCTCAACACTCTCGTTCAGCTTAACCCTTAACTCAACCCTTAGGGTTGAGATACATTTACCGATGGCGGCCGACGGTGGGCCCATACAAAAATTACATTTAGTACGGGAAGCCGCCGGTCGCCGTCAGTAAATGCGTCTCAACCGTTAGTCCCATAGAGAAAGTTGTTTAATTTGATAGTCTGATTATCCCCTTAAAAATTACACATAATTAACTAAGGTGATAATTTACCAATAAGATTCATTATTGAATGTAATGAGGTGGCCAGGGCCACAGCCTGATAAAAATTTAAGACGAAGCCTGTATATTTTGTGTTTAGAGAGGAGGAGGTGATGCGCGAGTCTGTATCTCCGCTGCTGCTGTGCGCGGGGGTGAGCGGGACGCAGGTGCGCGCGCGGGCTGTCTGCGCGCACGCCGCCTTCAAGCTGACCGCCCGCCTGCTGCTGCAGTACGAGCGCCGCGGCGACCTGCAAGCTGCCCTAGCAGTACGTACTGTATACTGTAACAATAGACGACGCCTGTGTGTGTTGTGTGAGCCGGTGTCACCGCTGCTGCTGTGTGCGGGGGCGGGTGAGGCCTGCTGCTGCAGTACGAGCGCCGCGGCGACTTGCAAGCCGCCCTAGCAGTGCGTACTGTATACTGTAACACTAGACGACGCCTGTGTTTGTTGTGTGAGCCGGTGTCTCCGCTGCTGCTGTGTGCGGGGGCAGGTGAGGCCTGCTGCTGCAGTACAAGCGCCGCGGCGACATGCAAGCCGCCCTAGCAGTGCGTACATTATACGATTGTGATTGTGATTGTGATACGGAGTCCGTGGGATCTTGCCACAGATTACATCTTACGTCAACACGTACAACAGCGCAAGTTATAGTGGGTATGCCCTATTTTTGACTTTGAGTTCAGATATTTCGACATAGAAGCATTATAACGATTTGGTTTCTATGGGAGTTTTGTTTCATTGGACAAGATCTATCCATTGACATATCCAATTTATTTAAATCCCACCAATCCCCCTCTCGCCTGGATATGCGCTTAGTGTTGTAGGGTTTCTGGTCGCATCTTCTCTACAACCGTTGTAGTACAACGGAACACCTTCCGACGCGGTGGCAGATTGATACAAAATCACATCAAAAAGCTGTCTAAAGCCCGACCAGAAAAATAAAAAACATGCTTTGGAGATGCTACGATCAGTGACAATATTTTAAGTACAAACATTAGTTCTAATGATTATCTGCAACCATTGATTTAAATAAAAGGGAAGATATGGTACTAGCCTCCAGCGCATGGACCGTATAAAGCGAGTCCCCGTGACCTACCCGACTCAGTCGCTATCCGACCGGCGTTTGGATGACACGCGTGCGTGAGTGAAATCTGTTTTTATTTTTCGGTGGAATAAAGGTACCACAATGCTTTCGTGTGCATTTAATCCTTGCAAAAATCATTCGTTTGAAAAAACAAATCACA
The DNA here is from genome assembly GCA_963693445.1 of Agonopterix heracliana. NCBI lineage: Eukaryota > Metazoa > Arthropoda > Insecta > Lepidoptera > Depressariidae > Agonopterix > Agonopterix heracliana. The sequence goes on along the minus strand of OY856308.1, from coordinate 11,463,393 downwards.
CGGCATTACTTTTGACTCGTAAGTTCAATGAAAACTTAATATTTCTTATTAATAAATGTCTCGATTCGTTATATTTCATCGCCATTTTGCAGAACGAGACAGAGATATACGATACGTAAGTGTGCGACAAGTTAAGCTGTTGGCGCGTTACCCGCGTCGCGGCCATATTATATCGTCCTGTTCGCACGCCATCAGCTGTGTGTCATGCAGTCTCTTTCATTTTTGATGTATGATATTAAGCTTAGTTTGTGTGGGTATAATGTATCTGTGATAGTACGAGATCCGTTTTTCGAGTACGCAATATAGAACGTACCGCTTCTTCCTCTATATTTATTCAAAGTCTGCAACATTGCGAGGTGTTTTATTTATTTTTCATGTCAGGCTTTATAGGATATTATTTTTAATAAACAATTTTGAATCAAATATTGTAAAGATGTCAGGATAATGTTGATGTGTGTTAAACAGATAATCCGTGAAGCGCTGGCCGGCATGCGCCCCCTGCTCTGCAGCGAGGACATGGAGGTGCAGGAGCGGGCGCACAATGCGACCGCCCTGCTGTGCCTCGTGCTGCGCCGCCTCAGCCCCGGCGACGCCTCTCTACCCGTCGACGTCGTAGTCGTAGGCAGTAGCAACGACGATCAACAACTCATACAACATGAACAAAGGTTAACTGACTTAATGTTCATTAGACTAAGGCGTATTAGCACTTCTTCTTAGTCGTAACCTCATGGCTGAGGGACGTGACCATCGTGGGCCGCTTGTGCATCCACTGGTCTCCAGGGCGCTCGATATTGTGCCCGATGTATGCTGGCCTACAGGCCAGGCCAGGCATACAACACTACAGTGTTGTCTCGGTAATTTCTTTCACCGCATCGATCCATCTCGTAGGCATGCGTCCTCTACCTCTCTTTCCATACGTTTCGTTTTTTCAAACTATCTGATCTGCTGACCGCATGCCCAAGTTGCGTTAGGTGTTTATTAATATAACAACATTCAAAATATTTGCAGCAATGGTCTAGAGCAAGAGCCTAAAGCGGACACGACGGAAGATATGAACGGCGAGGATACAGCGCAGGGCTTCAGCGGCGGCCTCATCGAGGAGCTGGCGGACTTGTTCGAGGGAGAACTGAAGCCCGTCGCTCCGAAGGCGCAGAAGAAAGTACCCATGCCTCCCGAGTAAGTGTTCTTTATTGTTATTTTAAAATATTTTGTACTTGGAACTTGTGATAGTTTTCGGGCGTGACAAGCGACACAAATTTTTTTTTCAACACACTTGCTCATAAAATGGCTCTAATTTCACCGCAATAAGGCACATAATGACACCTATAATCAAACTGTGACTTTTTCATTACTATTATTCACTAGTGAGTTATAGGTTTTTTTTAATTGGTTGAGTTGCTTTGTTCTTAAAAAAGTTTCGATACAAAAAAGATCGTGTTCAATAGAAATAAAATAATGTACCTATTGCTTCCTCATTTCATGCAACTTCGTATTTAAATAGATAATTTCAACTTGTACGTTTTTAATAAATATAACTTTCATTCAAATATAACTTTTGTTTTCTCTGTAATAAAGAAAACTTTAAATTCCCCATTTTGTACGTGGCTAAAACGCTATCCGCGAAAAGCCAAAAAAAAAGAAACCTCATTCTTTTAGTCTATGGACGATCGCCATTGCTAGATGCGCGCGCATAGAAAAACTTATTATTTTTTCCCGCCATTGCGATTTTTTTTCACTACTCGTTTTAACAGTTAAAATTAATTACCTACTTATAGTTATTTATTAATTAAAATGTCTACAAGTACTAGTTTTGAAGAAAACGATTTATGTTATACACCACCCGATATAAGATGTGAAGCCCTTAACGTTATGGAAAGTTTACTACCTACCTGAAAACTCCAAGGACAAATAGGTACTTATCTATTTTAGTATTTTTTTATTCACAAGTGTGTTGAAAAACGTCGTATGATACACGTGTGTATTGATGATTACCGCACTCGGCTCTCTTAAGACCCTCACCTACGGCTCGGGTCTCAATAGCGCCTCAGCGGTAATCACCAACATTACACACTTGTACCATAATGTACTATTATTTTACGCAGCTCCGCTCCGCTCTGGTGGATTCCGGACCTTACCATGTGATTATGATATAATATAAAGGCGTCGAAATATCAGGAACTCATTTGAGTTCACAAACGCAATAAGAGCCCTTTAAAAATGTTAACTTTTGTCTAGTCTACTTAAATTTCATGAATTGTAATAAAAATATATATAAATGAGAGGGTCGGGCAGATCGATGAGAGCAACATTATATAACGCATTATCTTTGTAACTGTAGGATTTCGACACGAGACAATCTTTAACGCGTACAGCTTTTTAATGTTATCCTTACCCAGTCTTCTTCCGAAGTAGATAACACAACACATACATCCACCATGTTGTAGCTTGAACCTGGAGCAGTGGATGTCCCGGGACCGGTGGTCGTCGGACAGCTCGAGCTCGGACGAGGAGGCGGAGACCACGGCCGCCGTGTTCGCGGCGCCGCAGCAGGAGCCCCGCCCGCTGCAGCAGCTGAGCCCTGAGGAGCTGCAGATGGTATGTCTACCAACCAACATGTTGTAGCTTGAGCCTGGAGCAGTGGATGTCCCAGGACCGGTGGTCGTCCGTCAGAGCTTGGAGCTGCAGATGGTATGTCTACCAACTATTTCATTCATCATCATCTCAGCCGGTGGACGTCCACAGCTGGACATAGGCCTCCCCCATAGATCGCCACAACGATCGGTCCTGCGCTGCCCACATCCAACGGGTTCCTACCACCTTCACCAGGTAGTCGGCTATTTTATTACAACTAGCTTTTGATTTGCTTAGCGTTGATTACATGGGTCCCGTCGTGTGATCAATCTAGATGTCGAGTTTCTGGCAGCATCTCTACAGCGACAACACGTTCCGACGCGGTGGTAGCGTCAACAATAGATTGGACTTTTAATAAGAGGGCTTCAAGTTCCTATATTGAATAAATTATTTTGAGTTTGGGTTTGAATCCCGGGAGAGTGAAAACCTCATCAAAATCGGTGCATTAATTTTCAAGTCTCGTCATGTTCTAACAAAGAGGTGAAAATTCCAAAAACGTGTTTTGAACTCATAACTCATACGCAAATGTAAGTTTTATTTTCTTTCGACAAATGCCAGATATGCAAAATCACAGATACGCAAAAAGCCGTACAAGCATTTAGATTCTGAATGTTCAATTATTTTTTGTTGGATAATATTATCCAGTTTAATTTGAACTCACCAATGTATGCCTAACAAATTAATTTATATTGTATTTTTTAGTTGCGCGAGGCTCGCAGGCAGGAGCAGGCGAACAACCCGCACTACCTGAAAGACGACTCTCCGCGCTCCTACCAGCAGGACGACGTGCCCATCGCTGAGATCGCGCTCGAAGTTCCTCTACAGATACACAGTTAGTATATCTATACAGAACGACCAGGAAAATAAGTCCGCTGGTCAATCTTCGTTTGCGCAGAGCAGGCCCGAGTCCCCGACAAAACCAGAAGACATTTAGTAGTCAAAGAGTGCAAAGTCGGATAGCCGCGAAAAGGGCGCGAAAACAAATTATCCAATAGCGTAAACGTATTGAAGGTAGCACATCCTGATTGGTCAATATAATTTCGCGCGCTAGTAAAATTTTTTAAACGTCTGTAACTCCTAAACCGACTGAAGTAATGCAAGCAGACCAGGGGGGTTATTGTGTAACTATACCCGATTCAATCGGTATCAAATCAACAAGGTGTTTTGGCAGTTCTTGGCGATTTTGCTTCTTAATATTTAGTTAATTTATCTCAGATAATGAACACGATGATCACAGAAACAAAATATTATTTAAAAATTGGCTAGTACAGTCATAAAACGTTATCGATTTTGTAAACGATATAATCGGAAGCTTACACAATAGCCCTACTGGTCCATCCCCATCACAGAGATGCTCTACACCACATAAACACTGAATCAGCCTTGCTGCTAATGGTTGCAAAAAGTACCCTTATCTCTTATAATATAACGAAATAATGTTTTTTGTATTTAAGATGAGGACAGTGATAATATAATCTAATGAGTTGTCTAAAATTTTCAGCTAAGAGATCTGATAAGTACTTAATGTCAAGAGAGAGCTCTAAGAAGCCGAAGAAAGAGAAGCGGACTTCTAAGAAGAGAAAGAGCAAAAAAGGAAGACAGTCCACCGATTCCGAGAGTGAAGGTAAACTTTTTTTATTTATTACCATACTTCTTGTGTACTAATTTGTAACACTTGTTACTCTTCGGCGAAAGAAAACATTGTGAGGAACCTGCATGAGCTGAAGAACGAATTCTACTACGATAACGTGGCCCGCGGTCATACTGGAAATTATGAGCCAGTTAGTGGCAACTGGCACCGCTACTCGAGCCACAAATCCGTGTATTTGTTTCTGTATAACGTCCATCTCAGCACACATGCATGCCACAGAGTAAACATTCTGGGAACACTTTGGATAACGTTATCGTTGTAGATTTCTTCATAATATGTTCCTACCTAAAAAAAAAACTTTTTTTACAACCGTTTGATCTGCACTTCCATCGTTTGGTCAAAAAATAGAAAGTTGTTTAGTTTCATTATCAGAAATTAGGGGTGTTATAATTTAGTAACGAAATAATTCCCCCGTACCTCAGACGAGGTGAAGGAGACCGGTCGGCCGGCCGTGGCGGAGGGCGGGGAGCTGCCAGAGGGCGCCGCGCTGTCGGACGACGAGCCGTCGGCGCCGCCCGACGACCCGCACCGCGCGCTCGACCTGGATCTTGATCTGTGAGTACTGCGATATCTACAGATGACCAGACAATAATTCCGCTCGACAATCTTCGTTTGCGCAGAGCAGACCCGAGTCCCAGTCAGAACAATTAGCAGCTGAAACAATTAGCCAATTGCGGCAAGGGATTACAGACCCGCGAAGGTGGCACATCCTGATTGGTTAATATAATTTCGCGCTTTAGACGCGCAGTTAGACTTATAAACCTGGTACTATTGTACCTACCTATCTATATATTTACATTCTGTGGCTTCACTATTGTAAGGTTCAACAAAATTAGCTGAAAATATTTTGAGGCGGATGATCAGACCTTCAAACTTTTACTGTGGGAGCAAACTGGAAATAGAAAAAAAAATCTGTCGCCCAATCTACTCGACCCAAAATGGTATGGGATACTTAGCAGATTTTGAGAAACAATTGTTCAGGGAGTGATCTTCCCCTTCAAATAGGGTCAGCTAATTTTGTTGTGTCCGTATAGTTAGCAGCCTCACCAACGAATTCGAAGATTTTGACTCGGCCACGATTTAGTACCCAATTAGTACTATTTAGTGCCCAAAGCACAGATTTGGTACTCCTGTATTTCAAAAGATATTTGGGTTACTTACTGAGGCTGCTAGATAGACGTCAAGGTAGCAGTCGCACCAAGAAATGCTGTTTATATCAATGTGATTTATATGTCACGATTTAGTACTCATTTAGTACTCCCTATATCCAAAATTTCATTAATATTGATTCAATACAAGCCGAGATATGACAGGGCATTGTTGAGGCTGCTAACTTGACGTTTATTCCAACGATGATTCCAATGAAACGGGTGCACATTTCAAACAGATAAATACATACAGATTTAGTGCTCGATTTGGTGCCTCTTATGATATTTATGAAATGTAGACTTTTCTTTCCTACTTCCCAAAAAAACTATGTAAAGTTCTACATACATTCGATTTTCGGTACAATCATGAACAAAAATTATCATTAAAGCTCAGGTCCTGCGGGAAAGCGGGCCGGCGGCGGTTCTGCGGGAAGCGAATATCTGCGGACCAGCGAAGATTTTTGTGTGTTTTGTAGTGTATGGTGTGGTGGAAAGGTCATGTCCGAGTTTGTATGTCCCCTGTAACAGAGAAATAAGCACTGGTCCGGAGATATTCGCTTCCCGCAGGTCCGCCCCCGGACGGCTTTCCCGCAGTCCCGCCTCTGTGTGGCCTGGCCTTTATCGGAACTCTACTGCCATGAGCTGGCGCACGCGATCATAGCAAGTAGTTCATAGCAATACCTAGAGATGGCGGGATTTTATTTACGTTAATTACGGTGGGTGATGCGAAAACTTGTCGAAGAATTGCTTGATTCAAATGAGTGCAGCCGAGAATTATCTTTTATGTTTTTGTTTATGTTGTGAACAGGAGTGCGATTTTTGAATCTCATACGGTGAGCTCAGCTGTTGAAAGTGTCAAAATTACTATGGAGATATGCATCTTTCTTCTGCTGATTTGTCTCTCAAAAATCATGCTTCAGGAGTTCGATTTTTGAAAGACAAATACGCAGTAGAAAGATGCGTAGTTCAATAGTAATTTTGACATTTTCAACTGCTGAGCTCACCGAATGAGATTCAAAAATCGCACTCCAGGAATGCAATTTTTGAAAGTAACACGTCGATCGAATGATGAATAATCTACATAGTAATTTTTACATTTTCTACTGCTGATTTGAACGAGTGACTTTCAAAAATCGCACTGTAGTGTTTGAAAAGTACTAGTCTCATACATTTGAGTCTAGTAGGCGTTGCAGTTTAGTATGGAACTACTGATTTTTGTTTGCGATTTCAGGATTGGTCCCATAATAAAAGTTGTTCAGTTTGATGATCTGGAGTGCGATTTTTGAATCTCATTCGGTGAATTCAGCAGTTGTAAATGTCAAAATTTCTATGGAGATATGCATCTTTCTGCTGCTGATTTGACTTCCAAAAATCATAATTCAGGAGTGCGATTTTTTAAAGTCGAATAAGCAGTAGAAGGATGCATGAGAACGCTTTGGTACGATATTTAAAAACCGTTCAAGCTCACCGATGACATTCAAAAATCGCACCCCTGGAGTGCGATTTTTGAATCTCATTCGGTGAGCTCAGCAGTTGATAATTTCCAAATTACTATTGAGTTCTGCATCTTTCTACTGCTGATTTGAGTCTCAAAAATCATACTTCATGAGTGCAATTTTTGAATGTCAAATCAGCAGTAGAGAAATGCGTATCTCCATCGTAATTTTGACATTATCAACTGCTGTCCGAATGAGATTCAAAAATCGCACTCCAGGAGTGCGCATCTCTCTACTGCTGATTTGACATTCAAAAATTGCACTCATGAAGTATGATTTTTGAGACTCAAATCAGCAGTAGAAAGATGCAGAACTCAATAGTAATTTGGACATTATCAACTGCTGAGCTCACCGAATGAGATTCAAAAATCGCACTCCAGAACCCAGAGAGATTTAAACTTATTACTATAGAGAGGACATCGCGAACCAAATCGTAATCCATGACTTGTTACCTCGAGGTAACAAGTCGTTCTAGTTTGACACGTCGCACAGACATGATGCATTCAATATTGCAAAACAACGGGATGAATATTTTTGTATGAAAACCTGTCCAATGTCCTCTCTATAAGTAGTAATAATTAAATCTCTTTGTCTGAACCACTCATGAAAGTTTCATACAACAATGAAATCAATATTTATTGCTTCGCTTTATTTCGGAACGGTAAAAAAAAATTCCAGTACAATAATAGTAGAGTAGATTTAAAGAGAAAAATAGTCTTCTGGACTCACATTACATAGGTACATACGAGATTGAGAAGTATCAGAGTTACCTATAGAATTTACTTAATATCATTTCACTTTTTTGCTTGACAGTACCAACCACAGAATTAAAATAAATTGTAAACCCTATTACAGTTGAATAAAGTCTAAATTTGATTAACGATATCGACGGACCTAAATTACGATTAGTATGTAGAACTTTACATAGTTTTTTTGGGAAGTAGGAAAGAAAATTCTACATTTCATAAATATCATAAGAGGCACCAAATCGAGCACTAAATCTGTATGTATTTATCTGTTTGAAATGTGCACCCGTTTCATTGGAATCATCGTTGGAATAAACGTCAAGTTAGCAGCCTCAACAATGCACTGTCATATCTCGGCTTGTATTGAATCAATATTAATGAAATTTTGGATATAGGGAGTACGAAATGAGTACTAAATCGTGACATATAAATCACATTGATATAAACAGTATTTCTCGGTGCGACTGCTACCTTGACGTCTATCTAGCAGCCTCAGTAAGTAACCCAAATATCTTTTGAAATATAGGAGTACCAAATCTGTGCTTTGGGCACTAAATAGTACTAATTGGGTACTAAATCGTGGCCTAGTCAAAATCTTCGAATTCGTTGGTGAGGCTGCTAACTATACGGACACATTTTGTTGGACCGTTGAACCTCATATACGTAACATAATAAAATGCAATAATAATTGATAACTTCACAAAAATTTGTTAGTTTAAATATAAAACTGAACGCTATCGGTGAAATCAGTTAGAGTCAGCATAATTCATAACATTGTTTCAATTACAGGCCGCTACGTGAAGAGGAATTACTCACATCTAGAATAAACCAGTACCCGTCGCCCGAAAGCGGTTTCCTTAACAAAAAGACAAAGGAATCCAAGAAGACTAAATCCGAGAAGGTTTCTACAGATAAAATAGTCAAGAAAAAGAAGGAGAAAAAATCAAAACACAAGAATGTAGATCTAATGTTACCAGAGTTTGGTAAGGATGATATAAGCGACAATTTGCTGATAAACAACGAAGACAACACTAATACAAAGCCAGCAGGAGACGCTACCGGCGACAATCACGTCAATAACACGAAGACTGAAAAGCATAAGAAGCCGAAAAAGGAGACTAAAGACAAAGAATCTAAGAAAAAGAAGTCGTCCAAAAAAGGTAAGGTCCTGTGAGAATTAGGTTTGATCCTCATCTGACAGTATGGACACAGAGGATTATATTGTGGTATGGATTCACATTTTTGAAGAGATGAAAAAGTAATTAAAAAAAAACTACATCTATACTGGGCAAAGGCAGAAACCTATACAGCCACACTTTGATAAAATTATATTAATTCTTATTTCTTTATAATGATAATGATCAATATTATTTGAATTATAATAGAAAATAGATGTTAATGTAAATAACAATATTTTTTTGTCATTTGGAGACTTTTGTAAAAATTGTAAGCAGACAGAAAAAAGTGATCCCGATTGGAACCTCAAAATCGAGTCAAAAAAAAAACGGCAGGCTGGCTAAAAAAAATGTAAAAGCCAGATGCGCGAAAAAGAGGGAAAGCGAATGTTGCTAATTTTTCGAATCCGTTTCAAAACGTGTAAAAATCACCCGGGAAGTCTATCTGTCTCACTTGAACATACCAGGCACGTATCCAGGGGGGGGGATAGGTGGGATTTATCCCCCCCCGAAATCCGAATATTTGTATGGAAAAGTGATTACAGCACTTACTTTTTTACAGTTTTTCTATGATTATCCCCCCCCGAAATTTAAATGTCCCCCCCCCCCCCCCCCGAAACAAAAGTCTGGATACGTGCTTGGAACATACATAACCTTCGTGTTGGCAACCAGAGAGATTTCAAAAAGTTTTGACGCCGTAGCCTAAAATCTACCTAAAATGAATTCATCGAGCGATTTAGAAATTGATTTTGCATCCAATTTTTGTTTACCTTCGTATTCGAAATGAAAAGCAGAGTGTTTAACTCAAGAGAAAGTCACCCATTTCACACTCGAATTATGGCGCCCCGAACGTCTCGTGTGAATCTTTCATCCCTTGGTTACCAATCTACTATTTTAATTGTGTCTGTCTATTTGTTTGTTCGAGCATCACGCAAAAACTACTGAACTGATTTTGATGAAACTTTTTTGTTTGGTAGCTTATGATTTGAATTAAAATCTGGTACCTATATGGTGTCCGTATGCCCAGCGAGGCCCTCGGCCCTAGGGCTTTGAAACCTAGCTAATCATTTAGTGCTCTCTGAATATGTATGGCTTATATTTAGTGCTTCAAAGATAACGGAGTTATATCAAATCTAAGCTAGCGTCCGCCCAGCGGGGCCCTCTTTTATTATGGACAAAAATGATTAAAATGTTACATCAATATTTACTGCTCTGAATTCTTATTAAAACTGTATCAAAAGATTTGATCTAGCTGGTTTGGTTTAAAAGTTATTGCATTTTTAAGTTTTTAATTTCCAGCGGGGCCCTCTCTTGTTTGACTATATAAGTCGCTGAAATTAATGTCGCCATTTAGTGCTTGATGCCAGGTATCGGTCTGATAGTTAATTTACACATTCTGCTTCTAATAAACCTGGAAAATGCAATAATATCTCTCAACATTGATTCATATAAAATGTCATTTCGTGGACAGTCGGCATCAGAAGTAGATGAGAGCTTTACTTGTCCGTGGTTTCCTAGGGGATCGCTAGAGGGCGCTACAGTCTAAGCTTTCAGACACAAAGTTTTATCAAAATCGGTCCGGTAGTTTATGTGTAGGGACACCTGCGGAACGTTCCGTGTAGAACATTCGGTTGAATACGTGTCTACAAGGAAATATGGTGCGTAATGGTGCGTACTGGTATGTCGCAGGTATAGGGAAAAGCGTTGCGCGCGTATTCAACCCAACGTTCGGCGCCGAACGTTCCGCAGGTGTGTCCATACACTTACATTTAGACATAGTGTGATACGCCAACAATCAGACAAGCCTTTGTAGTAGGTATTATATTAGAATAATAGATAGATAATAAGTACTTACCTACACACACGCGCACTTTCATGAACGTTTTGGTACTAGTAGAAGTCATACGGCAGCGAATAATTGATAATATCACATCAAGAGTCACCAGGACTAAAATACGACGTAGATGTAGACAATGTACCAGAAATACGGGTGCACAATTTTAGGCAGACTAGTAAAAATAGTAAAGCTCTCGTATACTTCTGATGCCGACTGTCCACGAAATGTCAATTAATATGAATCAAAATTGAGATATATTATTTCATTTTCCAGGTTTATTAGAAGCAGAATGTGTAAATTAACTATACAGACAGATACCTGGCATCAAGCACTAAATGGCGACATTAATTACAGCGACTTATATAGTCAAACAAGAGAGGGCCCCGCTGGAAATTAAAAACTTAAAAATGCAATAACTTTTAAACCAAACCAGCTAGATCAAATCTTTTGATACAGTTTTAATAGGAATTCAGAGCAGTAAATATTGATGTAACATTTTAATCATTTTTGTCCATAATAAAGGAGGGCCTCGCTGGGCGGACGCTAGCTTAGATTTGATATAACTCCGTTATCTTTGAAGCACTAAATATAAGCTATGCATATTCAGAGAGCACTAAATGAGCACTATATCATTAGCTAGGTTTCAAAGCCCTAGGGCCGAGGGCCCCGCTGGGCATACGGACATCCTATATAATATTTGACCGAAACGCTCTTTTCACGTGATTCGAACTATAAAAGGGCTCATTCGTGAAAATGCCTACTGCATATAACCTGGTCCTCTCTTCCCTTCTATTTTCCATTCTAATATATAAAGAAATTGTCCTGTCGTATCAAGTGTCCGATAATTTTTCTCCGTTGCAATAATAGAAAATAATTTTTTTTTTTTTTCAGATAAAACAAAGCTTGGATATGAAGAAGCTTTAGGAATTTCCACACCTAGCAAAGAAGTTATATAGTGTACAGTGTACTATACATATTTATAACAAATATGTCCTCAATTCTTGTCACCCCTTTTACGCTATCTCAGTGCAATCATTAATTTGAACAATTTAGTGTTTAATATTATTTTTATGAACGTTAGTTTCATATTTATATAGGCGTTGTTTTCATTCATATCTCCAAGTGAAACGTGTCCATATAATAAAATATATTATTATTATATTTCCTTAAGTCAATGTAGTTACAAAAGAAAAATATATCTATATAATCATGTACAGTTTTATTAAAAATGATTTATGAAATACAATGCAATATTTGATTATATTTGATTTTTTACTAGACAAAAAAAATATACGGGTTCGTTTTATGTAAAAGTATCGTTACTTTCGTATTGATAAATATTATTTATTTGCACACTAAAATGCACAAAACACAGCCTCTACTAGTAATACGATAAGTATAGTAGACTCACTGCGAATTTCAAATATTAGTGATTTTACACTCCGTTGCAGAAACGTTCATTAAAGTTAATCCTCCATTAAATATCTTGCTGTCACTTTTTGTCCTGTTGATGACGTAGTAAAAGCTAGCAACAGATGTAATGAAAGATTAACTCTAATGAGCGTTTCTGCTACTGTTACATGTAAACATGTTACAGCCTTCTATTACAGCCATGTTCTAATCAAATCTAATTAAAGATTGAAAAATTATGTCTCAGGGGGGACTTTAACCCGCAATCTTCCAATGACGGATTTTCAGAAAGCAATTAAAAGAGAAAAAGTAGTTCCCAATGGCCCGATAGATGACGTTGACGAGAAAGGGGCGAGCGACCTTGCAGATAATAAAATACTATTAAAATAGTAAGAATTTGTGTTTCTAAGTAAGCAGCAAAATATTAACATTATATTTCGTCAAAACGGATGCGTCCCACATGCATTTATGTTTACTTTTAGCCTAAAATTTTCGTCTTCCGACGATGGACGACTCTCTGGTCAACGCCATCTATCGCCGGTAAGATGAACTAGGTTTGAGTAGCTGTCAGAAAACTCCTCATTTAGCTACTGAGCCCACTACGCCAGAGAACGTAATTTGTCAACCTATCCGTCTTTTAGGGACGTAGCGCCATCTACTGGAGTTCTTACAAACTACCAACTCGTAAGTCTAGTATTACAAATAGAATTCATACGATATAGCCTAGCCTGGGAATACACGTCAGATTTACCATCCGATTGTCTAATCCGATAGTATATAAGTCCCTCTCCCTCCCTGAGAGGGACGGAAGCTTCATACTTCATCTATTGTCTCATGCTTTCATCCCTCCTTCGTGTTGGGAGGGAGAGGCAATTAATGAGAAAAAAAAGCTAGTATGCAGATCTCACATTCGTTTATTACAATATATGACAAAAGCCAATAATTAAATGTTACAAAATAAAAAAAAATAATGTACAGTTCTATTAAAAGTGATTCATTAAATATAATGCAATATCAGATACAATAAGGGTAGTTTCGTTTTGTGTAAAAGTCAAATTACACTGATGCAGTGTTTTGTGGTGGTTTTGCTTTGTGTTTTGTCAAACATTTTGATTTTAAAACTAGGCCATTTGTCGTCCGCCATCTTGTTTTAAAACGAAATTTAAATTGTATTGGGCTACGCCATTTTGTTTCATGTTTTCGTGTAGTGTTTGCTAAATAACAAGCGCAGGAGTCACGCCTTTATACAGTTTGACAATTCCTTTGTTAGTTTCGCTGGCATCTTTGTTAGTGCTACGTTGCCTTTTTGTGAGTAATTGCGACCTACAGACAAAACATGATTATTAGACAATTATCTATCACTATTGAAAAAGTACCTACCGGCAGTAGGACCTCTTATTTGAGTCTGGCGTATCTACAGGTAAAAATAAAATCTTCAGCCAATTTTGGTTGGTTCACATTCACACAGGTGATCAAACTGAACAACTTTTATTATGGGAACAAACTAAAATAGCAAAAAAAACTGATGCTCCCATTGACTTACCAACTACTGGACGTCGGGTCCGCGCTCTAAAGTGTCCGAACCAAAAGAGCACCAAAACGTATTTTAGTGTGTATTCAACACTTCAAATGGTCTATTTGGCAAATATCGCACATGACAAATACGCTTTACACGTGTCTACGTGTGTCGGTTTTCGACGCACATGAAAGGAGTAAAATTGGCAAATATGCAACCAACAACACGTCACAGGGATGTCTTGCCCGCTATTTTCAACTCTATTTCAATTACCGATGAATTAATGATAATTCATTGAGGAGTTTTCTGACAGATAGTAAAACGTAGTTACATGTGTGTGTATGCGCTGGTATAGGGAAAAGCATTGCACGCGTATTTTACGTCGCGTAAATTCGGCAGATGTATCATCGCACTTATTGCCTATTTCCACGTAGAAAAGCGTATTTTTGTCATGCGCGTTATTTGCTAAATAGGTCATGTGAAGTGCCAGCATGACATTACTACAATGTATACTACAATGAAGTGATGGGAAACAACCAGTATTCTAGTGGTAATTAATGATAGAAATAAAACCACTAAGCAGATCTAACATTAGTTTATTACAATATGACCAATTTAAACAAGCCAATGATTAAATGTTACTCGAGTTAAACAACACTATTGTACTTATTAACAGTCCGAGAACATTTTAAAATAATTTCCAACAAATACGTGATCTTACCACGTTTGGGGACACGTCACACGACAAAGCACAGCTGGGCGCTAGGCGTAACAATAAAACATAGGGTGCAAACTTAAATGCAATACATATTTTAGGGGGTGCTTCAGACAATTCAACTGAATTATAATTATGAAGCCAACATCGAAATAAAGCGTTTGTTCCATAGAAAAAGTCTATGGCTACTCTCGACCCATATGTATGTATGGGACAAAACGGTTTTTTTTTGCGATTTCGGTTTTGACTCCATACAGAATGTTGTTCAGTTTGATGGTCTGATGCCTTCGATCAACAATATACAACTAGATAACGGGTCGCATACAAAATCAAAGAGAAATTCTGTCCTCGTGAATATACATCATTTTTTGTTAACGAACCGAGAAAACAGTCCGAATACATTATAATTTCGACCTCAAAGCAACCATAACAAATTCCTAGTAATTTAAAAAAGGAACACTGCGGCATTGCGAGACGTGCTTACGTTGGCTTTGTTCGAACGCAACTAATTCAAAATAAGACCTCACTCCAATAGTGAGGCGTTATTTGCCGGGACATGTTTTGAGCGCTGACGCGTTATCTAGTTGGATATTGTTGATCGAAGTCTGATGCACATTTTAAAAAAAATGTATCACATTTAAGTTTAAACTCTGTAGTTTGTGCTATTACGTATCCTCAAGGTGTTAATAAATATATGAACTTAACAAATATCCGTTATTTACAAAGGAACATACAATGGTACGTAATGTACAAAATACTTGATTATTGCGCTGATACACGTATGGATGGCCCAATAGTGGGCAACTCTCCAAAATACATTTACTAAAATAATATTTAAGTATAATAATTATCTGCAATAACTCTTTAAAAATTAAATTGTACCTAAATGTTGTAACTTGTGGGCAGTTTTATCAACTTGCTTAAGAATAATAACTTTAATGTCTTCGGGAGTCAGTTAAATTGTTAACAGTTATCAGGTAATTGCATATTTGAACTAACTACCTAATAAACAACAATGACTTATCTACTAAGATGTCAATAAATAATTTAATGAGTGAATCTATTCTTAATACTAATAATAACCGTTGTTTAACAACATGTATACAATGACATGCCTGTGAACTGGTAGCGTAACACTGTCATACATAAATGTAATATTTTATGAGAGATATCACAAAGGAAACTAAACATCACCTTAAATTCAAATACATAAATAGGAAAACGGACAACAAAAATAAATTGCATTTGTTTCTTACCTATCTACATTAAGAAATGTTACCTATATTCTACAACATATTCAATATGTTACATTACCAAGTGACTACAATTTATACGAAATACGAATGTAATGTAATGAAATGACAATAACATGAGCCCTACAAAGCTTTCATACACAAACAAATAGTTAACAATATTGTAGGGCTCTCGGACGACGTCTACATTCTACAGGACTGTCTCTCAGTACAATACGCGTGTCTAAAGCTTGAATCAAAGTAAAATAAATGGATAGGCCCAAACACGGACCTGAAAAAAAGACGGACGTAATCTCGTCTAATCACGAGTGAAGCACCCATTTCTTTTGTGTGCGTGCTGTCACGCGGTACATAATGGTGACGGATGTAGGACCTGCGCCTAGAGCTAGTGCATCTGTGCGAGTGTAAATCCCTTTTAGAACAAACGATAACGTTGGACCTTGTATGCTTCACATCTTTTTAGTGTCACATTACGTCCGTCTTTTTTTCAGGTCCGTGGGCCCAAAGCGAATTTAGTCAAACACAAAGTAGGGCACTTCGTCCACAAAAAGGTCTGTCATCTCGCTATCTCTGTATGTATTTTAAGCATATGACATTGGCATTTCGTCAAAGTCAATATTCGGACTCCGTTTTGTTTTATCTACAGCGCGATCTCTTACCTTGCCATAATAAGAAATATTGATTGAATATCAATTCGGTATGTCAAGTTTTTTTTTGGAGGGCTGAATTGAAAACCATTTCGAGATAATTGTCTCAATAATCATATTTTCTATGTCAGAGATTTTAAAATGAAAGGATTACAGATATTTTTAATAAAATAACGTCGTTTTTCGGTCCGTGCAGTGACGTCACTGGCATACCTCTGAACTCCTTGGAAAACATAAAATCAACTTAAAATAACCGGCCATTAAGAAAAAAAAAATACTTTCACAATGTCAGAATTTGACATTTGATGTTGCCGTATCTTTTTCCAGCATAGAGTTAGAAAGAGGAGGCAGATTTAATTTTTTTAAATACAGCTGTATGTAGTTTTTCTCCATGGAGTTCGAATTATTTCCTCTCCACCATTTTTGCACTTAGAGATTACAGATCAAAATAATTTAAAAATGAAATTTATATTGATAAACTCGATGAATCGCAATAAGAATGAAATATGTATCTTAAAATTATGTCTTCTGTCCGTAAAAAATATAAAAATGAAGACAAAAAAAAACTTGACATACCGAATTGCAGCAATCATGTTTCTTGGTGAAATGTTCGCATAACCCATCCAATCATTTTACTTTGATCTAAGGTCCAAAGTACAACTGCGAACGTGATGCTGCCATGTGAATAATTAAAAAGCAGTATTTTCACATTTCGGGACACACTTGATGATGAATTGATGATACTTATACGGTCTACTGTTCGAACATGTATTTAGGGATGTCGAATTTAACCTCAACGCCGGCCTTCTTGGCGAGCCCCACGATCTCTGACAGCTGCACCACGAGCTGCGCCGCCTCGTCGAGGTCGTCGCGAGGCACGATGCGAAGTCCTGAATCAGCAATCAACTTCCGAGCTTCATTCACTTTTGTTCCCTGGAAATTGCGAATTTTCATTATTATAATAATAAGAACAGATTTCACTTAGGTCATTAAGGTTGTGGTAAAACGTCACAACATGAATAAAACATACTAGCGACCCGCCTCGGCTTCGCACGGATGCAATGCGCATATAAACCTTCCTCTATTTAAATGAAAACGCATCAAAATCCGTTGCGTAATTTAATATATTACAGAACGACACTCAAGTGGAGATCTCTTTTTAAGTAAAGATAGACAAGGATGCATGGATACGTTGTATGTATTTGCATCCTTTTCTATCTATACTCAAGAAGAGATCTCCACTTAAGTGTCGTTCTGTTATACCCCCCTTAAAGATCTAAGCATACATAGTGACAGACAGACAGCGGGAAGCGACTTTGTTTTATACAGTGATATTTTATTTAATAAAGAGGAAAACTTTAAAAGTTTCCTTTAGTTTTTAAAGGAAACATACATTCAAGCTGCTCGTATTTTCGTGTTTTCGTTCTTATCGTGAACTTTACTATAAAACATGTGGTTAACGTGAATAAATATCAACCAGACGAAGCCTCTTACAAACGTGCAACCGCAGCAGTACCACGAAAAAAATCTCGAGGATTAAAATGGCGTATATACGGGTCTAGCGGAGGTTCGAGATTTACTCTGGCGCGACTCCCCCCGCTTGTATGAACTTTGTTTTCTGGTGCGGCCTCGCCGAAATATCTTTATTCGTGTGGTGTAACTATGTACACTTCATATTGATAAGTCGATCACGATCGATCGCATATTTGCCTTTGTGATGTCATAAATCTAGATAATATTCTCACCGACAGCGCAGTGCTAGTAGCAGAAAATAGCCAAGTATTTGTTACACACTCCTAATTTAAATAGTATCTCAGAACTGCTATGCTTTAAACACATTGTATTGTCAGTGTACCAAACCAACTACAATGTAACCCGTATAGGGGTGGCCAAACTTCATACATTGCGCGGTCTATATTAAAATTTTAGATTTACCTGGCAGCCTGCCTTCAACCGCAACAGGTTTATTAGTTAATTTATATAAATAGCCTGATTTTGATAGACATTGAATTTTTTTTTTTCCCAATCATCGACTGCGGGTGACCGGACTGACCGGTTAGACCACGGTCGATGTCTTGGCAACCACTGCCGTATACCATAGGGTCGAACTTAATATGCTGAGCTTATACAGAGTGAAATTGATATCATTTGCATCCTTTTAAACTTGGAGTCTACCCATTAAACTGATCAACTTTTAAAGTTTTTATAATGGAGCAAGCCGATTGGACCAAAAAAGAAATCAGCTGTTGCATACATTTGAGTCGAGTAGGCATTGCAGTTTAGTATGAAACAGCTGTTTTTTTTGCTCCTATCGGCTTGCTCCCATAGTTAAAGTTGTTCAGTTTGATGGGTAGGGTATGTGGTTTAAAGGTTAATGATACTTTTCCTAACACCCTGTATAGTTTTTAAGATTTTCTCATGTAAATGACAATGTCGAAATGAGAAATAAGTAAACAAAAATAAATTCTTTAAACAGATAAATACAAACCTGAAGACGGACAATGACTGGGATCTGAATGTTAAGATTCTTGGCGGCGGTGATGATGCCCTCGGCAATGACGTCACATCGCATGATACCTCCGAAGATGTTCACGAGGATAGCCGTCACTTTGGGATCCGAGAGGATAATCTTGAAGGCTTCCTGTGTCACAAATTAATATGAATCAAATTTATATCGTTTTAAATAAAAAAATAATTCAAATTAAAGATTGAAAAATTTGGCTCGGGCGGGACTTGAACCCGCACTCTTCCAAACTGTTTTTTTTTTTAAATGTCTAATACATCGTTGCTCAGGGAGCAGTTACTGCTTTTTTTACTGCGTACTATTGGAGAGACCACGAAGGGTCTACCGATCCAAATGAATGAACTTAAGCAACCGATCTAGGGGCACCCAGAGAGGTACGGACCTCGGCATAGGACGTTGCTGGGGCTAAGCGGCGGATTGGGTAGCGGGGATCGGTGAGAGGGTTACGCGTTACGCGGCGGATTTAATTTGATTCGAAATAGCACAACATGGCTGTAACATGTTTATAGTCAACAATAGTTTAAAAAAAAGCGTAAATGATTTTACGCTTCTAAATGGTGTAACAAAAGACCCATGTAATATTTAATGTGGTGGTTTAGACCAGCGGTCGGCAACTGACCAACCGTGCCGCCTTGGAAGGTCGAAACCTGGATCGCCAAAAATGTTACTTTCTACTTTTTAATATAATGGATATGTTTGACGTACTCTTATTAATTTCTCTAGTATTTTACAAGTAATGCAGTACTGATTTGATTTATTAATAGTTAATGGGTAGATACATAGTTGCTATATAAGCTGCAAAAGCTTGCAAAAGAGTGCAGTGGTGCGACCTTGAACGTATTCTCTGGACCGCGATAAAAAAATTCAAAAGTATCCGGAGCCCAGCTAACATTACTTGCAGACCCCTGGTTTAGACCATTAAACTAGAGAACTTTCACTATGCAGCCAATATAGAAATAAAATAAATCTGCTGTTTCATACAAAACTGGAGCCACCATAGTATTTTTAGTGAAACGCGACGCCGCGGTTCCATGGCTGTTAACAAACCCATTATATATTACAAGAACTTTTGTTCCATCCTATATAAATGTTTGTTATTGTTTGTAATAGATAAAAGTAAAACAACTTGATAACTTTACGAGATAAAGAGGTTATTCATCTCGGAATTTAAATAGCTATTTCACATTTCCGTATTTTAATGTGAACTTTGGAGTAGTGAACTCTGGAGTAGTGAACTTTGGAGTAGTGAACTTTGGAGTAAACTTTACGATAGATAACAATATCACATCTTGGACACATAGCTGTCATTTCATACAAATGGGAAAAATTGAAAAGAGAGGAGTGCGAGCGAGCCAGGAATAAATAAGCATTTGCTTTTATTTTACGCCACGATCCTGCCAGAGGGGGTGAGGTTAAAAATTGGTGGGGGGCAGGGAGGGAGTGTCCGTACTATAATAGATACTCTTGAACATACTGTACTCTCTCTCTTTCTTATACTATGACAATATGTGTAATGTGAGTTAAATACCGAGACAGTCTGCGCGGTGGCGCCACCACCGACGTCCAGGAAGTTAGCCGGGTCTCCGCCGTACAGCTTGATGATATCCATCGTTGCCATAGCTAGACCAGCGCCGTTTACCATGCACCCAATACTGCCTGCAAATTATTATTTTGTTATTATTAGGTACATAACAGGCTAGATTCTGGAACTTTAAATGTGACTAGATAATTTGTGTGACACTGTCCAAGATATTTATTTATTTATTTATAACGCGATTGTATTGAGACCTCCGCTTTTTATCGAATGATGCATAATCACAATTCAAAATTAGCACTTCAGGAGAAGCACCATATTGGCATTTTTTTCTAAAACATCTTGTGATGTGGAAGACAATGATTATTGCCAAATTAAATCCTTAATTAGCTAAAAACCGATGTGAAATATAGATTTTTATTAACATACCGTCAAGTGCGATATAGTTGAGGTCAAATTCGGCAGCTTGGATTTCCTTTGTGTCTTCCTGTGTTGTGTCTCTAAGTTGAAACAGCTCCTTCTGCCTGAATTGGGAATTGTCGTCGAATCGGAATTTGGCATCCAAACAAAAGACTGCAAAAATAAATGTTAACATAAATAAAACATTCATAATACATGTTTCCATCAAAGTTTATAAGATGTATCACATAAAAGGAAAAGGAAATAAGTTGTATAATTCTTATTTTTCTTTTATTTAAGTTGTGATTGATGTAGTCATGAAGATGGATGTATTGTTACGAAAAAGTAAATTAGTTGTTAAATGAGAGATTATCTGAATGTATTTTCCCATTTTTTGTGTACCATAAAGTGTTAAAATAAATGAAATATCTTATTACAGGCGACATGCGTGAATTTTGATTTTTCATATTGTCGCTAGCGGTGAAGAATGTGAAATATTTCAAGGCATGTTCCCGCTGGCAACAATCGGTAATGGGGTGGACGAAGCCCGTGGCGACAATCGGGAAAATTTCACTAAACTTACATTGTCCTGTCATGGCATCTTCAGCATACGGGTTAATTTCAATCAACAAGGCATCTTTCTTCACGAATAGGTCATACATTTTTTTAACCATGTCTGTTGCATCTTTTTCAAAATTTCCTAGACCAATCTGAAAAAAAAAAAGATATGACAATAGCAAGGGCCAGCTAGAGCTTTTCTGTGCATTTAAGTGGCTTTTGTTCCATGTGATTTCTTTCCTGGATGAACTAGAAATACATAGTTTGTATATTTGACAAGCTACAGTACAGAATTTGGTTGTCTATATGAATAATAATTTGTGACTTTATTTATTTAATATCTAATTAATATTCTCCATGTCACAGGTTGTCAGTAACATTTCAGAGATTTCAATTGATTTACAATGTTACAAATTATTGATTTTGCAATTGTACATTTTATATTGTTTCAAACATGTAACAGATTAAAATCTCTATACTAAAATATAAAATACATTTTCAGTTAATTTTAAACATGAAATTACCATCCCTGTTTAGGTGTGAATCCATTTATAAGATCAAAAATACCATATATTTACCTTGTTAACAACTCTCTTCACTTGGTCGTCAGTGATGCCTGTTACGATGTCGATGGGTTCGTAAGTAATCGCTTCGGGGTTCTCAGCAGCCACATCCTCAATGTTCACACCTCCTTGTGAGGAAGCAATAATAACTGGACCCTGAGAAAATATTATCCATCAATCAATCAATCAAATATACTTTATTTTACAACAAAATATAAACAGAAATATATTTTTATTTGAAATATTAATATTTAAAGCAACACTTTAATGGGCAATGTTTTTTATCCAATATATGCCACACAGGATAAAAAACATTACCCCACCATTAAAGTGCTGCTTTAAATTTTACCCCAAAGACAGAGGTATGTCTCTATTTTTGTCGTTTTCTCCAGGGTCGCATGCTCCACTGTCAGTCCCACTGGACTGATTCAGATTAACATTTTTGAAGTAAATTAATTCAATATTTTTGTTTGGGCGATAATGATAAATATATTCATTAAGGTTTATATCATTCACAACTTACATTGAAGCTACGCTCCATCATGATGGCAACATAGAATTCCCGACGTGGGAACTTGCGCTCTGTGACCATAACCATGTTGCAGATTCGGCCAGCAGGTCCAGTTTGTTTGGTTACTAGTAATTGCTTGAGCATTTTGCCTCCAATTTCGCCAGCTGCCTCGGGCCTGAAAAAATATCATTACTGCAAATGTCTGTGGTAAAAAAATTGCAATCAAAATATTTCCTCTAAAAGGGATTATGGTCATGACCTTACAGAATACTATAGGGTCCTTCTTAATATGCTGACGGTTTTTAAGGGGATGATCAGACCATCAAACTGAACAACTTTCTCTTTGAGACCAAGGGTGAAATCGCAAAAAAAAATCACACCAAGATTAAAATTTGTGACAGCAAATTTGTTTTTTGTGATTTCATTGTTGATCCCTGAGAAAGTTTTTCACTTTCATGGTCTGATCGTCCTCTTAAAACCCGTCAGCGAAATATTAGTTTTAACAATATTCTTACGTGTCCACCATTCGCACACCTCCCTTGAGGCCATTTTTGAAAGCACCCCTACCACGACCTCCAGCAAGAACCTAACAGATAAACAATGTTTTTATTTCACGACTACAATAATACACAACACAATAAGCTCCATATCACACAAGTAATTTTTGAGCAGAGGCATTGATGGAACAATATTGTCAAGATATCGCCACGACATTCGTGACAGACTGTGCTTAAATTTAAGTTGTGAAGTTGATGCTGTGCAGCACAGATTAGCCCCAATAGATACCGCATGATGAACATTTTGTACAGGCCCGAAGTCACCGTTTTTGGCGGTAGGTGCGGGTAGCGGGGCACGAAACAATGCAACGTGATTGGCCATTTCATGGTCGCACTACTCCGAGCCCGCAAACTCCGTTACTTATATCAGTGCAAAATCATAGATGTGTGGTGTGCGTCGGCGGCCTTGTATGCGGTATCTATTGGGCGTAATCTGTGAAGTTGCAACATTGCATATGCTCAAAAATCCCTTGTGATAGGTCTCTCATATAGGTAAGCAATACATAAGGACATACCTGAGCTTTGAGAACAATGTCTGATGTGTTAAGATCCTTGGCGAACTGTACTAACTCTTCCTTCGTCTTGGCGACATGGAATTTAGGTACCGGTATCCCATGGTCACGTAGTAGTGTGTAACTGATGTATTCATGCACGTTCAGATGACGGACCTGCTGCTTGTTAACACCATTCTGTCCAGCCGCAGACGCTACCAAAAGCTACAAAAATATTGTATTCAATTGAGCATTTAAAAACAATGAGTAATCTAAAACATTAGGCTTCTAATTAAACAGTATTAAAAGAGGATTTTAAGCCCTAATTTTATAATTAAATCCAAAATGGTTTGCTAATTAATAGCCTTGAATATTTATTTATTTACAAACAAAGAAATAACAAAGGTTTACTGATTCATAAACTCAAGTCAGCAGTACAAAAAACACTAAATTTACCTAAAAGACTGCCTAGTTAGCTTAATTAACACTTTCACTGATCCTCGCGCAGTGATAAAACTGATGCCCACATAGGTCGTGCGCACAGTCGTAACGTAAAAACGACCAACGCGGCTCACCTCGTGGGTCGCCCGCACAGGCGTAAGGTTTGGGTGACTCACGCTGTAGGTCATGAGCACAGGCGAAATGCAATATAACTGACTCGTTACATGGGTTCTTTAGCACCGCGGCCCATTTGTCGCCAACCTACGCCGTAGGTCGTCAGCAGCGAAAGTGTTAACTATATTTTACAGTAAAAAGGAAAAATACACTATAGTTACTTTGAAAAGTCTTAAAATCAGCATTAATTTCTTCTTTGATTTTACAAATTCAGTTCACATAATTAGAACATTTTGTGAACAATTTGCAGTAGGTGCATGTATTAGGTTAACTGTTCAATTACTCATGCCAGGATAATCTTAGTATTAAAATATTAACAAAATGATTCACAATAAAACAAGAAACATAATGTTCTTAATTCTGTGCTGTGGGCAACCAGCAGCTGGATAATTGAATTGATGGATAGATCGTAAATTACTGTTCCAGTAACACCCAGTGATTTAGATTGACTTGTATTATTTTGTATTTATGAAAAACTATGTATACTGGTTAAGGTAAACAGTTGCATTTCTTTAAGGGGTGATTTAACCCATGTTACAGAACAACTTTCCCTAGAAACATAAGTATAGGATATTTGCAAAAATTGTTTGGTCCTTCCATACTAAATGCAGCAGCTGATCGAACGGCCTTTGTTACATTTTCGGCACTTCTAACAACGTTTTGGATTTGACATGATGACATTCGCACATGCGCACTTGGTGCAAATTATCTTGAGATATGTATAGGGTTGACTAACAATGCATCAAATAAACATCATCTACATTTCATTACATTTTATTGTTTATTCTGTTATTAAAAATAATATTTGAGCTACAGAAGACTCAATTTTATGTAGTCAAATCCAACGGGTGCGCCTGACTGCATTCCCTGGCTCGGCTTCCCTCAAGTTTCCCAGAGAGTGAGGCGAGGTGGGGTATCTGAAGTCTGAGGGGGGCGGGGAATGGCCGTTCTGTATGTAGAAATATTTACTATCACCTATTCTGTGACAATAAAGTAACCCTGACACCCTGTATGTATGTACCTAAGACTAGTATTTTCATACAACATATTGCATGTACACAATGTCTAGACTAATAATGTGTTAAAACACACACAAATCACGTAATTATTCCAAAGAATACTGCGTTACAACGATGACGTAAGGGTACAATTGAGCTGAAAATCACAAGGTCAAATTTATAAATACTATCTTTTTCCCGATGTTCAAGGTTTTTATCTATCTTTATCAGTGCAGAGTATGAATTCTTTTAGTACATTTCGTTATCAGCATATACAAGTTTTAATTCGAATTTCCTGGAACCTGTGATAGCCAGATTTGACGGATTTTCGGTAAAGACGTTGACGTAGCAATGTATGATCGAGGCAGCTATTTGCTCATTTTTGTTCCACTAAATAACTTAATTGTTTGCATTTACCTTTGGCCCGCTATGCCTGACAACAGTTTCGACAAGACCAAGGGACCGAGGAAGTAGAGTCGCCATTTTCCTTACGATTGATTCGGCCTGAACCACAAAAACACTGAACTCCCAACTTGACCGACTGACTGACTGAAATATTTTGACATTGTTGACAAACTTCATCTCTTGACGTTGGTCTATGGTTTTGCTGCGTTCCATTTAACAAAGAAAACGCTGGGCTGCGTTCAGAACCTTTGGGTGCGATTGTTCTTCTCGCTCGCTCTTATGGGTAGAACCAAGGCCTCCAGTTAATTAGCAAGAACCTACGATAGTAATGCTATCTTGGTTGCGCAAATACAACATAACGTTAGAAAAAACAAGATGGCAGTATTTTTATCAACATGTCGATTCAAAGCAGCCTACAGCCCCTATCTGTCAAACCTCTGTCAAACGCTGTCAAATGCTATAACCTCAAAATCGAATTGGTTCCATTTTCGTGCTTTATTAAGTCCAAAATCTACAAAACTATCTTATTGTTATTAATTAAGCCATGGGAAAATCGGACTTTACACTTTCTGGTTTATTTACTCGAGAAAATGTTACCTATGTACTCACTTGTGGAATCTGATATTTTCTCCCGAGTTTTCCTTGTTTCCTGAATGCGATCTGCACCCGCGCACAATACAGGACATTCTCTTTAAATTAAAGTCACCACCACTTCACTAATTTCTTCAGATTTCTTTTTTAAATGACAATTCTTGCCAATGAACCGCGACGGTACTTTCCAGCAATGATACGCGACCAAACTGAAAAGGGTTCCCAATGTTGCCATCGTAGATAGATAAAAGTGACTTTCTTATTTGGCAGTATGGATAGAGGTCTTTAGGAGTCAGTTTGACGTTTTGGGTAGTACGGTGTGACGTCATCAAGAAGTTATCTACTTGTATTAACGCATTCACTGCCTCCCCCGTAAGCCTAAATAACCCAGGTGCCACTTCAAAACATAGAAAGCTGTGTGCCCCGAACATTTATAGTTGTTCAAAAAAATGCAATGCTTAGTGCCCTTGAACACTTATGCTTGTCCATATAATTCTTACGCTGGGTGCCTCTCGACACGCAGGATTGTCCGGTTTATTCCACTCAGTCAGTACCAACGAGTTAGTATGTTAGAGTGTCTTTTGTGGGACAAACCATGAAGTGCTAATAGGAATATACTTGTATTTCCAATAAAAAATGGACACGCAGAGTGGTCGAGAGGCACTGGGAGTATGTTAGGTGTTACCCATTGTTCCACTATATGTGTCGGGGGCATCCGATAAAAGATAAAGAAACCACTAGAGTTGACGGTGGCAGTGAATGTGTTAATTGATCTGTAATTGATCTGAGGGTAGAACGCTTTTCACCGAGCCTCGGAACGGCGTTAGTGCGAAAAGTTGCACTCGGTGTGCACTCTGGGCGTAGGTTCTGAACGCACCCCAGCAAATACATACACGTGATACGGCTTTATCACGCCTTTTATCTCGTTCGTTCATTTGCAAATAGAAAGAGAGAGAAGGTGTGATAGCGCTTTATCACGGTACCTTTGCTGATGGTTTTGTTCATCAATATCTTCATCAGCCACTTATACAGACTGCTCTCTAAACGGTGAAGGAAAACAACTGGAGGAAAGGTGACACATTCACATCACGACGCGCGCGAAGGGTGCAATGTAAAATAATACTTATTTCAATATTGATAGAATTGACAGAGAACGTCCATACGGGCCCCATGGGCAGAGGTCGCTTTCTCTGTGAACTCTATCGGGATTAAAACAGCACTCGTAGTATGCTACACGTGATACGGCTGTATCACGTCTTTTATCTCGTTCCTTCGCACTCAAATAGAAAGAGAGCTAAGGTGTGATAGCGCTGTATCACTGCAGCATGCTAGCTATGCAGGTATTATTTTACATTGCACCCTCTGCGCCCGTCCGCAAAGAAAAAATATACTCCCCGTCGGTTATTATGTGAATACATACATACATATTCTCACGCCTGTTTCCCACTGGGGTAGGCAGAGACAACGGAACGCCACCTGTTACGATCCTGACTAACCTCATTACATACATACATATTCTCACGCCTGTTTCCCACTGGGGTAGGCAGAGACAATGGAACACCACCTGCTACGATCCTGACAAACCTCTCTAGCTTCCTCCACATTCATAAGTTTCTATTTATGTGAATAGAATTTATATTTCCATTATGTGATTGTGTGCTTATAAAAGTATGACCATCATATTCAGTCATCATATAGGATTTTCAGGACCAAAATAAATTTTATTCAAAACTGGTAATTATTTTATTTAACAAAAACGATGCTACACAGATGATGAAATTTTCCCTCCTTGTGGGTTTTCTAAGAAGATATTTTTATATTTTTCCTCAGTCCATACTCCATTTCCTGTAAAATAATGATTTTTTTCTAATAAATATAGCACTAAACTAAGCTTCTGTGATTTGTTCAATTTATCAAGGTCTAGTTGCTCTTGAAAGAACTGCACTTGATTCTGAGTTTGCTTTTTATTGAAAACATTTAGAACTTCATTTATTTTATTCCAAGGATAAAGAAGGATCGGGCAATTCTGGTAAATGTCTTTTGGTGAAAATTCTGTTGATAATTGTTGGTACACAAACTTGATCTGAACCAGAGGTATGTTTATCCAGAACGGGTGTCTTTTAATAACATTTCTAACTTGATTCATACTGTAAATGTTTCCTAGTGATTGTGAAATACAGAATACTAGATCCTTTCCTTTTCCTAGACGGTCACCGGGGGCCTTTTCAAAAACATCATAGTGAGCTGAACTGCCAGAAAGGATATTCAAACTCAAGCATTTCTTGTTATTCTTATACAGCTTCATTAGTCTTCTCATTGCAGTATTTTTATAATAAATCATTTTTAAGAATCTTGGGTGTGTGAAAAATGTGTTAAACTCTGGTATTGTTTTGGCTTTCTCTAGTCTCTCTCTTACAGTGCTGGGCCCTAGGGTATATATTTCAAAACACCTTATCTGTGCTTCACTGCTGATCTTGTATTCCTGTAAAACTTTTCTTGTCTCCACTAATGTGTGATAATTCTTTGTTGCCAACTTAGGATGCATTCTCAATACCTCCTTCATATCGATGCCACCAATTGAACGGAAGTTGTATATAATCTGCTTCAAATTTTCTGGGTCCGTGTGAACTAAATATAAGTTAGACTTTATTTTATGGGTTGGCATCATGATGAGCGATTGCAGTATTGTCAGAGTATCATTAATAACAGCCAGGGGGCGGTGCTTGATTGTAGGATAAGTGTGTAGCCCTCTGTGAAACTCTTCTTCCGTCAGATCAAGTATTAGTTCCAGGTAACGTTGAATAATTTTCAGGCGTAAAGTATACAATGTCCATTCATTGATATCTCCGTATACTAAAGTTGTGAGTGAAGTGGGCCACTGAGTCATGTAACTCGCAAGCCTATTTTCCACATTTATAATGCTGGATATCTGACCGGACCCTTTCAATTCTCCTATGGTTTTTTGCTTGACTAAAGGTAAGTATGATACTAAATGTGCTGGAGATATTTTTTCAATCCCACATTCCTGGAGGACTTTGAATCTGAATTTGAGAGTTACTGGCAGCATACTGAACATCAGGGGCTCCTCAAGCAAAACTTCTTTCGGAAACCCCAAATCAAGGATAGTGTCTATAAAACATTTCAGCTCTGTTTCCTGTAGCTTCTTGATAACAGGATGTTTTAAACACAAATATTCAGCATTACTTTCGTCTATATTAAAATATTTACACAAACTAGGCACAAATTGTTTTTTTTCTTTACTTGCTAGGTTACTCGCATATCTAGGCCTTCCGCAAAGAAGGCCTATACGGAAACATTTTTGTAAAATCATAATAATGTTAGTCAGTCATACCGTAATTGCAAAATTCTAGCAGGAGGGATTTTGAGCAATTTTGTTAGATAATAAACAAAATTAACTTTTTTGTTTACATACGTTTTTAGGTTATGTTTGACAACGGCTGTCAAAATTTTTTTTTTTTTTTAAGTTTATCCTTTCGGATAGGCTATGGGAACTAGCCCTTACTGCCTGGTCATTAGTGTCTTTTTTTCTTTGTACTTAAACCTAACCTAACCTTAATACCTAACTCTTGAAATGCGAGGGTGGTACACACATTCCAAAGGTCAGGGGAGTTTCACGCGAGAATCAATCCGAATCAAACGGGAGCGCCTTCTTTATTTCTCACTCTTACTATATTGCTCTCCATTAATGGCACATTATCAAACTAATTCCACCACATTAACACAATAATAGCCACGAAAAACGAATTTAGAAAATTAAGAAACAAAGCCCGTCTGTTTCTTCACAATTCCTGTGCAAAACTCTCCTGATGACGATGGGATGATAGATGAACGATGAGGATGAAATTTTGGCCGATTTTGTAAGCACGCGCGTTGCCGCCAAAATCACCAGTACGATTTAACTTGCACCAAAACTTATGTTCTTTCTTCGTATGTATTTGAGATTCCTGTTATGTTGGTCGATTTACGCAACTTTTTGGCACACAATCCGCACGAAATTATGTCACAAATATCACTAAAACCAATTTTCCACGAATATCAAATACAACTTTGACCGAACAAATTTAATGGCGGGAAGCCAAATCTGTCAAAAATTTGCTTTTTGTTGTTGTTGTTTAGTTCTCCTTCCTTTCGGTAAGGCAATGGGAGCTAACCGTGTCTTCAGTATTCTTCGTTTTCGACGAATACTTAGCGTTTTATCTTCTGAAACTAAAGTGCCCTTTAGATCTGCCACATACATGCGGAATTATTCCGGACGGAATTACGATTTCATATGGATTTGACATTTCGATCTGCAGTGCGATTTTTGAAAATCATACGAGCGGTTCGGCAGTAGAAAGATGCATAATCTCCATAGTAATTTTGTCATTTTCTACTGCCGAACCACTCGTACGATTTTCAAAAATCGCACTGCTGGAAGGGGGAAAATTCACACGAAATCTTCTATCTAGGCCAAATAGAAAAAAATGGTTGGACGAGCCAAGCTTGCGATCGTGCGATTAGACTTTATGCTTGGTTCACATGCACGCTTAAATAGTAACAATCACATTACAGACGAGTCGATGTATGTACATCGAATTGCCTAAGCTTGCCGGGCTGCACGGTGTGCATGTGAACCCAGCATTAGACAAAAATGCTAAAGAACATAGCATTATAATATAACATTAATATAACATTTGACAGTGTATTGTATACAAATATGGGTTTTTTGCCTGCAAATAAAGAAAATTATTATTATTATTGTATCTCTTACGGTATTTCACGGGCCGTAGCCCGGACCTTTGGAAGGCTTGCATGGGGACACAGGTCCAACACGTAGAGGCCCCTTTGAGACACTTTTATCTAAATGCAATGGGATGCACCAACCGTGGTCTATCTCTGAATGCATTATGCAAATGCACCAGAAGACATACCACGTTCGGTGCAGAGACTATTGTAGAAAGGACAAAAACTACTCGGGTTATGGGGGTGAACTGGGTGGACTGGGAATTCTGGGTTATTGCGGAGAGACTCGGGACGCCTGCCGTAACAAATGTCTCTAAGTTTGTCAAAAATGGCAGACGGTGACTTGCCAACTCATTTGATGGGCCCCCCAAAACGACCGCTCGCAAGGAGCGACAAGGCAGCAACATCTAGTGAGCGGCTAAGGTTGTAGAGAGGTGAGTCTGCGGGCGCCGGTTCCCGGTGCTAAGCGCACCAGTCAGCAGGTCCCGGCGTTATGACATTTTACACTTCCAACCTGGAGCATAGGTTCCGCTCTTGCGACTCCACTCCTGGCCGGCCGATTAAGGCAAGACAGGAGGTGAGGGCCAAATCAAATTATAGCGTAGAAAGAGAAGGAACTAGAACGAAGCACGTGTCTTGTCATATCACTCAGTAAGAGATGCACATAGTTAACTCGCTCTAGTTAAAAAAGGAGATCGCTATTTATTGCTGTCCTTATCGACGTAGCCACTTTATTGTTCTACGACGGCTGTCTGACTCCGGAGTCAGACATCTATTTTCATACAAATTGTATAGGATTTTATGACTATCGCTGTCTCATACGCGGTTACACTGATGTTCCGTCTATCAGCGTAAGCGAAAAATACTTCGCCTATGGAACATAGGTTATTGAATAGAATATACTTATATTACTCTTTGGATTATTGTATACACAAAAATCTCGATTTTCAAACACTAACATTGCACGAACACAACTTCTCCTTAAAAACCCATAAACAAAGTTTTTTTTTTAATTTGATGATATTATCATTCATTCAAAGCATTCCATTCCATTCCATTCATTCAATTCAATGTCATTCATTCATGGGCGGTTTGGTTTGCGTGATTTGGGTGTGTTGTTTTTTAGTTTTTTGTCTAAATTTGTAAAAACGAAATGTTTGATAAATCAAAGACTGGACTGTTTGCCTTAGGATTTTTCTCCATCGCATCATTATTTATAGTAATTGCATTTGTCAGCCCCTACTGGCTAGTTACAGACGGCAAATTGAAAAATCCTAAATTCGTAAAAATTGGTAAGTTTCTTACGGTTCTTTTCTATTCTAGCTGGTAACAACTATAGTCCTGGGGTGCAAGTATGGTCCAGTTTTCCTACCGTAATAAATTGCTTAAAAACAATTTTAAAGCTCCTATTGTAGACTAAGATACAATTAAGCAGAAAAACTGTTTAGATGGCTTTATGTTTCGCATTTGGGTAACTGAGTAGTGACAGAAAATTGGACCATACATGCACACCAGGACTAAAGTTATGATGGATGAGTATTCGTATGGAATAGAAGTACACTAGCCAGCACCAAAGTCCAAGAGGGGTATGTCAGGCATGAAATCCTGGACTAGATTAAGATTGCATTGAAACACCATCTCTTACCATTGAATAATTATGTATAGAGCAGACAACATGAACGAAATCTGTGCACCACATCCGCAGTGTGGGGCGCATGCTGGAGGCGTCGCGGTGCAGCAAGCGCCTGGCACAGGCTAATGGGTCCCTGAGATGATCAAGTGCACTTGACGAGTATCACATGATTGTACTTGATCAAGTCATAGATCACTTGATGGTAAGGGTCAAGTCAATGAAGTAAACGATCAATATTCAGTTCAATCACGTAGACTTGTCAAGTGAACTTGATTGTCTGGGGACCCATAAGTAAGCTTGTACCAATTGGCCTATACAAGTGTTACAAACAACTCAGTCTGAGTGTCGCCTCTAGTACAGTCAAGAGCACATCAACCTAGACAATCGAAGTGCGATATTGTTTCTTAATACTAACGCCATAAGAACAGTACAAAGTCCAAGGTGTCTAGCTTGACATGCTCGTGACTGTACCTCAATGTCTCATACCTTATAAATGAAAAGGGGCACTCCACCCACCCCCCAAGGGCCTGTATTGTAGAGTGTGGGTTTTATGATTACATTTGTGTAGTTAGCTTTATTATACTATCTTTTACCAAAGATTGCAACCTCGTGGAAAATGTTGCAGAAAAGTTTGTTAGTAGAATTACATGCATCACTCGTCTATATGGTTTAAGACTTAATATGAACATAAGTACATATCCTGTATACATATATGTATGTTCTTGTAAGGAAAAGTATCATTAACCTTTAAACCACATACTCTACTCATCAAACTGAACAACAAAAAAATGAGCTTATAGAGCCATACGTTTGAATCTAGTAGGTATTGCAGTTTAGTATGGAACAGCTGATATTTTTTTTGATCTGACAGGTTTGCTCCCATAGTAAAAGTTGTTCAGTTTGATGGGTAGAGCATGTGGTTCATAAGGTTAATGATACTTTTCCTTACAGCCTGTATATATTTTTATTTTGCCATCCCTACAAATGTAAAATATAAATTCATATTACTTACAGGTCTTTGGGAAGTTTGTTTCAATGGTTTTGAAGAAGTCCATCACTGGTACGACACGGTGTTCACGGGCTGCTGGTGGATATTTGAGGAGGAGTACTACATTATACACGACATACTGCTGCCAGGCTTCTTCATAGCAACCCAATTCTTTTTCACTGTGACCCTTTGTTGTGCCTTAGCCTCAATGT
This sequence comes from Agonopterix heracliana, assembly GCA_963693445.1. NCBI lineage: Eukaryota > Metazoa > Arthropoda > Insecta > Lepidoptera > Depressariidae > Agonopterix > Agonopterix heracliana. The sequence goes on along the minus strand of OY856308.1, from coordinate 11,429,846 downwards.
TTATGTCGTATCTGTTTCTGACTAAAGACAAGGATGACGATCATTACGTGTCATTGCTTGTTACACTCGGCACAGTACTTGTTATCGGCGGTTAGTATACATTTATGAAATTTTTACATTATACATACATGGACCTGAAAAAAAGATGGACGTAATCTCTCCTAATCACGAGTGAAGCACTCATTTATATTTGTGTGCGTGCTGATGAACTGTCACGTGGTACATAATGGTGGCGGGTTGTAGGACCTGCGCCTAGAGCTAGAGCATCTGTGTGAGTGTAGGTCCCTTGTAGAACAAACGAAAATGTAGGACCTTGCATGCTTCACATCTTTTTAGTGTCACATTACGTCCGTCTTTTTTTCAAGTCCATGTATACATATTGACATGTTCATGGACAGTGACTGGCTAAGGCCTGTGTTCACCAACAGATGTTTAAATATAAAACGGGTGTTTAAACCTTAAACAGCTGTTTAACAATATTTTGCTGTTCACCAAGCCTTAACCATTGATTAAGTACTGTAATCGACTGATTTACTTAAACGACCTAGGCCTGAGTTCACCAACTACAACATAACCATTGGTTACGTAACCGCCCGATTAGAATTTAACCGTTGTTTAAACAAACTACGTGTTTTTAGAGTTCACCATTGATTTCTAACCAACGGTTAATTAACCGGACGTTTTTGAATGAAAGAGTCGAAAATGAACGAAGGGTATCACCAGATGGCACGAACTTTGCGTTTACCTGAACGACGTCCAAAAAAATGGTAGGGTAACATTATAATACTGCAAAATGTAATGCCTTTTTAGTCAATACCGTGTCGTAACTTGTACGTATTTTTTAATTTAGCGTCCTTTCTACGGTCACGGTCAGAGTTTTGTTGTCTTGTCAAACATTATTTTGCTGTCAAACTCTGTGGATTGTATATCGTCGTGAAGAAGTGTTTCTAGTTATCTTTTCTTTTTAATATAATTAATTATTCAGTGAAGATAGAAGATAAACGCAAGCATACTGTTAATTTCACCAGTGACGAAAAATCCGTCCTTGCGAAACTTGTAATCAAGTACAAAGATATAATTGAAAATAAAAACACATTTGGATATTCCAACTTACTTTCCATTACCTATATCGAGTAATTCTAAGGCAGTATGTTTATAATACACGAAACCTTGTACTAAATACTTTCTCCTCATATTCCTCGAAATAATTTCGCCGTGTTTGAAATATACGGGGAGCGCGCAAAATCCTTTCAATATCTTCAAAATCATCTAACACATTATCATCGTCAAAAATATAATTCAAACCGAGTTGCATTTTTTTTTGTTACTAAAAGTGATGGGTATGGCACAATTTCATGTCACGGGGGAGTAAACCAACGGTTAAACTACGTTGGCTACGTCGTTTAAGTAAATCAGTCGATTACAGTACTTAATCAATGGTTAAGGCTTGGTGAACAGCAAAATATTGTTAAACAGCTGGTTAAGTTTTAAACAGCCGTTTTATATCTAAACATCTGTTGGTGAACACAGGCCCTAGCCAACGTAGTTTAACCGTTGGTTAAACTCCCCCGTGACATGAAATTGTGCCATACCCATCACTTTTAGTAACAAATAAAAATGCAAGTCGGTTTGAATTATATTTTTGACGATGATAATGTGTTAGATGATTTTGAAGATATTGAAAGGATTTTGCGCGCTCCCCGTATATTTCAAAAACTGCGCAATTATTTCGAGGAATATGACGAGAAAGCATTTAGTACAAGGTTTCGTTTATTATAAACATAGTGCCTTAGAATTACTCGATATAATTGAAAGGAAGTTGGAATATTCAAGTGTGTTTTTATTTTCAAAAATCTTTGTACTTGATTACAAGTTCCGCAAGGACCGATTTTTCGTCACTGGTGAAATTAACAGTATGCTTGTATTTATCTTCCATCTTCACTGAATAATTAATTATATTAAAAAGAAAACATAACAAGAAACACTTCTTCACGACGATATAAAATCCACAGAGTTTGACAACCAAATAATGTTTGACAAGACAACAAAACTCTGACCGTGACCGTAGAAAGGATGCTAAATTAAAAAATACGTACAAGTTACGACACGGTATTGACTATAAAGGCATTACATTTTGCAGTATTATAATGTTACCCTACCATTTTTTTGGACGTCGTTCAGGTAAACGCAAAGTTCGTGCCATCTGGTCATACCCTTCGTTCATTTTCGACTCTTTCATTCAAAAACGTCCGGTTAATTAACCGTTGGTTAGAAATCAATGGTGAACTCGAAAAACACGTGGTTTGTTTAAACAAGGGTTAAATTCTAACCGGGCGGTTACGTAACCAATGGTTATGTTGTAGTTGGTGAACTCAGGCCTAAGCAATAAAATAAGAGTTCTGTTGTGTCACATTCACTGTTTATGAACATGTTAACCAGTGATTAGAGATCAGATAATCGGATGCATATTTACCTAAACTTAATTTTTGGCTAAGAAATTATGGAACGGATTTTGGAATGAATTATGAAAAAAAATATCTTTTTTTTAATGTGATTGATTAAAAAAAAAGTTTGTTTTTTTCCATAATTCATCATTATGCTAGGAAGTCCGGTAATGCATAACTAATCGGATGCATAGTGTGGAAGTGACGTCTTAAAACTATTTAATTTAATAAAGAAATTTTAATGTTTTTCGTTAAAATAAATCCCGGGATGTCAGGAAGTTTAGGAATGCATAATGACTCGGATGGATAGTATGAATGGAAGTGACTTCTTAAAATTATTAAATCAAAAATAAAAATGGCGTCACAAAAGTGCACTCCATAATAGCCGTAGAAAGAGAAGGCACTAGAAGGAAGCAATTCGCTCTAGTTAAAAAAGAAGACCGCTACTTATGCTGTCCTTATCGACGTATCCACTTTTATGTACTTCGGCCATCTGACTCCAAAAATGTCGCTTCATATAAATTATATGGGACAACCACCTGACTCCGAGATGTCTCTTCATATAATTCGCTATCTCATACCCGGTTGCATGTAAGCAAAATCCACTACGGGAGTTTTTGACGCGCGCGCTGATTGGTCAATAAACTCCCGTAGTGGACTTTGTCAGCAAAATCCACTATCGGAGTTTTCCCGTAGTGGGTTTTGTCAACAAAATCTACTATGGGAGTTTAGAATACGGGCTCTGATTGGTCAATAAACTCCCGTAGTGGACTTTGTTAGCGAAATCCACTATCGGAGTTTTCCCGTAGTGGGTTTTGTCAACAAAATCTACTATGGGAGTTTGAAGACGGTCTGTGATTGGTCAATAAACTCTCATAGTAGATTTTGTCTGCAAAACCCACTACCTATCGGAGTTTGAGACAGTCAATGGGTATGCTCGATTCTGATTTCCGCCCCACCAAACTTACATTTTTACTCATTTTACCTGAAAATATATTTATTACATCATCATCATCATCATTTTCATGTTCATCACTTTACTTGTTCTTTACTTTTCAAAGGAAAACATTACTATATTATACATCATCATCATCATTATTACACAGGTACATTATTCCTCATTGAAAAAAATCTAATTTGATATACAGGTTGTGAACTTAATTTTTTTTTGCTATTTCGTGATTTTTCGTAGAATTTGTTTAGTTTGATGGCCTAAACTAAAGGATCCGCTAAGTACTTATGTAACTTATTTAAGTTTACACCTGTATATTAAACAGGGTGTAAATAAACACCACAAATAAAAAAAATCTGCTGTCCCATACATTTGGGACGAGTAGGATTGCAGTTTTGAATAAAACGGCTGATTTCTTTTTCGCGTTTTCGACCCCTTGGTCCCATAGAGAAAGTTGTTCAAATCGATGGTCGGATACAACGTGTGAACGTGTTGAAGAATAATCACAAAACTAGAAAGTAGTTTGTTTAGAATCTAGAGCAGAATCATCAAGGTTTCATCATAGGTTTTTTTTCAATATATTAAATGATTTATTTGTATAATTAAAAAATTAACTGAACTCGATACCAACCCACCGCACAGGGATAGGAACGCACCCTACATTACTATCAACATTAGATTCTTAAAATGTATCCATGAGCACGCTAGCGCTTTTTTCATTATTGAAATACCATTCATATATAAAACACCCTGTATATTCCATTAGTTTTCCTTAAAAATAGTAAATATGCATGAATGTGATGATGATAATGACACATATTTACGTACGAGGTGCTACAAAACCACAAACATTTCATACCATCAAACTGAACAACTTTCACAATGCACAGTATGTTTTTTGACCTGAAAAGCGGTCATGGTCGTTTTATTCGTGTAATCGTTAGTGTTAATCATTTTGAAACTGATAGTAGAACTCCCGTGCGTCAAGTCTTCTTAATTCTTCTTAATATTGAGTTGCGATTTTTTAATTTTTTTTTTCAAAATATCGTTATAACTTCCAAATAATCCGGTTTTCTTCTTTTTTCTCAATTTAGTATAATAAAACAATAAACGAGGTATTTTATACACATTACAAAAGTTCTCGAACATTTATGTTAATGACGAAATTATACATTTTATTGTTTTTCTTTTTTTATTTTTTATTTCTATATAGTCAGTTATTGGGGTTCCATTTTTACTTTTCAATATTAAGAGCCATACTATTGATGTCTAATAAAAAAATCAGATCTAAATCTCGTAGGATATAGGTGTTATTAACTAATTCTTCTAAAAGTTCTAAAATTATCAGAAAAAAACATTAGAAGTTAATAACTCCTATATCCTACCAGATTTAGATTTGTTTTTTTTTGTATACATCAATAGTATGGCTCTTAATATTGAAAAGTAAAAATTCAACCCCAATAACTAACTATATAGAAATAAAAAATAAAAACGAAAAACAATAAAATGTATAATTTCGTCATTAACATAAATGTTCGAGAACTTTTGTAATGTGTATAAAATACCTCGTTTATTGTTTTATTATACTAAATTGAGAAAAAAGAAGAAAACCGGATTATTTGGAAGTTATAGCGAAATTTTGAAAAAAAAAATTAAAAAATCACAACTCAATATTAAGAAGAATTAAGAAGACTTGACGCACGGGAGTTCTACTCTCAGTTTCAAAATGATTAACACTAACGATTACACGAATAAAACGACCATGACCGCTTTTCAGGTCAAAAAACATACTGTGCAATGGAGCCAACATTGAGAAAAAAAAATCCGCTGTTTCATACAAAACTGTAGTAGGTAGGTACCTACTGTCTCGACTCAAATGTATGGGATAACAGATTTAAAAAAAAAATTATGATGTTGTGGTTTTTTGGTACATCCTTTTTAATATACCTACAAGTGTAAACTTAAGTAAGTTAGGTACATAAGTACTTAAGCGGATCCTTTAGTTTAGACCATCAAACTAAACAACTTCTACGAAAAATCGTGAAATAGCAAAGAATTTTAAGTTCACATCCTGTATATCAAATTCGTTTTTTTTAATGAGTAAGAATGTACTTACCTGTGTAATAATGATGATGATGGTGTATTATATAGTAATGTTTTCCTTTGAAAAGTAAAGACAAAGTAAAGTGATGAACATGAAAATGATGATGATGATAATGGAATAAATTCATGTTCAGGTAAAATGAGTAATAATGTACCTGTGTAATAAAGATGATGATGATGTATCATATAGTAATGTTTTCCTTTGAAAAGTAAAGAACAAGTAAAGTGATGAACATGAAAATGATGATGATGATGATGTAATAAATATATTTTCAGGTAAAATGAGTAAAAATGTAAGTTTGGTGGGGCGGAAATCAGTATCGAGCATACTCATTGACTGTCTCAAACTCCGATAGGTAGTGGGTTTTGCAGACAAAATCCACTATGAGAGTTTATTGACCAATCACAGACCGTCTTCAAACTCCCATAGTAGATTTTGTTGACAAAACCCACTACGGGAAAACTCCGATAGTGGATTTCGCTAACAAAGTCCACTACGGGAGTTTATTGACCAATCAGAGCCCGTATTCTAAACTCCCATAGTAGATTTAGTTCACAAAACCCACTACGGGAAAACTCCGATAGTGGATTTTGCTGACAAAGTCCACTACGGGAGTTTATAGACCAATCAGCGCGCGCGTCAAAAACTCCCGTAGTGGATTTTGCTTACATGCTACCCGGTTACACTGATATTCGGTCTACTAGCGTAAGCGAAAAAATTTCGTCTATCTATGATAATAGCCAACACTTTAGGTAAATATGCATCCGATTATCCGATCTCTACTAGTAGTGCAACAAATACTACTTTTGTTTCTTTTTTTTCTATTTATATTTAATGGCCTTTTATGATGATTTACCCATTGAATGAGGGCAGTTCAAGACCGGTCATTGTGCCGATCCTTGGGGGAGGCCTATGTCCAGCAATGGACGTCTATCGGCTGATATGATGTTGATGAATTGAGTTTTACTTGTCCCTATTGCCTAGCACTGTTCTGTCAATATCGATTAGATTGTTAGTCTTAAATTTTTATCAAGGCTTTGTCACCCATATTGACAATAGACAATTTTAATGATTTTCTAATTAATCTTAGGCAAGGGACAGCCATACAAATTTTAATACTTATATTTGCAGTTCATGAGACAACTTCTAACTATTATTTATTGTTTTGTGATTACACCTATACAGGGTGAGCAGTGTGACAACAGATTTTTTTTGCTCCAATTGGTTTGCTCCCATAGTAAAAGTTGTTCAGTTTGATGGGTAGACTCTTAGTTTAAAAGGATGCTAATAATATCGATTTCACACTGTATATACAGGGTGTAAGGAAAAGTATCATTAGCCTTACTCTACTCATCAAACTGAACAACTTTTACTATGGGAGCCAACCTGTCAGAACAAAAAAAAATCTGCATTCCCATATGTTTGCATCGAGTATTTGTATTGCAGTTTAGTATGGGACAGCTGATTTTTTTTTGTTCTGACAGATTTGCTCCCATAGTAAAAGTTGTTCAGTGAGATGGGTAGAGTGTGTGATTTAAAGGTTAATCAAACTTTTCCTTACACCCTGTATACTGACTTCATATAAAAACAATAATAATTAAGAAAGCCAATTTATAATTCCAGGTTTCTCCGGTTTGATATCAGTTATTACATTTGGAGCCCGAGGAGATGGGCGTGACTGGATGCCAAACTGGGAGCACAATGACTTAGGCTGGGCATTTGCCTTCGGAGTCATAGGAGTAATGCTTCTTTTCCCTGCTGGCATTCTTTTCTTAGTAGAAGCAAGAGTGCAGAAGTACAAGAAGCTCCATGAAATGCAAAGCCGTGATCCATCTTCTTACACTATGCATGAAAGAAAAATTGCATACACAGGAGGGCACACTGACATTTAATATTAGAATGGTAAATCATTTAAGTCCTTTAGAATCCGCGTACATTGAAAGTATAGCCAATGAATCACATAACATTCGAACCATGAAAGGTTTATCTATTTCTTCATATCTGAGTAGCCTAGTTTTAAATATAAGTGGATTTTTTTGTCCTTTGAAACTTGGCTACTCATCAAGTTCATTTTCTCATTGTGGTTTCTAGAGGCTGATTATTTTAAGATGACTTAATTTTAATGATCTTAAGAATCTTGTTGTTAATACACAATCCGTCCTAAAGTGATCTTATACAAATCTAAGTAATTTAAAAAGAATCTCTTATTTTTAACAGCAGTGTCGTATTATTATTATAGAATGACAAAATGTGCCTTCTACAATGTTTTAACTGTAATATTTTTAAGCACAATTAACAATATTTGACTGCATTTAGAATTAACTATTATTTTTCTATATTTTATAACCTTAATTTCATATTGTTTTATTTCTGATGTAGTAAAGTTTTAAAAATGAGCTTTTAACTAATTTTTGTTTTACTTATTGAGAATGAATAAAAGACATGGATTTTAGGCGCTCAGGAGTGATTTTTGAATCTCATTCGGTGAGCTCAGCAGTTGAAAATGTCAAAATTACCATGGAGATACGCATCTTTCTACTGCGGATTTGAGTCTCAAAAATCTCTCCCGTAGTAGGATTTTTGAATGTCAAATCAGCAGTAGAAAGATGCATATCTCCATAGTAATTTTGACATTTTCAACTGCTGAGCTCACCGAATGAGATTCAAAACTCGCACTCCAGCTTACATGACCTAATTGATCTGTATTTTGCATCTTGGTAGTTTCAGTATCTTTTGTGTAGGTATGTAATAATAGATACTCTTTGTTATACTGTGGTGGAAGTACCATTCTATGACAAGATCATTTGACTTATTTTTGCGTTAAAATCTTATATTTTGTTTCAGTTGTACAGTTAATTAACTGCAACTGGCTTGGCACCGTAAGCTTAGAAAGCAAGGCACTTTTGGCAGATTCGAATCCTATCGATACACAATTTGATTCTTTGAAGCCAGATAAAATGCCGTGAATAAATCCACTTGCAAAACAATCCCCTGCTCCAGATACATTTTCGACCTTATTTATTATTTCTACAGGGTACAATCTTCCTTCAACCATTTCGCTTTCTTTCTTTTTTATAGTAATAACCCCGGTCGCTCCTAATGTCACAATGAGGATATCAACAACTTGTAAAACTATTTTAGACAATGCCAATATTTCATCTAAATCTGTCTTTGAGTTTATAATTAAATTTGGGTTGAGATAAAACGCCATTGCTCGTAATTCTGCCAAGTTTGGTGAAGCAAAAGATAAACGATGTTTGCTGCTGAAAGGGATGGTTGCCTTCCTTCGGTCCGTAGGCTCGAAGAAAACTGAAACAATTGGTTCATGTTAAATCAAAAGAGAAGGTCCAAACAATAGCCGTTATTGTAATAAATAAAAACCGGTCAAGTGACAGTCGGGCTAATCGCGCACCGAGGGTTCAATACCACTATATACATATTATCTTACTCAGTTGCAGAAACGCTCATTAAAATTAATCCTCCACTTAATTAAATCTCTTGCTACTTATACTACGTCAACAAGAAAAAAAGTGACAGCTAGATATTTAATGGAGGATTAACTTTAATGAGCGTTTCTGCATGAGTGAAAGATTTTTTTTTTCTCTGGATCAGGGGGCTTATGGACATTTTTATTATTTGTAAGCAAATCCGCCATAATAACGCACATTCTGTGAAAATTTCATTATATAAACAGCACTGGTAGCATGCAGCACGTGATACGGCTGTATCACGTCTTTTATCTCGTTCGTTCGCACGCAAATAGAAAGAGAGCTAAGGTGTGATAGCGCTGTATCACTGCGGCATGCTAGCTATGCTGGTGTTAAATAAGGGGTGCTTCAGACCATCAAACTGAACAACTTTCGCTATGGAGCCAAATCCGAAATCGCGAAAAGAAAATCCGCTGTTCCGTTCAAAACTGCAGTACCGTCGACTAAAATGTAGATTTTCCTATTTTTTCCCGATGTTCGCTCCATAGTGAATGTTGTTCAGTTTGATAGTCTAACTTAACCACCCCCTTAAGGGGGTTGTTGTGAAACTGAACAACTTTTAGGCCGAGATTCAGAGACGATTTGTAAGTCATAGTTCGAACTCCCGTATGTCAAAATCCATACATTTCTACCCTACTTAGCTCGAGCTAAGACGGAAAAAATCGTCTCTGAATCTCGGCCTTACACCCTGTATACTGGTTTCTGACGACCCCGACGGTGTTAGTAGGTATCCAAAGAACACTAAAATCACTAGTAGGAGTAGTAGGTATCGTTTGACTTTTTGGCGGTAATTCCAGAAAACAAATTGTTTTATTAACAGACTTTTAACTTTGCTGTATGGGCTCGATCCCTTTACCTTTCTGAAAGAACAAATATTGAAAAAAAAGAAACGCATTCATTTCATTCATTCGTTCGTTTCGTTGATTTCGTTCACATAACAACGCCAACGCCCAAAACGGATTACGGAACAAGTGCAAGTTTATAAAAAAATTAATGTTTATTACATGTTTGTTACAAACATTCAGTAAAATATTAAAAGATCTTATTAGATCACAAGAATAAAAAATCATTGTGCTGTGAAATACTATAAACAAAGGTGAGATCCTCGTTGAAACCTTGTTTGCTGTTTTTATTTTATTTTACTAACGCTTTTTGTTAATGGTTAGGGTAATCACTAACTTACCATACGTAACCAACATTGATTTAAATTGATATTATTCAATAATGTGTATTAATATCAATTAATCTTAATTCCAGTCAAGTATTAATGCTTTGGGTACCACATCATAATGCAAGGTACCTTAATCAGTCACTAATTGCAGTTAAAGTACATACTTGTATGACAAATTGTTAATTTAACTATAGAATAATGATTTGATGATGCACTTAGCTTTTATTGAGTACATGCTAAACGACTCACATGATCCATTAATCTATACTTTTATTCATTAATTTTAAAACAATACGATCTAATTTTGTTTAATAATTTTAATTAGTGATCGTAATTTTGACAACCGATAAATCGCATTTTACCATTTTTATTAATAAAATAGTTTAAAAAATTACGATATTGTCAAATAGGTAACTGATTGAGATTGGTATTTGTACCCACCTTGGTGCTAAGTACATATACATTGTCTAATGGTGTTCTTAATAACAGACAGGGTGTCGCCTTATATGTTTTGATTTATGAATATATTTTGGTAGCTTTAATTAATTTAATTCCAATAGGACTCTATTAATCCAACTTAATATGATGACGCTTTTTGAAGAGGATGGATGATCAGACCATCAAACTGTACAACTTTCTCTGTGGGACCAAAATGGAAAGCGCGAAAAAAAACCTTCTCGAGCCAAATGTATGGGACAGCTGATTTTTTTTCGCGATTTTGATGTTGGTCCCATAGAGAAAGTTGTTCAGTTGGATGGTCTGATCATCCCCTTAAAAAAGTGTCAGCATATTAAGTAGGACCCTGTGGAGTAGGTAATTAAAAAAAATGTTTAGGTTTCCATTTCCATAGTCAAACAAGGGGGCCCTTACTTTCGTCCATTCAGTCTGTTTGTATGCCCCACCACCATCAATAACTCCCTCATTTTTGCATCTATTTTGGCACAAAGACGGATAATAATAACCCAAAAGTATGGGAAAATAATAGTTTTCGCCGATATTTTTGCTGTTTGAGTTTAGTTTTTACGAAAGTCCTAATGGAATAGAATATAACTTTATTAATATATGAAGTAGCAAAGTCGACCTTAAAGGACATTAATATAATTTTTTATCACGTAAAACGCAAGTTCCCACAGTGAGCAATGCGTGTGAACTTTTTAGCATTGTGTTTCTGGGTGAATGCTGTATGTAACATACCAAATACGCCCCATTCAGTTAGCAAGGATTGCGAAACATTTGTCTTCTTTGTTATTCGACTCAGACGCACGTATACAACCTTGTGTATGGTGTTAAATGATCTGCCTTATGGAGTTCTTTCATACATGAAGCATTGAGAGTAGTTATTAGTGTTGGTTGGTATATCTGCTTACAATTTTTAATTACTTATCATAGATCTTAACAGAAAAATGTGTTAACTGATTAACCAGTTCTATACTGTATTTAGTGTGTTTATTGTTATTGTATTTAATTAAATCAGCAATTAATTTAATTGATCCAAGCAATTAAATCTTTTTTCATCGAACTCATCACTCTTTTCTTTTCATTTTTGAACTTGGGGCAAGTTTTTTTTCAAAACCGTATTCTGTCAGTTATAGTTGAGTATATTATTGCTTAGATCTTAGAAAAAGTATATGTCTAGAATGAGCCTCACACTTGTTCCGTATAAAACAAAAGGGGCTTACTTTCTTAGGTGGGTGTGCGTGAGGCGCCATACTAATTATGTATGTGTGCGTGTATATGTATAGGGTTTTGGAACCAGTACTGGTTCCTATTTTTTTCGACGCTTTCGTAGCTTTGACTGTCTATCTTGATAATCTAAGGCTTAGATCAATCTCAGAAAATTGTAATTATAGTGTGATTCACTGTCCACAGAAACAATGAGAAACAGAAGTATGGCTGGTAATTGTGGCATTGGTGTGTTTGTTATTGCCCTTGTGACAGTGGCATTGGCATTCGGCACGCCTAGCTGGCTCGTTAGCGATGACAGAATCAGAAGTGCTAGGCTGGACAGGTATTGATGCCTATTTTTTTAAACGAGTCGACACAAATTTAAAAATAAGAAGTGTTTTTATGTTGAAAAATCTAATTTCAGATTAGGTTTATGGAGTCATTGCTTCAGGTCTCTTCCTGATCCGCTAGATCAATATCAGAGACGCTTTTTCGTAGGATGCCGATGGGTATACGATCCATTCACTACAGGATATGACAGAATTCGTGGTTTTTTACTTCCAGGTACACTTTAATTTTTTATCTATATAAAAAATCAATGTCTTTTTTTGTTTCTGTCCTAAACCTATTTCAATGATTTTTTTCAGGTTTCATGATAGCAACGCAGTTCTTTTACACACTGTGCTTACTTGGAGTTTTGATTTGTGCAGTTTTAGTGCTGATTTTCTTCCTTTGCTGTGGACCTGATCAGCACAGATTTTTGTTATTAATAAAAAGTATAGGCTTCATCATGTTGACTTCAGGTAAGCTGTTGATGATAGTTTGGAATAAAGCTAATTTAATATATTAACTATTCAAATTATTATGGTAGACTGATCCTTAACGTTTTACTTTTTCAGGAATATGTGGATGTATCGCAGTAATAGTGTTTGCTTGTTTTGGAAATGCTGACGAATGGATGCCTGATCACCCTAATAACTATTTAGGTAAAGTTTTACTAAAATCAAGCAGAGTGATTTTTTCTAATAGCTACATTAAGTATTAACGAAGTATTAATTTTACAGGATGGTCATTTGGTTTAGGTGTGGTAGGAGCAGTCGCCTGTATTGTAACTGCTACCTTATTCCTAACAGAGGCTAATATCCAAAGGAAGAAACGTAACAAGCTAAAAGAATCTCAAGCTAGATTTGAAATGGAGCATGAATCTAAGGCGTAGCAATAAATGCATCACTGCAATTAATGAATTAGGATTCGTTAACATAATGTCCTCTAATGTGATCAACGCATTATGACTAATTAAGGAGCAAACGGAGTTTAACAGTGCCTTTCCCGGTTTTATTGTTTAATATCAATCATTATTGGAACACAACAATAGCAAGTTATTACTATCAATAACATCTTTATTTTTTAGAATAAATTCAACATCGACTTGCACTGTTTATTTGATTTACAAAATTTCATGTAAATATTTAAGTAAATCACATTCATCAAAATCTTTAACACGTAAAATTGCTTTACCTCTTCTTTTTTGTAGTTAGCTACGAGTTCTAGTGATATTTTATTCTTTAAATGGTTTAGTTTTGAGTTTATACCAGCCTATTTCATATTAAGATAAACCTATACATATAATTCAATTAATTAATTGTTTATTTTTGTTTTAAATGTTTCATAATCACAACAATTAAGTAAATGACAATAATCACAACATTCCTTGAAAAAAGCATAAGTATCTAATATGCTATAGGTACTTTTTTATTTTTTATTTTGCGTCGTAATAGGTATTATGTCCTAAAAAAACGGGGTGTAGCTGTAAGAACTTGTTTAAATAATTTATCATCGTTACAATTTTATAAGTTACTGTATAACATTCGTATAAAATAAAATGATGATTAATATTTTGTGAAGATTGTGTGAATTATCTGTGAAAAGATATCTACGAATGTCTATCGTCACTTGTACAAGATGATAATTTTAAGTATTTATAGTGCGCATCCCGCTGCGAGTCTTTTCACGGATAATGTTACGAATATTAACATTTATTGTAAATCTAGTACCTATCAGTGTTTTGATGATTTTAATTAAGCGCCACATTTTATGGCACCGCACAAGAACAGTAGGTAAAATATTTTTTTCTGGCCACGATTAGAATAGCAGTTTGTGTGAATGATGCATATTGTGCAGGTGATTGTTTTCATAGTTTTTATGAAACATAATTTCGTAGATAATCAATGATATTTATTGATTATCTAAGCACCGGTAGGTATTAACTGCCAAATGTTACTACATAATTTTGTAAGTTATTTTCTCTGATTACTTAAAATAGTCTTTGAACACGCTTATATTATCAAGCAACATTTAACGTACCTATCTACTTAACGTTATTCCGTCCATTTTATGATATTAATAATATTTATAAGATTAGCACTTCTTTAGCTTAAGACTTATATCAACATAGGAATCTTTACAACTGCCCTCCTTTTTACAATATAATTTATACTAAATTTTATAATAAAGTTTAACTATTTCGAAATTTTTTTGTTTTATTACAGTAATTTAACATTATAATCAGAGTATCGTCCTATTGAAGATACAGTACCTACCTACTTATAAACCACTAGAATAGTTTAGGGTGAACAGTAAACATAATAGTGAACATTGTATTCTAGAGGTGGAGATATAGGTTTAGAACTCATTAGAACAAGGTCAGATTTTCAGAATAATAACTTGGAAGGCATAGGCACTCCGTCCTAATATGGTCCTAATACCTACTACACGGTCTACACGCAACAAGAGGATTTTTTCCTGTGTATGAATAATTTGAGATGTCCACCTAGCCAGAGTAAGTAGCTAATAATTTGCATTTTATAGAAATCTCAAA